>JAKSZU010000010.1:23447747-24717747 GCA_026018925.1 Tupaia tana | reverse complement strand
AAACCCTTAGAATCTGTGGGAACACCCTGGAGGTCAAGACACTCACTAGCTCACCCAAATGAACATGTCTTTCCTTTGTTCCCAGAGTCTTGTGGCTAGAACGTTTTTCTCAGGTGAAGTCCAAATCTAACGCCCTGAATACCCGTATTCTGCCCCCTAAAAAACACAGGGCCACTGTGTGCCTCTTTCACGTGAAAATGATATGCAGGCTCCCTCATATACGGAGGTTTCCAGGCCTCTCACTGTCCTAGCTGCCTGTTGCACGAACTGTTTGGGAGTACCTAACCTAACCAGTTCCCAGGGGGCCAGCAGGTGGCGTAGTGGTTAAGGTGCTGGACTCCCACATGGCTGACTGAGGTTCAAGTCTTAGACCCAGAAGCTTGAACATTATGCTGGGTGTGTATGAATGTGTACCCCAAATCCCTACATAAGAAGAGAGGAAAAGGGATTGAGGCATGGCCACCCTTGGGGGGTGATTTCTCACTTTCCCTCTCTCTGTCTCCCTTTGGTAAAGTGCATGTGCCCTATGGCAAAAGCCTGGAAAAAAAAAAAATCAGCCTCCAGAACTTGGTGCCAAATTGTATTAGGTCATCTGGAAATTCATAATGTATCTGTCTATGTTTTTTCTATGCAAAAATGTGTCACGACTTTCCTGATGTCCCAATAAATGTGGCCCAGCAACACTGAGATTAAACTGGAGATCTGCTCCCGACAGCATCAGCTGTGAAATTTCTCCTGGTGGTTTTCTTACCCTCCCTCACCCCACACTCACACACCTCGCACATTACTGGGGGCCATTTGCTGTGTGATAGCTAGGGGTGAGTTCTGCATGTCTTCACCACATCCTAGCTCAGAGCTACCCACTGGGAGAGACCAATGGCTAAATGGAGCGAGCCCTGGTCTAGGGGTCAACAGCCTCAATTTGTTCACACGTGGCTCTCTCTCCTGAGACTGCTGTGTGAGCCTCGGCAGTCACTCAGCCTCCCTGAGCACGTTTCCTCATCTGTAAAACATGTACTACCGATCCACACAGGTCTCCCTCCTCACTTACCATCTCCAGGTGCCTCTAGGTCACTCACCACCTCAATGCCAAGGTCAATAGTGTTCATGTCACTTCTCCAGAGTAACTAGTGAGACTTTAAAGCAGGACGACAACGATGTAGCAGTCCTCCCAGTCCTGGCCCTTTTAGGGTCCATGCTGGGTTAACATCACTGTAAGAACTTTGGGACTGCTCACGCCTGAACTGAATGATGTCTGCAAGGGTGTCTTCAGATGACTGAGCAAGTCTGCCTGAGGTCCAGAGTAATGTGCTCACTCTCCCCAAATGACATTCCATTCTGGAGAAAAACTAGACCTCATTAAAAGCCCCTTCTGCTCCTAAATCCTTGAGGTTTACCAGGATTAACCCAGGAATGTCCTCTTGAAAAACCACTTCCTTCCTCAACCTCTATGTGACTGCTCTCTAATTTAAATAATTATGGCTTTCAAGATCAAAGTGTCCTTTTTAATTTTTTATTTGATTTTTGGGCAGGTTTGCCTGATTAAAGCTCCTGAAAGTATAAAAGTCAGTATTGGTAAATACCCACCCACTCTCTCAATGCGGAACCACTTTCCAATCCCTCTGGTTTCTTTATGCATACTCTATAAGCAAATACAAATACAGATTCTCAGTTACTCGCCTATTTTAAAAAAAAAAAAGTAGGGACCAGCAGTTGGTGTAATGGCTATGTCGCTGGACTCCCATGTAGTCGACCATGGTTTGAGTCCCAGACCCGATGGCTTAAACTCACGCCGGGCGCGTGTGCGTGTGCCCAAGATCCCAAGAGGAGAATGGAGGAGAAGGGATTGTGCCATGGCCATCCCCCCTAAGGGGTGATTTCTCACTTTCTGTCTCTCTGTCTCTCTCTGTCTATCTGGTGAGTGCACTCACCCTATAGCAAAAACCTCTCCCCCAAAAAATACAAAACAAAAATAAAAAAATAAAAAGTAACATAGTCTCCATATCATTTTCACTTTTCTAAGACTAGGTACCACTATCATGATCTTCCAACCTCAGCCTCCGAAGTTGCTAGAACTACAGGTGCATGCCATTACACCTGACTTTCGTGTCTTACTTTTTCTTCAAGGTTCTTTTTATTCTTTCCTAAGAGAAGAAGAGAGATAGGGACTCTCGACGGGGTGCTGCCATACCACAGTCCTCTCTCCAGCCCTGCAGCCGGGATTACAGCGCTCCTGCTGGCGCACAGTCCTCTCTCTTTCCATATTTAACTTGTTCTGGAGGCTTTCCACATCAGAGAGCTTCCTCACTCCCTGCAGCTTCCCAGTGTCTCACTACAGGAATGTACTGTAACGGACTCAGCTGCCCTTATCAATGGGCATCTTGATCACCTGAATTCTCATAACTGTAAATAACACTACAATGAATAACTCGCTATGGGTATCATTTTGTATAAATGGGAACATCTGAAGAATAAATTCCTACAAGTGGAATTGCTAGCTCTGAGTCCATGACTTTGTCATTCTGATGGACACTTTTGAATTGCCCCAGCAGAGGCTGCACCAGTCTGCACTCCCACCAGCAGCACATGAGAACACCTGTTTCTTAAAGGTTTGCCAACAGAGCATGGAACCACACTTTGGGTTTTGCTAGTCTGATAAGTGTAAAGCGGCACATCAGTCAAAGATGACATGGAGTGAGGCTGGAATTTCCATATGCCTAAAAGTCATCTCTGTTTGTTTTGTGTGTGTGTGATCTGTATTCACTGCCTGCTTTTGTACTGGTATGTTCAAAAATGTCCCTTTTAGAAATAAGAGCCACAGTTATCACTCTCTGCTAATATTAAGAACTGCTGGGACCAGCAGTTAGCGTAATGGCTATGTCGCTGGACTCCCACGTAGTCGACCGTGGTTCGAGTCCCGGACCCGGAGGCTTAAACTCACGCCGGGCGCGTGCGTGCGTGCCCAAGATCCCGAGAGGAGAATGGAGGAGAAGGGATTGCGGCGTGGCCATCCCCCCTGGGGGGTGACTTCCTGCTTTCTATCTCTCTGTCTCTCTCTGTCTGTCTGGCGAGCGCATGCGCCCTATAGCAAAAACCTCTCCAAAAAAAGAAAAAAAAAAAAAAAAAAAAAGAACTGCTATTTGGGAATTGGCAGATGGCGTGATGATTACATTGCTGGATTCACATGTAGTCGATCACAGTTTAAGTCCCAGACCCAGTGGCTTAAATTCAAGTCAGGTGCAAGTGTGAGCATGCCCAAAATCCCAAGAGGAGAAGGGATTATGATGTGGCCATTGCCCATGGCAGGGGTCGGGGGTCTGATGTCTTGCTTTCTGTCTCTTTGTCTTTCCAGTGAGTGCACATACCCTATAGCAAAAATCTAAAAAATAATAATAATAATAATAAAAGAGAGAGAGAGAGAGAGACCTGCTATTTGCTATTTGATAATAGGAAGAACAAAAAATAAAGGCTAGCCAGATTCACCCAGACAGGAGGAGCTCCTTTCAAGTGAACAGAGAAGGTAGGAGCTGTGCATCGTATTAAGACTCTAGTCTTGGGGCCAAGCAGAAGGCACAGCAGTTAGGTCACTGGACTCCCACATAGCTGACTGAGATTCGAGTCCCAGACCTGGTGGCTTGAAACTCATGCCAGTTGTGTGTGTGTGTGTGTGTGCTCAAAATCCTGGGAGGAGAATGGAGAAGGGACTGCAGCATGGCCATCCCCTCTGGGGGGTAATTTCTCACTTTCCTTCTCAGTGTCTCTGTCTTTCTCTGCTGAGTGCATGCACCCTAAGGCAAATATCTCTAAAACAAAACAAAACACCCTAGACTTCTGAGGTACTTATAGTTTTGGTCTGCTCAATATACTTTGTGTTCCATCGTTTTGCAAATATAACGGCTCTTTATAGTGGGAAACCAAATCCAGCTGCTTACTCCCCATCCCCAAGAGGTTGATGATTCAGGTCTGGCCAAACTCTTTCCCCCTGACTACTGTGATTAGTCAAGGGATAATCATGTGACTTAAGTTTGCCCAATCAGACTCCTCCCTAGGTCTTTGCCCAGATCTACTGGGAAAGAAGTTCACTTTCTTTTTTTTACTGGAGTCACAAGCTTAGGGACAATGCAGGACAACTTTACGATGTAAGGAACACTTACCAGGGAAGGAAACTAAACAAGGAATCCAAAATTGAGAGAAAGAGAAAAAGAGGATGATCTGAAAGCCCTGTCTGAACCTTTGGAGCCCACCATGCCTGGAACCTGGATTGATCCCCTGGCTCTTGCCAGTTCTACAAGCCTGTGACTGCGCTGACTGCTTAAGACTGGATTTCTGTCACATGTGACCAAAGATGCCCTCAAAGACAAAGACTGACAATATTTGTACTCACCCTCTCAAGGCTGATGTCCAGAGCATCACAGACCATGTTGGCAAAGTGCTTGGACCTTTCAAAGCTCCCCTTGCCGACACTGTGAGAGCCATCTAACAGAAACAGGAGGTCCACTGCAGCTGAGCACGACATCACTAGGGAGAGTGGGAAGGATGGTGACAACAAGCGAACGTCCTTGTGGTTTTGTAGCCAGTGGGGCTCACTCTCAAAGCAGAGTGAAGGCAGAAATGACTTTGTGGTAGGTCAGGCTGCTGCTTATCTTAGCACAGGGAGATAATACTGTGGAAGACCCAGGACAGAGGTGGCTACTCTGAAGCGGGAAGCACACACACTCACCCTGGGCATGATACTCACAAACAGGCCTTTCTATGAAAGTCTTTGTAAGAATGCAAGAATCTAGTTCAACAGTAATTGAGCTCTCCAAGGAGTATCTACCGGGCCAGCGAGGGATACTAAAAAGTCGGGCCTTGCCTTCAAGGGGCCACAATCTAGTCCAGGATACAACTGGGTACTCTGATACATAAAATCCTGTGATCCCAAAGTCCCAGTAGTAACAATAAGAGCCAGTCTTGACTGTGCCTTGCCTTTATGCCAGGCACTGTGGGAGACGCTTTACCTGTACTAATTTATTTCATTTGTACAACCACCCTGAGATGGATTTTTTTTTCATTTCTTTGAAAGTTTTATTGAGATATAGTTCACCTAACATATAATTCACCCAAGTAAAGTATACAATTCAATGGTTTTTAGTATATTCATAGGCACATTCCATCTTTACCACAGTCAGTTCTAGAACATTTTCTATTATCTCAAAAAGAAATCCTGTACCTCTTAGCTATGATCCCCTAGCCCTCTACTTCCAAGTGTAAGTAGCTTTACAATTTGCTCCTCACTGGACAAAGGGAAGCAGAGCACAGGTAGCTCGGTGACTCTCCTGAGGCCAGAATATAGTAAGTGGCAGAGCTAGGACCCAACCCCAGGCTGGCTGACCACACCTTTACCATGAGTCAAAGAAACACCACCCAGAAGGTACCACCCAGGGGGCAGCGCTGGAACTATCTGGATGAGGAGATTTCACAGAGAGGGATGGCAGGCCTCTGGGGACGAGCTGGCATAGCCTGATCATGTGGAGGGACACAGATGAGGGTGGAAGAGAGGTGAGAGCAGGTGAGCAGTGGTGGTCAGGGCACAGACCTTCAGATTCTGGCCAAGACATTCAGGAGTAAAGGTTTACAAAGGGTTTTTGTGTGTGTGTTTTCATTTACATTTTCCCAAGAAGAGTGACTTGGTCTGGCCACCGCTTGGACAAAATGACTCCTGTTGCCTTGTGAAAGGAGTACGGGATGGGGGCAGAAACTCTCTGGAGGATCAGGTTTTCCCTGAGGTCCACCACAGGGAGCTCTGAAGGGGTGTTTGGAGAGTTAGGTAAAACACAGGCTTACTTTTGCTGGCAGCTGAAATCTTCCCAATGGTCTCCCTGCTAACGTGGACTTCCTGGAGAGGGAGGGTAGAGGGCACTAGGAGAGAGACACCAGTAGCAGTCATTACAAGGCAGAGGGTAGAGGAGGCAAACGCTTCCATTATGTGGCCAGAAGGATCAGGTAACAGGAAAGGAAACAGGTACATGGAGGGGTTCAGCGATACTATATCTTGAAAGTACCATGTGGGGCCAGCTCCATGGTGCAAGGGTAACATCCTTCTAAAGAGAAGCCATATTCCACGTTGTGGAGAGTGGCCAGTCTGAGCACACATGGTGGAAGTCCAGTGCCTTAGTCACTACCCTGGTCCCAAGAGCCTCCTTTTCAATGCTACTTATGTTAGAGGAATTCTGGAGATAACTAATACCCAAAGAGAGAGATACAAGTAAATGTTGATATATTCATTCAATGCAATTAATATGAAAAAGGGCTCAACGTTTTGGAGTAAGAAGTTCCTAATTTTTGCATTCCTAGCCAACAGAATTGTAATACATGAGCAATAAGTAATAATTTTAAAAGTAAACACAGATGGCAAGGGTAACACTGAAGCCCAGAATTGCCAAATGGTAAGTCAACTGTGATGAAAGTCCTGAAGATGTGAAGGGGTCACTGAAGGGACATACGTATTTTTCTGGCATGCATGTACGTGTGTGTGTGTGTGTGTGTGTGTGTGTGTGTGTGTGGTGTTTAAACAGGAGCTTCCTGTGTCACAATCTTCCTGCCTCAGTCTCTTGAGTTGCTGGGACTACCAGCATACCACTGCACCTGGCTTTTTTTTTTTTTTTTTTTTTTTTGGCGAGGTTTTTGCTATAGGGCGCGTGCACTCGCCAGACAGACAAGAGAGAGACAGAGAGACAGAAAGCAAGAAATCACCCCCCCAGGGGGGATGGCCACGCTGCAATCCCTTCTCCTCCATTCTCCTCTCAGGATCTTGGGCACACATGCACACATGCCTGATGTGAGTTTCAAGCCAACAGGTCCAGGACGCAAACCGCAGTCGACTACATGGGAGTCCAGCGACATAGCCATTATGCTAACTGCTGGTCCCTCCACCCTTTTCAGGGTGGGCTGGAAATCTAACCAGGCCTCCCATGAGGTCTTAGCCTGTTGAGCAAAAGTGTCCAGTGTGAGCTACCACAGCTGGGACCCGGAGGGATATTCTGAGAAGCCAACATGCCCTTTACAACCACACACAGTAGAGTCTAGGGGCAGAAGTACACAGGCAGGTGCCTTATACATGCTGATGTCTGGTGACTGAGCACAGAGTAAACGAAGCTAGCGTGGGCAGGCCCAGGAGCAGGACAGGCCAGGAAGGGCCAGATGAACGATCGTGAACACAAGGGACTGCAGGTTTTGGGAGGCAAGGGGAATCACACAGCATGGGGCAGTTGGGCTCCAGAGTAAGCAACTGCCGGCAAGTGATGATGGAAACACTCAAAGATCTCAGCCTCCAGGAGGCCAGTGACTGATGATATTGTTAGCCTGTTAACTCGGCACCCTCTGAGCTGGTCCCAGCTCTGTCTTCCATTGCCCCTACCATTCACTAGTCCTCAGTGCAAACTGAACTAGTCTCTAGGTCTCCCCAGATTATATCTGTAAGCAGATAGTTCCTACTCACCTGATACTCCCACCTCACAACCTCTACTCATGTAACTTGCCTAAGGTCACACCGCTATGTTGCAGAGCTGGGACAAACACCCAGGTTCCCTAACTCCTGAGCTAGCCTATCTCTCTGGGCTCCCACATAGGAGTTGGCCTTGTGGCACAGCAGTTAAGCTCAGTGCATAGGGAGACAGATCCCTCATGGCTGCCTGTGGTTCCAATCTTGGCCCCGGCAGCTTAAAAAACACACTGGGCACATGTGCATGCATCCCCAAAATCTTGACAGGATAGAAATGAAGGAAAAGGATTACAGCATAACCGTGCCACACAAATGCCCATGCCCGCTGGCAATTAATAAATGCCAATTAGCTCCAAAGCCAAAAGCTGTTGGACAACTATTTTTCAGTAAGTCTAGGATAGTCTGCCACTGCCACTACTGTTTTGCCACCAGAGGCAGAAACAAGACTTAACCCACAAATAAAGACAACAGACAGAATTAAAGGGGAAAAAATCTATTTGCATCAAAAATAGCAGATGATTGAGTAGAGGCAGGCACAGCACTTTAAAAAAAAATAGACTTTCTGCTTTACTGCATTCAGAGATCATGAAGATCAATCTCCCTTGTGGAAACCTTGCAGGCCATCCCATAATGAGGTGCTGTTTCCCTCATCCCTTCCCTGCACCCCTGGCAGCTCTCTGAGGGCAGGGACATTTCTACCCGGCCTCCATGGAGACTACCCCAGCTCTCTGTCCAAAACACATAGGCACTAAGGTTTCCTGAAAGGAGTCTATGAATTACTGGCAAATGGCCCAGTAGTCAAAGAATCCTCAACACACTGCAAAGAACCAAGAAATACTGTTTCTTTTTAAACATCTCGCTAGCAAATTCTCCAGCTGGATTCAGGCCAGGTGTCTCCCTGAAATGGGAGGCTAGGAGAGCTCTGTAATCAGAAACCATCCACGGAAGATGTTGCTCAACTAATCATCTCTCTGCACGTGTGTGCAGCTGTCTGGGCAAGTCCAGGCTTCAGATGAGCCCTGCTTGGGCCTGGTGACATCCTCGATGCTTCCTGTGAAGTTACCTCAGGACTCTACAGAGGGTCTCCCTGGAACAGGGAGCTGATCCACGTGTGATCACTGCTTCCTCTAACCAAGTCACCAGCCTCCTCAGCCCTGCTGAGACTCCAGGATGCTAATATCCTGGGGGAAGGGTCACCCTGATGAGATGAAAAGACCAAGCCCGGAACTACTAATCTAGTCAGACTGTCATTTTACAGATAAGAGGTATGAGGCTTAGGGAGGGAATTGCCTTACATTCATATCTCCCCTGAGGCGCCAGAGGGGTGAGCAAGTCTAAGAGCTGGGGGACCTGGCTGTCAGTCTCAGCTCTGCTACATATGTAAGTCACCCAGCCTCTCTGGGCCTCCCCTGCCTCATCTGTCCAACCCAAGCGCATGTGAAAATGCTCTATTGGCGGGTCAGGGCCACAGAAAGTAAAGAAACACAGCAAGCTGGAACAGAACTTGGGCTGACAGAGCCTCAGAGGCCTCATTCAGGTCTCAGCACTCCCCAGTCCCTTGGCCATTCAGCCTCTGTGTTCCACTGCCCACCCTGCACGACTTGGTGAGGGGGAAGTAGGTCGGGTTCAGCAGCCAGGCTGGAGTACCCAGCTCTTTACTTTCAGCATTTCTGAGCTCCCTGCAGCTCCAGGGAATAGGCAGACAACTCGGCAAGGAGTGGACACCTATTCACCAAAACACAGAGAGGGAGGAGCTGCAAGAACTTCAGAAGCCACAGCTCAGCCTGCTGGTTTTCTAGAAGAGGATCCTGAGCTCATCCCGGACATGCAGCACCTTGTCCACTTGTTCTTACTTGTAGGAGAATGATCTGCAGATGCACTGATTCCTTCCAACCATCTCACATTTCACAGAGACCAGAACTTAGGAAGAACAAAGTAGGGAAAAAAAGAAAGTCCATCTGCTCCATTATTCATATGTTAATCTACTTCAGCCTGGACTATGTGCCCAGCCCAGCACTAGGCACCAAGATTATGTGGTATTGAATAAGAAGATGCAGAAGCTCTTTCCTCATGGAGCTTTTATCTAGTGGAGAAAATGTAAGTTTTAAAAATTCACACAGAAGTAAACTGATATATGTGTTGAGTTCTACAGAGCAGAGGCTATGGGACAACTGAATAGGGGGGATCTGACTTCGTCTGAGGACCCCCAGAGGAATTGTGCTGCTACTGAAAGGTGAGCAGACATTTACCCAGCAAGAGGGGACTGGGTTGGGTTGCGGGGAGATCCAGGCAGAAGGGCCACCATAATCCAGAAACACTTTGGTGCAGAAAGCAAGGACTGGCAGGAGTATGGGGCTGCAGTATGAGGAGTGGAAGGAGCCAGTGCAGTGCTTATGTCTGTAATCCCAGTCACTCAGGAGCTGAGCCAGAAGTTAAGGCAGAAGGATTGTAAATTCAAGCCCAGCCTGGGCAACACAGTGAGACCTTATTTCTTAAAAAAATAAATAAATAAAATAAAAGGGGGGACACTTTAAGGGAAGGAGCACCAGACAAGACTTGGATGGACTCATGACAGAATCAGACAGAGCCTCTTAAGAGCAATAGAGAGGCTGGCAGGTAGCGGGGTTGAGGTGCTAGACTACATCGTCGACCTCAGTTCAAGTCCTGGACCTGGTAGCTTGCTTTCTCACTTTCATTTTTTCTCTCTGGTCAAATTTAAAAATAATAATAATAAAATTAAATAAACAATTCTTGGGGTAACAGGCGACATAGTGGTTGAGGCACTGGACTCCCAGATGGCTGACGTGGCTTAAGTCCCAGACCTGGCAGCTTGGCTTTTCACTTTCCCTCCCTCTCTCGCGTCTCTCTCTGGTCATTTTTTTTTTTTTAAATGAGCAAATAAGTGAAATTAAATAAATAATTGTTTTTTAAAAAAGGCAGTATGAGTGTAGTAAATGTGACAGATTAGAAATAAATAAACAATTGTTCTAGGCTTTAAATTTCAAGGAAATATCATTACCAGTTCAAAAGTACTCTTCTTGAAATTACTTGCTGAAAGTAGTTAGATTACTTCTGATATTGTGTGATGAACAAAATGCTGGGGAAAAAGGAATGGAAGACAACTGTATATAGCAGAGATAGTGTAATAAGAGAGTGGGAAAGGGCAGAGGATTAAACATGGGGTAAAAAACATATTTTTACGTATACATATGTATGAAAGTAGAAATGGAATATTATTGATAATAACATGCATGATTAAGCCACTATGCAGTTTATTCTAGATGGGAAACCACATTTAGTATGTTGTGATGATGCTCAGGGAATGAATGTTAAGTAATTAAAAAAAAAGTTGTAGGAGAAAAAAAAAAAACGGTAAAACTGTTTGTATCGAAATTTTTTTAAAAAAATGCATATTTGATGACTGCAGTAAGCTATATAGCCCCAGCTGGGTACTACTTTATAATATGTTCGTTCTACTCACTGGGGTTTATGCCTAAAGTCAGACTTGGGTTCATGTATAGGTATATATCAGCTGTGCTAGCTATTGGATATATTTAGACTAATTAAGTTCATTAGCAAATCAATTATATGGGGGGGGAAAGCATAGAAAGCAACCATGGATACCAGAGACAATGTGGGAGGAGGGTGGGACATGGCAGAGGGTGAGGGATAAGGAATCAAGGATGGCAAAACAAAAAATAAAGTATACAAGACATAAGAATTGGAAAATTATTTGCTGAAAACATGTATGTTGATGTGCTTGATTGAGCCAATACACAATGTATTTTGGATGGAAATTAAAAAAAAATAATAAATAAATAAACAAACAATTGTTTAAAAAAAAAAAAAAAAAAGAGGGATCAGCAGTTGGTGTAATGGCTATGTAGTTAGACTCCCAGGTATTCGACCACGGTTTGAGTCCTGGACTCAGTGGCTTGAACTCACGCCGGGCACGTGTGTGTGTGCGCCCAAGATCCTGAGAGGAGAATGGAGAAGGGATTGCAGCATGGCCATCCTCACTGGGGGGTGATTTCTCACTTTCTGTCTCTCTGTCTCTCTGTCTTTCTGGCGAGCGCACCTGCCTTATAGCAAAACCTCTCAAAAAAAAAAAAAAAAAAAAAAAAAAAAAGAGCAATAGAAACTCAAAACCAGCATGATGGTTGGGGCGTTGGATTCCCTCATGACTGACCACGTTTTGAGTCCCAGACCTGGTGGCTTGCTTTCTTGCTTTCCTTCTCTCTCTCTCTGGTCAAATGAAAAAATAATGATAATAAATAAAATTAAATATATAATTCATTAAAAAAAGAAAGAAAGAAACTCAGAAGTTCTAGGTGGGGGTGGAGAGGGGTCCGGCCATGATCAGATCTGCACCTGAAATGCTGCGAGGTGGAGATGGTGTAGAGGAGGGCTAGGTAGATCCAAGACCAGTCAGGAGCTACTGCAGTGGTCTAAGCACAAAATAATGTGGCTTAGGCCAGGGAGGGACCATGGAGTAATGACACACAGGTGGATTTGAAATACCTTAAAAGTTAAAACCAACAGGATATTTTAAAAAAAATGTTGCCAATGGGCACATGCACTACCCAGAGAAAGATTAAGAGGGAGAGGGAAAAAGCAACCCTCCAATGGGGCATGGTCATCTCACAATCTCTCCAGCTCCATTTATGCACCATGTCAGGATTTTGGACATGCACACACATGTGCCTCGTGTGTTTCCCAAGTTGCCACAGCAGGATTCAGACTGTGTAGTTGGCCACATGGGATTCAGTTCCCTTAACCACCAGGCCATGGGGCTGATCCCCAAATCCCAAAGGGATTTGAAACAAACAAAATCCCCCTCTCCACCAAAAATCTTACCTTTGGAAAACAGGAAAATACAGATGGCTTCCAGTAACAGCAAAAAGGGCATGTTGATATAACTATAGGGCCAAGAGAAGAAATAAAGCATCCACAGTTAGTTTTATGAGCACCCCAAGTCACACCACCCAACAAGATGACAATTGCTCAGCCTTTTCCAGGTCACTAATTTGACTCTGGAGGTCTTGCCTCATTACAATAACTACATCAGCCTAGAGAAGACACAAATTCCCAAAAAAGCCACAAAAGACTTTACTCCAAGGACTTTGATTTCTTCTTCTTTTTTCTTCTTCTTCTTCTTCTTCTGCTGCTGCTGCTGCTGCTGCTGCTGCTGCTGCTTCTTGTTTTGAAAGATTTTTGCTATAGGGTGTATGTTTGACAGAGACAGAGAGACAGAAAGTGAGAAATCACCCCCAGAGGGAAAGGCCACACTGCAATCTTCCACTATCTTCTCCTCCATTCTCCTCTTGGGATTTTGGACATGCATGCACAAGTGCCTGGTGTAAGTTTCAAGCCACAAGTTTGGGACTTGAACTGCAGTAGACCATGTGGGAGTCCAGCACCTTAACCACTATGACACTGGCTGGCCCCAAGGACTTTGATTTTTAAACAACAAACTAACATCCCCAGAATACCACTCCTACCCCCCAACCTACCCCAGCTCCTGCAAAGACTCTGGGAAGGTGTGCTTTCTCCAGAGGAAGAGCAACTGGGTCTCAGCCCTGCCCAGCCCTGACTAGCCTCCTGACCTCTGCAAAGTGATAACATCTTGGGGCCTCTATTTCTTGAGGAGTTAGAAACTAACAAGTTGAAGATTTGAGTTTTGATGTTCTTATTTTCTGAAACCTTCTAGAAAGTCACCCAACTTATCCCTAGCTAAGAAGATGGCATCCAAAGACAGCCTGTGCTTTCTAAATTATTTATAAACAGTAATCTGGCTAAACAAAAAATGGAAGTTTTTTTTTTAAGATCTTTATTGCCTAATAATGCTTCTATTATGAGTAAAATTCAGTTCTGTGGGGCCTAATTATTTATCAATTGCTGAAGGCAGAAAGTGAATGCTTTTAGAAAGAACTAATACAGACTAGCCCTACGGCTCAGCAGTTAGGCACTGTGCAGAGGAGGCCTGATCCCACATGGCCAACTGGTATTCAAGTCCTGGCCCTGGTGGCTTACATACTAGGTGTGTGTCAGGGATCCTGAAGGGACAGAGAATTGGAGGAGAAAGCATTATATTGGGTCATTGAAAAAATCATGATGCATTTTTGCATAGAAAATTATGTCATGATTTTTCTGATAATCCAAAAGCTTGACCAGGTCCCTCTGGAGGGTCCTCCTCTCTCTCTCTCATCTTCTTCTCTCTCTTCCTCTCTCCCTCTCTGTCTCTCCTACATGTGACTCACCCTCTGGCTTAATAATTGAAAAACATAATCATTTAATTTTGATGACATCAGGGCGCATACTGAGGTTTACTTCTGCTTTTAGCTGTGAGACTCAGGAAATGGTGTCATTACCATGTCGATCGCAGACATGATGCCCAATTGAGATGGTTCTATGTGTAAGCAAGTGTCCACGGAGCACAGGAACAGAGAGAGGTCATACAGCATGAAATTCAGACTTTCCTCCTTAGTAAGATGGAGTGGGAAAAAGCTAAAAATGCCATAACAATAGGTTCTAGAAAGTCTATTTTTCGCCCTTTAGGAGTCAATACATTCAAGATCATCCTATAGTTTCTCTGCCTTAAACTTGCCCATGAAGAAAAGGCTTGCGGAGAGCAAAGCAATGCTACATGCAGGTTTTACTAAATTTTCCGTCCATTCAACAAACACCGACACTCACTCAAGAGCTGATCCCAGAGAGAAAACCCCAGAGCAAAGATATTGAAAGGGATTCTCGAGACCAGGGAAGAAAGAGAAGTGGACAGTCACCACAGGTGCTGTCACGGGGTACAGCCTCTGGGCAAACTCACCTCAGCCTAAGGCACCTGCATCTGCAAAGCCCTTTCACGTCCTAAACAAAGGCCATTCTCCTCCATCTGAGAACATGGATAACAAGGCAGGCGTATCCGGTTTCCATGCTGGGCCTACGGATCTCCCTACTTCCACTATGGGGGGTGCCGGTTCTCCAAAACACATGGCACACACTTGCTGGTCACCTCTGACATTTCACGAGTGCCTTTAACCCAGCTTGCATAGAAGCGGACTCTCAACCCATCTGAAGTGCTCTCCCACCTCTGCACGCGTCTTGGCTACAGGACTCGGAATCCAAATTCGGAGGACCTGCTAAACTACGGCTGTCCTGAAAATCAAAGCTACACAAGAAATGCTGCTTCCTGATTTGCAGGAAATCTGAATATACAGTGGGATGGTGCTCTGCTAACTGCCTGGGTTCCTTCCCACCCTGAGGAGCAGGAACGGGAGGAGAGGGAGGACCCTGCTGGATAGGCTGTACAGCACCCCGGAGACGGACAGAAGAGGTCACTGTGGTTCACGAGGGGAGCGGCCTGGGTGGTCCCCCAGTCCAGGTCTCCAGCCGCTAGTCCATGCGCTGTCCTCTAACCACGGGCACTTGAGCCCCCACTCAGCACACACCCTCACTGAGACGGCACAGCAGTCACTGACTACCCGACAGGAGTGTGACTTCGTACCCAGGCAGGGGCCACACCTGCCCCACGGTGGCAGAGGTCCTGCACCATGAATCCAGGGACCCCACTTCTCATTCTGAGAGCCCTGAGAGAGGCTATGTTTCCTCACCGACAGACCAAGAAGGCTGGATCAGATGCTGCTAAGATGTCTTCTGGCTTTAAAAATCCCATGGCCCCTTCCCTGCCACGGCCCCCTGCCTCACACCATCATGGACCGATAATGGTCAGCCCTCACTCTACTGAATTTCAAAGCACTTCTGAAAGAAACAAAGTCAGACATTCTGACCAGCTGAAACGTTTTGTGGAGGAGCTTCCTGCTTCAAGGGACCTGGCAGCTCAAGTCTGCACCGAATGGAAGTGAAAATCGGAAATCCACTATTTGCAAGAGCAAGGACGGCAGCAGCTCCCCAGACGCGATCAGAGGGACAAAGGTGGCCGGCAGGACACAGGCCCACAGAGCAGCTCGCAGACTTCCTGCTAGCTTCCAGCCCCGGATCCCGCCGGCAAGACAGACTCAGACTCCGGACTGCCTTTTCCGCAAGGGCACGTGTTCCTTCCTCTTACTCCACACAACAGACACAGGACAAGCTCCCACCTGCTGCCTGGGAGTCAGGCAGGGGTGAGGCAGTGGGGGTGAGAGGCCATGGAGGGCAGCAGCGGCTAAGGGCTTGCTGTATTCAGCACAGTTTCTGGGCTTATAGCTTCTGACCTTGGGTACATGCAGGAGCCCGAGGCGCAGATCTGTTCATTATTCATGAAACGAGGATTCCAGCAGCCACCCGTGAGCATAAGTGGAAGGAAGTACGGAAGGTTCTTGCCACACAGGATGGCACTCCATCAACACAGGCCCCACCCGGCCCCACCCCTCCGTGGCATGAGACAAACCAGCAATTTCGTATCGCTCTGTTATGTGCCTCTGCTTGCCCGGGTGAATGTTCTTCCAGAGCCTCCTAAGTTTCTGCTCATTAAAACAAAACCGATGCTGGCAATCTGCAAACGCACACACAATGTCGATGCCTCCACCCAAGCATTTGGATGAGATGCCGCTCGCTCTGCAACCTCAGCAGTCCCGCCAGCGGCCCTCTGCTCCCCCAAACACAACCCCTAATGTCACAGTCCAAACCAAAATCGCCCGTGATATGTTTGTCTCGACTACCAGCTAGCAAATGCCCAACACTAGGGCTGTACTCAGTCTGCTGGAGCCCAGATCTGCGCCCAGTACCTGCTCGGTGAGGGACATGCTTGCTGTAATGCCTACTGCAGAGAGGTGCACGGGAGCCGCCCTGGTGCCCTGTGTGTGCCCTGCTTTGCTGCGTGCTTTTTTACGTCGCAATATATGACATACGTGCTGGTAAAGTGCTGTCAGCACCCTGATTTTTCCGACCCAATTGTGGCAAATATTTAGCCTGTTCCCCTTTTACCACATAATAAGACTTTCCTATGATATTAATACGATGTTTAAAAATAGACCTACACCTGAAACTTTTTTTTTTTTTTTTTTTTTTTTGGTTTTTGCCATTGAGTGTGTGCTCTTATGAGAGAGAAACAGAGAGAGGGAAAGTGAGAAATTATTCCCCCCAACGGATAGTCGGGGGGGTGGGGTGGGGAGTGGCTATGCTGCAATTCCTTTACCTCCATTCTCTTCCTAGGATTTTGGGCACACACACACGTACTCCACACGATTTTCAAGCTACAGGTCTGGAGCTCAAACCACGGCTGGCCATGTGGGAGGCCAGTGTCTTATCCACCACACCGCCTGCTGGCTCCTGGGACACTTTTATTAAGAGCAAATTCCACAGGGAACACTCACTCACTACCATGTAAAGAGCATTTACTGTGCATCTGCCACGAGGCCCCATACTTGCAGCCTTCTCTTTAATCCTCACACCCAGCTAGTGAGAGTGTATCAGCCCCATTTTACAGATGAGAAGACTAAGGCACAGAGCCGTTTGCTCTTGGTTTGATGGCTAATCAGTGAACTGGATTCCACTGTGGCCTCCAAAGGATCTGTTCAATCTGTCACCTTCCATCACGATTCTGGGAAAAGACTGTAGGGGCTGCCACAGATGCTTAACAAGGGAGAGACATTGAGATTAGGGGACGAGAGGGAGAAGTTCAGGCTTCAGAAAAAAAAAAAAAAAGCAGGGGGGGGCTATCAACGACAGGCAGTCATAGAGAACAGAAGCATAATTAGAAGTCTGCTACCTGGAATTCTGCCTGTGGCAGTTTTCCACCCAGCTAGCACCTGCCGGTAACTTCCATACTCCTGCACAGAACGAGCCATTCCCAGGCCCTTTGCATTCTTGGAGGAAGAAGTCAGGAGAACTCTGCGAGCCAGGAGCAGAAACAGACCACCCATTCCCAGTTCACCTGTCACACCTTTCCAATAAGAAGCGCCTCACTCATCAGCTTCATTCCTTCCTGTTCCATTAGTGAGGCTAGTACTGCCTGCCATGTTGGGCATCTGAAGTCTCCCACGTGGACTTAGAGATCTCTCCCCGACTGCTGTCTTTGCATTCAGGTCCCACATAGCACCAGTAAAATTTGGGACAGCAGACAAGTGAGGTTTGCTGCAGAACGCCACAGACACACTCCACTCCCGCATTACCCAGGGATTATATTTCTCATGACACAGGGAGAAACGAAGGCCCAAACAAGGCTATTTAAATAACAGACAGGCCAGGGACCAGCAGTTAGCGTAATGGCTATGTCACTGGACTCCCACGTAGTCTACCACGGTTCGCGTCCCGGACCCAGTGGCTTACAACTCACGCCGGGCGCGTGTGCGTGCGTGCCCAAGATCCCGAGAGGAGAATGGAGGAGAAGGGATTGCGGCATGGCCATCGCCCTTGGGGGGTGATTTCTCGCTTTCTATCTCTCTGTGTCTCTCTGTCTGGTGAGCACACGCGCCCTATAGCAAAAACCTCTTAAAAAAAAAAGGCCAGATTGGTGAGAGCTGAACGCAGTTGTGCAGGACAATGCCTGCCTTCTCCTCTAGGATTGCAAGTGAAGTGAGTGCAGGGTGAAAAAGGAAACCACTTCCACCTCCTTACTGAGTGCAGTTCCGACCCCAAATATTAGATTAGCACTTGGCAACCTCCTCCAGCCAGTGGCATGGAAATCTGAGCCCTTTCTGAGAGCAGACCATACCTGAACAGCAAGGCTAAAATCACAGGTCAAAGTCTCTGGCCAGAAGTCCTTGCGGTCTTGTTGTAAGGATCATCTTCCTTGTCCTTGTGGAAAATAACTGGCTCAAGCCCAGAGAGTCAAGGCAAGTGGACGACATTTCTAGTCTGATGTGGCAGGAAGAGAGTTTTAAAAGCTGCTTGGGGAAAGTCATGTTCCCTTTAAAAGAAATCAGCACATTCTCAGAACTCAACCCAAATTCACTGTGGTGGGACCCCAGGAAGCTCTGACGGATGGGTCAACACGTAGGACCCGAAGCCTGGAGACAGAATTCCAGCCAAGCTCTGCTTCGAACAGCTGGACAACCACAGCAACCATCTCTTCTGCCTCAGTTCATCATCTGTCAAATGGGTTTCTTTGGACCAGCAGGTGGAATAGTGGTTAAGGTGCTGGATACTCATGGGGTCAACGGTAGTTCAAGTCTTGGACCCTGTGCCTTGAAACTGACGCCGGGCATGTATGCCCAGAATCCTGAGAGGAGAATGGCAAAGGGACTAGAGCATGGCCATCCCCTTGTGGGAGGGGGGAGGAGGGAAAAGGGTAATTTCTCACTTTCTTTTTCTCTCTGTCTCTCGGACAAACACACATGCCTTATAGTAAAATCTCTCACAAAAAAGCGTTTCTCAAACTCACACAGTGTTGGAAAGATCCAGTGAGATAGTGTAAAAGTCCCTGTTCAATGCTAAAATGTTTCTAAATGTTCCAAGATTATCATTACATGTAGCACATTAATTTCATTTAATATTCATAACTTGGTAGAGGAAACATTATCATTTCCCTTTTTATAGATGAGCCTTGGAGGAGGTGGAGCCCATGGCCACCGAGCTAGCAAACTACCTGCCCAGAGTCTGGCCTGGGTCTTCTCAGCCATGGCCAGAAGGGAGCAGTGCACAGATGCAGTGGGAAGAGTAACAGTGGTCAGGAAATCTGAGCAGAAGACCTCCAGTAAATCCTCATTTCAGTCTCTCAATTTCCTTTTCTCTGAAATACGAGTGACACCGCCCTTATTGTTAAGATGCCATGAAATTCCAGTGCTAAAGCACCCCTCGGCAAGGGCAAAGTTTTCCAATTTGAGATCACAGAAATCCATCTCAAGAGAAGAAACTCAGGATTTGAAAGAGGAAAGGGGGTGGCAATCCTGTTCGGGGAAAGTCGGCAGGATTTGGTGAGCGGAAGAGGAGAAGTCAGCAGTCTGAAGCAGTTTAGAAGAAGAAAGGGTAAACAAAGGATGAGACTTCAAATACATTCTGCTGTCACAGGGTGCTGGCCTGGAGCAACGCTGAAACAGGAGCGTCATAGAGAATGGACAAGCAGTGTCCCCGCCAGGAGTCACCAAGGCATCTCCAACAGCCTCACAGATAATGGATTGGCTTTAGTTGAAAATAGCCTATTAGATAAAACTAAGGCTTAACAATTCCAGGAGCAGCCCCTTTCAGGGACGAGGACAACTGAAGATTTTCTGCCCAGACTTCACCCTCCTGACCCCAAGACCTAGTAGGGTCAGAACCCTCAACTTCCATGGAATCTGCTGCACAAAGGGAGAAAAACGGAACTGCAGAGAGATTGCACATCACCTCCTCCTGCATGCCTCTGAATGCTCAGATTTAGCTCCAAAAATTAGGAAAAAAAGTATAAGCCATCAGATGACCAGAAACCATCTCAGAGGCACAAGAAAGATGAGAAGCCAAGAAAATATCTCTCTCCCAAGGGAAAAGAATAACTCTTCATCCTCCACAGACAATACAATGGAACTTGTGGAAATGTCAGATAAAGAATTTAGAATATTCACAGTGACAAAGCTAATAAGAGATGCAGTAGATGCAAGAGAAGAGAGACGATGAACACCGGAAGATGCAGGAGAAAAGAGACAGGTTCCAGGAAGCGAGAAAGTTCTTGCATGATCTGAAAGAGGACATACGCACCATAAAAAAGAATCAAATGGGGGCCTACAGGTGGCATGGTGGTTAAGGGTGCTGGACTCCCACATGGCCAACCGTGGTTCAGGTCCCAGACCAGGTGGCATGCTTTCTCTCTTTCTCTTTTTCTTTCTCTTTCTTTCTCTCTCTTTCCCCCCTGTCTGATCAAATTAAAATAAACAAATGAATAAATAAATACAGCTAAATAAAATAATTTTTTAAAAAAATATCAGAATTGTTAGAGATGAAGGCTGTAATACAGGAAATCAAAATCTCCCTGAAAAGTATTAAAAGCAGATTAGATCATGTGGAAAATTGAATCTCAAATGTAGAAGACAGAACCTCTGACCTAGAAAAATTCACCATAAAGACTGAAAAAATAACCCCCCAAAAAGAGAATGATATACAAGAAATACTGGATACCATTAAATGCCCAAACATCCGGATAATCGGTATCCCAGAAGGTGAAGAAACTAATTAAGGGCATTGATAATCTATTCCTTGAAATCCTCAAAGAAAAGTTTCCAAACCTGCAGGGGCATTCAAAGATCCAGACCCAAGAAATATAAAGCACCCCACATAGAATCAACCCAAGAAGGATCTTCTCCAAGGCACATCAGCCAGATTGGCCAAAACCACAGACACTAAAATTGGCAAAAGAGAAACGTCAAGTGACTTTCAAAGAATATGCATCAGGCTAACATTGGACCTCTCATTGGAAACAACGCAAGCAAGGAAAGAATGGGAAAATATATTCAGTGTTAAGTGACAAGCAATTTCAATCAAGAATACTATACCCAGCAAGTATCCTTCATATGGGAAGAAAAGACAAGAACATTCTCAGATAAATAAAACCTGAAAGAATTTACCAACACCAGAGCAGATCTTCAAGAAGTTCTGAAGGGAGTGCTATACCAGGAAAACTAAAGACAGACACACAGAAATAAGAGTACAAAAAACCACCAAGAGAATGACCAACTTAATGATAGGGACAAGTCTGGAAAGATCAATAACAATGCTGAATGTTAACTTACAGAATTTAAACGGAAAGATCAGACCACAACAACACTGCAAATTCAACAGAAGAGAGATTAATTACATGAGACTGAACTGGTGAAATCGAATTTTATGAATTTGACTAAAACACTACTGACTTTTTTCTGTGCTTTGTTTTCCAGATTTAAGAATCTTTATCTACTCTTGAACTGTTGATACATTCATTTACCTACTATTTGTACTGAATCCTAACCTTTTTCCTGGCTTTGAGCCTTAAGCAAACTTCTCTTAACATTTTTTAATTTTGAGCCATTAAAACTAAAACGATTTTTCTTGAAACCAAAAAATACATTAAAAATACCTATTTAATGACTGCAGTAAGCTATATAGCCCCAGCTAGGTGCTACTTTATAGTATGCTCATTCTATTCAATAAGGTTTATGCCTAAAGTCAGACATATGTTCATGGATATAAATATATCAACTACACTTGCTATTGAAAGTATTTAGATTAATTAAGATCTTCTGTGAATCAATAAAATGTGGGGGGAAAAAAGGCACGGAAAGTAACTGTGGATACCAGAGACAGCATGGGAGGAGGGTGGGAAATGGCAGAGGGTGAATTAGGGAATCAAAGCGTGGGAACAAAAGCAAAATATAAGAAACAAGAAATGGAAAATTATTTGTTGATGATAACACATATGGCAATATCCTTGATTGAGCCAATGTACAGTGTATTCTGGATGAAAAGTCTTATTTTGGGGGGCCAATAGGTGGTATGGTGGTTCAGATGCTGAAATTTCCACATGGCCGACCACGGTTCGAATCCTGGACCTGGCAGCTTGCTTTCTCACTCTCTTTTCCTCCCTCTCTTTCTCTCTCTTTCTCTGGCAAAACTCATGTGAAAAATAATAAAAATAATAAATTAATTAAACAAATAATTCTTTTAAAATCTCATTTTGTATACTGTAACAATGTACAGTGAATGAATGTAAATAAATAAATTTAAATAATAATAATTTTTTTAATTTTTAAAAAGAACAATTCCATTGCAGTCCTCCCAGTGAAAACATTTTTTTTATTTACTGGTGTGTGAAGTGCAAAATTTGAGGACCACGGTTTTAAAATATTTTATAGTATTAGGGTTTTTTCCCCACTTTTTAAATTTCATTTTCTTTTATACATCCAATAACATTATTTAGCTTACAAAATGAATATTTCAAAAGGTAAACATTTCTCCCTAGTCCAGTTGATAAAACTACAAAATATCTTCAACAGATAATACCACATTTCTTTGTCCCATTAATGCTTTGCCTCCCTATTTTTCTTCTAAATGTCCTTCCTCAGACTCTACTCTTTCACACACACTATATCTGGTATTTACATCCACATTCTGTGTTTCTATATCCTTTAGTCAATCAGTTTCAGGCATAGAGTGCTAACCCTTCCAATAATATATGAGATTTCATTTTCCAGTAAAAGTCATTAAGCATCTGCCCTAGGCCCAGCAGCCTTCCAGGTGTTGAGGAGGCAGTAAACAATGCTTGGTCAAGTGTGAGATGCACACATGGTGGGGGCGTGACTAACAAAAAGTCCTTTTCCCCAGGAGCTTATCCCCAATGTCATCACAGCCAATTAAGAACCGTGCTGTTTACCAGGCTCATTAAAAAGGCAGGAGTGGAAACACAACTGCATATTTCCGAGTAAAGGAAGCCGACCTGCAAGGGCTGTCTACTGTTTAATTCCGACCATAGGATATGCTGGAAAAGGCAGAACTCTGGAGACGGGAAGATCAGAGATTGCCAGGGTGTGGGGAGAGGGAGGCATATAGAAGGGCTCAGAGGAGTCCAAGGCAATAGAAATACTCTATGATGCGATAATACAGACACATGTCATGACACTCAACAGACAACACGAAGAGTGACCTGTACCGTAAACTACGGTCTCTGGCCGCTAATTATGTGTCAATGCAGGCTGGTCGATTATAAAAAATCTATCATTCCGGTGGGGGGAGGCTGGCAATGGGGAAGGCTATGTATGTGTGGAAGCATACATGGAGAATCTTTTGTTCAAGTTTGCTTTGAACTCTAAAACTGTCCCGGTTTCCTCATCTGTAACATCATGGGCTTCTATGAGTGATTCTAGGGGACCAGAGCATATTGAAAGGAGGGAAAATAGTGGTTTTAGACTCTGAATGGTAAGCCAAAAATCAGATCTAATGACCTTCCAGACAGGGATGATGAAGGAAGGACTCCCCTCCCCTTTACCACCTAGAATATACTGGGGACTTAGTCCAGGAAACTCTTGACCATCAGGAAATTCTGAGCTGGATTTCTGCCAATGAAGAGTAAGGCCTATGGAGATTTGTACCCCATCAGTCACAGGAACAGAATGGCCCAGGCGACTGAAAGCCAGCAGCATTTATTGACAAATTCACCCCAGTGGCCTTGGCCGACCCAGCAGTATCTCTGGCTTCCCTGACTTGTTTTCTTTTCTGACTCCTTTCTCAATAAATAGACATTTCTTAATATAATGTCACAATGGGAGCAAAGCAGACCTTGAAGTTTTAGAGGTCCTAGGGTTTTTGATTTTTTTGTAATTAAAGAAATCACTTGAAAGCTGTACAGGGTCTAGGTATTCCGATGTCCAAGACATCTGAAGGCCCTGCGTGATGTTCGGATCAAAAGGCCGCTCTCAGCTGAGGTCCTGGAGTTCCCAGAAACAAGGGAACAAGGGGCTGGGGTCCTGTCTTTGCTGCCTGTTGCCACCAGCGTTTGAAAATCTTAAACCCATGCCCCTGATGAGTTTCCAAGGTATGAGTCAGCGACCCTCCCATTTACTGTCCCAGCAGGTGGCCAAGGGGAGGGGGCTCTGGAGGAAGAAGTGCTAGAAGCAGGGCGGGTCAGATAAAGGGCGCAGGCTGAGAAGAGGGAATTTGTCCCAGCATGTGAATCCATCCTGGTGGACAAATCCCCTGGTCTTCTCATCACCAAAGAGCAGGTCTCTCAGGGCTGCAGGCCCCTCTTGGGTTCCACTTGCAGGAACTTGGCTGAGAGCACCGGGCTGCCTAGGAAACTTCACGGGTCACCTTACTATTCCTATAATCCTGTAAAGAAGAGTTAGGGAAGGCTGAGCATGGCCCCAATTTTTTTTTTAAGATTGATTGATTGATTTCCATTTATTATTATTATTATTTTATTTGAACAAAGAGAGAGAGAGAGAGAGAGAGAGAGAGAGAGGTAAGCGAGAAAACAAGCCGCCAGGTCCGGGACTCGAACCGCGGTCAGCCATGTGGGACTCCAGCACCTGTTTAAACACCACGCCACCTGCCGGCCCCAAGCCCCCAGGGAAGGGGGTCCCGCGACTGTACCAGGCAGCTCGGGTTAGACACAACATGCCCTTCTCCACCCAGCACCAAGCCCCTACCCCCTTACCTGCGTGCAGCGCAGCTCACCTGGGAAAGCGTGCGCCGGCGGCCCGCTCCGCTCCCCAGACGCCCACTGGCTAGGTCCGGGCCAACTGCGCGGGGGTGTCTGGGGGTGCACGCCGGTGCGCTCTCCCCACCTCCCCACCCCGGCACCGACTTTCCGGAAACGCCGCGTCCAGGTGGGCTCCGACAATGCCGAACAAAGCCAGAAGGTCGCCGCGGGCTGCGCAGTCGCTGTGCTTGGGCCGAGGCCCCTCTCTTAGCAGCTCCGGTCAGTCTGCAACCGCCCCGCGGAGGCTGCTAGCGGGCACCCGGACACGCCTGCCCCCCGAGAGCGCGGACCCAAGTTGGGATTGTGACTCACCCGGGGGAGCCCACGGCCGGAGCCCAGACGCCAAGGTCCCTGGTCGCAGGCGCAGGCTCGGCTCGAGCTAGGGGGCGCTGAGGACCGCAGGAGGGGCGCCCCACAGGGGTGGGGTTAGGGATGGCAGCTACGCGGGGCACCTGTTTGTCTTCCCCGGAGGAGGCAGTGAAGGTGGCACGGCCGACCCCGCTGAGGTCGGAGGTCCTTTTCCAAGGGAGGCGCCACAGAGCTTCTAGGTACCAGGCCGGCCTCGCCCCTCGCGCTGCTGCACACGGGCGTTGGGCACAGTCGGCAACGACCGTACTGCGCTTACTTCCCGGCGGCAGCCCCAGCCTCGGGGCGGTGCAGGGACGCCCTGTCCATCCGCGGTCTAGCTCCCACCCAGGAGCAGAGGCTGACTTCGGCAACATTTCTGTTTGTCAGGGCAATCGCCTTTCGCTTACCTGTCTGTCCTGTTACTGCAATTGTTCAGTCACGAGCATGCCTAGTTTTAAAATTCAAACGGCAACAAGTAAAATAGCACAACGCTTTGTACATCGTAACTTCTCCATAAACGCTACTCTTGTATAATCTGTAATATTCATATTTCATCAAAAGTGTGCTCATTGTGGGACCAGCAGTTAGCGTAATGGCTATGTCGCTAAACTCCCATATAGCCTACCGCGGTTCGAGTCCCACACCCGGTGGCTTAAACTCACGCCGGGCGCGTGTGTGTGCCCAAATCCCAAGTAAAGAATGGAGGAGAAGGGATTTCGGCGTGGCCATCCCCCCCCCCCCCGGGGGGGTGATTTCTCACCTTCTATCTCTCTGTCTGTCTCTGTCTGTCTGGAGAGTGCTCGCGCCCTATAGCAAAAACCTCTCAAAAAAAAAAAAAAAAGTGTGCTCATTGTAAAGAAAGAAAATGCCAGTAAACATGTTAGAATCACTCCTATGCCTCATCCCGAGATAATCACCGTTAACATCACAGTGTGATCTTCCGATGTCTTTGTATCCAATCAAAGGTGTACATTTCTAAGTTCATTCCATAATCGCACCCCAGACTTTCCACTTCAGTTTTGAACATCTTTTTGGTTCTAGCCACTACATAATGTTCTAATGTATTTAACCCGTGATGGTTGAACATTACACTTTAAATTTTAATGATGTAATTAAGGTATCTCTGGCCTTTTGCCCAATTACTTCCTTGAAATAAACTTCAAGAATGTAAATTTCTAGGCTTATAGAGTACATATAATTTAAGACTTCTGATGCATATTATCAAACTGCTCTTCAAGAAGGCTGACCCATTTCCTCTTTTCCATGCCTTTCTCCATTATTCTTTTTTTAAATTATTATCATAAGCTTATTTATATTACATTGAATCACATATAACTTTACAGTGTTCCCATTATTCTTGTAAATGCCAATTGGATACACAAACAGCACTTTTAACCCTTTCCTTTTTAAAAAATTCAAAAGTGGTCCCTTTCAGTTCTCAGCAGGTTCACAACTATTTCAACACTGACCATTTTCAGAGAAAGTGGCTCATTTTAACTTTAATATTGCAAAGACTTCACTGAAGGGGGACAGGACTAATTTTTCCCTTCATTCTTCTTAGGAGCACCTACTGAACACTGAGCAGCCAAACAGGGCCACACCGGGGAAGCATAAGTAACCTGCCAACACGCCAGCTCCTGGAGAAACATGTCTGTTGGGGGATCCCTCTCTCTCCCCTTCAAAAAATTAACCTTTTGTTTTGAGGTCTGAATGCAGGGTATAGGTGGTCTCTGCTTCTAAAAGAGCACTGTCCCAGAAAAAAAGTATAATTTTAAATATTAAAAAAGAGAAAAGCAGCAGGTGCACTAAATTTTATTATTAACCTTGTGAAACCAGCTTTCTCAGTGGCCATGTCAAAAAACACATAGGAAACCAGAGTTTGCTCGCCCTGGGTGATGTGCCCTAAGCCCTGGCTCAAATAAACTAAGTTTATTTCACTTCCTATGCCTCAACCTGCTTCTTAGGTTAACAGGCCAGAATCCAAATACTAGCTGAACACGTCATCAGTATACCAGAGCTATGTTGTACTAAGTCCCTGACATCCTGTCGTGTTTCACGCTCACGTCTCACTTTGCACTGGCCACATCTAAGTGCGTGATAGCCACATGTTAGGTAAGTGGCCTGTGCTGATTCAGACAGAGGAGGGATCCCAGAAGCAGACCCCAGGTTCTGTTCCAGTGGAGACTCGGCCTCTGACAACCTTCTTCCCCGACCCCTTACGCTGGCTGTTCAATATTTACCAGCACATTTTTGGCTAATCAGATTTACCCTAGAGAAGCCAAATTTCAGTCCTAGGCCTTCCTGACATTTTTGGTTATGTCTTTAATTGAGGGTATTTCACAACTTAGTTCTGTAATTACAAACTGAGAGAGACACTGGTCATTTCCAGCTCCTTCACAGTGCAGTACAATGGGCCTGTTCTAGATGCCTGAGGCCTCACCACCAGGTGTGCCTGTGGGAGGGAGGCAGGCAGGGGCCGGATCTGGGGAGTGCCGAGTGGGTGACCAGCAGGGGTAGAGGCAGTACAGAGAGAAACTGGGCATGCATGAAAACTCGTCCTTGGTTAAAGTTTACGGGAATTTAAAAAGATAAAATTATAAAGAGCTATCAGTCGAAAGGGCTTGCGAGCACCTTGGAGCTCATGATTTGGCCTTCATCTATGCAGCCCCAAAACCTAAGTTTTACCTTCACTGTGTACAAGTTTTAAACTGTGAATTAATTCACTCATCACCCTACATGGTGTTTCAGGGGTAAGATGACTTTGAATTCTGTGCAGAGAGAAATGGAGACTTAGGGACTTGCAAGTACTCACGGTGAGGCACCCAGTCTAGTGGAATGACAATGACCTTGGACCTGAGGGGGTCTGGGGCTCCCCACCCATCCCTCCCATTGGTTTTGTAACACAGAGCTTAGCTTTGGGCTGCTCAGGTTCCTGGCCTATAAAGGATGATGAGCACGACAGTTCCTAACCCTATGGAACCCCAGCTCGAATTCTTTGCATCCAGTCCTCCAAATGAGGGAAGCCAGGGAAAGCGTGTAAGGAAGGAACAGATGCAAAAGAAGATACCTGACAGTGCGGCGGAAGCGGTGCATTTCCTCGAATCCACAGAACAGCTATTACCCAGAGCCCTCCTGTTAAGAACAGGAAATAATGCCTATTAAATTAAAAGGAAAAAAAAAAAGGTCAAAGGAAACAAAGGCCCATTCATTTTTTTTTTAATTTTTAATTTATTTTTAATTTGACCAGAGAGAGACAGAGAGAAAGTAAGAAAGCAAGTCGCCAGGCCAAGGACTTGAACCGCGGTCAGCCAAATGGGAATCCAGCACCCTTAACCACCATGCCACCTCGTGGCCCCACAAATGGCTCACTCTGAAGCACTCTAACAGAAGTGAAGAGAGAACAAAGTCAGGGAAAGGAAGATAGAAGGGGCAGAAATATCTCAAAGCTGTAGTCCCGTAGGTTTGGGATAGGTGCCAAGTCCACTGTTTTAAGGGTTAGAGCCTACATTTTTTTTGGGGGGGGGAGGGGGGAGGTTTTTGCTATAGGGCACATGCGCTTGCCAGAAAGACAGAGAGAGACGAAACGATAGAAAGCGAGAAATCACCCCCCAGGGGGGGATGGCCACGTGGCATCCCTTCTCCTTCATTCTCCTCTCGGGATCTTGGGCACACACGCACACGTACCTGGCATGAGTTTAAGCCACCGGGTCTGGGACTCGAACCATGGTCGGCTACATGGGAGTTCAGCAACATAGCCACGACACTAACTGCTGGTCCCAGAGCCTACATTCTGACCACTTCTTAAAACAGAAGTTATGTACAAAATCATACTGGATCTGTTTTGGGGAATGTGATGCTCTCTGGCTGAACCAATCACATGGATTGTCTACAAAGGCAAAGGCTCGAGTTAGTCAACATCTAAAACTGCTAAGTACTGTCATTGAAATGCCAACACTGGGCCAACAGGTGGTGTGGTGGTTAAGGTGGCTGGATCGCACATGGTTGACCACGTGATTAAAATCCTGGACCCTCTGCATTGAAAAACACCCTGAGCACACATATAGCTACAATCCCAAGAGGAGACTGGAGAAGAAATTGCCATATAGCCATCTCCCCTGGGGGAAGATTTCTCACTTTCCCTCTCTCTCCCCAAGCACTTTGGACCTGTAGGAAAAAAAAAATTTTTTAAAGTCTATATTTCCCATTGTTCCCATCTCCTCTCCAAGTTACTAGTACCATGCATTTTGTGCTTTTCCACACATATACAAATGCCTCAAGCGTTAAATCTATTTTGAAAGGAATCTAGGTGCACCCTGGAAGAGGCAGAGTGGGCTTCTGTGGTGGAATGCACACTAGAATCCATCTCATTTACTGGAAGGTTCCCATGACAGGGGTTGGTACCTCATCAAAAGGTTATCATCTC
The DNA here is from genome assembly GCA_026018925.1 of Tupaia tana. Lineage (NCBI taxonomy): Eukaryota > Metazoa > Chordata > Mammalia > Scandentia > Tupaiidae > Tupaia > Tupaia tana. The sequence continues at coordinate 24,688,416 of JAKSZU010000010.1, read as the reverse complement.
TAGGCTAATGGCGTCATCTCAAGGTAACAGAACAAGCACAGGAAAATGGCCAAGGCCAGGCAACTTGAGTCTTCTCCAGCTGTTTTTTTTTTTTTTGGAGAGGTTTTTCGCTATAGGGCGCGTGCGCTCGCCAGTAGAGAGGGAGAGACATAGAGACAGAAATCACCCCCCAGGGGGGATGGTCACGCCGCAATCCCTTCTCCTCCATTCTCCTCCCGGGATCTTGGGCACGCACGCACGCACACGCGCCCGGTGTGAGTTTTAAGCCACCGGGTCCAGGACACGAACCACAGTCAACTACGTGGGAGTCCAGCGACATAGCCATTACGCTAACTGCTGGTTCCCCTCCAGTTTTTACTGTGTGGACGGTAATAATTTTACTGCTGAGTCTCACTTTAATCCCAGCAAGCAAAATCACCCTACCATTCTGTTAACTGTGTGTTTAGAACCACAGGTGGCTTTCCAATTCATTGTTACCAAGTGTGTGCACTTGCCAGAGACAAATGAAAGAGAAATTGCCCCCCACCCCTGAGGACATGACCATGCAACAATCTCTTCTCCATTCTCTCAGGATTTTGAGTGCACACGCTGTGTGTGATCCTCAAGCCAACAGGTCTGAGACACGAATGCTACAGTTGGCCCCTGTGGGATCTAGCTGCCTTAACCTCTACAATACCTGCTGGCCCCCAATTTCTTTCATCAAAAATAAAATAAATCTCTGAGATTCTTTACTATGTATTTAATAACAACTACCTGGTGACAATTCTGACTACAAAGCCCTCTACACCTGTGAGTAGCCCATGTCCTCTGGCAAATCCCAGAATTTGCCAACTTCAGGCAGCTGCACAGGTGAGGAGCCCGGTAGAAACACTAATGGCTTATTTCTTTTAAGTTAGCAGTCTTCCAGCAGTGAACCTCACAATGGCTTAATTCCTCTCCTGTCATTTGGCAACTTAGGGTCCTGTTGGTAACAATTCTTATCTGTTGGTTTCTGAAGCATTTATTACATAGCAATAAAAATCAATTCCAAAGTATCGATCACCTTTCTTAATTCTGAGCCTTCTACATTTCTAGCTGCTACAGCAAAAGGATTCTAGCAAAAGGCAAAGGACATATGCCTCTCACCACCAACCCTTGGGCATTTAATCCATGTAACAGAAATCTCTTAGAAAACTGGAGTTTATTTATCTCAACATTTATAAGACCTCCACTCAGGAATAAACTTAGATAACCAAACTAGATAATTTGAGGGGACCTTAAGGCTGGGATTGGCTAGTGTGATAGTTTCACTTAAACTATGTATGGCCCTACTAAATAGTAAGTGTAACACCTACCACAACATCAGGAACGTAGCTGAAGCTCAACAAATATTCACTGAAGGAATGAAACACGCAGCTAATGTGTTAACCAAAATAGAACACTTAAACCTACTTCTATAAACTCAGAGGTTGCTATGTTGAATTAATCCAGGAGATATTTAGCCCAAATCTCCATTTGTGAGATTAATGATTTGGGGGAAAAGGCAAATATCTGAACCACCAAATAATATTAAGTACCATTTAATGAAAAGTTTCTATTCAAACTTCCAGTGATAACAAATTCTAATGATAAAACATTAGAATGTGAAGAAATGAACTTTGACCTGTGATTTTTTGTGTTCTTTGATTTGCTTCCCGAATTCTCCTAAAGGCCAGTTTTGTGACTTCACAGTCTTCACTGCATTTCCACTGTGGTTGGAATAGAGCATATGGTATGAACAAACTAAGCATCTAGTGTTCTGGAACATGCCAATAAGAAAAGGAAGCTGGCAAGATGCCAGCAATAAGCACACACACACACACAAGTTAGTTGATGAGTGAAGGATTTTATTGAACAAAGCAGCATAAACTTTTACATAACAGAAGCACATCCATGTCTGAATGACTTTATATGAGGAAAATTATTGTTTTATCTAGCAGATTAGCTGACATACATTACCAGTAAAAGAAAAATAAAATTAAAAGAGCCTTTGAATTGTGCCAACATCTTTTCAAGTTGGCATAGTCTGATAGTTAAATCACAGAATTTCAAAACAGAAACTAAGGGGCTGGTAGAAAAGTCAACTGGCCCATAATTCTACACTTGAGTTTAGGAGAATTTTAAGAGCACTCATCTACTTCAAGAAAAACACACTTTTGGGGTTGGCTAATGGCTTGCTGGTTAAGGCACTGGACTCCCACATGGCAGACCATGGTTTGAATCCTAGACCTGGTAGCTTGCTTTCTCACTTTCCCTTCTCTCTCTGGTCAAATTGAAATAATAATAATAATAATAATAATAATAATAATAATAAAAAAGTTTGATTTGCTTCCAAAAATTTTCTTGAAAAAATTATTTAAAAATTGTTTCAAAAAGAAAAAAGGACACTTAGGGTTTTTTTGTTTTGTTTTGTTTTGTTTTAACTGAAATTGCTAACTGTATTTGTGCTCCAGAAAACAGTACATTCCATCTACAATAAGACTCTTAACTGGTCACAGACTAAGAGGTGGAGGGATGGTTAAGACCAGAGGAGTGGTCCAGCTCTCAAGGACAGGTTCCATGCATGAAGGCCTAAAGACAAGCAATCCAATGAGCAGAGAGGGGGGACTGATGGCCCCTCGGCATACAACACAGGGGCAAAACCGAAGGGCATTTATTATGTGCAGGAGGCAGACGATGACAGGTAGTGAGTATTGTATTAGGAAGTATTTCAAACACACAAAAGTCTTAAAACCTATATATTCAACAACCAGATTTATCCAGTATTAACACGGAACCACACTTTCTTTGGTATTTTTAAGTAGTAAGCGATATAAGTAGCAGAATGTATCTTTCCCAAAACAGAATTCTCATGAATTTGGTATGAATCTTTCATGTAAGACTTATTTGGTACAAAAACTCAGAAGAAAAATCAATAAAAACTGACCTACATATAAGAATGGTAGGTAAGCAAAAACAAATGGAGGCATAAAAAGTCATTAAAAAAAATTAGACCAAAAAAATCTTCTGATAAACAAAAGCACAGTATGCAGTGTGATTTTTCTGCTAAGTCTGGCCTTTGCTGTTTCCTTTCTCACAAGTGTTTATCTTCAAGACAGAATGTTTCTGAAAGAGAAAAATCAACTATAATTATGCTTATATAAAAACTAAATTTTGTGTTTTTGACTTCTATTTTAAGTACAAGCAAACAAATATCTTTTAACTAAAACTGCACATTCACATCAGACATGTCAGTTTAAAAAAATTAATCACTACCATAACAGTGCTACATGTAGCTGTTTATATTTCCCTGCACAAACAAAGTATAGCTGTCTGCACTTTCCTTCAGATATAAAATACATCTGGGGCTAGCAGGTGGTCTAGCTGGTTAAAGCGCTGGACTCTCACATGACTAACCGTCATGGTTTGAGTCCCAGATCTGGCAGGCTGAAAATCATGCCAGGCACGTGTGTGCGTGTACGTGTTCAAAATCCTGAGAGGAGACTGAGAAGGGACTGCGGCCCCCCAGGGAATGATTACTCACTTTCCATCTCTCTGTCTCTCCAGTGACTGCATGCACCCTATGGCAAAAACCTTAAAAAATATATCTACCTATATATATGCATAGAAAAATGTGTCGTGACTTTCCCAACAACCCAATATATATAAAATACATCTGATATTAACTTGTGTGTTAAAATATTTCTCACTTTTGAGCAATGTTAGAAGGTTTTTATATATTCTCATAACCACAGCACTCCGACTTTAGCAATTTTACAACTATTAATAAATTTAACAAATGAAAACACATTGCTCCAGATATGACAAAATACATTCACTTTTAAACACACTTTCTCTCTCTCTCTCGGAATAATACTTCATTTGAAGGGGAGGGTAAATATTCAACTTTTTTCTTTTGTGCAATAGGGTACATGGGCTTGTGGAGGGAGTGGGGTGAGAAAGAACCTCCTGTGGGGACGGCCATGCCTCAGTCTCTTCTCCAACATCCTTCTTTCAGGCTCTCAGGATTTGGGGCACACATGCCCAGCACATTTTTCTTTTCTTTTCTTTCTCTCTTTTTAATTATTTAATTTTCTCTATTATGTTTTAATTTGACCAGAGAGTGACAGAGAGAGAGAAAGGGAAAAAGGACAAAATAAGCTGCCAGGTCCAGGACTTGAACCACTGTTGACCATATAGTAGTCCAGAGCCTTAATCACTACACCACTTGCCAGCCACTAGCACTATATCACTTGTCAGTAACTCACACATTTTTCAAGCTGCTGGGTACAGGACTTGAACTATAGTTGGCCATGTTGAATCCAGCAACCTTAACCATCATGCCACAGGTTGGCCCTCAAGTATACTGGCCCACATTGAAGTATGTTTACCCAATCATGTATATAATTTCCTTCTCATAATAGAACCCTCTAGTTCTACACGCTGTAGAATTGATCTAACCTAAAAAGGCACTACAGCCTAGCATACAGCTAGCAGCGAAGGGGAGGAGAGAGAACTGAGCTTTGAGTATCCATTCTGTGCCTGAATCTGGACACTCACGTGACCTCTCTGAGCCTCAGGAACTTCCTCGTCTGTACAACAGGGTCTACTTTTTTCTCAAGGGATTGTGAAGATGAAGTATGTGACTAGGTGTGAAAATGGTCTGTAAATAGGGCACTAACCAAATATACGGTATTCTACTATATTCAGATGTAGACAAAATATTTATTTACTCCCACAGTGGAACTTGGGAGGTCAGTTCAACTACTATGCTTTATTTAAATCAAGGGTTTTTTGTTTTGTTTTGTTTTGTTTTTAAAGGTACTAAACACTGTCTTCAATCTATCTAGAAACAACTTAAGTTGTACACATAAGCACTCTCAATATCCTTATGAAAAAGAAAAGCCTATTACACAGAAAAAAAATAAATAAAAAGACATACAAGTTAACTAGCTTGATTAAACTATGTTTGATAAACCAGCTTGATTAAAACTACAGTTTGGTGCTAGTATTAAATCCCAGAAGTTCACATCACTGCATATTCCTTAGTCTATGAAATTTAAATTACCATTAAATAAGATTTTACACTCAAGCCCACAAAATAGCAATAAGTATTTCAACTTAATGTATTAGGGAAGTCTGAAAGTTGTAATTTCAACTATAAGTCAGTTCATAATAGACCAAAATTTGTAACAGAAATAAATAATGAGATTCAAAACTACTGGTCTTGTATTAATGACATTTAGCTTAGAATTCAACTGTACTTTCCTAAAACAAACAAAACACACAGTAAATTAACACAAGAAAAATGTATTTTAACACACATACTGGTTCCTTGAGAATGACCAGGACTGCAAGAGACTCACAAAGAGGAATAAGGCCTCTCGAGCTATTTCCCAATGGTCTGATATAAACCGCAATTTATCCAAAAGAAGCTCACATATCAAGTAAATCAAAATTGCTTTGCTTTTAGTTGGAAATTATATCAACTCAAAGTGGTAAGGAAGACAATTTCATTTTGATCAGATGTACTAACTGGCTAATAACCATAATTTCTGAGGGTCATCTTAAGACAGAGGATCTGTTAAAAAAAAAAAAAGTGCAGCAACTACTGGTTTAAAACTCATCCAATGTTCTTTCAACACTAGAAGAATCACTACAGTCAAAAGAGAATATGGTTTGGGACCAGCAGTTAGAGTAATGGCTATGTTGCTGGACTCTCACGTAGTCGACTGCGGTTCGAATCCCAGACCCGGTGGCTTAAACTCACACCAGGCGCAAGTGCGTGCATGCCCAGGATCCCGAGAGGAGAAAGGAGGAGAAGGGATTGCAGCTTGGCCATCCCCCCGGGGAGTGATTTCTCACATTATTTTTTTTTTTTGAGAGGTTTTTGCTATAGGGTGCGTGCTCTCGCCAGACAGAGACAAAGAGACAGAAAGCGAGAAATCACCCCCCCAGGGGGGATGGTCACACCGCAATCCCTTCTCCTCCATTCTCCTCTCGGGATCTTGGGCACACACGCACACGCACCCAGCATGAGTTTAAGCCACCAGGTCTGGGACACGAACCGCGGTTGACTATGTGGGAGTCCAGCGACATAGCCATTATGCTAACTGCTGGTCCCTGATATCTCACATTCTGTCTCTCTGTCTCTGTCAGTCTGGCGAGCACACGTGCCCTATAGCAAAAACCTCTCCAAAAAAAAAAAAAAAAAGAGAACATGGTTTGTTTAGAAATGAAATAAACCATCAGTAAAGCTCACTTTCCATTCTCAGCCCTTAGGGGTCTCCTCACAAAAAGTGCTAAATATACATATATGCACATATTTAAGTGCATAAGTACAATCTGAGTTCATTTCTTTTTCAAGTCACATTAACTTATTTCGATATAATATCTGAAACCCACTCTTTCTGTTCCAACTAGTAATTTCAAATCTATACACAAACAATTTAAGGCTGAGATTTTTTTTATCTCGTAACACTTCTTAGAAGTCCCTGCACGTATCTATAACATGAGCAGACAGTATGGAATGTATGCTGCAACCTGAACACCCCAGGGGCTCCATACCATCAGCAGTGTCAGAGGGAAATGATCAGATCAGACCAGACCTAGGAAGACAGCAGAAACATTACGACCAGACCTCAGACCGTGAATCACAAAATACGGCACTGCCTTTCGAAGGGTTTCACTCCGTTGCATCAACCCTGTCAATGTGACTACATTTGTGTTGTTGGCGATTCTAGAAGGGGGAAAAGCAACAAATTTAACTTACTTAGCTTTTTAACAGTTTCTTCATTTCGATAAATTTATTTTGATTGGTTGGATTGTTTAAGAGGAAGAGAAGAATCTGTTCATGTTTTTCAACCTATGGGTAAAAAAGAAATAGTATAATTCGATTTATAAAAATCTTGGGAGTATAATTTCACTTAAAGGACATTTTACTCACTTGTTTCTGTAACTCTGTGCAGCAGCAATTCATCTTGTCTGTCTTTTCTACAGCAAATGCAAAAAAAAAAATTAAAAAATTAAACATTAGCTAACACAGTGTAAATTAATGAGCAAAACTTAAGAGTCTGCATAGACACAGATCTGTCCCTGTGTGGGTAGGTTCCAACCATAAAGAACCTGACCCAGCCATTTGGGATCTGGTGTTATCTACTGTGCGACTTGGGTTTTATCAAGATACCACCCGCATCCAAGGTCCTTCATCTATCACTCATGAGATAATCTCTCTTTTGGGTTGATGGCAGATCTGCCAAAGATGCATCTTATGAAATACCAGTAAGATCCAATCTTAAATATATAGGTTCTTTTCATTTTATCAGGATCAGAAGTAAAGTGGAAACAAGGCCCATGCAGCGTGCCTCGCATTTCTCAAGCTCTCAGCACCATTTCTCACAACGTGCTGAGCCTGATCTGAGGAGCATCGGCACGTGAAAAATGGCTTCCTTCCATCAAGGTGGCGGCTCCAAGGGAGCAGCAAAAGTCAGAGTCCTGCCACTGGATTCCTAACGGAGGGGGAAGGAGGGAACATGGTCACAGGAAGTGAGGAAAGGCTAGGTTAATTAAACTGACTATGCGTAACTCATTACACTTGGAAACAGTATCTTTACGCAAAGCACCTTGCTTTTTAGATCTGCTGTTTTTTGCCAGACCATATATCACCAGCTTATCGGCTATGTTGATAGTTCCATTCTCAGAACACTTCTCAACGGACACTGTATGGACATTCTTAGTAATTCCTTTCACAGAAAGCATTACATTCTGATTCAACATCAAGCTTTTTAGCAAGTCTATTATTAATTGAGTATGGCTTCCATTCAATTCCATCAATCCTGGAAAAAAAAATTAGTATTACAATTAGTCTTTGAATGCCTTTAAAAAGACAATATTCAGATCGGGAACCAGCAGTTAGCGTAATGGCTATGTCGCTGGACTCCCACGTAGTCGACCGCGGTTCGCGTCTCGGACCCGGTGGCTTACAACTCACGCCGGGCGCGTGTGCATGCGTGCCCAAGATCCCGAGAGGAGAATGGAGGAGAAGGGATTGCGGCGTGACCATCCCCCCGGGGGGTGATTTCTCGCTTTCTGTCTCTCTGTCTCTCTCTGTCTGTCTGGCGAGCGCACGCGCCCTATAGCAAAAAACCTCTCCAAAAAAAAAAAAAAAGAAAAAAAAAAAAAAAAGACAATATTCAGATAAATCATTTAAGTATAATAAGCAAAAGGTTTATTAATTTTTAGCTGGGCTTTGGTATGCTTTGTTGTACTACTGTTGTTGCATAAAAAAAAATGATGATGATGATGTTGGGCCAGCACGTGGCACAGCAGTTATGTTGCTGGACTCCCACATGCCAACTCCAGTTCGAGCCCCAGACCCAGTGACTTGAAACTCACGTCAAGCACGTGTGTGTGCCTAAGATCCCGGGAGGAGAATGGAGAAGGGATTGTGGCGTGACCATTACCCCTCGGGGGTGATTTCTCACTTTCCCTCTCACTGTCTCTGTTTCTCTCCAGTGAGTATACGTGCCTTAAGGTAAAAACAGCTATTAAAAAATAAAGTTTATTCACTAAGCACTTACTGGTCACCTATAATGTGACAAGCACTAAGCCAGGTCTAGAGAATACAAAAGATTTCTACCTGCCCTTATACATTCTAATGGGAGGAGTGACAGCAGTATAGATTACTTTTCCAACTCGCTCTCTCTGACCACACCAAAGTGGACTACAACGCAATCCGTGCGGTACCGTTTAAAGCTGCTTTACAGGCATTTTAGTTCTCTTCAGATTCTAAGGGACACACTGAATTATGCAGATTTAGTATGCAAGAAGGCAGCCAAAAATGGTGTCACCTGAATGCCTCCAGTCCCTAAAGAGAGCTCTCTGACAAGGCAGAGACCCCAGGAGACCCTATTTCTTATCCTGGCCCTGCCACTTACTGCTTTGAAAACAGGCAAAACAGAATCTCTGAACCTTGCTGCTCTGAAGTAATCTATAAAACAAAGACTAACTGAATGTAGTTTTTTTTGTTTTTGTTTTGTTTTTCTTTTTTTTGGAGAGGTTTTTGCTATAGGGCGCGTGCGCTCGCCAGACAGACAGAGAGAGATAGAGAGATAGAAAGCAGGATGGCCACGCCACAATCCCTTCTCCTCCATTCTCCTCTCGGGATCTCGGGCACGTACGCACACGCGCCCGGCGTGAGTTTAAGCCGCCGGGTCCGGGACTCGAACCGTGGTCGACTACGTGGGAGTCCAGCGACATAGCCATTACGCTAACTGCTGGTCCCTGAATATAGTTTTTGTAAGGACATAAAGAATAGAGGATATAAGACCAGCAGATGGTGTAATGGTTATGTCGCTGGACTCCTACATGAACTGAGGATTGAGTTCCCGATTCGGAGGCTTGAAACTCAGGCTGGATGCGTGTACGTGCATGGTCAAAATCTAGAGAGGAGAAAGGAGAAGGGACTGCAGGGTGGCCATCCCCCCAGGGGGTGATTTCTCGTTTTCTGTCTCTGTCTCTTCAGCGAGCACATGCACCATATAGCAAAAAATCTCTCTAAAAAAAGTAAAAAAGTAAAAGAATAGAGGATATGACATTTTTTTTCTTTCCTTTTTTATTTATTTATTTATTTATTTATTTGCTATAGGGCACGTGTGCTCACCAGAAAGACAAAGAGAGACAGAGAGACAGAAAGCAAGAAATCACCCCCCGGGGGGATGGCCATGCCACAATCCCTTCTCCTCCATCCTCCTCTTGGGATCTTGGGCACACACGCACACGCACTCAGCATGAATTTCAGCCACTGGGTCAGGGACTCGAACTGCAGTTGACTGCATGGGAGTCCAGCAACATACCCACTATGCCAACTGCTGGTCCCGAAGGATATGAAATTTCTTTAAAAACTCTGCTTGATACTTAAGAAATCTGGGCAGTTACTTGAAATATTCACTTGAGTCAGACCAAAAGTTAGAAAACATACAGAGGAAAAAAAAAAAAAACTCCACAGGCACCCACATGAAAAAATGCCTTGTTTACCGTCAAGCGAACATTTAATAATTTGGAATGGAAGCTCCGAGTGGCTGGCAGTGATTGGCTGCACTCTGGAGAGAGGCAGAGTTTCAATGTTTCCGTAGTCTGCATAAAGCACTTTCACATCAGCGTCCGTTGTCTCCAGAACAACTGCACGGTACCAGAAATCGTCGCCTGAAAATATAATGCAATCTCAGGAAAGAAGTTATGGTCACTGACTGCCCTCCCACCTTGAGATGGTTGCTCATAGTTACATTTATATAACGTAAAAATTTATGCTGAAGGGCCAGCAGGTGGCATGGTGGTTAAAGGCGGCTGGACACCCACATGGCTGACTAGGGGTCAAATCCTGGACTTGGCAACTTGTTTTCTCCCTTTCCTTCTATGGTCAATTAAAAAAAAAAAAAAAAAAAAAAAAAAGACAATGAATAAAATTAAATAAAAACAATTCTTTAAAAATAATTAATGCTGAGATTTTTGGATAGAGTCCAGATTAAATATAAGCACTAATTTCTAGTTATTCTGAATTCCACTAAAAAGACAGTTAACAGGATTAAAAAAAAAGCCATAAACCACCAACAAGATGATATAATACTGGAAACTGGAAAGCAGATGCATAAATAGTGTATTCTAGCAGAGCTGGGACAACTCAACCAAAGATGGCAAGTGAGAAAGCCAAAAATGCATCCCAGTTTGCATCTCAAATCTCCAACCCCCAAGGCTCAATAACTGATGCTACTCATTCAAAGGGAAGAGTAGATGGAGCTAGAAAGGAGGACTGGGCAAAGGAAACAGAGTTATTTCACAAGATATCAGAATAGACTTACGTTCATAAACACATTTATGTCTAAAAACTACGTTAAAGTTACTAAAGAGAAAGGTAAACTTCATGTTCACCTGTTTTAATAAAGCTTAAGGGCCAGCAGGCATAGTGGTTAAAGCTCTGAACTCCCAGTAGGCCAACCACAGTTCAAGTCCTGGACCCACCAGCTTGAGATTCACACCGGGCATGTGTGTGTGTGTGTGTATGCCTGAGATTCATACTGGGCATGTGTGTGTGCATGCCTGACATTCACACGGGGCACATGTGTGTGCATGCCAAAAATTCCGAGAGGAGAGTAGAGGAGAAGGGACTGTGGTGTGGCCATCCCTCTGGGGAGTGATTTCTCACTTTCTCTCTCTGTTTCTTTGTCTCGGGAGAGCACACATGACCTACAGCGAAAAATAAAAATCTAAAAAATTAAATAAATAAATGAAACTTAGAATGCCTTTCCTCTTCCAGGCAACTGTTCCCACACAAGGACAGAAGACTAGCAGTGTCTTCTCCAAAGATGATCTAGACAGACTACGGACTGGGAAATGTGAACCGGAGCAGAGGAAGAAGAGTTTACCAAAACCTTGTCTGCAAGTTATGTACTCCAGGCTGAGACTACCATTCTAAACGAGAACACCTCATAATATGAACATGGGAGTTCCCCAGTGGGGTGCCAGAGCCAGATCACCCTTCAGAGAAAGCCACTGGTAGGCAAGCCTTGCCCGCACACACAGAAACCTCCAAGTAACTCTTTAGTGCCCGCCCTCTCTTAAATACAGGAACAGCAAATAATCACCAGATATTTGAAGAAAGCCTCTACACCATAACAAAAAAGACAAAAACAACCAAAATAGGACCTCAAAGAAACACAGTCAAAGGAGGGAGAGGACAACAAAAAATAAAAGAATGACAGTAATGTTATTGGAGAAATGATTTTCTGCCCTTAAAACAAGAATAAGATAGTATTAAAACATACACGAAAAAAACAAAACCAGCTACCAAAACTACAAAACAAAGCTGGAAGATGGAATTGAAGAAATTGCTTGAAAAACATAAAAGGTATGAAAGAGAAAGAAAGGAAACTTAGCAGAAGAGTTTAGGCCTAATATAAGATTTTGAGTTCCTAAAACAAAAAACAGAAAATGAAAAAAGGGAGTTAAAGTACTAATTCAGGAAAATGTCTCGAAACTGAAGCTCATTAATCTCTAGACTTATGGCTCCCCCTACCACTCCACTGACTGCCCAGCACAAGGGTGGAAAGAAAACTATCACACAGTCATGTCAGGATGAAGAGCATCATGAAATTTCCATGAAGGAAAAAAATAGATGCAAATTTGCAGAATCCAGAACGCAGCTCTATCTTTTGACCAGCAACACCAACAGCTAAAACAGTGAAATACCTTCAAAATGTTAAGGGTAAGATGATTTTCAATCTAGAATTCTATATGCAGGCAAGTCATTATGTAACTATGAGGGTAGAATAAAGACTTTTTGGAGGGCCAGCAGGTGGCGTAGTGGTTAAAGTGCTGGACTCCCACATAGCTGACCATGGTTTGAGTCCTGCCCCTTGAAAAATCACACCAGGCACGTGTACATGTGTGCCCAAAATCCCAAAAGGAAAGTGTTGGAGAGGCCACCCCCTCTATGGAGTGATTTTTTACTTTCTCTGTCTCTGATGAGTGCACACATCCTATAGCAAAACTCCCTCCAAAACAACAACAAAAAGAATAAAGACTTTTTCCAAGATGGGAGATAAAATTCATCTCAACACGTTATCTTTTCTCAGCTTCTGGGAATAGGACCCACCCAAATATTTACTGGAGTAAGTCAAAGGAAAGTTAAGATATCCAGAAAACAAAGTCAGACAGGTGGAGAGAAATCGAGCCAACGAAGTGGGATGAGAAGAGTTTGGGAAACAAACGATGGTGCTCAAACAACTTGCAGCAACAATGGCGAGGAAAAATTCCAAGATGACAGGTCAGGTCTGCAGGAGAAGCAGTCTGGACAGGAGCAAGTGAAAAGGCTGAAGGTGGCTCGGATGTGATAGAGGCTGAAAAAGTACAAAGTCCTCTTTGAGGAAATTTAAGTTAGTGCAGAGTAATAGAATCAGTGAAAGTATAACAAACACTGACAACAGAAGCCACAGAAGAGAAGCTTAACACAGTCCGTGGCTGAACTGTAACAAGTGTTAATGCGTTCATAATGAAGTAACACATATCTATCTAGCCAGAAAACATGACACATTTTTATTTGCAAAGGAAGGAAATTGTAGATCCAGTTGTGATACAAAAGAAAAATAAAACTAGGGACTGACATCAGCAAGACAGTAGGGGAGAAGGGTCCCCAGCCTGCATTCCCCAGCCAGAAACAACCTAGGCAGCATCCTCTGGTGTCTCTGTGGAAGCTTTCAAATCCAGGTAGAAGTTTTGGAAAATCCAGTGGAGCCCAAGACAGCGAAGGGCTTCTTGAGAAGGCTAGTAGCAGACTCTGGGCTCCCAGCCCTGGCTAATGCCTGGAGGTCTCCCTGCTCTGCTGCGAACTCAGCTCCAGCCATGCTTGCTTGCCACCCTGTCACCAGCCCCACCTGCCCAGGGACTGGAGGGATCCATACCATTTAGGCCCCTGGTCACCAACGGGCCCGGCCAACCAGACCTGACTGCAGACCCTGTAGCAGCCCTGCAACCTGGCTCTAGCCCCATTTCGCCTCAACCTCTGAGGCAAACCAGAATATTCATTGCAAATGTTATTTATCTTAACAAAGGAAATTGGTTAATATGAAATGTTAAAGAGAAGAATGGTTAAAGTGTACCTTAATCAAATTCCCTGAGGCATTTCATTCCTGTTTCAGTATATTCACAAACACAGCTCTATGCATTATTTGCAATCTCTCCATATATAAATACTACATAGTACAGCATGGTTATCTAGAGCTAGTTACATGTATAAATCATATTACAGCCTTGCCTAGGAACAATTTACATGGAATAGAAAAGCTGAATGACCCCACAGGAACATACAGATTTATTAGCATATGGGTTTAATTCATATAGTTTTGAATCTATAACCATAAGAATTAAATCCACAGCCTTGCTTTGCCTCATTTCTCTAACAAATGAAATTTGCATCTAATGTGACAAATGTACACAATCTCATAAAAAAGAATAGACCAAATATTTCTTTTTTTAATATTTCACCTGAAAAAACCTTACCTGTATATCTGGCACAGCACGCATCTCCAATTTTTGGTCTATAGGATATCCGACTTTTCTGAGCATTGCAATATTCCAACAATTCAGCTGTCAATACACATAATTTTTCCTGATTTCCTAAAATAACATGGAAACAATTTTTTTGTGAAATTGCCAATGCTACTGTGAACACTATAAAAATCATGTCAACCTAATCCATCAAAAAAACCTTCTGAACATTAAAATATGTATTTAGAAAAATACATACACCCACTATTGTTGTATTGGGGAAGGTACACAATACAGGGAGAGGAAGGTAGGAAGCAACTGGTGGGCCAGTTTCTCAGAAAGGATGGTTTTGTAATAGTATGATCGACTTTATGAACATCAAGTTTCAAAACGGTTTGGTATACTTTTTAATAAATGTGTTATGTATTTAATAAAACAGAGTCTTCCAGGGACTGGCAGACTTCCTCATACCATATGCTGTTGTCAGGATGACATTTTTGGTAATACTGGAGTTAAACTTAAAAAGTTATTGGTATTACTATTTCAGATCTGATGACTTCAAACAAAGGTCTGTTATTTCAGCTGTATAGCGCCTCCAGATTATTCTGATACCACCCAACTTGCATGCTAATTCACCTTCAGATACTACAAGAATAAATACAGATATGCTTAAAAGATTTAATTGCAAAATTCCATCAAACAAGAAAGGAAACTTAAAAATCAATTTTTGGTTGAGCCACAATGGCAAATTGGTAGTGCAATGCTCTGCAGTTCTGAAACCCATATGGAAGGTAGGAGTTTGGTTCCCAAGTCGCCCTGTACTCCCAAGGCTCATGCATATGCTTGTCATCCCGGCTGGCTGGGAAAGGGAGGAATCATAGCATCTTCTTGTTAAAGGTGGTATACGTGCTCGCTCGCGCGCGTGCTCTGTGTGTGTGTGTGTGTGTATACAAATAATATATGTGTTGTTTTTTTCTTAAGTCTTTTTTTTTTTGGAGAGGTTTTTGCTATAGCACGTGTGCACTCACCAGAAAGACAAGAGAGAGACAGAAAGTGAGAAATCAGCCCCCCACCACCACCCCACCCCAGGGAGATGGCCACGCTGCAATCCCTTCTCCTCCATTCTCCTCTCAGGATCTTGGGCACGCACACACACGCACCCAACATGAGTTTAAACCACTGGTTCTGGGACTCAAACTGCAGTAGACTACACGGGAGTCCAGTGACATAGCCATTACGCTAACTGCTGGTCCCAATTTAAATCAATTTTTATAAGTTACTTTTCTTCATGATTAGTTCCAGTGTAGAACATTTCTCTAAGTTTCTAAAATATAGTAAAGCTATGTTACAGACTGATTATAAAGTCTCAATATACATGACAGTTTTGGTTCAAACTCATTTAAATGGCTGTAGAAGTTTAGCTTAGTAAATAATTTTCAATATATAACATACATGTTTTTAAACAAGAAATAATACAGTAATAGGGATACTGTTTTGTTTTTATCAAGAACATGCTACCGAGTAGGTGCTAGATGTAGGGAATACCCTTCTTGTCTCCCTTTGTGCTTTTAATTATACTTTTTTTTAGAGAAACACGCAAGCACCCTGAACTGGGTCTCACCCTCAATCCTCTTATATATCCCAGCCAGCCAATATCACGAGCACATGTGCATACCCGTGTGCACGGCTGCCCTGGGCGAACCCTGATCACCCCCATGGCTTCCAGCACTGCAAAATGTTGCACTACCATAGAGCAACCACGGCTGGGTCCCATTTATCTCTCTGTAACTAAACTGGACTCACACGTTACAATCAGTTCTTCCCTCAGACACTGAGTAGAACAAAAGTAATCACCTTCCTCTTCTCCCTCTCCCTTCCTAAGTCGTTCTAGACAGGCACTTTCATTATACTGTTTAAAAATGAGCACAGATAGGTCTCCAAATTTGCTTTCTTACCTGACATCTCATTTGGCAGGGCATAAAATAAGTAAGGATTTATAATTTCTAATACGCTTGCTTGTACAGTTTTATTAACCGGCAATTCTATCGTCTTCCATGGCTCAACTGAAGGCTCAGCTGAACAGACAGCTGAAAAGAGTAACAAAACACAAGTTTTTTAAGAAAATACATACAATTTACTGTGGTTTCCCAGTAATATACTTAATTCAGTTACTTTTAGGCACTAATTAACAACATTATCAAATTTTCAATCTTATTCAATTTGAGGAATTCTATAGGATTTTCAAAAAGTTCAGTCTATAGTGAGAATCCTTAAAACTATTACACTCCTATAGCATACTTCTAAAGTATGTTTTCATTTCTTCTGTAATTTTACATAATTTTTAAAAGTTTCTCAAACTTCAGGACCAGCAGTTAGCGTAATGGCTATGTCGCTGGACTCCCATGTATCAACTGTGGTTCGAGTCCTGGACCTGTGGCTTAAACTCACACCGGGTGTGTATGTGTGTGTCCCCAACATCCAGAGAGGAGAATGGAGGGGAAGGGATTGCGGCATAGCCATCCTCCCTACGGGGTGATTTCTCACTTTCTGTCTCTCTGTCTTTTTGGTGAGCGCATGCGCCCTATAGCAAAAACCTCTCCAAAAAAAGAAAAAAAAAAAGTTTCTCAAACTTCAAGAGATACTTATCTATGTGATGCATTTACCTGATAACTACATTAAAAATGAGTACAATGTTTAATTAAAAAATCAGGTTTTAAAACAAATTCATTTTAAATAAATTTTAATAACCTATTATAACCTATTATTATTTAAGTTTTTTGCCACAGGGTACAAGCACTCACAGGAAACTAGGAGATGAACAGAGAAATTAACCCCAAGGGGGGAGGGTCATGCTTCAATCCCTTCTCCTCTTGGGATTTTGGGCATGCAAGAACACATGCACTTGACATGATTTTTTAAGCCAAGTCCAGGGCTTGAACCACAGTTGGCCATGTGGAATTCCAGTGCCTTAACTACCATGGCTCCCATTGGCCCCATCTTTAATAAGCTATTATCAAACTATGTCTACAAAGAGTATTTCTACTAGAAGATTATGTAATTTGTAATGGGACAAATTTTCCAGTTATAATATCGAATGGTAATCGAAACTTAAATAACAAAGAAATGTTCTAAAAATGTTACCTTGGAGCCCCTGGGCATCGGTTTGAGAATCATGCTTATTCACAGGTCTGTTTGGTAAGTCTTTATATGGTGAACCAATTTTTAAAACCAAAGGTTCTTCATTCAGAACATCACTAATTATTCTGGGATAGGAGGTGGAAAGATCAGTGAGTTCAATTCCCACCCCGTTCTCAGTGATTTCAGCCACTCTCGCTTGGAGTTTTATCCCTGTGACACACTTCTGAAATCTTGCAATGTCTTCTTTAGTCCAGTGTTCGTTTCCAGGCTGTACATCTGGGAAATAAGAACACTGTTAAAAAGAATCCTACTGACCAGCTACATTTTTCTTCAGTGGTATGCAGGTCTGAGTCCTTGCCAAGTTTATCAATTAAGTCAGTAATTTTGAGTATTCTCAGTATTTGATCATATATCTCCTTTGAGTTTTAGAAGGCTCAGGATTTCTTATTTTTCTCACTAACACCTTTACCTGGGAAATAAACAATGTAGAATCTCCCATGATGCTCCATTACACACACAATGTGCCTCACAGTCAACTGATTTTCTCAAGCATAATTTCAAAATGTCACAGGTATTGAACAATCTGAGGTTCTCAAACTGAAGTGTGCATTTAAATCATCAAAGACTTGGGATCCTAACCTGGAGTTTCTGATTTAGTAGGGGTAGGGATTGAAATTCTGATCCAAGTTTAATTTTACCCATGAGAGAGAGAGCATTCACAAAAAAGAGAAAGAGGAAAACACCTCAAGCAATGGGGCCCGGTGATGCCACATCCCCTCCCCACCAAAGCCCTCACGTCCTGCCTGATGCCTGTGGGTCCAGATGTGAACCCTCATCGGCCCCATGGGATCTGGCTGCATGGCACCCTATTGCTGTGCCATGGGGCTTGGCCTAGAAGCTGTTTTTAACAAGTTCCTGGTGATGCTTCTGGTTTGGGGGCCACATTTTAAAAAGCACAGACATAAAATATAGTCATTTTATGAACAATAATCCAAGAATGATAATCCAAAACATACCTACTGTAATGCAAGTAGAAAAAAGCTCATGTATCTCTACACTTCCAAACATGACGACTATTAACATTTTGAAACCTAACCTACAACTTTTACCCAATACACACACCCTGTCCTACAACAGCAGCAGCTGTAGAAGGCCTCGTACCGACAAGTGCATGCACACGCTTGTGCTTCTCTCTCGCTCTTTTTTTCCTTAATTTTTGTCAGAGGGGTATGTGCTTCCAGAGACATGAGAAAGAGAGAAAGAACCAATCCCATTTGGTCCATTTCTCCCTCCTTTCAGGATTCTGGGCATGTGCACGTGCCTCACAGGTTTCTCAAGCACAGGGTCTGGAGCTTGAACCACGCTGCTGGTCACGTATCCACCTACTAACCACCACGCCACAGTTGTGCCCAAAGTGCTTTACATTTTTTATCTCTTTTATTCTTAACAATTCTTTGAGGATGCTTACTATTATTTTCTAGATGGGAAAATGGAAGTATAGAAACATCAAATGATCTGCCTAAACATCTAATAGCTAGCAGGGAGCTGAGTTGGTTTTAGAGTCTCTTCTCCTAATCACAACGCTATCTTACTTATTTATGTATATCATGTATAAATATATGGGATCATGGGATAGGCAAGTGGCGTGGTAGTTAAGGGTGCTGGACTCCCACATAGTTGATCACGGTTCAAGTCCTGAACCTAGCAGTTTGCTTTCTCACTTTCCTTCTCTCTCACTCTGTCACTCTCTGGTCAAATTTAAACAAATAAACAAAGTTAAGTAAAATGATTCTTTAAAATAAATAAATGAATACATGGGATAGTCAGGAAAGTCATGATATATATTTGCATAGAAAAATACATCGACTTTTCTGACCCCACCCACACACATATAAATATATATACACATACATATATATATATATATATACATACACATAAATATAATACACACACACGTATATACATAAAATTGCCAGTGGGTGCGTGAGCCTGCCAGAGAGAGAGAGGACATGAGGAAGAAAACATTCCCCATGGTCATGCCGCAATCCCTTCTCCCGTTTCTGTATCCTGTCAGGATTCTGGACACATATGCATCCAGTATGTTTTTTAACATACTTGAGGGATCCAGCTCCTTTAACCACTGGGTTATGGAGCTGGCCCGATCCTGTGTCTCTTATATAACTCATTTTCTTTAATTAACATGCATAATTCTTCCTAACAACAGTGTACATATTTGACACCATTTTAATGACTGTGAAATGATGGCAAACACTTAAATTCAACTGAGTGCCAGACCCTGTCCTGAACATTCATCTAATCCTCACAACAAACCTATAAAATAGGTACTATCATTACCCATTGTATTAATATGATCATTTAACCTTTTGTTATTGGCTATGTGGGTGGTTTTTTTTTTTTTTTTTTTTTTTCTCCTATTAACAGGAGACTAACATGTTTCCTTGTAGTTGAACTTTATGGAATGCCCGGATTACACTGGAATAAATCACTAAAAGCAAAACTGCTAAATCAAAAGGTGTGAGCCTTTTGGCCGGAACCGCCATCTTCTAGTAATTAACCAAAATGACAAACACAAAGGGAAAGAGGAGAGGCACCCGATATATGTTCTCTAGGCCTTTTAGAAAACATGGAGTTGTTCCTTTGGCGACATATATGCGAATCTACAAGAAAGGTGATATTGTAGACATTAAGGGAATGGGTACTGTTCAAAAAGGAATGCCCCACAAATGTTACCATGGCAAAACTGGAAGAGTCTACAATGTTACCCAGCATGCTGTTGGCATTGTTGTGAACAAACAAGTTAAGGGCAAGATTCTTGCCAAGAGAATCAATGTGTGTATTGAGCATATTAAACATTCTAAGAGCAGAGATAGCTTCCTAAAACGTGTGAAGGAAAATGACCAGAAAAAGAAAGAAGCCAAAGAGAAAGGGACCTGGGTTCAACTAAAGCGCCAGCCTGCTCCACCCAGAGAAGCACACTTTGTGAGAACCAATGGAAAGGAGCCTGAGCTACTGGAACCTATTCCCTATGAATTCATGGCATGATGGGTGTTAAAAATAAACTAATCTGTGGTCTATAAAAAAAATAATAAAAAAAAAAAAAAAAAGGTGTGAATACTTGAGGCTCTTAAGAAATCCTGCAAAATGTCTTCGAGAAGGTTGCATCTGCTTTCATTCTCGTTAGCAGAGAAAAGCAGCTGCTTCTGGGCTGATGCCAACACCAGACATTTTGGCCACGATTCTAAAAACATTTAAATTTTATAATGTGAAGTAAGATTCTCTAACTCACACAAAATGTTAAAATTATAGCGATAAATGCTTTAAAGAGGATATGCCCTAAATATTAGAAAACAGTTGAGAAAATGTCTAATTCTGACCATACCTACTAACCAGCACTGTATCCCTTGAAATGGGAGTTTCAGAAACTTGGACGTTATCATTTGGAGTTCATCTGCAGTAACTTCTTCAATGTTTCCATAATCCACAAAATGCACTTTAACACGTCCATTGGGCAATATTTCCTTGACCAAAGCACGATACCAATTACCATCACCTGGATTTAACACAAAGTTTGTGACATGAAACATTATTCTTCTGTTCACATTTGAAATTTTTATCTTGAAGACACTCTTTGTTTCAAGTAAATATTTGCTGTTTTCTCTCAGATCATGCCTTTAGGATTTTTAAATAAATGAGAATTCTCAAAATCCATTTTTAGATCATCTCCAAAAGTTTACAGTACTACACTTCACATCTGATATAAAGATTTCATTCATAACTTATTCTGTAAATACAGCGTAAAGGTAAAGGTAAGACTCAATAAATGAGCTACTTGTCTATTTTCAAGTCTTATAATATCTTAAGTGTTAATGGCATAGTAATGTTCCTTGGTAAAATAATATTCCAAAATAAATAGTAAGCCTCTGGCAATGAAATGGAAGTGTCTTATCAGATATGTTTTCTAAAGAAACATTTACAAAAGAAATGACAAACCCACAGCAAGAAGTTCTTCCTTGGGGAACCAGCAGTTAGCGTAATGGCTATGTCGCTGGACTCCCATGTAGTCAACCGCGGTTCGCATCCCGGACCCGGTGGCTTAAAACTCACGCCGGGTGCGTGTGCGTGCGCGTGCGTGCCCAAGATCCAGAGAGGAGAATGGAGGAGAAGGGATTGTGGCGTGACCATCCCCCCTGGGGGGTGATTTCTCGCTTTCTGTCTCTCTCTGTCTGTCTGGCGAGCGCACACGCCCTATAGTGAAAATCTCTCCAAAAAAAAAGAAGTTCTTCCTTTATCTAAGTTACTTACATGTTATCAGAAATTCTGGAAGAAAAAGCATTAAAATAATGTTGAAGGATCAGCAGATGGCACAATGGTTACATCGCTGGACTCCCATGTAGTCAACTGCAGTTCGAGTTCCAGACCTGGTAGCTTAAAACTCACACTGGGCACGTGCGTGCATACCCAAGATCAGATCCTGAGAGGAGAATGAAGGAGAAGGGTTTGCAGCATGGCTCTTCCCCCTGGGGGAGGGGGTGATTTCTCGCTTCCTCTCTCTTTGTGTCTCTCTGGCAAGTGCATGTGCCTTATGCAAAAATCTCTTTCTAAAAAAATTAATAAAATAAAAAGAATATTGAACAAAGTTCAAGCAAGGCACTATCATTTCAGGGTTCTTCATAACAGAGAGACACAGGACAAATACCTGACATTAAAAAAAAAAATTTAATTTTATTTAGTATTATTTTTAAATTTGCTATAAGGCACATGCATTCACCAGAGAGAGACAGAGAGAGAAAGTGAGAAAGCAAGCTGTCAGGTCTGGGACTTGAACCGCAGATGACCATGTGGGAGTCCAGTGCCCTAACTGCCATGCCACCTGCTGGTCCAATACATGACATTTTAAATTTTTTTTAAGAATTATTTTATTGAGTTTATTTATTATTATTACTTTTTAATTTGAGCAGAGAGAAAGAGAGAAAGACAGTGAGAAAGCAAGCTGCCAGGTCTGGGACTCAAACCATGGTCAGCCATGTGGGAGTTCAGCACCTAACTATCACGCCACCTGCCAACCCCAATACATGACATTTTAAGCATTCATTTAGTCTTTGCTGTGAAAAATATTCACTTTAACATTGGTAAGAAAATGTGCACTATAAACAATGGCCAATCATCAACAAACAACAGGTTCTAATCAAGGTTACTTTGTGACTTACCTGCAAAAAAGGCACAACAAGGTTGCCCTACTTCTGCCTTAAAACCATTAGGCAACTTCTGCTGGCAAAATTCTGCTAGTGATTTGTTTAAATCTTTGAGTTCCTTTAAAGCTGAAAATGTAAGGCATATAACATATGGCTTTTAATATTTTAAAAATATAGAACATACATTTTCCTTTCAAATCAGAAAAAGTTTGGATCATAAAAACCTCAGGTACATCCCCAAACAACTATTAAGTTGACCAAAAGTCCTTTCTTCTTAAGAAATAACTGGGCAAAGGGCTGGCCCTGTAGCCTAGGAGGTGAGGGTGCTGGATCCCCTATGGCCAGCTCTAGTTTCAATCCTGGCCCCAGAAGCTTGAAGAACATGCCAGGCACGAGTACATGTGTGCCTAAATTCATGACAGGATGGAGAAATGGAGAAGAAAGGACTGCGGTATGACCACGCCCCACTGGGGGATGCTTTCTACCTTTTTCTCCATTTCTCTTTGGCAAGCACATGTACTTTCAGACAAAGTAAAAGAAAAAAACTATCAGGCAAACAGCCCGTTATTTAGTCAATACTCTCAATAAACACAGTACCTACAATTTACTGGGCAACAGACACAACCATGGCATTATTATTAGTATATACCAGATCATGAGCTTCGTAGGTGGTCAAGGATACACGATACGGGTTTATACAGAAAGTGACATGAAAGCTGTCGTGAAAGAATAAACACAATCACTAAAGAAACAGCACAGATCAGGGCCGGCAGGTAGCATGGTGGTTAAGGGTGCTAGACTCCCACATGGCTGACCATGTTTTGAATCCCGGACTTGGCGGCTTGCTTTCTCACTTTCCCTCTCTCTTTCTTGCTCTATCCCTCTCTGGTCAAATTTAAATAAATAAATAAAGTTAAATAAAATAATTCTTGAATTAAAAAAAGAAATAGCACAGATAATATATGCTAAGGAAATGTGGAGAACTCATGAGCCATGTGTGCTGGAGGATTCATGGAGAAATCTGAAATGGAACACCTGTGACAGAAAGGATGGGGCATTCCAGAAGGAAGCAATCAACTGAAACAAAGTGCAGAATTACAGAATCTGGCAGCCAGAAAACACCTGGTGGGCTGCAGTCTAACCAAGAAGAGGAGTGGAAAGATGAGCTACTGAAGAAAATACCACAGATGTGCTCAGAAACATACAGACCAGAGAACGTTAGGAGATAAATAGGTGTGATCCAGTAGGAAGAAGAAAAGTAATGCCTTTTTAAGTATGTGACAAAAGCTCATTCACAAAAATGAATACTAATTACAGTGAGTTAGAATTTTCTTTTTTTTCTTAGAGAGGTTTTAGCTATAGGGCGCATGCACTCACCAGAAAGACAGACAGAAAAGCAAGTGAGAAATCACCCCCCCCCCCCCCCCCCCAGGGATGGCCACGCTGCAATCTCTTCTCTTCCATTTTCCTCTCAGGATCTTGGGCACGCACGCACACGCGCCTGGCATGAGTTTAAGTCACCGGGTCGGGGATTCAGACCACGGTTGACTACATGGGACTCCAGCAACATAGCCACTATGCCAACTGCTGGTCCCATGAGTTAGAATTTACAAAATTATAAGACATATTTTGAACATTATCTGTAAAATTCAGTATTTTGAAATTTTGAAAGTTGTTTGTAAACTGTCAAGAATTACTCCATTTATGGAGTATGAGCTAAAATTTTTTGCTATGTAAAGTAAATGTTTGTAGAAAAATATATAAAAATAAATCAATGAAAAAAAGGAAAAAAAATAATAAGATCTCTGAGGCAAAAGATAAATGTATAATCTGTTTGAAAACATCTTCTTTGATCAACACACTTTTATAACCATGCATACAGTGATGAGAATTAAATGATTCCTTTTTCCCTTTTAAGATATAAATTTACCTGAACTATCTATTTAAATTGTTAAACTTTGTAAGTGGCTACTTCTCTAAAAAACAGAGGGAGAGGAGAGAACTACCATAATGATTAAAAATAATGAGCCAAAATTAGTATTTAAATGTATTTTAAAGAAATACTATATTTTTAAAAGTTCTTCTGTGACTTTAAAAAAAATAAAAATAAAAGGACCAAACTATTCTATCCTTAAAAAAAAAAAAAAAGAATTTTCATCTTTCAGATTGGTCAAAAGAAGCTTAAGAACATACCTCTGGCAATTGGAAATGGTGTGGAAAAAGACCTTCGAACGCTGTTGCTGGGGATTTACTTGGCAAATCTTGGAAGTGTACCAGTTCTCAAATTCACAAGCACAACTTACTCTTTGATCTATCAATTATAATGTTAGCAATCTGTCCCAAGGATACTCCCAGAGTAAAATCAGAGTATAAGGATTTGTTTCAGTAATGAAAGTTTGGAAACACTATCCCTCTATTTAGCCCCACCTAGGCTAATTAAATTAGGGTAACCTACACATTGGAACACCACGAAAAAGAATGGAATGAAAACCAAACACCAATGTGATGTCTTGCATCAGATCTTAGAACAGAACAAGGGCATTAGTAAGAAATACAGCAATATGCATATAAAGTCTGGAGCTCAGTTAATAGCACTATACTACTGTTGGTCTTTTAGTTTTAACAAATGCATCATAATTATGTAAGGTGTTAACTACAGAAAAATCTAAGTTAGGGATATACAGAACTCTCCACACCATCTTTGCAACTTTTCTATGAATCTAAAACCATTCCAAAATACAAGCTATGTTATAAAGAATGGGCCCAACCGTGGAGGTGCAGGAGGTGCGGCACCAGGCAATGCCAGAGCCAGGTATAAAACTGCAGTGTGAAACAGGGGCTGACCCAAAGCACATTGGGGCCCATGCACTCCCATTGATCACGCCTGGCTGGAAGGCTGGCGGTTCATCGCAATGCGGCGAGACCTCGTCCAGGGTGCCTGTGTCTCCTCTTCCTCCCTACCTCAATAAAACCATTTTTAAACATTAAAAATAAAAGGAACAAGAATGAATAAAACACTATGTGATAAAAAAAGATGTAAGAGTAAGAGGGGAAAAAAGTAAAAACACAAATCATTTACAATGTTTTACCACTTATGAACCCATAAAGGAATACATACATACAAATATATGTATAGACACCTCCAAAAAGATTCTTAGAAAAATTACACGGTGGCTGAAGGATATTTAGAAAACTGAAAAGCAGAACTAAGAAGCTTCCTTTTTACCGCATAATCTTTTGAAACTTGAATTTTATACCATGCTTGTATAGTCAACTATAAAATTTAAAAGGAACTTGGAAATGTTCACTTTTATCACATGTGCAGTAGTGGCCTATGTACCAGACGACTCTGAGTAAAGAATGACAGACTTCACGACTTGAAAGTCAGAAAGGGACTTTAGTTACTACCTATTCACTATCCTCATTGAGGGGGTAAAAACCAAGATCTGGAGAAAATAAAGTCAATAATCTTCACCAGAATGGCTAAAACTTAAAATATGAAGCGTTTGTGAGGATGTGGAACAACCAAAAGTCTAAAACTGAGAACTGTCATAAACACTTTGGAAATGACATTCCACGACCCACACTGAAAGTACACATACCCGTTTATGATCCAGTAATTGCATTCCAAGATATAGGAAATACATATGGAAGAACCAAATTTGTTCAAGATGTTCCATATCAATATCATCTCATAGCCCAAATGAGAAACAAGCCGAATATTCCATAGCAGAAGGAAAATAATAAACTGTAAATCCTTCACAGAACAGAGCGCTATACAACAATGAAGAACGAGCTGCTTCTCCACGTGGCAACAGTCCCACCATGCAGAAAAAGGAGAGTACCACGGCCCACAGGAGCACGTGCCACAATCCCACTATGTACAGTCCAAAATGAGGAAAACTGGTCTGTGCTAGCAGAAGGCAAAATAGTGTTTATTTTTGAAAGAGAGAAGGGGTAATAAGAGAAGATAAGAAGGAATCTTCTATGACATTAGTAATATTATTTTTTTCCTTTCATTTCTCAGCTGAAATGACAACACGCACCATCATGACCACATTTTCTGCTTGTTTGATTGCCAAAGGATGTCTGTGCTTGCCAGAGAAAGCAAGCACACTCCTCAACGGGGCACGGTCGTGCTGCAATCCTTTTCTATTCTCCATCCTGTTGGGATATGGAGCACATGTGCGCATATACCCAGTGTGCTATCGAGCCACCATGACTGGGATTCAAAGCAACGTAGGCCATGCGAGAGCCTACACGCTTAGCAACTAGGCTACAGAGCCAATGCCCTGCTCTATTCTAGCTAGAGTCTCGCGAGGTTGCCCCAGGCTAGCTTTGAGCTCAGGATCCTCCCAACGCCTCCTCCCGAGTCATCACGATTATAGGTGTATTTCACAATGCCTGGCCTTTGCTAATGTTTTATTTCTTGACTTAGAGGTTTTCTTACCCAGATGCACTCCCTTTGTGATAATTCACCATGCTGCACTATTCATTCACTCCTTTATGTATGTTATACTTTAAATCAACAATTAAATTTAATTCCAAAAGTAAATCTAGGAAACATGTGAATGGGTATTAAAACCCAGGAGGAAACAAATCTAAAGTCTAAGTTGAAAAAAAAAAATCTACAAAATCTAAACTGGCTTAAATATAAAGCAAGATTGCTGGAAATAGAAATAATGTCTTAAAACAGAATAAAAGTCAACTAAATAAAATCCAATGTTTCCTGAAAACATTAATAACCACTTGGCCCTTCTGGGAAAAACAGCACTTTCATCACTTAGTAACAAACTCATCTTAAACTAGAATCTATGTCAATGTATCTATTAAAAAATAAATAAATAAGAAGAGTTGACTTACCATCCTCTTTAAGCACATGGCAATAAAATTCTCCAGGACTATATACCATGCAGACCACGACATCTACTGTTTGGTCAACAGCAAGCTCAACCCACGTCCACTCCAACAGATTTACTTTTCCTTCTACACTTAAAGGGCCTGCAAAAATAATGAAATATTTTGGAAAAAAAATTGAACAGTGCTGTGTTAAGATACAGCAAGAGCAGAGAGGATAGGGGTTTGCTGAGGAATCTGCTTTCATTGAAGAACTGAAATTCTGCTGATATCCTGAGTGACTTCATGGGAAAGTTAAAGTCAGACTTAGAATTAACCATCATTACAACCATCATTACCTCCCTGAATTTTATCCCCTCCCCCCCTTTCTTTAAAGGAAGGAAAGAAGAAGGGAGGGAGCGAGGGGAGGAGGGAGGGAGGGAGGGAGGGAAGGACAGACAAATGAGCAGGACCCAATTCAGTGGAATCACCTCCCTGAATTTTAAATCTATACATCTGGTCCATCTTCAGCTGTCAGTGAACCATAAACGTTTCAACAAAATTTCAGTTTTTAAACACACTCTTAAATGTAGTTAGATGAATGCTTAATTTAAAAAGCTGGGAAAGTACAAGAACCCACACATTTACAGAAGCATCTAAACTCTGCATGGACATCCTCTGCAGGCATTTACCCACCACTGGCTTCCTTCGTGTTGCTAGGCTTCTCCGTCACCAACCCCTTTTCCACAGCGAAGCCGGCATCTATGAGAACTTTGGCGATGCTGATGTGCGGCGTCACGGATCTGTCTAGAAGCTCCACCAGAGAACTGTTTTCCAACTTGTCTACGACCTTCACCGTGATCATTTTGTTCTGTACAATTTTTTTCATGAGACAAATAGCTTCTGGAGTCCAAATTCCTAATAATGGCTTTACTCCTAGGCAAAATAATTTATTAATTATTTTTAAAATCTTAAAATAATTCTTATAGCAAGCATTTAGAAATTTAACTAATTCCTATGGTTAAACAAGAAATCTATTACAAAAACTGGATCAAAAGTCCCACATAAATAGAGAATTTTCTAAATATGAAAATAGACAAAATTAACAATGAGAAAACTTGTAAAAAGCTTGTCTCTGAAAAAAAAAAATTCCTAATTCCATTGATATAAAATGTCCAGAAAAACAGATCTACAGAGAGAGAAAGTATATTAGTTTTTGCTTGGAGTACAAGAGAACTCCCTGGGGTGATGGAGATGTTCTAACACTGGATGATGGTAATGTTGGCTGAATTTAGTAAATTAACTAAAAATCATTGCATCGTATATCTAAAACAGTAAGTTTTATGGTATGTAAATTATACCTCAAAAACGTTTTAAGACAAATCAAACAAAAATATCAATCCAGGAAGAAGTATGGAGTCCCTAGATAGCATATTAAACATTTGTAGCACTTAACAGAACAGCACTGAAATGGCACTTACAAAGTCATGATTCCAAGACTGTACCTAAATCAATTAATAAAATATTGTAAAAGAACCAAATAATTTTACAAAAACAAATGTGCAGCCTCACTGGACATGAAACAAATTGAAATGATTCGGCTTTCAGCTTATGGAAATTGGCTAAGATGAGATACAACAGAAATATCTCTCTGGTATACAAACATGTGAAGACATCTACTCCTCCATACTTTTCTGGTGAGTGAGTAAGTTAGTTGAACTCCTTCGGTAGACAATGCACAACATACATCTCAAACATGAAAAGAAGCATGCTTAGTGTTCCACCTCTGGGAGTGCATCTTAAGCAAGTATTTCGCAGTATGAATACATTCTGCAACACATCCAAAACCATTTCCTTGGGATATGTTGCAAAATGCAGCTAAATTACACACTGCTAGTAGCAAAAACTTGTAAACATCCTTTTAATATTTAATACTCGTTAAATTACAGTACATCTGAATGATGGTTGCTGAAGCCAATTTATCAACCAAAAAACTCCTGATCCCAGAGGGACAAAGTACATATACAGTAATTTCTAAGTATACAGTCATAATGCTCTTATTGTTTGAAAGCAGATTTTCCCTACTTCATATATCGTTTTTTTTTTTTTTTTTTTTTTTTTTTTTTGGAGAGGCTTTTTTGCTATAGGGCTCATGTGCTCGCTATAAAGACAGAAAGAGACAGAGACAGAAACCGAGAAATCACCCCCCAGGGGGGATGGCCATGCTGCAATCCTTTCTCCTCTAGTCTCCTCTCATGATCTTGGGCACACACGCACAGGCGCGCGGCGTGAGTTTTAAGCCACTGGGTCCAGGACTTGAACTGTGGTCGACTACATGGGAGTCCAGAGACATAGCCATTACACTAACTGCTGGGTCCCTTCCTACTTCATGCATCTTTTCATGTTTCTTTTTTCATCTTTAGGTTTTAATAGAATACAGAAGCCATATTTCCATACCTGCCAGCACACACTTCACAGCTTGCATGGGCAATTCCAACAGCTTTGGAATTATGGGACAAAGTCTTGTCAAACTAAGAATTTCAAAGTTTCCGTAATCTACATATCCAATCAGCACAGAGTCTTCAGAAGCATAAGCCAAAACAGAAGCCCGGTACCACTGATTATCCTCTGAAAAAAAAGAGAGACCAGCAAATGACTTTCCAATGCAGATACAAACAAAAACTTTTCTTCTCCAGATTAGATGGTCATTTGTAGATTTCATTTTAACAGAATATCATGTTTTACAGAACATATACTTACCAAACATTGATACTCTAACAGGAGCATTTAATTTAACTCCAAAAGTGTAACTTTTATCAATAGTTAACTACACTAAATATATCATTTGCTATCAATATACTTTTCACTGCCTTGTCTCTAATTAAACAGCTCATTAAGACAAATCGTGTGATTCTCCAAGGTCTTGATCAATAGCAAACCATTCACAAAGGTATCAAGCGGGGCTAATTTTATAACACTTGCCTACTAGTATGAATCAACCAGATGCCAACAGTCCATCAATCAATTCCCTGGAGGCTTACTTTCACTTGCCCTTCCTTGGGGCCACTAGACCTCCTCCCTCAAGCAGAGACCACTCAATGTAAACCAAAGATTATTTCAAATGTTTTCACTCAATTTTAAGTAAAAAACATAATTACCTGAGAACTGAGCACAACATATATCGCCAATGGTTGGATAAAAATCAGAGCGTGGAGACACTTGACCACAGTATTCACTAAGGGATGCTTGAAGTTCTACAAGCTTATCTGTAGGGACAGATCACATCTTAAACAAAAGGAATACACATCTATGCACTGCTTTTATTTTCGCAAGTTGAGTCTCTTCAAGTATGTTATCTTGGCGTAACAAATTAAGAACATTTACTTACAGCCACTTTGCAGTTGTTGACAAAAAAAGTCTTCTGGTGTCTGAATGTGGGCAACCACACCACAAAACTCATCACCTACATTTAAAGTTAACACTTTGGGGATGAGGTCACTTTTGTTTACAATAATTTTGTTTTCAGCTATCATTTTCCCAGCATCTTCAAGATCACCTTATCAAAAAACAAACAAAAATAAGCCAGTCTGATTTCATAAGTTAGAAAAAAAGCATACTTTAATTCTTTAGAAAAAGAGAATATGGATAGGACTGGGTCAAGGCTTTTGGAAGATGGCAGTCAAGAGAGCTCATGATGTTTCTTCTTCCTAATAGCTGTTTATAATAATGGCAGTTTTCTTTTATTTAAAAAAATTATTTAACTTTATTTCTTTATTTAAATTTGACCAGAGAGAGACAGAGCGAGAGAGAGAGAAAGGGAAAGTGATAAAGCCAGCCACCAGGTCTGGGACTCAAACCACGGTCAGCCACATGGGAGAGTCCAGCACCCTTAACCATCATACCACCTGCCAGACCCAATTATGACAGTTTTCTGTGTTACCAAAAGCTAAAGTAATCCCAAGAAAGAAAATCAGCAGCAAAAATACCGAATTCAGATCTATGAGGTCGAGAAAGTCAGGACATATCTTTCTATCCTTTTCTATCCAAAAAGGCACCATGACTTTCCTGATGACCCAATAAATTACAAAGTTTTTTTTGTTAAAACTTTTGTTAAAACTGTTTTTTGGGGCAGCAGTGGTATAATGGTTAAGGTGCTGGACTCCCACATGGCCAACTGTGGTTTGAGTCCTGGACCTGGTGGCCTGAAAAATCACACTGGGTGCATGTGCGTGCATGCCAAAAAAAATCCTAAGAGGAAAATGGAGGAGAAGGAATTGCAGCATGGCTATCCACCCTGGGGGTGATTTTCCACTTTCCCTTTCACTGTCTTCTCTGTCTCTCTCTTTCTGGGGAGCTTTTGCACCCTACGACAAAAACCTACAAAAAAAAAAAAAGGAAAATGTAATTTGGAATATACATCCTCTATATATCAGCTTAGAACCCATTTCAGAATGAAATGTTAAATCCCACAGGAAACCATTTATTTTAATAAAATAAATATAATTAGAAATCAAGATTTCATTCATTTTTTATTTATTTTTAATAATAATTTATTTAATTCCTATTATTATTATTTTAATTTGACCAGAAAGAGAGAGAGAGAGAGAGAGAGAGAGAGAGAGAGAGGAAGGGAGAGCGAGAAAGCAAGCCGCCAGGTCTGGGACTTAAACCACGGTCAGCCACGTGGGAATCCAGTGCCTTTATCCACCACACCACCTACTGGCCCCATTCATTTATTTTTAAAATGACATAATAGACTACTTAATTTTTTCTTCATTTTTGCCAGAGGGCGCATGAGCTCACTGGAGAGATGTAGAGTAGGGGCAGAGTGAGAAAGCACACCCCAAGGGGCATGGTCATTTCACAATCTCTTCTTGCCCATTTCTCTCCCTCCTTTAGGGATTTTGGGTAAGCACTCAGTGAGTTTTTTCAAGCCTCCAGATTGGGGACTCAATCCACACAGCTGGCCATGTGGGATCTGACTCCATAACCTGGTATCATGGGATGGCCCAGAAATAAAAATTTTTAAAAAAGCATGAACTTGCTCAAAAAGAGAAAGGGAATAGACATGGAAAGCAAGTCAAGGGAACAGCAGTTAGCATAATGGCTATGTCACTGAACTCCCATGCAGTCGACCGCGGTTCGAGTCCTGGACCCGACGACTTAAACTCATGCCAGGCACATGTGGGTGCGTGCCCAAGATCCCGAGAGGAAAATGGAGAAGGGATTGTGGCGTGGCCATTGCCCCTGGGGGGTAATTTCTCGCTTTCTGTCTGTCTCTCTCTGTCTTTCTGGCGAGCACATGCACCCTATAGCAAAAAAAAAAAAAAAAAAAAAAAAAAAGTCAAGAGAGGAAAGTTTGGGTTAACAAGATTCTGAAGGAGAAGAGGCCTTGAATATAGAATGGTAGCAAATGAGAACATAAAAAAAACTCACAGAACTGAAAAGGTACATGAGTGACCAGCAGGTGGCAAAGAGGTTAAGGTAACTGGATCCCTTGTGGTCAGCTATGTAGCTTGAGTCCTGGATCTGGCAGCTTGAGAATCATGCTAGACACATGTGGATGTATGACCAAAATCTCGAGAGGAGATTGGAGAAGAGACTGCGGTGGAGCCATCTTCCTGGGAGTGATTTCTCTCGTTCACTTGCTCTGCCTAGCATTTACAACCTTAGTAATGTCTTAAGGGATACATTTTTAGGATTGAGACTTAGATACTAGGGCCGGTAGGTGGTGTGGTGGTTAAGGCTCTGGACTCCCATATGGTTGACCACGGTTTGAGTCCTGAACCTGGCAGCTTGGTTTCTCACTTTCCTTCTCTGTCTCTCTATGGTCATTTTTTTAAAATAAATATTAACAGTGAATAAAATTAAATAAATATTAAAAAAAAAAGAACTTTGATACCATGACACCAACAGAAACAGAATCCTGAAAGACAGAGAAAAACTACTACTTTAAGGAAAAGATAGTATTCGGATAAAACTAAGGTCAACTTCATTGTTTTAACCCAGAAATACAAGAAAACAGATTCTCCAGAATATTATAGGATTTTTTTTTTTGTAAAACGAGGCTACTTTAATATTTTTTGTACAATTTAATCATTTATTGATGACTGCAGAAATGTAAGACCGACTATATTCAGAAACATCACAGTCATGGTGGTTTTCCAGATTGTGTATCACGTTCAAAAATTACAAGAAGTTACTTGTATGCAACTGCTATCAAACCAGTAAGACAGCATTTATGCATCCATCATTTTCAGGATTGTTGGTAACTTGAGCATATTTCCCCCAAATAGCCTTGCCTCCTTGTGTCACAAGGCCCAACTCGCTCACAGTTACCTCAATGACAGTAACTTTGGTGATCACACCCGAAGTTATATATAGTGAGGATGAGGGATTCTTCTTTACACCGAGTACTGGCAGACAAAAGGTGGCTTTCAGTTCAGGGTGTGTTACATGGGCCTTCTTGAAACATAAGCCCATTGTCCTAATGAATCTTTCATATTTAGGTGGTTTTCTAGTAAAGCCATCTCCAACAAAGCAGACTTTTGTTATCATCCTCTTATATGCCACCTCCTTTCTCTTTCCTGTTTGAGTAACTTTTAATACTCAGTTTCTCCCTGGGCTCGAACTTTGGGTGGAGGGACTTCCCATTTTCCCGCTTTCTCTTTCTGTTTTTATTTAATCCTATGGGAAAATACTTTAGGTTGGGACTGTCCTCCTCTGACCAAGAGATAGGCAGGTACTGCTCCTTGTGGAGTGTTTTCATCATTCTTTAGTTTGGTGTTCCTCTTTTCATGCATCTTGACAGTCTTCTTCATTTGTGTTTTCTCAGCATGGTGCTGTTTATCATAGAGCTTAGCCTTCAGGCCAATCATCTCTTTTGTCTTCTTTGAACGTTCACGGCCTCTCAATTTTCCTTCTTTCTCTTTTTCTCATTGTAATCCAAATAGTATCCATAGCATTTACTATATAATTCAATATATTTGTTTTGATCTGCAGGTGATGGCTGCAGAGTTGCTGGGAGCAGCCTCGCGGACACAAAGAAGTTGTTAACTTTCAGGTCTCAGGGACTCACAAGTAGACTCAGTGCAGTCCAAAATTAGAAAACATTATAGGATTATTAGAGAAAAAGAATCTCACCATGGACCTCGATAGCCTCTTTGAAGACAAGGAGAAACTGACAGATCATACAAGTAAAGGGGGATATGCTAAACAGAAACAGTTGCTCTTTTTGTATGACAAGAGATGCTTGTAGTTACATTAGAAATCCCATTAGAATGGAAAACTGGCCCCAAACACACCAAGGTTAAATTAAATGATCTCAAAACATTAAAAAAAGGGTAAAGGTAAGAAAGGAACTAGAAGTAAAAAATACACTTTTAAATGTTTCAGAAAAATCTAAAGCAAAATAAATGAGGGTGGCAAGAAAAATGAATTCCCACCCTGTTACTTCCCAGGGAAAGCTGCGTAGCATGTAAGGGCACAGAACTGGATTAAGCGGGTCTGGATTCTGGTTCTGTACCTTCCCAAGTCTTACCCACTGTCCTACCAGTTTCTGTTTCTTCCCTTGTAAAACAGGTGGAGTGGATGATCGTGATAGTCCCTCTCAGGTACATGAGTCAATCAGAAGATCCTCTAAGATATTATTTTTTTTTAATTATATATTGAACACTTTTATTGTACAGGCTGTCTGAAAAGTTATGATGCATTTTTGCATAGAAAAACACATCATGACTTTTCCAACAACCTAATATGTGTGATGCTGCATTAAGCAATAAACAGGAATTTTGTTGTTCTTGTTTTAATTGCCAGAGGGTACGGGCACTTCTGAGAGAGAATCGAAAGGACACACAGAGAAAGAGAGGAGAGAAAGAACTACCTAATGGGTATGGTCATACTACAATCCCTTCTCCATTTCTACACCCAATTCCTGTCAGAATTTGGGGCATGCGTGCAAACATGGCCAGCATATTTCTCAAACTTCCAGGGCCAGGATTCAAACTGTTGTCAGTCATGTGGGATCTGGCTCCATTAACCACTAGGTTATGAGGCCAGCACAGGAAGAAGTAATTAAACAAGTAAAGGTCATAGTATTTGCTCCTAGAAATTCTAATACTTGTATATTTTAGTGGCTAAAGTCGCTAGACTGTGTATGAGTGTGTGTGTGTGTGTGTGTTTAATCTTCCAGAAAGTGCTTGTGCTTACCAGTAAAAAATACACAAAAGAGGCAAAGAGAGACAAAGCACCTTGCAGTGGGAAACAGCCATGCTACAATTCCGTCTCCATCTTCCTAGGATTTAGGATAAGCATGTACACATATCTGGCATGTTTTCAAGCTGCTGGGCCAGGACTCATGCAGTCAGCCATATGGGGTCCAGTTTCCTTAACCACCAAGCCACAGGGCCACCCCTAAGTTGTAAAGCTTGTAAAAGACAGAAGATGCTCACATCAGGAGCTATAATGTGATAAATATTCCAAAAGGAGGGAGGCATGAAAAGGGAATGCATAATCATAAAGACAGGAATGGGTAAGTGCAGCTGGGTATAACAGCACTTCAGGAAGAGCACAGGCAAAAGCATGGTGATGCGGAGTATTACATCCCAGTCATTACTGGCTCTGTATGCCAACAATGAAATGTGGATGTAAAGGCTATTCAACTTAGTCAGATCATGAGGGGTAGGATGAGAGCAAAGGTCTGATTTTGTGGTAGGTCACTGCTAAATTCATAAGAAGGTTTAAAGCAGATCCTTAGCAACATCCCTTCCTTCCCCTTCTCGTTTTAAACTTCCATATATCTCTACTTCTATATATTCAGGAATGCTATGTGAGTTCAACAAGGTCTCTCATCCTTTCCTTCTCAATCCTAAATCTCTAATGATCAACTCCCATCATACCTACTTTTCAGTTTTTCAAGCTCAATCATGCTCTTTCGCATCTCTAAGCCTTTGATTACATGTTCTTTCTTCATTAGAACATACTCCCTCACCCAGTACATGATTATTTCCTGCTTGGCGTGCTGTCCCTTCAAGAAAACTTCTCTCCAAGTCCTGGTTAGCTGCTGTTCCCAGGTGCTCCCATTGAACCCTGCACTTCCTGCATCAGACTGTTACAGAATCTCTTCCCTATTTGTCTGTACTGAACATAGGATAAAATACATTTCGTGAAGGCACCTCCACAGTAGATACTGCTCAGAAGATGTGTGTCTTCCACTGGACACCTCTACAATCTTCTAGGGAGAGACATGTACCCTCCTACTGCTCTGGCAAAGGTTTCTCTGTTCTCATCATCCCTGTCCCATCATGGCTTTTCATGCTAACCTGTAGGCCCCAGGTTTATTTCTTCACTATTTTTCTTTACTTTACACTATCAACAGTTTGACTTTACAGTTTCAACCATGACTACTACACTAGACCACTAACCAATTTTCTCCTCTACATTGTAAATAACTGCGAAAAACTTTTCAGAACAGTTGTTAGATCAAGATTTGTATTTCAGGGATATCATATAGCAAGTACTGTAAAGACAAAGATAGGAGATAAAATATCAGAAGGTTGTTTCAATTGTCCATGAATAGTGAAGATGCCTGAACTAAGAAAACAGTAGTAGGGAAAGGAAAAAAAAAAAAAAAAAAAGACACACAAGATATTTGGGAGTAAGAATCAATAAAGAATTGGCAACCAATTAGGGCAAGGGATGGGAGGGAGGTAGAGGTAAAAGCAGATTTAAAGATAAGTTGGGGCCAGCAGGTGGGGTAGTGATTGAGGTGCTGAACTCCCACATGACTGACTACGGTTTGGGTCCCAGACCCAGCAGCTTGCTTCCTAATTCCCCCCTCCCCCCATCAAATTAAAAAACAATAAGTAAAAATTAAATAAATAATCCTAAAAAAAAAAGTTTAGGTGACAAGATATATCCAATCACAGCACTATTAGTCAGCAATCACCTCTGGATGAACAATCAAGAAACCATGAATTACATATCTACACCTAAAGTAGTAAGAGAATAAAGTAAAGAAAACAAGACAATAAAAATAACACACACAACTAGTCAATTAAAAGATAAAACACTGAGGAAAAAAATTCTTGGTTCTCTTATTAAAGTAAATGAAAACCACACATGCAATAAGAAAACAGAGAACTTAGAAATACTATCTTACTAGAACAGAATTTTAGAGTCCTATTTATTATTGATGGGATACTCAAAATAAAGAAAAACAAATTAAAGAAATGGGAGCTTTTATAAAAAGCCCCCAACATAAATTGTCATTATATTTAATACTTTATAATCTCTGATAGTTATGTTGAGGATAAATATAGAAAACACATTAGGCAACAAGAAAAGAAGACAGGTGGGAAAGATATAAATAAGAAATAATGTATCTCTAAGCGAAAAATATCACCTTTGGTGCCAGCAGATGGCGTGGTGGTTGGGGGCACTGAACTTCCACGTGGCTGACTGCAGTTCGAGTCCCAAACCTGGTCTCTCTCACTCTGTCCCTCTCTGGTCAAGGTGAAAGAGTTAAATAAAATAATTATTAAAAAAAGAAAAATACTACCTTTCCTATATAGACTTTACAGTGTGGTTATCACTATAATTAATTCTTGACAGCAGAATTGTTTGTTTGTTTAGAAACAAAGTTTTTTTTCAGTAACTAAAGTCACTAGACTGTCCAGTATTAATCTATAAAAATTGAACAATTAATACTCACTTTGATCTGCATTTTGCTTCTTAGAATTCTGTCCTTTGGATTTCAAGCCATACCCCATTTCTATAAGCACATGGTTTAAAGGCTTTCCTACAAAATGATTAAGAAAACATACCTCCCATGAGATTCTATATAAAGCACTACAGGAAAACCCTAAGAAACAAGTCAATCACACAACTCAAGACACTAGCTATTAATACACCGGTATATATTTTACTAGTTCAGATTCTATGAGTAAAATAAAATAAGTTCAGCTAATGCCTGGCTTTAAAAATTGAGGCAATGGTGATCAGCAGTTGGTGTAGTGATTATATCGCTGGACTCCCACATAACTGGCCGTGGTTCGAGTTCCGGACCTGGAGGCTTGGGCCACGCCAGGTGCGTATACATAACATTTCCAAAATCATGAGAGGAGAACAGAAGGGATTGCAGCATGGTCATCACCCCTCAGGGGTTATTTTTTGCTTTTTGTCCCACCACCCCCCCCGGCCCCCATGAGTGCATGCGCTTTATAGCAAAAATCTCTTAAAAAAAAAATTGGGACCAGATGGCATAATGATTATGCCACTGGACTCCTATACAGCCAACCACGGTTTGAGTCCTGGACCTGGAGGCTTGAAACTCACACCAGGTGTGTGTGCGTGCATGCCCTAAATCTTGAGAGGAGAATGAAAGAGAAGGGACTATAGAGTGGCCATTCTCCCTAGGGAGGTAATTTTGCATTTTCTGTCTCTCCAGAGAGTGCATGCGCCCTATAGCAAAAATGTCTTTATTAAAAAAATAATTGAGGCAAAACTCCCAGTCACTTGACAGAAAATTTAATGAAAAGGTTTCACTTCAAAAGTCTGAATAACATGAAATATTCAGTTATCACCTCACATAATTAGAATGACCACTTATGAGAAGAACTACGTTTAGTTCACAAGACTCCTTTTGTGTAGACGGACAGTACAGCTGAAACAAGAGCTCGTCGGTATCAACATGTCAAATTCCCTCAAATAACATCCAAAAGCTGAAATCATAACATGAAACATACATATCACAGAAACAAAATGAATAGATCTTATACTTAATTTCACCAGAGATTAACTGCATTTTCTACCAAGTCACCTATGACATCAGTATATGGACAATAAAGTAGATTAAAGTAGATGGGTAGTACCCTGTAAACTGAGAGGTGATTGTACACACACTACACTGTAAGAAGCCACTTCAAGGGACCAGCAGCTGGCATAATGGCTATGTCGCTGGACTCCCACATAGTCAACTGCGGTTTGAGTTCCTGACCCGGTGGCTTAAACTCACACTGGGCACATGTGCGCGTGTGCCCAAGATCCCAAGAGGAGAAGGGATTGCTGCGTGGCCATCCCCCTAGGAGGGTGATTTCTCACTTTCAGTCTCTCTCTGTCTTTCTGGCAAGCGCACACACCCTATAGCAAAAACCACCTCTCTAAAAAAAAATAAAATAAAAAACAAGTCACTTCGAAATAAATATGAAGAGCAGGATTCCAAAGGGCTTCTATTTCCACAACTTAAATACTATATACTAGCCAAAATGCACTTCTGTGAAGTGCTGAGAAGTACTGAAAGAGACTAATGAATTCACGGAAAAATTCAACAACTTCTCTCAGAAAAAGGAGCAGAAATCAGAAGTGGGTTTATAAGGGTGATTTTAAAAAGATAATATAGCTATCTCCACATCAAGTCTGAATCTGGCCCTATAAGCCACCTAATTCCATGAATTTGTCCCACATCTTAGAAACTGCCAAATGTTTAAGATTAGGGAGGGCCAAGGCTTTATTTTCTGTCACAATCTACATGACGCCAGAGAAACTGACTTGGCCTCACTTCATATTCTTTTCTAAAAATACTAAATGACATATTAAGTGATCAATTTCAAAAGACAGACAGCCTCAGATCTTACCTGAACTTGGCAGCATAACATCCACAGCAAAGGTAACCATTTCTCCTTCCAAGATGTCGACAATCTTCATAGAGAGGTACTGCTCCATTAACAGCGATTTCATAGTTTTGATACACTCACTGCTCCAATTCCCTTCTGCTGGGATAACATCAGCCACAAAGCACTTTATGGCCTGAAAGATTTTGCGCCAGTTACTTACAAAAATTAGTATTAAAAAGAACTTGTTCTATTTAAGAATCTGAAAATTTTCAAAGATAATATATTTCATGCTGAAAAGCTTATTAAAAATCTGCAAGCACTAATCAGATGAGCAATCTTAGGTATAATTATTATTTGTCTCTCTTGGAATACTAGGGACCAGCAGGTGGTGTAGTGATTATGGTGCTGGACACTCCCACATGGCCAACCGTAATTCGAGTCCCAGACCTGGTGGCTTGCTTTCTCACTACTTCTTTCTCTGTGTGTGTGTGTGTGTGTGTGTGTGTGTGTGTATGTGTGTTTCTCTCTGGTCAAATTAAAATAAATGAATGAATAAATTTTTAGAAAGTAAAAAAAAAAAAAAAGAACTCTATTCACAATGCTTACTTTTGGCACTTTAAGCATGAAAAATTCATGTAAGGATAAGTTATCCCTCAATAAACCTAGATTCAAATCATTTTCAAGTAATGTAACTACAGAAATAACTGTTTTTAAAGAGCAGATTGACCAGATGTACCTTAAAAATGTTAGTTTCTTACCCGAGACAGTAACTAACTAAAGCATAATAAAAAGTAGAGCCAAGATAACCAACAACTGTTCATCTACACAGTAAAGAAGATACCCACCAGTCCCATAACATGACAGAAACAGAACACACACTGTGCTGATCG
Source organism: Tupaia tana (assembly GCA_026018925.1). Classification (NCBI taxonomy): domain Eukaryota; kingdom Metazoa; phylum Chordata; class Mammalia; order Scandentia; family Tupaiidae; genus Tupaia; species Tupaia tana. The sequence continues at coordinate 24,647,688 of JAKSZU010000010.1, read as the reverse complement.
AAACATTAAAAGCAGCTCCTTTGGGACATTAGGATTTCAGAAAGTAAAAAAAACTTACACAAGGAGGAAACAAGTCAATGTTTCTGTTTAGTTGGCGAATTCTGTTTACTGGCATTATTTCTTCATTTCCGTAATCAATATATAAGACTTGTGCTTTTTTCTGCAGTACATCAATATCTTGTATTACTACTCTGTACCAGGTCTGAAAGAAATATAGGACAGATCGAGTATGAAAATCTAAAATGTGAAATATTCCAAAATCTAAAACTTTTTGAGCACCAACATGTGTTGCAAGTGGAAAATTCCACACCTGACTGCATGGGATGGGTGGCAACAGAAAAATATCCTATAGATTACCTACGGGATACGTGTGTTAAGGTACGTATGAAATGAATTTTATGTTAAGATTTGGGTCCCATTCCCAAGATCTCTCATTATATACCTGCAAACGTTCCAAAATCCGAAGAATCTAAAATCCAAAACACTTCTGGTCTTAAGCATTTTCGATAAGGGATGTTCAACCTATAGGACTGTTCCAAAACAGCATTTCACCATCTTAAATCAAAAATCCCTCAACCAATCTACATGCAAACAAACGCTCCTTCTGTTCTGAGGTACTCAATTAAAAAGTCAACTTAATTTTCTCAGGATCTTGCTAAGAAATCCCTAAAACTGTCTAATTAGGACACTTACTAAGCACTACTCTGAAGCTATTCTATGCCAGTGGAAACACTAATACCTCAGCTACACAAACATAAGCTCTAAGACTAGCAATCAGTCTGTCTTGAAACCTATGAAAGGAACTAAGGGGGCAGAACAGGAGGAAGTAGACTGGACAGAGCTTGGAATACTAAGAGAAACGAGGCCATGATCAGCGTTTGGCTTTAAGACATCTAATGCATCATTAAAAACTCTGGTGCTGATGAGCTGATATGACCAAAGAAAGATACGACATTTTATTAAATAATTCATTTCATTGGGGTTACCTGATCGACAGTGTACTGGGCAACACAAACTTCTCCCTTTACAGGAATGTAATCTTCCTCATGCGCCATATTTGCATATGTTTCTTTTAAGCTCACAGTGAGCTGGTTCAGGTATTCTACCACTTCTGAAGAATACAACTGCACATAAAAGTCACTCGGATGCTTGAATTCAGTAACTGTACCCTTCCAGAGAAAGAAAAGATTGAATAATTCATTGAGAACACAAGCAAATGGGAGTTCCTTAACGCTTTTCTAGATATCAAGTATTATAGACAGTTTTTTTTTTACCAACTTTATTAATTGAATGAGACACATTCTGTATCGACCTTGCAAATTCAAATTAAAGATAGAAAACAAGGGGGGCTGGCTTTGTGCCCTGGTGGTTAAGGCAGCCGGATCCCACATGGCCAACCACTCAGCTGGAGTCCCTGAACTGGTGGTTTGAGAAACATGCCCGGTGCCTGTGCTTGCATGCCCCAAATCCTGCCAGGATGGAGAAATGGAGAAGAGATCATAGAATGACCACTCCCCATGGGGGAAGGGGCTTTCTTTTCTCTTCTCTTTTCTTTTCTCTTGCTTGTCTTTTTCTGGCAAGCACATGCACCCTCTAGCAAACAGAAACAAGGAAATTTTAAAAAGCTATAGTTCTTTGGATCTCTGTCTAGGAAAATTAAACTAAACAACACATACCTTTATCTCCATGGCTTTCTTGAGATGTAGATTTCTCAATTCTGAAAACATAATTTTCTCAGCACAAATGGCTGTATCTTTAGTAACTCCAGCTGGACAGTCACGATCCTTTAAGATATATATAGATAGGTAAGATACAAGTTACTTATAGGCACATTTCATTGATACCATGGCTACTACTACTGGGTTGTCAGAAAAGTCAGGATGTATTTTCCCAACAACCCAATCTTTGTTGGAACTGTGGCCGTGACAGTCTGCCTCTTAGGCCTGAATAAGAACACAGAGCCAGGGAAGACCTCTGGCGTTGCTAACATCCACTGTGCACAGGCAGCATGCGCTACACTGCGGGTCACTGAAGAATGAGACCGTGATGGTGAAGATAATGTCGAATCTATGTTTTTTTTAAAAAAGTGGGTGGTGTGTGTGTGTGTGTGGGGGGGTCTTTTAAATTTGTATGTGTTAATCTTTGTGTAAGAGTGAACATTAGGGGACCAGCAGATGGCGTAATGGTTACGTCGCTGGACTCCCACATAGTTGGCCATGGTTCAAGTCCTGGACCTGATAGCTTTAAAATTCACACCAGGCACGTGTGTGCATGCCCAAAATCCCAAGAGGAGAAGGGTCTGTGGCATGGCCATACCCCCTGAGGGGTGATTTCTCACTTTTGTCTCTCTGGCAAGTGCACTCATCGTATAGCAAAAATCTCTTTAAAAAAAAAGAATATTTAGGGAAGTCAGATTTTTTTTTTCTTTAGGCAGAGGATAGGAGCACTTAGAGAAAGCTAAGAATCACCCGTGAGTTGAATAGAACAAATGTTTTTCAAATTACAAATAATTTAGGCCATATAGTTATCTATTGATAAATGAGAACAGAAAAAAAAATGCTCCTTACACAGATAAGTGGGCCCTGTTAGAGTGTAACACACAAAGCTGGAGAACCTGCGTATGCAGTGGCCACAAAGAAAGGACTCTTTCAACAGTCCACAGGGTTCTACACTGAGGCGCGGCCATCTCAAGTCCTTTTTAGAAAAAGACTGGAAACAAACAATTCTTGAGGCTATCCTCCAACAGTCATCAAGGTCCACCACTAGGGTACACAGATTTACCTGACAGAAAACGGTTTTAAATAAATACAGATAAAATTCAAAAATAAGTCGGAAACATTTTATTTAGCTCAAGTCATCTTAAGTCAATAAAGGAGAGTCATACTGAATTTATTCTAAAGCCAAGGATTAATATAGCATACCTCGTTTTTCCCTTCCATGTCCTTTTTTTCAAATGGCAATTTATTATTTTCAAGTTTGTGACAACTGAAATAAAGCAACCAATTATTAATATTTTTAACACAGAGGTAATTAGGGGCCATAAATCACAATTATGCTAAATTCTCCATGAATGAAATCCCAGAAGACCAAAACAGCATCGCAGCAGTAAAGAGAAGCATAATAGTAGCAAAATAAACAACCAGGGCTGACTACACAATGGTCTGCCTTGTCTCTGGGCAGGCCTGCTTCTCTCCAAAGCCACCTCAGCAGAGGGAGATAATCTCTAAACCTCAGTTTTCTAAGCTATAAAATAGAGATGCACAAAATTTTTGAGGGTAAAATTAGGTATTACTTCTAATAGATAAATCCCACGCAAATAAGATATTTTTAAAAAGCAAACTCAAGAGACATTGTGAGAGTTCCAACTTATTTAAAATTCAGGAAAGCACACATGATTAAGAGTAAGGCATTCCTGGGCCTGCAGGTGGTCTGATGGTTAAGGTAGCTGGATCCTATATGGGTAACTACACATTGCAAGTCCTGGACCCAGACGCTCAAAAAACATGCTGAATATATATGTGCATGTGTGCCCAAAATCCAAGAGGAGAATGGAGGGTAAGGGGCTGTGGAGTAACTATCTCTGCTGCTCTGCTGGAGGCTGAGTTTTTTCTTCCTCTCTCTCTCTGGCAAGCACACATGCCCTACACAAACTTTAAAAAAGAGGAGGAGGAGGGACTTCTAAAGCTCTAACCATTAAAAAAAAAAACCTCACTTAAGGTTCTAAATCTTAACATGTACTATCTAATAAAATTTTATTCATGAAAATGATTGTAGACTTGTTCACTTCAGCCTTGTACACTTTGTTCTAACTCAGTAAATAAGTAAAAAGCAGTAACTTCCACATAGTTCTGTTGTGTTTACCTGATCAGATATATATGCTACTTCATTCTAGGGGCCAGCAGGTGGCATGATAGGTAAGGTGGCTGGATTCCCACATGACTGACTGCTGTTTGAGTCCTGGACCCTCTACCTTCAAAATCACACTGGGCTTGTGTGAGTGCACGCCCAAAATGCCGAGAGCAGAATGGAGGAGAAGGGATTGTGGTGTGGCTCCCTTACATGCCAAGGGACGATTTCTCACTTTCTCTCTCCCCTTTCCGTTGAGCACATTTGCCCTGTGGCAAAATCTTAAAAGAAGTGGAAAAAATAGATAAAGGAAAAGAAAAATCTTCGTTCTCTAATGAATACAAAGATGATGAACGCTTACTTTTGCTGAACAGGCTTGCACACAATGCTGTGTGCTGACCAGTCTTTTCTCTGACATGCTGTGGAACAGTAGTACGTTTGCTTGCACTGGGAACACCTCAGCGACCCTGCAAACACAACCCATAACACCACCAAGGCTTACACCAAATATAAAGACTGGAGATGTAGCTTCCCTAAAATAAAGACTACGGTACATGTTACAAAAGAAACAATCAAAAGAAACACCAAACTCTGTTGTAGTGAAAGTGGACTTTTGCACTGGATTACGAAGAACAGACTGACTGAAATGGTTTATGGGATGTACCATCAAAACAGAAAACAAGGGAACCAGCAGTTAGCGTAATGGCTATGTCGCTGGACTCCCACCTAGTCGACCACACTTCGCATCCTGGACCCGGTGGCTTAAAATTCATGCCAGGCGTGTGTGCGTGCGTGCCCAAGATCCCGAGAGGAGAATGGAGGAGAAGGGATTGCGGCGTGACCATCCCCCCTGGGGGGGTGATTTCTCGCTTTCTGTCTCTATGTCTCTCTCTGCCTGTCTGGTGAGCGCACGTGCCCTATAGCGAAAACCTCTCAAAAAAAAAAAGAAACAGAAAACAAAACTAATGAAGAGAATCACTCCTATAAAACCCAGTCAGGGGACCAGCAGTTGGTGTAATGGCTATGTTGCTGGACTTCCATGTAGTCAACCGTGGTTCGAGTCCCGGACCCAGTGATTTAAACTCATGCAGGGCGTACATGCCTGCATACATAAGATCCAGAGAGGAGAATGGAGGAGAAGGGATTGTGGCGTGGCCATCCCCCCTGGGGGTGATTTCCCTTTTTCTGTCTGTCTTTCTGGCGAGCACACACACCCTATAGCAAAAACCTCTCCAAAAAAAGAAAAGAAAAAACAAAACAAAAAAAAACAGGAAGTTTTTGAAGTATTAAAAAAAAAAAAAATCCTACCCATATCTGATTGAAAAAAAAAGGTTATCTGAAAAACAAATAACTACCAAACAAACAAACAAAAAACCCACAAAAAACAGGCTGGCTTTTTTTTTTTTTTTTTTTTTTTTTTTTTTTTTTTTTTGAGAGGTTCTTGCTATAGGGCGTGTGTTTGCCAGAAAGAAAGAAAGCAAGAATCACTCCCTGGGGGGATGGTCACAACACAATCCCTTCTACATTCTCCTCTCAGGATCTTGGGCATGCACACAAGCCCGGCCTGAGTTTAAGCCACTGGGTCCAGGACTCGAACTGCGGTCGACTACGTGGGAGTCCAGTGACATAGCCATTACGCCAATTGCTGGTCCCAAAACGGGCTGGCTTTTAAAAGCCTCTACCTTAAAAGAAATAGAAAAAACAAAGGAGCTCAATATCCAAATAGCCAATAATCATATTTAAAAATTGTTCAAGAGGGAACTGCAATTAAAACCACGAGATACCACAGGTAGATATCAACAGTGTGAGGTGAGTGAGGAACCTGGACCTCTATCCTAACCTAGCAGTGATAAGGCAACACACCTCATCCCCTGATGGAACAAACCCTGTCAGAGGAGGCCAGCTGAGACAGAGTTAAAATATAATACAGAGTAACATAACATAATACTCAGTGTCCTAGTTACAACAGAAAGTAACTCATACCAAGAACCAGGAAAATCACAACTGAATGAGGAAAAAAAAATGGATGTTGAAAAAGAAAAAAGATGCCAGCATCCACATGCCCATGGGAAGGGTGTACATAATTAAAACTTGGCACCACCAAATGTTGATGAGGACATGAACGAACCAGGACTCATCACCAATGGGAATATAAAAACAGGACAACTACTTCGGAAAATGGTCTTATTTAGTTAAAATATACCTACCCTTTGACTCAGAAATTCTGCTCCTAAGTACACACCCAAGATAAATGAAAACATATGTCCACACAAAAAGATGTACAAAAATGTTTAGAAAGATCTAGTCATCATAGTTCAAACGTGAACACAACCAAAATGTCCAGCAACAGAACAGATACGGCAACGATGTCAAAACATAACATGTGCAGTAAACATACGCAATTTTATCTGTAAATTTAAAAAAAAACAAACAAAAAACTCCAACAACAAAACCCCAAATCGTGGTATAACCCCACAATGGAGTATTACAGAATAAACCAAAAAATTTAATGATGTATATAATATGAATTAACCTCAAAAACACTACTCTAAATGAAATAAGCTTTACACAAGAGTCCAGACTGTATGATTCCATTTATATAAAATTCAATAGAAGACAAACTTAATATATGGTTAAAAAATAAAAAAGAACAGTTGATTGCCTCTCAGAAGTAGGTTCGACAACTGGGAGAGGCATGAGAGACCTTTCTGAGAATATTTATGCATTTCAATGCATGTAAATTTAAGCTTTAAAAAAAAAAATACAGGGACCAGCAGTTGGTGTAATCGCTATGTTGGACTCCCATGCAGTTGACTGTGGTTCGAGACTCAGACCTGGTGGCTTAAACTCACGCAGGGCATGTGTGCATGTGTGCCCAAGATCCCGAGAGGAGAATGGAGGAGAAGGGATTGCGGTGTAGCCATCTTGCTTTCTGTTTCTCTGTGTCTTTCTGGCGGGCGCATGCGTCCTATAGCAAAAACCTCTCCAACAAATAAAAAATAAAAATACCAATAAAATGAGGAAGCAAGAAGAATAGGAAGGTATGGCAGAATATGGGTGGCTGTTGACAAAAAGCAGGTGGCATAGTGGTTGTGGTGCTGGACTCCTACACAATCAACCGTGGTTTGAGTCCCGAACATGGCACCTTGAAACTCATGCCAGGTACATGTGCACCCAAAATCCCAAAAGAATGGAAGAGAAGAGACACTGTGATGTGGCCATCCCCCTGGGGGATGATTTCTCATTTTCTCTCTGTGTCTCTGGTAAGCACACACACCCTACAGCAAAAATCTCTCTAAAAAAAAATAAAGAAAAGAAAGAATATAACTAACGTGAGGCCAGCTGGTGACCGGGTGGTTAAGGTGGTACATTGCACATGGCTATGTGGTATGAGTTCCAAACCTGGCAGCTAGAAAAGCACGCCAGCACGTGTGCATACATGCCCGAAATCCCAAAAGGAGGGAAAAATGGAGGTGAAGGGATTGTAGCGTGACTATTCTCCATGAGAAGTGCCTTCTCACTTTCTCTCTCTCTCTTTTCTCTTCAGCAAGCACACATGCCTTCTGGCAAATTAAAAAAGAAAAATAAATAAATAACCAACGGATGTATGACCTATATACACTAATCTACTTACACTTCATGTTGAAAACTTGCTATAATAAATGTATTTTTCAAATATAGAGAATAATCCAACAGACGTTTAGAGAAATATGCTTACCAAACAGGCCACAGCGATGGCAAGTTGTGGACCTGAGAGGAGGTCCTAAGGAGTTGAAGAGCACTGGATTACTTATGGACAAGGAATTCTCAACCAACTTGTGTAATTTTCTTGATTTTGTAGGAGACACAGTTTTGCAGGGCTTCTATTAAAATAGAGAACAACAATATCAGAACTCAGTACTTTCCCTTTTAAATACTAGACTTGACATTTCCTCAGGTGTACTTTTCCCCATCCCTCCCGTTAAATACAACTAAAATTCAAGAATTTAAATATAAAACACAGAACAATTCTACAAAGGGGAAGAGAAGGCCGCAGACTGGCTAGGAACTGCAGACTCAGAGAAAGACATGGTAGCAAGTTCTCTCAGTTTTCTTTTTTGCCTCATATATGCCAGACTGGGTGCTGGAGAAGCCAGCCACCCAGGAACACCAAAAGGCACAAACGAAAAGAGCCCAAACATAAACCTGCTTTCTCTAGCCAGAGGGCCAGGAAAAACTGTGGCCCCAACCCTGACAGCAAAGGCCCCAGGAGACTGTAACAACTTGCCCCACCCCTCTCATCCTTGTAGTTATCAGAGAAGACCAACAGAACAGGAAGCCAGTGCTTTATCCCTACAGATGAGGCGAGGATACCCTCTCTATGGAGACCACGTGGGGAACCTGAACTTCCACCAGGCAGCATTGAGGTGCTCCTACACCCACCAGGTTTCAGAGGAGGCACAGAAAGTGGAGAGTCAGGACTTCTCACCACCAATCAATACTGACGAGTTCCACTCGACACCCCCTATCTGCAATATACTCTCACTCACTCGTGCCAGTATAGGCCATATAAAGAATAGTTATAAGGTACTCACCACTCCCAGCCAGGGAGGTATCAGGTGAGTTCTAGTGAGAAGCTGGAACTCCCACCCTTACCCAGCAGAAGGAAGAGTTTCCCAGGTAGGTGTCAAAATAAGCCAAAGTGGAGAACCCAGACATCGAACCCCATCTAGCAACAGCAAGGCAGTAGGCCTCTCCTGGATGGATGTGTCAGAGGAGGCCAGCCGGAACAGGAAGTTTAAACACGATACAGTATTGTAAGACCCAAGATACCCTAGTTACAACAGAAAATAACTCATAGCAAGAACCACGAAGATCAAGATTGAATTAAAAAAAAAAAATGCAATTGGCATAATGGCTATGTTGCTGGACTCCCATGTAGTCGATCACGGTTCCATTCCTGGACCCGGTGGCTTAAACTCACGCCAGGCACGTGTGCGTGCACACCCAAGATCCCAAGAGGAGAGTGGAGGAGAAGGGATTGGGACCTGGCATTGCCCCCCGGGGGGTGATTTCTTGCTTTCTGTCTGTCTTTCCCGTGAGTGCACACGCACTATAGCAAAAACCTCTAAAAAAAAAACAAACCAAAATAAACAAAACAATGGCAAGCACAAGAACAGAAAGACCGGAACAGAGGAAAGCGTCAGTAAACTTGACAACAGAACAACAGAAATTGTCTAATCTGAACCACAGAGCGTAAACAGCCTGAGGGAGGGGAGAAGGAACAGAGAGCCTCAGAGACTGGTGGGAGTATGGGAGTAAAACAAAAGATCTTGCATTCACATCTTTACAGAGTCCCAAAAGAAAGAAAGAAGGTTGAGCTGAAGAAGCAAAGACAGCTACCCAAACTTCCAAAATGAGATAAAAGACCTAAATCTACAAATTAAAGAGTGTGCGTGAACCCCAAACAGAATAAACTCAAAGAAATCCACACCAAGACACATCTTAGTCACATTTCTGCAAAGAATAAACAAATGAACAAAAATCTTGAAAACAGAGACAAAAATGATACCTTCCCTGTATTGGGAAAACAAAGCAAAAGACAGATTTTTTTTTTTTTTTTTATTAGAGACAATGGAGACCAAAGTAAGTGGCAAAAATATTTTCAAGTTCTAAAAGAAAAGAACTGTTATGAGGAAAATATCCTTCAGGAATGAAGGTGAAATCAGATATTCTTAGATTTAAAAAAAAAAAATTGTTGACAGCAGATCTATCCTAAAAAAAAAAAAAAGGCTAAAGGAAGTTCTTTAAGTAGAAAGTAACTAATAAAGGCAAAAACACTGGGTAAAAAAGGAAGAACACCACAACAAGCAAAAATACTGATAAGTACAATAGACTTTCCGTCTCTTAAGTTTTCTAAATTATATTTGACAGTTCAAAGAAAAATTATAATACTCTCTGGAGCAGTTTTAAACTTATGTGGATAAAATAAGACAAAGGCCAGCAGGTACTGCAGAGGTTAAGGTAGCTGGACCCCACATGGCTCACTGAGTGGTTCAAGTTCCAGACCTGGCGGCTTGAAAAACACAGAGTGCATGGGCTTGCATGCCTCAGATCCTGAGAGGATAACAGAGAAGAGACTGTGGAGACACTCATCCCTGGAGGGCGATTCCTTACTTTCCCACCCTTTCTAACAGTTTCTTTCTCTCTCCAGTGAGTGCAAGTATCCTAAAGCAAAAATATTAAAAAATAGAAAAAAGAATTTAAGACATAAATGGATGAGGGCAAAGGAATGTAAAGGGTGGTAAGTTGTCTACATTATATTCAAACCGGTAAAATGATGACATTAGCATACTATATTAAGTTGTATACACTGTAATATCCAAAGTAACCACTGGAAAAGTTAATCAAAGACATATAATCAGAAACACTACAGAAAAAAAATAAAAATAAATTACAAAAAATTGTTCAAGTAACCCAAAAGGCAGCAGGGGAAAAAAACCAAGAAAATAAAACACAAATGGCAGACTTAAATCCTCAAATATCAATAATGACACTAAATGTAAATATATAAATATACCAATTAAAAGATGGATGGGCTGAATGGATTGAAGAATATTTGGGGCCAGAAGGTAGTGTGGTGGTTGGAGTGTTGGGACTCCCATATGGCTGACTGTGATTTGAATCCCAGATCTACTGCCTTGCTTTCTCACTTTCTCTCTTTCTCTGATGAGTGGACATAGCAAATTTTAAAAATGAATAAAAATAGTAAAATTAAATAATTTTAAAAAGCTACCCAGTTACATGCCATCCATAAAAAAATTCATTTCAAGTGTAATAATATAATAAAAATTCAAAAACATGTGAATGTTAAAAAGAGGAGTGGCTATTTAATATTAGATAAAAGATTATAGAAGAAAATTACAACAAAGGAGAATATTAAGATAACAAAGTATCAGTCCAACAAGAACACACAGCAATCCCAAATGTGCATGTACTAAAGCTGTAAAATATGAAGCAAAACTGAACTGAAACAAATAGGAGATTCATAATTACAGAGACATCAACAGTCTTCTCTCAACAACTGATCTAACTAGATATAAAGTGAGCAACAATACAGAACTCAACACTACCATCAACCTACAGAATCTATTAGATATTTGTAGACCATTTTATCTAGTAACAGCAGAATGTACATTTTTTTCCAACAGTACATATACTAAGATCATATCCTGAGCTATAAAACAAATCTGAACAAATTTAAATGAACTGACATCACGCAAGTGTTCTCTGACCACAACAGACTCAAACTAAAAATCAGTTGCAGAAAGATACCAATCTGCAGAAAGATACCAATCTCTAAACACGTGGAAACTGTAAATATGAAAGAAATGCACAGGTCAAAGGGGAAGTCTTGAGGTAAGTAAAAGACCCATTGAACTAAAAGAAAATGAAAATACAACATATCAACATTTGTGGAACACAATTCAAGAAAGCACTGCTGATAGGGAAACTTACAGCACTACATGCACATATTATTGTAGAAAAGAGGAAATTTCTCAAATCAGTAACCCAATTTCTTATCTCAAGAACCTAATAAAAGAACAAAATATGCCCAAAGAAATTAGAAGAAATAATAAGAGAAAGATCAAAGTAGAAATCAATGAACTTTAGAAACAGAAAACTTAAGGGGGAAAAAAAAATAAATGAAACAAAGATCTGGTTCTTTGAAAGGATCAATAAAACTGAAAATTCTCTAACAAGAAAGGCAATGCAGAAAAGATGTAAGACAGAAATTACCAACAGTATGAATAAAACAGAACATCATAACAGACCCTATAATACCAAAATAATAATACTATGAACTTTATGCACGTAAATTTACCGTAGGGCGGGCGCCACCATGCCCTATGCACATGAATTTAACAATGGAGACAAAATTTGAAATTGATTATCTGAATAGACTTGTATATGTCAAAGACATTGAATCAAACTTTTAAAACTTTCCCTAAAGAAATCTCTAGGCCTAAATAGTTTTTCACTGGATAATTCTACCAAATTTTATAAAAACCTCTGTTCAATGGTTGGCCTTACAGCTAAGTGGTTAAAGGAGCCAGATCCCACGTGGCCAACTGTGGTTTGAAATCTGGCCCTAGTGGCTTGAAAACATGTTGGGTACACTTGCATGCATGCCCCAAATCCTAATGGAATGAAGAAATGAAAGAGAAAGAATTGTGGCTCCACCATGCCCCATGGGGGGGGGGGGGGGTGCTTTCTCTCTCTCTCTCTGGCAAGTATATGGATGCTTTGGCAGTTAAAAACAAAACAAAGCAAAGCAAAACCAAACCAAACCAAAAAATCTTTGTTCCAGTTAAAAGGAGGGAACAGTTCCTAATTCATCTTCCAAAACTAATTGTGTCTTGATATTCAAACTACACAAAGACAATGAAAGAGAAAATTACAGACCAAAATCTCTTAGAAATGTAAAAATCCTTATCAAACATTACCAGATAGGCCAAGCCATAGTGGCACAGTAATGGTTCAGGTGGTAGGACACCACTGAGCAATGCCAGGGCCACATGTGAGGCCCAGATGGAACCTGGGTTGACCTGAACACCGCAGGCAGCAATCCTGGTTGGCTGGGTAACTGAGAGAAGAAAAGCAGTATGGTGGGACACTGTCAATTTTACCTGCTTCTCTTTTCCTGTATCTCATGAACTTTAAAAGTAAACAAACTTGAGGAAAAAATATTACCAGAATTCAGCTCAGTATAAAAATAATCATACACAATGACCAAGTAGGGTTTCTTCAAGGATGCAAGGCCAATTGCTCAAAGTATCAATGGAATCCGCCAAATTAAAAGGCTAAGGGGAAACAATCACTACTATATCAATGAAGAAAAACCAATTGACGAAATCGAACACCTAAACCACGATAAAAAAGCAAAGTAGGAATAGAAAAAAACTTCATCAACTTGATAAGAGCACCAACAAAAACCTACAGCTAATTTACACTTGATGCTGAAAGACTGAATGTTTCCTTCCTCTCCCTTTTTCCGTTGGGAATGAGGCACGTCCACTGTCACCTCTCTCACTCAGTATGGTGTTAAAGTTCTTGCCGTGCAGTAAGAAAAGGAAATAAAAGGCACACATACATAAAGGGCAGAAAGAAAACTGTCCCTTTGTTAGATGTTATTGCCTGTGTAGAAAATTATAAGGGCTCTAAAAAGATTTCTATTAGGTTGTCAAAAAAGGAAAATTTTGGTTTTTCTATGCAAAAATGCATGACTTTTCCAACAACTTAATAGAATAAGTGTCTCCTGCCACGTCACAGGACCAAGATAAATATACGAAAATCAATCAATTTCTATCTATTAGAAATGAACATAAGGACACAGAAATAAAAAGTAACATTTATAGTCACTCAAAACAACACTTAAGTGTAACTAACAAAACATGCACAGATGTGTAAGCTGAAAACTACAAAATATAAGAAATTAAAGAGCTACATAAATAAAGCAACTTATCATGTTTATGAAATGCTTGTGTTTATGGATCGGCAGAGTCAACATGGTAAAGATGTCAATAATTCACAAACTGATATACTGGTTTAATGCAATTCATATAAAAATACCAACAAGATTTTTTTGTACATATGCACAAGATTATTCTAAACTATATTGAAAGCAGAAAAAAGAAAAAAAAAACTAGAAAAGCTAAAACATTTTTGAAAATGAAAAAGTTGAGAAATCATTCCACCCAATTTCAAGATTTATTACATAGATCTAATAAACAAGACTGCATGGTATTGGTGGAGGGACAGACGATCAATGACTTACACACAGATAAATGGAAAGTAGTTCATAACCCAGAACAGACCTATATGAATATGCACAACTGATTTTTGATAAAAGTGCAAAAGCAATTTAGTAGAAGACAAACAGGCTACATCTTCAATGACTGATCCTGGAGCAAGTAAACATCCACAGGCAAAACCTAAATTCTGAAAAATTAATCAAAACTTTTTACATTTTCCCTAAAGAAATCTCTAGGCATAAAATAGGTTTTCACAGAATTTTACCAAATGCTTAAATAATTAACACTAATTTTAATTCAAAATGAATCAAAACTTAAATGTAAAATGTAAGACTATACAACTTTTTAGGAAAAAAATTGGGGGGGGGATGTAAAGTAGCAAAGAATTCTTAATACTAAAAGCATAATCTATAAAAGAAAAATGGGTCAATTGCACTTCATTTAAATTAAAAACTTTTGCTCCGCTAAAAACCCTATAATACTATAATAAGAGAATGAAAAGACAAGCTAGAGTAGGAGAAAATATTTGCAGATACTTGACAAAGGACTGGTATCTTAAATACATAAATAACTTTCAAAACTTATCAATTAAAAAAAAATCCAACTAGAAAACAGACAAAAGACAGGAGGAAACACTTCACCCAAGAGTGTATGTATATGTATGTATGCGTGGGTATATATGTGCGTGTGTGTGTATATATATATATATATATATATATATATATATATATACACATGGTATATATGGTGTTTGTGTGTATCTATTACATATAGGTAAATTAGTAAATGGACAGAAAACATCATTAGCCATTAGGAAAATGTAAATTAAAACCACAATCAGGTATTAGTGCATACCTATGAGAATAGGTAAGATTTAAACACTCAACATCCAAACTGGTGAGAATGCAGAGAAACCTGGTCCACTCATTGTTGGTGAGAAGATACAATGGTAGAGTCAAATAGATTGGTAGTTAATTAAAAAACAAAATATGCAACTCTGTCATACAATTGCACCCCGGGAGTCTAAGATTAGAGCAATGAAAGCTTATGTTTACATAAAACGTGTACATGAATGGATTTAACAGTACTAGTTTAATGGCCCCAGACTGGAAACACCCAGTTATACTGCAATATACCATCATATTCTGCAGTTAAAATTAAAAAAAAAAAAAAAAAAAAGAAAAAGCAAACACCAAACCAGAGGCCGGTAGGTGGTGTGGTGGTTAAGGTAATAAACTCCTACATAGCTGACAAGGATTCGAGTCCCAGACCCAGAAGCTTGAAAATAATGTCGGGCACACATGTGCGGATGCCCCAAATCATGAATGAAGAAGGGACTGCAGAGGCCTCAGAAGAGACCTTCATGGCTACTGAGAACTAGTGATTCCAGTAGAACAGGAGAAATGAAGATTTTCCACTGATAATTCAGCCTCCAGCCCACAAACTCATGTAGACAGGCAAGGGAGCAGGCCTCAGGAGAGATCTTCATGGCTACTGAGAACTAGTGATTGCAGGAGAATAGGAGAAATGAAGATTTTCCACTGATAATTCAGCCTCCAGCCCACAAACTCATGTGACTGAACTTCAAGTTTGGGAAGAAACACACTTTACATCAGATGACTAGAAATCACCGCAGGACCACAAGGAATATGGAAAAGCAAGAAAATACCTCTCCTCCAAGATAAAAGAATAACTCCTCTTTACCCACAGACAGTTCAATGGGAATCATGGAAATGTCTGATAAAGAATTTAAAACATTCATAATGGCAAAGCTAACAGAGATGGAAGAGAGACAATGAACAGCAGAAGAGAAAGGAAAAGAGCTGATGGGTTCCAGGAGGTGAGAAAATTCTTGCAAGATCTAAAAGAGGAATTACACACTTTACAAAAGAATTAAATGGAACTGTTAGAGATGAAGACTATAATACAGGAAGTCAAAATCTCTCTTGAAAGTATTAAAAACAGACTAGATCATACCGAAAATAGAATCTTAGATGTAATGTAGAAGAGAAAATTGCTGGCCTAGAAAAATCCACCACGAAGACTGAGAAAATTGCCCCCAAAATTGAGAATAATATACGAGAAATACTAGATACCATCAAACATCCAAACATCCAGATAACTGGCATCCCAGAAGGCGAAGAGACTCCTAAGGGCATTGATAATCTATTCCATGAAATCCTGCAAGAAAACTTTCCAAACCTAGAGAGGCACTCAAAGATCCAGTCCCAAGAAATACAAAGGACCCCAAACAGAATCAACCCAAGATCTTCTCCAAGGCACATTATAGCCAGACTGACCAAAACCACCAAGACAAGATACTAAGATTGGCAAGAAAGAGACAGCAAGTTACCTACAAAAGATATTCCATCAGACTAACAGCAGACTTCTCATCGGAAACAATATGAGCGAGGAAAGAATGGGAAAATATATTCAAAGTGTTAAGGGAAAAGCAATTGCAACCGAGAATACTGTCCCGGCAAGATTATCCTTCATATGGGAAGAACAGACAAGAACATTCTCAGATAAACAAAACCTGAAATAATTTACCAGCACCAGACCAGATCTCCAAGAAGTTCTCAAGGGAGTGCTATGTCAGGAAAATTAAATGTAGAAATAACAGTTCAAGAACTAAGAAAATGGCAAACTTAATCATAGGGACAAGTCTGGAGTTGAATATTATATTCCAGAATTCAATCAGGAAGGTCAAACCACAACACAAGATAGATTAAGTATGTGAGACTGAACTGGTGAAATAGCATTCTGCGACTTTTAACTTAGGCTTTGTTGTCTGATTTTAAGAGTTTTTGTCCTGTCTTGAGGTGTCAATAGGTTCATGTACCTACTATTTGAACAGAATACTAACCTGATTCCAGGGTTTAAGTTTTAAGCAAATTTCCTTACCAATTCAAAACTGCTTTTCTTGAAATTACCAGCTGAACTTGCTATTGAAAGCACGTAGATTATTTAAGAAATTGTGTGATCAATAAAATGTGGGAGGAAAAGGAATGGAAGACAACTGCAGACATCAGAGATAGTGTGAAAAGAGGGTGGGAAAGGGCAGAGCTTTAGACATAGGGGTAAAAATACATACATATACATATACATACACACACACATATGTGAACCTAGAAATGGAAAATATTGATGATAACATATATGATTAAGCCACTATGCAGTATATTCTGGATGGGAAACCACTTTTTGTATGCTGTGACAATGATTAAGGGATGAATGAACATTAATTAATTAAAAAAAAGTTTCAGGGAAAAAATGCGTATTTAATGACTGCAGTATGCTATATAGCCCCAGCTAGGTGCTACTTTATAGTATGTTCATTCTACTCACTGAGGTTTAGGCCTAAAGTCAGACTTGTGTTCATGGATATGTACATATGAGCTGTGCTTGCTATTGGAAATATTCAGATTAAGTAAGTTAATTAGCAAATCAATAAAATGGGAGGAAAAGGCATAGAAAGCAACCATGGATACCAGTGTGGGAGGAGGGTGGGACATGGCAGAAGGTGAGAGATAGGGAATCAAGGATGGCAAACAAAGCAAAATACACAGGAAACAAGAAATGGAAAATTATTTGTCGATGATAACACGTATGTTGATATGCTTGATTGAGCCAGTATACAGTGTATTCTGAATGGGAAATCTTATTTTGTATGCTGTAATGATGTATAGTGAATGAATGTAAATAATTTTAAATTAAAAAAAAAGAAAAAAGAAGGGACTGCAGCATGGCTAGGCCTCCTTAGAGGTGATTTCTCTCTCTCTCTCTCCGGATAGTGTTTGTACCCTATGGCAAAAACTTAAAAAAAATTTTTTTTAAACAATTATTTTATTTAGCTTTATTTATTATTATATCATTATTATTTTTCAGTTTGATCAGAGAGAGAGAGAGAGAGAGAGAGAGAGAAAGTGAGAAAGCAAGCCACCAGGTCCGAGACTTGAACCGTGGTCAGCCATGTGGGAGTCCAGCGCCTTTAACCACCATGCCACTTGCCAGCCCCAAAAAAACTTAAAAAATTTTAAAAAGGAAAACTACTGAAACATACAACCTAGAGAGATTATGTAGTGTAAAAAAGCCAAACAACCCAAAAGGTTACATGTCTGTTTTCACTTATGTAACATTCTCGAAATAACAAAATTTTGAAAATATGGAGCCTATTACTGATTGTCAGGGATTTGGGAATTAGGAAGGGGTAAGGACAAAAGGGAGATGAGAGGTGGATTGTTGCTACTAAAGGCACTTAAACTCTCTGTAGTGATGGAATTGTTCAGTATGTTCACTGTACCAACGTCAGTATCTCAGGTGTGAAGCTGCATATATACTTCTGCCGCACCCTATGTTACCACTGGGGGAAACTGGTTCAAGGCTACACAGGATATCTACTATTTCTTACAATCAGATGTAAATCTACAACTACCTAAAAAGAAAGATTTTCTCTTTGTTTTAATAAAGGTACTAGGGGGACCAGCAGATGGCGTAATGGTTTCATTGCTGGACTTCCACATAGTCAACCACAGTTCTAGTCCCAGATCTGGTGGCTTAAAGCTAACGCTGGGTATGTGTGCCGGCATACCCAAAATCCTGAGAGGAGGAAGGACTGAGGCATGGCCATCCCCCCAGGGGTTGATTTCTCACTTTCTGTCTCTCTGGCAAGCACACATGCTCTATAGTAAAAATTTCTCTTAAAAAAAAAAAGTACTAGGTTGAGGACCAGCAGGTGGTGCACTGGGTAAGGCACTGGACTCCCCACGTGGCCAAGCGTGGTTCAAGTACTAGACCTCGTGGCTTGCTTTCTCACTCACTCACTCTCTCTTTGGTGGATACATGCACCCTATAGCGAAATTTAAAAAACATAAACAGATTTTTTTTTTTTTTAAAAAAGGTACTAGGTTAAAGAAAAATTTGACCTTGAATGATCCTACAAACTGAGTACGTCTTTATTAACACAATACAAAAACATGTTCAAAATCTACCCAAATGAAAACACAACATAGGAAAAAAAAGTAACTTACAGAAATTACTTCCTTGGGTGGTGAATTTTTTATAACATTTAATGGTGAAACTGAGTTTCCTGGAGGAAAAAACAGTATAATTCTTAATAAGAGCCAAATACTACTTTTTATTTCTGACAAAATGAAATGGCATAATTAGGTGGTATTCACATAATAGGGCTCTACCATAACAGCCTTATAGTTACACCATATGTAAGTAACATCCTACTTAGTAGCTAAGTAGAAAATAGGAACTTGTCTGAAACTTCCTAGCTGACTGCTACTACCACTATTATCTTTCCTGCAGTCATTAAGGCAGTACTTCCCAAACTTGTTGGACTCAGATTCCTTTATGATCAGAATTATTGAGGATCCCAAAGAACTTTTTTTCCATGTGGCTTCTGTCCATCAACATTTTCTATGTTAGAGGCCCCACTGCAGTATATGCACTGCTAATATGCCATGCTAAACAGAGACCACATGGGAAGCTCAGGTTCAGTTCCCAGAACAACCAAAAGGCCAGGCGTGGTGAAGTGTGTCCATCATCCTTTTTGCTGCTCACCATGTGCTCTCTCGTTCCCTGATCTACCTCTGCCTACCCATGCCTAATGTCCTAAACACCTTCTAACAATCCCAGCAACTAGGGATGGCTGTAGCAAGAGGACTGCAAGCTCAAGGCTGACCTGGGCAGCGGAGCCAGCTTTTGTCTAAAAACAAACAAAACAAAAAAGAGCTGGGTATGGTGAGGATGCATGTGCTCTAGTCCCTTTTGGCAAACAAAAATAGAGCCATGATACAGTAAGACTCTGCCTTCAAAAAAGTTTTTTTTGGCTTTTTTTTGCTTTTACCAGCAGATGGTGTGGTGGTTAAGGTGCTGGACTCCCACATGACTGACTATGGTTCAAGTCCAAGACCCAGTGGCTTGAAACTCAAACCATGTGCTATGCATGAAATCTCTCGAAAGGGGAATGGAGGAAGAACTGCAGCACGGACGCCCTCCACCCCCTGGGGGGTGATTTCTCACTTTTCCTCTCTCTGTCTCTCTCTCTCTGGCAAGCTCGTAAGCCCAAGGGCAAAACCTCAACAACAACAAAGTTTGGGGCAAGCAGATGGTATAGCAGTTATGTCACTGAATTCCCACTTGGCTGTAGTTCAAGTACCAGACCCAGTGGCTTATATATCATGCTAGCACATGTGCATGCCCAAGATCTCAGGAGAAGGGGTTGCAGCATGGCCATTCCCTCTGTGGGGTGATTTCTTATTTTCCCTCTGACAGTCTCTGCCTGTCTCTAGCAAATGCATGTGTCCTGAGGCAAAAACCTCTAAAAAAAAAAAAAAAAGTTTTAGGACCAGCAGATGGAGTAATGGTTACATTACTGGACTCCTATTCAGGTGACCGTGCATGGTTGGAGTCCTGGACCCAGCGGCTTAAAACTCACGCTGGGTGTGTGTACACAGTGCCTAAAACCCCAAGAGGTGAATGGAAGAGAAGGGACTATAGCATGGCCATACCCCATGGGGGATGATTTCTTGCTTTCTGTCTCTCTGGTGATCACATGTGCCCTATCGCAAAGACCGCTCTAAAAAAATAAGTTTTGGGACCAGTAGTTAGTGTAATGGCTATATCACTGGATTCCCACATGGTCAACCGCAGTTCGAGTCCTGGACCTGGTGGCTTAAACTCTGGGTGTGTGTGTATGTGTGCATGCCCAAGATCCCAAGAGAATAGAGAAGGGATTGCGGCATGGCCATCCCCCCAGGGGGGGTCACTTCTCACTTTCTGTCTGTCTCTGTTTTTCTGGCAAGCGCACACACCCTATAGCAAAAATAACAACAACAACAACAACAAAAAAAAAACTCTCCAAAAAATATTTTTTATTGCACTAGAAATTAAATCAAGCTAAATTTAAAAATATTTATTCATTAAAAAAATAACCTCCATATTGACGTAATTAAAAATGAAATGTGCTTTGAAACAAAAAAACAAAATAGAAGTTTTACATTTTGCATCTCTCTTTAGTGTCTGGCTTAACAGATGACAGGTAGATTCACGTAAGTGCTGTCATGATATGCTCTTTGGTTACAGTATCTGAAGAAAATCTGACCTCACGCAGGCACGACTGCGCAACATCAGGCAATCGGTCATCTGGAAAAAACTGTTACACTCAGTTCTGCAGAGTTGCCAAATGCTGACATATTTCATCATACTATACAAAAAAATGCAGGTATTACTATCACCAGAAAAGTCTCAAGTATTGGGAAGCTCTAAACCCAGAGTGGCAGACACAAGCTTTCTAAAATACTAATTTGCTTGAATACTATTTTCTATCATTAGCCCTAAAATACTGTCAGTTGTGTTTTTTTGTTTTGGTATTTTTGGAGAGGTTTTTGCTATAGGGCGCGTGCGCTCGCCAGAGACAGAAACGGAGATACAGAAAGCGAGAAATCACCCTCCAGCAGGGATGGCCATGCCGCAATCCCTTCTCCATTCTCTTCTTGGGATCTTGGGCACGCACACACACGTGCCGGCGTTGAGTTTAAGCCACCGGGTCCAGGACTCGAACCACAGTCAACTACAAAGGAGTCCAGCGACATAGCCATTACGCTAACTGCTGGTCCCTCAACTGTTTTTCTTGATGTGACAGGCATATAAGTATGAGTAACCACAGTTTGTTATTAAAGCAAAAAGAATGTTTCAAGGGAAAAAAAAAAATCTCCATTCCGAACACAACTCAAAACACACACATGCTTATCATACTCACGTGAAACAGGAACAGGAGTGACCCCCATCTCGTCGGGCAGAGTATTATATATACCTATACACGAGATCGAGATTAATGAAATTTTTATTGTTCCATCAAGGTCATTTTACAGTGAAACTGGCATTTTGGATTTCTGTTTTTACTACAAGTGCGTGGCAATGAAAAACTCAATGACCACTAGACCACGTGGGTGACTCTGTCTTAAGGTGAGCTAGTCATTCATTAGCAGTCACTCATGGTTTCTTTTGCATTGTCAGTATAAAGTCAGCAAAGATAAAAAGGCAAATAATGTTTTAACGTCATTAAGAAAATAGTTTTGACCTCTTAGGGCACTCCAGATACCCAAGGGCCACATTCTGAGAATTACATCAGGTTACAGTTAAAAGATCACATCTCACATACATTCAAAAAGACTAAATTTTCTACCAGGTCCCAATCTCCTTCTATTTTTTTAAAGAATTAGTTTTATTTTATTTATTTTGGGTTGATAAGAGAGAGAAAAAAAGTGAGAAAGCAAGCTGCCAGGTCTGGGACTCGAACCATTGTTGGCCATGTGGCAGTCCAGTGCCCTTAGCTACCATGCCACCCACCAGTTCCCCTAGCCTCCTTAAAAAGCAGGTTTTTATAATTAGGACCAAAGGGATGATAAAACAAATCACACAAAACTGGTTAATATTTCACATATATCTTTGTGAGCTATCATATATATAAAGTTTTTTGGTATTTGAAAAATAGGGTTAATCTTTAGAGCACTCATAAAGAAGTACTATTTCTTTTCTATCAGATTGTTAATTTAAAGGAAAGAAAAGAAAACAAGCTTATCTGTGAACTTTTTCTCTCCAGGAATTCTTTGTCATTAATCAAGCGTAAGGAAACTACTAAGTATCTGTTTTTACCTTCTATAGTTTATTAATAATTAAATGCAAATACCATTAGGTAGTTGTTTGGCTGGTCTGTTAACAGCCCCCTGCTGTGTATATGTTTGTGCTAAGTCACAGAAATTCTCAAAATCAAAAAATAATAACCCTGTGGTCTTCACTTACCTGATGGCAATGTCTTCCCATCTCCTTTGGATCCAACCACATTTCCACTGAGGTCATTAGGAATTGAAGATACTGAATTGTCTTCCCGGCTAGCCAAATACTGTTTGGTTTGCTCACAAAGTAAAAAATTGTTCTTTTTATTACCATTCTCTGGGCTTTTCAACCTGAAATTGGGATGGTTAGGATGTGCTCCAGGGCTCCTTAAAGAATCAGGTGATGGAAGCTTGCTTTCATTTTTCTCAAAATTAAATGGCTCTGTCATTCTACAAGTAGATGCTTGTGAATTATTTCTTGACATCATATTAAGTGGCAATTTAACACTCATAGAAGTCTAAAGAAAGAAACGTATCAAGAGGCAACTTTAAAATCACAAAATAGAACTGCAGGCTCAGGAACATTTTTTAAAATATTTATGTAATAGAATTCCCATAAAAGATTCAAAAGCACATATAACCATGAAAACAGAACCTGGCCTTTAAAGCACAAGTAGGACACTTTTTAAAAAAATATTTTTGTCCTAAGGCATGTGTGTTCGCTAGAGAGAAATAACGCTGGTTAAGGAGTGAGAAAACAGCTCCCACGAGGAATGGTCACACCACGATTCCTTCTCCTCCATTTCTCTCTCCTTTTGGAACTGGAAGCGTGCATGCACAGGTGCCTGGGATATTTCTGAAACCGTTAAGTCCACGACGCAAACTGCGCAGGAGGCCACGTGGGATCCAGTCACCTTAGCCACCATGCCCTGAGCTTGTTCCACTTTTTTATTAATAAGTACAAACTACAAATTTAAAAGATCATCCAAAGACTAGCTCGAGAGACACCAAGAGAGTAATCTCAGGGGCTGGACCATAGCAGTAGAACACTTAGTTTTGTGAAGCTGACCCATGTGGGAAGGTTCTGGGTTGGTAAATGCAGATCCCGAGTAACCTGTGCCCAGAACCTGCGTTAGGTGGACGGAGAGATCTTCATCAAGACTTCATTGGGGGTACTGTCTCTTTCTGTCTCTCTCCCTCAAAGAAGAAACAAACAAACAAAAAGACTTGTGTTACAGCTAGAGACCATCCCTTGCTTCTAAAAGCTTTCAAGGAAACAGGAATAGGTCTTTGGTATTTCAAAAGAAGATACTGCCAAGCTAACACCTATATCTTAATGGTAAAATGCACAGAGGTTTTTGTTTAAATCGGGTCACCACCTACCTAACCTATCTTCTCCAAATCAATCCTCCCCTATTTTATTCTACATCAAGTCTTTGAATACACAAAGCCCAGGATGCCCAGGCTTTCTCATCTGCTTGCTCATCCTCATTATAGTTCATAATTCTCAGCTGATGGCATTGTCCCTGGTTTTCCCAAGGCCCCTTACCCTTTGATAATCTTCAGCTGAACTTTCGGAAATTTTAATTTGTACCTACCAGCTTTTAAGGATCTGTGTGCTCTCTCTCTCTCTCTCTCTCTCTCTCAAGATGAGACAGATTGCAAACTTCCTGTGTTTAATTTGTTGCAAAGGCTTCTATTCAGAAATAACACTGGCCTGTTGTTTTTCTATGCTTAAAGAATACTAAGTATTTTGCCAAGGGGAAGTAGTTAAAGTGGACAAACAACTCTTCCTTTTGAAGTAGTGACCTGTAGTTTTGACTATAAACTGGGCAAAACTTCTGCCTATTCTACCAGAACTATTCAGAGGAAAATTTAAAAAGTCACAGATGGCTCAAACTATCATGAGTAATTATCTAAATGCTGTTTAACATGGTTTTTAAGATAAATTTTTTTTAAAAATCCTCCCTCCTGGTGCTCTAAAACATTTACTGCATTTCTTGTTTCAAATTAGACCTAGCCTACCAATCCAATGGAAATGCAGAAACAATCATGAAATTTAACAAAACAAATACACAGGTACACTCAAAGGTGGGGCACTCTTAGTGGGCTAGATCCAAGGAAGATCCCCAATAACAGGCCCCTACCTAGGTGGACAGCTATGGTGGAAGACCATAGCTGCTGGGGAAAGGGCACCTGTGCCAATGAGCGAGAGACACACTGAAAACTACAATGTTAAATATAATAAGAGAAATAATCAAACTACCAAAGGAAAAGAAACTCCAGTGGAAATTGGGTAGGGTGGAGAAAAGAACACTAAAATACTCTAGGCTCAGCACAAGAAATATTTAAAAACATACCTTAAAACAACTACAGGGAGCAGCAGGTGGTGTGGTGGTTGAGGTGCTGGACTCCCACATGGCCGACTGAGGTTCGAGTCCCAGACCTAGCGGCTTGCTTGCTTTCTCTCTCTAGAGCATATGTTCTACAGCAAATTGGAAAAGAACAATAATGATAAATGAAATTAAATAAAAAGAATGCTTATTAAAAAAAAAGTCAACTACAGGGACCAGCAGGTGGCATGGTAGTTAAGACCCTGGCCTCCTGTACATGACCAACCACAGCTCCAGTCCCAAACCTGGTGGCTTGAAAATCACGCGAGCATATGTGCATGCGTGCTCAAAATCCTGTGGGGGAGAATGGAGAAGGGACTGCAGGGTGGCCATCCCCACTGGGAGGTGACTTCTCACCTTCCCTCTCACTGTCTCTCTCTCTCTGGCAAGCACATGCACTATGACAAAAACCTTTTTAAGAAATCAACTACAATCAGAAAATAATGTGTAATTTTAAAATCACACAGGAAAAAAATTGTAATGCAAAAACAAAAAAATTCAAATATAGTAAGTAGATATCATCTTAATAAGATGACAGAACCAAACTCAAATAATGTATGTCTCAATTAAAAGAGAAAAATGTAGATCCAGGGAAAAAAGCATTCAGCTAGATGTGCAAAAAGATATACATAAAATAAAATTACACTGTAAGACTGAAAATAAAGGGCTAAAATGTGTTATGCAAATATCCAAAATAAAGGCAAAATATAAACAATGGATAAAACAGAACTCAAGATAGAAAATATCAAACGAAGATTATTTTACACTGATAAAGGAAACACTCCAAGGAGTGACAGACCCACCAAGACTCTTTGAGCCATAATAATATCACTTTGAGATATACTGTATAAAGCAAAAATTGATTGGAGGAAAAACTAAATCAACAATGAAGACACTCAACATTAGACACTTTCTTAGAAAACAAGCAGTGATAAGGCTTATTTTAGTAACATACTGAACTTGATCTAATATGGATCAATACAATGAAAAAGATTCATTTTTCTAACATTGAACATATACTGGACTACAAAGATCACCTCAACTAACTCCAAAAACACTACCAAATAAGCCATATCTGCTCATCACAATATATGTAAATCCATCTTATATTAGGCTTCTCAGAGAATGAGCCTTCTACAACACGAGAGGGTAACATCTTTTTGTTAGTACTGTGTCCCATAGAAAAACACATCGCGACTTTTCCAATGACCAATACTTTTAACTCAACATGGGTCAACTATCACAAAGGAAAAGGTAGCAGACATGACTTCATGAACAATGAAAAACATGCAGAAAAGACTAAATAGGCTAGGAAAGAAGTATCATTACAAAGATAACAAATTTGATCCTTTTTAAAAAACGGGGTGCATAATAAAAACATCCAGATACCACAACAACCTAATGACAGTCCACTGACCCAAGTGTCATCTTCAACCTCTGGTTTGCCAGTTAGTGACCATATTGGCCATATTCAGAGTTCTCCAGAGTAGGACTTCTGAGAAAGCTCTGCCCTTTCCTCATGAACAGGACAGATTTGACAGATTTACACCTTTCTTCTCGCAACACAGACCTGAGACCTGAAGATAAGGCATCCACCTTGCAGTCAGGAAGTAATAAGCAGACTCAGGACGAAAGAACAGAGAATGCAAAAGGCCCATGTCCCGGACAGGATCTGTGATTGGCCACACCTGCTCTGGTCTGCCCAAGCAGACTTGCTGTAGCATAAGACAATTAAGCCCTACCTTTTCTGTTTGTGCACCCCAAAAAACAGAAGGCAGAAAGAATGAAAATTAGCCGAGATTGAACATTACCGTCACATTTTTTAAAAGTTTTTAAAAGTTCAAATTGAGGGCTCAGCTTCCCTGGCACACTCTCCTAAAATGCTTTTCTACCCAAGATGGAATTACAAAGGAGACCTAGGCTCGATTTTTAGTCCAATGTAAAGGGATGGTGATTCCGCTGGGCCTGAGCTGTTCCAGCACCTCCTCCCAAAGGAGACCACTGCTGTCAGCCAGCCTCTGTTCCAGGGTAACCACATGCAACTGAAAGACTAATAAAAAATGCTGATGTGTCAAAGAAGCTGCAACAGGATTCAGGAAAGTGTGTGACTCAAGTGTTGGAGAAATTTAACACAGAAATGGGCACTGCCGAGCATGTGCGTGCGCATGCCCAAGATCCCGAGAGGAGAATGGAGGAGAAGGGACTGCAGCGTGGTGGCTGTGCCCCCTGGCGGGTGATTTCTCGCTTTCTGTCTCTCTGTCTCTGTCTTTCTGGCGAGCACACGCGCCCTATAGCAAAAACCTCTCAAAAAAAAAAAAAAAAGAAAAAAGAAAAAAGAAATGAGCACTGAGGTCCACAGCAAGGAGTCTGACAAGAAGGCCCACCACATCTGGCATGCATAGTGGGGAAGAACTTCAGTAGTTATGTAACACAAGAAATCGAACACTTCACCTACTGTACTTCTCCCTGGGCCAAGCAGACATTCTTCTGTTCAAACCTGGCTAAAGGCATGAGCTGTGACACACGTGCAGTGATCCACCCAAAAACAAGGACTGCAGCCTAATTTCCAAATAATAGAGACTGAAATCTTCGGCTTTGCTAAGGGAACACCTAAATCTGAAAATGCATTTTTCACAGGGCATTCTCTATTCTAATTTGTTGTGGTTATAAAACAATTAGCAAAACAGCTTACATTTGTATTTATTTTCTATCATAATTCTCTGCCTTCTGTTTTTTGTCTCTCAAAACCCATTCCTTTAAAATCTAAATCTGTTGGAAACGTGACAACTAAAGGCCAGGCATGGTGGCATGTGCCTGTAATCCCAGGGACTCAAAATGACTAAGGCAGAAGGATCAGGAACTTAACTGTGATGTCTCTATTAGACAGATGCCACTATTATTTAGAATCCTAGTTTCTCAACACATTATACGTGTCTATTCTAACACAAGTGAAAAATCAGAAAACTATATTCAATATAACTGCAAAGAAATGAACAGATTTCATGTTAAAGAACATAATGTGGGGCCAGCAGGTGGCACGGTTGTTAAGACGCTGGATTCCCACATGGCTGACCAAGCATGGAATCCTGGACCTGGTGGCTTGTTTTCTCACTTTTTCTTTCTCTCTCTCTTGTCCTATCTCTCTCTGGTCAAATTAAAATAAAGTTTTTAAAAAAACTTATTTCATTTCAGGACAGTTAACTGTACTGCATTCTTTATTTCTTCTGTGAGAGAGAGCAAGAGAGAGGCATGCCTGCAGGGGCTTCATGCCATCCACACCCAACCTCAGAGTCAAAATAACAGGCAAACGTGTGCACACACACGCAGCATGCACAGGGAGTCCTCAGGGCATGGACCCAGAACCTTCCCATGTTGGCTTCAGCCTCTCAGAGCACTGCATTATGCTGCACCACTATAGATGGCCAGCATTCTTTTTTATAGGATGATGCTCTTCCCTACTGATATTCCTGCTATGTGACCTTTAACCTTTGTGGAATCTGGCTGTCTTACCACCAGGTCCCAGAGCCAGTCCTGGAATGTAATATTAATGTGTAATTGCTAAGACCATTAAGTTGACTTTTTCCTTTCTTTTGACAGTTTTACAAATTTTAACATAGCTAGATTTATATATAAACACCAAAATTAAGACACAAAACAGGCTTTTAGGACTGAAATTTTAATTAAACAAAATTTAAGATTCTGCATTTGGGTAAAATCCCCCCCCCCCCCCACACACACACCTTTGTTACTCATGTGGAATTAGTTTGCACATTTACAATGAAAATAATCTGATAAATAAAATATTGCTATCTCTTTAGTACTACAGATGAGTAAGGGAGACGTGAGACATTGAAATAACCCTCAGGGCTAGCACCTTCCACAGGTGAGATGAAAATGCAGGTGGGACTCTGGCGCTGCACGATTTTGCACATGGTCCCCTGGTGTACTACTTAGGGAACCAGAAGCAAACGCACTAACTCCAAGGCCCAACAGGACAAACATAATTATACCTGGGGCCCAGTTCCAAGAAAAGTGACTGATACACATCAGCACCCCTAAACGAACCAGCTCCCACTCACCCATTTCTAAGGGTAAGATAACGTAACGATTGGACGGCTTTTCTTTGACACCCTATAGAAAGATTATGTCGAGGGGGGGGAATGTCACGTATTAATACTGTTTGCACTGCAGTTTTGAGTTAAATTAAGGCAATTACTCCACAAGCTTCTTTGAGAGAAAGGGAAGTCTCACATTTTGGGGAGTCATGCCTGGAAATGCTAAGAAACCACTACAAGACCTCTGCTTACACCTCAATTCCGGGGTCCCTCACCCCTCCTCCCAATATACAACCTTCTCATGCCAAAACCTCCAACCCCGCACCTGCCCCCTCCAGCTTGGGGTCTTGGGTCCTACCTACTCTTAGCCCTTCCGTCTACTTCCAGGCCGTTGCCAGCTCAACGCCTGTCTTCAACGCCTGAGCTCAACGTCCAGCGCCCAACGTCTGGTCCCCAACGACCGAAGTCTTGTGACCCCCATGCAGCCCTTCCCCCACCCCTCCCCCTGGGAACCCTGACCTGGCGAGACAAGAAAGGGCCACCGACACCGACCTGCCTCTGCAGCCTGGCCGTGGCTGCGGCTGTCTATGTCCAGGAACTTAGGCGCTCAGGGGTGCTCCTTAGGCTCACCTGGTCTCCAGTGTCCAGACCAGCCCCGGGTTTCTGCTCCGGGCCTGCGCTGTCGGCGCCCACGTGCGCGCCACGCCCACACACCCCCACGTGCAGGGGAGGCTTCACTCAGCCTTCCTGGCCAGCTCCGAATGGCTAGCGCTCCAGAGGCGCTGCGGGGTATGTGTCTCAGTTCTTCCAGACTTTGTGCGATTACTGTTTCACTTCTAAAAAATATGTACCCAGGAGCTCACAGAGCTTATTTTGAGCTCGAAACCTTAGACCTTGTCTCTAGGGAGGCCTTTGAGGTTGCTTTAGCCACTTAAAGGTCTTTGAAAGCCTCCAAATTAATGCGCTGCTGCTGCCTGGTCTCGGAAACTGAGCACACGTGATCATTCTTTTTTTTTTTTTATCCTGATCAAGGGCATGTGATCATACTTGTTGATGCTGCTTCAAGAAAGTATTTTTTAACTTTTTCTATTTCTTTCTTTTTGCTCTGGGCCCTTTCTAACAAATTCAGAATGGTAACCAACGTACCTATCACCCAGTTTCAACATTATTATTTATTATTAGCTTTGTCTACAATCTGTATCCCAGTCACCTTCCCTGTATGTTTTGAAGAAAATCCCAGACTTACATCTTTCTTTTTCCCAGTAGAATTTTTTTGGTGACAGATTTAAATGTACGGAATAACTTGAAAATAGTTTCCTATATGCCACATTCATTTTTTCCATTATCATATTAGTATATTCATTAGAATTGATATTGGTACACTGTTAACTAAAAGCCATAGTTTATTGGGATTTTCTTGGTTTTTACCTATTGTCCATTTTCTTTTTTGGAGAGGTTTTTGCTATAGTGCGTGTGCACTCGCCAGAAAGAAAGAGACAGAAAGCAAGAAATCACCCCCTAAAGGGGATGGCCACACCACAATCCCGTCTCCATTCTCTTCTCGGGATCTTGAGCATGCATACACACACACCAGGCGTGATTTTAAGCCACCAGGTCCGGGACTCGAACTGTGGTCACCTATATGGGAGTCCAGCAATAGAGCCATTACTCTAACTGCTGGTCCGACCTATTGTCCGTTTTCTAAGCTACATCTCATTGTCCTGTCTCTTAGGCTTTTCTGGACTGTGGGAGTTTCTCAGACTTCTCTTGCTTTGATGACCTTAATAGCTTCTAAGAGTACTCATGAGGCCTTTTATAGGGTGCCCCACTATTAGAATTTGTTCTTTTTCTCATGATGTGAATGGAGTTATTAGAAGGAATACCAAAAGGAAAAGTGCCATTATCATTCCAGTGTATCTAGTGTACATCCGATGAACATGATTTATGACAATTGATGTTGGACTTAACCATCTGGCTGAGGTAGTGTTTATTAGATTTTTTTTGCTGTAAAGTTTCTTTTCCTTCCCCACCCTGTTTTGCATACTATATACTTGGGAAGGAAAAGCCATCATGTGAAGCCCACATCTAATGAGTAGGGAATTATCTTCCTCCTTGAGGGTAGGGTATCTGTCACCACCCCATTCAAAGCAAAAATTCCATTCAGAAAACTCCTCTGTGACAAAGAAACTAACCACCTTTTGTGGTTCTGATGGCTTGCAGGAACTAAACCAAAAGAGTTGGAAAATCCAAACTATAGAATCAACTCAAACTCATTTTGTGACAACAGCTTTACACCCTATAAAAGTGACATGGTGAGAGAGGAAAACACGCCCACCCCGCAATGACACATGGTTTCTCTGCAATCCTTTTCCTTCCCTTTCCCCAGCAGATCAGGATTCTGGATGTGCATGCACAGGCCCAGCATGGGTTTTTTTTTTTTTTTTTTGGAGAGGTTTTTTTTTGCTACAGGGCACGTGCGCTCGCCAGACAGACAGAGACAGACAGAGAGATAGAAAGTGAGAAATCACCCCCCAGGGGGGATGGCCATGCCGCAATCCCTTCTCCTCCATTCTCCTCTCGGGATCTTGGGCACGCACGCACACGCGCCTGGCATGAGTTTAAGCCACCGGGTCTGGGACTCAAACCGCTGTCGACTACATGGGAGTCCAGCGACATAGCCATTACGCTAACTGCTGGTCCCAACCCAGCATGTTTTTTAAGCTTCAGAACTTGAACCTTGGTTGGCCATGTGGGATCTGGCTTCCAATGCACTGGGCTTAACCATTGTGCTAGGGGACAGGTCCATTATATGTGTATTTTAAAAGATTAAGACATTAAAATAACATTAAAGTTTATCTTACCTTTAAAAATAATATTTCTTAATATATTAGTATTTAAATTTTTGAGATAGCCTTAAATATTGTACAAATCAGGATCAAAACAAGATCCTATATTTGTACTCAGTGGTATTTTTTTTTTTTAAGTTAGATCCTATTCTCTTCTTGCGATTTATTCTTTTTTTTTTTCACTTTTTTTTGGAGAGATTTTTGCCATAGGGTGCATGCGCTTACCAGATAGAGAGAGACAGAGGGACAGAAAGTGAGAAATCACCCCCCAGGGGGGGATGGCCACGCCACAATCCCTTCTCCTCCATTCTCCTCTCGGGATCTTGGGCGTGCATGCACACGCGCCCGGCGTGAGTTTTCAGCCACTGGGTCCGGGACGCGAACCGCGGTCAACCATGTGGGAGTCCAGAGACATAGCCATTACTCTAACTGCTGGTCCCTCTTCTTGCAATTTATTGAAGTAACTGTGTAGCTTCTGTCAACTCTCAATTTTGTTGATTACATCCACTTGGCAACAATACTTCCTGTGATTGTTTCACTTTGGGAGATTTTAAGCTTTTTTTTTTTTTTTTTAATTGTGACTTGTTTACAAATAAGCATCTTAGTGGTATACAGTATGTTTTTTTGAAGGATGCATACAGTGTGTAATGTATAGGAGATACTAAGATTGACCTAGTAGGCTCAAGTATTGTCATCCTCATCCATACATTATAAAGTTTTCCATTAGCATTTCATCTAATGGCAGTAGTCTCATAGATGATTCTTACCTAGATCCTTTATTTAATTAAGGTTTGCAAAATGGTGATCATCTATCTTTTCTTTTGTAATTCAGAGAAGTCTATAGAAATTATTTTCTACCTCAACTATTTGAGATGCAGTTTTATTTAATAGGAAAAGTAGGATAAGTGATTTTCTCCCTCATCAGTTCAGAATGTGATGATTCCTTAACATCTTCCCAAGACGGGGAATGACCTTAAAAAAAATTAACATTTTCATTGATTTTTTTTTTTTTTGAGAGATTTTTCATGTGCACTGGCTGGAGAGACAGAAAGAAATTCTGCCCCCCTCCAGGGGGTGGGGTGGGGAGGGAGCGCACTACAATCTCTTCTCCTTCATACTCCTCTCTGGATTTTGGCCATGCACACACATGCCTGACACGCCTGGCATGAGTTTCAACCTGCTGAGTCTGGGATTCAAACCAGGGTCGACCGTGTGGGAATCTGGCGCTTTAACCATTCTGCACCTGGTAGCCCTGTTTTCATTGATTTTTTTTTTTAAATAGTTGATGTGTTTCAATTAATTGCTGTTATTATTTTTGAATGCCAAAATTGTCCTGTGTTTGATGGTTTGGAACACCTTTGAGCTGGAATCCTCAGTCTTTTGGACACAACTCCTATTTTTATTTTGCTTTCTGGTACATCAACATGTCCTAGGCTGTCTTGTACATTTCTGTCTGCAGACTTGGAATCAGCCCTTGATTTCCAAGTGACCAACTTTTGGTGGGAAACAATATTTACAGATAATAGTCTATAGAATATGGATGTGCAGTGGGTTGGTCATTGTTCTAGGACTTTTCAGGAGACGGACTTTTTTTTTTTTTTTTTTTTTTTTTTTTACTTATTCTGTAGGTGCAGATGTGAGAGAGAGAGAAATAACTGCATCCAATTAGGGTCTTGACACCTTGAGCCACCTTCAACTTCAGCCAGCCCCAGATTATGGGCACATGCATACCAGGGTATCCAGGACCATCTCCAGACTTTAACTTGCAATCTTCCCATGTGGCTCTGCCTTGTGGAGCTTCTAGTTTTACCACTACACCAGCATATGCAGGCCCCCATGCCTCTTGTAAAAGCAGGATTTCTCCTGTCCCATCCTCCTGCCTCAGTCTGGGATTATCTGAGACAACAGTTGTGTGCCATAGGGCCCAGATTTTAGGGTCAGTTGGAATCCAGCTGGGCCTCCCTCAGCCAAATAGCAGTGACCAGAACATTACCACAGTTGGGCCAACTTTTTATGGGAGAAAACAGAATTCATAATAAATTCATTCTGATATAGGTTTGCAAAGATTATCAATTTCTTTGATTTTTCTATTTGTATTTTTCCTGCTAGTGAAAAGCTTGGTTCCCAAAGACATATGCATAGCATAAAGCATACTTAGTACAAAATCAGAACTGTTATTACTGACGATGTGAATACTGAAACGGCTTACGATTTCTTCAACTTTTCTTCCCTGGGAAGAGTATCTCACTAGGAATGTTAGATTCGTTTATTGTTTTAAATTCAAATCATTGTTTAGTGACATAGGCTGCAAGAATGTATTTTAATGGGAGTACCTTCCTTTAAGGAGGAAGATGGTGTTTCCTGTTGAAAAGGTAAGAGGAAACATTTAATGGAGCTGTATTTTTTTTCCCCAGCAGTTATTATCAGAATGGTAGTAAAGTTTGCTTTATAAACTTGCATTTAAGATTCATCTGAATGAACTATTTTCCTCATGACTTGTACTTAAGAAGTCTTAAACTAAAAACACGTTTCCCTGGAGGGAGATTTGCAAAAACCTCCACAGACTGCAACTGCTCACCATTTTTCTCTGGATCCATCTAGGCAACTGGAAACGATACACTTTTTTGTTGCCAAGCTGCGTGTTGGGATACCCAGCCAGGAGTGCAATCCCTGCCCTTAAGGAGCTCGCAGAGCCGGGTGCTGAGACATGCGCCCCAACAGTTTATTATTAAACAATGGCTGCAGAAGCCACGTTGAAGACACGTCGAACGCAGTGTTATGGAAACCCCAGAGGTCTCTCCCAAGGACGAACTGTCAGACGAGGAGGTAGACCGCCCCTGCTGACTCAACCCACGTCAGGTGCAAGGTTTGCGCATCAAAGCTGGGAAGCCACAATTTCAAATTCTTTTTTATGACTTTATGCCTCTGACTCATACGAGTACGGGCCAAAGGGTAAGGAGGGCTCTCCAAAGAGCATTTCCTACAAAAGGAACAACCCGCTTAGACCAGGCAGGGACGCGAGACCCTACGGGAGAAGAGCGGGAGCCGCGGGGGGCCAGGTGCGCAGGGGCGTGGGCGCAGCCGGAGGCTGAGGGCCAGGCCAGGCCCCCAGGGCGCGAGGCCCCAGGGCGCGGGGCGGGAGGCGGCGGCGCGGCGCCGGCCCACTGCGGACAGGTTACCCTGGGCGTCGGGGTAGCCGCGTCACGCCGCCTGCGCTGTGCTGATTGGCCTGCGCGCGGGGCCCCGCCCCCTCAGCTGTAGCCGGGCCGGCTCCGGCGTGCCCGCCATCTTTGTTGATGTGTCAGCTCCGTAGGGGTTTGGGGGAGCCGCGACAGCTAGGGCGAGCTGCCGGCCTGCTCCTCCTGGCTGTCTCTGCCTCCCACTCTACGTCTGCCGGACCCCGCTATGAAAGGTTGGCTCCTGAGCCGGAGCTCCAGCAGCCTCGTTAGGGTGCGGCCCGAGGCTTGGAGAAGTGGGGTGAGTGCCCTGAGGGGCGCCCGGGTGGACTGGGGAGTGGCGTTAGCGGTAGGGCTGCCCGCCTTCGGCGCCGACCTGCGGGCCCCGGAGCCGGGTCTCCTCTCGAGTGGCAAAGCGATCTCTGGGGGACGGGGTTCGGGGTCCCTTCCTCCGCCTGCCTCCCTTGAGTCCGGGGCCGCTGGGGAGGCGGCGGCAGATGGGTCTTAGGGACACCGCTTGGGAGCGGCCGAGTGCGGGCCGATCGGTTGGGCCGCAAGTACGGGCTGCTTAAGCCCCACCTGCTCAGCATCTTGGAGACCCTCCTCTTATTTCGCTTTTCGTCTCCAAGTTATTCTTTCTGTGTGTGAGTGTGTGTGTGTGTGTGTGTGTGTGCGCGCGCGCGCGCGCGCTTTATGTTTACTGTTGTGGCGACTTGTTACCTCCTTCCAAACACTTTCATAACTTTGACTTTAAGTTACTTAGAAACAATTTGGGGGGATCGTGGGCGCGAGAGAGATGACTTTTTGTTGCCTTTCTTCCAAGGACATCAAGGCATGTCGTAAGTCCTGTTTGCGAAGGAAGGGATTTCAAATTTGTGACCCCGTCCGAAGTGTGAAATGGTCAAAACCCCTCCTCCCTTTGCATTTGTCCCCAAGTAGCTATGCTGAGGAACACTCAGGTGTAATTATTGTTCAGCTGTTAACAGTTTAACAGCTTTAGCTAATATTCACATCTTGATTTTGTTTAGAGGAAGGAGGCCTCTAAAGTCAACAGCTGGATTAGAATCTTCCTTTGACCTTCATAGTCTAGTTACTTATGGGAATCAGAAGAACAGTGTAATAAAGATACTCAGTACAGTCACAGGTACTTGGCAGTGTTCTCTGAGTGTGTGTTATATGTTACTTTGATGCCCTGTTTTTTACATCCTGCAAAACGATAGGCTGGGCGATTTTCTACCAGTAATATGAAGTCAGTCAGTGATACAGTGTTTCAAGAGGTGTGCTGGAAGTCATTAAAAAAAAAAAAAACTGTAATCTACTATTAAGTGTTTAGGTATGCTAGTTGTGGGTGTGACCTTCCCAGCTACTGACTACACCTTCCTATTTGCAATGTTGATCTTGTGGAAAAGATTAAGGTTCAAGATACAGTGGTAGTGAAACTGAACTATCTCTGTGAACAAAGCAGCATTCCCTGAGCAGCTACTTTGAAATTTTTACACATTTTTGCCATAGGTTACAGATGCTCTCCAGAGGGGGGTAGAGAAGCACCCCCTAAGGGAGGAAATCCAAACCATAATCCCTTCTCCAGCACACACACATGCCTGGTGTGGTTTTCTAGGCATCAGGTCTGGGTCTCTAACTGCACAGTCAGCCAAGAGAGATCCGCCCCTCTAACCACTATGCAAGAAGCTAGCCCACTTTTTTCATCCATCACACAAATAAAAACAGGCATCAGGTCTGGGTCTCTAACTGCACAGTCAGCCAAGAGGGATCCGCCCCTCTAACCACTATGCAAGAAGCTAGCCCACTTTTTTCATCCATCACGCAAATAAAAACAGTGATGATTGGCCTGGTTCTTGTTTCCTCTCATTCTGGTCTTAACATATTATTATTTCAAAGAGATTTTTTTGCTATAGGCACGAGCACTTGCAGGAGAGACAGAGGGAGAGAGAGAGAGAGAGATCATCTCCCAGGGGGATGGCTATGCCGCAATCCCTTATCCATTCTCCTCTCGGGATTTTGGGCATGCACGCACAACCACCCAGCCTGTTACAAGCCTCGGGGTCCAGGACTTGAACTGCAATCAGCCATGAGCAAACCCATTTCCTTAACCACTATACCATTTGCTGGCCCCTTAACATATTATTTTAAATTTAGTGAAGATAATGGTATTCCACAAATCTTACATTATGAGGGATTCAAGATTCTGATGCACGGATTCTGTTTACATTGGTTTTATTCCCAGGAAATGCATGGGTTGTGTTTATGTATTTTTTTAGGGCCTTTAAGGTCTAATTCAGAATACATATAAACTTAAGTTTGTTTTAAAAAAGAGATTCGATAGAGTATCGTTGACATCTCAGTGTCTCATTTATTGCTAATAGAAAGAAAGGAATGGCTAGCATCTAGCAGTGACTGCTATAACTAACCTTTAAGTTTCTTCACCCATAAACTAAAGCATCGTCTGTGCTATACAATAACATCAGAGTTGATGATAATTGCTTTAGTGTATTCAGTTTATTTTTTTTTAAATTCACATATTCAGTTTAAAAACATGTATTTACATGCCAACATCATGGAGTAAGGGTGAAACAGTGTGGTATATTTACTCTAGAGAAGAGATGAGTTGAAACATTAAGCCTTATTTAGGGATTTAGAAAATCTTTTGTTATTTCTTGTTAGTTTACTTATATGTGTCCGTGTGTGTGTGGGTGTGTGTGTGTGTGTGTGTGTAAGAGAGAGAGAGAGAGAGGTACCCTTGACAGAGTCCTCACCTGTGATCCTCCCTGCAGCCCGGCAGCCCTCCAGGTCATGTGCTTGCCTGATATGTTCAGGTAGACCCAGACAGAACACGAACCTCCCCAGAAGCTTTCCCATACAGCCTCCAGGACCGAGCAGCAGCGTAGTGCCTGCACCACCACTGCGGGGCCTAGGAACTCATTTCTTTGTGAGGAACGATTTGTAATCTGCACTAGTTTTCCCGATTCATCTAACAGTTTAGTGTTCAAGTACAAATCCTTAACCTGAAGTTCTGGTTCTTCTTATCTCTACCTTTAAATTACTGAAGCCTTGTTCTTGAATTTCTCATAAATGTATCATTGGGCTTATAATATTATGAATATTATATTTGTATTCATTTTAGGGTCACAAGTGGGATGAATATATATATATATATGTGTATATATATATATATTTTTTTTTTAATTAATGTATTTTTTCTATGAGAGAGGGAGACAGACAGATAGGAATCCAAATAGAGTCTTCACACTATAATCCATCTCCAGTCTCAGCCAGCTAGAGTCACAGGCATGCATGCCTGTGTCCGACATACCCAGGGGCACCTGCAAGCCCAGTACCTTTATCATGTGGGTACAGTTAGGTTATCGTTGTGACATCCCCTGCCCCTCTCTTCCCCCATCCTCCCTTTTTTTTTTTTTGAGACAGAATGTTTGTATTGTCCAGATTGGCCTTGAACTTGAGATCCTTCTGCCTCACCCTCTTGAGTAGCTGGAGTCATGTGCCAGTGTGCCTGGCTGATCATAGATAATTTAAATCTACAAAGGCCCCTCTAATCTTAAATTGTTTCAGAGTTATCCTTTGAACTTTTTTATCTACTGAGATTTTAAAAATTTATTTGGGCTAAAAAGTAAATAAAAGGAAAAGCATTGGGGTAAAGGAGCAGTAGACACAAAGTAGAAATCATCCCCAGCAGGGTACTGATAGCATTTTAAGTGTATTTCTTAACACTCATCTGTCATTAAGGCACATGAACTGATAATCTAGAGGATTATGTAGTAAGTGCTCATGAACAATTAAGATTTTTATTTTATGTATACTATATCATATCAAATTAACCAGAGATAAAAGGTGGTTTCAAGATTTAAATGTTAACCAAAACTCTTTAAGGCACACTGACTGTTTTATGTTTTGTACACAGGTTCTTTTCTGTTTTATCTTTGAAAAATATTTTTTTGAGTTATTGGCCTTCAGTTTTGAAGAGAAAACTTAAGATCCAACATTTTTTTTCCTTCCTTTAGTTTTCAGATTTGAAATAAAAATGAGTTGAAAAATATTTTTGTTTTCTTAGATTCATTAAAATGCAAATAGCCCTGCTGAAAGTGTGCCTTTGCAGGAGGGCGGGGCCACTTGGGAGGCCCAGATTCAGATCTGCCTGTGACCCCAGCTAACTGGGAGGCTGGGGCAGAAGATAGCAAATGGAGAGACCCTGTCAAAATACTCTCTCTCCCTTTTCTTCTAACCCCCTTTTCTCTCCCTCCCTCTCTCTCCACAGAAAAAATAAAAATGCCATCTATACAAGTAGCTTCAAATTAATATTTCTATATTAATAACTTTAGGCACTAATACTTAAACATTTATTGGAGACACATAAAATTGTAAAGATATAAAATAACCAAGCTGATAATGACATGCATGATATATAAGTAGATTATGTCACATATGAAGTGGCTACTGACTCTTAACCTGGGATCTTTGCGAACTATAATTTCTCTTTTTCCTGTTATCCTGTTACAGAATTTGGTACTGTTTTTGGGTTCTCGCTGCACTTACTATCCTGAGTCTTTTAATGTACATGTCAGTGTGTGTGTGCAGGGGTGGGGGGACGACACACACATAAAATTCACCCTACCTCGAGTCTTGATGCAAAGTTAAACTAACCCCCAGGGCATAATTGGCCTTGGTCTCATATAACACACTTTCAAACTGGTGACCTAAAAGCAACTTTTTTTTTCTAGTGCTATGTGTCTCTTAAAAGAAACTCAATATGTTAAATTTTACCCAAAGTTTCTTAGGGTTTGATGACTTTAAACATTCTTCCTTGTTGAAGAACTTAGAATTTTTTAAAATAGCACATAAAAAATGTTTAAAGTAGTTTTTGCTTTTGAGAGGTTTTTGCTGTAGGGCGCATGCACTCACCAGAAAGACAGACAGAAATAGAGAGACAGAAAGCGAAAAATCACCCCCAGGGGGGATGCCCAGCAGGAGTTTAAGCCACTGGGTCCGGGACTTGAACTGTGGTCGACTACATGGGAATCTAGTGACATAGCCATTACGCCAACTGCTGGTCCCTAAAAAAGTAGTGTGGTTTTTTTTTTTTTTTTTTAAGTAGAATTTGATCTGTAAGTTTGATTTGCATAAATTCACCTTGTATGAAACTTCATTGTCAGGTTATTTTAATCATGTGAAACAAGATTTTTATGTTTTGTACACAGGTTCTTTTCTGTTGTATTTTATTCCACTTGTAAAAAGCTTTGTTGGGGGCAGGTGGCGTGGTGGTTGAAGCGCTGCAGTCCCACATGGCCAGCTACTGTTTTGAGTTCTGAATCTGACTGCTTGCTTTCTGACTTACTTTCTCTCTCTCAAATTAAAATAACAATAATGAATAAAATTAAATAATTTTAATATATGAATATGTATTTGGTAAATAAATTAATATTTAGTTTGGAAATGTATTTCTGCCTTGGTATGAAGCTTATTTGTTTGATAACCTGTTGTTTAGTATGTGTGGAATGCATTGTTTTTATTTGCAGTTTATTAGCTAAGTCTAAGTTTTTGTTGTTTATAGTGCTAATTAGCAAAAAAGCATGGAATAGAACCCAAAGTGTTAAGAACAGTGTTTAAATTTATATGGCTCTTATATGGAAATAATTTTGTAGAAATGTGAGTTCTTTTATTTAGAAATAAAACACAAGGTGTGTAATGGTTGAGGCTAGTAAGAAATGTTTCTTGACCAGTTGCCTGCAGCTGATGAGCTCCAGTAAGAGCGAAACCAGTTCTCACCCACTGAAACGACCTTGACGTGCGAATTGGTCCTGTAGTACTGTGTCAGAAACAACTCTAGGGGAAAACTGCTTCCATCAAGAGGGATTTCGTGACTGTTCTGTTTTAAATACAGCGCTTCCCTTAATGAGTAAGAGTTGCTGAAAGGCAGAATAGCCTGTGTTATTTTTCACTTCAAAAAAAAGCAACATTGGGACCAGCAGTTAGTGTAATGGCTATGTCGCTGGACTCCCACGTAGTCGACCGCGGTTCGAGTCCCGGACCCGGCGGCTTAAACTCACGCCGGGCGCGTGTGCGTGCGTACCCAAGATCCCGAGAGGAGAATGGAGGAGAAGGGATTGCGGCGTGGCCATCCCCCCTGGGGGGTGATTTCCTGCTTTCTATCTCTCTGTCTCTCTCTGTCTGTCTGGCGAGCGCACGCGCCCTATAGCAAAAAACCTCTCCAAAAAAAGAAAAAAAAAAAAAAAGCAACATTTATTGTAATATATAGTTGTAATTACTGTATATATGAATGTGAAAGATTTGTACAAGTATTCTTAATTTAAAACAATCTTGTAAACAAATGTCTAGTTTTATATTATCCCCCATTAATCTACTACCAGGATATTCTGTCCTCAGTAGCTTTGAAAACAACTACACATAACCAAAAAGAAAAACTTGGACAGGCTACCAAATTGGCCTACATCAGCATTGCCAGTCAGGCCTACAGGAGAACTCAGCTGGCATTTTCCCCTTAGTTATTCTAGACATAATCAAGTTCATCATTTATTTTTTTTTATATGTACATGTGAATACACACATACATGTAGATCTTTAACCACGCTAACCTCTCTCCTTTACCTTTGGGTTCCAATCAGTATTCATTGGTGCATCAGAAACTTACGAGCTAAGTGACTCTCAGATGCTGATTTATATGATGACTTTTTGAAAGGTAATGGGCATAATTTGGAGTGGAGGTATAGAAAATATTCTTTGGTTAAGCTAAGTTTTATTTAATTTACAGGAGGGTTATTTGTGGAACAGATGACAAGTTTAAGTTATTTTTTTTAATAACCTGGATGAATAGCCTGCAACATGTGAGACAAATTTTGTTCTGCTGTCTTTTACACTAGGAGTCATCTTAACAACCAGTATCCTACCCATTAAGTAGTGTGTGGTCCTCAGATCACTGTATAAACCCAGCGGGTCCCACCAT
This sequence comes from Tupaia tana, assembly GCA_026018925.1. Lineage (NCBI taxonomy): Eukaryota > Metazoa > Chordata > Mammalia > Scandentia > Tupaiidae > Tupaia > Tupaia tana. The sequence continues at coordinate 24,605,957 of JAKSZU010000010.1, read as the reverse complement.
CAGTGAGAACCACTGAACAGCATTTGCAAAAGTGAATGTAAACTTAGTAGAGAAAATATGTTTGTTAGATTTATTTATTACTATATTGCTTAAGATTTAAGGTGTTAAAAAAATAATGGGCTGGCAGGTGGCATGGTGGTTAAAGGTGCTGGATTCCCACATGGCTAACCACGGTTCAAGTCCTGGACTTAGTGGCTTGGTTTCTTACTTTCCCTCTCTCTGTCTCTCCCTGATCAAACTGGAAAATAATAATAAATAAAATTAAATAAAATAATTCTTTAATATAAAAAAAGATTTAAGGAGTTCAAGTTGTGAGGTTCCTTCTTCCCAATGCAAAAATAATTTAAAAGGTTGAAGACTACCTGTTCAAAAATGTCACAAGGAAGGCTCTTGACAATTTGCTTGATGAGTTTAAATGGCAGTATTTTTTAATTTACGTGAGAGATTACTTTTATATTTGTGATACAGGAAAATTTAGAGGGTGTGGCATTAGAATCTGCCCTTTAAACATAGTTAGGCTTTTAATAGATGGATGGGGGAAGAATATTCCGGGTGGGGACAAAGCCATGGAGATGTTAACAAATGTTGACATGGGGGATTGTTAAGCAGACTGGCCTGGACTAGTAAAGTATAGTGAGGTACTAGGATTTTGGGCAAATGTTGAAGATTGGAAAAGTAATACAACTGGTTTACTGAGAAATTTCTGTCTGGGCTATAAACATGGTGTAGTTTTATTCTCTTGTTAAGGAATCTCCAGCCATGCAATATGAATACCCACATCCTTTCATCTTCCTTCTGAAGTATGGTGCCTTAATAATATCTTGGTCAAATGTTACAACTTTTCTGCCACTTTTGGTTAAGACAGGTCACAGTCATTTAAAAACAAAAATGAGCAGCAACAACAGCAAAATGAAATCACAAACTCATTTTTCTTCCTGAAAGAAAGTTGACACTGTTCCCAGGTGCTTGGCTTGAAGAAGGAGGAGGAGTACTCCTGACTCTAAAACTTACTCCTTTTCTTTTTTCTAGCTAAGCCCCTTTGGAGTTTGGGGGAGGCCAGCCAGTGGAGGCAGAGCTCTCATTACCTGAACCGCTAAAGAGGGAAGAGGTAGCTGTTCTCACTCTGGTTCACCTGGCTTCATGTGATGGTGGTCACTGGAGGTAGTGTGTGGAATTTGTAGGGGCTGTGTTGTAATTCACTGGCCCTTTTGCCACTGAAGATCCACTTCTTCTTTTTCTTTTTTTTAGAATTATTTTTTATTTAACTTTATTTATGTATTATTTTAATTTGACCAGAGAAGGATAGAATGAGAGAGTGAGAGAGCAAGCTGCCAAGTCCTGGACTTGAACCATGGTCTGCCATGTGGGAGTCCAGTGCCCTTAACCACCACCCTCCTGCCGGCCCCGAAGACCCACTTCTTAAGGCAGCTCCTGTTCCATGTTGGCGGAGCCAGTCTAGTACACATTTCTCCAGATTGGGTAACCTATCGATTGCCCTGGTGGTGTCCCACCCCTAGGCTGTACCATGTAACCTGCTCTTCCACTAATCTCACTCCTTCACTTGGAGTTGGAGGAAGGAGCATAGGAGAGAGGAGTGGAGCAAGAGTGAGAAACCAGCAGTTGAAATGTTTCGGTACTAAGTGATGAGGGGACCTGGTTGGGAGGTGAGTAGGGGGGACCATGGTAATAGAAATGAGGTGACAGGTAAGCTTGTTGCGTAGTGCTTAAGGTGCCTGGAATTCACATGGTCACCTGTGCAGTTTTGAGTCCTGAACTCAGAGGCTTGAGAAACAGACTGGGTGCATGCACTTTTATGGCCAAAATCCTGAAAGGAGGGAGAAATGGAAGAGAAGGATTGCAAGAGATGGGGAAGGAAGGATTGGGAATGTGACCATTCCCTGTGAGAGGGGATGCTTTCTCCCCTCCCTCCCTCTCTCCCTTTCTCCCTCTCTCACGAGTGCATGCACCCTATGGCAAAACTGAAAAAGAAAAGAAATGCAGGATGTAATTGTTAAAAAGAATATGAGAGCAAAGGAGATCGAGTCAAATAAGAAAAATTAAACCGTTGATGAAATAGAAAGATTAGATGGGGGTGTTTAATTATAGAAGCTATAGTTATGATTTTGGATTTGGCCATTGTAAGTTTGAGATTACGTGGAACCTCCAGGAGAAGTGTCTGTTATGTTCAGGTAGAGATTTTAATATAGAGACAGACACAGAGTGAGAGAGAAGACATAGACAATTCTTTATTGTGCTTTGGGGATGCAGGACTGACAATAATTGTGTCTGCATTAACTTGGAGTTGTTGCTTCAAGTTATCTAAGTAGATGAATTCTAGGATAGAAAGAGACTTAAGGACTGAACCTTGGAGAAGATGAAAACTGGGTGAGAGAATAATAAACCAACATTTTTCTGGTGTTTTTCTGTTGACAAATCATGGCACATAGGAGCCATAACGTTGTCAATAAAAGTTTCCTTTTGCTTGGTCTATGTTGGGATGTCCCATTTGACAATATATTTCAAATTAGAATATATTTCTTATCTGTTACCCATTATATTTTGGTCAACTCTGGGTTTAACTTTTCTTTGGTGATTGACTAATTGTGACGTTTACAACTACTTCATTCATTTTTAGATCGATTTCTAGAAAAGATGTTAAATTTAACAACTGTACATTCACAAGTTACATCTTTTTTTTTGGAGAAGTTTTTGCTATAGGGCGCATGCACTCACCAGAAAGACAGAGACAGACAGAAAGCGAGAATTCAACTCCAGGGGGGATGGCCACGCCACAAACCCTTCTTCTCCATTCTCCTCTTGGGATTTTGGGCACGCACGCACATGTGCCTGCCGTGAGTAAAAGCCACCGGGTCATAGACTCGAACTGTGGTCAACTACATGGGAGTCCAGCGACATAGCCATTACACCACCTGCTGGTCCCTACAAGTTATTTAAAGTTAGTTACTTCAGGTAAGGTAATGTGGGTGGCTTAAACCCTATTTGAGTATTATTTTACTTTGTCCTAGATTTTGGGATCCTTCATACTTACGAAACTTTTTATTTGTTTAAAGCATTTATGTAGTCTAAACCAAGCCTTTAATAGTAGTGTTGCTTTGGCTTGCTTGTAAGATAATATGCAGCAAGATAATGATAATTTCTGTTTGGGGAAATAAATGTTAATAGATAAGTAGTTAAGTGTATTAAGACCACTGGCTGTCAGTTAACACCAAAGGGCAGTCTAAACTAACTGACAGGATTGTAAATAAGTTGGTGTTCTTTTCCTTTCTTATAGTTCTTTGATTTTAGGCATTTCTAGAGTAATGTTACTCAAATACTAGTTACTTTTTCTTTTTTTTTTATTTTTTTGCTATATGTCATGTGAGCTTGCAGGAGAGAGACAGAGATTAAGTGAGAAATCATCCTCTAGTTGGGGAATAGCCATACCATGATCCCTTTCCCATTTTCCCATCAGGATTCTGGGCATGCACGTGCATTGCACGTGTCTGATGGTCTTGGAGCTGTCGGACCTAGGACCAAACCACAGAGTTTGCTTGCCCCTTCATATGCTAGTGTTATCATATCATTTCTGTGCTTATGGACTTAAATTCAACAAGTATTGAGAACCTATAATGTTATAGAAACTATGCAGTATAATAAAATATTCAGTATAAATCTGTTATGATTTGCCCTTAACAGAATTCACTCCAGCTTAGCATTCTATCTGATCACTCTTTTCACCCTTATTTCACTCTCACTAACAACCACCTCCATCATAGCCTGATGTAAACACCTATTTTTCTATTACCCAAAAATTTGAGTTTTTTTTTTTTTTTTTTTTTTTTTTTTTGATTTGAGAGTGCATGTACTTGCCAGGGAGGGAGGGAGGGAGGGAGGGAGGGAGGGAGGGAGGGAGAGAGAGAGAGAGAGAGAAGAAAGCATCCCCTATCACAGGGAATGGTCACATTCCCAAATCCTTCCTTCCCCATCTCTTCCTCCTCCTCCTTGGGATTTTGGGCATACACACAAAACATGCCCAGCATGTTTCTCAAGCTACCAGGTCTGGAACTTGAGCCAATGGATCAGCCACGTGGAACCCTCCAACTACCTTAAACACCAGGCCATGTAGACAGCCCCCCAAATTTAATCCTTTTGTTTTTATTAGTGTACCTCTCATCTGGGATTATTTCTTTCCTGGTTTCTGTGAAAACTGTTATCTGCCCACTTTAAATTTTTTTTTTTTTTTTTTTTTTTTTTTAAGTTTCTTTCTTTAGAGAGTAAGGAAGAAAGCCTAAGCACTCAGCAAGATCTCATGCTGTGATTCACTGGTGAGGTTATTTCCTGAATCCCTGCCTGGATACAAAACTAATTCCTATGGGGATCCTTTATGCTCTGAATTTCTTTGAACTCATTCCTAGGTCTTTTGTCCATAGGTACCTGCATCTTGTATTGTTTAGTTTTTTTTTTTTTTAAATCAGTAAATTTTTATCATCATGTTCATTGTTTTGTCATCATGTGCATTTGATTTGTGATTTTTCTTCTAGCCTTCTCTGGTATTTCCTTGTAGATTCTTGAGGTGGTCTTTTTTCCTCTCATAGAGCTGAAAGAATTCTGAACATTCTTTGGCACTAATGTTAGAGTTAGTAGTATTTCTTACCTAATGTATGGGATGATCGGGGAATATCAGACTACAGCTGACATTAATTAAGTGAAGTTGCATAAGTGATGTGATGGAGGAAAGAGAAGGAAACTTTGCAAACCCTACTGGTTGTGGCCAACTTGACTTGGCTTTCCTCTTTTCTTTTTCAAGGAAAAGCTTATCAAAAGAATTACTATTGGTAAAATATGTGGTCTTGAGTATTTCCACATCATGGAGCATGGGCAGATGTGTTTGGGGTCTTCGTTTAAAATCACTTTTTTTTAATGTTAATATTTTGATTTCTTAGATGTAAGACGAAAATCAGGAGCAGATTTGAAGAAATGCAGAGCGAATTGATGCCGATCAGCATGTCAGTGACAGATCACATAGCCTCCATTTCCTCTGATAAAAGCACTGAGAAAACACCTGAATTAAAAGAAGACTCATGTAACTCATTTTCTGGTGATGGAAGCAACGGATTAGAAAATGAGTCCAAGCTATTGTCATTGAACTTTGATCAAACTTTATGTCAGCCGAATGAGCACAATAATCAGATTAAGGCACAGGAAAATTATATTCCAGATCATGCTGGAGGTGAGGATTCTTGTGCTAAAACAGACATATGCCTAGAAAATTCTGAACAAATAACTGATTTTCCTAGTGGAGACTGTGCAAAGCCAGTTTCAAAAACAAAGGAACCAGAACAGACAGTAACACAAATATTGGCGGAATTAAGGTCATCTACATTTACAGAAACAGCTAATCAAAAGACTTACTCAGAAAGTCCCTATGATACAGACTGCACCAAGAAACTTATTTCAAAAATAAAGAATGTTTCAGCATCAGAGGATTTGTTGGAAGAAATAGAATCTGAACTCTTATCTACAGAGTTTGCAGAGGAACACAGAGTGCCAAATGGAATGAACAAGGGAGAACATGCATTAGTTCTGTTTGAAAAGTGTGTGCAAGATAAGTATTTGCAGCAGGAACATACTATAAAAAGGTGAGGTTTTTATTCTTTGAAGTTAATTTTTCCACAGGGATTAAAGATTGAATTCTTTTAAAAAAATATTATCTTGTCTACTTTTAATTCTTCAGTAGAGCCATATACTTATTAATCATTATGTGTATATTTACTGAGTAAATGCCAAGTTTTCTAGATATTTAATATCTAAGAGTAATAAGTATTAAATAGTATAAGTTCATTAAAAAGTTAGAAATAAAAATCAGTAGGTGGTGTGATGGTTGAGGCACTGGACTCCCACGTGTCTGACCATGGTTTGAATTTGGACTTGGCAGCTTGCTTTCTCATTCTCCCTCTCTCTCTGATCACATTGAAGAGTAATAGTAATAAAATAAGTAATTCTTTTAAAATAAAAAAGTTAGAAATATCAGCCAACAGGTGGCATGGTGGTTAAAGTGCTGGATCCCCACATTTGACCACGGCAAGTCCTAGACCTGGCGGTTTGCTTTCTCACTTTCTCTCTCTCTGGTGAGTACAAGTGCCTTATTAAATACTTTTTTTTTTTAAAGAAAAATCCTTATTTAAAAAAGAAAACTGGAAACGTCTATAAAGACAACCCAAAATATTTATTTTTAAAAGCATGTGGAACTGTAACATTAAAACTAAGAAAAATTCAAGAGGAAATGATAAATCATAATTTTCAATAAGTTTTTCTTAAAATCTCCATTGTAATTTCACTGGTTTAAAAAACAAAATTCAGAGAACAAGAATTGATGGATTTTCATTCACTAAATATTAAGAACATAGTTATTTTTAGACTACTCTTAGATTTGTTGAGTTAATTCTATTTCACCGTCCCCAATTGCCATGGAGTACACATGTGTGTGAGAGACAGAGAGAGAGAGAGAGAGAGAGAGAGAGAGAGAGAAAGTACCTCCCAGTGGGGATTGGTCATGTTACAGTTCCTTTTCTACCATTTCTCTTATCCTGTCAGGATTTCAGTCATGCATGTACATATATCTGGTATGTTTTTCAAGCCACTGGGGCTGGGATTCAAACTGCCGTTGTCTTGTGGTTATCCAGCTCCTGTGCATAGCACTTAATCACTGTGCCAGGGACTAATGTAGTTTGTTCTAACAATAGCTTAATTTCATTTAACCTTTTTCCTGATCATATTATATCATCCTATATTTTTTGCTATATTCATATAGCTAAGCAATGAATAGGTTTAGAAGTTCTGTAACCTTTAAGAAAGGAAAATAAACTATACTAGCCTTCACTGAAATACAGACTAATTCTCTTTTAATAAAATGATACTTAACACATTATTTGTATTGGGTATGTCTGTTAGAGAAATAGAGGAAATCCATATACCAGAGGAGAATGGCAGAAGAAAATATACCATAACTCAAATATTTCTGGATATGAAACTGGCTTTTAATGATCTTGCTTGTAGTGTTTACTCTTTCAGTTTACTCCTCTCCGTAGATTAGTATTCCCCAAACCAGCTCATCCTTCATTGGTATATCCAGTATACTATTTAATCTCTTAGTGTCCAGGGCCCTTCCCACTGTTATTTGCTTATTTATTTAATTTTTAAAAGTATATTGCTTCTATGAGCCGGAGAGAGGAGAGACAGACAAGCACCCTAACCCCAACAGGGTCCTGATGCTTTAACCAGCCCTGGATCATGGACATGGGAATGCCTGGTATATACAAGGTCAGCCTTCCCATAAGGGTCAGCCTTGAAGAACATAGCATTTTACTATTACACCACTATCCAGCCTCTAATTTTTAATTTTAATTGTGATTATTAAAATGTACACAGCAAATTTACCATCTTAACTGTTTTTTTTTTTTTTTTTTTTTTTAATAATTTTCTGAGGACTCATGTGCTCTCCAGGGATACCAAGGGAGAGGAAGAAAGTAACCCCAGTGGGATGTGATAGTACCATAACTCCTTCTCCTTCATTTCTTCATGCCGTTAGGAATTTAGATGTACACAAGCGTGTGCCTGGTGTCTTTTTCAAGCCACTGGGTCCAAGACTCGAACTAAACTTTGGCCATGTAGGAGCCAGCCTTCCCTAACCACTAGGCAACAGGGCTGTCCCCCATCGTAACCATTTCTTTAAAACCATTTTTAAGTGTACGGTTCAATAGATGTCAAGTATCTTCATATCATGTACAACCGATTCACCTTACAAATGTGAAATTCTTCATATACCATCTAAACAATTCAGTTTCCACCTGCCCCCGTCCCCTGTCAGCTGCTGTTCTTTTTTTGGGAGAGGTTTTTCGCTATAGGGCACGTGCGCTCGCCAGACAGAAAGAGAGAGACATAGAGACAGAAAGCAAGAAATCACCCCCCAGGGGGGATGGTCACGCCGCAATCCCTTCTCCTTCATTCTCCTCTTGGGATCTTGGGCACGCACGCACACGCGCCCGGCGTGAGTTTTAAGCCACCGGGTCTGGGACGCGAACTGCAGTCGACTAAGTGGGAGTCCAGCAACATAGCCATTACGCTAACTGCTGGTTCCCAGCTGCTGTTCTTTTTGTGAGTTTGATTACTCTTGATGCCTCATTTAGACATCATACAGTGCCTGGTATTTTTGTTTTGTTTTGTGACTGATTTATTTCACTTACTAGCATGTCTTCAAGGCTATTCAGTGTCATAGCATGTATCAGAATTTCCTTCCTTTGTCAGGCTTAGTAATAGTCCATTGTCTGTATGTACCACTGTTTGTTATTCAATGGATATTTGGGTTCCTTCTATCCTTTTTTAGAGAGATTTTTGCTATAGGGCACATGTATTTGCTGGAAAGACAGAGACAGAAAGCGAGAAATCACCCTCACCTTCCTGCCACAGGGGCTGGCCACCCTACAATTCCTTCTCCTCGGTTCTCCTCTTGGGATTTTGGGCACACACGCACACGCACCCAGCGTTAGTTTTAAGGCCCTGGGTCTGGGACTCAAACCACAGTTGACCACATGGGAGTCCAGCAACGTAACCATTATGCCATCTGCTGGTCCTGGGCTCCTTCTATCTTTTAATGATTATGAATAATGCTTCTATGAACATGGGTGTATCTTTTTGAGGCTACAAGGCCCTTCTAATACTACCCCAGAACTAACTCCTGCCTCTACTACTCTTATCCTTATTGGAATACTGCTGTTATATGAAAAAACTGTATGCTTTTGTTCTCGAACTAGTCATGCTCCTGCTATTTTTTAGGGTAACTTCCTCATTTTCCTATTGTCTCGACTTATAGACTGTCTCCTTGAGATTATCTCTGCTTCTTTAAACTTTCCTTACGTCTGGACCTTTACCACCTTCATTTAATGAAGAAAAACTGCTTTTTTGTTCCATTGCTTAAAATGTTCATGGATACGTCTATTTCCAAATGTATTTGTTTATACATCTTTCCTTTTCTCCCAATTTTATTGAGATATAGATAACAAAATTATATATATTTAAGGTGAACATGTGATAATTTGATATACGTCCTGAAGCAATTACTACAAACAAGTTAGCACATCAGTCATTTCACATCATGTGTTTCTGCGGGTGTGTATGTATTTGGTGAGAAAGAACATTGAAGTTCTCCTCTCAGCAAATTTCAAGTATACAATATGGTGTTACTAATTATTGTCACTATGGTATACATTAAATCTCCAGAATTTGGTCATTTTATACCTGAAAATGTGTATGCTTTGATCAGTATTTCCTCATTTTCTCTAATCCCTAGTCTCTGGAAATCACCATTCCACTGTTTCTATTCCCCTATTTTCTTTTTAAGAAATTTACCAGAGGGTGTATGCACTCACCAGAGAGACAGAGAGAGGGAGGGAAAGAGAGAAAGCACCCCCAAGGGGGCATAGTCATGCTGAAATCCCTTCTCTTCCATTTCCCTCCTTTTGAGATTTTGGGCACACACACTTAACATGTTTTTCAAGCCACTGTATCTTTGTGTGATCTAGCCACCTTAACTACAGGCCATGGACTGGCTCATCTACTTCCATTTTTTCTAACATATCAATATTACTGACCAAGGTCCCAATCAAAATTCTTAAGAACAGTTGTCTGGGCCAGTAGGTGGCATGGTTGTTAAGGGGCTGGATCCTGGATGACTGACTCCGCTGTTCAAGCCCTGGACTCAGTGGCTTGTAAAACATGCTGAGTGTGTGTGTGTGTGTGTGTGTATGTGTATGTGTGCATGCGTGTGTGCGCTTTCCCAGAATTCCAAGGGGAAAATGGAGAAAAGATTGCTGAGTAACAGTTTCCCCTGGGGCGTGATTTTTCACTTTCTCTCTCTGTCTTCAGTGAGTGCAGGCACCCTATGACCAAAAAAAAAAAAAAAAAAAAAATCAAAGAAAAAAACCCAAACAATTATCTATGCATAGGATGTGCTTTTGCCATCTGAGAATAACAGTGTGTAACAGTTGTTGGCACTCTTTACTGCCCCCTCCCTTAATTGCTTACTTGTGATACATAGCAGGGATTCTTTTGTCTACATTCAGCCGCTGTACCATAAAAGGCTTGAATAAACTTGCATGCCATATTTACCTCTTCCCCAAGCATTTATATGATTGTTTCCTTATTGCATTTTTGTGCCCAGAAGTCACCTACTCCAAATGGCCATCCTGACTACCTTATCTAAAATTGAAGCTGAAGTCATTCTTTTTACTTAATCACCAACATTTTATTATGTACCTATTCCTTGTTTTCTTTCATTTATTCCCCTTAGGAGGTACACATCATGAAGGCAGGGCTGTTTGCTGACATATTCCCCACGTACAGAGTAGTGAGCTACATAGTAGGTACCCAGTAAGCACCTGTTAAGTGAGTGGGTGATCTTCAAAGTAGTAAGTGGAAAGGCCTGGGCTTTAGAATTACCCTAGCCACAAAATAGTTCAACCACTAACTAGCTGCATGACCTGGAACAAGTTCTTGGCTTCAGTTTTGTTTTTTAAAACATTTATAAAAGAAGTGATAATGACTATATAGATTTACTTTGAATATTAAATGAAATAGTACAATTTTTTTGGAGAGTTTTTTGCTATAGGGTGCGTGCACTCGCTAGAAAGAGAGAAAGACAAAGTGAGAAATCACCCCCAGGGGGAATGGCCACACCGCAATCCCTTCTCCATTCTCCTCTCAGGATCTTGGGCATGCACACATAAGCACCTGGCGTGAGTTTAAGCCACTGGGCCTGGTACTCGAACCGCGGTCGACTACATGGGAGTTCAGCAACATAGCCATTACGCTACCTGCTGGTCCCACATGTTATTTTTAAATAAAAGCTAGACTTAGCCAATAGTAAGTGTATAGTAATTGTTAGGTAATAACTATTAATAATACTAGGATATTAGCTGTTAACCTTCTTGGGTATCTAACTTATAGTTCTGCATTATTTTGTAGGTAGCTTTTAAGATTTTAATTTTTGTAGGGAACTTAAAATGAAATTTTTGAGTTAACTTTTATTTCATTGCTTTAATACTTCTTTAATAGAATATCATGAAAATATTTTTAAGCCTAATGCACAGTTTCTTAACCTCAGCATTATTCCATTTGTGGCTGGATAATTCTTTGTTATTGGCACTGTCTTGTACATTGTAGGATGTTTAGCAGTATCCCTGGCCTCCACCCACTAGATGCCAGTAACAACCCCTAGACCTATTAGGACTACCAAAAATGTTTTTAGACAAATTGCCTAGGGGGCAAACTGCCTTTGTTTAAGGACCACTTAAGCAAGGATTCCAGTGCTGAAGGGATGTTGTATATAATTGGATACCCAAAAACATAAACTTAAAAGGATGTGGTTTTCTTTATCTATTATATTTTACTTGATTTGAAATATACAAATTTCCAGGGAAAATTTAATAGCCTGATTGGCAAGAGAATGGTTTACAAAGTACCATGTGTCATTTTAAAAAGATTATTTGGGAATATTTATTTTAGTCATCGATATCTACATTCTAATCTGTGAACAGATTATATTCCACATCTCATTTTATCACCATTTTAAATTATGTTTTACTTATATTACCCTTTTTGTATTTAGGTTAATTAAAGAAAATAAGAAGCATCAGGAACTCATCTTAGATATTTGTTCAGAAAAAGACAATCTAAGAGAAGAACTAAAAAAAAGAACAGAAACAGAAAAGCAGCATATGAACACAATTAAACAGGTAAAAAGACAAAAATCTTTAAAGACCTTATTTCAATTTATAAAATAAAGACATTCCCCCAAAATTATGTATAAACTGAAGTTCTATAAGTTAAATCATGTTTTAAATCCAGATAATTGCTTGGTTTTAAAACATTCTCTTTTACAAAGTTGAAGTCAAAGCTTATTTTATGTAAATTTTTATTTTTATGGTATATGTGACTGTTTTATAGGTAATAGAACATATTCTATAGTATGTTCAAAATAAAAAAGACAGTTTGACTTGAGAGTTAGCTATACTGTTTTGCCAGTTAAGGCAAGAAATAATAGATACCTAAAAGATTTTGTTTGGCTTTAGAGTCTTTTCAAACTTACAGTTTGGTATGGTTTATTCTCAGTATTTTTGTAAACTACACTGTGAGGAATGGCTGTCACACTTTATTTTACTTATTATCATTTATTTTTTTAAAGAATTACTGAATTTTAGGACCAGCAGTTAGCGTAATGGCTATGTCGCTGGACTCCCACGTAGTCGACCGCGGTTCACGTCCCGGACCCGGTGGCTTACAACTCACGCCGGGCGCATGTGCGTGCGTGCCCAAGATCCCGAGAGGAGAATGGAGGAGAAGAGATTGCGGCGTGGCCATCCCCCCTGGGGGGTGATTTCTCGCTTTCTGTCTCTCTGTCTCTGTCTGTCTGGCGAGCGCACGCGCCCTATAGCAAAAACCTCTCCAAAAAAAATAAAGAATTATTGAATTTTAGGGCCAGCAGGTGGCGTAGTGATTAAGGCACTGGGCTCCCACATAATCAACCACATTTTGAATCCTGAACCAGGCAGCTTGAAACTCAAGCCAGGCGCATGTACACCCAAAATCCTGAGAAGAGAATGGAGGAGAAGGGCTTGCGGTGTGGCCATCCTCCCTTGGGGGTGATTTCTCACTTTCTGTCTGTCTCTCTCTGGTGAACACACATGCCCTGGAGCAAAAAAACAAACAAACAAACAAAAAACTAAAAAAAGTTATTTAATTTTATTTGTCAGTATTATTATTGTTCTTATATTATTTTTTTAATTTGCTATGTCTGTGTCCACCCTTGGCTTGGAGGAGGAGCAAAGATGTGGGCAAACACAGATAAACTGTGCTGCTCAGTCATGCTGAGCTTCTCTATTTATACATTTTACCAGGCACAGTGAACTGTTTGCAAGCTTTCAAGGATGCAGTTGAAGTTCTACAGTTAGAGATAAGGACTTTCGTGTATATGTTTTTGACCTTGTTACTATCATATGTGATCCTGTTATACGTCATAGGTCAAGCCAGATTATTTATGCTGTTTCTCTGCAACTCTGAGGAAGGCTGTCTGAGTATGCGTAAGCCATAAACATATAGAACAGGCATCACATGACCTGGCTAGGGTCAGGATGTTTCCCGGGCCCCGCGGATATTTCCACAGAGCCCATAGCATCTAAGCCATATGTCAGTCGGCTCAAATGAGTAATTACAAGGTATGTAGATAACTGCTTCGTACTGCCAGGCTGCATACCCTCACATGCTAAAGGGCACATGTGCTCACCAGAGAAACAGAAAGAGAAAGTGAGAAAGCAAGCTGCCAGGTCCAAGATTCGAACTGAGGGAGTCCAGCACCTTAATCACCACACCACCTGTTAGCTCAGGTCTCATACTTTAAATTGTATCTGGTAACTAGCTTCCCTAATTGGTCCTCGTTTTTTTCTTTTCCTGTTTTAAAAAAACTTCTCTGATACATAAATATTCAGACTGATAACACAACTGAGCCCCCGTTTTCTTTCTTTTTTTAAATAACTATTTATTTAATTTTATTTATTCATTTTAATTTGACCAGAATGAGAAAGAGGAATGTGAAAAAGCAAGTTTCCATGTCCAGAACTCAAAGCCACCGTGCCACCTGCTTGCCCCTCCCCTTCATCTTTCCGTGCTGCTTTTTCTTCTGCGCACAGTGCTAGGTATATTCTAACTAGGTATATTCGAACCTTAAAAGTACTTCTCTGTGATGTGACCATCCCCCTAGGAGGTGATTTCTCGATTTCTGTCTGTCTGTGTCTCTGGTGAGTGTATGTATACTATAGCAAAAATATCTCTTAAAAAAATTAAAAGTACTTCCATCTCAACTTTGACTGAAGTTGTATTATTAAAGTAACAATAAACAATTAGTAATAATATAATAGAAATTAAGCCAAATTTTCACCTGCTTATGCCTTGATATACTTATTGTACCTTCTACAATTAGAAGGTAACTATATTGGTAAAATTTTGTGTATTCAAACCAAGTTAGTATGTGTTCTAGGCCCACCACATGTAAATTCAATTTAAAATTGACATTCTACATTCAGGTGTAAGGGAGCCTTAATAATAGGCTGAATCTGTATTTTGACAGCCACATCATTGTTGATGACCAAGAAACTTCAGACTGAACAGATAGCATGGAACCAGAGCACTTTCTGTCATGAGCTTCTTAGTGCTTTTCCCTTTTTGATAGATAATTAATTTTTAAGCCAGAGGGTGCATGCCCACATGCAAAGGGAGGAGGGGAAGAAGCATCCTCCAAAAGGGCCTAGTTACAGTGCAATCCCTTTTTCTCCAGTTCTCTCTCCCATCAGGATCCTGCCCGTAAGTGCATCCCTGGCATGTTTTTCTAGTTGGTGGGGCCAGAACTCAAACTCTGGTTAGCCATGTGGTATTAGGTTTCCTTTGCACAGTGTTTACCCACTGTGCATTAGGTTGTCAGGAAAGTTGTAACATATTTAACAATGCAAAAATGTGTCATGATTTTTCTGACAACCCAGTACTTTCTGTCTCTATTTATTCACCTATTCTGGACATTTCACATAAGTGTAATAATAAAAGTAGCGTTTTTCATATAGCTTCTTTTGCTTAGCCTAATGAATTCAAAGTTTCTTTCAAGTGTTTGTATATATAACTTCATTCTTTTTAATGACTATTATTCCATTGTATAGATATACAACATTTTGTTTATCCCTTAAATTAATTGTACATTTAGGTTGTTTTCACTGTTTGACTGTTATGAATAATGCCTCTATGAATATTCACCTACAAGTTTTTGTGTAGGTATGTGTTTTCATTTCTCTTGGGTGTGCACCTAGGAATGTATAGAATGAGTTGGGAACATTCCTTTTTCTGTTGGTGAGTGGCAAGAGTTTGTGAAGAATTGAATTTAATTGGTTTTAAGTGTTTAGTTAAATTTACCTGTATAGCACTTGGACTTAAAATTTTTTTGTAGGTAGTTTTTCTCTTTTGATTACAAATTCAGTCTCTTGTTATAGTAGTAGTTTGTGTTTTTCTAGGAGTTTTCCATTTAATAGAAGTTAAATTGTTTGTAGTATTCATTCATAATTCTTTCTATTTCTATAAAGTCAGTAGCAATATCCCTCTTAAATTTCAGTTCTAGTAATTTGAGCTTTCTCTTTTTCAGTCTAGCTAAAGATTTGTCAACTCTTGATTTTTTTCAAAGAGCCAATTTTTTAATTGAATATTTTTGTTTTGATTTCCATTCTTTTTCTTTTTTTTTTTTTTTTGGAGAGGTTTTTGCTATAGAGCGCATGCGCTCATCAGACAGAGAGAGAGAGACAGAGACACAGAAAGCGAGAAATCACCCCCCAGGGGGGATGGCCACGCCGCAATCTCCTCTCCTCCATTCTCCTCTCGGGATCTCGGACATGCACGCACACGCACCCGGCATGAGTTTCAAGCCACCGGGTCCGGGACACGAACCGTGTTTGACTATGTGGGAGTCCAGCGACATAGCCATTACGCTAACTGCTGGTCCTCCCATTCTTATCTTTATAATTTTCCCCTTCTTGTTGGCTTTAGGTTTACTTTGTTCTTTTTTAGTACCTTTTTATTTTTTAAAGAATTGTTTAATTTTATTTATCATTATTTTTTTTAACTTTGACTAGAGAGAGGCAGAGAGAGAAAGGGAAAGTGAGAAATCAAGCCACCAGGTCTTGGATTCAAAACCACAGTTAGCCATGTGGGAGTCCAGTGTCCAGTGCCTTAACCACTAGACCTCCTGCCAGTCCCTTTTTTTCCAGTATCTTTTTTTTTTTGGAGAGGTTTTTCGCTATAGGGCATGTGTGCTCGCCAGACAGACAGAGAGAGACAAGAGAAACAGAAAGCGAGAAATCACCCCCCAGGGGGATGGCCACGCCGCAATCCCTTCTCCTCTCGGGATCTTGGACACACACGCACACGCGCCCGGCGTGAGTTTTAAGCCACCGGGTCCGGGACGCGAACCACGGTCGACTACGTGGGAGTCCAGCGACATAACCATTACGCTAACTGCTGGTCCCTTTTCCAGTATCTTAAGATGAAAGTTTAGGTTACTGATTCAAGAGCTTTCTTCTTTTTAAAGGTTCTTCAAGTTATAAATTTCTGTGTAACTATTGCTTTAGATGCATATCCCATAAATTTTGATTTGTTTTGTCTTCATTTTCATTTATCACTTAGTACTTTGTAGTTTCTCCCGTCGGTCATTTAAGAATGTGTTTAATTTTCTTTTTTCTTTTTTTTTTTTTTTTAAGAATTATTTATTTTATTTATTAATTTATTTATTTTCATTTGACCAGAGACAGACAGACTCACAGAGAGAGGGAAAGTGAGAGAGCAAGGCACCAGGTCCGGAACTTGAACGGTGGTTGGCTATGTGGGAGTGTCTAGCACCTTAACCACCACACCTGCTGGCCCCGAATGTGTTTAATTTTCTAAATGTGTGAATTTCCCAAACTTCTTTCTTTTATTGAGTTCTGATTGTATTCCATTATCATTGGAGAACATACTTTGTAAAATTTTAATCTTTTAAATTATTGAGGTTTATGTATAACCCAACACGTTTTATCCTAAAGAGTATTTCATATGCACTTGATGAGAATTTATATTCTCCTCTTTTTTAGGCAGAGTATTGTATAGATGTATGTATGTATAGATGTTAGATCCAGTTGGTGTTTATTGTTGTTCAACTCTTATTTCTTTGTTAATCATCTGCTAATTCTACCCATTTTTAAAAGTAGGAGATTAGTCTCCAACCTTAGATTCACTTTTTCCATTTTATTTCTGTCAATTTTGGGGTATTTTGGTGCTGTTATTAGGTACATACACATTTATAACTGTTAAGTCTTTCTTATTGATCAATTTATGGTTATGAAATGCCCTTTATTAATAACTTTATTTAATAGTCTGTTTTATCTGATACTGATAGTCTGTTTTATCTGATAGCCACTCTCAATTTCTTAGGATTGCTGTTTGCATGATTTATCTTTTTCCATCATTCCATTTTATTTATTTGTGTCTTGGAGTTTAAAATGTTTCCCGTAAACCATAGATAGTTGGATTTTTTAAATGTTTTAAAAAATTATTTTATTTATCTTTATTTTTAATTTGACCAGAGAGGGACAGGAAGTGAGAAAGAGGGAAAGTAAGAAAGAAAGCTGCCAGGTCTGGGACTTGAACCACAGTTGGCCATGTGAAAGTCTAGCGCCCTTACCCACCATACCACCTGCTGGCCCCAGTTGGATTTTATTTTTTTATTCCAGTCCATCAAGTTCTGACTTTTTTTTTTTGGAGAGGTTTTTTTTTTTTTTTTTTTTTTTTTTTTGGCTATTGGGCACATGTGGTTGCCAGAAAAACAGAGAGAGACAGAGAGACAGAAAACAAGAAATCACCTCCCAGGGTGGATGGCCATACTGCAGTCCCTTCTCCTCTTGGGGTCTTGGGCACGCATGCACATGTGCCCGGTGTGAGTTTAAGCCACCGGGTCCAAGACTCAAACCACAGCCCACTACACGCAAGTACAGTGACATGGCCATATGCCAACTGCTGGTCCCCAAGTTCTGACTTTTAATGTGATTACTTAATACTTTTTAGATTTTTTTGCCATAGGGTGCAAATGCTTGTTGGAGAGAGAGTAGGGGAAACGTGGTAAATCACAGGGAATAGCCACACTGGAGTCCCTTCTCCTCTAGTCTCTTCTTGGAATTTGGGGCATGTGCACACACATGCCTGGAGTGTTTTTTGGACTGCTGGTCTGGGAGTCTTAACTGCAGTCAGCCACGTGGGATCCCTGGCCTTAACCACTATGCCACCTGGTGGTCCTTAATACATTTTTACAAGTGTTACAATTAATAAGTATTAATTAACAAGTGTTCTTTTTATAAGTGTTATAATTAATTGTTCTTTTGCATTATGTGAATATTTTTTAATATAACAATTACATTTCTTTCTCTATATTTTCACTATTCTTTTTTTTTTTTTTTTTTTTTTTTTTTAGTTATTCCTTAGTGGATGGTCTAGGGTTTACCCATACAAGGAGAACTTAAGAAAATTTGTAGAGACCCAGCAGCTGTGGCACAGTGAGGTCGTACAAATACCCAGCAAGGCTGGAAGCCATATGACCAACCATGGACTTAGATCCCTGAGTTGGCTGAAAATTTGTTAGGCAGACACATGTTTGTGTACCCAGGATCCTGAGGACCCTCTTAGAATGCTGGGAAGGGATATGGCACCATGATGAGATTCTGCCAGGGGTGCAGTACTCTCTCTTGTGCTCATGTTCACGTGCACACACGTGTGCTCTCATTTACAAAATAGTGCATGGAAAAATGGAATTAAAGTACAGGTTTATTTTGGTGCAGAAAATTGATGAAATCTATGAGTAGTTTTTTCATAATACGTATTTTCCATTAATAATTTGAAATTTTTTATACTCTAACTTAGGAAAATGTCTTCAGATTTATAGTAACTTAATTCCAATGAGAGATAGAAACATTGCTACTAGTTTTAATTTCTATGGTTAAGGTATATTTATTGCATTTTTTATGCTTATTTACATTGTTTCTATGTGTTTGAGATATTTTTTGTCTGGTGTAGCTATAAAAATAATATGGAAACTTTTTTTTTTAGTTAGAATCAAGAATAGAGGAACTTAATAAAGAAGTTAAAGCATCCAAAGATAAACTATTAGCTCAAGACATTGCAGCGAAAAATGCAATTCAGCAATTACACAAAGAGATGGCCCAACGAATGGAACAGGTATTTTTCATATCATTATCATTATTATTATTATTATTATTATCAACTTGATACTCTGGTGACTCTTTCATGTTATTAAATAAATTAACCATGATAGACTGTTATGGATATTAGCAATGTAATTTTATTTATATAAAAATTTGCTTTTTAAAAAAATGTTAAAGCGATACATAAATACATGCCAATTATTTTAAAAATTAATAAATTGAGGCCAGCAGGTGGCATGGTGGTTAAGGGTACTAGATTCCCACATGACCAGCCGCAGTTCGAGTCCCGGATCTGGCGGCATATTCTCTCTCTCATCTCTTTCTCTCACGCTGTCCCTCTCTGATCAAATTTAGGTAGATAAATAAATAAATAAAGTTAAATTAAAACATTCTAAAAAAAAAATTAAGAAAGTGTATGGAATAAAACAAAATGAAAGTCCCCCTTCTGTACTTCTCCTGCCATTTTTTGTTATACAGCTAATTATTAATATTTTGATTATGTGTCTTACCACATATACATGTACAAGTCACATGCTTTCATGTACATATTTGTATACTTTTTATTCCTATTGTTTGATTGGAATCTTACTGTACATCTTTTGTAACCTGCTTTGATTACCTATTTAATGTACCTTGATAATATTTTGAGTTGGGATCTGTAATCTCAGGAGAAGTCATTGTAAACAATGCTTCTACAGTGTATTTACTTGCCTAAACTTAAAGATGAGGTCTTTGTCATCTTCATTTTTGTATTCACAAATCCTAACACTGTGCCTGAGTAACAGTTAGTCCTAGAAATGAATTGAATCAGGTAGGTTTAATTACCATGCTTGCACCAGGAGTGAGGTAAATCCCAGTCTTTCTACCCTGAAGCCACTATTATAGGTGGCATTCTAGAAGAATGTTGGGAAACAGATTATTATCAACCTTTATCTCTGACTCTTTAGAACATGTCAACCCTTTGCATTAGAAATATTGTATTTTGGACCTGCAGGTGGTATGGTGGTTGGGGCACTGGAGTCTCACTTGGCCAACCATGGTTTGAATCTTGGACCTGGCAGCTTGCTTTCTTTCTGTCTCTTTCTGGTGAGCGTGTGTGCCCTATAGCAAATTTCAGTAAATAAATAAGTAAATAAACTAAAAAAATAATTCTTTTTTAAAAAGAGAGCAATATTATATGTAAAATGCATATTATCAATTCTAGATTCCTTAGTACTAATTGAAGGGAAATTTAAAGCCTAAGACCTTAAGAAGTAAGTGGTTTTAGTGGACCCAAACTTAGCCAATCATTAGAATCACCTAGTGAACTTTAAAACAAAACAAAACTCTGAAGCTTATTATGGATTTAAAATAAAATACAAATAGTAGATGGATGTTCAAGATAGCAATTCAAATAGTTTAAAAACAAATCTTCCAACATTTTCTCCCCTTCCCTGAAGTAACAACTTGTACCAGATAACAAAAATGTTTGTTGCATTGACAGGTGCATATGTATACATTCTCTTCTTTCTCACCCATCTGTTTCTTCTTTTTACAAATGGCAACTCACTATTTGTGTGTTTCCTCCCTTATGATGAAAAGTGTAGACAATGTTAATATATTGGGTTATTGGAAAAGTAATGATGAATTTTTACTATGTTTTTCTATGCAAAAATGCATCATGAGTTTTCCAATGATTCAACAGTAATTTATGTATTAAGTTTTAGCAATGTGCTAGGCTATGTTCAAATACTTCATAAGTATTAACTTATTTAATCTTCACAACAGCCTTAAAAGGTGGGTATGATTAAGGTAGATTTTGGGAACTGTTCCTTTTTTTTTTTTTTTTTTTAAGCGATTTTTTGCTGTAGAGTGTCTGTGCTCCCCAGAGAGACAGAGGGAAAGTGAGAAATCACCCGGCAAGGGAGATGGCCATACCCCAATTCCTTCTCCTCCATCCTCTTCTCAGGATCTTGGACATGAATTTTAAGCTCCCAGGTCTAGGACTTGAACTGCAGTTGACTACGTGGGAGTCCAGCAACGTAACCATTATGTCATCTGCTGTTTCATTTTATTATTGCTAGATCTGTTTCATTCCTGTTTTCCCCTAACTTTTATGCCCAACTTTTTAATTTAAGAGTTTTCAAACCTTTAGTGAAGGTGGGAAAACAGTAAAATGACCACCTGTTTAGTCTCCACCCTACAGTCCTCATATCTGGTAAGTTTTATTTAGAAATATATTCCCAGCGTGGGTGTGCATGTGTTCATACACACAAATACTACTAATTTAATTTTCCAGGTTTATCCATTTGATAGATCATGTATAATAAAAATGAATTTAAACCTCAAACTTACAGGAGAGTAGAGTTATATTATAAATGATCAGAAGCTTTATCACATGTCCCCTACTGGTAGCCCCCGTGGCCTGGTATTGGTAAACGTCCACAGGGCAGTGAAGGCTTAAATCCTAGTATGCTATTCTAGCTTTCTGCTTCATCTTGGATTATATAGCTCTGGGGTACTTCCCATGCTTTCTTGTGAGCTCAAATTTATATCAAAAGGTATTTGTTGTATTGTATCTAAAATACTTGGTGTATTGAATGAGGAAAGTTTTATCTGCCATACCTTGAAAGACAGTCTACTTACCTTTTCATTTTAGTGGTTTGCTGAATCCTTTTGATTATATTATTCACGCTTGCTTTATCTTTACCCAAGTCAGTGATAAACATCTTAAACTAGTCAGATCCAAAGTCCTTAGCTGGCTACTCTTCTTTATCTGTTCTATAAGTGGACTGACTTTCTGTAGTTAGTTTAAATAACAATTATTATATAATCTCATTTAATATTCCCAGTGACTCTGTGAGGCAGTTGCTGCCATTTGCTGGGGCAGAAGCTAGGAACATGAACTTTTAATATGAACTCTTTGTTTATTCCTTTGCAATTGCAGCTGATCCATACATTATTCTGAGTAGTAGGACTGTACCACTCTTTGCTGTAGTCAAGAACCTCATAATGTATTTCATCTTAACTATTAAATTTTTTTTCTGTTTTTTATTTCTTGCCTCCAGTCTCTCAACTTTAGTGAAGTATCCATACTGCCACCAGTTATCTCACTAAAACGCACATTTAATAAAAACTTCTGATGTATCCTTTGTTTTATAGGACAAAATTTCAACCCATTAGCATGGCAGGATAAGCCCTCTTCTTTTCCATATCTTATCTCCACTTCTCACCTCTCTGTTTTTCAGCTACTTGCTTCCCACTATAACCAACACCAATTTCTAGGAAAGGACTTGATACTCTTTCAATATATCATGCTGTTTCATTTGAGGAGTTTGAACATTAAATTGTCATGAAACTAGATTCTTCTTTTTTTTTTTTGGTAATTAATGTCTTTATTTTATTTTATTCATTTATTTTCAAGCCACTGGGTCCAGGACTTGAACCACACCATCAGCCATGTGGGATACAATGCCTTAACCACCACGCCACCTGCTGGCCCAAAACCAGTTTCTTTTACAGCTGACATTGAACTGAACCATCAAATTGACTTTCTCTAAATACAGTTATCCAGTTACCTAAAAAAATAATTGTTTTGGGGACCAGCAGTTAGTGTAATGGCTGTGTCACTGGACTCCCATGTAGTCGACTACGGTTCAAGTTCCGGATCTGGCAGCTTAAACTCATGCCAGGCGCGTGTGCGTGCGTGCCCAAGATCCCAAGAGGAGAATGGAGGAGAAGGGATTGCAGCATGGCCATCCGCCCTGGGGGGGTGATTTTTTGTTTTGCTTTCTGCCTCTCTGTCTCTTCTTTCTGGCGAGCGCATGCACCCTATAGCAAAGAAACCTCTCCAAAAAAAAAAAAAAAAAAAAAAAAAAAAAAAAAAGAAAAGAAAAAAAAAAAAAAAAAGAAATAATTGTTTCCAAATCTAGCATAACTTTCTTACTCTTTTTCCACAAGGAATCCTTAAACCCTCAGAGGTCTATGTATTCATAATGCAATGCCTTTCTTAATTTTACTTAAAAATTAGTAGGCTATTTCAATGGCAGCAAACCCCAATAGGGCAATTTGAAAAAGCATGTGTGTATGTGTGTCTTCCTGTACATTCTGAGTGTTGACTAAATGTGCTTATTAGCAGAGCCAAAACTTTATGAAATGTTTCTGTTCCTTTTCATCAGAGCATAGATTTTTTTTTTTATATTGTATTTATTCTTATAGTCACCTTCTTCAGTTCAGTTTTTTATCAGTTGGCATTTACCACTGAATACTTGTGAAAGCTTAAGGTTCCATCTTTTGTAAAATGGGTATGTACTCTTACGGTTTTTGTAAACTCTATATTTATGTAAAAGAAGGGCTAGCTGTAGAAGTTTTAGTGTGTGACATTTCAGATTATAGAGTATATCAGTTCATACTAATAGAGAATTTTAAATGCATATATAGATTTCACTCTTAATCCAGTTAGGTGTTTCTTAAGTTTGAAGTGCTTAAGATAAAAGTCCTTTAAAATATATACTATCAATTTTCATAAATAGGAAATTGAATGATTATTAATCAGCATATGGCTATAGTGGGGAAGGAAACTAAAAAGATTATAGATTCTAGAAAATGCTTCCCATATGGCGTCCTGGTAGAAAACAGATGGCATACCAAAACTGGTGATTTGAGGAGAATTTAATGAAAGGACTCTTTATGAAGGTGTATGTAAGGTTTAGAGAGGGTTCCAGAAAGAGAATATGCAGGATCTTGGGTCTGTCAGAGGAGACATTATCACCCTTCAACCTCCAAGAACAATGGAGGGAGCAGGCTGAGTAATCTAGAAAGCATAGCTGTATAGAAAGGACACTTGGCAGAAGCAGCGGCCTTCAGTCAACATGTGGTGACTCTGGAGCCAGGTCTTACCCTACTTACCTTCCTGAACTGCCCAGTACATCCTCTTGGCTGACACAACTGGGAGTCTGAGGGCAAGGGAACTTGTTGATTGGGTCCGTGATGATCATCTTCTGGGGCACAGTGGGACAGAAAGGGATGGGAAAGCAGATTTGGAAGAGTAAGTGGAAAATATTAGCCAAAGTAGAAGGAATAAAGCAGGATAAAAGCAAATACTAGTGATGTATCATTTTCTGTAATTTTGAGTTTTTCCTTTCATTTTAAAATTCCATGACGTAAGTTTTAGAAATGTACAAAAGCGAGAAACTGCATTGGTAATTTTATAGGATGATATTGTTTGATTTGATATATTTTCTTTGAAAATTTCTTTTATTAATGCCAGATAATACTTTTTTAAAAGGCCAACAAGAAATGTGACGAGGCACGTCAAGAAAAAGAAGCAATGGTAATGAAGTATGTAAGAGGTGAGAAGGAATCTTTAGACCTTCGAAAAGAAAAAGAGATACTTGAGAGAAAACTTAGAGATGCAAATAAGGAATTTGAGAAGAACACTAACAAAATTAAGCAACTTTCTCAGGAAAAAGGGCGCTTGCACCAGCTGTATGAAACAAAGGTATGACTTGTGCCATCATACCTTATTTGAAATGTATTCTCTTTGCTTTTCCTCATTTAAGTAATTGTAGCTTAACATGTTTAAAACACTCAAACATAAAGTTGTTTTTATTACTTTTCTTTCCAAAAACATGAACATTTTAATATTCCAGTGTCTCCTTACATGAGTGCTAGAAAGGTTTGCTGCGGAAAAGATGAGGTATGAGCACATAATTGTCTTTTAACTTTTTCTTGGTAGATCTTTTTAAAAACTTTCTTTTTTAAAATTTATTTTAAAAATTTTTACAAAGTGTGTCTGCTCACCGGACAGAGAGAGGAGAAAAAGGCACCCTCCCCCAAAAAGGCATGCCACAATCCCCTCCATCTCTCCCTACTGTTAACGAACTGTGCCCAGTGTGGTTTTTTGTTTTTTTTTTTTGAGAGGTTTATTTTTTTTTTCATAGGGCCACAATCACCCCCCAGGGGGGATGGTTTCTCCTCCATCTCTTTCCCTAGTTGTAAGCTCCGAGACGCGAACCGCGATCGACTACGTGGGAGTCCAGCGACATAGCTTACGTTAACTGCTGGTTCCCCCCAGTGTGTTTTTCAAGTCAATGGATCCAGGATGCAAATCATGAGGCGGCCAGGTGGGATTCAGCCACCTAAACCATTATGCCATGGACTCTCCTTAAAACCTTCTTTTAAAATTTATATTTTGAAAGATCCATTTATGCCTCAAGGGAAGATTATATTTTTCCATTTATGCCTCAAGGGAAGATTATATTTTGGTATATGTACGTAATAATGTCAAACATAAAGTTTTTGAGTCAGAAGAATAATTTGACCAGAATTAGTTTTTTTCTTTTTTAAATTTGTTAGAGGACTTGTGCACTCACAGGAGAGAGACAGGGAGTGAAGAGTGAGACTGTTCCCATGAAGGATGATCACGCTGCAGTCCCTTCTCCATTTCTCCTTTTGAGATTTTGGGCGCTTATGCACTGGCACCTGGTGTGTTTTTTCAGGCTGCTGTTCCAGGACTTGAATCATGCAATTGGCTATGTGGGATCCAGCCACCTTAACCATCACACCACTGGCTGATCATTGAGTAGATCTTAATGTAACACCTATTAACCATAGAATAAAATTTATTTTTATTCTTACAGAAAAACATATCTTTCTTAAATGTTGTCTAAGGATCTAATTATTGAATTAGCTATTCAGCACTGTTGCTGTTGACTAGCAGCCAAGTTACATGGTTATGTTTCCAGTACATTATCACTTCTTGGTGATTAATGTTATTTTTTACTTATTAACTTTTAGTTCAGGAATATTGTCATTGTCCTTGGGAATTTTGCCAAAACCAATGTAGTTCATAGTTCATCTTAATGCCAAACAGTTAAAAAGAATTAAAGATATGCTTGTGTTCACAGCACATTCAAATGGTTAAAATATAAATGTTAGTCATCTTCATGTCTGTTACTTGAATTTCAGATAATACTGCCCTCTTCTCATCTGAGCTTTTCAGTCAGTTTTTATGACCTGTGGGCCATAGTGTGCCAGCCTGGCCCTTGATGACATAATATTACTACCCTGATTACTTTCAAGGGGTGCAAAAGGTACAAAAGAAATTAGTTGACTGTTTAAATGAAAAATATGACCTATTTTATTATTATTTTAGGAAGGTGAAACGACTAGACTCATCAGAGAAATTGACAAATTAAAGGAAGATATCAACTCTCAAATCATTAAAGTAAAGTGGGCACAAAACAAATTAAAAGCTGAAATGGATTCACACAAGGTGAGTACTATAATGCAATGGAATTTTTATTAGACTAGGTTTTAGGAGCAGAAACAGTAATAGTTAATGAGGCATGACATTTACTTCAGTGACTCCTGCAGGATAGCTTGGACCTAGATATTTGGTGACTATGAGGAAGAAATTCCCTTGCATGATATATACACCACACAAACACACACACACATACACACACACACACAGATAATAGGTTGTTGAGAAAATCGTGTGTGTTTTTCTTTAAAAAAATGTGTCATGACTTTTCCTGACAACCCACTATTTATTTATTTATGCATACATACACACACAATAATTATTTATTTCATTCTACTTATTTATTTATTATTCTTCAATTTGACCAGAGAGAACAAGAAGCAAGCCATCAGGTCTGGGACTCCCAACTGTGGTCTGTCATGTCGGAGTCCAGCACCTTAACCACTATGCCACCTGCTAGCCCCCATACATATATTTGTTAGGTTTTTGCTGTAGGGCTCATGTGATCGCTAAAGAGAGACGAAAAGAGGGAAAGTTTGAAATCACTCTCCAGGAGGGATAGCCATGCCCCACTCTCTTCTCCATTTTCCTTTCGGCATTTTGGGCATGCACACAAGTGTCCAGGGTGAGTTTCAAGCCTCCAGGTCTAGGCTTGGACCATAGTTGGCCATGTTGGAGTCCAGCACCTTAACCACCATGCTACCTGCTGGCCCCACATGATTTACATTTTAAATGGAATAGAAATTTTATTCATAGTTCTTTTTGGTATGCAAAATTTTTCTTGTTCTTTTTGGCATGCAGAATTTAAAGATTGTTAGAAATATGGGAGGGAGGAAGAGAATAAGTTGTCAGAATGAGAAGTATATTGGAAATTAAAATAAAATCTATGATGCTAACTAACATTTTTTTTTTTTTGGAGAGATTTTTGCTATAGGGCGTGTGCGCTCACCAGACAGAGAGAGACAGAGAGACAGAAAGCGAGAAATCACCGCCCCAGGGAGGATGGTCACGCCGCAATCCCTTCTCCTCCATTCTCCTCTCGGGATCTTGGGCATGCACGCACATGCGCCCGGCGTGAGTTTTAAGCCACCAGGTCCGGGACGCAAACTGCGGTCGACTACATGGGAGTCCAGAGACATAGCCATTATGCTAACTGCTGGTTCCTAACTAATATTCTTATAATCAAGAAACACATTCTTAAATATAACAAACAAAATATTTTAATAGTAGGTTTTCTTTTTTATTTCTTTTTTTTTTTTTTTTTTTCTGAGAGGTTTTTGCTATAGGGCATGTGCGTTCGCCACAGAGACATAGAGACAGAAAGCAAGAAATCACCCCCTAGAGGGGATGGCCACGCTGCAATCCCTTCTCCATTCTCCTCTCGGGATCTTGGGCACACATGCACACGCGCCCGGCGTGAGTTCAAGCCACCGGGTCCAGGACGCGAACCGCGGTCGACTACATGGGAGTCCAGCAACATAGCCATTACGCTAACTTCTGGTCCCTTATTTTTTCTTTATAAACATAATTCCACTAGTATTATGCCTTGTGAGTATCATTTTATTGAAAAAATTACATAGTAATTTAAGATGAAGATAATAGAATGTGAGAGAATAACTGAAATGTTACATAAATCAAAGAGCAAAGTTATAGAAATACCGGTTTCTAGGTTTTTAAAAGGAAGCTTACTGTTTCTGTTTAAAACTACAATCATGATCTACCTTATTAAATAATAATATATTTTTTTTTTTGAAAGAGAGAGTTTTTTCCTATAGGGTGTATGCACTTGCCAGAGAGACAGAAAGTAAGAAATCACCCACCCGGAGGGATGGCTGCACCTCAGACCCTTTTCCATTCTTCTCTGGGGATTTTGGGCATGCACACACATGTGCTCAGCGTGAGTTTTAAGGCACCAGGTCTAGGACTCAAACTGTGGTTGACTACCTGGGATCCCAACAACATAACCATTACTTCATTGCTTGTCCCACTTTATTAAATAATTCTTAAGTACAAATGTTAATAACCTTTAGATTTTTTAAAAAATCATTTTATTTAACTAATTATTATTATTATTATTTTCCAGTTTGATCAGAGAGAGATTTAGAAAGCAAGCCTCTAGGTCCAGGACTCGAACTGTGGTCAGCCATGTGGTAGTCCAGTACCTTTAACCACCATGCCACCCGCTGGCCCAAGTAACCTTTAGATTTGTATATGTAGTATCATCAGAGAAGACTGTAGGGAGAATGGTCTATATTGACTTTAGTCAAAGGAAGGTTAGAGAATAGTAGGTTCTCAAATTTGAAGCTGACTTGATCATCGCATATGTCTGAAAAAACTAACAAGGCAGAGAAAGCACTATGAGAAAGAATAAGAATCAATCCTAGTGTACAACAGGACTGATTAATTTTTTCCCTTTTCCTGGGGTTACAGGATGAGGAATTAAAAGTTAAAATCCATAATGACAGCAATGTTTTTTAACTGCTTGAGTTGCTTCAAGATCTGAACGTAATGCTTGGTGATAACTGATGTCTGTGGCACTTTCTTCATCCTTATCTATAGTCCGCAGATATGATCTTGAAACCTGTTATACTACTGCTGTTGAGGGGCCAGCAGGTGGCAAGGTGGTTAAGATACTGAACTCCCGCATGGCCAACTGCAGTTAAGTCCTGGACTTGGTGGTGGCTTGTGCTCGCATGCTCGCTCGCTCTCTCTCTCTCTCTCTCTCTCTCTCTCTCTGGTTAGCAAACACTCCCTATAGCAAACTTAAAAAGTAATAATAAATATAATACAATTTTTTTTTAAAGAATACTACTGTTGAAGAGTAAAACACTGTTACTGATCTGTGAGCCTTGTGTGTTCCAAGAATGAGTGGTAAGAGACTCTTAACAGCAGCTTTGAGGTCACACGAAATGAGATACTCCGTAAGTAGATTAGAGAAATGATTCAAGGCTGACCTCTATGAAGTTACATAGTGTAGATTCCTAGAGAATGAATAATGAGTGTATTGACCTAGTATGTAGAAATTAGATAGTCATTAGTTCTTTTTAAGTAAAGGCATTTATTAACTAGTCAGTATTTAGCTCTGTATGGAAATAAAAGCCTTAGAAGACACAGTCATTGCTTTAAAAGAGTGTCTGAGATGGGCTCTTAGTTACCTGTTTTATGTATTTACCTACTGGATGTGAGACAGTCTCTGGATCAAAGGATACAAGATTTCGTCTTGATCTAGATAGGGTAGGCCACCACTTGAGATGTGAATGAGAAGCTTAAGACTCAGGAAATTTTTCTCCAGGCATTCTTTTCCAGTTTCTGGTCACCATACTAAGTCTGAAGTATTAATACTAGAATATTGTAATTTACTGGATCCATTGTGATCATTAGCTTCTGGTCAGACCTCCGGAGAATATGATCAAAATTAAAGTCTTGACTAGGTAGACTCTATACCCAGTTTATCAGATCAAACAATTTATTTGTGCCTCCCCCCCCCCAACTCTGTTGGGGGTTAACTGACTGCAATGTGTTTTTAACATGTAGTCTCTAAAGACAAAAGCTTTTTCAGTATATTGAATAGAAAAGAAAGACTTCCCAGGGCATACCTCATCTACTCACTCACCTACCAGTTCACCTGCTTGGTCTCGGAATAAGATAATCTCAGTGTAGCTTAGAGTGTGGCTGGCAACAGATGTGACAGTGGCTTTGGGCAGCCATCATTTGGCTGAATTGGGTACTTGCCAGATGTTTTCTGCTTCCAAGAAAGCTACAGGAATAGAGTCTCAGGTGTCAGGTTTACAGGATACAACAGACTGTCATATTTTACAGACCTAATGTGCTAACAAGCGTTGGAATATTTTATGCTGTGTCACCTCCACTAGGTCACCTGAAGTAAGACTGAGCCGCTTAATAAGCTCTTTCTGTACTTGTCATGTTGTCTGTCATAGCTTCATTCTTAAATGGCTTGTTTACTCATAAAGTAGATGCTAGAGTTTGCTTTTAATTAGCTTCGCCATTTTATCTCACTTGGTAAAAGTATATTGTATTCTGTTGCTTTTCTATAATTCTACTGACTGTACTTTATTGCATTTTGGAGTAACAAGGTCTAACTGCACCCTCCCACCTTAAAAATAGTTAGACATTTGAAATGAAGATATTTGGACTTGAGAAACAGGCAGCATAGGACAGATCCCTGAGTGAAGGGAACAAATGAAGTATAATGACTGGAGAGTGCCAGGCTGCAGCACAAAAAGGAGGGCTTAAACAGAGCCCAGCACTCTACCTGAATTGAGGAGAGGGATAAGTTCAAGATATGAGGAACGGGGCAGAGCTCCAGGATAGTAAAAGATAATCTGTAGTGGTCCCCTTCAAGTGTTTAGCTTACTGCGATCAGTGGATGCATATGTGTCAATCAGGAAACTATAGAAGTGGGGAAAGGACTGACACAATGGAGCAGGGACAGCAACTGCTAGAGCTCACACAGGGCTGGGGTCTGTTCATGTTTCCACCAGCCGGAGAAGACCTCTGTAACTGCAGGGCATCAAGTAGCTCTCGAAGGGTATTTGCTTTAATTGTGAGGGCGAATTGACCTTAGACGAAGGTCTGTTCTGGACCCACCTTAAAAATTTCGAAAAGAAGCCTCAAATCAGATCTTTTCAAGTACGTTAATTCTGCCCCCAATCCCCTAGATTTTTAAAATGAATACAAAAAAATTGAACCACCTAAGAGCATAAAACTTTCTGTGTTTGGTATCTAGCCAAAAATTACCGGGCATGCGTAGAAGCAGGAAAATATTAGATCATAAGTAGAAAGAAAGAATCAGTCAGAAGAAACAGAACCAGAAATGACAGATGATTAGAATTAGCAGACAAGGGGGGGCCGGTAAGTAGTGTGGTTAAAGGCATTGGATTCCCACATAGCTGACCATGGTTTGAGTCCCGGACCTGGCAGCTTGCTTTCTCACTTTCCCTTTCTCTCAACCTCTCTATCTCTCGCTCTTGCTCTGTCCCTCTCTAGTCAAATATAAATACATAAATACATAAAGTTAAATAAAATAATTCTTTTAAAAGAAAAAGAATTAGGAGATGAAGGGTGTTAAAACACAGCTATGAATATGTTCTCTTGTGTTCCAAGAGATAGGCAAAAACATTGAATAAGGAGGCATAGAAGATACAGAAAAAGACTAAATGGGTAAATGGCTGAGATGAAAAATGCACTGGATAGAATTATTAGCAGATTAGTCTCTGCAGAAGATAGGATTAGTGTAATTGAAAATATGGCAGTAGAAACTGTATGTTAGCAATTCACAGTTATTAACTTCTACCAAGACTTCTAGATCATGTATTCATCTCTTTGCTTGTCATCTGAAATATAAACATCTTAAATTTAAATGTCTGAAGTTGTACTAATAGGGTGCCTCTTCCCTACCTCAGTTAATGGCAATCCATCCTTTTAGTTGTTCAGGCCAAACAGCTTGGATGTATCCCTGCCTTCTCTCAGTCACTATATCTGGTCCCTTAACAATCTTCTCACATATTCATGTCTTAATCCACCTATCACCTTCTCCATGAGACTTTCCCTGGTTACCCTGGTAACACATTTTTTTTTTTTAACTATAGATTTTTACCTTAGGACATGTGTGCTTACCAGAGAGAGACAGAAAGAGACAGACTGTTAGAGGGAAAATGAAAAATCACCCCCCAGCGAGGATGGCCATGCTGCAACTCCTTTTCCATTCTCCTCCTAGAATTTTGGGGGTGCATGCACATGCGCCCACTGTGAGTTTCAAGCCACCACGTCCAGGACTCGTTCCTCGGTTGGCCATGTGGGAGTCCAGTGACATAACCGCTACACCATCTGCTGGCCCCAACCCTGTTAACACTTTTAACACCTTTTCCAAAACATCCCTCATGTCCTTGCTTTATTTTTAGAACTTAGAGCTTGTCACTACTACAACATATATTTATATTGTCCAGCAGTAAAATCGTAGTTTTACGAGGATAGAGATTGTGTCTGTTCTTACACAACTCTTTTCCTGGAGCATAAGAACAGTGGGGTATAGCATGTGCTCAGCAAATAGCGAATAAATGAAATGTAGTTAGAACCTTAACTTAAACACATGTGATATGATACTCCCTTTCTCTATTCACACATTCATTTACTTAATAAATATGTATTTGGCATGTAATTGCTATTTTTGGAGTGAATGAAGTTAAGCACATACTATGTGTGGGGCTGTGTTTTAGCTACTGATGATATGGTAGCAGAAAAAATGAGATCGTTCTCCTCTCTTTTTCCTCTTGTTGAGCCTAAATTTTTTTTTTTTTTTTTTGAGAAGTTTTTGCTATAGGACGCGTGCACTCGCAAGAAAGACAGAGAGAGATAGAAAGACAGAAAGCGAGAAATCACCCTCCAGGGGGATGGCCATGCCACCATCCCTTTTCCTCCATTCTCCTCTTGGGATCTTGGGCATGCACGCACATGCGCCTGGCATGAGTTTAAGCTACCAGGTCTGGGACTCGAACCGCAGTTGACTACATAGGAGTCTAGCGACATAGCCATTACGCTAACTGCTGGTTCCGAGCCTAGTATTTTTTTAAGAGAGATTTTTGCTATAGGGCACATGCACTCACCAGACAGACAGAGACAGAAAATGAGAAATCTCCCTTCCACCCCCAGCGGGGTGGGAATGCCACAGTCCCTTCTCCTCCATTCTCCTCTCAGGATCTTGAGCACATATGTACAAGCATCATAAGTTTTAACCACCAGATCTGGGACTTAAACTACAGTCAACTACGTGGGAGTCCAGCAACATAATCATTATACCATCTGCTGGTCTCAAGCCTACTAATTTTTTTAAAAAATCAATATTCAGGCTGGCTCCATGGCCTGGTGGTTATGGATCCCACATTGCCAACTGTGCATTTCAAGCCCCAGACATGGTGGCTTGAGAAATGTAAGGTGTGTGTGTGTACCCAAAATCCTGAAGGGAGGAGAGATGGAAGAAAAGGGAGTGTTGTGAGACTATTCTACATTGGGGGTGCTTTCTCTTCTCCCTGTATTTCCATCTCTGTCTCTCTCTTTGGGAAATTCATGTGTGCTATAGCAAAAAAATAATAATAAGTAAAAAATCAATATTTGAAAAAGTAGGGACAAACAAGTGACATGGTGGTTAAGGCACTGGATTCCCACATGCAATTTGTCTGCAGTTCAAGTTCTAGACCCAGCAGCTTGAAATTCACGTTGGGCATGTGTGTGCCTTCCCAAAATCCTGAGAGAACGGAGGAGGAGGGATTGCTGTGTGGTCATCACCTCTGGGGGGGGGGGGGGGGGGTGACTTCTCACTTTCCCTCTTTTGGTGTCTCTCTGGCGAGCATACGTGCGCTGTGGCGAAAAAAAAAAACTTAAAAAAAAGTATCTAAATAATTCCATATATTTAAAAACTGTTACTGAGTTTTAATGCAAGTCAAGTAAAATATAGCAACCAAGTATGTCGTAAGTACTTAATTGTATGGCAGACATATTTATTTTTGAAAGATGACATATAAGAAGCTGTATGTGTAGGGACCAGCAGTTAGTGTAATGGCTATGTCACTGGACTCCCATGTAGTCGACCACGGTTCGAGTCCCGGACCCGGTGGCTTAAACTCACGCCGGGCACGTGTGCGTGTGTGCCCAAAGTCCCAAGGGGAGAATGGAGGAGAAGGGATTGCGGCGTGGCCCTCCCCTCTGGGGGGTGATTTCTCGCTTTCTGTCTCTCTGTCTGTCTGGTGAGCGCATGCGCCCTATAACAAAAACCTCTCAAAAAAAAAAAAAAAAAAAGAAGCTGTATCTGTGGGACCAGCAGTTAGCTTAGTGGCTATGTCACTGAACTACCGAACTCTCATGTAATCGACCATAGTTCGAGTCCCAGATCCAGTGGCTTAACCTCATGCTGGGCACATGTGCATGCATGCCTAAGATCCTGAGAGGAGAATGGAGGAGAAGGGATTGTGGCGTGGCCATCCCCCCTGGGGGGTGATTTCTTGCTTTCTATCTCTCTGGTGAGTGCACGCACCCTATAACAAGAAGCTCTCAAAAAAAAAAAAAAAAAAAAAAAAGAAGCTGTGTGTGAAGCATAGGTATAGTTTAATAGTTTAGATAGTGCAAGAGATGAAGAGAAAGGCATTCCAAGGGGGAGACAGCGGGAAAAACAGAACACAGAGCGGTGAGTATTTTATTTTCACAGAGACCTAGCTAACAAAGGTGGAAGATTTAAATTTATTGGATATTCCTTCATAACTCAACAAATATTAGTTGAAGGATTAGTGTGTGACAGATACTAGTAGCTAATCAATTGTAAGCTACAGTATGGGATGGTCAGGGCATCCTTGATCATCTCTGTGAAGAGGAGGAGTAGCTGCATGTCTCACTTTCTGAAAGGAAGCTCCTAGAAGGAGATGATACCTAAACTCCCATTTGAAGTCCCCATGATAGCCCCAACCACGGCATAGGATTGGTTCTCTGAAGGAGAATTAAGGAGAAAGACCTGCAGAGCAAGGAGTGTATTTGAAAAACTGCTGCAGAAGCTAGGAAGCCAGTCAGCAAAAAAGAAGGAAGAAAGAGAAGGAGAATATTGTCTTATCATGAAAACAGGGATATTCTAGGCGTCAGAGGCAGACAGAAGTGGAGTAGGTACCTAAAGAACAAGAACAGCAAAAAAAAAAAAAAAGTCGATTTGATGAGAGTAGTTCTTGAAAACCTTCAGAGTTGTCATTTCACAAGAGTGGCTAGGAATGAAAAACAAATTCAGCATCAATCTATAAAAAAGGCAGTTTTAAATAGATACCACAGCTATGCACCAAAGAAGTTTTTGGTATGTGTGTATGCAGAGAACCGTTTAACACTTTGCTGCTCTTGTTTTATCAGATTAATAAACTTGTAATGTACTGAAAATGCTATCAAATTTAAGCTTATTGAGTGACTATCAGTTAATTGTACGTAACATTTGGATTTTTTTTGCCAGAAACAGCAAATATTATTGCTAGAGCTGTATCTAGTCCTTCCCTACCCCCTGGTTACTTCTTACCGTTCTTCACATCGCTGTGACCAACTTTGTTTTGTCTTTTTGTCAATGCAGGAAACCAAAGATAAACTCAAAGAAACAACAACAAAATTGACACAAGCAAAGGAAGAAGCAGATCAGATACGAAAAAATTGTCAGGATATGATAAAAACATATCAGGTATGCATAACTTTGCAAATAGATTAATAACAGATTATACTATTGGGTTGTCAGAAAAGTCATGATGCATTTTTACGCAAAAAAAAAAAAAAAAACAAAAACAGAAAAACATGGCTTGACTTTTCCAATGACCCAATACAATGTAAGTTATTCCTGTTTCTTTACATTTCTATATCTGCCATATTTGAAGAGTAGAGTGGATTTGGTAGGGCACTTAATAAAATACAGGTTATTTCTTATGGTAAAGTTCCTATGGCTTGGACCAGCAGGTGGTGATGTGGTTAAGGCACTGGACTCTCACATGGTCAACCATAGTTCAAATTTCGAACCTACTGGCTTGAAACTCATGCCGGGGATGCCAGGCGCGTGTGTGTGCATGCCCAAAATTTTTGGAGGAGAAGGGATTTCTGTGTGGCTATCTCCCCTGGGGGGATTGATTTCTCACTTTCCCTCTTAATATCTGTCTCTTTGGTAGGCACACACACCCTATGGCAAAAACCTTACAAGAAGAAAAATAAAAATACCTGCATCTTAAATCAATCTTATTCATACTAAGCTTTCAACCAGATAAAACCCTAGAAAATGTCAGGAGAATGGAAAGTGTGTAACTTAAGAAAATGTGTTACTTAAAGGAAAGGAAATGTGTACCTTAAAAAATTATGATACCTGTTGTAAGTATGGTATTCTTGTCTGTGCAAATTTGACATATTTTAAAATCTTTTAATATAACCTTCAGTTTCGGATACATAAGCTATGTATTTCACAGTTAGTAAACTTAATTGCAAAGCTTTCTCTTTTCAAAGTGCAAAACTAAAAAAAAGTCATTGTTATTTCTGGTTTACATGTAATTGTGCATTAAAGTATGAAACTTTAAAAAATTTGTCCTACTTTTTTCATTTCATTTCCATTAGGAGTCAGAAGAAATTAAATCAAATGAGCTAGATGCAAAGCTTAGAGTCACAAAAGGAGAACTTGAAAAACAGATGCAAGAAAAATCTGACCAACTAGAGGTGAGTAGTTTTGTTCTTTATATATACTGCACCATGTAATAAATATAGAAAGAAATAATGAATACTTAACTGCTATCTGCTCTTAAGACCCTTTGGAAGGAGCAGATCATAAATCGTAGATCTAGTTTAGTGCATTATGATTTGTGGTTTCTTTTAAACTTTTTAAAGATGCATCATGCCAAAATAAAAGAATTAGAAGATCTGAAGAGGACATTCAAGGAGGGTATGGATGAACTACGAACACTGAGAACAAAGGTAATTAAATCTTCAGTCATGACTTCAGATGAAAGGGAAATACCTTTAATTTTGTATTTATTCTTATTTTTAGAGTGGTAGGGAAAGGATATTTATATAGAAAATTTTAAAGTAAAAGAACTCAGAGGAGGCCAGCCAGTAGTATAGTGGTTAAGATGCCTGGATCTCACATCACTTACGAAGTGGTTCAAGTCTCAGACCTAGCCGCTTGAGGGACATGCCAGGCACGCATGCATGTGTGTGCAGAATCCTAAGAGGAGAAGGGATTGCAGTGAGCAAGTGCACATGCCCTATATAAAAAATTGTATTAAAAAACCAAAAAACCCTCAGAGGAGTAGATTAGACATTTCTTAACAGCATAATTGACTTTTATGTTGAAATGAAAGTATCTTCTATGTTAGTCCCTTTGAAGGATTTGCCACACATTTCTATTTCATAGCACATTTGCTTATCTGTAATTTATCCTTGGACTTCTGATCTAAAGATAGAATTAGTAGCGTATTAATGGAAAGATAGTTCACCTTTGGAACTGTGCCTTTATGAGACCAGCAGGTGGCATGGTGGTTAAGGTGCAAGACACTCCCACATGGCTGACCACGGTTCGAGTCCTGGACCTGGCGGCTTGCTTTCTCAGTTCCTCTCTCTTTCTCTGAGCAATGTAAAAACTAAATGGATGAATAAATAAAATTTTAAAAGGAAAAAAAAAACTGTGCCTTTATGTTTCTCCTAATTGTATTTTAATAGTCTAGGGTGGATATAGTTTTAATTTCTCACAATCTATTACATTTTTTCTGGTGTTTATAGTCTCTATTGTTAGGATAAAATCTTGCCTAATATGAATGTGATATTTTATCGCTGTGAATCATTTATTCAAAGTGTTTTTCATATACCTTCCTATTTGTTCTCTATCCCAGTTCTTTGATATGGGGAGGGAGGTCTGTCATTCTTGTTCCAATGAGGAGGTGGAAATTCAGTAAAAATAAAGTAGCATGCTACAGTTTCTGTCACTAAACTGTAAGAAATCTGAGACTGAAACCTAGAGTTGTTAACGCTGCATTTTTTTTTTTTTCCCGGAGAGATTTTTGCTACGGGTCACGTGCTTTTGCTGACGGACAGAGACAGACAGAAAGAGAGAAATCACCCCCGGGGGGATGGCCATGTCACAATCCCTTCTCCTCCATTCGCCTCTTGGGATCTTTGACATGCACACACATGTGCCCGGCATGAGTTTAAGCCACCAGATCCGGAACTCAAACCATGGTCGACTACATGGGAGTCCAGAGACATAGCCATTACACCAACTGCTGGTCCCGTGTGTTTTGTTTCTTCACGTTAATCAAAACTGCTTTAGAACTCATTAATATGTAATCACTAAAAGGAACAAGAAAATATTACAGTTTAACTTAGTTGTCATTTGATAGGTGAAATGTCTAGAAGATGAACGATTACGAACAGAAGATGAATTATCAAAATATAAGGAAATTATTAATCGCCAAAAAGCTGAAATTCAGAATTTATTGGACAAAGTGAAAATTACAGATCAGATACAGGAACAACTTCAAAGGTATAAGCAATTTCTGTTTGTGTTAATAAACTTAGTTCTAAAAATTTTATTTCTAAGTACAGTTAATGTTGTTAAATAAGAGCAACTTTGTTTTTTTTTATTTTTTTTTTAGAGGTTTTTGCTATAGGGCGTGTGTGCTCGCCAGATAGACAGAGACAGAGAGATAGAAAGTGAGAAATCACCCCCCAGAGGGGATGGCCACACCGCAGTCCCTTCTCCTCCATTCTCTTCTCGGGATCTTGGGCACGCACGCACACGCGCCCGGCATGAGTTTAAGCCGCCGGGTCCGGGACTCGAACCACGGTCGACTACGTGGGAGTCCAGCGACATAGCCATTATGCTAACTGCCGGTCCCAAGCAACTTTGTTTCATGTGCCAAACCCTATGTCAACTTTACTAGATAAACATTTCTTCCATTTCTCTCTTTATTTGAACTTTTTTGTGTTATCTTTGAGTTCCCATGATGGCTTCTAAAAATCAAAGTTTATGTTTCCTAGATTCCAGCAATAGCAATTTGTAAGACAGAGTGAATTTATTTAAGTTTCTTTGTCCATTCTTTAGCTTTCACATTCTGTTACTTGCACACAGTACTTTCTTTTCTAAAAGGTAAATCTAGATTGAGATCTTCTCATGTGTATAGTTTGAGGTCAGGAGCTCACATTATTCCTTGTCTTCTTATAAAACCATTCGAACTCTACTCATGACATGCCCTGGCAGAGCCTGAATTCAGGTTGAAATCAGATGTCTTATTTTTCATCCTCTGATACTCACGCTGCTGAGTGTTGCTAAAGAAATCCTCACCATGGGACCAGTAGTTAGTGTAATGGCTGTGTCACTGGACACCCATGTAGTTGTTGACCACGGTTTGAGTCCTGGACCCGGTGGTTTAAAACTCACGCTGGGCGCATGAGCGTGCGTGCCCAAGATCCCAAGAGGAGAAGGGATTGCAGCGTGGCTATTCCCCCTGGGGGGTGATTTCTCGCTTTCTGTCTCTGGTGAGCGCACGTGCCCTATAGCAAAAAACTCTCCCCCCCCCCCCCCAAAAAAAAAAAAGAAAGAAAGAAAGAAAGAAAGAAAGAAAAAGAAAGAAAGAAAGATCCTCACCAGCATCCAAATCGATGCTGCTCTAAAATTTGTGGGCACTAGCCTCAGTTGGGAATACCATTGCACTTCTAATTCTACCATGTGTCCTTGGTCAGAGCCTTTTCCCCCATCCTCATAGCGTTTATTTCAAACCTTATTCCTTCCTTCACACTTTGGCCTCTTCCCTGAACTCCGTTTACTCTTGGCAGGCAATTCCTCATAGAAAAAAAATGGGACCTGTCAGGGAACTGTTCTTTTAACTCTTACTATCAACTCTGTGAACTTGTCTGTATCTACAGCAGTTTTTTCCAGTGCTTCTGTTACATAGAGGACATTATCCTGCTTCTCTCTGAATCGAATTAACCCTTCTACTTCTCCTGTGAATCACATGGTCATCTGCTTTCTCAGGGTCTTAATTATTCCTTCTTCACCCTTTACTTCTTGCATGTCTTTACCTCTTGCATGTCTCTACTGAATTTCTTTTTCTTTCTACATTTCAATATGATTATCTTTACAAAAAATCTTAACTCCTGGGGCTAGCAGGTTGTGTGGTAGTTCAGGCACTGGACTCCCACATGACTGACCATGGTTCAAGTCTTAGTCCTTGTGACTTGCTTTCTCACTTTTCCTTTCTCTGTCTTGTGAATGCACATGCCCTATGGCAAAATTAAAAATAATAATAAATAATTTTTTTAAAATCTTAACTCTTACGGCCTTCCTCTATCAGTTTATTTTTTTCCCTCACAACAAATTTTTCTCATAGAATTATGTGTTCATTATCTGTTTCTTTATTTTCTATGTTCTGTTATTCTCTACATCATTCTAGCTTCTACCCTGACATTTCATTAAGAAGTATTGCTTCCTTAAATATTGTAGACACATCTGAACCCAGCCTTGCTTGAATTTTTAGTATCTTTTTTTTTTTTTTTTTTTTTTTTTTTAGAGTCTTTTGCTGTAGGGGAAAAGACTGCTTGCGGGAGGTACAGAGATAGAAAGCAAAAAATCACCCGTGGGGGAATGACTACACTGCAATCCTTTCTCCTCCGTTCTCCCTCTCAGGATTTTGAACATGCATGCACATGCACCTAGAGTGAGTTTTAAGCCACCAGGTCCTGGACTCCAACCGCAGTTGACTACGCGGGAGTCCAGTGATGTAACCATTACGCCATCTGCTGGTTCCAATTTTTAGTATCTTTTAACACCAAAAAAACTCATTATCTGGCTTGAGAAGCTCTGGTCCTTTGGCTTTGTTCTCAGTGTGCTCTCTTGGTGTTCTTCCCCACTTTCTTCTGGCCAGTTTCTCAGTCTCCTATGGGCACTTGTCTTTATGTTAGAAAGCCCTGTGTTGTTCTATTCTGCAGAACCTTTGAA
The DNA here is from genome assembly GCA_026018925.1 of Tupaia tana. NCBI lineage: Eukaryota > Metazoa > Chordata > Mammalia > Scandentia > Tupaiidae > Tupaia > Tupaia tana. Next base: position 24,565,384 of record JAKSZU010000010.1, on the reverse strand, counting down.
TTCCTGCCTTCAGCCCTTTGTGCTGAGCTTCAAGCACACGAGTATCAGATACCTCAAATTTTAACATGTCCAAAGCTGGCTCCTCCATCCTGCCCACAAGTAATTTTATGTATCTTTTTATATATCTGGGATGAATGATGGGTGTAGTATCCACTGCTGTATAACTCAGGAACCTGGGGACCATCCTTGACTCGTCTCTTCTACCCCTCACACATCTAACCAGTCACAGAATGTTAGTGACACTAACTCTTTAATTAATCTTTCAAGTCCATTTACTTTTTCTACCCCACTGCTGTTGTCATAGTCCACGCCACTGTCAGCTTTCAGCTAGAAAACTGTGAGTTTGAAAACTGGTTTTTCTGCTTACTTCCTCCCTAATCCTTTACCCAAACTGTGAATAGCATAATCTTTTTTTTTTTTGGAAGAGATTTTTGCTATAGGGTGTATGCTCTCTCCAGAAAGAGAGAGACAGAGAGACAGAAAGTGAGAAATCACTCCCACAGCGGGGATGGCCACACCGCAGTCCCTTCTCCTCCATTCTCCTCTCAGGATGTTGGACATAAACACACACGTGCCCGGCATGAGTTTAAGCCACCAGGTCCGGTACTCGAACTGTGGTCGACTACATGGGAGTCCAGCGACATAGCCATTATGGCAACTTCTGGTCTCAGCATAATCTTTTTAAAAAGGAGATTTTTTTCAAAAATCTTTCCATGAAATCTCAGTTGCCTTAAAAATTACCTGGTGAATTCAAACGCAGCTTACAAGATTAGTGACCTGACCTGTCCATGGCATCTTCTGTACTTTCCTCTTTTTCATTCTTGTATTTCAGCTTTAGTTGGTTAACAGTGTTTATGGACTGCTTCATTTGTTAATTGCTGGGGGGGATAGTGTAGTCCTCACTATACTGGACATCTGTTAGTACCAAAAAGAAGTCTGTCTTCTGTTCCCTTCTTGACTTAGTACATACCAGTCCATGTACCTAGAACATAATTTGTACCCCTGGCATCGTCTGCTTTTCATTTAGTTGAGGGATCAACAATCTATAACCCAAAGTCAAACCCTGCCCACCACATCTTTTTGTAAATGTAGTGTACATGTAAACCCATTCATTTCCTTATTGTCTATGCCTGCTTTCATGCAGGGGCAGAGTGGGACAGTTGTAACAAAACCCTCACAGCTCACAAGAACTTTTCATAGGGAAAAGTTGCAGATCCATACTTTAAGTTTAATTTGAGCCTCACACTAGTTTAGGTAACCTGCTGTGGTTTTCATTATCAAAAATGTGTCTTCACACTCACATAATCACATATTTAACTAAGGACTCTTTGAAAGCACAGGCCATGTTGGTCCTTATATTGGTTCATTGGAAAAGTCATGATGCATTTTTGCATAGAGAAACAGAAAAGTACCTCCTGACTTCTCTGATGACCCAGTATTTCCAGCACTTAGTTCCTGGCATATAATAGACATTTCTAATATTCCTAAAATAACTAAAAGTAACTTTATGAAACATTTCATTAGATAAAAATTCCCAAACCATTAATTTACTGTCTCTTAAAAGTTAAAATTTTTTCTTTTAAATATAAACTTTGTTTTTTAGAGGTAAACAAGAAATTGAAAATTTGAAGGAAGAAGTGGAAAGTCTTAATTCTTTGATTAATGACCTACAAAAAGACATCGAAGGCAGTAGGAAAAGAGAATCTGAACTACTACTGTTTACAGAAAAGCTTACTAGTAAGAATGCACAGCTTCAGTCTGAATCCAATTCCTTACAGTCACAACTTGATAAACTTTCCTGTAGTGAAAGTCAATTACAAAGCCATTGTGAGCAAATGAAACAGACAAATAGTAATTTGGTAAGTATAAATGAATATTTACCTTTAAAACAATGTAGTAGAAAGTACAAATTAAATTTTTTCACAGCAAAAATAGTAGTGGTAGTTGATTTAACTCTTTTAGAAGTTAAGAGTTGATTTAGTTCTTTTTTAGTTGGTACTGACTTTCTGGTAATTTCAGATGCTGTAAGAAATGTCAGCTTTTCCTTCCAACTGATGTAATTTATAATAAAAATTTCTCCCTAAAATGATTATGATGATATTTCACTTTTGAAAGAAGAAAGTTTTTGTCATTCGTAACTATAATTATTATGTATTTTTAAAGTTCCTATTTTTTTTTTTTAATAGTTGGTTTAAAGGTCAGCTCTGTGGCAAAACTGCTCCAGAGAGGTTGAATCCTACATGACCATCACAGTTCTAGTCCCTAGCCTGGTCAGCCTACAACAAGCTCTGACTAGACCCTGTGGAAGGTGCTCATCTCTCCCTCTCTTTCTCTCACATTCTGGCATATGTGCATGCAGTCTATAATAAATAAAAAAATGATGTAACATTTTCAAATGATGAGAGTATCTTCAAGTTACTCATAAAAATATTCTGAAACTTTAGTCCAGAAATTCACGTGTTGGTTTCCTTGTGTAGAATGGCATGTTCATTAATATATCCTTCCTTACTATATGAGAAGTTCAGTAAATACAACCTGTTAAGGAATGATTGATGAATCTCTACTATCTAGGACCTTTTTAAGTTTTCAAAACTTAAGTGTTTTAAGGTTTGTTTTTTTTTTTTAAGTATGTTAAGTTTTAAATTACTAGCTGTAAGTAAAAATTAATAAACTATATTAAAATTGGGGGTTGGTTTGTTTTCTCTTATTTAGGAAAATAGATTGTTGAAAGAGGAAGAACTACGAAAAGAGGAAGTCCAAGCTCTGCAGGCAGAACTCACTTGTAAACAAACAGAAGTTAAAGCATTGAGTACCCACGTAGAAGAGTTAAAAGATGAGTTAGTAACTCAAAGACGTAAACATGCCTCCAATGTCAAGGATCTCACCAAACAACTTCAGCAAGGTATAAAATCAAATGTGTTTATTTCTTTTAATCATTAAAGATTTTATAGAAAAAATATATTTTACATCAAGTTCTACCACTTTGGTTGAAGCTGTATGTTCTTTTTAATGTTCATAAACCAAAACGGTGAATCTTTTGCAATTCTGTGAATAGTCTGTCTTCTGTGCTGAAGGACATTTATTCACAGAACCACAGGATATGAGAATTGGACAAGTACTTTAGGACAGTTAGCATCTAGACTTTTTTTTTTATTATATATTCTTGCTAGTAAAAAGTATTTAAGAATTTGTTCTCTAGTGTATATATGCTTGTTTATAAGTTTTAAGTATGTACTACTTATTTATGTAAGAAAATAGAAATTTTAAAAGAACTATCGTTAAATATAAATAGCAGTTCTGATATTTTCTCCCTATAAATGCCTATGGATTGTCCTGTGCAGCAGCAAGGGTGCTTGCACATTACAGACCTCTAACTTCAGATCCTTGAGGCCTAACTCATCTGGGTCTCAAGAAGCAGACCCAGAAAAGTTAGATTACCCAAACACAGCCATTGACAGCTAGAACTGGAACCCAGATTTCTTTAATTTAAACATTCATACAGTTATTGGGTGTCCATGCTCATAGAAGAATGGAATTAAAATTCAATTTTTTTTGGTGTAAAAATGTTTGAAATTCATGCATAGTTTTTTCATAATGTATGTTTTTCATGAACATTTTGAAGAACTCATTGTTTAAGATAAAAGAGACACATTTTCTTAATATGAATATATTCAGATAATTGCTGTAAGGAATTAATTTTGTTTTTATAGATATAATTGAAGGGAAATTGCTGGTACTATAAGGACCTTCTAAATTTTTCAGGACTCTAAAATTAAATTAAATTTAGTGTTACTAATGCCAGTATCCGATATCATAGTGCCTCTTTATATTTTGCATTTGAGCTGTACCTTTCCAAATGTCATTTTATATGAATGAATCCTCTGTCTAAAATATGTATTCAAGAATTTTCTCTCATATGCCATTTTACCTAAGTGATTTTAGTGATTAATATCAGATGGTCGAGGGACCATCAGTTAGCGTAATGGCTATGTTGCTGAACTCCCATGTAGTCGACCGCAGTTCAAGTCCCGGACCCAGTGGCTTAAACCTCACACTGGGTGCGTGTGCGTGCGTGCCCAAGATCCCGAGAGGAGAATGGAGGAGAAGGGATTGCGGCATGGCCATCCCCCCTGGGAGGTGATTTCTTGCTTTCTGTCTCTCTGTCTCTCTCTGTCTGTCTGGCGAGTGCACGCGCCCTATAGCAAAAACTTCTCCAAAAAAATTTTAAAAATCAGATGGTCGAGGAAGAAGGTCATGATCTTATCCTAGGTGATCCCTTTCTTTCTTTTTTTTTTTTTTTTTTATAGCTCGAAGAAAATTGGATCAGGTTGAAAATGGAGGCTATGATAAGGAAGTGAGCAGCATGGGAAGTCGTTCTAGTTCTTCAGGTAAAAAAAATGAATGGCTTTAGTTGTTATTTAGTGATTAAATAGGATTTTTTACTTTAAAAAGTGTTACTATGCTTTGTTTTATTTTGAAGTATAAAAAGTGGGTTTATATGTAATTATACTATAAAACATGTTTCTCCTAAATGTCTTAAGTTCTATTTATTGCTCAGGGTTTCAGATTTGTCATGGGGTTTATATGCTCTGTCTCTGACCTCCTTTTTTCTTAACTGCTACTGCTTTATTCTGTGCAACAACTTCCTCACCCACTTTCAAAATTCAGATGTATCTCTCCATATAGATAGATGGAACATATATGATCTCTCTCATTCTCTCTTATATATTTTTTGTAACACCTGAGAACTAATGAAATGGTCATTATATACTATATATGTGTGTGTACACATACTTGTGTGTAGGTGTGTGTGTATTTATTTACTTAAATTTATTTATTTTAATTTTGCTGTAGAGCACATGTGCTTGCCAGAGAGAAATGAGTACGGAGTTGGGGGGCAGTGTGTAGGGACAAAGCGTCCCTGTGGGGGAGGGTCACATGAAACCCCTTCTCCTTCATTTCTCCTTTTGGGATTTTGACCATACATGCATGCAGACATGCCTGGCAAGTTTTCTCAAGCTGCAGAGTTCTGAACTCAAACCATGTCGTCAGCCTTGTGGGGATCCAGCTGCTTTAACCACTGTGCTGCTGGCTTGCCCTATTTTTTAATTTTTTTCATGATAGATATATGTAAAGTCTAAAGTTAAAATAATAGACTATAAAGTTATGATTGATACCATTGTGAGCATAATAATTAGCAAAATATCAGTGTAGTTATTGTTTTAAAATGCTAAAACCATGCCAAATCTTGAAACTTATCATTTATTCTGCATAATAGCCATGTGACATAAGTGTGTTACCATTTCTATCTGACAGATGAGAAAACCAAGGTTTAGAGGGGTTACATGATTTGCCTAAAATCCACAACAGAGTTCTCTGACTCCAGAATCTTTGCATGCCACTGTATTATACCACCTCCAGGAGATACACATTAGGGGGAGAAGTCATTAATTGTTACAGTTAGTGGAAAAAATGTGTAATAGAAAGAACATGGATTTCAAATTACAGATAAAAGTATTTAGATCCCAGCTGTGCATTTATTCGTTACATATTGTGGATAAACTATCATTAGGTTGGAAAAAACATCTCTGTAGGAAATCAGAAAGTCTTGTTGGTGAAAATAATAGCTATCACAAGTGCTTATTCTATGCTCTGTTCTAAGTGCTTCACATGTATTAACTCATTTAAATGAGGGTAACAATTCTAGGAGGTAAATATTATTACTGTGTCTCATTTCAAGGTGAAGTAACCAAGGCACAGAAAGTTACATGTCCTGCCAAGGTCTCAGAGCTAGTGTACCTGGAGGAGTAGAATTGGGACCTGGGCAGGCTGGCTCTGCGGTTTAACCCTATACACTGTCCCCGCTTTCTCCTTCCACACACAACCCTCCCCTTCTCCTCCTACTTTCTTTTCTTATCCTGTGATTTAGTTTTGGTCTCACTCTACACTTGTTAGTCTGACCTTTTCTTCTCTTTAAGCTTCTTTCTTTACATTTGTCTCCCTAACTGTCTTTTTCTTGAGATTCTTGTTTCTCTATTGCCATATCCTATTCCTGAGAGACATAATAGACCCTTTTGATACTTCTTTCATCAGTTAGTCAGAAACAGAAATTCTGCCTTGTTTGACCTGTGTTATGTTGTGTGTCCAATCTTTGTTATATAGTAAATATTTGAAAATGATACTAGAATAAATAATACATGAGATGAGAGATGACTGTTGAGTAAATATAGTATCTAAACTAAGTTTTTTGTTTTCAGGGTCCCTTAATGCCCGAAGCAGTGCAGAAGATCGATCTCCAGAAAATACTAGGTCATCAGTAGCCGTGGATAACTTTCCAGAAGTAGACAAGGCCATGTTGATTGAAAGGATAGTTAGGTTACAGAAAGCACATGCCCGGAAAAATGAGAAGATAGAATTTATGGAGGACCACATCAAACAATTGGTAGAAGAAATTAGGAAAAAGACAAAGTATGTATTATTATGGTAGCACATTCTGTGTTCACGAAATCATTGTTCAACATGGTGAAGTTACTATTTTCAAATTAATCATATATCAAGAGCCTACCTTTAAAAAATGATCCTAAATTACATTCACTCAGTTTTTAATTTCTTCTGATCACCTATTGTAGGTTTGGAGAATACAGAGATGAAAGGAAACACAGGTCTTTAAGGTGATAGAGTTCAGTAGATGTTAACTTTTTTTTTTTTTTCCAGAGGTTTTTGCTATAGGGCATGTGTGCTTGCGAGACAGAAAGTGAGAAATCACGCCCTGGGGGGTTGGCCACACTGCAGTCCCTTCTCCTTCATTCTCCTCTCGGGATCGTGGGCACACATGCACATATGCCCAGCAAGAGTTTTAAGCCACTGGGTCTGGGACTCGAATCACGGTCGACTACATGGGAGTCCAGCGACATAGCCATTATGCTAACTGCTGGTCCCTAGATGTTAATTTTTTAAGATACTAAAATAACTCTGTATTTAAAACAGTGTTCTTTAAAACATATAGTGTTCACACCCAGCAGATGGTGTAATGGTTATATTGCTGGACTCCTATGTAGTCTACCGTGGTTCCAGTTCCAGATCTGGTGGCTTAAAACTCATGCCAGGTGTGTGTGGTGTGTGTGCATGCCCAAGATACCAAGAGGAGAATGGAGGAGAGGGGATTGTGGTATGGTCATCCCCGTGGGAATTTCTTGCTTTCTGTCTCTGTCTCTCTGGTGAGTGCACGTACCCTATAGCAAAAAATCTAAAAAAAAAAAAAAAAGCAGTAGTGTTCTACATCGCTTTCTCTTTTCATGACTTTGGCTTTTAAGAGGTGTGTGGAATTGTGAATTATTTTCCTGTAGGGTAGGACATAGTGTGTTGATTTGTTGGGCACTGTCTTAGTTTGTTACTGTGTTGCTATGCTAAACAGAAATATTAGGTTGTCGGAAAAAGCATGCTGCATTTTTGCATAGAAAAAAATTATGTCATGACTTTTCTGATAACCTAAATGCTTAACACTGGGTAATTTATAAATAATAGAAGTTTATTTGGTTCACAGTTTTGGTTCACTTTCACAGTGGCTAGAAAGTCCAAGGCATAGGACCCACAGCTGGCTGGCCTCTGCAACATCACAACATGGCAGAGAAACGCAGAAGGGTCTGCAGATACATGCAGAGAGACAGACACACACACACACACATACCTGAAAGCAGCTCATTTATTAGCAACCAGCTTATGCAGGACTAACCCTTTTCTGCAAGAGCAAATACTCATCATTAACAAACACTAATTCATTCATGAGTTCAGTACCTCCATGATCCAAACACTGCTCACTAGGTGTCACATCTTGAAGGTCTCACCATCTCTCAACACCATTAATCGGGAACCAGTTTTCAACACATGGACCTTTGGGGGACAAACCATGATCTAAACCTTAACGAGCACCTACTAATTTAAGACACTATGCCTATAGCTTAGCAATATTTCCTTGATTCTTTATACTACTCAGAGACTGAGATCTCTGAATTTGCAGATATGTTAACTGGGGCTCAGGTCAAATCTCTACATGGTCCAGGGCTGTCACTTATTTGGATCTGTTCTGACAGAACTAGAACTGGAGATGTACACCTAGCCTAGTCTAGATTCAGACTGACTCTTGAACCTATGTTGTGCCAAATCCCTCTCTCAAATACCTTATTTATATAAGATTTAGTTTTTGTTTTTTAAGTGCCAGAGGGCATGTGTGCTTGCTGGAGAGAGACAGAGAGACAAAGGGAGAAAGCACCCCTAATGGAGCATGGACAAGCTGCACCCACATTTCTCCATCCTGTCAGGATCTGGGGCATGTGCACCCTTGAACTCTGATGTCTTTCAATCTGCAGGGGCTGGATTTGAACCGTGATCAGCCATGTGGGATACGGCTCCCTTACTCACTGTGTTGTGTGCCTAGCCATACACATTGTTGTTTTTATATTACAGATCTTTTTCCATGACATAAAAATTTTTATTTTGAAATAATTTTAGACTTACAGAAAAGTATGCCTATGACTTTTAAGAGTATAATACAGAAAGAGTTCTAAATTTTGATAAGATAGAAAGTATTGACCGAAATTGGAGCAATAAAGAAAATGCCCAACTATTTTGAGTAAAGTAATAGAGAAAGAAATAGAAAGGCAGTTTTTATATGTGTTTAATATAAATGTCATACTAGAGTGGAAATGGGATTTTAAGAAATCATCTAAATAAGGAAAGTTTCTTTATTTTCTAATAGATTATTAACCTAATAAGTATTTATTTTATGGTAATCATTTTTATACTTACGATTAATTGACTCTTATAAGTTCCATGTTTAGAGTTCTAAGTACACAATTGATAGTGTCATTTTCTTTTGCAGAATAATTCAGAGTTACATTTTACGGGAAGAATCAGGCACACTTTCTTCAGAGGCATCTGATTTTAATAAAGTCCATTTAAGTAGACGGGGTGGCATCATGGCATCTTTGTATACATCCCATCCAGCTGATAGTGGACTAACATTGGAGCTCTCTTTGGAAATCAATCGAAAACTACAGGCTGTTTTGGAGGATACATTACTGAAAAATATTACTTTAAAGGTATTTATATTTCTCATGTACTTACTAACTAATAACTATGGAAAAACAGTGCCTCTTTCATAATCTGTTCTAGCACTTAGAGGGATTATTTCTGTAACTCTGTAACACAAATTAACTATTTCATCCTAGGTAACATTTTAATGTTTTCCTTTTTTATTTTTAGAGAGAGATTTTTGTTATAGGGCACATGTGCTCACTATAGAGACAAAAAGTGAGAAATAACCCTGGGGTGGTGGTGGTCGTGCTGCAGTCGCTTCTCCTCTTGGAATTTTGGGCACACATACACGTGTCCAGTGTGAGTTTTAAGCCTCTGGGTTCGGGACTCGAACTGCGGTTGACTACGTGGGAGTCCAGCGATGTAACCATTGCGCCATCTGCTGGTCCCTGTTTTCCTCTTTTTGAAAAGCACAGTTCTTTTAAGCTAGTCAGAAAAGACGAAAGTAAAAATAGTCTTAGCTATTGGGTAGACAGTAAAACAAGTTGTTGACTTTGTGATGGATGGATGGCCTTTGACATAATTATAATATGTTGTCGAAACAATTTTTTAAATTGTGGCATTTCTAATTTCCAGCTTTATTTTATTTTTTGTAGCTATTATCTGACCCAACTACAGTTGACCTCTGTATCTGTGGGGGTTGGCTCTAGGCTTCCCATCTTTGCCTCACAGATTCCAAAATTTATGGATGGTCAAGTCTCTTACATTGGCTCTCTGTATCAAGAGCTCCAGATACATAGAAAATTCCATCCATGGTTGACTGAATCCATGGATTTTGGGGGTAGGGAAAGCTAACCATATTCTATTTTTCTATGTCTGGACCACATAGATAGTGTCTAGTAATAGTAATAAATTTTTAAAAATAATTATTATGCCTGGTAATGGCATGGTGATTAAGGGACTGGATCCTATATAGCCAACCGCAGAGTTCGAGTTCATACCTGATGGCTTGAAAAATATTCTGGGTGCATATTTTGAGCCCAAAGTCCTGAGGAGAATGGAGAAGGGATTACAGTGTAGCTATCGCCCTGGGAGGTGTTTACTCACTTTCTTTTCTCTCTTTCTTGCTCTCTCTCTCTTTTTCCCTCTTTGTCTTTAGTGAGCACAGGTGCCCCATAACAAATTAAATAATAATAATTCTTAAATCTAATACATACTTAGGGAACCAGCAGTTAGCGTAATGGCTATGTCGCTGGACTCCCACGTAGTTGACCGCGGTTCGTGTCCCGGACCTGGTGGCTTAGGACTCACGCCGGGCGCGTGTGCGTGCATGCCCAAGATCCCGAGAGGAGAACGGAGGAGGAGGGATTGCGGTGTGACCATCCCCCCTGGGGGGTGATTTCTCGCTTTCTGTCTCTATGTGTCTCTCTGTCTGGTGAGCGCACGCGCCCTATAGTGAAAACCTCTCAAAAAAAAAAAAAAAATCTAATACGTACTTACTTATGCACTAAAAATGGCTGTAGCTTTAGTAAAAGGATTAAGTACTACTGACAAAGAGCTTCTGTACTGAAAACAGCTGTGTGTGGTTTTGCTAGTTAATTTCACATACCATTTAAGACTAATCACTATCAGTTTCAAAATTCAAGCAAAAATAGTTCAAACCGAGTCTTTTTATTTATTGTTCTTAATAGTTCTGCTTTCTCATCTCTTTTTCCTCCAATTATTAAAGGAAAATCTACAAACACTCGGAACAGAAATAGAACGTCTTATTAAACACCAGCATGAACTAGAACAGAGGACAAAGAAAATCTAATACCAAACTCTTGGTCAGTAAACAAAAGCCACACAGGAGCAGGTGCCACTGACCAGTGTTGTTGGGAACATTTCTCTGCTTTGTGTGTCCACCAGTAAAAAGATTTGTCTTGTTTCATCTGTACAAAAAAGTATCCTTTTGCAATATGAACGCATTTCTGTACATACTGTAAGAGTGTAAGCATTGACGAAATTGGTTTTTATGTAGTGCAATACACAGTCGTTGAATCTCAGCAACTTGATTACTCATAGTCACGAGAAGTACTGAACATTACTACAGAACTTTTCAAACCCCTTGTTCATACTTCTTCCCTTCAAAATATAGTGTCAAAAATGATTCAGCTTCTTAAAATTATGCATGAAAAGATAGGTGTTGATCATTCAGTGCTATGTTATTCTTCCAACATCAAAAAACAAAACCAATGAAATGATAAAAGTTTTGTTTTCCCATTCCAATATATCATTTGATTGTGTTTTAGGGATACAGATGAGAATATAAATCTTCGATTTTAGTTTTATTGAAAGCTGAGCAAAATAGGAAAGCTAGCTGTTAGTAACTAGAATGATCTGGCATTATATGCCTCTAATAATTCCTTATTTGTGCTAGGTACACTTTTTCAGATTCAAATTACTTGGGTTAATAATTAAGTTGAAATTTTTTTTAACCTTCAGATACTTAAAAAGAGATTTTAAATAACATGTTCATTTAGGAAGTTCCTGTAGACTTCAGTTATATTTTCAAATGTGAAATGGATCCAGTTGTTAGAACAGAGAGATGAGTGATTCTTTGAAACTGAAATGCCTTAGTTTTGCTGGCATTGTGTAAAGATAAATGTAATTGTGTTAAAGATATTCATGAAGAACCAGGTCCCAAGAGAAACCAGCATATGGCCCTATGAACCATTTCATTTATGCACCATTCTTTATATAATGAATATATATTATAGTGGGATGACCATACAGTTCCCCTGAATGTGATGTTTCTGTATATTTATTAAAAACTCAATATAATTATATCTCTGTAACCAAAAGCATTTTAGAGCCAAATTTTTGTGTCTTGTAGTTTTTACAATATTTATTTAATGTTTCCAGTCATAGCATCAGTATTTCTTTTAACTGAAGTTTTTCTGCACCTGTTATGATCACTGTCTGTCTGTCCGTGTTCCTGCACCCAGATCATTGCTGCAGGGGCCACCTTAGCACGTGTGCAGGTGTCACAGCAGGCCTCGCTTTCATGTGGGATTTTTGCATCCTGTTGTCTCTGGTTAAGGGACATATGCTTTGGGGCAATGGATTAAAAACTTTTAAAGAATTATATGGGCTCTAAAAATTCGGGCTCATTGCAGTGACGTCCTTTTAATGTGTTTTAACATTTTTTAAATCGACATTGTTTAAAAAGATAATTTACTAGGGATTAGATGATTTAATGAGCATCTTATTTTTTGTGTGTGTTTTGAGGCATGTGTTGTCATCCCAAAATAAATACCAACTTTTATTTTTATTTCAGAATGAAAATACATGTTCAAAGATGCTTTATTTTAAAAAACAGATGTAAAATGTAGTAGTCTTAGTATAATATCTTACTCTTTTTCCAGTAATAATTTATCCAAATAAAAGGGTAAGTGCAATGAAATCCAAATTATTTTACCAGTTTTTTTCTAGATATACTATTGACATGGCTACGATTAGAGTAGGCAACATAACTAAATTTATTTGATTTTGCATGTCATACAGATTCATAAACTATAATACTTTTTTTTCCCTCCAAGGCACAAAATGTGTAATGGAGACCAAATAGTGATCAGATTCATAGTGTCCTTTACCTGTATACTTTAAAATATGTATTTGTTATAGACAAAAACGGAACATTCCAGTATTACTGTTTATGACATTGTCTACCTGGAGAAGCCTAATGACACAGTTTTGTAAGAAAACTATTATAAACCACATTTGACTGTGTTGTTACTCCCCCCCATAAATGTAAGAAAGTATGGAAGTATTGGAAGAAAATGCTTTATTTCCCCTTTTTCTTTAGTATCTAATGTATCCTTTTGTATACGAATCAAGACTTGAGCAAGGTAATTTACAATAATGTACCTATATCAGAAATCATATCTACTGATTGACAAACAACTCCCGACGGAAGGACTTACGGGACCTTCTACTTGTTACTGAATATACAGAGAGAAAAATGTGTCTGGTCAAGTAAAGATGGTCTGGAGAAACCTGAGATCTGGGGGAAGTTTGTTTTCTATGTTCATTCGTAATTGTACCCATCGAAAACTGTTTTGGTTAGTTAGCAATATTTTGGTTTCTTTGAGTAGGAAGTGTGTGTGTGTGTGTGTGTGTGTGTGTGTACTCCTCACCAGGTTTTAATTTTAAACTGAATACTTGCTGTGACTCCCTTTTTCCCATTCTATTTCAAACTTCAACCTGTTCAGTTTTAAGGACAGAAAATGGTAGATTTGTACAGAATAAGTTTGAACTTTGATGGTGGTTTTTTTGGTTTTCAGCTTTGAGTTCTTTTTTTAAAATAATAATTTAAAGCAGTTTAGCTTAAAAATAAATTTCATCAGACTACCAACATTTTATTTATTCACTTACTAAACACATTTATTGAAAGCTTAATATTGCCCGGCTCCATATAAAGTGTTGTGATTATATTGGTGAGTGAACAGTTCCCCTTTTCATGAAGCTTATGGTCTAATGAAAATAGTTGGCAGGTGTTATGGGCCTCTAGAGCTCATAACCTGCAGCCCCTTATAAGTGGGCTCAGAAGGTAGTTAACCTATTTGTGTGAGTATGTGGTCCAGAAATCTCACTCTGGCATGAAGCATTGGGAAACCCAATCCTTGCTGAGGTGTTCTGAGAGCGTATTACTGTTTTCATAGTGGATCTGCAGCATTACCTAGCTTTTGTCACAGTTCGTTATTGAATTCTTTAAGAAAAAGAAAAATCCAAAGACCATATAAAAATGGCACTACATTTTTTCCATGTTAGTAAATTATTTATTAATGCCTACTTGATGGTCATCAGACTGAGTTTAATCATGTTGTGACTTTGTTTTACAATATCTTATTTTCTAAAGATTTTTACTTGCAAATTTAGACCAAGATTTACCAGTAGAAGAAAAAAATTAGAAACCATTAATACTGTAAATTATATGTATATGTGTGCACTACCTAGTGAAAATATTTTTATCAATTACATTGTCATTCATACATTATGAATGCTCAGTAGCCTGTTTTTTTTAATAACTTTTTTAAACAAAAATTGGTTTTACATTAAGGTTGTTAATCTTTAATTAACAGCAGTTGGTGGCACTAGAAACCTGAAATATTTCAAGACTGAACAAGAGTAATAACTGAGAAAGTATCCAAACATGAAAAGTTTTCATATAAGTAAATGAAAAATATAATTGTATATTAAAGATGTATTTTTTTTTCTGGAATGGAATTCTTTTAAAAATGTATATGACTGTCCACTGCAATGATGAAACTTATCTTCCAGAGTGTGTATGTGTGTGTACATTGTACAGATAATCTCTAATTTGGTTACACTGTTCATTTTGTAAATATAATCCTGTATAAAAATGAAGCTTTTTAAGAGGATTCTGTATATATATTGTACTTATTAAATAGGTAATGCCTGTTTATCAAATTGCATTTTAATGACATCTGTTTACATACACCACTTGCTAAACAGACTGAATCACCAGATTGTTGGCAAGGCTTAATTCAATGTGCTCAAATTGTCTTTTTTTAACTAGACTGGGAAATTTGCTTTCCATATTTATGTTTGTTTTACCAATATGATTAGAAGTAAATGAGAAGTAGTAATCAGATTAAGTTGAACGCCAGGTTGTATTTTGTATTTTATTTTATTTTTGAGAGGTTTTATTTATTTATTTAATGTTTATTTATTTATTTATTTATTTATTTATTTATTTGCTATAGGGCATGTGCTTTCATCAGGGAGAGAGAGACAGAAAGCGAGGAGAAAACATCCCCAGGAGGGATGGCCATACCGTAGTCCATTCTTCACTCTGGATTTTGGGGACACACACGCATGTGCCTGGTGTGAATCTTAAGCCACCAGGTCCAGAACTCAGACCACGGTCCACTATGTGGGAGTCCAGCAATGTAACCATTTTGCCATCTGCTGGTCCTGCTAGGTTGTATTTTAATGTTTAAAAATCAACCAGTAGAAAAACTTGGCCTTTAACAAAAGGCTGTAAGCCTTTAGGCAAGTGGAAATTTTTTATTGAATTTGATAAGCCAGGGATTTATTCACATTTCCCACAAAAGTATGCAATTTGCCCAAGTTTTCTTTCTTCAGTAATAAAAACCTAAGTATCTTCAATAAGGAGATAATAAAATAGCATTAACTTAATGAAAGTAATACGTGTGATGGATATTTCCCCTCAAAAGATGTTTTCAATTTCTCTATCAATTCTGGGACATTTAAATTATGCCACATACTTTAATGAGTTCATTGGAAAGAATCTGCTGAGATCAGGATATGTAGAATGAAGATAAAATTAAGAGAATGTTTTCCTGACATCACCTATACCTGCTTTCAATAGCCGTGGGTTTATATTTATGAGAAAGGGATATATAGGGCAAGAGAGTAAATTGAGGAGAGAGATTGACATGTGGTTTTTAATTTAGGTCCATATAGCAGGAAAATAGTGACATGAACTGGAAGTGATAATTATGAAAAGAGACTTTTAGCAGCGCCTTTCTATTCCGTTAACGATGTGAAAGCACCATTCAGCAAGTCAGTGGGATTTGAAGTCATGCAATTGGAAAATTACTTCAGTCAACATATCTGAGTCTATGTTTTCTTTTGTTTTTATTTTTTTCCCTTTAAATTTATTTTTTTACATTAATTCACTATACATCATTACAGCATACAAAATGAATTTATCCAGAATACATTGTATATTGGCTCAATCAAGCACATCAACGTACATGTTATCAAATAATTTTCCATTTCTTATGTCTTTTTTTTTTTTTTTTTTTTTGCTATCCTTGATTCCCTATCCCTCACCCTCTGCCATGTCCCACCCTCCTCCCACATGGTCTCTGATATCCATGGTTCCTTTCTACGCCTTCCCCCCGCCCATTTAGTTGATTTGCTAATGAAGTTAATTAGTCTAAATATTTGCAGTAGCAAGCACAGCTGATATATACATATCCATGAACCCAAGTCTGACTTTAGGCATAAACCTCAGTGAGTAGAATGAACATACTATAAAATAGCACCTAGTTGGGGCTATATAGCTTACTACAGTCATCAAATATGCATTTTTTCCCTGAAACGTTTTTTTTAAAATTAATTAATGTACATTCATCCCCTAATCATTGTCACAGCATACAAAAAGTGGTTTCCCATCCAGTAGCACCTAGCTGGGGCTATATAGCTTACTGCAGTCATCAAATATGCATTTTTTAAAAAAATTTCGATAACAGTTTTAGTGTTTTTTTCCTCCTGAAAGTTTTTAAAATTAATCTACATTCATTCTCTGAGCATCATCACAACATGAGAGTCTGTGTTTTCCTTTTTTTTTTCTTTTTTTTTTTTTTGGAGAGGTTTTTCGCTATAGGGCGCGTGCGCTCGCCAGACAGAGACAGACAGAGAGACAGAAAACGAGAAATCACCCCCCAGAGGGGATGGTCACGCCGCAATCCCTTCTCCATTCTCCTCTCGGTATCTTGGGCACGCAAGCACACGCGCCCGGCGTGAGTTCTAAGCCACCAGGTCCGGGACGCGAACCGCGGTCGACTACGTGGGAGTCCAGCGACATAGCCATTATGCTAACTGCTGGTTCCCAGTCTGTTTTCTTAAATTATGAAGCTTAAATCAGCGAATGCAGAATGTGAGTGCCTGTCGCTTCAGGACCAGCGACTCAGGAGGCTCTGTGACTCAATGACCAGGCCAGGTTTTGATGATTTTTTTTCTGAGCAGGGCCAGATTTGATGTTTTCTGACCCAATTAATTAGGTAGATACATATTTTTTAAGGTTCTAGGTTCCATTTAAGGGGTTTGATTTTAATTAGAAAAAACAAAAACAAGACTCTGTGGAGGAAAGCATGTATTTAAGAAATATTCTACTGGCGAAGACGTTCCAGCCTTTAAAAAAATGGGATTGTCCGAAGGCCAACCTTTTTTTTTTTTTAAACATTGAATCACATGTATCTTCACAGTGCACAACTTTTTTTTCTGCACAAATACCAGACATGTAAGTCAAGACAAAGATATTACTATATACATTATCAACAAATAGCTTCTCTTTTTTGGTCAATCAAACATACTTTCACTTTTTTTCTTCCTCTTTCACTCCCTCCCTCTGATACTAAACTTCTTTGCATATTTTATTGCTTCACAAAAGATCTTAATTAAAAATATGGACAAAGCAAAAATCTAGTGACAAATGCACTGTAATTTTCATATGAAATATTTCTCCCCTCTACTCTCCCTTTTACCAAAGAGAGGTATAAACTAACTTGTTTGTAAAAACAAAAAAAAAAGTTTAGTCTCAAATTGGTCTGTTATTGGCACAAAGCCCCATAAGAATTCAATTTCCGATACAAGGCAACAAATGCTATTATTGAACTTACATAAATAACTGTTCTGCCACAAAATAAGAATGTTCACAAATATTTTCCAATTGCAGAGGGGTCAGGAAGGGAGAAAAGTTTATGTTTCAATTTTTTAAAAAAGAATTTAACAACCTTTCAACAACTCAAAAGTCCTTAAATCTGGAAGACAAAGCATAGAAGAAGATCAGTAATGTTTTAGTCAAAAGTCATAGAATTCTATTTCACCAGTTCAGTCTCATGTACTTAATCTCTCTTTTGTTGAATTTACAGTGTTACTGTGGTCTGATCTTTCTGTTTAAATCTTGGAAGTTAACATTCAGTAATATTGATATTTCTGGACTTGTCCCTACCATTAGGCTCACAGGCGAATCTTTTGGTGAGTTGAACAACCTGCTCCGGGGTCAGCCCTCTAGCCTAGCGATTAAGTTAGATCCCCAAACCACGTGCAAACCCTAGCCCTGGGACAGCTTGTAAACCAGTGCCAGGTGCATGTGTGCTCCACATCTCGGCAGGACGGAGAAATGGAGAAAGGATTGTGGTGTGAGCATTCACCATTGAGGAGTGCTCTCTTTCCCTTTCTTTGCGAGTATTTGCACACTGTGGCAATTAAAAAACAAACAAAAGCCTCCTAATTGCACCCCAGTAAAAGGGATAGGGTGTTATATTTAGGAGCCGACTCTACCACCTAATGCAGCACACAAATAGCTCTTCTGAAAGTTTTACAATTCATTAAAATGAAAACTAGCTTGTTAATAGTAAGTTTCTAGTTAGAGTAACTCAGGAGATACACTAAACCCTAGAATGGCTTTCCACAGTACCCTACTTCACTGAAGATTTTGTTTTGTTTTGTTTTGAGATTTTTGCTATAGGGCGTGTGCGCTCGCTAGAAAAAGACACAGAAAGCGAGAAATTCCCCCGGCCCCTAGGGGGATGACCATGCCGCAATCCCTTCATTCTCTTGGGATCTTGGGCACGCATACACATGCGCTCGGCGTAAGTTTAAGCCACCAGGTCCAGGACTCGAACCACAGTTGACTACATGGGAGCCCAGTGACATAGCCATTACGCCAACTGGTCCCTACTGTGAAGTTTTTAATAACTAAAGACCCACAAGCAGAAGAAGGGTTTGTTTTCAGCATCCTCCCACTGTGCTTGTCCCTAGAAATGTAGGTGTAACCTGCCAACACTACCTACTGTCCCTTGCTCAAGTCTCTTAATGAACTCTGACGGTAGAAGGTTCCCTCACGCCCCTCACCCTGCTGACTTTGCTCAAAGTCTCAAGCTGTTTCTGGCCTCCTGTATAGGAGAAGCGCTATCAGTATCTTTGAGTTCTTTCACTGGAGCGGCTAGAGATCTCAACTCTTTCCCAAAAAATCAAATTTCCATGGGTCCGTGCTGAAGAAACGTGCTTCTCTGGACTCAGCTTTTTCCTAGATTTCGTGTTTTTGTGTTAATTTGGGGTCAGAATAGCAGGGATTGTGGAGAGAGCTTGTCGGGACAAGGAGTTTGGGCATCAGGACATGTACTTGGTGTGATTTTCAAGCCACCTAGTCCAGGACTCGATTTGCGGTTGGCTATGTGGGAATCTAGTGTCTAACCACCATGCCATCTGCTGGCCCACCGGCTTTTGTATTTTATTGATGTTTGTCCTCTGAAATGATAAACACAAAGTCAGACATATCAGAAGAGGGACAGGGAATAAATACTAAGGAGCTGTGTTACGGCTCGGACAACTCTTATGAAGTAGGAAACTGAGGCTCAGTAGTTTTCCCAGGATGTTACTGCTAGGGATTTGTTGAGCTGGAACTGGAACTTGAGTTGGGGTTATCTTTCACTACTCTCTGCTTCCTCCCCAGAGTTAAAAGTTCTAATGCCTCAATAAATGGGTAAAATTTAGATTTCTTTTCCGTAGTAATATGGTTTTCACAAAAAGACCAATCCATCAGTTTAAAGACAATGCACAGACCTTGAGTGGGGTGGTTAAGCCAGTTCTTAGTTGGAGGCATGGCGCCTCTTTTCTTCCTCTTTCTGATTGTCTTTTAACTTAGCTCTTCCTCTGATGTGATCACAGAAAAAGAGAAATAGAATGATTTATTTCCTCTTAAACTCAGTAAAGGTTTCGTGTGGGAATCACCGTTAATAGATCACATAATTTTCCTGATAGTCTGGGCAATGATGTGTTTTTTTTTATAATTATTTTATTTAACTTTATTTATTTTAATTTGACCAGAGAGGGACAGAGTGAGAGAGAGAAAGTGAGAAAGCAGCCAGCAGACCCGGGGACTCGAACCACAATCGACCATGTGGGAGTCCAGCGCCCTTAACCACCACAGCACCTGCCGGCCCTAGTGATTGGTGCTTCATAAGTTTTTTTTTTTTTTTCTTTTTTTTGGAGAGGTTTTTGCTATAGGGCGCGTGCGCTCGCCAGACAGAGAGAGACAGAGAGATAGAAAGCGAGAAATCACCCCCCAGGGGGGATGGCCACGCCACAATCCCTTCTCCTTCATCCTCCTCTCGGGATCTTGGGCACGCACGCACACGTGCCTGGCGTGAATTTAAGCCGCCGGGTCCGGGACTCGAACCGCGGTCGACTACGTGGGAGTCCAGCGACATAGCCATTACGCTAACTGCTGGTCCCATCATAAGTTTTTGAATTACTTATGGGTATACTTTTCCATGCTCTGGAGGAAAAGTGATTGGGTCACGACCATCCCCCATAGGGGGTACTTTCTCACTTTCTCTGTCAAGCACATTTGCCCTCTGGCAAATTAAACTATATGATAATTTAAAATGAAGGATACACATATATGCATACTATAAAAGCTAGCCTGGGACCTGTAGATGACATGATGATTACGTCGCTGGACTCCCACATAGCCGACTGCCGTGTGAGTGCCGGACCTGGTGAGTTAAAACTCACACTGGGCATGTGTGTGTGTGTGCCCAAAATCCTGAGAGGAGAATGGAGGAAAAGGGATTGCAGCATGGCCATCTCCCCTGGGAGGTGAGTTCTCATTTTCTATCTGTTTCTCTGGCAAGCACACACACCCTATAGCAAAAAGCTCTCAAAACACATGCACACACACACACACACACACACACACACACCGAAAGAAACCCTGGCCCAGCTGTGCTGGTGCAATGATAGCACACCACTCCGTGATACTGCAGCCATACAGAGATCGGGGTTCAGCTCCCAGGTCCACTTGTGCATGCCAAGAACATGTGTACATGCCTGTGTGTGCCCACGACACTAGCTCGGAAGGCTGGGGGAGATCATGGCATGAGACCCTGTCCAGGGTGCCTTTCTGTCTCATGAAAGAAAGAAACAACTGTTTTGCCTTCATAAGGAAGTGGGAAAATACTATGTAAAGAAGTCCTGAATGTATATCAGACTCAACAGTGTTTCCCCTGAGGAATGGTGGACTTTTACACTTTCCTTTATATTCTGTACTATTAGGTCATTGGGAAAGTCATGATGTATTTTTCTGTTATTTTCTTAGGGAGAGATTTTTGCTATAGGTTGCATGAGCTCACCAGAGAGACAGAAAGTGAGAAATCACCCTCCAGGGTGGGTGGCCCCACCACAATCCCTTCTCCATTCTCTTGGGATTTTGGACATGCATGCCCATAATGGCCTGCATGAGTTTTAAGCCACCAGGACCTGAGATTTGAACCGTGGTTGACCAATTGAGAGTCCAGCAATGTAACCATTACTCCATCTGTTGATCCCTTTTTTATGTTAAAATGTGTCATGACTTTATTGACGACCAGTATTTCAACACGTATGTACTATTTTTGCTAGTTTTTTAATATTTAATTTTATTATTCTTTTTAAATTTGCTACAGGGCATGTGCTCTCACAGGACAGACAGACACACACACACACACACGCACAGAGAGAGAGAGAAAGTGAGAAAGCAAGCCATCAGGTCCAGGACTTAACCACAGTCAGCCATGTGGGAGTCCGGCGCTTTAACCACTATGCCATTTGCTATAGTTAAGTTGTAAAAGCTTGTCATAATTCTATCCTGGGGCTGGCAGGTGGCATGGTGGTTAAGGTGTTGGACTCCCACATGGCCAACTGCAGTTTGAGTCCTGGACCTGGCAATTTGCTTTCTCACTTTCTCTCTCTCTCTCTCTCTCTCCCTTTCTGGTTAAATTAAAATAAGTAAATAAATAAAAGTTAAATAAAATAATTTTAAGTAATTAAAAAAAAAAAGAATTATATCTTATCCCCCGACACTAGGAGTGCATAGTAAGAGAAGGGAAGAGTGTGTGTCTTGTCTCAAAAGGTGTTCTTGTTCAATTTCTTTATTCCTTTGGTGTCCCGACCCGCGGAACAGTCGAACAGGTTCCCTGGGGGAGGGAGTGAGAGATGGGACAAAAACACGCGCACACACAATACGAGGTGCTGATCAAGTCGTCTTCTTCTGTCTACTTCCGTTTATTGAGGAAAAATGGCAAGTTATATACACCTGGTGGGCACCAATTGGCTGCCCGAAATGCAAATGAGATAGAACAGCATGAACCAGTCATTGATGTGGGTGGATCTCTCCTGTTTTCTAGAAACCCAGCCACTTCCGGAGAGAATGGTTGGTCACATGATTTCTGAGAAACGGTTTGCTCAGTGAGGAAGTGAAGCCTAATGGTTTCCAAGATGGTGGATAGCTCAAGATGGCTTCCGTATGCAGTGCCCTCCACACTTTGGAAGAGACTGAGTTTGGAGAAAGATAGGAGAAGATGGTGTGTGGTGCTGACAGGAAGCAGCATTCACTGGTGCACCATCCCCTGAGAAGATCTGTAACCCAATTTTTAAAAGAGATTTTTTTGGTATAGGGCACATGAGCTCACCAGAGAGACAGACAGAAAGTGAGAAATCCCCCCCCCCCCCCCAGATGATGGCCATGCCACAATCCCTTTTCCTCCATTCTCGGGATTTTGGGTGCACACACACCTGGTGTGAGTTTTAAGCTGCCAGGTCCAGGACTCGAACCGTAGTCAACCACATGGGAGTCCAGTGATGTAACCACTACGCCATCTGCTGGTCCTTGTAATCCAATTCTAGTTCCAGGTCTTTGATTTACCAACAGCTACCTGGAGACACTTGTAGCCGGATCCCATTCTGCAAATGGATTGGTGGATGGAGTGGTTGTTTCTGAGAATGACTACCCCAGAAAGTTGAAAACACCTTCTGCACTCACCCCTCATTTTCAACCCAACCCTATCCTCTTGCACACAACTGCACAGTGTCAACCAGGGAAGTGCTCAGGTGACTGGAGCTTTTAAAATAATCGACACTCACACAGCTGCTGTCCTGGGGGCCTGCTTCTACTGTGTACAAACCGTGTGGTTTACCCCTCTGTAGGAACAGGGAAGACAAGGGAGAAGAAGCATGAGATGCTGGGATTTTCTCTAATTCCAACAAGAGGGAGGCATTCACATGAAGTGCATCCTCTCACCTCCTTTGCAAATGCTCTGCTTCGGCCCCCCTGTATTGACTGCATAGGCAATGGTGGTGTGCTGATAAAGACAGGGCAGACATCTAGGTGGCATCTCCGCCTCTTACCCGTGCCATGTCATTGATGCTCATTCTCTTGAATTTAATGTTTTGTCATGCCTTTTTAAAGAGATTTTTGCTACAGGGTATGTGCACTTACTGGAGGAATTGAGGAATCACCCCCCAGGGGGGATGGCCATGCCGCAATCCCTTCTCCTCCATTCTCTTCTCAGGATCTTGGGCACATACGCACACAGTGTGAGTTTAAGCCACCGGGTCTGGGACTCGAACCGTGGTCTACTAAGTGGGAATCCAGCGACATAGTCATTATGCCAACTGCTGGTCTCCCCCCCCCCCCCCCCCCCACCAGTGTATTTTGATAAGACTTAGACTCGGGGCTGCCACTAAGCCTCAGTCATTATGCTAATGTAAGCTAATGCAACCATCCTTCTCTAGATTTTCTGTTTGGTTTTGTGCCGGGAGCCGTGCCCCAGCCGGGGTGGGTGCACAGGGAGGCGACGCGGGTGAACAGGAATCAGACTGAGACCTCACGCCCCTTTAGCATGTTCTCAGCCGACTGCAGCCAGAGTAATCTCCAGACTGCAGCCCTGATGGCCAGAAGTCATGCGTATTTATTATAGAAGGAGTTTTTACAGTAGTGGGTTGGGTGAAGGGAAGTAAGTGAAACATTTTGCTCTAAAAGGTAAGGCATTCAAAATATAGGAACAATAATCATAAAACATGACATCTGTTTTGTTTAGGTATAAACAGTCATAATTTTTAGAACGAGGAAGTCCATTTTTCAGGTGTATTCTCTTCTTTGATCTTGATTACCAGGGAGGGTCTTTGGATGAGAGGGCTCCCAGGAATCTTGACCACTTCAGTCAGACCAGCTTGATCACTTTAGTCCCAGATTGGCCTCAGGTCAGCTTTTTGAGAACTTTAGCTTCAGGCTAGGGTGGTAGCAATTACTAGAAATAAATCCTGTCTGGTTTAGTAAAGACAAGGTTAGTATATACTAAAGTGAAATACTTATGTTATCTCTGGGGTAGTCTTCAGCTAAGAGGGTGAGTCTACATAGGAAAGGAATGTGGTCTTGTGAGTAGCTGAAGGTTGCTGTGTACTTGGGACCCTCTACATGCTGCTAATGACTGTGGCTTGGGGAATGGCAATTTGCCCTTGTCCTGAGAGTAAGGGTGGCTTATGGTCTTTGGGGTAACAGCACCTCATGGATGAGTCCCCGAGTCCCTCTCGGCTACTGAGGTCGTTTTGCCCATTAGTAGCTTTAACCTAATGCTTATCTATGTAATCTCTAGTAGGAGAAGTGAATGTAGCATTCTCTGTTGACATTTTCTAGGAAGGTGGGGTGAGTCTAATGGGAGTAACTCCTGTTCGCAGCCGCCGCCCTATGCAGCTGCTGCCTTAGTGGATCCGCATTCTTTCAGGATTATTGTAAAAATTATAGTAAGGCTGGGGGTGCCTTTATGGGGTACTGGGGTATGGCAACAAGGCCCATAGCAGAGAAATTGAGTGCAGGACAGTACAGCAACACAATTCGTGAGGTCCAGAACTCGTAAAACTGTTGACCTTGCAAACAGTTCTCCTCAGCCGAGTCCTTGCTCTAGGCACGAGGGGCAGTTCTTTCATACTCAGCCTGTGTTAACTGCATAGTCCCAGCAGTTTTGGATTATTTTACAATTATATTTCCACTAGGCCTTATAAGTTAGGCTCTTTAAAAGTGTTCTAGTGTTGGTCCAAGAGTTTACAAAATAGCTTTAAAAACTATATGAAGCACTTCCGGTGTTCATGATTTGTAATTGTGCAGAGGCCAGGCTGTGACAGACCCAAGTTCAGGACACATGCTGCTGAAGTGGGCACCTAGTCCAAATTTTCTCCTGCGTACCTTTAAGTTTGCTGTCAAGAAGCCACAGGCCAACCAGCCCTTTAGGCTTCTCAGAATGAAAGGGCACTTCAAGAACATCTAGTTCCAGAGTGACCAGCCTTTCAAGTTTTGCAGATGAGCAAAATTTAGAGTTTGCAGACTTATTTTGCTAAGGATAAAAAGAGTTCCCATCGTCGTCATAATTTTGCAAAAGGCTGTTGTTTGTTTGTTTTTTGGACTTGCCAGGGATCATGTGCTCTCACAGAGAGAGCACCGCGCAGTGGGGCAGAGTCACATTGCCGTCCTTTTTCCTCCATTTCTCCTTCTCATCAGGAGTTTAGGCACATATGCACAAGTGCCTGGTGCATTCTTCAAGCTAGCAGGGCCAGGATTTGAACTGCAGTTGGTCATGTGGGATCCTGCTCCCATCATGCAGTGCATTGTAAACATTAAAAAAAAAAAAAGGATTCAATTTATAAATTGAATAAATTTTGCTCTATGAAATACTGTATTTGGTTTTCTCACCTCACAGCTTTCTGGCATTTGAAAAACACTGACCCCAGGTCCAACCCCCCTTGTAAGATGAGGATAAAGGCCACAGGAGGAAGTGACTGGCCAGAGGTCACATATAGCCAGTCTTTCTCCCTGGCTCTACAGGCAGTGATGACCCTGATGTGCCTTAAACAGCGACACCCTTGGGTTCTGTAGGTCCTTGGAACAAAACGAGTTAAAGAAGCTCTGAAGATGGAAGTGCGTTTTCAATGTATTTCCTCCTCACAGCTCCAAATACACTCCTCATGGTTTCCCTCTGACAACCAAGAAAATTCCTTTAAGCATTTCTGTTAAAGTGGGCATGAGGTTAAGCTTTCCCACTAGAGGGCAGTGGAGGCACATTACAGGATGAGAGGCTTCCCACAACGTTGTGCCTGTGAAAACTTCCAGTGAACCCTGCCCCAGCCATGGGCGCAGAGAGCCATCCTTCTGCTACCTTACAGCCTCTGCTTGGTGACAACCTCTCCATAGCCTGCTTAACATGGAAACCAGGACCCCAGCCTGGCCTGCACAGCTACTTATAGTCCAGAGGGTCACACACAGAATAGCCATGCCCTCTGCAGGTTCTAATGTGGCCTCCGAGCTCTGCAGGCCCTGCTCTTCTGGGTGTCCGACTCCCACTGCATACCCACACCGGGTTGCTGATTACCTGCTCTCCAGCCTGCACTCCAGAAGATGGCCTGCTGCCCACCTTCAGGTCCAGACCAGCTCTGGCCTGGCAAGTCCCTCCACATCTCCACTTTTCCAGTGAGGTGAACTCACCTCCAGTGAGGTCCGAGCTCCTTCCACGTTTTAGTTCCCTTGGGTACTTT
Organism: Tupaia tana; assembly: GCA_026018925.1. Lineage (NCBI taxonomy): Eukaryota > Metazoa > Chordata > Mammalia > Scandentia > Tupaiidae > Tupaia > Tupaia tana. The sequence goes on along the minus strand of JAKSZU010000010.1, from coordinate 24,539,188 downwards.
CCCTCAGTCCTGGGTACATATTCCATAGATATTCCTTTATCATAACTGATGATTCTTTGTATTAAACTTTTACTAACCCACTGTGTGGTGTCATCTCCTGATTGAACCCTGACTGCTGCTGAAGCTGAGTATGAAGAGCATGGTACTGTCTTCCCAAAAGGCACAAGGACAAAAGGTTGCTATTTGACCCGAGCTTAGTTAGCAAATTCATATGACTTCATTAACCACGTACAAGGCACTATGGGAGGTAAGACAAGTACCTAACTTGGAACGAAGTGGAGAGTGCTCTCAGGTGGCACTGAGGCGGATGACAGCAAAGCAGATTCCGGCTGGAAGAGACAGCATCTGATAAGGGCCTTCACAGGTAGGTGGGACTTGAACATGCAGAGGACAAGTGAGAGGGGAAGTCCAGATGGAAGGAATCTCTACGCCGTTTGCTCGGTGGAAGGCAGTTGTTTAGGAGATGGTAACCCAGAATGTGTAAAGGGAATCGCTAGCACTGGCTGGCTGGAACTTGAGATGGATCATGTTCTTGGCACAAAAACGTGCAGTCTGTTTGCCCTTGCCAAGCTTTATCATGCTTGGCATGAAATACGAAGACCCGCTGGAATAGAAGAGTCCATAGGAAGTTATCTAATCAACGGTGGGACTGTTAAAAGACGGGAACGTTGCACATAATACACTGAGTACTAGCGTTACCAGAAAAGCTGCCTCTAGAAAGCCATGGATCAGGTTCCCCTCTACACTAGCACATTGGTAATCTGGTCTTTCTATTAGTACTTCAGGTTGAGGCTAACTTCAAAATAGTTTGAGAGATTATTTTGAAATATTTCCTCCCAAAGAGAGGTACTTGTTTTTTTCTAAATTTAAGATGGGCCAGATGGTGGCACAGCATTAACACAGCTGGACCCACGTGGGAAAGGTCCTGGGTTCACATCCTGGAACCTCCCTGCGTATGCCAGGCCTGCACACGTGCCGTGATCCACGCTGGCTAAGACTTGGGTAGATTGTGGCTTGAAGACCTCGTTGGAAGTTCTTGTCTCTGTCACTCTTTCCCTGAATGTCTCATGGAAGAAATAAATGTATAAACTGAAAATAAGTAAATAGGATTGCCAACCTCATTTTCATGCTATGCCTAGTGGAGTGCTTCCTTGAGTTGCTCTCAGTTGCCAACAGATGTATCAAGAAATCCTGAGCTAGCTCTATGTGCCCAGCGTTTTTCCACAATGTAAGTGGCACATAGCTGAGCGTGGGGACGAGGGAACATGAAGACAGACTGCAAATAAGGTAACAAGATGACAGAGTGAACTCAGGTCTAGACTGCAGGGACCTACCTAGCAGTACGAGACCAAGAGCAAGAGGGCCTGGTTGGCAAATCAAACTCTTGACAGTTTGTCACAAAGCATCCGTCAGCCTAATAGTTTTCTCAAGGACTATGAGGAAAAACTATCAAAGATATTTCCAGATAGTGAGTTACAAGGAGATCTGAGAGAAATGATGGTGGCTTGCGATTGTGTCTCAAAGAAATGGCGTATGTGAAGGGGGCCCAGCCACGCTGGTGCAGGCAGAGGGCTCTGCTGGGTGGTGTTGAAGTCACATGGGAAGGTCTCAGGTTCAGATGCCGGGTCAACCTGAACATACTCGTGACCTGTTCTGGCTGGAGGGTTGTGTGTCTGGGTGTGGGTGGGTGGCTGGGTGGTGGACCGAGGCATGATCAGACCTCGTCAGGGGTACCTCTCTCTCTCTTTAAGAAAATGAAGGAATAGGACTTGAGAAACAAAAAGAAAGAAAAGAAATAGCATAGAGCGGCATGGGATGGAACAAGGGGTGCCTTGGCCCATTTTAAGAGGACATCTATTGGGGCCGGCAGGTGGCAGGGTGATTAAGGAGTCTGGTCTCCCACGGGGCCGACTGTGCTTGGAGTTCTGGACCTGGAGGTTTGCCTCGCTCTCACCCTGTCCCTCTCTGGTCAAATTAAAATAAAGCTTAAAGAAAAAAAAAAAAAGACATCTTTTAATTGAGCAAAATATGGCCAATTCAGAGTGTGCACAGCGGAGCTCATGGCTACTCTAAGACTTGGGTGAGATCAGGTTTCAGTGGTATTGATGGTGTTCTTGAGCAAGTCATTTTTAAAAGAAATCAGTAAGTGTGACAACACTAGCAAATGAATGTCTCCCAGACACACTCTTACCTACTTACCTATCTCTTCTGACATACACAGGGGAAGGCCATGCCCCCTCTCTGGCTGTGTTAATCCTCGTGTTGAAAATGGCATATCCCACCTGTAGTCAGGTACTGTTTTAGATGATTTATGTTAACTCATTGGATTCTTGCCAAAAAAAAAAAAAAATAGAGATGAACAAACTAAGTATGGTTAAGAATGTGCTTAAGGGTCAGCAGACTGATAAGCAGCTAGCTTCCTAGCCTGTAAACCCAGGCCCTCTAACTCTAGGAGTTATGCTCTCAATCATACCACCATATTCCAGGTCACCATGGTCCCTAACCCTAACACAGTGGCAGGGACAGAAAGATGCAGTCGACACGTATTGGATAAGTGACCGAGTTGTAAATTGTTCTGTATTCCGTTAACCACCATTTGTCTAAGCAGTTACAAGCCCAAATTACATGGTGCCAAAGAAAAATTAATACAGGCTTATAAAACAATATTATAATAGAGCTCTGTACTGGTTAGTCTCCCTGGGGAGTTCAGATTAATTTGCACAGCCCGAGGTACAATTTACTCTGCAGGTCATTGGAGAAAAATAGACCATGCCTAGATGATTATAATGTATAAAAATAGCATGTATTTCTTGCCCATGTGTCAGAGTCAATAGGAAAGCTCTTTTACTCACTGCCAGTATTTTAGCAAATAGGGTATCAATAGACATCGGCTTTAGCAAAGACGACACCTGACCTGGCAGTGAACTGCCTGCCCTTTGGCATTTGACCACATTTTAGCCAAGATGGGGCAGAACTTTGAATCACATAGATGTAGTAAAAGTCAACACTGCCTCAGACAGGTATACTCAAAATATACCTTATAAACAGATATTTTTAGAAATTTTGTTTCCCTTACTGGAAAGTCTCCTTGGCAGAAATGTTGCTAAAAATCCAATGAGATATAAAAGGTTTTGCACTAATTGCTTTGGTCAACTGACCTGCCCATGTATAAGGTCTCTGAACTTCAGTGTTACTTGGGCAGAAAAGGATTAGAGTGTGTTATTATTATTTTTTTTTTTGGAGTGGTTTTTGCTATAGGGCGCGTGTGCTCGCCAGACAGACAGAGACAGAGAGACAGAAAGCAGGAAATCACCCCCCAGGGGGGATGGTCACGCCGCAATCCCTTCTCCTCCATTCTCCTCTTGGGATCTTGGGCACGCATGCACACGCGCCCGGCGTGAGTTTAAGCCACCGGGTCCGGGACTCGAACCGCGGTCGACTATGTGGGAGTCCAGCGACATAGCCATTACGCTAACTGCTGGTCCCGAGAGTGTGTTATTTTTAAATTCTACTACAAGGACCAACAGATGGCATAATGGTCGAGTCACTGTTGACCACCATTCGAGTCCTGGACCCAGTGGCTTAAAACTTATGCCAGGCATATGTGCGTGCGTGCCCAAGATCCTGAGAGGAGAAGGGATTGTGGCATGGCCAGCCCCCCTGGGGGGTGATATCTCACTTTTTCGCTCTGTCCTATCTCTCTCCTGCAAGCACATGCACCCTGCTGCAAACAAATAAGAAAGAAAAAAATTGACCATTATCATCACTCTATCCTCAGCAGTGTACTTTGTCTAAGTGAAAGCTAATGTAAACTGATTTGAGAAGCACCCTGGAATGACGAGCACATGTAACAGAGTTAGCCACACTTAGCATTAAGACCTCAAGTGACTTTAAAACAATGGGAGTCACCTGGGGCCAGCAGGTGGCATAGTGGTTCAAGGTGCTCAACTCCCACATGGCCTACTGCAGTTCAAGTACTGGGCCTGGCAACTTGCTTTCTCACTTTCTCTCCCTCTGGTCAAATGAACTAATAAAAATAATAATAATAGTAAATGAAGCTAAATAAAAATAATTAGAAAAATAAAACAATGGGAGTCACAAAACTGAATGATTTCATCCATGTCAAATCCTTAAAAGATTATTCTATGCTCACTTTAAAAGTTTTAAATAGAGATATTATTTTTATGCATTTACATTTCGCTGAAAAATTTCACTTTCAGTGTTTATTTCTATTTTGGAAGGTTTGGCAAAAGGAAGATTTTTCATTATTTAACCAAGCTAGGTTCCTAATGTGTTTGTTTGCACACAAGGGGCTCAGCATTTACTTGGGATCAGGGCTCACTTTTCTTCTGTATCTACCGTTGACAAGTTCTATCTCAGGAATGGTTCTGGGAAACTTGATGAAGATTTGCTCATCTGAGCTGTGCTACAGGTCTTTCAGAACTGTAACCCGTTTTCAGGCCTCTGCTTTTGTGCTGAGAAGTATGTTGACACAATGTAACATGCAATGAGAAGGTGACAACCACCTCCTAGAATAAGGCTTGGGTGGTTTTTGTTCATTGGTTTGTATATATATGTATGTGGTGTCAAGCCCGGACTTTTTTATTATTATTATTATTCATGGTAGAGAGTGCAAGTATGTGCACAAGAGACAAAGAAGTGGCCTTGACAGAGCCTGCTCATGCCACGCTCCCCTCCCTCCACCCAAGATGACCAAGGGCACACAGCTATGCCCGACGTGATTTCAGGCCAACTCAGCCATCCAAACTCCAGCCAGCCACGTGGCCTCCAGAACCGGGCTGATCTAAGCCTGGACGTGAATCAAGCAATTTATAGTAATAGTAATAGTAAATGAAGCTAAATAAAAATAATTAGAAAAATAAAACAATGGGAGTCACAAAACTGAATGATTTCATCCATGTCAAATCCTTAAAAGATTATTCTATGCTCACTTTAAAAGTTTTAAATAGAGATATTATTTTTATGCATTTACATTTCGCTGAAAAATTTCACTTTCAGTGTTTATTTCTATTTTGGAAGGTGAAACGTTAGATAAGAAAAGTTTAGTACTATCAAAAATCTCAGAGGTGAGTGTACAATATGAACTCGAAGGAAGCTGCAGCAAAATGGCCCAAAGTGTACATTCCAGAATCAGCATGGGTTTGAGTCCTGGTTCCATCACTTGATCAAATTGTTTGCTTTTTTTTCTGCCTCATTTGACTCATAGGCAAAATGATGGTGATCGTGGGTACCTTCCTCGTAGTATTGATGTGACATTCAAGTCATAATAAGCATAATGTATCTCGTGTACCCAATTACACAGTGCAGAGACTGAATAAAGGTGAGCTGTGGTGAGGGCAGTTAAGGTATCTAGCATGGCTCTGGGAGCCTCAGGGCCAGAGCAAGGTCAGAGGCACTAGGCAAGTCTGTCCTCATGCAAATGGCATGGTTTAATTAAAGACTGGGCCTCATCCTGATAAGGAATTCCCACCGCTGCCAAGGCACAGTCACAGAGTTACCACGGAACTCCTTGTCTCCAGTGATGGGGAGGGTAAGGGTATGTGCGCACGAGCGTGTGTGTGTGTGTGTGTGTGTGTGTGTGTGTGTTTGGTTCTCATGCTGTGGATCCCCCTCATGTGAAGGGACAAGCTGTCATCTGCCACAAATGGTTGGGCAAAGTGTCCACGTTAAAGCAGTTTCTGGTGAACCCGCACCCCAATACCCCAACACATACTCAAGGTCTGTTCTCAGTAATATTCTCTCAGGTGAGTTAGCTGAGTGAAAGATAAAGAGAATTCGTTACAGTCCTGCAGATGAGTCCTTTCTGCCATAGGAGTTCCTAGAAACTTCTGCGGGGGCTAAGTTTGGATTGTAGATGCCACTAGATGGCAGAGGAGTGTTATTAAACCAGTCAAGCCCTACAGACTAGGGCTGGGAACATTCCTCTCCCTTTCTTTCTTGGTCCTGCCCAGTCTGCAGGATCCTGAGAAATCTTTCCTGTAACTGGAACTTCTAGTCCTTGTCTTTCTCGGGTCCAGTGAAGGCTCACGTTCAGCCCCCCACACTCCAAGAGTCTGTGACCTTGGCTGGCAGGCACTAGCATAACCCAGCACATAAGGAGTGTGGTTTTACTGGTGCCCAAACTCCTACTAACAAAAGAGCCAAAGCGTTACAACCTTGACCATTTCCTTTCCCAGTCTCGCAGAACAGGACTTTGGGAAGAAAAGGCAACATTCTTCAGCACTGCAGAGGCCTGGACAGAGAGGATGTGCCCCACATACTGGGATGCCATCAGATGGCCACGTATCAGCCACATGCACTTCTCCACCTGCGCTCTCCAAGGAAGCCCAACGTGTCTGCTGCTATCTGCACCTTTCACAGCTTAACCTCAGAAATCCTCTTTACTGGGCATTGCATATAGTTGCTAGCACTCTAAAATTTAGGAGACTACTTTGGACTAGACTTGGGTGATCTTATCAAAAGACCTTATTTAGCTTTTTTTTTTTTTTATTTTAGAGATTTTTGCTGTAGGGCACATGTGCTTTCTGGAGGGACAGAAAGACAGAAAGTGAGAAATCGCCCACCCCCCGGGGGGAGATGGCCATGTCACAGTCCCTTCTCTTCCATTCTCCTTTTGGGATCTTGGGCACATATGCACGTACACCCGATATGAGTTTTAAGCCACAAAGTGTGGGACTTGAACTGTGGCCAACTACGTGGGAGTAGAGTGATATAATGATTACGCCATCTGTTGGTCCCTTATTTTGCATTTTTTTAAGAGATAAAGTTCTAGGGGCCAGCAGATGGCATAGTGGTTAAGGACACTGGGTTCTCTCATGGTCACCTATGGTTCAAGTCCTGGACTCGGTGGTTAAAACATGCTGGGTGTGTGTGCATGCATGCCCAAAATCCTGAGAGGAGAATGGAGAAGAGATTGTGGCATGACCATCCCCCACCCCCCCAGGGAGGTGACTTCTTTCTTTCTGTCTCTCTGTCTCTCTAGTGAGTACATGTACCCAATAGCAAAAAATCTCTCTCAAAAAAAGATAAGGTCTGGGGACCAGCAGTTAGCATAATGGCTATGTCGCTGGACTCCCATGTAGTCGACTGCAGTTCTTGTCCCGGACCCGGTGGCTTAAAACTCATGCCGGGCGTGTGTGCGTGCGTGCCCAAAATCCCGAGAGGAGAATGGAGGAGAAGGGATTGTGGCGTGGCCATCCCCCCCGGGGGATCATTTCTCGCTTTCTGTCTCGCAAGCGCACGCACCCTATCGCATAAACCTCTCCAAAAAAAAAAAAAAAAAAAGAAAAGAAAAGAAAGATAAGCCAGGTGGTGCAGTCCCTAGTGTACGGGTTTGCAGTGCTGGAAGTCACAGAGCTGACCATGATTGGGGATCCCTGGGTCAGTCTGAAAACACAACAGACATGTACACCTATGTGTGCCCAAGATCCCGATCTTTGGAGGGCTCAGAGAGGATTACGGTGTGACCAGACCCTGGTAAAGATACTTCTCTCTCTCTCTCTCCTTTGTGTGCATGCACAGATGCTCTCCAAAGTTAAAAGAAGAAAACAAGATAAAGTTTTTGAGTCTGAACTGGAAGATGTTCTTTTTATTTCTAAATTCTGGTTTGGCTATATCCTGTCTCTAGAGAGTTTAGGGTGGGATTGATCAAGCCGTCTCATACACAGAAAGGAAGTCTGTCCCTGGAAACAGAGTTGCTTTAATGTCACCACCACAGAAATGCACAGGTTTTATGATTCAGAATTTTAATACATTCAGTATAATTTGCTAAGTACCACAAAGCTCCTCCCCTCTCCCCATTTATACCCATCTGACCAATTGTTCTGACAGGTATCTGTCAGCTAACGGGAGAGCAGGAATATGGCCTGGAAGATTCCTGTGAAGAGACAGAAGGAGGACAGTACAGCCTGGAGGGGCACCACATTGAGGCGACAGGGAGCTGGGTTCTGAGCTGGCAGCTGAGGGAGGAGCCGTTCCGTCTTGCCTCTTACCTGAGCCCTAAGCCATTGTCAATTTGCAGCCCTCTCTGAATCCGGGAGCTGTTCAGGGCCCCAACTCCCACCTCGGTATGGTTTTCTCACTGGTGAGTCACACTGGCCTTGATGGTCAGCTGAGATGGCAGCAAAGCATTTTCTATGCACCCAGACCTTCTGCAAGGGATTGTCGCAGTGGCCACTTGCTCTGCTGGAGACTGAGACCTTCAGGCAAAGGACCTGTTTCTTGGCTTTAGGAAGAGCTTTCCCCCCTGGCTCCCAGCTTCCAGATTAAGCCAACTCTGCCTGCCACAACCTGGGCGCTGGGTGGTTCAGCTCCTCGAGCTTCCTAGTCAGAGTTATTGGAAACCAAGCCATCCACGAATCAAAGGACTCAGAGCCGGGAGCCTGCCCACAGTCCTGGCGCGCAGAGGCAGGAACGGAGGCTTAGGAGAGCTCAAAGCGGGGGAGGAGCTGCACCCTCATTTCTGAGCTTCTCATCTCTTTGTCCCAGTGTCTATGCAGGGCTTTGAAAGGTGTCATCAAAGTGGAGAGTGAGCTGGGAACAGATCCCTTTCAGAGCTTCCAGCCACTTCCTTTCTTTCTTTTTTTTTTTTTTTTTTGAGGAAGAGATTTTTGCTATAGGGTGCCTGCCCTTGTAGAGACAGAAAGCCAGAAAGCCAGACATCGTCCCCCAGGAGAGATGGCCATGTCGCAATCCCTTCTCCTCCATTCTCTGGGATCTTGGGCACACATGCACACGCGCCCTGAGAGAGTTTCAAGCCACCGAGTACAGGACTTGAACCATGATCGACTGTGTGGGAGTCCAGCAACATAACCATTGCGCCATTTGCTGGTCCCCAGCCATTTCTCTCTATCAGAGGCAGCGAGCTTGCCTGACTTCCTAGAGCATCTCTGGCTCCGATCCCCCAGGGCTTGAAACCGTGCCCCGCCCTCTTGCGTCCTCCTAGGGCTCACCCTTCTCCTGGCTTCCAGGACTTCTGCAGGGGCCAGATCTCAGCTGGCTTTCCTGTTGTCCCGGTCTCCTATTTTGGCCTGGGGTCCCTGGCTGAGCCAAGCTTTCTTCCTGTCCCAAGAACCTTGGTTCTTTCTCAATGGTCTGTTCTTCAGGAAGGAAAACCGCACATTTCATTCTCCCCCATTATATTTAGTTGGATTTCCAGCTTGACTGTCAGGGAATTTTTCTGACAGTCATTCCCGTTTCGTGTAGGAGAGTATTTGCGTTTGTGGCTGTGTACATTTTTGGAGCAGCGATAAGACTGATACAGGAACACAGCTAGACGTTCGCAGACTTGCTTTTAATGGTGCGTGAGAACTACGACTTTTCCTATGAAAAGCTCCGCTGTGCTGTCTTAGGAACAGAACTGAGTCCTCCTGCTTTGAGGGCTGTTAAGATGGGCAGTCGCCCACCAGTCCCTGTCCCCGTGCCTCATTTTGCGATGCTTGCTTAGGGGGTAGCAGACTTAAATCTGCTTACTTCAAAAGTCACAAGAAGAGAAGGAGGCGCTGCATTACGTACCGCCTGAGTCACATTCTCCCAAGACGCCATGCCACAGTCTGGGCCGGCCGCCAACCCTCCCACTTGGCACGAAGATCACAGATTTGAAGCTGGTCCTCACTGGCATGATTGGAACCATTGCCAATTGTGTGTGAATTGATAAGGAGCTAACAATCATCCCGAAAACGACAACGATGGTAATGAAGGCACAAAGGCACGTTTTTAATGGATCTAAGGTCCTATGCATTACCTAGGAACCCAAGTTCTCAGAACACTTAAATCTGGGTTCTGGAGAGGGCAGCAGGCAAAGTCATCATCCGGGGCAGTTCGCAGGCTGAGCCTGGCTCAAGAAGCCCCTGTGACCACACGGTGACAGCATGTATGGATTCTGTCACTGTCACTTCCAGCAGTTACTATTTTAACCAGGTAGTGCTTGATCTCTGCCTGCTGGGAAAGGCAGTCACGACCTCTTGCCCCTGCCACCCCGGCTGACCCCGCTTCCGCCTGATAAATGTGTTTTCTAGCCCTGTTTCAGCAGAGAAGTGTTCCGCCTGGGGCAGGGTCTGCCTCCTCCGCCATCTTCTCCCCAATCATCTTCTTGCCTCTTACTCCCTCAGCTTCGAGAAATTTCCCTGAGCAGTTGGGTTGACTGTGGACACCGTGATCCGCTCCCTCCAGAGGCAGGGAGGAAAAGGGGAAATGGGCCCATCATGCAAAACATTGCTCACGCTCAAGTTGCAGTTCATGTCAGAATGCAAAGAGCCACACAGCCCTGCTGGAATCCCAGGCTTCCGGGGAGTCATGGGAGGCAGGGCAGGGTAAACAGGAGTGAAGAGCTGGCCTCCTCTGAGTGCACAGTCACCGCAGGCTTGGGCAGGGTGGGGCAGTGCACTTGCTTAACCCCACAGGAAACAAGTCAGGGTCAAAGGACTGCTTTAATCGGAATTAGATCTACCTGAAGAAGTCAAATTTTCCTGAGAAGCTTTCATTCTCTGTCTGCTGCTCAAATAGGCCACATGAATATTAGATAAATAAGGACAGACAGGGATGTTTTTAACATCCCAACAAGAAGGGGGGAATGGGAGTGGGGACAGGGGAATTACTTCCAGTGCTATTTAGGATCAAAGGAACATTTTGCTGTAATACTAATGGGATCAGAGTTATCTAAAATTTGAGGAACATTATAATTTGTGCCTGTGTGTATAACCCTGCAGCAATTACACGCTATGGAAGTTAAGTCAGAGACATATCGTGCTTTAACAGCTATGCAGCAGGGTCCTCCACCCTCACCCCCACCCCCTGCCAAGTACACTGTTCGATAAAGGATTTTCACACTGAGGCCTGTGGGTGAGACCTTGGGTAAGTAAGTTACTTAACGGTTTTGAGCCTGTATTAGCTTATTAGGACTGCCATAACAAAATATCACAGGCTGGGTGGCTTAACAGAAATTTGTTTTCTTGGGGCCAGCAGGTGGCGTGGTGGTTAAGGTGCTGGACTTCCGTATGGTAGACAACTGTTCAAGTCCTACATCTGGTAGCTTGAAACTCATGCTGGGCCCATGTGCGTGCATGCCCAAAATCCTGAGAAGAGAATGGAGAAGGGATTGAGACATGACCATCCCCCTAGGGGGTGATTTCTCACTTTCTCTTTCTCCATCTCTCTTTCTCTCCAGCAAGTACACGCACCCTATAGCAAAAATCTCTCTTTAAAAAAAAAAAAAAAAAAAAATATTTTCTTACAGGGCTAGAGCCCAGAAATCCTAGTACTAGCTGTCAGCAGGTTTGTTTCTCCTGAGGTCTTTCTCCTTGGCTTGCAGATGGCCACCTGCTTGCTGGGTCTTCATGTGGTCTTTCTTGTGTGTGTCGGTGTCCTGATCGCCTCTTCTTCTTCTTCTTCTTCTTCGTCTTCGTCTTCGTCTTCGTCTTCGTCTTCTTCTTCTTCTTTTTAGAGAGAGATTTTTGCTAGAGGGCGTGTGTGCTCTCTAGAGAGACAGAAAGTGAGAAATCACCCCCCAGGGGGATGGCCAAGCCGCAATCTCTTCTCCTCCATTCTCCTCTCAGGACTTTGGGCACGCAAGCACATGCACCCAGCATGGGTTTCAAGCTACCAGGACCAGGACTCAAACCATGGTTAGCCATGTGGGAATCCAGCAATGTAGCCATTATGGCATTTGCTGGTCCTCTTTTTTTTTTTTTTTAAAGAGTTTTTTGTTTGTTTTGTTTTGTTTTGTTTTACTACAGGGCATGTGCACTCACTGAAGAGACAGAGAAATTGAAAGTGAGAAATCACCCCGGGGGGATGGCCATACCATAATCTCTTCTCCTCCATTCTCCTCTCTGCATTTTGGGCACACACACACATGTGCCAGGCATGAGTTTTAAGTCGCCAGGTCTTAAAACTGTGGTCAACTATGTGGGAGTCCAGCAACACAACCATTATGCCATCTGCTGGTCCTCTGATTGCCTCTTCTTATAAGGATATTAGTCAGATCGGATTAGAGCCCCCCTTGATGATTCATTTTAATTTACTCATTTAATGACCCTGTCTCCAACTGCAGTCACATCCTGATGTACTGGGGGTTAGGGCTTCAACATCTGAATTTTACAAGATACAATTGAGCTGATAACAAAACCTCAACTTCCTTTTTTGGTAAAACTGGAATGAAACTTGCCCTCCTTTCTTGTTTTGAGACTTACTTGAGTAAAGTAAGAAAATGGACTGGGGAAGACAGCCAGTGGATACAAAGCAGGTTGTAACATACAGAGGTGGGATAGAGAGCTTAGGACAATGCGTCTTATGGGCCTGTGTGAAAAGTCACACTTTTTGCATACCCTCAAGGTTTGGAGGCCAAGTGGCTTGGAAAAAGACAAATTGCAAAGATGCTGCTACACGTCATGCTTCCTTAGGAATTTGAACCCAGAACTATCTCGCGAATAATTTGTCTATCCATTGTCATTGTTTGCACACCTACTCTGAGCTGGACACCACTTCATCCTTCTACAGATGATGTGAAATACTGAGGGAACTGGATGAATTCAGTCGCAAACTGGGTAGGAGAGGACTTCTGGTTTGCTTCTCATATGCCTTACAAGGAGCTTCACCCAAAATAGCTCACCTTCGACAACTTTCCAGGACACTCCTTCTTCAGGTACAGAAAGCTGTTTGGGATCTATAAGTCCACAAGAACTGGAGGGTCGCCCTGGGTCTGAGACTGGAGACTTGTAGGCCAAATTCAGATGGGGACAAAATTCAGGTTCTGTCATTCTTAGAAACCAGATATGGGATGTGATGAGATAAACCTGGGGCCAGCAGGTGGTGTGGTTGTTAAGGTATTGGACTTCCACATGGCCCACCAGGGTGTGAGTCATGGACTTAGCAGCTTGAGAATCATGCCTGGTGCGTGTGTGCGTGCCCCAAATCCTAGGAGAAGAATGGGGGAGAACGGATTGTGGCTTGGCCATCCCTCCTGGGGAGTGATTTCTTGTTTTCCCTCTCACTGGCTCTCTGTCTTTCCTCTCCAGTGAGCACATACACTTTATGGTAAAAACCTTAAAAAAAAAAGAGAGAGAGAGAGATAAATCTGGGTGCTATGAAAAACAGGGGCCAGTTACAAACACACACACACACACACACACACACATTCACACACATGTGGACACAGGCCAATAGAGTTTGCTCCTGTCCTTGGTTAGAAAAAGCAGCATTTGATGAGTAGCTTTTACTGTTAGGATTTCCAACCCATGCTGATGAATGTCCTTAGTTCACAGAGGACAAGATAATGAATGCCCTCGTGTACCTTTGACACCTTTCTCTAGTGCATTCGAAATTTTTTGTTTGTTTGTTTTTTTGGAGAGGTTTTTGTTACAGGGTGCGAGCACTCGCCAGAAAGACAGAGAGAGACAGAAAGACAGAAAGCTAGAAATCGCCTCCCAGGGGAGGTGGCCGCGCCGCAATCCCTTCTCCTCCATTCTCCTCTCAGGATCTTGGGCACGCACATACATGCACCCGGTGTGAGTTTAAGCCACCGGATCCAGGACTTGAACCGCGGTCGACTATATGGGAGTCCAGCGACATAGCCATTACGCCAACTGCTGGTCCCAAGTGCATTTGAAATTTCAGAACGGAATAGAAAACTTAACACCCAAGCCACCCACCTGAGCTATGGGAACCCCTTCTCTATTCAGTTCTACTTCATACAATGGGGTATGGAGCATGTGCAAAATATGACTCTACCCTGCTCGGACATCTCAGAGCAAAGCAGTGACTCCTTGATTTCTTTCTGGTGTTAAGTTCAGAGTTTGAAGTCACTGCATAAGAGAAATGAAAAAAAAAAAAATCTACAGCCACAAAACAAATGTGATAAATTGAGGCAGAAATGAGCCTATAGGACTAACAGGGCGGGGAAGAGAAAGAGAACATTACAGCTTGCTATGAGAAGAAATGAAAAAAGGTGAACTGAAAAGAATGGGAAGGAGAGAGACCTGAGGAATTTAACTTTACCATGGACTGCTAGATTATTTTGTAGCTTAGAAGCTCTCTTTCTTTAGACTTCGATCTTGTTTTATTTCCAAATCAGGACTGAAAATGGAAATTATGAAGCCAAAAATATCAGGCAGCCTCAGATCCTCGGTTAAAAACATCAGCAGCAAACCCGACAGAGCTCACCTCCCCCATTCTTGACATTTCATTGTAAGAGGAAAACCACAAGCCAAAGCTCGCGAAGGCTGTTATAATTAACTCATAAGCCCTCGTGTGCTTACTAGTGGTTTCAGGTCTCTGAGGCTCAGAGTAATAGAAGATGGGGTTATTTAATATGCATGATGGCAGGAAGAAACAAAAACACGTTCTTGTGCACTTTGTTAATCCACAGCCTCGTTCTGTTGCATCCATTAATTTACTGTTCCCAGACTCAAGGGAATCACTTCTGTGTGATGTTTATCTGTGTAAATGTGGCATAAAAGGAGTTAACATATGTCAGCTGGGGTTCTTAATGGCAAATAACAGAGACCAAGCCGCTGGTCAAAAGGACGGTATTGGAGAGTCCTAGATCATTCTGGAATTTCAGGAGGGCTGGAGAGTGGTGCTAAGGCCGTGCACCAAAACAGATCCTGAAATCAGACCCGGGGGTGCCCTGGTGGACACCTCACTGCCTTCCCTCTGGGTAAAGATGCTTGTCCCACTGGACAAGCTGGTAGAGCCTCCCTAAGCTGACTGCAGTGGCCACCATCCTGCCAGCTGCCCCCGACTCCTAACAAGGTTCTTCTAGTCCAGGGAGCCTCACGTTCGAATCCTCTTCTTCATGTTCTTACTTTTCCAAAGCTCTCTGGAAATTTCCCATTGCCTCTTTTTGTCATCTTTATCCAGTAGGAGGGGGCACGTGATCTGGAACCACACACACACACACACACACACACACACACAAACACACACTCTACACTTGAGTTGTTTTGCCCAGGTTGGGGTCATCCTATCTGGAGGGACAGCTGGGACTTCAGCTTGATGTTCAGTGGTGTTTAGAGAGGTGATTAAGACTCATGGCGCTTGAGTCTCCTGGGTGGCATCTCCCGTTCCCAGTTCTGCCATGGGCTAAGGAGACACTCCTGATTCTGTAATCCCTAACCTATTGGAGCAAGGTCGACATGTCTCCAAAGAAGGGACAAGTGTAAAGTCTCAGGGGCCAGTGCACGTATAGATCATAATTAAGAGGAAATCCTCACATACATTGCAAGGCTCCTTTCTGGCATGGCCGGGGAGTCTTGATTTTGTGCAATCTCCAAGACAGTAGAAGACCCACACGATTCCTGATGGCTACTCCCTGGCATGTCTAGATGGGGCTCCTGGCTGACCATTTATGGTAAAGGACTCTTCTATCCTTTCATCATGGTGGAGGGGTGGAGAACAGTACAGGGCCTGGTACCAGTTCTCCCCATGACTGTGTAACGTGTCACTCTCCTGCATCAGTGGTGCAAGGTCATATACTGAGCGTTTAATGTGGTAGAATCACCATCTTGAGAAATGACTAGGCCAATTATGTTCTCAGCTATAAGCTCATCAAGAAAGAAAGATTGATTTTATATATATATAATTTCTTTTTCCCAAAGGTGGAGCCAGGTTGTGCCCTGGGTGTATGGACTTCATTTGTCTCTAAGGAATGTCAGATGCCTTCACTTTCAACAGTCTGGGTTCCTGAATGAGACAGGAATTAACCCACTAGAATAAGAAGGGCTCTGCAGGTTGAATAGGAGGATGAAAGAATGGAGTCTTAAGGTTGACTGAACAGAAGAGGGTGAGCTTCTGGAGTAGTGAAGGCACGCGTCAGCTTGTTGGCGCTACCTGTGGAAGGTGATACCTTGGGTGATGGCTGGTGACCTGGAGGTCAGGGAAGTATAGGGAGCTAATATGTTGGATGCCAACAGTCAGGCAAGTCTCTCCTGCTACTGGGCAAGTGAGGCTTCCCTCAGATTGAACCTCAGCACTGGACAGACTGCAGGGGACCACATCTATGACTGCAGACGGTGATGTAAGGTAAGCTAGCTAGCATGGACCCCAGACTTGGAGAACTGTTTAAGGTACCTCTAAGTTCCCAGAGTTTCTGTACAGCCCAAGAGTTGGCTGGGAGCCCCAGAGAATAAAATGGATATTGGACTTCTTCCTGATCCTTTATTTTGGAATGATTTTGGATGTAAAAAATTATTGCAAAGTACAAAGACAGTGAATACAGAAAGTTCTTGTCTCCTCGTCACCCAGTATGCACCATTGCTAATGTTACATTTCCAAGGTACGTTTATCAAGGCTCAGATACCATTGCTGGTACTGGATATTATTGACTAAACTCCAAACTTTATTTGGATGTCATCAGTTTTTCCATGAATAGCCTCCTTCTCTTCCAGAATCCAATCCAGGGTACCATCTTGCATCTAGGCCTCATGTTGCCTCATCTCCTCCATGATAGTTTCTCAGTCTTCCATAGTTTTTGACATTGACAGTCTTCAGTAGCCCTGGCCAATTATCCCGTAGAGTGTCTCCCAAACTAGGTTTGTTGATATTTTTCTCAGGATTAGATTGAGTTTATGAGATTTGGGGGAGAATATCATACAGTGAAGTAGCTTCTCATTACTTCACATCAAAAGACACATGATCCCCACATAAATATCAGTCCTCCTCACTTGGTTAAGGTGATTTTTGCCAGGCTTCACCACCATTAAGGATTATTTCCCCTTTCCTTATTCTATTCTGTTTTTAATTTGGAATAGATAAAGAAAGAAATGTGATGCTACTTGCAACAGAGTGTCATGGAACAATTCTTGCCTGTTATATTTGCATCTGAATGAGGGTTTTCTTGAAGCCCTCTGCCTCAACCAAAAGTAGTAACTCTAATGGAAGGAATTTCAGGCGCTGTGACAGTTGTGTGTGGGCGCATGGGCTTGGGCGATAAACGTAAGCAGTGTTCTTAATCCTACCACACAGGCAGTGCCCAGCCCCTCCTATATATAGGGCCAGACCATGGCGTAGTCTGTTTATAAAATCTCGATACAGATTTGAAAACTTAACACTCCCACACACATATGAGGGAGCATCCTACCATCTAGATGCTAATGCAAGGTGGGAGTGCAGTTTGAGAAGGGGTGTTGTATTGATGGTTTGTCCAGGACAAATGAAGTATCTTTGGTTGAGGGCATAATTCAGGAAGAATATGGTACCTTTCTAGTTCAAGGCCAACAAGACAGGCAAGTGATTTCAGCATAGAAACCTTTCCCACATCTTCGAAATTGGAAGCTACAAAGGGTAGATATGAAAACAAGGATATAGCCGACCCTTCAGTGTTCATGATCACCAGATAAAAAGACCCTGCCCCCATAGTCCTGTTGCTACCCGTTTCATCTCTATTTTCCCAACTGCTTCCGATGACCCTAAGAATTATGGATTTTCAGGTTTAATGTTTTAGACAGAAAGTACTTTTGTGGTTGAAATCAGCAGAAAGGCTCCATGAATCATTCAGAATATCTGAAATGACAGTCAAAGTAGTTATTGGAACATTACAGAAGTTGTTTATTGGGCTTAGCAACAGATTTAGAGCAATAAAGCCTGATGATGTTTATTCACACTTTGTGCTGTGAAAAATTAAAATTCAGTTCCGTAAGTCTGACGTGGGTCCCTAGCAGAATTCATCTCATAGTATCTCTTTAATGTGGCTTGTGTTACAATAATTCTGCAGAAGGCTGGAATGAGATTTGATGTGGGGGCTGGAGATTTGATGGATGCCTTTGGTGGCAATTAGGATGGGGCCTTTGGGGACTCTGAGTTCAGGAAGGCCCAGCTGAGCTCCCTGGGCCCAATGCTCTGACTTATAGATCAAGACTAAGCTCATCTCCCACATCAGCTTCCACCTGGTTCCATTTAGACCTGTCCTTTTATTTCTTTCTTTCATTCTTTTTCTTTTGTTTTGTTTTTAATTTGCCATAGGGTATAGGCACTTGGAGAAAAACAGAAAGAGATAGAGAAGGAAAATGAGAAAGCACCTCCGGGGGAATGGCCATGTCACAATTCTTTCTCTTCCGGTCTCCTCTTGGGATTTTGGGCATGCATACACCTGCTCCCAGCGTGTTTTATTCAAGGCTCTGGATCTGGGACTCTAACCACACAGTAGCCAAGTGGGATCCAGCTGTCTTAACCATTATGCCATCAGTTGGCCCCTAAACGTTTTCTTTTTTGTGGAAGTTGGGCTTCTGGACAGACAGTAAGAATGAGATGCCGTCTCTTTTCCTGAGAGGCTCCTTTTAGAAGGGGTAGAGGAGGGTGACGTGGAATGAACAGCTAGGCAATTACAATCTGTGGCTGGGGAGGGGGCCTGATGGTGGTGCAGCAATACAATGTGAGTCTCTGCAAGACTGACTTACATGGAAAGGCTCCTGGTTCAAGTCTGGAGACCTCCCTGAGTATGCTGGGCATCTGCTTGTCCATGAGACAAGTGCTGGCTGCAACTGTGGTGGGTGGTCGTATGAGGACCTTGTTCAGGGGTGCTGTCTCTCTCTTTTCTGTCTCTCCCTTTAATGGAAGGAATAAATAAATAAACCTTAAATTTTAAAAAATGCTAATGGAGTTACCCAGGTGAGAAGGTGAAGTGGGAAAGGAAGGGCATACCAGGCAAAGGCAGAGCAGGTTAAAAGGCCCAGAGGCAGCTGTAGGGAATTACAGGAAATTAACCCAACCAACCTCCACTGAAATAACAATGGGGTTTTTCTTCCTCTCTCTCTTCTCTCCTCTCTTGCTCTCTCTCTCTCTCTCTTTTTCCCTTTTCCTTTACTCAAGGCAAAGTGTGTGAACACACATGCAGGAGTGAGAAACAAAGAAAGAGAAAGAAAGCAGTCCCTCCAACTTTCCATTCCATCAGGGTCCTGGGTGCGTGTGCGCCCACCTAGCGTTCTGAGGCGGGACCTGGGCTTGAACCCAGCTGGCCATGTGGGCTCTGGCTTTCTCTCCACAGCACTTCACTGCTGTACTACAGGGCTGGCCTTGATTTTCCCTCTCTTAAAGATAATAATGATATAAGGATTTAAAACTTTATTGTAAAAAGTAAATATGGTGCAAATAAGTGTTTTGAAAGTTTTAGAAGAGTGTAGTAGAGAGGAAAAAGAGTTTTAAATATTAAAGAAGGTTAGAAAACTACTGTAAAATACTTCACTGGTTCCATGGTAGGGGTGAGGCTGTGCTCAAGAGAAGCTGGATCCCACATGGCAACTGTTACCCTGAAGCACGCCGGGCTCTCATGCAAATGCCCAAGACCCCATGGGCTGTAGGACTGCAGGAAGGGGACTGCAGTGTGACCAGACCCTATGGAGGGTGTTCCTCTTTCTCTTTTCTGTGTATACACGTGATCTATCATGAAAAGGAATAATTTTTAAAAAATCCAACTATGCTTTGGGCATAAGCATTGATAAATGAATAGAGCAGAATAATTAACCTAAAAGACACCCAAGAATATTTAAGTATTTAATAAAAGAGGCAATGGGGAAAGATTTTATTGAAAAGTGATAGAAAAATTAGTTCTATGTAAAAGATTAAAATTATACCTCATCTGATATATTAATAACATTAAAGAGATTAGCATAGAAGTAAAACCCAAAGCCATATAAAAGCAGAAGAAATAAGAAAATTGAGCTCTAAGTACCACATTGATAAACTATGAAAAACAATAAGGGTTATGAATATAAAGGATCACTAGGGGCCAGCAGGTGGCATGGTGATTAAGTTGCTGTACTCCCATGTGGCCCTCTGTGGTTTGGCGGCTTGTTTTCTCATTTTCCCTCTTAGTCTCTCTGTCTGTCTTTGGTGAACACATGTGCCCTATAGCAAATTAAATAATTATAATAAATATACAAATAATAAGGAACACTAAGCAATAAGAAGGCAAATGGCGAACTGGTAAAAATATTTTAACACTGTGGTAAAAGGCCAATATCCTCACGAGAAAACCTTACAAAATATTAAGACAAAAGTGAACAAAAGTGCAATTATCCAATAATCGCGAATGTATATTCAACCACAGAGGTAGAAAAAGTAAAAAGAGATGCACAATAAAGCATTGAGAAAACATATTTTCACCTGTCAAAGTGGCAAAGATGTTAAAAGAAGGGACTTTGACAATATACACCATGAACACAAAATGTTCACCACCTTTTCCTCCAAATGCCACCATTAGGAGTCTGTCTACAGGCTAGAATTTTGTAAATAACAACATTGTTATTAAAAGCACATTTCTTCCCTAAGTGTGGGTTAACTGTGATCAAGAAAACACAAAGTTGTAGCAGACGCCTCCCCATTTTATGTCATTTTACATATTGTAAAGAGAAAGAAAGGGTTTGTAGTCAGATCATGGAGTCTATGACAACAGTAAGTTACTTAATGTCTCTGAACCTCAGTTTCTTGATTTTCAAAATGAGATATCACAGTTAGATGAAGTCCTTAAGGTATCATAGGGATGTAATAATTGTTCAGTACGTGGTGGCTCACTCTCTCCATGTCCTCATCATTATTTTTTATCTCCTCAACACGTGTGTGCTGATTCCATTTATTGAGTTAGAAGGAAAACGTGTTCTGAACACCTCAAATCATGACGTGTTTGAGAATTTGTTGGAAAACATATCGGAATCCAGAAGGACAGGAAGAAGGAAGCAATTTTGAAAAATTCTGAGGATTTGGGAGGGTGCCATGCAGATCTCATCCCAAAGTACATGGAAGAAGGGAACAGAAGCTGGTGGGAAACGAACAGGAGACCTGGAGCCCAGCGTTGGAGAGCTCAGCACTGACCAAAAACCAAGAAACAAAAACACCAAAACACAAACAAACAAACATAACGCAAGCAGATAGCCCCAGAAGTTTTCAGGGCACATCTACCTTGAAAGAAGCCACCAAAAACATTGCCTCATTCCAGCTTGAAGAAAACCATCCTGAAGTCCTACTGTGTACCCGTCTTCCTGCCTCAGACACTCACTATTTTGGTCCACGTGAGCGCCTGCAGGTGTCTCTGGGTAACAGTAACAAAGCTGACATGGAGATCCTGGTTCACGTGTCAACTTCTGGGTGGGGTGACTTCTAGGTCCCTCCCAGATCCCACTAGGAAACAGGAGCAGCCTCTCCTAGAGGTGGAAATTAGGGAAGACAGACGGCCACGTGCCGGCAACACGGAAGCATTTCTGTCCTCTGTAGCGCAGACCTGATCGGATTAAAGCAAAGGACAATCTGATCTGGAACTGACTGTAATGCAGACGTCAGGCAAACCCCCTGATTCCAGAGACCAGAGCCTGCAAAACTTCAAAGCCTTACTCACCATATCTGCGAATTCCTGGGGCTTATATTCTCATGATCCTTTCTGTCTCTGGCCCCTCTGGCCCCCAGGCGGCCTCTGCTTGGCCCTATATCAGCCAGGCCAGAAATGCAAACACTTCAATGCTTTTCACAAAGAATTCTCTCATACCAGGCACTTCATGAGTTCAGTTAACTCTGATTCTTCACTGGGGCAATTTTGCCTCTGGGGGACATTTTGTGGTGTCTGGAGACATTTTTGGTTGTCACTATTGGAAGGGTTGTTGCTACTGGCATCTAGCAGGTAGAAACTAGGGATGCTACAATGCAGAGGACAGCCCACCCCAAAGAATGATCTGACCCCAAATGCCAGGAGTGTTGACACTGAGAAACTTCCTGAATTAAAGATGTGACGTTCATGGGGCTGGTGACATCTCACCGTACATGGTGTTTCTGCCTTCTCTCTGACTTCGCCTTTTCTTTGTCCTCTCTCTGTGTTTCCTTCTCAGGAGCAAAACAAACTTCTCTCCCTGTGTCATGGCCCAAAGTTAAGCAATCACATTTAGTAATAAGAGTTCAACGTTGGTGTCTCATTCTCTTTAACAAACATCTTGTTAAATTATTTCTTACAAATGCAGTGCATGCCTTAAGAGGAATTCTGGTAAATGTTATTACATTACACATCGAGGAACCACTTATCTGGGAAATAGAAGATTGTAGAGCCTTATCGATTTCCACCAAATCTGAGGGTCAGGGAGGAGAGGTGAGGGCATGGAGGCTAGGGGAGGGGGCAGGAAAGAGAGCAGAAGATTCCACCAGCTCTCTAAAACCCTCAGGGTGTAATTGTTTCCAGGTCCAGCACCAGCCATAACGAGCAGAGTCAGGAAACTGGGAAGCTACTTGCTGGGAGCACAATCACATCCGGCAGAGGGTGTTCGCTGCTGTGAACATGAACGGGGCCCCCTGGCATGTAGGGGAAGCCCCTGTCCAAGGGCCTTCTTCCCATCTCTCCCTCCAACCTCCATCACCCTGCTCTGCAGAGTGAAACTAGAGTCAATCTCTTCCCTTGCATAAATATTTCAAACAGGTGGCCCCATAATTTCTAAAGATCACACCTCAACTCCCAAGAATGGAGGGAGAAAGCTTGCCCACTTCCGTCTAAAAGGCTCAGCTCAAACAGAATGCATCTGACACGGAAGCCTCCGTAGTTCTAGACAAGGAACCTATCCAAGGAATTGAGCAAAGAGCTCCCTAAGAGATGGACTCAAGGCAAAAAGAAGTTCTCATTTGTGTTCTCTGTAAGACCCAAGAGGCTACTCCAGCCAGGGAGACGGTGCTTGGAACCTGGAGAAGGACATATCTGATGGCAGGAGAGACAGTGGAAGAGAAAAATGTGATTGCCAAATTGCAAACCCCACTGGAGGTGCTGGGTACCACAGAAATGTAACTCGGCGAAGCAGATGAAGAGATTGAGCAATTCTCCCAGAACTCAGAGGAAAAATAGAAACAGATTGTGGAGCTAGTTTGATAATAATAAATATTATTTCAAAAAGAGGCTGGGGGGGGGTGGAGAGAGGCGAAATGGCAACAGAAAAAGATAGGGAAGGATACTCTGAGCTGCCATTGTCTGTTTTGTTCTTCTCAAGGGTGTGGAGGGAACGAGGAGGATCTTCCTAGAAAGAGTGAGTTCAGACTCGACTAAGGAAGTACGATGTGTCCTGAGAACAGGCAGAGATAAGCTTTATTCAAACAAGATTGAGCAGAGCGCAGCCGCTGGCCTCGCCCACTGTGGCCGTTGGCATCCTGACGGCAGTGTGTACTTGGAGAACATCTGCAGAGGCGCACTTTTTCCTGTAACAATGCTACAGGAGCTCGCTAATCTGGGACTTTCGGGAAACAATAAAAATGATCTGATAAGAATCACTAAAGCCGGGCCAGCCAGTGCGTGGTGGATGAGGCGACTGGATCCCACATGACCAACTGTGAGCACAGGTCCCCAACCAGTGGCAAGGTGTGTCCCAAATCCTGAGATGAGAGTGGAGGGATTGTGGCATGGCCATGCCCCCTAGGGGATGCATTCTCACTTTTCCTTTCTCTTTCTTTCTCTGTCTTTTTGGTGCGTGCACATGGCCTACAGCAAATTAAAAAGAAAAAAAAAAAAGAATTACTGAATCCAGGGCCAGATAATGGTGTAGTAAAATGTGACAGTCTGCAGGTCTGGTGCATGAGGGAAGGTTCCGGGTTCACAATTGGAGACCTCCCTGAACATGCCAGCGATCTCTTGCTCTCTCTCTCATTTTCTAGCTCATGAAAATAATAATAATAATTTTTTTGGGGGAAAAAAAGAATGACTGAAACCACTGCTGTTCCACAAGAATTGCAGCTTACTGCAGTTAACCGAAGAATCTTTTGTATTGTGCAAGTGCATTTTGAGCACCTGTGCAACCTGCGCTTCTGGCCTAGATGGTTCTGATATTAGTTTCCTGAGAACAGGGGAGTTGGCGAAAATCTTCTGGTTAGTGTGGTTGAGAAAACAGCGTTTGTTTTGCTCTGGTTCGGGTCCCTCTCCTGCAGATGTTACGCTGGTCTGAGGGCACCAGACCATCATTACTCGTTTTCTGCTGCTGCTCTTTTTCACAGTCCCTTTTGAGCGCAGTCTTTACACCCAGGTCCTTGTAGGGTCTACTAGTGTGTGCCTGCCAGTCTTACCTGTGTGTGTGCTCTCAGTACCCTGTCCTGTGTCTGCTTGCCCTGGGGTATAATGCCTAGCAGTTTATTGTGCCTATGCCATGCCAATGAAATGGGTTAATTTTGCTCTATTAGGTGAGAAACATAAATTCCTAATGTGAGATGAAACTGTATCTGTAGGTGGCAGGAGGCCCCGGGGCTCTGTGAAACTCCCGTGGAGCCCCTCAGACACCTTCCTGGCCACTGTCGCTCAAAGGCTGCCCTCTGAGTTACTGCATGCCTGCACTCGCGTGGGCCCAGAGACGTGGCTCAAAGCTGCACCAGCACCAGCACCCATAGGGCAGTGTGTCTCCAGAGTGACAGAAGTGACCCCTGGCTCAAGAGTCCTGAAGTGAACAAACACAGATTGAAATGCCAATGGGAAGAGCTTACCCAGGAGACTGAAGAACATCTACAAAAGCTGAGCAACCCATTCACCCCAGTCCGCTTTAGCAGACCCAGAGAATTACTCAGGCTTGAAGTCCTGAATGGGAAATGAGGACTCAGGGGCTCAGCTAAGGCTGGATGGAGTGTTTTCAGAAGAAATATCTAGATTATGTAGGTGGAGTCAAAGAATTTATATTTTTATTGTTTATTCTATGTACTACTTAGACTGTATTTTACCAGATGCCTATTTTATTTTTTCTATATGTTTTTAAAAAATTATTTACTTAATTTTATTTATTATTATCATCATTATTATTAATTTGATCAAAGAGAGAGAGAGAGAGAGAAAGTGAGAAAGCAAGCTGCCAGGTGCAGGACTTGAACTGTGGTGGGCCATATGGGGGTTCAGCTCCTTAATCACCATGCCAACCCCATATTTTTTCTATATTTTTAAGCCCGCCAAAGCAGAATAAAACAGAAGGGTCGGGACCAGCAGTTAGCATAATGGCTATGTCGCTGGACTCCCATGTGGCCGACCGCGGTTTGGATCCCAGACCCAGTGGCTTAAAACTCACGCCAGGCACATGTGCGTGCATGCCCAAGATCCCAAGAGGAGAATGGAGGAGAAGGGATTGCAGCGTGACCATCCCCCCTGGGGGGTGATTTCTCGCTTTCTGTCTCTCTGTCTCTCTCTGTCTGTCTGGTGAGTGCACGTGCCCTATGGCAAAAACCTCTCCAAAAAAAAAAAAGGGGGGGGGTCATTGGCCAGGAACAAAAGGGGAGCTTGGCTGAGGGTCTAGGAGACGGATCTCTACACCAGGCAGATGGCTGAGACGCCCAAAGCATGGTGGGAGTAGCACATGAACCAGGAAGTCGGAGCTAGACTGGTGAGGATGGAGAGAATGTGTGGTGGGAGAGGAGCCTGGAGAAGCCTTGCACTGTGGTCACGACCTTAGTGCATGTAGTTCATATCTCCTTCCACGACTCGCATGGTAGATCACCCCAGTAACTGTCCCAACGAATTCTACCTCCGTGCCCTTGGTACTCTGCTCTCATGGTAACAGTGCTGGCCATGGTGACTTATTCTGGCCATAGGGAAGCCTGTAAACACAACATAAAAAGAGGACCAGCTGGTGGCATAGTGGTTAAGGCACTGGACTCCTACATGGCCAACAGGGGTTTGAATCTGGGTCCAGCAGCTTGAAGTTCACACTGGCTATATATGTGTGTATTCCCAAAATCCCAGGAGGAGAATAGAGGAGAAGGGATTGCCCCCCCCCCGGAATGATTTCTCACTTTCTGTCTCTCTATCTCTGATGTCTCTCTATCTCTGGTGTCTCTCTGTCTCTCTGGTGAGTGCATGCTCCCTATAGCAAAAAAATCTCTCTCTCAAAAAAAAGAAGCTTAAAAAGCACTTGTGTATTAGGACTTGCATTTTCTTACTGTTTCTACCACAAAGAAACACATGACCCAGTTGACAGGCAGCACCAACCTCCAGGCCTGTGTGTGAGGCAGATTAGACCCTCCCAGCCCCCGCTGAACTGCCCCACTGATGACCTCAGCAGCATGAGTGACTCTAGGCAGGACCCGCAGAAGAACTGTGCTCTAAGGCAGCTCAAACTGCTGACCCTCAGAATCTTGAGCAAATAAAATGGTGGTTGTTTTAAGTCACAGAGTTTTGGGGTGGTTTATTATGCATCTGTGTATAAATACACTCTGCCAAATGCCCCTTGTTACATTTGCATCTCACACCTTACCCTGCACATAATATGTGATCAGTAAATGCATTCTTCCATAGCATTTGTGTAAGCAGCTATATACAGTAAGAGAATGAAAAATAGTATAGAACAGTGAGATCTGGCCCTCACATATCATTCAAAGTTAGGCATTTTTCTTCCCGTGAGTCCAGTTCATCTCCAGATTGGAGATCTTGTCTTATATTACCGGATTTAGGTAAAATGGATGAGGTTGACGAGTTCCATTTCCCTCTAATTGCATAGGGAGGTCTGAAATGCATCTTGCCAACACTGGAAGGAGCTCAATTAACTCAGGGCTCCCCATGCATCCCCTCTGCTGTGAGAAGGAGAGGGTCTTAGAGAAAAACCTGGGTACCAGCTAAGCTACCCAAGGGTTTATCACAGTGGCCCCCAGGATCCTGGGCTGAGTTCAACCCTTGGGAGCCATTCCAGCACAGTAGCATGACTGCCCAGGCAGGGCACATTCCGAGGTGCCCTCCATGAACTTGCAGGCACATTCTTTCTGTTCCCCATGGACGGGAAACAATGAAAAGCTTCTTAAGGTATGGAACTGCATCTCAATTTCTGGGGAAAAAGTAGAGCTCTGCAATGTCAAAATACTGTTTTTGGTAACTCTCAAAAAGCCATTTGTCTTTTGGCCCTGAATTTGCATGACAGGTGATTATGTAAATAATTCGTTAATGATTATATTTGTAATGACTGATAAATATAATTTTAAAATGAAACAAACAGACTCTGTACTACCCAAGGCCCTTTTCCTCAGAGTGATTTGTTTAATGAGTCATATCTTTCTTATCACTTCATGGAGAGGCCAACCTGGCCGCATTTCGGTTGCCAGTTTTCTCAAAAACAGGTGTCTTATTTCCACCCAAGGCATGCAGTGCATGCACAGACCTGGCCTAACCACTGAAGAAAGTTCACCTTTCCACATTTCCTGCAACTTTGCCTACAGCAGGAGCAGCAGGCATATCAGATGCTGTATTGTGTAGGTGTTGCTTCCACAAAGTTTTCAACAGCCACTGCGACACCAAGGACAAGCCTTGGGACATATTTCCCCAGGGCACCACTGAATGGCCTTCCAGATGGGGTGCCTTCCCTAGGACTGCCACCTTGGTGTGTGCCCTTGGATAGCGTGAAGCTTTGGGCATACATCAGAATTGTCATGGCTGGACATCAGAAGCATGTGATCGCCTGACCGTGGTGTAATGGGACCTTCTGGTTGTTAGCACAAGCTCTAGCTATCTACGCAGTAATTGCTCAAGCGAAAAAGAACTGCTGATATAGATTATGAATGGTCCAGTTTGCCAGGTGTAGTAAGCCACCAAAAAGGCACAAAATAAAGTCCCTGGTCATGGATGTAAATGTTCTCTATCTTACAAAATATGAAGTTAGGGCCAGTAGATGGTGTGGACTCCCAATGGCCAACCATGATTCAAGTCCAGGACCTGGTGGCTTGCTTTCTCACTTTCCCTTTCTCTGTATCTATGTCTCTGGTGAGTGCATGTACCCTATAGCAAATTAAAAAAAAAAATAATTAATTACTTAAATTAAATAAGTAACCCTTTAAAATATAATACATAAATAAAGTTAAATTAAGTAAGGTAAAGGGCAAACCCTGGAGCGCAATGCAAATAGAAACATATGAACTCAGTTATATTTCAAAGGAATTGCAACCATGTTGAATAGGGGTGGGCAAGGAGAACTAATCTGAGGACACGACCCTCCTGTCTTGGTTGTCTGAGCAATTGGGATTACCGGCATATATCACCGCCTTTACGTTGGGCGGAAAATTGGACCCTGACCTCCCACCAGCCTAAGGAGCAGTGTCTTAGCAGCTCCTGCCAGGACTTGGTCTTCCAAGTAACATCTGAATACAATTCTTTAACTACAGACTCTCAGCCCAGGAAACAACAACAACTGCTAGCAAATCTTAAACTCCTTTTAATAGATTTCTTTGTGTGTAGTGACAGGAAGGTGGCAGTGGGTATTGTAGAATTAAGAAAGTGAGCAACAATATCAGTGTTTTGAAAGCCTGAGTCCTCACTGTAAAAGGAGGGATATGCAAATATGGAAGGAGGGATATGCAAATATGGAAGGTGGGATATGCAGATATGGAAGAAAGGATACGCAAATATGGAAGAAGGGATATGCAAATATGGAAGGGGGTAAACAAGAAAGAACCATAGGAGACAAGACTGGAATCAAAGCTATCAGCGAAACCCACGGCTTCTGCTCTTACCTCTCTGGACTGGACGTCTATTTTCTGGTTGTTTGCCCTTGTACCTCTGCCCATCCTGTTGAGTCACAGAGAATTTTCCTCCCATTCTTCTGTTAGTAGAGCCACACTGCAATTCCTTCTCCTCTATTCTCCTCTCGGGATTTTGGGCACACACGCACATGCACTCACACCCAGCGTGCATGCACACACACATGCCCGGCTTGAGTTTTAAGCTGCTCGGGGGAGACTCCTGCATTAGTTGACTATGTGGGAGTCCGGAGACATAACCATTACGCCATCTGCTGGTCCCAACTAAAATTATATTAATGTTTATATTAAAGTAAAATTCTTTATGGAAGTCTTACCTATTATAAGCACTTTGCCATACGGGGCCAACGTCTGATTCTCTTTGTTTCTTATCAGGTGCCAAAGCATTCAATGATAATTTGTTAAGTGAAAGAAGAAAAACATTATTTTAAGAATAAGTGCAACATTCTGCACAAATCTGAAGCCCTAGCTGTGTATATTCTAAAGAGGGAAGATTTACGCTGATGACAAAGCTTGATTTCAACAAGGTCAGTGTAGATCTTTCACATGATATGGACTCTGGAAAGATAATGATAGTATAGGATGTATTAATGGAGGTGTAGCATTTAGAACAAGGGAGGTGACTGAGCCACCCTATTTAGCCTTCAGCTGACTATTTTCCTATGTTCAATTTTTTAGTATTGTCTTTGAATTTTAAGAGAGTTGTGTGCAGCATGGGAAAACCATGTCATGTGCAGAATGGAATGAAGGGGATTCTTTGGACTGGAAGAGGGACTCCTGAGGAAAGGGAAGAGGCTAAGAAAAAGGAAAACACACAAAAATGGCCTTTAAACATCTGAAAAGGTGCTACATGGGAGAAGAAAATAATTTTATGTCTTCTGAATCAACCTGGGGAACAGAAATGGGGTCGATTTTGGTGGAGATTAAGTGGGAGGGGTATTTTTGTCTTAACACAAGGACTCGTCTAATGTGGAACGGGTGGTTTGGAGTTAGTATTAGTTTTCCCCTTTTTGGCATCTGGAGGAGCTTTCCGCGAGGGCGCTTGTATAAGTGCTATGGGGCAGAATCGGATGACTTATAGATACTTTCCATCAGTATTTTTCCATTAAATGTTGACGCTGATTAAGAAGAAAAGTCCCAGGAGACACTTACTGAACAAAACAGTGTGTGTTTGAATTCTAATGGTTTGTCAGGAAAGTCATGATACATTTTTGCATAGAAAAACAAAAAGTATGGCTTCACCTAAGACCTACTAAGTCATGACATAAGACAATGAGCACAAAAGGAACTGGGAAAAGGGAGTTAGTCTCTTGGGCTGGGCTTGATGGCGAAGTGGGTGGAACGAGTGCAGGGAAGGAGGCTGGGGACCTTGGGGGCTGAGGTCCAGCATGAAGAAAGGGCTGCAGGAAGGAAAGGGAACTTGTGTGCACAGCAATGAAGCAGAGCTAGGACTCAGGTAGGGGAGCGATGTTCTGTAGGAATGTGTGGCCGAATGGCACATTGAAGTTTCCTAGAGGAATCGAGACGCAAAAGAAAACTCTGAAAACTCTGAAAACGCCACGAACTTCAGGTTTTAGTTCCTATTTCCATCATTTACTAACTGAATGACCACGAGTAAGTCACCTTTCCTAGACCTTCACTTCTCCACTTCGCAAAGGAGGCTGGCATGCCTTCTACTCTACGACCCCCGGACTCTTTGAGGTATGGTATTGCCTGCCATTGTAGAGTCAGGAGCAGAAGAGGGACATGAGAGGGATATTTTAGGAAGGTTAATTTAATATGCAGGGCTGATGGAAGTCAGAAGAGAGTGAAGGTGGGAAGAACAGCTGAGAGGAAATTCCAGTAACCATTTCTCAAAATAATGTCATTCAACTTTAATGTCGTTTACTCAGAGTTTTATGTCAACGTGTCAGGAAACACAGAGTTTGGTGTTTCTATATGATAACTTTGTTTCTAGGTCACATTCATTTCCTGTCTTCTTGAGTAATTAAAACACACACACACAATGCTGATACCATCACTAAAAACACTACACCAGTGACCTAAGTCTAACTATTATTTCTTTGTTTTCTTTCATGAGAACGGTTTAAAGAGTGGCTCTCTGAGTAGAGAATGCCTCTGTTACCATGCCCTGTGAAATATTCGGCACCAGCCACAGAAGTATTGCGGTGTATGGAAGAATTTTCGTGTGTCTTTTTTTTCCTCTCAGCAAACTCAGCTGGCTGTTGACAATACTGACCTCTTACTCCCATTCTCTCTTTCAGTGGGGACTTTGTTTGTGATGAAGTTCATCCCAAGTTGTAAAAGAGTTCTGACGGTGACAGTTTGCTCTTTTTCTTAAAATAGTTTGCTCCCCACAGAGAGCTGAATGCCCAGGGCGGCTGGGCTCTCAAGGAGACAGTGACTCCTCTGAGGTCACTGCTTTGCAGCTGGCCACAGACTGAGAGGGAAAGACAGTCACTGCCACCTTACAGTGACTGGGGCTGGCAGGGGCCGCGGTGAGGTGGAAGGGAGGGAGAAGAGTCTTTGATCACTCACTGTAAACTGGATGCTTCACCATTAGGTGGTGGGTCAGTGACTGGAATCCCTTCAGAACATGGCCTGCCTGTGATGTGATATGACAGGAACTGCCTAGTGACTAATCGGGAAGGCGTGAGAACCGGCGACTTCCAAGTCTCAGCTCCCGGGGGTGTGATCAGAGTCTACCCAATGAGTCAGCGCAAGGTGGACGGGATGCAGGGAGGTGAGGGAGAGCCACAGAGGCCATCCGCATGGGTGTGGGCCACCCCAGAGTCTCACCGTTGCCTTTCTTCTTTCTTTTCTGCCTTTATTCCTTCCCTCTCTCATATCTGATGTGGGAGGAGGAGGATTGGGGAAGCAGTCACGTCTGGATGAGTTTGAAAGCAGGGAGTCATTGTGATGGTCTCAGTTGCTTATTTGTATCAAACCCTGGACTTAGTGGGTAAGAGGAGCGTGCATTGTGGTTTCCTATAACCTTGATCATTGCAGGCATAATGCGCCCTTTTTCCTACTGCCAAAGCATGGTCCTGTGACCAGTACTGCTCTGTGGGGTGCTTCTGTTTTGTTTTGCTTTGCCTTTTTAAGTCTCTAATGAGATGACCACAAAAGTTAGGATAATGCATTTAAAAACCTGTGTAACAGATCGGCATTGTTAGGACACTGAAGTGCTTTTCTATTGCGTCATGCCAAGCCCTTCATGTCCATGAATTAGAAATGTTGGAAGTGGTTTCCTGCCATAGACTGTTTGTAAGACTACTTGATGTCCCATCACTTCATCAACAAAATGTTTACACGGGGCAGGCATCAGCTCTTGGGACATGAACCTCCAAGAGGCTGACAGTCCAAGCTTTGTGAATCTTTAGTTTATAGCCTAACGATTTAAGGTGATTGTCTAGTCTTTCCCTTTGCCAAGATGGATTCTGAAAGGAAAGGTGTCATAACCATCATCTCTGGGGTCTCCCAAAGCCTCAGGCCCGGGACTGAGAACAGAACATTCACACAGTAAACACACATTCAATCAAGTCATTACTTTGCATTAGTGGGAAGAAGAATGAGGTAAAAATTTCAGAGCAGTATTTGGCAATAGCCAGTAGGTGGTTGCTTTGCCTCCCTGCTCTTTCAGGCCCTATTCTCAGGACAAACTTCTGAGGTCACAAACCTGGACGGGAAATAACTCCACTTCTGAACTGAAGCAAAAGCCCAACCCGAAAAAAAAAAAAACAAGAATCTGCAGGGAATCTTCAAAGGAAGCCAAATTCTTCCTAGGAAAACCTTATAGGTTTTAATTTATTTAATTTTTATCATTATTATTATTTTAATTTGGATAGGGCATGCATGCTCACTACAGACATACAGAGAGAGAGAGAGAGAGGCCGCCAGGTCTGTGACTAAAACCACAGTCGGCCATGTTTGAGTCCAGTGTCCTAACCACTGTACCACCTGCTGGCCCTCCATTAATCATATCTTAAAACTTACCTTGTGGGAGTTTGGAAGCAAGAGTCTCACATACACCTGTACCTTTGGTGCCCACCATGGCACATGAACGATGTGCTGCTGAAGAGCAGAGTAGCCCCCAATGGTCTGTGTAGGACTTGGCGTCCTACACATGGGAGGTCCGAGCTGCTCAGTGGTCTGCTGCCCCTTTCAGTCTCACTTCATAGCAGAGACACCGAGATGCAGAGAGAGTAGCTGAGGTGCCTTTTGGTAATAAATTGTAGCCATTTGCAAGGATTCATGATGCAAAGCTAACTTAATTTGGACCAAAATTGGGTAATACAACTCCCATCACAAAAATGAACTCAGTCACAAAGGAAAACCTCAATGATCTGACATGTATTCACATCAAAGGAAGGCTAAATGCATAAGGGCACGTCTACACTCCAGGGAGTCCTATCATGGCAACGGATAAGCTGAAGCCTATGAATCTATGAACTCAAGAGCATACTGGCAGTTTAAAAAGGACCAAGACCAAGTGGAACATTGTTTTCTAGGTCAATTTTTAGTATAAATATAAGCTAACATGAAGAGCTCCTATCATCTTCAGAGTTTGAATCTCTAACAATCCTCTAGAGAAGAGTTTCTCAGCTGCCACTACTGGCAACAACTGGAAATGTCTCCGGACATTGGGAAATGACCTAGGATGCATGGAGACAGAGGGTGTACGGCAGGGTGCGGGCAAAACTGGGCCCGGTTGGGAACCACTGCTGTAGTAGAATGGTTACTTAGAGTTTTGGAAGAATTAGAAACTCACCTGTGGGATAAAAATATTCTCAACATCATGTAAACTGCAACTACAATGAAATATTGCCACACACCTTTTAGAATGGCTTAATACTTTTTAAAATGACAATACCAAGTGCTGGCAAAGATGCACAGAAGTAGACATTTGATACACTGCTGATGGGAATGCAAAATAAGATGGTCACTTTGGAAAATAGTATGGCCGTTTCTTTCTTTCTTTTTTTTTTTTAGAGAGAGATATTTTGTGTGAGCTCACTAGAGAGACAGAGACAGAGAGACAGAAGTGAGAAATTACCCCCACTGGAAAGGATGGGCATGACATAATCCCTTCTCCTCCATTCTCCTCTTAGGATTTTGGGCACGCATGCACACACACCTAGTGTGAGTTTCAAGTGCCAGGTCTAGCACTTGAACTGCGGTCGACTATGTGGGAGTCCAGTGACATACTCACTACCCCATCTGCTGGTCCCAATATGGCAATTTCTTATAAAACAAAATTAAAACTAACTTCTAGGGACCAGCAGGTGCTGTGGTGGTTGAGATGCTGGACTCCTACACGGCCGACTGTGGTTCGAGTCTTGGTCCTGGAGGCTTGCTTTCTCTTTCTCTCTCTGTGTCTCTACCTGGTCAAATTGAATAATAGTAATAAAAAAATTAAATAATTCTTTAAAAAAAAACCTAACTTATATACTTACTATGTGACCCAGTAGTGGAATTCGCTCCTAAGAAGAAACACAGTGAAATGTAAAGTTATGTTCACGCAAAAGCCTGCATGTGAATGAATGTAGCAGCTTTATTTGTAATCACCAAAAAAGTAGAAACAGGGACCAGCAGATGGTGAAATTGTTACATTGCTGGAC
This sequence comes from Tupaia tana, assembly GCA_026018925.1. Taxonomy (NCBI): domain Eukaryota; kingdom Metazoa; phylum Chordata; class Mammalia; order Scandentia; family Tupaiidae; genus Tupaia; species Tupaia tana. The sequence goes on along the minus strand of JAKSZU010000010.1, from coordinate 24,505,115 downwards.
TCCCATGTAATCTACCATAATTTGAGTCTTGGATCCAGCGGCTTGGAACTCATGCCAAGTGCGTGTGCATGTGTGCTCAAAATCCCAAGAAGAGAATGGAGAAGGGATTGCAGCATTGCCATCCCCTCTGGGGAGTGACTTCTTGCTTTCTGTCTTTCTGTCTCTTTCTCTCTGGTGAGCACATGCACCCTATAGCAAAAATCTCTAAAAAAAAAAAAAAAAAAAAAAAAAAAAAAAAAAAAAAAAAAAAAAGTAGAAATAGTCCAAATACTCTTCAACCTATGTATAGATTGACACACTTTGGTATATATACATGATGGAACACTACTTAGCAACAAAAAGTAATGAACTATGTGGAGGGTTATTTCCAGTACCGAGTGGTTTCCAGTGGGTTTGATCTACTCTCCCTGGAGGCCGAAGAACTTGTAGAAAAGGAAAGAGCTGCCCACAGTTTGAGTGTTGCTTGACTTTGGCTTGTGAGGGTGGAGAGAGGAGGACTTGAAGGAGATCTCTTTGCGTATTTTCAGATGCCCAACAATGGCTGAAACCAAAGAACAAGATGCTCAGAGACCCCTCAACCAAGCATTTGCTAGGCCTGGACAGAACATTTTACTTGGTCTTCTATAAGTTTTTCCCAAAAAGAATCCTTTTCAATTTTTTGCTTCAATAGCATAGCTCATGTGCTGGGATCTTCCAGAGGCTTGACCTTCTGGAAGTTTCTCCCAGGAAGCATACAGGTAGCTTGTTTGTCAGGATCTTCTAGGCTTTCCAACTTGACAGAAGGATCTTCTCTTGATCCTTGGGGAATTTTCAATTTTTCACTACATTAATTTTTTTCAATCTGTTACCTTTTATTGTAGCTTCTCTTGTTATAATTTATTTTATAAATGTGTCTCTGCATGTTCATCTTTAAAAAAATTAAATAGAAAAGTTAGAATAGGGAAAGTTTCCCTGTCATTTCCCAAGTCCCACCTCCCCAATGAGATAAGTTTTGCCTCCCCTAGCCTGCAGTCTTGTCGTCCTTTCCTCAACTCTCTCAGTATTTATCACCCACATCATTCTCATTTTATGCAAATATATGCATATCTTGTGATCACATGCCGTTAGAGGCACCATTGGGGCAGGGATTTTAAAAATTTATTTATTTTTAATCTTTTACTTCTTATATTGAAGAAAGTAGGTGGTTTGATGATGAGAATGATAGTATCAAAACACTAGATGTCCTCCTCTTTATCTGGTTTAAGAATGTATTTTTTGCCTACAGTGAGTTTTTAAAAGGCCAGATTTGGATAGAAGGAGAAGGGAAAGTGGGTGTAGAGAGACAGAAGGAGACTAGCCAGCATCCCCCTCAATCACCTCAGTGTGAGAAAGTTATGCAGATGAGAAATGAAGAATTTTAATTGGTAAGCTTACTCATCTGGAGATAAGGGGTTTTACAGGCCCCACAAAACCATCTTTGGGGCTGGAGTTACAACTTCCCAGAGGGAATATTTTAGCTGTAGCCCCACGGAGCTGCCAAGAATAATGTTTTTAGGTGTGAGATTGAAAACTTTTCCCAGAGGGCTATCTTCAAGGTCAAGGGGACCATCTGGAACTGAAATGAGAGATCTACTGACAGGCAGGGAAGGACTGAGTGACATGAAGCTCACTGGGGGGACAAATGGCATCTGTCCCCCTTGTTTGAAATTCTTCTTATTCATACTAGTCTTTTATTTTTTAAAAAATGAAAATGCAGAGAAAGCATTCATAAAATACACTGTAATAAGAGAAGTTACATGAAAGGTAATAGATTAAAAAATAACTTCACTAGAGCCCCCCGTCCGTGCCGAGCCCACTCAAGTCGCAGCCATGTCTGGGGACGAGATGATTTTTGACCCTACCATGAGCAAGAAGAAAAAGAAGAAGAAGAAGCCTTTCATGTTAGATGAGGAGGGGGATGCCCAGGCAGAAGAAACTCAGCCCTCAGAAACAAAGGAAGTGGAACCAGAGCCAACTGAGGACAAAGATGTGGAAGCTGATGAAGAGGACAGTAGGAAAAAAGATGCTTCTGATGATTTAGATGACTTGAACTTCTTTAATCAAAAGAAAAAGAAGAAAAAAACAAAAAAGATATTTGATATTGATGAAGCTGAAGAAGGTGTAAAGGATCTTAAGATTGACAGTGATGTTCAAGAACCAGCAGAACCAGAGGATGACCTTGACATTATGCTTGGCAATAAAAAGAAGAAAAAGAAGAATGTTAAGTTCCCAGATGAGGATGAAATACTAGAGAAAGACGAAGCTTTAGAAGATGAAGACAGCAAAAAAGATGATGGTATCTCATTCAGTAACCAGACAGGTCCTGCTTGGGCCGGCTCAGAAAGAGACTACACTTATGAAGAGCTACTGAATCGAGTGTTTAACATCATGAGGGAAAAGAATCCGGATATGGTTGCTGGAGAGAAAAGGAAATTTGTCATGAAACCTCCACAAGTTGTCCGAGTAGGAACTAAGAAAACTTCTTTTGTCAACTTTACAGATATCTGTAAACTATTACATCGTCAACCCAAACATCTTCTTGCGTTTTTATTGGCTGAATTGGGTACAAGTGGTTCTATAGATGGTAATAACCAACTAGTAATCAAAGGAAGATTCCAACAGAAACAGATAGAAAATGTCTTGAGAAGATATATCAAGGAATATGTCACTTGTCACACATGCCGATCACCGGACACAATCCTGCAGAAGGATACTCGACTCTATTTCTTACAGTGCGAAACTTGTCATTCTCGATGCTCTGTTGCCAGTATCAAAACTGGCTTCCAGGCTGTCACAGGCAAGCGAGCACAGCTCCGTGCCAAAGCTAACTAATTTGCTAATCATCACTGATTTTGCAGTGTCTTGTGGAGATTTGGCTGGACAGGTTTACCATCAGAATGGATATACTATTGTGTTAAAAACAAGATAGAAAAGCTCCCAAGTACTTTGGCGAGTGGTTGGTTGGTCGAAATCCTTGCAAGATGCCGATGCTCAAGCTGTTGACATACTCATTGCGTACTTTAACAACTGTCAGAGAAACAGTGATGGGGTAAGGAGATGCTTTTTTAAAATCGTTCATAGACTTGTGTAAAATGCAAGATAAATTAAAGTTATTATAACAGTGATTCTTTCAATTTGGTTTGTCCTTCAGTTTTTCTTTTCTATAAAATTTGTGCTTGGTTAATTCAGCAAAAGTTTGTGTTCAGGCTCTGGCGAGGTGTCTGTCTATTCTGAGACATGACTTAGACAAGCACTTTAGCAAGGTAGTCATTTCTTATTAACTTCCCGAGATTCATAGTTGAAGACACAGCCTCCCATGAGAGGATGGTTGGAGCATGAGATTGGGAGGACGACCTGTTTTCAGTGTCCAATGGGATGACTACATAGATTTCAATGATTGTGAGGATTGTTGCTACTACCTCAGAGAGAGACAGTGAGAGGAAAAGTGAGAAATCACCATCCAGGGGGAATAGCCATGATGCAATCCTTTCTTGGGCACACATGCATACATCCCCCAACCTTTCAAGCCACTGGGTGTGGGACTCAAACCATGATTGGCCAGTGGGAGTCCAGCAACTTAACCACTATGCCATTTCCTGGCTCCCCTAGTCTTTTTCAACATGTTTTTCTATCTTGTTTTTACTACCTCAATGCCAGTCCTCCAGCTGTTGCATGAGGGAATAAAAGGTGCTCAGGAACCTTCCTCTTTAGAATTCTCTTCCTTATTGACTACTAGGAGGGGGAAAAAGCCTCTAAGTATGTCTTGTAACTGGCACACTAAGAAAACTCCTAGTTAGTTATCTGGGTAAGGAAGCAGTGTGGTATGTGCAGTATAGGGAACTCTTTGGAGAGTCCAAATGGTGATGCTAGAGGAAAACTTTTTTTCCTCTGCAACTCATGTTCTGAGTTTGAAAAATGCCTACTATAAACACTTTTCTATTTCTGGCATTCAAGTAGTCCCACCACAAACACTTTTATATATTTCTTGGTTTAAAGTAGCTTTTGAATGTGACCATGAGAAACCAAGAGATGCTGTTGCTTATGTGGTGTTTCTGGTCCTCCAGTTCTGCCTCCTGAGGGTTTGGCTGGGGGATGGCACTTTTCCATTGTTGTGCTTGGAGAAGGCCATCTTACATGTCTATGCTATGGTCTGCCTTGCTTGAACTTGCTGATGATAAGGGCATATACAATGTTCCTCACTCCTATTACCAAACTGTTCATACTAAGTGGCCCAGAAGCAGTCACTCACCCCTGAATATCTTGCCAATTTTTTTTTTTAAATCACTGTGACCCTTCACATTAAAATACAGGCCAAGTAAGTATTGTCAGGTAATTTTGGTGTGAAGTATGATAGAGGGAGCTTTCCCTCAACACAGTAGGCACTCCTGATGGAACCACACACTGGCTGAGCTGCCACCACTGTCATGACAAACCCAATTGCTGTTAATGACCCCATTGTCCTTTTTTTGTATCCATGCCCACACAATTCGCAATGTTGAATATTACTGCGTGAATAAAGCAAGGATCAGTGCCTCTCATGTAATTAGCAAAAAAAAAAAAAAAAAAAAAAAAAAAAAAAAAAAAAAAATAACTTCACTAGAGTAAAAAATGAAAACCTGCCAAGGATCAAGAGAAGATCCTTCTGTCAAGTTGGAAAGCCTAGAAGATCCCAGAAAATGAGCTATGCTATTGAAGCAAAAAAATTGAAAAAGATTCTTTTTGGGAAAAATTTATAGAAGACCAAGTAAAATGTTCTGTCCAGGCCTAGCAAACGCTTGGTCGAGGGGTCTCTGAGCATCTTGTTCTTTGGTTTCAGCCATTGTTGGGCATCTGAAAATACTCAAAGAGATCTCCTTCAAGTCCTCCTCTCTCCACCCTCACAGGTCAAAGTCAAGCAACACTCAAACTGTGGGCAGCTCTTTCCCTTTCTACAAGTTCTTTGGCCTCCAGGGAGAGTAGATCAAGCCCACTGGAAACCACTCCGGTACTGGAAATAACCCTCCACATTCCCAATGTGCATTGTCTTTGTTGAAGTCCGCTTAGATACCACCCACGGCCTTGGTCAGAAGTTAGAAGGCGAAATGAAAAATGTGTCATTAAAGTAATTGCAAATGTTACCTAGAAGGACAAATTTAAAGTTCAGTGCCTACAAACCTTCATCTCACTTTGGTTTCTCTTATGTCATTCCACAGAGGTCAAGTGTATGAATACTCAGGAGGCTTCTTCCCTCTAAAGTGAATAACGTCCTTAAGATGTTTTCTTGAAGCAAGATGGGGGAAATCTGTCCGCTGAGTTCCAGCTCTTACAAAATTTGGAATGACAAAGTGCCATGTTGGAATCCAAGCTTGCAGGTCCACCTTGACATGTGACGACTTACTAAGAGATAACAATGCTGGAAGGGTTGTGGCTTCAGAGTGCGTGCTGTGGAAATCATGTAAATATGTATATTTATACAATGAATTATGAAAACTTTTTGAAAACAAACCAGGGCATTTCTGTCACAGACCTTGAGACTCCAAGAAAGTTGTTATGCTTTATTACGTCAACTACCATTCACCAGCATGGGGTCTTTTTGGAAAATACTGCTTTGTGACTTTGGAGCAGCTGCCGCCTCCGATGGACTGTCTTGCTTGCTTTCTCCCTCGCTGCTGCCTCACCCACCAGCGCCCCTGTGCCCCGACTGGCCCTTGCCCCCACTCTCTGGCCAGAGCAGCAGCAGCAGTGAAAGAAGTGATGAAGTTCAAGCCCAACCAGATGCCGACCTATGACCGCCAGGGCTTCAAGCAGCGGGCATGCCGGTACTTCCGGAACGCGCAGGAGGACCAGGTGCTGTTGGTATCAGAGTAGAAGAAACACATGTGATCCATCCCCGCAGTACCAGTACCTCAGGGCACACACAGAGGACTGTTGGGTACATGTTTGCTGACACCTGCATGTCTGACTACGCAGCCCTGGGATTTCTTCTGCTGACATCATGACATTAACCCCTACATCATTCAGGAGCACAGAAAGATTTCATCACATGCTGGCTGAACTAGGTAAGTGCCTCTATTATGCCTCTTTGTGAGGAAGGCTCCAACAGCTTCCTGAGGCTAAGAAGAAAATGAAAGAAGCATGGTGTCATCTTTGGGGACAGCTAGAAACACAGTGCTTGTTCCCTGCCGGATGGAGTGTTCCTTAAGAAGACGGACTTTATTCATTCCAGGACAACATGCCTTAAGAAAGTGAGAAACGTGGTGGCCTTAGCCTCTGGTTCTCACCCAGTGTCCTCAGAATGGGGATTTCTCTTAGGGTCTCTGTGTTCCTTCTCCACTGGGGTCCGATGCAGACACCCAATTACAAGAGAAATTTACTGGAAGAGATAAACTAAGAAACCACAAACCTCTTTATCTTCAAATTAACATAAGGGGAAATTCATAGCATCTTAGCAAAAAAGAAAAATCTATTTTATAACATACCAAATATCAGGATGAGTAAGTGGATCTCGTGTGCTGGCGAGACAACCATGGAGCAGGTAGACCAGAAGTAATATGTCCTACTGCGATGTGGACAGACCTTCTGCAAGGTGTGGATTGAAAACAGAAAAGATAAGGTTAATAACCTAACATGATAATACAAATTTTCAATAGTCCAAATTCATAGACTACCAATTCTATGTGACAAAGAATTGTCTGTTTAGATGAGAGATTGAAGTAGCAAAGTATAGGGGGGAAAAAAGCAACAAAAAGGACAGCAGCAGCAACAAAAAACCCCACTTAATTCTGGCCATGATAGAGTGGCTGTCTGGTCTTTCTCTCCTGGTACAAATGACTAGAACTCAGGACAAAACATAGGAACTATTCTTGCTCTTTGCATTTCCATTTCATCTATAATCAGCTTGTGAAGTTCCCGATATAAGTGTGTGGGGATTTGGGAGGCGATTGCGTTGAATCCAGCTGCCTATCAATTTGAGGAGAGCACTTTTTTTTTTTTTTTTTTTTTTTTTTTTTTGGAGAGGTTTTTCGCTATAGGGCGCGTGCGCTCGCCAGACAGACAGAGAGAGACATAGAGACAGAAAGCGAGAAATCACCCCCCAGGGCGGATGGTCACGCCGCAATCCCTTCTCCTCCATTCTCCTCTCGGGATCCTGGGCACGTACGCACACGCGCCCGGCGTGAGTTACTTTGTAAGCCACCGGGTCCGAGACACGAACCGCGGTCGACTACGTGGGAGTCCAGCGATATAGCCATTACGCTAACTGCTGGTTCCCGAGGAGAGCACTTTTTAAATACGACACCTGTTCACCTGTTGCAATCCGTGCTCAGGAGCAGACCATTTCTCCTCTTGGAGGATCTGCCACCTCCACTTTCCGGTGAAGAGGCATCTGACTAAGCGTTCCAGCCTCCGAATTTTGATGAGATATTACGGAGGGACTTTCGTTTCCTGAAGCAGGCATTTCTCAAGGACAGAAATGGTCCTGGAATCCTATGGTGAAGGAATGAGTGTGAAGGGAAATGGACCAAAACCAAAATACAAAACCCAAACCCAAACCCAAAACAACAGTCTTGACTGAAATTCCATCTACAGGAGGACCTCTGTTCTGTCTGTGAGTTGCAGAGATCAGTTTCTTAAACACGTCTTTTTTTTTTTTTTTTTTTTTTTTTTGAGAGGTTTTTGCTATAGGGCACGTGCTCTTGCCAGAGAGAAGAGACAGAGAGACAGAAAGCGAGAAATCACCCCCCAGGGAGGATGGCCATGCAGCAATTCCTTCTCCTCCATTCTCCTCTCGGGATCTTAGACAAACATGCACACGCACCCGGCGTGAGTTTAAGCCACCGGGTCCGGGACTCGAACCGTGTCAACTACATGGGAGTCCAGCGACATAACCATTATGCTAACTGCTGGTCCCAACACATCTTTTTATAAAGAGAGATTTTCACTATTAGGTGCGTGTGCTCTCTGGAGAGAGAGATAGAGAGAACAAGAAATCACCCGGGGGGATGGCCACACTGCAATCCCTTCTCCTCCATTTTCCTCTTGGGATTTCGGGCACACATGCACACATGCCCAGTGTGTTTCAAGCCGCCTTGTCTGGGACTCAAACCACAGATGGCCACGTGGGAGTCCAGCTACATAACCATTTTACCACCTGCTGGTCCCTTTAAACACATTTTAACTCAGATCAGAAAAGCAGTACTTACTCCAGAGGAACAGATTCGACGTGTGCGCCCCTTGCTCTCCTCCACCGCCTCTCACTGGTCTTGCTGCCTGCTCCGTGGTTACTGACCGAGCTGCATAGAGAAGACAGGTACAATGCAGAGCTTCTGGGAGGATGGCTGTCCAGGCAGGTGAGGAAGGGAACAGGCTGACCCAAGAAAGGAAATCGTCCAGATCTCTCTGGCAGCTGAAGGGAAATAACATGATGGGGATGAAGGCGAAGAGCAGGTGGTAGTGGGAAGGGGCCTGTGACTAACCGAGGTGACACTCCAGGCAGCATGGTGACTGCCATCTTGTCGCATTCTGTGTGTCCAGCAGGCTGGGCTGCTGGGAATTCAGGACAGCAGTAGATCCGGCAAGTCCGAGCAGCACCGGAACTGACCCAGCAGGAGGGAAACCGTCTCTCCAGGATGCGGCGTGCAGCTCATCGACTCTGGTTACAGGTGACTGGGTTGTCCTGAGAATAAGAATACGGGGGACTAGCAAGGGCTGGGAGGAGGAGCCGGGGCAAAGATGATGCGGTCCAGGAAATGGGGACAATAACGGACAAGGTGGTGGAGAGGGCTTGGTTTGTGGATCACAGAGCAAGAGTTGGGCATGGAGAGCCTCAAGACAGGGTAGCGGTAGGAGCTGGAATTAGTCAGGGGAGGGAGACAGGTAGGGCAGAAGAGTGACAGAGAGGCATCGTAGTGGGGAGTGGTCAGAGGGCTCACGTACTGAGGAGGAAGGGTAGGAAAGCGGGTTAGATGAGGAGTGTGGGAAAGAAGAAAGCGAGGAGGAGGCTGGGTTTGTGAAGGATAATTTGAGGTAGCTTTCTTGTCATCGTCTTCAGTGGCACTGTGAGATCCTCGTCTGGTCGAAATGAGTCCAGATGAGTAAATGGCCAGGTGCCCAGACCTCCTCCAGCATTTATGCCACAGCACCCCTGCATCACCCCGTGACTGAATGCCCATTATGACACGCGCAGACCTCCTCTGTTGGTCTCCTGACTGGGCTCCACCTGGTTCCTGTTTCTAGGTTTAAAAGTGACCATGGGAGGGAACCAGCAGTTAGCGTAATGGCTATGTCGCTGGACTCCCACGTAGTCGACCGTGGTTCGCGTCTCGGACCCGGTGGCTTACAACTCACGCCGGGGGCGTGTGCGTGCGTGCCCAAGGTCCCGAGAGGAGAATGGAGGAGAAGGGATTGCGGCGTGACCATCCCCCCTGGGGGGTGATTTCTCGCTTTCTGTCTCTATGTCTCTCTCTGTCTGTCTGGCGAGCGCACGCGCCCTATAGCAAAAAAACCTCTCCAAAAAAAAAAAAAAAAAAAAAAAAGTGACCATGGGAAACAGCAAAGAGTAGAAAGGGAACAGTTACATTAGTCCCTATTCTTGGGATAACACGTAGTTTTATTTTCTGTTGGCAAAGATTGGTCAAAGGGTGAAGATGGAAGCTGGAGTTTGGGACCTTGGAGATGATGTGTGATGCAAGAATTGGGAAATGGAGTCAGTGTCTCACTGGATTTTTAATTAATTAATTTTATTTATTTATTTATTTATTTATTTATTTATTTATTTTTGAGAAGTTTTTGCTATAGGGCATGTGCACTCGCCAGAAAGACAAAGAGTGACAGAGAAATAGAAAGCGTGAAATCACCACCAGGAGAGATGGCCATGCAGCAACCCTTTTCCTCCATTCTCCTCTTGGGATCTTGGGCACACACGCACACGCGCCCCATGTGAGTTTAAGTCACCGGGTCTGGGACTTGAACCGCGGTCATCTACATGGGAGTTCAGTGACATAGCCATTACGTTAACTGCTGGTCCCATGGATATTTTTTATTTTTTAACATTTTTTCCTTATCTCGTGGTGGTATAATGGTTTTTGTTCTATATATGAATATAATGTGTAATGATTAAAGGACGATAATTACTAAACACAAATAAATAGTCTAATGTCCAACTTAAAAAAATATATTGCCTTGCAACAAGATCATGAAAAAGCCACAAGAAAAATAAGGTTAATGAGTCCTCCCTCCAGACCACTCTACATGAATTAAGGAGGAAAAATATGTTTTAATACAGGAAAATTACAAACTGTGATAGGAAATAAGGATAAGTTGAAGCAAGCTCTAACATAAGAGGAGATTTTATAAAAAAAAGGAAAGACAGATCTTTACTTTTTTCTACTTTGTTGATGAGAAGTGAAATAATTTTTTCTGGAGTTGGAGGAGTATGCTTTTCAGCCTCAAAGCACTTTTATTTGAACAAAATATCTCCATAAATTTAAAGCAAAAGTATCCAGGCTGATGAGTATTCATTTCAATGTTTAAAAGATGTATCTTGGGGACCAGCAGATAGTGTAATGGTTACATCACTGGACTTCCACATAGTCGACCGCAGTTCAAGTCCCAGACCTGGTGGCTTAAAACTCACACTGGGCATGTGCGAGTGCAGGCCCAAAATTTCAAGAAGAGAATCAAGAAGAAGGGATTGCGATGTGGTCATTCCCCCCTGGGGAGTGATTTCTTGCTTTCTCTCTGTCTCTCTGGAAAGTGCACACGCCCAATAACAAAAATCTCTGTAATAAAAGAAAAAAGTGCTCCCCTGTGAGCCAGAAGAGACATGAAGGTTAAGGCAGCTGGATTCCATGTGGCCAGCTGCAGAGTTTAAGGACTGGACCTGGTGGCTTGAGAATCATGGCGGGTGCTTGTCCATGTGTACCAAAAATCCTGACAGGAGAATGGAGGGGAAGGGATTGTGGCATGGCCATCCCCTTTGAGGGATGCTTCCTCACTTTCTATCTTCCTCTCTCTAGCAAGTGTACAAACCCTATAGCAAAACTAAAATAATAAAAATAATAAAATCTGGCCCACATGTGAGGTCTTCTGTCTAAATCTGGAATGAAAATTAATCAGACATCCTTAGACACTTCATGGTGCTGCTGTTGGTAACTTTGGATTGTCACAAGACAGAGACCCAATCTCCATTCCATTGTTGTATCTTGTATTTCTTCCAACTCTCTGGGATCCCTCTTCCATGTGTTTTCTGTAAAATCAACATAATGGTTCATGGTTAAAAAAAAATACTGACTTAGGTGTGAGATTTGGCAATATAGGCTAGTCACAGGGAGGTAAATTACTAGTAAGGTTTTATCGTATCTAGTCGATTCACCTTGATATGGCGTCACTTGCTAATCAGGTCTTCATCTGGATGTCAGATTCTGCTTCCCTGCCCCTGTCCACAGCATAAGCAAAGTCGCTATTAATTCTGTCAGTCACTGGGCAAGGTCTGAGATCCAATCCCTTTCTGGTATCCTACTCATAGCAGTCTAATGGATTTAGCTTTCCCTGTTTTACTGAGCCCTTGTTTACCAGGGCAAATTTCCCTCAGCCTCAGCTACAGCTCCTAGTTTTTGAGTCTTTATATTCTGTTGTGTTGCTGACAGTTGATGATTTTTTTTATAGAGAATTCTTATTTATCTTTATTTATTTATTGAAATTTGACCAGAGAGGGATGGAATGGGGTGGGGGGGAGGGAAAGGGAGAAAGCAAACCACCAGATCTGGGACTCAAACCACAGTCGGCCATGTGAGAGTCCAGCTCCTTTAACCACTACATCACCTGCCGACCCCCAGTTGAGTAATTTTTAAAGTCAAATCGATTATTATTATTCTGTTCACATCATCAGTTATTCCAGCCCTTTTACTTGAAACTACTCATCCTGTTTCATTAGCGAGGGATTTTTTTCAAATATGTATATATTTAAGGGATATTGAAAATAAAACTAAAACCATGCTGGAATTTCCAGAAGTGTAGATTTTTCTACAGAGAAAAGTAAAATATCCAGAAGAATATCTGTAGCTATTTGGCGATACCCTCCCCCACAACCAAAAAAAATGAGTTTCTAGTTCTCCACAAAGCAATCCATTTTAATCTCTTTCTAAAGGAATTGTTCCATCCCCCCCCCCCATTATTTCATGGTTTGTTACAATATTCTGGTAGTACAGTATGGCGGACAAAACATCTACGGAGAGGCCAAGATTCAAGCTCTATTTACTTAGCCTATCTGGGCCTCAGTTTTCTTATTCAAATATGAAAACAAAACTGGCATCTTTTTTTTTATGGTAGAGAGTGCATATGCATGCGTAAGAGAGAGAGAGAGAGAGACACCCTGTACAGGGTTTCATCACACCACGATTCCCTGTCCCTAGCTCTCTAGCTCCTCAGGATCCTGGATGCTGGTATGTTTTAAGGCTGACTTGGGGATCTGAACCTGTGATCCCCATTGGCTTCCAGCCCTGCAGGACACTTGTTACTGCTGTGTCAAAGCGACTGAACTACAGCTTTCCTTTTTTTTTTTTTTTTTTTGAGAGATTTTTGCTATAGGACGTGTGCACTCACTGGAGAGAAAGACACAGAGAGTGAGACACAGAAAGTAAGAAATCACCCCTGGGGTATGGCTAGGCTGCAATTCCTTCTCTTCCATTCTCCTCTTGAGATTTTGGGCACACACGCACACGTATGCAGAGTGAGTTTTATGCTGTCGGGTCCAGAACTCAAACCGTGGTTGACTATGTGGAAGTCCTGTGATATAACCATTATGCCATGGTCCTGTTATATCTTTCTTTATAAATAGTCTTTCTTTCTTTTTTTAGAAAAGACTATAGTCTTTTCTTTCTTTCTTTCTCTTTTTCTTTTTCCCTTCCTCCCTTCCTCCCTCCCTCCCTCCCTCCCTCCCTCCCTCCCTCCCTCCCTTCCTTCCTTCCTTCCTTCCTTCCTTTCTTCTCTCTCTCTCTCTCTCTCTCTCTCTCTCTCTCTCTCTCTTTCTCTCAAGTCTCAAGTCTTTATGGCTCACAAACCATCAACCTATCACTCACAGCTTCTCCACACTACCTAGCAAGAACAATTGCTAGTGATGAGGATGTTCATACTAAACTGGACAGAAGACATGCAACATATTTAAGTTGGACCTCTGTGCAGCTGTTTTAAAAAATAGGACTTGTTTAGACATGAACAATTCAAGCAAGAGATGGGTGTTTGGACTGGGTGACTGTTAAGGCCCTTCTAACTCTGGGATTCCACGATTCTATGAATATAAATTGTTTTCTAGAAAGAAATTAACATGTCAAGTTAAATTTGCATCCATTTATACTGAGTCACAAGACTTGACAGAAGTTCTAGTTAGTTTACTGACTTGTTTAAAAAAAAAAAAACAGGTCTTGCTGCAACAGGGGTTGGTTGGACTGCTCCGTGGAAAAACTTCTCTGCGGCACTACAGACTGGAAAAGGAATGCCGAAGGCTCTGACAGTCCTCGCCCAGCTGCACTTGTCCTCCCTGCTTCAAAGTCTCGCGCTGGCTGTGAAGTTGATGACGTATTTTCTCTAGGAGACCTTGAGATTCTCGCTGCCACATCAAGGCTCCCAGCAGATACATTTTGGGGAAAGAAAGAGAAGGAGGCTACCATTGTTTAGATTCCAAAAGTCAGAGCCTAAGAACAGTATCATCCTAGAGATGCATGTTTGAAATAACATCTGCAGAGCAGCTAGGTAATGGGAAAGTCATTTTCATGTGCAACCAAAAGTACTGTGTGCGGCTACATGACTGCATGTTTTACTAAATATGTCGAAGACGGTAAAATAAAAGGAAAACCTAAATGCCCAGAAGAAAATTCCGGTCAATGTTTTTAGTGTGATGCCACTGCTGTCAATAGGAGATGATGGATTTTTGTCCGAATTTTAACCAAGAAAATAGTAGCTCACATATATTGTGGGTGTATATCTGACACATGATTATACAACACATTGTCACCAATGGAACCACATTCCGCCCATTTGAACTTGATTACATAGAATATCCTATTTTCCTCTATTATTTTGAATGCAATCACACTGTAAGTTTCTAGCACTTTAGTATTCAGCACAGGCTTATAGATAGGCTTCAATAAACATTTAGCAATTAGCATTTCAGAGATGCTTTATATTCATTTCTGAGTGATTGTCAATTAGCAGGACTCTATCCCTCCCACCTCCAGGCGGTTGTTGATGTGGAATCCAACTACCAGGGGCTGCTATTTAAAGGTCTTCTGCTTGGTTGAACTTAATCGTCTACCATCTCCTAGGATTCTGTGAAATGCGAAAATCTGAATTTCCCTAAATCAGAGGAAATAGTGGGAAAATACTAGGGAGGGGAAGGGAGAGGAGGAAACAAGTAGAGCATAACTCAAAGAGAAAAGCACATATTCTGGGGTGGGAGTTAGGTGGGAGGGACTCAGGAAAAAAGCATTTAACAGACGCACGAATGCATGTACACAGGCAAATAGGGAATAGTATACCACAATTGAGTAAAATAAAAGGACATTACCAATCTCATATATATATATATATATATATATATATATATATATACACACACACACACACACACACACACACACACATATATGTATATATATATATATATATAGACACCCACACATATATACACATATATATCTCAGAAAAAGAAAAGCTACTAGAGTGAAAATTGAAGTCATACAATGTACTGTAATGTTCTTTGTTGAAAATTACAAATATGATAATATCCTTGATTCGATTATCACCCATTGCAGGCATGCTTTTAAAAACCATATTGTAGGGGGACCAGCAATTAGCGTAATGGCTATGTCACTGGACTCCCACATAGTCGACCGCAGTTCGCGTCCCGGACCCGGTGGCTTAAACTCACGCCGGGCGCTTGTGCGTGCGTGCCCAAGATCCCGAGAGGAGAATGGAGGAGAAGGGATTGCGGCGTGACCATCCCCCCTGGGGGGTGATTTCCTGCTTTCTGTCTCTCTGTCTCTCTCTGTCTGTCTGGCGAGCGCACGCGCCCTATAGCGAAAACCTCTCAAAAAAAAAAAAAAAAAAAAAAAAAAAACCATATTGTAGGGACCAGCAGTTAGCGTAATGGCTATGTTGCTGAACTCCCATGTAGTCAACTGCGGTTCAAGTCCTGGACCCAGTGACTTGAATTCACGCCAGGCGCATGTGCATGCATGCCCAAGATCCTGAGAGGAGAATGGAGGAGAAGGGATTGCGGTGTGGCCATCCCCCACTGGGGGGTGATTTCTCACTTTCTGTCTATCTCTCTCTCTCTTTCTGGTGAGCACACACGCCCTGTAGCAAAAACAAAACAAAACAAAACAAAACAAAAAAACAAAAAAAAACCCCAAAAAACATATGTATACACAAAGATGCACAACAACAAAAAGTAAATAAGAAATCATTAAAAAAAAAAAAAAAAAAGGTGAGCTGGTGGTATGGTAGTTAGGTGAGCTGGTGGTATGGTAGTTAGGGCAACTGGACGCCACATGGCTGACTGTGTGGTTTGAGTCTCAGACCTAGTGGCTTGAAAGAAATGCAGAGTGCATGTGTGTGTGTTCCCCAAATCCTGAAAGCAGAAATAGAGGTGAAGAGATTGCAGTGACCATCCCCCATGAAGAGTGCTTTCTCATTTTCTCTCTCTCTTTCTCCCAGCGAGAGTCCATGCCCTGTAGCATTTGCTAGAGGAAACAGATTCCATTATGCTTGAAAAAAGAAAAAAATGTCAGACTCTAAAAAGGAAATGGGGTGAAAACAAAAGAAGCAATTAATGCTAAAGACACGATATTTCATCAATATATGCAGATGTTTGCTTGACTCTCACACCTAGGTACATCTTCACCACAGAATGTCAAGTTAGAAACAAATCGCAGATCTCACTCCCCAACTCACAAGGGATTTGCAGTTTCTCCGTTGACTCAAACCCAAGCTGCCACCACGCACCTGACCAAGAGTGGTATGAATGAGAGAGCCCAGCAGTGGGGTGGCGAGCTGGTACTCTAACTTCAGTTTCCGTCCAAGGTCATTTTGGTGTCCTAGGCACAGGAGGCAGTCTGGAACCTCACTTGAGAATGGTTAAGAGTGTGAGCGCTGGAGGAGGGGCTAGGTTCTACAGGCTCTAGCTCTGTACTTACTCTGGGACAAGCTCTTAGCCCTCAGTAAGCCTCAGTTTCCTCATCAGTAAAATGCGATAACATAGTGCTTACCTTCCAGGGTTCTCTCAGACCAAGTGATACAATGCATCAGAGCAGCTAGTGCGGTGCTAAGTAAAATGAGGAAAACTAGCTATTGTTTCAAAGCACTCTCCTGAGTTGTGCTCCATTCTTGAGATGCTATCCTACCTTTCCAATTCCTCCTAAGAGACAGGTCTCCTCCCCTCCCCAAAGAGCATATTCTAATTTATTAACATGAACAGAGTGTCCACAGGGATGTGACTTCCTGAAGGTCAGTAGAGCGGCTTCTGCTCAAGGCAATAACTTCCATCTCCTTACGATTTCCCACTGACTAAGGCCCCTCCTAGGTTGGGGTTCAGTAATGAATTCAGGTGTAATTAACATCTCCTGCTGTTGCTCGCTTTTCTTATTGTTTACGACTTTCTGTTGTCTAATGACAACATGTCTGGGACTCCTATTTTTAACAAACATTTAAAACCTGACAGATGACAGCTCTTAGATTATAAGTGTTCCTTAAAAAATAGGACGCTTAACAGGTAGCTGTTAAAAACAGAAGGGAGTTGGGCTTATTAGGGAAGGTCACCTGATAATAGTGATTATTTTGACATGACTGGAAAAAAATATAACAGAGAGGAACAGAAAATGCTAGGTCAACACCAGACCTCTCAATCAAGGGAACTAAGAGCTGTAAGTTATGCAACAGGCAGACACGGCGGTGGGCAGTGCCAAGAATCTGCTTCAATCTGCCTGCACCCTGTTCTGAAACTGAGTGACCTTCTTGGAAGTGGGTGAATTGCTGCTATTTCTGGCAGTAGTTCCGGTTCTCAGGCTCTTTATTCTACCAGTTGCACTTCTAAAGTAAGAAATATGTTGTCTGCCTGATACCAAGTCCTTGGTGCCAAACACATTCTTTCAATGATGTAGGGGAAAGTTCTGCATAAATTGGGCATATGAGGACAACGAACGAACACTATCAAGAAGGAGAACAAAATCTTTCCTTAGCTGTTTGTGGGTAGCTCACCTGGCTTAGAGCTGATGTACCATCTTTTCCTAGAATGAGAAAGAATATTATATATACGCACACATTCCCACATACACTCACATACGTCCATCACACATATGCATGCATGCATGTACTTATTTAATGATACCAGAACCTGTATTTTTCTTGCCTGTCATATAATGTCTGGATTGACTATAAAGAGATATTGGGCCAGCAGGTGATATGGTGGCTAAGGAGCTGGACTGCCACATGACCAACTATGGTTCGAGTCCTGGACCTGGTACCTTGCTTTCGCACTTTCTCTTTCTCTGTCTGTCTCTTTCTGGTGAGTGCACATGCCCTATGGCAAAATAGAATAATAATAATAATAAAATGAAATTAATAATTAAAAAAACACAGAAGAGATAGTTATGCTTGAAGATATAAGAAATATTGTCACTTTGAAAGCCATCCCAAGAAAAACTGCAGGAATGAGTGATCCTCTCCCCATTGGTTGTCCCCTCCTCATGGTCATTTTCTTACTTATTTTGTGGAGTTTTTGTTAGTGGTATTAGAATGTTCTCATTCTCAACTTGTTCTTAGAACTAGGCCAATAAGTCCCTCTTCTCAGTCTCTAACCTTATCCTGAGTCATGTATTTATCTTCCAGTTGTTTGGTAGGTCTCTCTCCCTGCGTGTCCACACCAAACTGCTTGGTAGGTCTCTCTCCCTGTGTGTCCGCACCAGACTCAAGCACCTCAAACCATGCATCTCTCTTGGATCTCTCTTGGCTTACTGTGAACTCCCCCTCCCCCCCAGAAAAATCTGCTTCTAGGCTTGCCTCCCTTTTCACAATTTATGACTTTCTGTTGTCATCTGTAGTCACTTAAATAATTTCCCCTTTTCTAGTTCTTTTGCTCCCAATCTTTCTTCCCAGTTACTGTGGACTGCTTGTGACAAAATTCAAATATGATTCAGTTAATTTTTTACTTAAAGTCTTCAGTGACTCTCATCCCTACAGAATAAAGTCCAAAAGTCTTGTAAAGATGCATGTACTTTTCCTCCATCTGCCCCTTGCCTGTCTATCAGGAATCCTTTCCCACTGCACTGGCCTGAAGGCCGGATGCTCCAGCCGTGCACATTTTCTTGTATCTCTGGAACACATCCTGCTCTTCCTTGTCTCCATGTCTTTCTCCTCTGTGGCACTTCCTTTTCATCTGGTTAAAAATTACTCACCATCCAAGTTCAGCTCATAGATACCTTGAAGGTGATGCTTCCCCTGACTGTCCCTGCTCCCTCTTTGAGGGGCTCACAGTATAACCTGCCTAATTGAATTAGAGACTTAGATTAGCCACTTGGTCCTCCAGGCCTTTTGCCCCTGGGGACCCAAGATTAGTACTCTGTGTTTCCTTTACCTAACCTGGTTTCTGGTGGGAGCTCAATACATGTTTCTTGATGGAAAAATAGAAATTAATCAGTTACCTTTGGTTTCTTTTAAAAACTCCTTATAAAGTGATTGGATTTACCTTCAAGGAGAGCTCAAACTTTCTAGAGCGCATCAATGGTTACAAGTAGAGTAGGTACCCAGCAGTAGTGCAATGCGTTCCAATGCCGGACGCACATGGGAAGGTCCTTAGTCTGTGTCCTGAGGCCTCCCTTATGTCAGATGGACATGAATGCCACCGATGTGGGCTGGCTGAGGCTAGGGATGGATTGCAGGATGAAGACCCTGGAGAGGATGCCCTCTTCTTTCTCTCTCTCTTTCTCTCTATTTAAAAAAGTAAATAAATAAACTTAGGAAAAAACGAGCATAGTCAGAGCTAAGTAAAGACTTTACCAGTTACTTGGTTCAACCAGCAGCCTTCACACACTCAACACTGAGGTTACTAGACATAAAGTAACTCATCCAAACTTACAGAGGGCAGAGGGCATTAGAACCCATGCAGGTCCCTAATCCCGAGCTCTGGGACCTTTTCTGATGCCTCCATTTGAAGTGTTCAAAATAGAAGTTATTCACAATACTCTCATGTCACGGATTTAACCTGCTGTGTGGAAGTGGGTAATTATGCAGGTGAGAAAACTGCTAGTTTATATAAATATTGCAATAAAAATAGGTTGAATATCTCTAATCAGAAAACCTGAAATCCAAAATGCTCCAAAATTTGAAACTTCTTAAACAATAACATGATGTCACTAGTAGAAAATTCCACCCTTGACCTCATGTGATGGGTCTCCATCAAAATGCTGCAATGTAAACATCTTCTATAAAAATACCTTCAGGCTGTGTGTATAAAGTATATATAAAACATAAATAAATTTAGTGTTTAGACTTGGATCTCATCTTTAAGACACAATAACTTACTCTTCTAACATACAAAAAATACAAAATCCCAAACACTTTTGACCCCAAGTATTTTGGGTAAGTGAGACTCAACCTGTCTCACTTACCAAATTGAAGAAGAATGGTTAGAGCTAGAAATCTCAACAGTGTTGTCCATAATGGTGTCATAAGTCATAGGGAAGAAGAAGCATGTAGCTAAGAATGAGAATTTAGGTTTGGTCATGTCCAGATCTCAAACTAAACTTTGGGCTCTCTGTTTAAATCAACAGGAAAACTTCGTTCTAAAATTCTGTCCGTGGGGGCCTTTGAGACCAGCTGGTCCTATGAGACTCTGTGTTCTTTGAACCGGTCAGGCTTAGAATTCCACAGAAAAGACTGATTTCTTACTGTCCCAAAGCCACACCCGAGGTCCTCCCAGAAGATAAAGGATAAATGAAAACAAAAACAAAACAAAAACCCTTTGTTTTTGTCCATTGTCCTTAGGAAAAAAATTAATTATCATTTGGAAGAACAAATCTATTTACTTAGTTTTTAAACCTAGTTGAATATGGGACCAGCAGATGGTGTAATGGTCACGTCGCTGGACTTTCACATAGTCAGACCACAGTTCACGTCCCAGACCTGGTGGCTTAAAACTCATGCCAAGTGCGTGTGCATGTGTGCCCCAAATCCTGAGAGGAGAATGGAAGAGAAGGGATTGCAGTATGGCCATCCCCCTCATCTCACCTTTTGTCTCTGTCTCTTCAGTGAGTTCACGCTCCCTATAGCAAAAAATCTCTCTAAAAACTAAAATAAAATAAAACTAGCCAAATACATATTGCATGCTAAGCACAATCACCCATTTTTTACAGATGGGGAAGTAAGGCTTGAAGAGGTGAATATTTGGCCTAGGGTCACAGATCAAGTGACAGGGAGTTTAGGGCCTTCATGTGTCAACATCATAACCCCTCCATGCTTCTACTGCTTTGTTCAGAGATGGAATGACTTGGGACTTTTGGTCGGCGCTGAATTAATTTGCCTGTGTCAGAAAAAGCAGAGCCCAAGCCACAGGGTGGGGTGGGAAGGGTCCTGGTCTGTGAAACAGAAGACTTGGGTTTTGTTTTGGCTGAGATTTACTGTCTTGGAGCAAGTTAGAATGGTGGTGAGCCTTTGGGAGAAAATGAAAGATTTATTGAGTGACTGGGACACTTGCTTCACATCTGTTCATAGCGTCTCTGGACACCTGGACTCCCATTTCAAACCTGACAGAATTTGGGACTGGAACTGAGACCACCTGTGTTAACATCATTTAGTTATTAGTCCTAGAACTTTTCCCTCAACTTTAAAGAAATTGCTATAGGGCGGCTGTACTTGCTAGAGAGAGATAGAGAGTGAGAGAGAGAAAGTGAGAAATCACTATCCTCCCCCCGAGGGGGGGTGAGTACACCTCAATCCCTTCTCTATTCTCCTTCGTTCTCCTCTTTGGATTTTGGGCAGGGGCACACACACACACACACACACACACACACACACACACACTGGCAGGATTTTCAAGCCACAGGGTTTGGGACTTGAACTGCACAGGTGACTATGTGGGATCCATCCACCTTAACCACATGCCACCTGGCTAGCCATTAAGAACCCTTATCTCAGGAGCAACAAGATCATAAACCAATAACGAACTGCACAGTTTGCTTCAGGAAATTCCTGCAGATTAATTAGCAAATAGCTTGCTATTCAAATGACAGTTAACTTGTCAAATCTTGCTTCAAGAGCCTTGTACTGCAATGTCCACCCACTCTACACTATGACATTACAAAATCTGTCTAGTCTCTTTATTTACTTATTTATTTTTTTGAGAGGTTTTTTTTTTTTTTTTTTTTTTTTTTTTTTTTTTTTTTTTTTTTTTTTTTTTTGCTACAGGGCGTGTGCAGTCGCCAGAAAGACGGAGAGAGACAGAAAGTGAGAAATCACCCCCCCAAGGGGGATGGACACGCCCCAATCCCTTCTCCTCCATTCTCCTCTCAGAATCTTGGGCACACATGCACATATGCCCAGGATGAGTTTTAAGCCACTGGGTCTGGGACTCGAACCACAGTAGACTACATAGGAGTTCAGCGACATAGCCATTACGCTAACTGCTGGTTTCAAAATTTGTCTAATCTCAGCAAGTTCCACCTTGAAAGACCCTTAGTCCCAGATCCTAAACTCTATAAATTTCCATATACACTTCCTCCTTCTGAGACACTGCTGAGACTGTTCTGAGAGTATAGTCTTCTAATCAACTTGGCTCTGTTGTATCAACAGTGACCTGGTGACATTTTGAGGAATTTGGTTTTCAGTCCCATCCTGATGATGTGGCAACTGTACTAAGTAACTGTACCCAAGTCACACAGCCAATAAATCTGTCAGAACCAGATTCAGCTGTAGACGTCTGCTCTCAAAGACCAGATCTGTAAAAGGAGGGAATCCCATTGGCTCACGAAGACTAAGAATCTTCCTTACTTGCTTTAAATTCTGATAAACTGAATTTAACCATGTTTTAAGCCACAGTAATTTTTCTTTACTCTCCTTTTTCTTTTACTAAACTATTTTCCCAGGCCAACTTGTTGCCTGGTGGTTAAGGCAACTGAATCCCACATGGCTGACCGTGTGGTTCGAGTCCTAGACCCAGCAGATTGAGAAACACACTGGACATATGTGTGTGTGCCCACAATCCTGATGGAAGGAAGAAATGAAGAGAACGTATTGCAGTGTGACCATGTCTCTCTGTGGGGAGTGTACATGCCCTCTGGCAATTAAAAACTATATATAAAAATATATATGATTGGGAACCAGCAGTTAGCGTAATGGCTATGTCACTAGACTCCCATGTAGTCGACTGCGGTTCGCGTCCCGGACCCGGTGGCTTAAACCTCACACCGGGCGCGTGTGCGTGCGTGCCCAAGATCCCGAGAGGAGAATGGAGGAGAAGGGGTTGCGGCGTGGCCATCCCCTCTGGGGGGTGATTTCTCACTTTCTATCTCTCTGTCTCTCTCTGTCTGTCTGGCGAGCGCACGCGCCCTATAGCAAAAACGTCTCAAAAAATATATATATATGATATACATTTATATATATTTAATATATAAAAAAGATATATATTTGATATATATGAAAGATGCTTTTCTTATATGTAAAAAAATATATATTTAAATATATATAATTAAAAATATATATGAAAAGCATATGTATTTAATATATATTTTCCCCATTGTTTTGTTTTATATAATTTTGTTCATCTCAATGAATTACAAGCCTAGTAGAAAAGGACCTTATCAGATTAATTTTTTTATTGTGGTAAGTGACACATAAAATTCACCAATTTTATCAGTCTAAAGCTCACGATCCAGTGGCATTTAGCACATTCTAAAGTTTGCGCAGCCATCATCACTACCTAGTTCCACAATGTTGTTACTCCAAAAGGAATCCCTGTGCCCATGATGAAGTCTCCATTTCCCTCCTCCTAACCCTTGGCCACACTCGTCCACATTCCGTCTCTGCGAACTTGCCTGTTCTGAATACTTCATATACGTGGGCTCCTGCACTGCGTGCCCTTTAGCGTCTGGCTTCTTGGACTTGGTGGAGTGTTTTCAAGGTCATAGTGTATTTTGTGTTCTGTAATAGTCCCAGTATGCTTGTGACACTGCATAACAGCAAGGGAACAAGACCAATGCATTAATTATGACTGAGAGTGCTGCTCCTACTGGGAGGGGAGAAGTGGTTCTCAAGGGTAACAATGTGAGGGGAAATCCTCCCCATCCTGTGGTCACTTGCCCGAAGGAGGAGTTCTTCCCAGAGCTCTCTCCAGGCTCTGGGTGAAGGCCCAGACTGGGCCCTGTTGCAGAATCTGATAACAAATATTGCATTATGGGTGAGGAGGCAGTCATCTGGGCTTTTTGTCGGTTTGCCTGGCCCTTTCTTTGCACAGTCCTTGTAATGTACGTGGCAGTGAGCTGTTGGATGAAGCCAGGTAACAGGGTGAGATGTCAGATGGGCTCCAACTTGCACCTTGAGCAGTTTTTGTCCCATTTTGCCAGACTAAATAGAAAGGGACTACAGGGAAATTTTCCTGTCCTTCCCTGGAGGGAGACACTGCTCGCTTATTTCTGGTGCAAACAGAAGTCCCTTTTCAATGTGATCATGGCCTTCACGCACTCCTTCTGTGGATATGTCAAGGAGCTGCTGTTGATGAGCCTCTTTCCAATACTTAAATCAAAAAGGGTGCTCTTAATTTTTTTTTTTTAACTTATTTTCCCAGAGTGTGCGTGCACTTACCGGAGAGAGGAGTACTCCCCCATGGGATGTGATCATGCCACAATCCCTTTTCCTTCATTTCTCCATCCCGTCAGGACTCTGGGCCAGCACACACAGGACTTGGTCTGTTTTTCAGTCCAGGGCTGGGATTCAAAGTGTAATCAGCCATGTGGGATCTGGTTCCCTATGCATAGCACTTACCATTGTGCTATGGGGCTGGCCCGGAAAAGATGCTTTTCTTAAACAGCTCAGATAAGAGTGCAGAAGGAAGTGTGCACTGCAACACACCCAGAAATCTCTTACCAGACTCCTAAAAATGTCAAAGACAAAAAATCGTATGCCTAATACAAATCTAAATCACAATTTGATGCCAGAGACTAATATAAATCTTTTTTCCAACGATAGCTCCACACTTAGGAAATTTACTTTATCATTTCCTTTCCCAGTTAATGTCAAATTGAAAATTGATGCTTGATACATTTACTAGTTGGCAGTTTTGCGCCTTTTCCTTGGAGAATTTCTTTTTTCCGTCTTCTGAGTTAGGTATGACATGAGATGTAAATATTCAAAAAGAAAAGCTTAAAAACGGCATTACTTTTTTTTCCCTAACCTTTGAGATAAAGACAAAGGGTCACAAAGAGTTCAAAAATATTTATCTTATAAATATTGCATAGAGAAATCATAAGTTGAGATAAATGTCACTGAAGCCATGGAGGCATATGACCACAGTCAATTTATGAGGCAGCTTAAAATAAAGTTCTCCACGGTCCTGATGGCTGCAAAATGTAAAATCCTTAGCTTTCTTTTCAAATATGGCCAACATCTAAGGCAGGCATTCTTAATGGACCCCGTATGTAGATGTATATGTGTCTTTCTGGAGTGAAAATTATAACCTTTCTTTTTCTTCTCTTTTCTTTTGTAATCTTAAAGATGTCGGTGACCCGAGAATAAGATTCTTTGCTGTAAGAGGTGGTTGGCTAGTGACTTTTAAAGGTCTCTTCCAGTCCTGAGAGTCTCTGGAATCAGCTCAGAATAAATCAAGGACATTTTCTTAGTTTGTCTCTGACAAACAGAAGATGGCTATAAAATATATTCACGCCTACTGACTGTTTTCAGAAAAACTTGCCCACCAATCACTATCATGCCTTTGATTATTAATGTCTGTTAATAGGAGGTAGCCTTAGTTATTTCAAAATCTCTGTTTAAATAACAGTTTACTCTTCACTTTAAGTAATTGAATAATATCACTTGTAAATTAACTGATGTAACGTATTTGGCAGGTTTAAATATATTTCATTACCTTCCCCAAACAGTAGATGACATTCTATAAAGGAACATTCCATAACACAGGTCCTCCGTTTCTTATTCCAAATCCCTAACTCCAGAAAGCTCTGAAGATAGAATTTTCCATAACACATTTGGCAGTAAACGTGACCTTACTTGAACTCATTTGGCAGCAAATCTGACTTGAACTGGCGTGAGGCTATTTATAGTCATTATCTATCCATTTAGTATGAATAATCATATATTTTACGGTACAGACATCAATTCTTGATTATGGGATGCTGACCTGACCCCTGCTTAGGGGCTTATGTAATATCTAGTATATGCCTCATATTACCTTCCTAAAGCTTCAAAACTTCTGAATTCTAGAACACATCTGGTCCCATGGTATCTCAGATAAGAGCATGTGGACCTATGCCATGAATTTGGCCTAAAAGGACACACACACACACAGACACACAGACACACACACACAAACATATACACACATGCACACATACATATGTATGTCGGTAGTAGGAACTTGAATATTTTCAATATATGGGTTTTGTAAGGGTGTGTGGTCATTCCAAAAATGGAGAAAAAATACTTTTCTTGTCTTTCCAAACTGGATTGATGTACAGCAAATCATTTCTGATTTCTGACAAATGGACTTTCAAAAGTACATATTACTTTGTCTCTACTAATTCTTCGAAAGTGCAGGTGTAGAAAATATAAGGAAGAGAGAGCCTGTGTCTGTCTTATCCTATATCTCTAAGGCCTAGTACATGGTAGGTAAAATAAGTGAATAAATGATTAAAAAATGATTTGTAATACAGTATAATGTCAATATATTATTACATTGGCGGGAAAGAGAAGTCTGGATGTAATCATCTTTTATGTCACAAACTGCAAGCTTTGCTCTATAATTGTAACCTAAAATGTATTAGACTGAACCCAATTCCTCAGGGCCATCATAAAAAACCATCATTTTCTCCCCTGACTTAACTCTCAGATTATCTATCCAGAGTTCCAACCTAGGGTCTCCTAAGCGTGTGACATTATCTATCCAGAGTGCCACCCTAGGGTGACCTAAGCATGTGGCATTTTCAGAAGCATCGATAGCTAAATGATTTCTACAATATGAGTTAGGAAATGCCCTTAGAGTTCAAATGCATCTGATATGCAAATCAGACAGAGAAAGATTGGAATGCTGGCTAGACATATATTTAAGGTATCCAAGGAAAAGAACTATATTGTTAAATAAAGTGGAAATAATACTATTCTGTTAGCAAGATTAACATTTTCTATGGAAAATGTGCTTCCATCTCAGAACTGAAAAGGAGGCAGCAACATGTCTTCCTTACTCCCAGCCTTCCGTTAATTCAAATGATGGATGAGGGAAGGGATCTGTGGTCCTTGTAAAGAGATAACCAGGTCAGCAAGATTTGATGTGACCTGCCTAGGTGTCTTAACATCCATAAAGGAAGGATGTTGGGGAGTATGGTGGTAGAATGGTAGACACATAGCTATTGGGAATAGGGAAGGGAGAGACACGGGGCACAAGTCGGTAGTGTCTATCTAAGCCCTGTCTAAGGGAGAAGAGAGTTGGTCTCAAAGCCAACAACTCCCAGTATTGCAGCCACAGTCGAAATGGATGCATGGTGGAAAGAGATGCACTTGCAGCCAGCTTCCTTTGTCCTGACCCTATGCTTGCCAAGGGGTTATAATCATTTCGATTATAATCATCTTCCCTGGGTAAAGAAGGACAATATCTGATCGTGTTCAAGGGTACATAGTAGGCCTTAAGACAGGTACATTGTGAATGATTAAGGAAGCTTTCTGATTTTATCTATCAATCTCAGGAGCTGATGCAGAGAAACGCTTTCGTACTAAATGTGTTTCTGAGTATTGAAGGGAGAGGGCCTGTAATGTCCCAGTGTCCATGGGCATCTTCTCATGTGAGCTTCTGCCCTGAGCTCACCTTCGGAGTCTGAAGTCTCCACACTGAGTTTCTTGCAAACAATAATCCTAGTAGGGTAATACAAATAAAATGGGATTTAAAAATGAGCCCTGCATTACTGAGAACATATGTACATACATCAAAAAGGAATACTGGACTAGGGTGGGGGCAGTGGGTGGCATAGTGGTTAAAGCGCTGGACTCTCACATGTCTGACCTCAGTTCGAGTCCCAGACCTGGCAGCTTGAAACTCATGCTGGTATGTGTGCATGCACATGTGTGCCCAAAATCCTGAGAGGAGAATGGAGAAGACAAGATTGTGGCATGGCCATCCCTCCTGGGGCTGATTTCTTACCTTCTCTCTCTCTTTGTCTGGTGAGCACATGCGCCCTAAAGCAAAAATCTTTCCAAAAAAAAAAAAAAAAAAAAGAATACCAGGTAAAGTCCTCATGTTTTATTGAAGGGCAGCAATCCATATCATTTCCCTCGAGATAGCTAAAGATTCTACATAAACTTGATGTTTGTGCTAAGATGAGAAGATAATGATTTTGAATCTGTTTCAAGTAGAAAAGACCTGAGTGGAGGATGCAGACTTTGAGGAGACTGTGATGTTTGCTTGTTTCAAAGACTATTTTGTCATTTTTTTACGGCATAGAGATTTCTGAATAAACTTTAGAATAGAAACCTGCATATCAGTGAAATGGAATCTGATTACTTACTTCTGTTGACTGTTTAGGTCTAGGGAAAATCTTTGGACTAGAGACAGGGGTGTCTTTTCCATTTAGTGTCCAGTAAGAAAAAATGGTTTTAGATCGCTAAGTTACAAGAAAGAGGGGCCAGCAGGTGGCGAGGTGGTTAAAGTGCTGGATTCCCACATGGCAGATGGCGGTTTGAGCCCTGGACCTAGTAGCTTGCTTTCTCACTTTCCTTCTCTCTCTGGTCAAATTAAAAAATAATAATAATAAAGAAAATGAAATAAAATAATTATAAAGAAAAAAAGAAGGGAGAGAATCCAGTTAGGATGGAATACAATAAGTGACAAATAATTCAGACAGTTTGCATGTTGACAACTGACCTAGCACTTAAAACGTGAAGTTCTCATTTAACAATTTTAGCGAAATACCTATTTTTAAAGAATAACGATGCACATTTTCAAGCAATGTATGCTGCTTTCATACTCACTGACTGCATGTTATCTAGGTAGAGAATTCCTGTCACCTATATGCCATTTCTTAGAAATAAGCTAATTTCTTAGAACTATTTGGAGAACAACCCCATTGTTTCCTATGAAACCAGTAGAGGTTGCCCCACACGTGCTCAATTTGAGGCTTAGCACCTTTCTAGGAGCTAAATCTTTATATCTTGCAGCAAAAAGCTGGGTTTACAAAGGAAATAGGGGCTCACATCACATCTTGTAGCGCACAACGCTATTAGTCTCATTACCACTACATACCTGAACTGTTGCAGAAGTCAGGGAACTTGTTTTTCGCACTCAAGTAGACTTCAGTCAATGGATGCTGAGAACACACACCACGTACCTGGCAATATGCTGGGCACTGGACACTCAGAGGTAAAAAGGCAAACCTTTATCCTAAAGGAGCTTCTGGGCCAGTGGTGACCAGACAAGTAGTCTGATGACACGAATAAGCCTAGACTTGCTATGCATTCACAGACTGCCTTGGACAAACTACCTGAGCTCATCTGTCTTACCTCCATAGGGGGCATGGCCTTTGGGCACTTAGCAGGTTTTCAGCCTTATGCACTCAGAAACTTACTTACTAAGGGTGGTTTTCTGGAGTCAGCCTCTGAATATATATATATAAAAATCAAAAAGTCAACTTATAATGCGTTCGTATATATTATACGGGAGTATATACATCCAAGTTTTCTGATTTGTACAATGAGATTATTGCATTTGTTTACTCAGAATTATTTTGAAGATTAAAGACGTTATATCCACCTATCTGCCTTTTGATGCCAGATCCCTCTTTCTAAAACACTGTTTTAATCCTGACACCCTTGCCCATAAGTCTCCATGTTTTCAGGAAGGTTAGTGTTCGATTCTTTTGCATAAACCTTCTGATCTGTCCCAGAATTACTTTTCCAGTTCCATCTCTAATTACTCTTTCAAAATAAACAATATGTAATTGGCTATTCACTGTCTGGACATTCATCTCCACTACTTATGTATCTCTGTACTTCTGTTCTTGTCATTTTCTTCCTCTTACAACATCCTAGGGAATGGCCTCTCATGCCATTTAATCTCCTTATCAAAGAGCCACATCAAGCCTCTGGATAATGCCATAGCACCATCCACTCCCTCTGCTATGGAGCACTTGAACTGTGGCTAGTCCTCCCTGAGGTGGGCTATACTGCAAGATACACATCAGATTGCAAAGACTTAGTGTTAAAAAACAAAACCAGAAAATATCTCACTAGTAATGTTTAATATCAATAACACACTGAAACACTAATTTCATGCTTAATTTGACTTTTTTTTTAAAAAAGAGGTTACTAGAAAATGTACAATTAAATATATGGCTTGCATTATGTTTCTATGAGCTAGAACTGGACGGACACCCCACTTTGAGCCCAAGTGTCTGGCACTCAACCCCACCTGTCTCGTTCTTCCTCACTTTGCACATGCAGATGTCGAATCTCCCTGGCCAGAGTACGACTGCCTTGGAGACAGGCTCAGAGTTTTACATGGGTGTGTCCCACACAGCACACTCACTTGGTATATAGTACCCTCAGTAAAGTACAGGCAAATGTACAAATTACACACACACAAAAACTATTTATAGAAATCTTCTAAACACATAGTTAGGCTCCCCAAGGGTCTCCAAGCACATCTTATGTGAAAAATCTATTTGTCCTTGTAGGATACGTTTTGGTCGTTTTGGTGGTGGTGGTAGTGGTGTGTGTGTATGTTTATTTGTGTGTGGTACGTTTTAGACAGGGTCTCACTATGTCATGGTCCTGGCTCCTGACTTAGCCTTGTAAGTATCTGGGACCACAAGCTCATGCACACCTCAGTGCTCAGCTTTTAAGGAGGGTCAAGACTTGGACCAGGCTTCCCCCATGGCCTCAACCTGCCAAATATCAGCATCAGCACATGCTACTAAGGCTGGCCCCATTGGGTATATTAACACGCAAAAGATTTGAAGAGAGTGTAAACACGTGTCCTTTGGGGAGGGGATTCTATTGGTTACCTGGTTTGAGAAAAAAATTGTAGTGCCTGTCATCTGTGCCTGTGGGATCCTTTTTTGCAATACTGTAAAGATATCATCGTTTTCATGTTTACACTTTTTGATTTCAAACAATGTTTTTTTCTGACCTTCAGAGGTTTTGTGGCTATGGTAATGCTGAAAAAGATAACCAGCACAATTAGTACTGGATCGGGTGCCGGACTTAACATTTTGTACATTGTTGTGTTCATTCTAGTCTTCAACTACGAGGAATTCCTGTAACAGGAGTTGATTCCCAGCTGAACAACAGAAAGAATGAAAGGATTTGAAATGTTTGTAAGAGCAAATGGAAGTACTTAGTGCCAAGAAAGCTGAGGAAGGGATGCATGTTTTTATGGATCTCATCAGGAGGATTTTTCATACAGAACAGTGGCTTAGTCACCAGTTTTCAGGTTCCGCTGAGATCAGTCAGGAGGCTAAACTGCTTAAAGGATTTGGGCTTGGTATAAAGGCAACAATTGCTGGTAGATCTGGTCTTTAAATCTCAATTTGAATCTCTTCAGTCCTGGTGGTCTGCATTGATCTAAGGAATACCCCCCCCCCCCCCCCCAAGGATAGGGGTATTGTCTAGGAAAGACAGATCAAGTGCCTTTCCATGACCGAGAGTCCGGATGTTTTCTGAGTTTTATTCAGGTATGAATTTCTCCATCATATTTAAGTATGCTTATCTTTAAACAAAAAGGGGGGATTATCTCAGGATTGATTGCAGAGTCATTTAAGCATAATGAGTTCTTTGAAAATAGCATCTTACTAAAATATTACCTATAATGGCTTTAAAAAAATAATCCCTGGAGAGCGGAAAATGTTATTGTAACATCTATTAATGTTTACTCTTTAAAAGCATTTTTAACAAGAACCTCAAAATTGCAGGTAAATTCCTGTAGTTAACAGAAATTTTAAGTTAGTAAAATTCCCGTGGGATTTGTCATAGTTTATTGCGTTGGAAACAAAGAAACTCAATACCCTGCAAATCACAAAAGAGGGGTAAGTAAAAATATAAACTTCCACTGGTCTCTGAATTGCTATTCCAAGAAAAAGAGACCACTATAGATAGCTGCTTTCAGCATTTACAACTCAATGCAAAATTGTAAAGCTGAATAACTTTCCGATTTGACTTACTTTTCACAAAGTGACTGTGGGTTAAGAATCATTAAACAACCACTTTTGCTTAGCACGTAGCAAACAGGTTTTTTAATCCGGTGTTTGGGAAGATTATTTGATTCAGTTGTGGTTTCTGCGGAATTTAAAATGGAACAAAAAAGTGAAGGACCATTTGTTTGGATGCATAGGTATTTTATATATATTTTGTTAGGAAAGGGAAAAGAAGGTCAGGAGGAAATATTCAAAATGGTAGACTTTGCAAAGAACTCCCTCTGTCAGAGCACGTAAGGGCTTTACAAACAAAGGCTATGATCAGGCTTTGAGAGGAGTGAATCTGAATCACAAGGAAACCAAATGATTTTCCCAAGGTCACTGGGCCCAGCAGAGCTATAGTTAGAGAAGGAGCTCGAGTGGCCCCAGTCAGCCATCTGCTTGAAGTTTTCTGCTC
Organism: Tupaia tana; assembly: GCA_026018925.1. Taxonomy (NCBI): domain Eukaryota; kingdom Metazoa; phylum Chordata; class Mammalia; order Scandentia; family Tupaiidae; genus Tupaia; species Tupaia tana. Next base: position 24,473,273 of record JAKSZU010000010.1, on the reverse strand, counting down.
TCCTCAAGTTACCCCAGGTCCCTCAAATCAGTTAGCTTACTAATAACTAGGAAAACTACTTTAGTTTACAAATAGTGGAAGGTGGAATGACTAAAGTCACCCTTTGAAACCAAGATATTGAAGCACTGACAAGGTCATATGGTGAAAGGCAGGACAGTGTCAGAAAAATACAGGCTGTTAAGATGGCCCTGTGGGTGGCAGGGGGCACAGCAGTAAAATGTGATGCTTCTGTGAGGCAGACCCCCATGGGAGGGCTGTCGGCTCATGTCCAGAGGCCTCCCTGAGTATCCCCTGGGCATGCCTGTGCCCACGAGCTGGACTGGCTGAGGCTGGGGGTGGATCATGTAGACATCAATACTCCATCAGGGGTGCTGTCTGTCTCTCTCTCACTAGTGGAATAAATAAATAACTTTAAAAAGACATAGCCCCACGCTCCAAATAATAAACTCACTGTGAAACTCTTTTTATTTTTTCCTTTTAAGATGGAGAGAAAGAGATGGGAACCAGCAGTTAGCGTAATGGCTATGTCGCTGGACTCCCATGTAGTCGACCGCGGTTCGCGTCCCGGACCCGGTGGCTTAAAACTCACGCCGGGTGCATGTGCATGTGTGCCCAAGATCCTGAGAGGAGAATGGAGAAGGGATTGCGGCATGACCATCCCCCCTGGGGGGTGATTTCTCGCTTTCTGTCTCTGTCTCTCTCTGTCTGGCGAGCGCACGCGCACTATAGTGAAAACCTCTCAAAAAAAAAAAAAAAAGATGGAGAGAAAGAGAGAAATAGGCATTTTGACAAAGTCTCACATGTCATGATCCTTCTGCCTCAGCCTCTTGATTAGCTAGAACCATCTAGAACATTTAGGTGTGCGCAACTGCGCCAAGTGTGTTCAGATTGGCTGAGAACCAATCCTGGGCCACCCATGTGGTTTCCAGCTTCCCTGGGGGCAGCACTGTGTACCACCCTGATCATGAAGACCTTCTGCAGTAAAAAGTATAAACGGTATTCAAGTTTTCTTTTCCACTTGGAGTTGCCAGAGAATTATGAGCAATAAAATTCTCAGGAAGTAATTTAAACTTGACATGGAAAGTGCATCATAGGTAAGTTTTGTATCATAAATAGGAAGATTTTGCTACTACTGATTAACAGCTGTGAGCAAGGGAATGTGGAGTTAGGTGAAAAGGAATTGTACCTGTTGAAAGATAGTGAAAACCAGAGCTTTGATTTCCATTCAAGAGAAATTCTACGCTCTCTGAAGAGAATTTATGGAGAACTAGATGCCCTAGAGTTTCCAGCTCATGCAAGAATTGAGGGCTCACGATAAGGGCTAGTGAGTATGATGGTCCCAAGACAAGCACTGGCTTCAGGTACAGAAAGGGGGGACATGATCTCTGCCCAACATCAAGTGAAGGCAAAGGTTTAGTTACTTCTTATGCTTTTTGGGGGGTGCTGTTAACATTATTGCAAAGATCATGCTCTAATGCTGACGGTGTGGTGTGAGCTTCCTGGAGCTGCTGGTTGTTGCAGTCTGTCTTTAGAGCAATTGGATTTAGAAGCCTGTTCATGACTCAATCACCAAATTCATTCAGGAACTATCACCCTCCTCCCACAAAAGGGTTAAAAAGACTATGGATGTGGTAAACCACAGAGTATCTATTTATAGCATTAATACCCCTTTGATTACATTGTAAGGGCTATCTAGTAGAGACTCTAAAAAGAGAGCAAACTTAACATAGGTATTTCTGGAGAGGGCCATCCACTGGAAAGTTAGCAATGAAGTTTGCTTCAAAATCATTGTAATGTAGCAATGCTATTTGGGACATATTGAAACAAAAGTATGCGATTCAGGAGCAAAATTCTAGATGGAAATTTAAATAATGTGGAGGTTGGTGTGAAGAAAGAGAAAAATTAATTTAATTCCATTTGCCGATGTGACTGGAGCACAACTATTTTTAGGTATAATCCAAACAGTGCATATCTTCTCCATTTTGATTAGTAGAAAATTGGCAGGGAGTCAAAAGAATTAGTATTTCTCAGCACATGATGTCAGAAACGTACAAATAAAACTGCATTATCGGTGCCAATGTGTTTAATTTGAACTGCTGCTAAGGTTTTTTCTTAAAAAAAGAGAAAGGGTTCAACTCTGTTAAAAACATTGAAAAGATATTTCACAACTGGCAGCAAAAGTTATAGGATAATTTTTCTTTAGACTCTTGCTTAGAAGCTTTTGCTAAAATCTGAAATCTTAATATTACCCAGATACTCTAGGTGCAGAATTTCCGCCAGGCAACTTTACATATTGCCAGAGGAAGTCAGCACATTCAACAAAATGTGAAATTAAAATAAGCTAGGAAAATGTGCTTAACAAGGAAAGGTTTCACAATAGCCACTTAGAAGTTATTAATAATTTCGGTTCCAAAGAAAGCAAGGACCAAAAAAAAAAAAAAAAGAAAAAGAAATCTATCCACAAAGTTTCATATAGGCAAGTTCACCAAGGGGCCATGCTATATGCTATACCAATTATATTCCACTCTGAAGGGAGAACTTCTATTATATTCTGGAAATAAAATGGGCTATTCTCTGTTAGAGAACTTTATAACCTCATTTCCAAGGTAGCAGATCAATGAGTCTGGATTGCATTTTTGTACACTGCGTTGATTTTAAGGTCGATGCCGTGAGGACTTTGTTACACATGAGCCCACAGGTAAGGTGGACTTCCTGCACTCATCACCCTCTTGCTGCTTCCATAGAGCAGACTGAACAGGACTGGCCATTTTCTCCTTCTACAGACATAGTTATTGGGTTTGGCAATCCAGTTTCCCACATTTCCTATTGTAAATCAATGGGTGTCTTCTTCAAAAAAGCCCCCAATTAGTTTTTATGGGTATTTAGAATCATTGACATGGTCTGTTTCTGAATCCTCATAGCCCTCAGCTGGAGAACTCAAGGGAGCACACAAATCTTTCCCTATTTTCTACCAATACATATGAACTGGTTCCAGGATTATAGTGGTTTCCTTTAATTCACTAAAGAGACTAATTTTGTCTAAGTCGTTTAATTAGACATATTTATTCATGAAGTTTAAAGGACTTTCATGATTTTAAGAGCTGAAGTTTGATGGGCCTGTGTGTGTTTTGGGCTGAGAAGATTCCTTTTTATTTAAACGTGAAGATTAATGTAGACAAAATAAGAAAACAAACAGGAAACCATGCAAGCGAAGCATTAACCTGCTACTTTCGTGTTCTTCAGTTGAAACTGAAGACACTAAGCTTATTAATTTCAAATAAAGACAAAGCCCCTAAAAAGTGTATCTTACAAATTCATGGGAGTGTGGGGCGGGGGGAGAGCACAGAAATGGACTATTTGTGGTTCTTGGGGAAATGATAATCCTTCATCCTGAGACTGACTTTACATTTTTCAAAAGAAGTTTCACTAAGTATCTATCTTCATACTCTTTCTTGGACAGGTTTGCCATCTTGGCTTCTCTGACTTCATCTTTTTCCTTTGTTGCTACAGAAAGGGGTTAAACGTCTCAACCACTTTTGCATGCCGTCCTCTGCAGGTCTCTAACATATTCCTGTCCTTAACCTTGCTCAGAAAACGGTCTCCTGGTCTTTAGGATATCCCATTGCAAAAAAAGAGACAGTCCTGACTTTCCCTAGGAAAGAACAGTCTGTGTCAAAGCACAGCGTGAACTCAAACTTTCTACACTTCACTTTGGTTTCTTTACTGTGTGGTCATGAAATGAAAACTCGTTCAAAAATATAAAGATAAATACTTAAAGAAACTTATTCTGAAGAATATAGAATTCATCTCAAAATAGAATCTCACGACACTTTCCTTAGAAACAAATTTTATGAAAAATACCCTACCCATTAGGGGTCGTCATATTGTTAAAATTTCACATTGGCTTTTTACCTGTGACCTGCCCACCCAGAACTTCTGCTTCTATGTAATTACACAAGAGAAACAACATTTACTTCAGACGCTCTTTTCTAAATTTTTGCTTGACGGTGAAAGAGAAAAGCATGGGTTTTTGTTGTTGTTGTTGTTCTTCTTCTAAACAGCCACTGGAGAAATCTGCATGCACTGATCCTCAGGGGCTGTGATTTTCTATTAGGAAACAGAAATAAACCGCGGAAGCTACTTACCGCATTCCAAATAGGCCACTGCTGGCTTTTTTAAGTTAGTCTTTCTTGTTTCTGTGCAAAGTTGGAGCTGAGTTACTTTGTCTGATATATTTTTTTAAGACAATACACAATCCCAAATGTCACTTAAGTGCAGCAGATGGGATCCAGCAAATAGTCTACAATACCTTGAATCTGGCTACGAAAATTTAGGGCAAATCTGCAGTTCTCAGTAGGTGAATGCCTTATTTGGTCTAGAGGCATTTTGCTATGTTATTGAATCACAAAGAGCTATTAAAAGAGCTCTATGAGAAATTCAGTCTGTATTTTGAACTAAACAACCTGTCTTTTTTATTATCACTGACCCCTTACAGACACGCGGTACATAATCTTGGTTGTGCTTCATTGGTATTTATTGCACATGGACCAATTCCTCACATAGTAGTTAGTTGCACCAGAGTATAAATACTTGGTAAAACACACAAGAGGAAATAGAATTTACACTTAAGTGCTAAAGTATACCAGCAGAGTCACATGGGCACTTGGACATAAAAAAAAATAAAAAATTCCTTAAGATAATTATATTTATAATATGGATACAGTTACAGTACCATGATAAAAGAGTATAAAAGGTATTTTCTCAATCAATCATTAACTCAATAACATAATAGACAACAGAAGTAGAATTTAAATTTTATTTTAGTTTTTAAGGCCCCCCCCACTTAAAAATATTAATTTCTCTTTGTGCAAGTAACATCTTCTGTGGATTTTACAATTCCTAACACTGTGCAAAAATGGCATTTTAAACCACTCCTTTTGTGTTTGTTTTGTTTTTACCAACATGTGCAGTAATCTGAACTATTTCCTCTTTTGTTTTTCCTGTCCTGTCTTCAATTGACAGAGTCACATGTTACAGAGAGAGGCTCAGCGCCTGGTCCTTCCAACTAATATTGATACATAAATAGGCTGTTTAATATAAACAAATCTTTCTATCTTGCTGTGCAATATGCACAGTGTGAGGTAGAAATCCCTCAGTCTGACCACCGAGGCGCTCGGGGGACAGCGGGTTTGCCCTACACAAGGAAAGCAACGTGAGGCTTGTTCCAAGAAATAGCTTACCGTATCTTGAAACGTGATTTTTCTTTTTCTTTTCTTTCTTTCTTTCTTTCTTTCTTTCTTTCTTTCTTTTTTTTTTTTTTTTTTTTTTTTGCATCCATCCTTCCCCCTTTGCTTTAAGAACAGAAGAAATCATTACTCAAGAATGAAAATAAAATTTCTCTGGAAAGCAAACGGAATCGTGTCCTGACAAATTGTCATTCCCCTTCCCTCTCTGTCTGGTAGACGCTCCCGTTCCGGGGACCGGATAAGAAAAGCCAAGTTCATAGACTTGGATCCTCTGATGCTTCTCCCTTTCCCTACCCATTCAATTTTCACTCTAGTCCTCACTCTGGTCCAGGTTCCACCTGGAAAAAAAATGAAAGATGCATCACGCGCACACAAAAGAAGGCCGAAGCACAAACATGAAAGTACCCAAGAGAAATCAGTAAGCCACTCTCCCAGCCTTCCCCAAACTTTCCTTTTTGTGCAACGGTCCGTGGCTTTCTGTTTGTCTTGGATGACTCAGATGAGGTTTGCGGGCTTCAAGTTCACCTGCTTTCGGTCGTGAGTAAACACAGATCTTCTCTTTCCCCAGGAAGCCATTCATGAGCTCGGGGGCTTCCCTCCTCCCGGGGCGCAGAGTCGGTGTCCCGGCCGGGGCAGGGGGCACCCGGGCGCCCTGCGCGGAGCCCTACAACCTAGATTCGGAGGAGCAGCCCGGGCGGCACGGCTCCTCCAGGCTCGAGTCGCTGTCCGCCGCTGCCCCGCCGTTGCAGCCGGCCCAGGGCTCCAGCAGGCGCGCGGGCGGCGCGGCCCCGACGTCGTCCTCGTCGTCGTCGTCCGAGGCGGCTCCCGGCGACGGCGGCGGCCCGGCTCGCGCCAGGCAGCCGGAGGTGCGCGGCCGGTCGCCGTGGGCCCGGTGGCGCCTGCGGGCGGCGCGGCGCGCGCAGCAGAGCAGGCGCTGGAAGGCCTTGCGGAAGTCGGGGCTGCGGCAGTAGATGATGGGGTTGAAGGCCGAGTTGGCGTAGCCCAGCCAGTTGAAGAAGACGAAGAGGCGGTCGGGCACCAGGTCGCGGTGGAAGGCCTTCACCACGTTGGCCAGGAAGAAGGGCAGCCAGCAGAGCGTGAACACGCCCATGATGATACCCAGGGTCTTGAGCGCCTTCTGCTCGCGCAGGGCCACTAGGCGCGAGGGCCGCCGCTTGCTGGTGCGCCCGTTGGCCAGCGGGGCGGCGGCGGGGCGCGGGGACCCGGGGGACGACGCCGGCGCGGGGCCGCAGTGAAAGCGGCGCTCGCAGCTGTCGATCTTCTTCACCTGCTTCTGGGCCTCGCGGAACACCCGCAGGTACACGAAGGCCATGATACACAGGGGCACGTAGAAGGAGACCACGGATGAGGCGATGGCATAGGCCCGGTTGGTGACGAAATCGCAGCACTTGGGGTCGTTGTAGCAGCGGCGCGCCTCGTCGCCGTCGGCTCGCCACCAGTGCATGAGGATGGGCAGAAAGGACACCAGGGCCGAGATGGCCCACACGGTGCACACGAGGGCCCGCGCCCGCGCGCGGGTCAGCAGGCTCTGGTAGCGGAAGGGCGACGTGATGGCGAGGTAGCGGTCCAGGGCGATGACACACAGAGTCTCGATGCTGGCCGTCACGCACAGCACGTCCACAGAGGTCCAGAGCTCGCAGAAGAAGGAGCCGTACTCCCAGCGACCCCACACCACGATGGTGGCCCCAAATGGCACCACCAGCAGCCCCATGACCAGATCGGCGCTGGCCAGGGACATGATGAAGAGGTTGGTGAGCGTCTGCAGCCGAGGCGTCTTGGCGATGGCCACGATCACCAGCACGTTGCCCGCCACGATGAGCAGCACGATGAGCGCCATCAGCAGGCCCATGCCAGCCGTCCACTGCTGCGACAGCGGAGCGGAGCCCTCGCTGACAGGAGGCAGCAGAGAGGCGGGCGGGGACGCGGGCACCAGCAGCCGCGCCGCGGTGGCCGCGCCGTCGGGGAGCGGCGCCGAGGACGACAGGTTGCAGGGCTCGGAGGCGCCCAGGACGAGCGCCCCCGCGCCCATGCCGAGCTGCGGAGGCCGGGGGCGGGGTGTGTGGCGGGGATGGGCCGTGGTTGGGGAACACCCCAGAAGCCGGGACGGTGGGGACCGCCAAGGGAGGTCGCGGCCAGGTCAGGGCAGCCGAGGCGCGGGGCCGAAGGCATCGGCGCCGGGCGCCTTCCCAGCCGCAGCCGAGCCCTGTGGCCGCCGCCGCCGCCGCCGCCGCTGCTGGAGCCGCTGTCGCTGCTGGAAGAGCCTCCCGGACCTCAGCATGTTTCTGAGAGCGCCGGGCCCTCAGCTCCGGCACCCAGCACCCACCCCACCCCGCTCCCACTCCCCCAGGCCAACCCCCGGGGCCTCGCGTCAGGCTCCCGCAGCCAATCCCGGCAAAGGCACGCCCCCATCTGGTTCCCCCCCTTCAGCACCCGGCACCCTCCTCTCACCCTCAACTGAGCGGCTCTGGAGAGTCCGGGGCAGATCGCGGAGTGAGGGACTCCCGGGCGCCCGCTGGTCGCGGCGAGCGCCTCTCCTGCGCCTGCGAGTTCCGGCGCCCAGTCCCCTTGGGTCGCCCAGCGCGCCAGGCTCGCACCCGGCCCCCGCCCCTCCTAGGCCCCCACAGCTCCTGCACCCCGCTCCTCTGCGCCTCTCTCGCTTCCAGCATAGACTCGCTCCTGCGCCCCCGCACCTTCCCGCGTTCCGGCTTCTGCAGAGCCCTCGCGCCCCCAGCCACCTCTACTTCCAGTGCCCTGGTTCCCTGCGGAACAGAGCGCGTGCTCTCTAGCAGGGAGGAAACCTCGCTGTTTTGGAAGCGCCAGAGCGCCTCGGACATCCTGTCCGCAGGGACCGGAGGAGATTGGCTGCAAGATGGGTTCTCAGATCAGACAGCTTAGCAGGGTGTGGGTGAAATTCTCCTGTCAAGGGGGGGACCCAGCCGGCCTGCATCCTGACAGCGTGGGGGATCGAGGTGGGTGTTAGACGTCAGCGGACACGTCCCAGCAGAGCCAGTGGCTGGAGCAAACCGCACATCTGTCAGGAACGCTTTCCGGGCGCAATTCTTTTGAGAGCGCCTGTGGTGTCTCAAGGGCAGTAGCTGTAGAAAGGAAGCAAAGGTTTGTGCATCGGACAACAGATTGTAAACTGAGGTCCATTTGTAAAAACATATTCCCCAGTTGCAGCGAGCGAACGTGTGAGTATAGTGTAACAGTGTGTGTTCCTAGTATAGGGCAGAGGCTTAGGGAAACGCAGATGTTAAGGTGCAGAGTAAATGACACCACCAGGGACAAGAAAGAACATATTTAATTACATTTCAGGCTTTTCACATTCAGTAATATCCCCTGAAATTTTTTTTTATTACTCATGACTTTATAATTTAAGCTGGGCCAATACAATCAGAAAGGTACTCCCAGTTGTGGTTGATGTAATGAACTGAGAGTTCCCATTTCTTGGTCTGTCGTGGTTGTTTTCTCCTTTGCCCAAGTCCCCACATTCTCAAAGCTCTGGATTACTTTAGGAGTGATGAGACAAGAACATATATGAATACTCAAGAGGATTAGCATCTGAAAGCATTTCAAGTTAAGCCATTGACTTTTCAGTTAGCACATGTATCTGTTTGAAATGGGTGAGTTGTCAACCTAGCTCTAGGTGGATTATATGAGGACTGGGGGCCTGGGGGGAGTGGACAGGACAGGACAGCTGTAACTGTGGCTACTTCTTGGATTTGGCCCTTCTGAGTACTCAGCTCAGGCCTGAGAAAGGAAATCTTTAATTGTATCATTGAAAAGCAACGTTTCTAGCCGTCCATGGTAGGGTGCATGCCAGCGTTATATAATGCTCACGCATCTTTCCAGCACTGGAATAAAAAGAATGGTATTTGGAAGGAACACCGACATGTGGATCAACTCATAGTCTAACCTTGCAGAGAGAGAGACCAGTTCCCACAGCTGTCTAGACCAAGAGCAAAAAGTAATCCTTATTAAGTCTACGGAGTCAAACAGTGTTGGCCATCTTCTTTTACATCAATTCAAACATACACAATTTGCTTTGGGCCCAAACCTGATCATCAGCGTGCTGCAATGGGGGAGCAATTTACTTGTTTATTCACCCCTGCCCTGGACTTAAACAGCCTAGTTCTGCCAACTCGAATGGTTGAGGAGGGGAACCAGAAAACAAGAGAAGCTAGGAAGAAGGGAGGAGAGCAAGTGACCAGAGTCGCTGGGACCTCAGCTCCCCTTCTGGCTCTCTTCCAGCCCCTCATGGGGCAGTCTTAAAATAGCCCAGGGACTAGAAAGTGTTGAAATCGATGCTGCTCAGGAAAGGTGTTCTGAATACTGGCCTGCAGAGTGGGGTATAGGGAATGTGGGGAAGAGGCTTTCTATCCGGCGCCATCCTTGTCAAGTGGTGTTACTGGAATAGAGTGTGCCAACCGTAAGTGCCCCGAAGGGTGAAGGCACTGCATTTCTGGAGTGATAAGGCCAGAACTTGGTTGTAGAGGTTCAGCGCAGAAGCAGACGTCAATATCATTACTGTATCTCTGTATGTGTAAATGCAATGGTGCCATAGTGTTTGAATCGTCCATAAGTGCTCTGAAACTTTTTATACAGCTCATTGAGAGATACATCCAGTTTCTCTGAATCTCTATATGACCAACACATTAAGTGATAAACATTCAAACCCAGAAGGTTTTTCTTTTAATAAAGTTATTATTTTTTTTGTTTCCACAAGAGACAGAGAGACAGGCATGCACCCCTAACATGGTCCCCACGCTGTGATCTAACCCAGTCTCCACAGGCCTGGACCACGAGTGAGCATATGTGCCCCTTGTATGCTCAGGGACCTCTCCCTCCTATGACACGTAGTAGTCACTCTGCTAATTGCATTTTGTGTCTCAGGTTTTGAACCCAGGATCTTTTCCAATGCTAGTCTAGTTGCTATACCACTGTGCTGCCAGCTGGCCCCCAAACCAGAAGGTTGTTTTAACAGCTGTTCCATATAGAGCAGCTAAAGTAAAGAGATCTCAGGAATTCTTGAGACTTTTCTTCAGTTGACCTGACAGAAAAGCTTGTAGTAGTCCACTTTCAAGTAGAGTGGACTTTCTTTCATTTTTTTTTTTTTTTTTTAGAGAGATTTTTGCTATAGGGTGCATGCCCTTGCCGGAGACACAGAGAGAGACAGAAAGTGAGAAATCACACCCCAGGGAGAATGGCCACACCACAATCCCTTCTCCTCCATTCTCCTCTTGGGATTTTAGGAACACACACACATATGCCTAGTGTGAGTTTAAGCCACCGGGTCTGGGACTCGAACCACAGTAGACTATGTGGTATTCAGCGACGTAACCATTATGCCATCTGCTGGTCCCCTAGAATAGACTTTATGATAAAATAAAATGTTCTCAGGTCTCCTTTAATTCCTACATTTCATGGTTCTTTTTTTTTTTTAATACTTTTTTTAGCTAATGCTTTTTGTGCTTAGATTACGATGGGAGAGAAAAGATCCTTTATATCGACTTATGTATGTATTGGGTGTTGCAGGTTCAAAATAAATAATTCCCTTTTCGTCTTCGGTCCCCCATTTGAAACTTAAAGTGAATCAGTTCTTAGGAACCCATGCATTGACAATACTTCAGAAAGTAATGGCAAGCTTGAACAATGGATGCTAATCGCACACTAAAAAGACAGATTTCCTGCCCCACTTTTTCCTTTCCCCTCCCAGTACCCTCATTCCACACCTGGGCTTGTCATCGGTTCCTTTTGATCTTCCTGTCTCTGATTCCCTAGCTCCATTTAATCTGGCATACCATCGCCCAATTAATATTTCTAAAATGCTGCTTATACCAAGATGCTTTTCTGTTCAGAAATCCTAACTGAGCTTGACTTTCGAAGCCATCTTCATCCCAGTTGTAAATAGCCTTTCCAGCATTACGTGTCTCCTGCTAGAACCCTCCTTGTCATTGTGGTTTCCAATGCTGTATTCTTTTGCCTCTTTTGGACCTGACTCTTCACTCTCCAGCATCTGTACTCTTCCTCACTGGGTTCCCTCCACCAAGAATCCCCTCTTCCTTTTCTGTCTCAATGGATTCAGGCTGTGAGACCAGCTGGTCTTCTGTCACAGTCTTCCTTGCCTGCTGCTTATGGAAATGACCTCTCTTTTCTTTGACCTATCTTAGTTACTCTGCTAATTGCACTTCAGGTGGCAATTAATGATAGATTGCCTTTTGACATCTCTTATATTATTTTATTTAAACTTTTTACTTTTTTTTTTTTAGAGGTTTTTGCTATAGGGCACGTCCGCTTGCCAGACAGATAGACAGAGACAGAAAGCGAGAAATCACCCCGCGGGGGGATGGCCATGCCGCAATGCCTTCTCCTCCATTCTCCTCTCGGGATCTTGGGCACGCACACACAAGTGCCTGGCGTGAGTTTCAAGCCACCGGGTCCGAGACACGAACCGCGGTCGACTATGTGGGAGTCCAGCGACATAGCCATTACACTAACTGCTGGTCCCAAATTTTTAAAGAATGTTTCATTTAATTTATTTATTACTAGTAGTATTCAATCTAAGCAGACGGAGACAGAGAGAGAAAGAGAGGGAGAGTGAGAAAGCAAGTCTTCATATCCAGGATTCGAACTGTGGTTGGCCATGTGGCAGTCCAGTGCCTTAACCACCAGGCAACCTGCTGGCCCCATGTTTTATTCACATATAGATTGTAAGCTCACTGAAAGCCAAGATTGCCTTATATATTTTGATCTCTGTCATGTAATTAATATTTACCTGATGTTAATTAACAGCTTTGGTTCATAAATGTGATATTTAACTTATTAAAATATTCCCATTGTTACACATATCAGAAATAACTGAGTGAGGAGTTGCAATCTTCACTCATTCTTATAATCCACAGCACTAATTCATATTCCAGCAGCCTAGTCAATATCTTCATTCCCAGACTAGTCAATAATTCGTATCCCCATAAGTTATTGATGAGCATTTAAAAATACTTTACACAGACAAGGTAGGCTCATGAGGTAAATAAGTTTATGTCACACCTCTTCAGTAATAAAGTCGGATATAGGTGAGGGATTCTACAAAGGATCCATGGAAATCCACATTGATCAACAGTACTACCTACCCTTCCTAAAAGGCCAGGGTGAATGACCTTTTTCCTCAGCCTTCACTCATTAGATTATATATCCGGCCATTTCTGCCTTGGGAGAATGGGTGATGACTTGAATCTCTTTTCAAGTTAAAAGTCTGCAGGCCTTTAATAGGCATGTACTTCATCCATGTAGTGAAGCCATGAGCCTGGTAAAAACATTTCCGTTCTTGAGTTGAGTTTGCTAGACAATGAGTTAAAGCTTAAGTGGGTAGCCTAACTGGGCAACTGATGGAAGGTAGGTCAAAGGAAGTGAGGGGGGAATTTCCACACAAAATCTGTTAGTCAGCAATATTTGCCTCCAGGCTGATAATAGCCTCAAGTTATTTGAAATCAAGATATAACAGATCAAAGAATTTGTTACTCAGAGCTCTAGTGGCTGTTTCTGAGTAAAGACACACAACTTTTCACATAAAGCAATGCAACTGCTAAAACACTCACTCAGTGCTAATTAGGCAAAGAACAGCCTGCACCAGGGCTGGCGTTTAAGGTCAAATATGGGTTTAGTAGCCACAGTTTACACAGCCACAAGCAGCTCCAGCCATCGTGAGAATAACAAGCATGGAGGACAGAGGCATAATCATAGCAGAGTGTGGACGATGCAGAAAATTCGAGAGCTTTCCTCTCTCCTCCCTCTTCCTCTCTCTTTGCCTCCTCCTCCTTCCCCTCTTCCTTGTGTGTCTAACAAGTACATCGAACCACGCTAGAGCCAATAATAATATTTTTCAAAATTTGAGTGTATTGGAAAATGTTCAGAGTGGGGAGACAGAAGATCTAGGCTTCTGTCCTGGCTTGGTCACTTTTCTGTTTGACCTTCAATAATGGCTTTACCTTTAACATGAGCTCACCATTTGCTCCCTCAGAAGGTTGGGTGAGAATAAAGTGAGATAATGTATGTGAAACTGTCTTGAAATCTCATGTAGCACCATGTATTTATAAAGCATCGAGTATGTCATAGCCAGTCATGGCATTTCAAACCACGAAAATTGTCAGGATTTGCTGGTGTGAGAACTGTCAATTCACTTAGATAAGCTTCTCTTTATCAGGTTGATTCCTTTCTTTCTCATACCAGATATTAATATGACTCAGAGACTGGGTCATAGTGAACTATTTTTAAATGCTTTTTATTATTGGCAAGTCATCTGTTAAAAAACGCCCCCCCCCTCATTTTTGGGGGCCATTTTTTACTATATATTTTATTTTTTTAAAAAAGTGTTTATGTGATTCTCTGAAATATGTTTCTTTTCCAGTATTTCAATGGCAAAATATTAGCAGCAAAGAAAGGCTCTCCTCCCACCCCCCAAATCAACTATTTAGGGCCATGCTTAGAAACTTAAAGAAAATGTAAAAGGAAAAAAATGGGAGAGGGGAAGTAATGCAATACAAAATTATTTAAACCAACTCTCAAAAATTCTGTATTTTTTTCGGTTATATTATGAATAAAAGTTAACTGATAATCAGCTGCAATCTTACTTTGAGGTATTACTGGCAATCCCTATATCACTACACATGAAAAGCTCTTGGCTAAGAGTCATCCTTCTGTTGCCCAAGTCCAGAGCTTGTGACGACAGCAAACTCTGATAATTACTAAGAACTCTAGGTTTTATTTTCATAGAATCTTACTGTGTTCCAGATAAAACAATTATGTTGTAAAAATCTCAGGCGTTTATAGCAAGAATCCCAAGCACTTATAGTTTTTGAAGGATAAGAATGATAACTTTATTTTATTTTTAATTTGCCAGAGGTTGCGTTCTCTCCCAAGAAAGAGACAGGAAATGAGAAAGAGAGGTAAAGTGAGAAAGCAATCATGAAAGAATTCCTCCTCCTCCATTCTCTTCTCTGGATTTTGGGCATCTATGCATATTCACCTGGCATGTTTTTCAAGCTGTGAAGCCAGGACTCAAAACACACAATCAGCCATGTGGGGTCCAGCTGCTTTAACCACCATGCCACCAGCTGGTCCACAAATCATTTACATTTCTTTTTACTCTTTTCAGTCAGTACTTTGAGTAAACCAAACAGGTATCTTCTATCATTTGCTCTTCCATTACTTTGTATTGTATAGATATTTTGTAGTTAAAATACTCATTATTTATGTACTATAAAAATTCTCATTCAGACCCACTCAACAAATAGAGACATGCCAATACTTTGGCTCAGAGGGCAGAGTCTGAAGACACTAGTGAGACAGTATTGCTGCTACTTTGTTTTTGATAACCAGTGCAGTCAGGCTTCTTGCTTTTAAAATAAATATCAAACCTTTGACGTGACATTTATTTTCCATAATGTCTCATCTTTGCCAATCCTTGAATAAAGCCTGTTGGAGACCTTTATCCTATGATAGCTTTTTCTTTTCAGAGCATTATCCCTTAATTAAATGTTAAGGGGGCAATGCCCTTCTTTCCAGGCTTTTCCTAAGTACAAATTACTTTTCACATTGGTGGAGAATTTTTTTTTCTTTTCCCTATTTTAATATGGAGAAACCAAACGAGAGGGTCATATGTAAGGTTTTAAGGAAAGACGAAGGAAACTTTTGATTTTTTTTTTTCCTCCTGAGCTAATCTTTACTTACCAGAACCTGTAATGTTAACAGATTCTGGCCCCGCTATTACTACTTGTCATCATAATTTAATTGCATGATATATTTGGGAACACAGAGTGAGTTACAGAGTAATTTTTTTTTTTTTTTTTTTGAGAGGTTTCTGACATAAGGCGTGTGCGCTCACCAGAAAGACAGAGAGAAATAGACAGGCAGAAAGCGAGAAATCACCCCCTGGTGGAATGGGCACACCACTATCCCTTCTCCTCCATTCTTCTCTCAGGATCTTGGGCATACGTGCACATGCACCCAGTGTGAGTTTAAGCCGCTTGGTCTGGGACTTGAACCGCCGTCGACTACATGGGAGTCCAGCGAGTAGCCATTACACCATCTGCTGGTCCCTAGGGTAATTTTTTTAAAAAAATAAATAGCTCTGAATAACTGAAGAGACTCTATCATGCAAATTTATTTGTATTTTTTCCTTTTCGATTTTGAATTTGCTATAGGCTGCATGGGCTTACCACAGAGAGACAGTGAGAGTGTGAGAGAGAGAATGTGAGAATGCACACCCTGGGGCTGTGTGGGGGGGATAGCTACACCACAATCCTTTCTCCTCCATTCTCCTCTTGGGATTTTGGGCATACATGCACACACTCCCAATGTGTTTTTCAAGCTTCTGGATTCAGGACTCGAACTGTGCTGCTGGACACATAGGAATCCAGCCGCCTTCACCACCACACCACCAGCTGACCCCTGTTTATTTGTATTTCCAATTAGTTTAAATATAATAGATTTGACATAATAATTATATTTATCTACACAAATGAAATCCTTATTGTGGATACATTTTAGTGTGAATTTCCAAAAATGCCACATGAATACGAACTCAGAAGACAAAAGAACACCAAAGAAAAGCCAAGCAATTAAGTCATTTAGACTTTTGTTTGGGTTTTTAATCTGTAACTGGAAAAAAGACTTCACAGAAGATTCTTACTGAGAATCATAGGCTCAAAAGTTGTGACAACTTTGGGGATTTTATTTAAGAGCCTAAATAGAACTGTTGAGGAGTTTGAAATAGAAAATTAAAAGCAAGCTCTATTTGCAATGTCATTTCCACATCCCAATAAGCATTGTTCCAAACCAGGTCATTAAGTAACATGCACGTAGAGCGCTGAGCCTCTCTGAAAAGCCTGCAAAGACTTGCGAATGCACTAAAATGGTATTGGCATAGCCTCCCCCTTCCCCAATTTTTTCTTCTTACTTCACAAATATCTAAAGTGATAATTGTACTTTGACCTGTCACCATTTCCATCTCACTGCCTACCTTTTTCTCCTGCTGCCAACCACTCTGCTGTAGGCATCTTTGACGTTTCCCCTCATTACTAATTAATAGAGATTATATACCCTTTACAGCTCCGTCTTGAGGAAGATCATCTTGATTTTTAAAATGTTCGTATGTATACATGCATATGTATAGTTTTTATAAGTACTCAGCTGCAAGAGAACTTAAAATAAAAGTTATTTATTAAACAAGTTCAAAACCCATAATTAACCTTGCAAAAACAATAATCTGTATTTTAGAGCATAATCAGTCTTGATGGGAGAATTTGGCCTATGCATTTTTATTTTAGATTTTTAAAAAATGATATAATCTCACGTTATGGCATTTTAGCAAGATTCTACTAATTTTAGTAATTAAGTAGTTTTAACCTCTCTCTATATATCATAATGGTTAAGGACGGCGGCTCTGGAGTCATAAGTTAAAATCCAATTTCTGCCACTTAGTAGCTGAATGACTCAGAACAAGCTATCTGAGTATATCAGACCTCCATTCTGCCACCTGCTAAACGGGAACAATAATAATCATGTCTACCTTCTAGATGTTTGAGAGACTTCATAAGAGAAGATGCATGACATTCGTTTTTATTTCACTGTGTCTTTTTTCAACGACATCATGGCATAAAGCAGAAAAACTTCCTTCTGTTCTAAACCAAGGGTGGTGTAAGATATAGCCTCCAGTCATCGGAAATTGAATAATTCAATAAATGTATTCTTTTTAAAAGTGAGAGGATGTAAGAAAGAATCTAATTTGGTAAGTACTCTTTTGATTTCAAAGGCAAGCTTATTCCTTGGTGGTCATTTAGGCTGATTATAATTCCGTTTGGGGAATTAGAATGTCCCAAACTCATTTTGCATCATGGAAAGGTCCCTCCAGAGAGTTCCACTCTATGGTACAACCATATTCCAAATACATGAAATAGCAACAATGCCAAAACAAAGCACCACTGGATTCTTAATAGAGAAGCTTATTTCCTAAGCTATAATTGATCCGAACTGCAGCTTTTTATGGTATAAATTCATAAGCTCTCCAGGAGGCCAGAAGACTGTGACTTGTGTTGTCAAAGAAGTGCAATAATTGAGTTGTCCTGAGGACAAAGGATCTGACAATCTCACCCCCTAAAAACACTGAGTAAAATAGTGGGCAAGTTAAAAAGAATTAGTCAAGTTCAATAGAAGTTTAAAAGAAGTTTTTCCGAATCTATGTGGTCTAGAACCTAAGACAGCCTTTTAGACTCTAACTCAGGACTATTAATTTTAGTTCAGAAGCAGTTTCAATGTCTTGTTCCGGTTTCTGCTCTTTCACAACAGATCAGGAGAAGTAAACCGGGGTGAAGAAATGAGAATGATGCCGGGACGGAGGGGCTTCCCTAGGTAACTTCGTGTTAAAGGAGAAGATGGAAACAAACATTGGTCACCCATAATCATGCGTCATTAAGGAAGGTTTAGATTATGTCCAACTGGCCTTGATTTGAGAACGTGGAGAGTGTGTTTTAGAAACAATTTTACTTAAAAAAATAACAGAATGGGATCAGATGGCGGCATCGTGATAATGCGACTGAACCCAAGTGGGAGGATCCCCAAATCCTAAGCTTACGTCCTGAGGCCTCTCTGCATGCATGGTTCATCCACACGTACCCATGATTCAGGCTGACAGGCTGGGACTGGATCACGGTATGAGGAACCTGTTGTAGGTGCCTGTCCTCTGTCTCCCTCACTCTCATGAGAGAAATACATAAACACACTTTAAAAAATAGTAGAAGGCAAATTTTGAAACTTATTTCCTGGAATACTTCAGTTATCCACAAAGTGAATTCATATGGACATTTCACTCTCTAATAATGCTGGGTCAGTGAGATGTGAATTAATCTGATAGAAGTCCACAGTCAGGGTGTTGGTAGAGTTGGTTCCTTCTGAGAGCTCTGAGGGAAAGAACTCCAGGTCTCTGTCCTTGGCTTGTAGATGTCTCTCTTTCCCTCTGTGTCCGTCTATCTCTGTGTCCAAATTTCTCCTTTTTATAAGGATACATTAGTCATCATGGATAAGGGCCCATCCTAATAACCATATTTTACTTTGATTACCTCAGTAAGGACCCGATCTCTAAATAAGGTCTCATTCTGATCTACTGGGGGTTAGAACTCCAACACATTTTTTTTTTTTTCTTTTTTTGGAGAGGTTTTTGCTATAGGGCGCGTGTGCTCGCCAGACAGACAGAGAGAGACAGAGGACAGAAAGCAGGAAATCACCCCCAGGGGGGATGGCCACGCCGCAATCCCTTCTCCTCCACCCTCCTCTCGGGATCCTGGGCACGCACGCACACGCGCCCGGCGTGAGTTTAAGCCGCCGGGTCCGGGACTCGAACCGCGGTCGACCACGTGGGAGTCCAGCGACATAGCCATTACGCTAACTGCTGGTCCCAGAACTCCAACACATTTTGAGCCATAACAAGGGTTGTTATGTATTAGAAAGCTTCACACCTTATGAGCAATCTTTAGTTATTTGTGCCTCATATCATGTTTGTTCTAAGACTTCTGGATCAGAGGACAAACACGACATCTTATCTTACTAAAGATGACTCCTCAAATAAATGGTACCCAGACCCTGGAGGAAGCAGTCAACTTTATAGTCTGTTACAAAGGCATGAATACGATCAGTTGATTATTGTCCAAGCAAGGTCCTATGTGTGCCAGGTAAGTAGCCTGGGTTTCAACAAGGGGGTAAAAAGTTTAACGCATCACCCTCTTAGGTAGGTGCTTAAGGTGGAGGTAAATGTACTGCTTTTTTTTTTTTTTCTTGGAGAGGTTTTTGCTATAGGGTGCGTTCACTCGCCAGACAGACAGAGAGAGACAGAGAGACAGAAAGCGAGAAATCACTCCCCAGGGGGGATGGCCACGCCACAATCCCTTCTCCTCCGTTCTCCACTCGGGATCTTGGGCACGCACGCACATGCGCCCAGTGTGTTTTAAGCCACCGAGTCCAGGACGCGAACCGTGGTCGACTACATGGGAGTCCAGCGACATATCCATTACGCTAACTGCTGGTCCCCTAAATGTACTGCTTTTTTATAGCCTTCATTACAAAGCATGAAACTCAACCGTTTTCTTTCAAGTGGGATAGAAAACTTCAGGCTTGCTTAAATCATTTGAATTTGAGGATAAAAATTAGCCAATCCAGTGGGTTTTCAGCAAGTTGTCTTGAAATCGTACAGACACCCACAGAATATCTGCCCACAGCTGCAACAGGCCTGTTACTCTTCCCTGGCTAGAATTAGTGTAACAGACAGCAAATAATTGGACAGGAGAGATACAACAAACCTTTATAACTAGAGAACAAAGCTGGCCTTTGAGGCAAGATAAAACCAGGTACTCATATAGAATCTGTTGAAAAACAGGATTTTTGTGACCTTGAAGTAATGATTTTGATGGAGTGCTTCAGATCCTACCATACTGGCAAGCAGATGTTTGACTAAGAAATAGTCCCTTTCAGTATATTGATTGAGGTTATTATGGAATCTGAAGCTCACGGACATACTAATTTTATGTGTCCCTAAGTTATACATCTAATTGTCCTTGGTGATACTGATGACAGAGCTAATAATCGTTTAACCTGTGTATGCTAAGATCAAATGAACAAAGAAAACTCAAGAAACCTCACCTAATTATAGTCCAAAGACTTGAACTACTGATTAGTCTTGCCTTTTGATATTAAGGATAGCTCAAGATTTTCCTGGATACCTCTGTTATAAAAGCTGAATGTGGAACCAGATGTCACGCTTACCAAGCAGGACAAATCTGAGGATCACTCTAACATAGTATGCCATTCTGTGTGCAATGATGCCAATTCCTCCTCACAGATAGATGTGCTATTACTGTGTTATATAAACAGCATGGGTTTAGCTGTATATGAATCTCTATTTTAAAAAATGTCATATCTAAGTTTTTTTAATCGCTTGACTAGTTTAGTAGAACAATCTTACATAAGATGGCACTTAAAAGCTCAAATCTGTGGGTCTGAGTATTATTTAGTCATCTGTTTGTGCAACCATATTTTTAACTTAATTTATGATGAGCAAATATTTTTTCTTTTTCTTTCTTTTTTCTATGAAAGATTTTTTGCTATAGAGCATATATGCTTGCCAGAGAGACAGAGAGAGACAAAGGGAGAGAGTGAGAAATCACCCCACCCACCCACCCAGAGAAGGATGGCCATACCACAATCTCTTCTCCATTTTCCTCTTGGGATTTTGGGTACACATGTATGCATACCTGGTGTGATTTTCAAGCCACTGGGTCCAGGACTCAAACCGCAGTCAGCCATGTGGGAGTCCAGTGCCTTCCATTACACTGCTCCCTCTATTTACTTACTGTCCCCCCAAGCAAATAGTTTTTCTGAACACCCAAGCTGCAGTTCCATAATTCAGTTTGGTTTGTTTCCTTTCAATTTTTCTCATAGCACATTTCAGAGAACTTTCTCTGGAAACTTTATAGGTGAGTAGCAGCCATCAGAAAAAAAACAAACCAAATGACAAAAATTAATAACTTGAAATAGAATCATAGGACAATACCTGTTCTTTTCAATGTTTAATACAAACATAGATCTCATATTCTCTTTCCAGACCAATGACTGAGCTCTGAATACTTGCCATGTCTTTTTTAAGTTGCCATTCTGGAACTTGCACCATGTGGTCTGCCATATTGGATCTAGTTCTCTTAACCACCAGGACATGGGCCGGTCTTGTAAAGCCTCGTCTGTAAGAATATTGTCCAAGAACACTTAAAACTGGTTCTCCAGAAGTCATCAGGTTCTGCCTGTTTGGCCATCCCTCTATTCTGTTACCACATTAAGTCTGCCTTCAAGCGTATGCCCTTCCAAACCTTCAAGAATTTGTTCCAATTTTCTGTGATCACAAGTGAGAATATGATCATTAACTGGGGGCCATGCCAGCAGGAGCATCACTGATGGAAGCTGTGATCACTCCCCTTGGGCCTTCCCTCCCCTCTCTGCAGGCCAGAGAGCGAGCCAGCCTCTCACACTTAGAGCTTTCTGACCATGAGTTAGGTACCAACCTGTCTCCTCAATTCCATAGGACACAGACCAGGTTCTCTAAAAGGTTCTTTTAAAGTCCCCTGCTTGTTTTAAGGGGGTTGGGAAAGAGCCATGGTACTCCCATAAGTCTGTGAGAGTTCCAACTTCAATACTCAAGCCCCTTTAAAGATCCTAAGGATGAGGCCAGGGCACTTGGCAGGTTTTTTGGGTCACCCTCTGCAGTGTCTGCGTGGATGTCTAGCACCTCTCCTTTGGCTGTGTGGGCACTTAACACTACTTATTCTCAGCTTTGGGGTCTCAGCTCAGACTTAGACATCAGAAAGCCCTATTTTAACATAGTGTCACATATAGATTTGGTAGTTTAGCACACAGTGGTGATTGGAATTTCAGTGGGGGGAAGAAGGATAATGGAGGGATGCTATAGGAAGAAGACAACCAAAGAAAGGGAATGCCGACATCTGAAAGGCTCAAAGGAGAAGAGCAACCCACACATGAAAGAAAAGGAATTCCAAAATATGGAGATGAGATTCCAGGAGGTGAGGGAAGACCTTGGAGAGAATACTACGTAGAAGCAAAGAAGAGAGTTTCAAGAAGATGATGAATCACAAAGGACCAACTCCCCAGATTTAAAGCCTCCCTAAAAATCTAGAATAAAAGACCAACAGATCAACAGAAAATGAGCAAAGATAGATCACAACAAAAGAAAGAGAAATGGTCCTTGCATATACAGAAAGATGTTCAACCTCATTCCCAGTAAGGAAATTGCAAGTGAAAACAACACCGAGATCCATTTCTCACCTTTGAGACTGGCAAACATCTTGACAACACACTGTATTGGCAAGACTGCTGGGAAACAACTGTGTTCGTGCCTCACTGATCAGAATGCAAAATGGTTCCACTCTGTGTAGGAGGATCTGGCAGTGTGTACCTGACCCACGTAGGCATCCACGTGGCACAGCTGGTCACTCCACTCCCCTTGAAACTGTTTCTTAGTTGGGTTCCAGGACAGCAACCTTCCTGGTTTTCCTTCTAGATCATGAGTTCCTTTTTTTGCTGTTGTCATTCATTTTAAAATTTATTTCATAAGAAAAAGGGAGAAAGAAACAGCAAGAAAGACAAGTATCCCCCATAAAGGTCTCAAACCACAGTTCTTTTTCAAGCCCTCCCAGTTAGTCAGAATCTTGGGCATGTGCGTGTGCATGTGGTACGCATGGGCCCACCGAGGAACGGCATCCTGGACTTCCACATGGTCTCCAGTGTCGCAGAGCATCACACAGCCATTACACCAGGGCTTGTTCCTTTTAAGCTTTTTTCACTGCTTAGCCTTCCTCTGCCTGACCTCTAAATACTGGACTGCTAGAAGGCTCAGTCCGGGCTCCTTTTCTTCATCTACACACTCTTTTTAGATCATTTCATCTCTTGTATTGTTTGCTTTTTTTTGGTGAGTAAAATACAAATAATATGTAACTTCCAATTTAACATTTATAATTCAGTGGCATTTACTGTATCCACAATGTTGTGCAACTATAGTGCTATCTAGCTCCAGAACATCTTTATTTTTCTTAATTCATTAGCAGGCATGTGCATTTGTCAGAGACAGAGACAGAGAGAGAGAGAGAGAGAAAGTGAGAAAGCACCCTCCCATAAAGGATAGTCACACTGCAATCCCTTCTTTTCCATTTTCCTTTCAGAATTTTGGGCACATATGCACATGTGCCTTCTTTCTTTCTTTCTTTCTTTCCTTCCTTCCTTCCTTCCTTCCTTCCTTCCTTCCTTCCTTCCTTCCTTCCTTCCTTCTTTCTTTCTTTCTTTCTTTCTTTCTTTCTTTCTTTCTTTCTTTCCTTCTTTCTTTCCTTTGACCAGAGAGGGACAGAGTGAGAGAGAAAGAAAGTGAGAAAGCAAGCTGCCAGGTCTAGGACTCGAAACGTAGTCAGCCATGTGGGAGTCCAGCGCCCTCAACCACCATGCTACCTGCTGGCCCCGAGGAGTGGAATTGTTACCAGATGCTAATTTTATGTTGTCTTAGTTTGACTGGGCTACTATAACAGGATTCTGTAGCCTGGGTCATTTCTAAGCAATAGCAATTTACTTCCCACAGTTCTGGAGGCTGGTAAGTCTAAGAGTGAGATACAAAATGTCACCTTAGTGGAGAGGCCTTGTCTGATCTCCCTTTCCCAAACTCAACTAACCTTTATTTTACCATATTGATCTATTTTTTCATTGATTATATCATTGACATTTTCATGCCATTGTCTGAATTCTTATTTATTTATTATGGGGTATTTGAGTGCGTGTGGTGTTTTAGATGGGGTCTTACTGTGTCATAATCCTCTTGCCTCAGCCTCTTGAGTAGCTGGGGCCACAGGTGCATTTCACCGTGTCTATATTTTTAGGGTGACCAGTAATTAAACTTGGACTTCCTCAGGTGGCCTCAGCCTGCCAAGCAATAGCATCCAGCATGTGCTACCAAGGCTGGGCCTTTATTTATATTTACATGTTTATTTCATGTTTGGTATTCTACTTTTCTGTCCACCACCCAAATATCAGCTGTACAAGAGCAGGGATTTTGGAGGTTATATTCATCACTCTATCCCAGAACCTAGGACAGTGCCTGGCACACACAAGGTGCTGAAAATAATGTTTGTTGTGGCTGTTGTTAAAGGAGAAAAGTTCACATCTTATCTGGCTTTAAACAAATCCTCGTGATCTCACTACCACCTCTTGCCTCTCTTCTCTTTCCAACATACTACCAGGAGTAGATAATACCTGCTATATCTACTTAGTCATTGCTCTTTTTGTCAGTAACCCTGATTAATCCAGCATTTGCCACTACTGCCTTTCAAAACTGCAAACTCAAAGATTCCCAGTAACTCCATGAAAGTCAAAACCAGTTGTGCTGGGACCAGCAGATGGAGTAATGGTTTCGCCGCTGGACTCCTACATAGTCACAGTTTGGGTCCTGGATCCAGCAACTTAAAACTCATGCCAGGTGCATGCGCATGCCTACCCCAAATCCCAAGAGAATGGAAAAGAAGGGATTGCGGCATGATCATCCCCCCTGGGGTGAGGGGGTGATTTCTCGCTTTCTGTCTCTCTGTCTCTCTGGCAAGCACACACACTCTTAAAAACAAAACAAAACAACAAACCAGTTGTGCTGTGCACTGTGCTTTTCCTGTAGCATCCAACATTACTAACCTGTCACACAAATTAATCTTCTTTGGAAAGGTTCTCCCTTCTTAGAATGAGGCTGGGTCTCCCAAGGGTGAGGCAAACCTAGAATCCATCCTGGAGTCTCCCAGGTAGCATCAATGCACTCAGGGATGGGCTGGGGCTTCCCCGCCATTGACCCCAGGGGGCAGGACGACATTTACTAGATGGTCCAGAACAGCTGGGATGAGCCAGTAGCATAAAGTTCCCATGGGAGGGCAAAGAGCTGTTCAGAGCTCTTGAAGGGACCCTGACCTTCCTCTGGTGGTACCTTAGCTGCCCATGCCATGCTGGGCACCTAAGGCCAGGAAAGGTACTTCCACCGAGCACTGCTGAGCCACATGCTCTGCGTAGCTATCTCTGGTTCTCTGGGTCGAAAGGTCTTTTTTTTTTTTTTTTTTTTTTGGAGAAGTTTTTGCTATAGGGCGCATGTGCTCGCTAGACAGACAGAGAGAGACAGAAAGCAGGAAATCACCCCCCAGGGTGGATGGCCACGCTGCAATCCCTTCTCCTCCATTCTCCTCTCGGGATCTTGGGCACACACGCACACGTGCCCAGCGTGAGTTTAAGCCACTGGGTCCGGGACTCGAACCACGGTCGACTACATGGGAGTCCAGCGACATAGCCATTACGCTAAGTGCTGGTCCCAAGGTCTTTTATCTTCGAAGTAAATCCGATGATTTTTCTGTGCTTAGGGAATCTTTTGATCCATGACGTTCCCTTCCATAGTGTCAGAGGCACACTTTCTGCAGCTAGACCATTGCAATCCATGGATTGCCCCACTCAGTTCCCGCTTGGTTCTGAGGGACATGAGCTTTGGAGTGCTCACCTCACCCTTTTACTAGCTGCATGACCTTGGCCAAGCTATTAAATGCTTTCATTTCTCCAGCTCTGCAGGTGATTGAGCAAAACACCTGTGACCTCATGGGTCTGTGAGGATAAAATGAGGCCATGTCCGTAACACACAGCTATCGGTAGTTCCTCAGTGCTCTCCTGACACAGTCAGATCCATTCACATGCCCAGCCCCCACAGCTCCACATGACTCCTTACAGATTCTGCCATCCCCAGTCAGCCAGATCCTGCCCTTTTGCCTAAGCTTTCCACTATGTGAAATCTTTTCTTCTTGGTTCCCCCCATATGTATGTATGTATGTATGTGTGTGTATATATATATATATATATATATATATATATATATATATATATATATTTAAACCAAGTAGTTTAGTCTGTTCTGTTGCTTAATAACAAGAGTATCTGGAGGCCAGCAGGTGGCATTGTGGTTATGGCACTGGACTCCCACATGGCCAACCTCAGCTCAAGTCCCGGACCTGGTGGTTTGAAAGTCACATTGGGCATGTTTGCATGCATGCCCCAAAACCCAGGAGGATAATGGAGGAGAAGGGATTGCAGTGTGACCATCTCCCCGGAAAGTGCACTACCTCTCTTTGTCCCTCTCTGGTGAGCGCACATGCCCTATGGCAAAAAATCTTACAAAACAAAACAAAACAACTACAACAAAAACCCAAAACACTGAATACCTGAGTCTGGGTGATTTATAAAGTACAGAGATTTATGATCAGTCTTAAAATTTCATGGAAAATGCATATCATGAAAAAATCTGTTCATGGATTTTATTATTCTTTTTTGCACTAAAATAACTTCATACTTTAACTTCATTTTTTTCCCACAAAATTTTTTGAAGTTCCCTCATATTTAACTCATACTTTTGGAGATCTAACTTCAATGCATTTGGTGAGGAGCTTGTTGGTAGGGGTGCTCCATGTGGTCCCAAAGCAGTGTAAGGTATCACATGGCTAGCACCGTGTGTCTGTGTCCTTATCTGTGGGTCCACGCCTTCTAGTCTCTCTTCTTCTTCCAAAGCTACCAGATTTCAATCATGGGGGCCCCACCCCGAAGACCTCATCCAATCTCAATCTCCTCCCAAAGGTCCTACCTTTCAAAGTCATAATGGGATTAAATGTCTTCTGAACACTATTACAAGAATCACCAAATTTTAACACATGAATTTCTGGGGACACATTCAAACCATAGCAACAAGAACTATGCATTAATTTTAAAGTGAAAAAAAAAAAAGAGAGAGAAAACAAGCTTAGCATTAATGCTTCAAACACCCACTCACTTCCAGACCATGTGTCTATAAACTTTCTTGGTCTCTCCATCAGTGGTGGTTGCTCAGGAC
This sequence comes from Tupaia tana, assembly GCA_026018925.1. Classification (NCBI taxonomy): domain Eukaryota; kingdom Metazoa; phylum Chordata; class Mammalia; order Scandentia; family Tupaiidae; genus Tupaia; species Tupaia tana. Next base: position 24,446,519 of record JAKSZU010000010.1, on the reverse strand, counting down.
TTTGAGCAATCAGAAGCTTTTAAAAACCTCTTTTAGAACTTTCAATATCGAGTTTTGAAGTAACCAAAGACAAGTACACATGGGGCTATAACACACAACTACAACCCATTGCTACAGAAATCAAAAGTGTAAATTCTCTGAGGGCAGAGTCTTATTTTTACTTACCTGAGTAGTCCCACTTCAGTGACTGATGACTCTCAGACTACCTTTCCCATAGTATAAATAAGTATTTATTTCATTGAATCCAAAGCATGTAAGAATAAGCAGGCCGTACAAGCCTTATCTCTCATGAATAGCGTAATCCATGTGACCATGTTTTCATCAGATTCACTGATAAAAGGTTTTGTTCCTTTGCCTGGAGAAAGGGTGAAAAAGAGATCACTTAGCACCTATTTCTTCTCCAAATCCAACTGCTTAACGCCATTTGAATGGATGAGTTACAACAGCAATTATAACAATCAGTTTGTATCTACTTTTTTGCCTTTTTCATCCATGAAAGATACTTGGGGGGAAAAAAAGGAGCAGATTCCCTAAGGGGATGCCACTCTGCTCCGCTCTCCTGGCCTCACAGAACAGGGACTGCAGAGGAACACTTCTCCAGGCCAGTCTCTGCGCAGTGAGAGTTATACCCATTCTGAAATTTTGCTGCGGTTGATTTCACGTCACTTGCCCTTACCTTATTTTGTGGGAACAGTTTAATTATGAGAAGACGGACTGGACTCTATGTTACAAAATTTTCAGTTCCTCTGTGAGGTTAAAAAGAGAGCTAATGTTGTTGTTGTTGTTCTGTTGTTTGTTTTTTTTGAGAGGTTTTCTGCATGCACTCGCCAGCGAGAGAGAGAGAGAGAGAAAGAGAGAGATAGAGAGAGAGGAAGCGAGAAATCACCCTCCAAGGGGGATGGCTACGCCGCAATCCTTTCTCCTCCATTCTCCTCTCAGGATCCTGGGCACGCATGCACATGTGCCCGGTGTGAGTTCAAGTCACCAGGTCCAGTACTCGAACTGCGGTCAACTACATGGGAGTCCAGCAATATAGCCATTACGCCAACTGCTGGTTCCACTAATATTGTTGTTTTAATCTTATTGATAAGAACAGAAGGCTGAATAAGACAAACAATCCACTATTTATTTGATCATCTGTTTACATTTTCCGTTTTCTTTATATGTGAGCCAAAAATTCTTACATTTTTCATGATAGTGATCATCATTAAACAGCCTTCTCTCAGCACCTTCCTGTTGTGCTGGAGTCTATACAAATTAAATTAATTCCTGTCCAAAAGGAACTTGCAATTTAACATGGTATAAAGGACAGTGGGTCCTCAACCAGGGCAATTTTGCTTCACTGGAGGACATTTGGCAATGTCTGGACACATTTTTGTTGTTGAATGCTACTGGCATCTAGTGGGTAGAGGTCAGGGGTGCTGCTAAACACCCTAACATACTTAGGACATCACACAGCAAAGGATAAAGTGGCCCCAACTGTTAATAGTGATAAAGTTGGAAAACTGTGACACAGACATCTGGACTTAAACACACACATGTTTAAAAAATGATGATAGATTAAGCAATGTATGTAGGGACCAGCAGATAGCGTAATGGTTATGTTGCTGGACTCCCATGTTGTTGACTGTGGTTCAAGACCCAGACTGTGAGTGTGTGCTCAAAATCTGAGAGGAGAATGGAGAAGGGATTGCAGCGTGGCCATCTCCCTTGCGGGTGATTTCTCGCTTTCTGTCTCTCTGGTGAGCACATGTGCCCTATAGCAAAAATATCTCAAAGAAAAAAAAGAAAAGAAAAGTGTATGTACTAGATAGAAAGTCTAGACAGGAGACTGGAGGGATGGTAGACAACTTGGTGGCCCTAGGCGGCAGAGTTAAACCATCTTTCTTTCAGTACTGGAGCGAGCTTTGTGAAATAGAAAAAGAGGATGCAGGAGATCTCTTTGGATCCAAAAGATTGCAGGAAGGCCCATGAAGAATGAAAATCATTCAGATTTTTAACATTGGAGTCTACATCAAATAAAAATGCCCATCATTTAAGAAAAAAGTTAATATGAGCAAAGCCATTCAGTTAGAAGATGGGGATTTTATTCTGTGATTATGAAATTATTCACGAAGGCTAAAAGCGACTTAAAGTTCAGGATCATATAAATTCAAAGACTGAAAAAGAAGAACTATTCAGCCCGTTGAAAGAAATGATTGCATCATTTCCTTGTGTGTGGTTCAGGTTAAAAATAACTTCTAATCCTTGTCAAGAGTAAACTGTCTTGTCAAAGGGAATTAGGAAATTACCTCAGAGCGAGGTTCTAGGGCGGGGTTGAGCAGAAGCAATTCATCAAGGAAGAAATTACTTACTGTGTTTTAGGGTTAACATTTCTGAGTGACCATGAAAAGGTGGGGGTGAAGGAATATGGACTGTGGTGGGAGAGAGGGGGATGAAGGTACACGGGGTGGGTGTGTGTATGTTTGTGTGGGGGGAACCAGTGGGGAGGGCGGCACAAGAATGTACCTGAGGCAGAGTGACTACCCAGGGTGGTTTGATCTGCTGGGCAACTGGGTGTTCTTTTGTTCTGTCTTGGCCAGCTCGCCTTGGCCTTGAGTGCTTGCAGAGATAGAGCGTGAACCACAAGCTCTGTGCCTATTGGGCCATGAAATGCAACATGGGAAAGGCTGACCTTAGCTTGAGCCCCAAAGCCATGTTAGCACCTTGACATCACCACAACACACCCGGGACAAGAACAGACATGCTTTTCGCAGGGTCATGTTGTACTCGGAGTGAAGGCGTGCAGAGGGAGAGCATCTGTCAAATAAAGGCGGCTTCTTGACCTTCAGATTAACCGTAGACTTCAGCCAGCTGGCAGCCTCCTCTTGTTTGCCACGGGGTTAAAAACTCTGTCAAGAAAAAACCAAGTGGCGATGCTGTGAATGTGCCCTGCATTCTCATTATAGGAACTCGAATATTGGCAAACCTGATGGTCATGTGTCGCAATGTCTCATCTTACAGTCCTGCCAGCTTTGTACAACGCCTTTTGTGGTTTCTTTATAATTTGGGACAGGCCGTATTGCCCTGGAAGTGATCAACTAGACTCAGGCTACTCAGTCATTTCAGAATACGTGTGGGTATGCATATTGTGGAAATCACTACTCAAGATTAAGGGTTTTTTTTTTTTTTTTGAGGTCACATTGTACCGAAATTGAAGAATATTTACATATGTGACCTTGGATTTTTTAAAAAATCAAAACCACAATCATTCTGAGCATGACTTGTAGCATATGAATAGCACCACGATGTCCTGTGAAATATGCAAAAGAAATAAGTAAGAGTAATGTTTTTCTTAGAACAATCTGACCCATGTGTTAGAGTAGATTTGGGCTGAAGTCCTAACTTTCTACTTTCTAGTGAAATGTTTTTGAGCAGCACACTCCATCTTTTTGAAATTAGTTCCTCAGCAAAATGGAAATAGTATTCCTTAGTTCCTGAGACTATAACGTGGAATGAGTGAGCTAATGTGTGTAAGACTTCTGCCTAGTGCCTGGCATTTGATGGTTTCTTACTAAAGATTACTTATTGTTTAGTGTACTTCTAACACAAAAACCTTATGGTTTTTTGTTATCTCCGGGACCAGTAGTTAGTGTAATGGCTATGTCACTGGATCTCACGTAGTCGACCGCAGTTCGCGTCCCGGACCCGGTGGCTTAAAACTCACGTCGGGCCGCGTGTGCGTGCATGCCCAAGATCCCGAGAGGAGAATGGAGGAGAAGGGATTGCAGCGTGGCCACCCCCCTAGGGATGATTTCTCACTTTCTGTCTCTCTGTCTCTCTCTGTCTGGTGAACGCGCGCGCCCTATAGCAAAAAAACTTCTCCAAAAAAAAAAAAAAAAAAGAAAAAAACAAGTACATTATCTCCAAGAAACATCTTTCCATCAGCGATTACATTTTCTATTACTTCATATGCCATGAAATCGTACAGCTGCCACTAGTCATTTCGACAAAACCCAGCACACATGATCACCAAAACACCTTTGTGAAGTATGTACCCTACACAACTAAAACTTGCTCACCTGCTTCCGAGTCTGTAAGCACTGGGAAAACAAAGGTACGTGTGCATACGTCGGTGTAAGTCTCCAGTGAGAAGAACGAGCCATAAAGAATGTGATATCATTTGGTTTGAAGGCTAAAGAGATTTGGTCAATAGATGCTCAAGGGAGATACTGGGACAGTAGCCAGTAACTTCTGACCTACAGACAGAAAAGAAATTCTGGGAACTGAAAGGTCTCTTATCATATTTTAATTCAAGAATAAAAATTTTAAGCTCTAGAGCCAGGATGAAAAAATGGAATGAGATATCAAGAAGAGTTTTTCCCAGGTGAGAAATAGTGCACTTGGCAATGAACTTTTCACCCGTGGCATTGGTGAAGCAAGGAACTCTTTCTCTGTGTATTCCCGAGCTTATTATCCAAACAGGCGGATGTCAGGGGCTTAATGAGAATGCTGTACACTTAAACACTAACACACGCCAGAACATCTTGACACATTGACGTTTGAAAGTGGGGAGACATAGTGACTGATCCACCTGGCTCTCTAGATCTATCTATTTATCCATTCATCCACCCATCTACTCTCCCAGTCACCTACCCGCCACCCATCCAGCCACATCTATCCATCCATTCTACCAATCGTCACTGGCTGACCCTAGCAGGGCCAAAACTATAAAGATAGAAAGACTCAATCGACTCCTCGAGGATCTTTTTTTTTTGTTGTTAGAAGAATTATTTTATTTAACTTTATTTACTTCTTTATTTTTTTAAATTTGACCAGAGAGAGACAGGGTGAGAGAGAAAGAAAGAGAGAGAGGGAAAGTGAAAAAGCAAGCTGCCGGGTCCAGGACTCAAACCGTGGTTGGCCATGTGGGAATCCAACGCCCCTAACTACCACATCAACTGCCAGCCCCACCTCTAGGAATTTTTTTTTAAAGAGCTATTTTATTTCACTTTATTTTACTTATTTATTTCACTTTATTTACTTATTTAAATTTGACCAGAGAGGGACAGAGCGCATGTGCACAAGAGAGAGAGAGAGAGGGGAGAGGGAGAAGGAGAGGGAGAGAGAGAAAGAGAGTGAGAAAGCAAGCTGCCAGGTCTGGGATTCGAACCATGGTTGGCCATGTGGGAGTCCAGCACCCTTAACCACCATGCCACCTGCTGGCTCCTCCTCAAGGATCTTACACAGCACTGGGGAGGCAGACACAGTAATAAAGGAGGTAGGTTCAAAATGCAGTGAATTACACATGGGTTGAGTACACAGCAGAGTTTTAGTAAATACTGTATAAAAACCATAAAAACAAGCCACTGGTGTAGGAAAACCCATAAAAACAAACCACAGGTGTAGGGCAAGAGATTTATATATATGGTTGTGCCATGATCACAATAACCCAGTGTTTTAGAATACTCCCAGTACCCCCCAAAGTTCTCTTCCTTGGCCATTTCCAGCTCTCTCTTCATTATTTAGTTTGACGTAAGGGACTTTGAGACTGACTTTGGGTAATTTGGGGGGAATATCTGTACCAAGGAGGTGCTTCTTGCTTTTCTATGTCTTCTGTGGCTTGAAGCTTTTATTGAATCCAGTTGCTGCCCTAGAGGCTGTCTTCACTTCAAGTGAGAGAGGGTTATTTACTGCATTCTTCATCACTGCCGATCCCCACGGAGAGAATGCACGAATCATATTCACTGTCAGTCGCTGAGTGGCCTGGACAGGAGCCATTTGTGTCTGCTCTCCCTTTATCTAATGCGTGTGTGTGGGGTGGCCGGGGTTGTATTGGAAAAAGAAAGATTCAGAATGGTTAAAAAAAATAGTACAAATATAATTCCCAGTTCAATATCAAGTTGCTGTTTATTGTTCATTTTTGTATTTTGTGTATTTTTTTGGTCTATTTTATCTTTGCCTAACATTGAGCCACATAAACTTTCACCATTTTGAATTTGGATTGTAAACTACATGGAGATTGTGGTGTAACTTCAAGACACACACAATTGTGCTACACAATTGAATACAGCATCTGCCTGTTAAACATTAGCAAAATTACAATTTGTTTTCATGTACTTATGAGTTAGAATAACTTTCACCTACTTGGATTTGGTTTGTAGTTTTGACATAGCTAATAAAAGCTGAAGTATTGTTAAGCTTGTCTTTTTTTTTTTTTTTTTTTTTTTTTTTTTTCTTGTTTGGATTTGAGGGGTCCTAGGGGTTGGAGATTTGAAAGGAATCACTGTAAAACATATCATCATGAATCAAATTACTGAGACCGGTGTACAGAGTGTTCCATTCCAGGCTTGTAGGAATTCTCCCATCAATTCTAATTTGGCCATTGTCACTGGGATAGACAAAGAATCAATCAAATCAGCAAGTATTTGTCCAGGGTTATTACGCACTTAGCGCAGTTCCAGGGTACTGTTGGGAAGAGGAGCCAGAGACGGTGGAAGATGTACAAGACACATTCCTACATGACACGAACGAGTGAGGAGGAAAATGGCAATTGTCTCTTCAAAATGCTGTCTGCCTTAATCGTTAGCTTTGAATAGCTGTATGATTTTAGGTTACATGACTGGAAATGTTATAACTGCTTTGTGCTTTCCAAGGGAAATGAGTTATTTGGGGAAGAAAAAGACCCATAAATTTATTGGACCGGTCTGGTGTTTTTTTTCTTTACAACTGCTGCTGATTCTGGGAGCTTAGAAAGGATCCCACATTCCGTCTGCCCCATGGCTTGACAGTATAGAAAGGGCTTCAAGGGCGTGATGTTTCAGTCTCCTTGCTGCTGAGTGAGTGGGCAAATGACCAGCAAGGACCTCCGTGCTTGCTGCTGAGTGTTGTGCTCCTGTGAAGGCCCACGAAGCTGACCGGCAGGCAGGCAGACAGACACCGATGCTCTGTCCACGTTCTCGGGAAAAGGGAGATGTGGCCAGGTTATATAATCATCGGATTTAAGAGAAATACAGATCCTTTTTCCATAATAAAGCCACAACTGAGAAGTATAAGGGAAATTTTCTCTGGCACTATCAGGCTAGAGAGGCATTCCAGAGAATCCATAATGTTTCTTCTCTTTTTTTCTTTCTTCTTTGCCTTTCTTCTTTCTTCCTTCCTTTTTCTTTCTTTTTGTTTTAATAAAGTTTATTTATGTATTTCTTCTATGAGTGAGAGAAACAAAGAGAGAGACAGAGAGACAGGCACCTCCGACAGGATTCCCATGCGGCCACTCACCTCAGCTTCAGCTAGCCCTGGTTCATGGGTGTATAACTAGCATGATCAGGAAGGTTTCCAGACATGAACCCAGAACCTTCCCATGTGGGTCAGCTGTGCAGAGCGTTGTATTACGCTGTGCCACCTTCTGGTCCCAATTTTCCTGCAGCTTCATGGAGGTGTAACTTATATAGCGTAAAATCCATCACTGTAAGCACACGAATCAATAAGGTTTAGGATATCTGTACAGTTGTGCAATGACCATTACAACCCCATTTTAGAACACTTCCAGTACCCCCTGGAAGTCCCCTCCCTTGGCCCACATACAGTCAGTTCCCGCTCTCATCCTCCTGCCTAGGCATCCATTGATCTCTTTATGTCGACAAATCTCCCATAAACGGAATCACATATTGTCTTTTGTATTCGGCCTCCTTCACTCGCACAGTGTTTGCAAGCTTCATTCATGCTGTTTCATGCATCAGTACTCCATTCCTTTTTATTGCTAAGTAGTGATTCATTGTATGTATAGGCCATTTTTTTAATTCACTCATCAGTTGATGGATATTTAGTTCTTTTCCAGCTTCTAGCTATAACTTCCACTGTCACTGGTAATTTTGTGTGTGTGTGTGTGTGTGTGTGTATGTGTTTTTTTTTTTTTTTTTTTTCTTTTTGCAGGGTCTCACATGATTCTTCTGCCTCAACCTCCTAAGTACTTGGGACTATGAGTGTATACCACTGTGCCCAGTTTTTTTTTTTTTTTTTTTTTTTTTTTTTTTTTTTTTTTTAGTGTGAATGGGCTGCAGCTTACTGAATATAGTGCCCAGTGTGTGCTACAGTGGCTAGGCCTGTCACTGATAGTGTTAAGTAATACATGACACTAATGTTTAGATGACAATTTATCAACTTCTGATTTGAAATTATTCATGTCAGAAGATTCTGAAATCCTTCCAAAAGATTCTTATATCCATACAATATAAAGTACATTCAAAAGCAGAAAGTGGGGCTGGCAGGTGGCATGGTGATTAAGATGCTGGGCTCCCACGTGGCCGACCGTGGTTCAAGTGCTGGACATGGAGGACTACGCTCTCACTTTCCTTGTCTCTCTCTGGTCAAATTAAAAAATAATTCGGAAAAAGAAAGTATGAAGTTATCAAATGGATATTTTGTCCAATTCAGACTTCAATTATGTTAAATGAACCAGATCTTACAGTGTTGAAATGAGCTAAGGCTCCCTGAAAGTAGGATAAATTTGTCCAAAGAAATTTTTACTTTTACTTGTCAACCTATGAGAAGGGAGGCTGAGGCAAAGAAAGTAAAGCAAAGATTTTATTTGAGTCAGAGTTAGGGCAATCTCCAAACATGACAAAATCCAAATTGCCCTGGACAATGTGTGCCTTTGTGTTGTAGATTTCAAGATTTATTTATTTATTTATTTATTTATTTATTTATTTATTTTTGTCATAGGGCAAATATGCTCATTAGAGAGAGACAGAGGAAAGTGAGAAATAAATCGCCTAGAGGAGAAGCCATGCTGCAATCCCTTCAATCCCTTCTCTTCCATTCTCCTCTCTGGACTTTGGGCACACATGCACGTGCCCAGAGTGATTTTAAAGCCACTGGATCCAGGACTTGAACCACGGTCGACCATGAGGGAGTCCAGCACCTTAACCACTACGTCACCTGCTGACCCTGATTGCAGTATGATCTTAAAGGCAAAGTCACAGATGAGTACTGAGGAGTTTTTCCTCAGTGAAGGCTAATTCTATGATAAGGGCAGCGGGATGACCTCATGATTGCCTGCGGTCACTTTGCTCAAGGCTAAGAAAACCACGAGCGAAGACAGAGAGTCTGGGAGGTAGGGGAGGGACATACTGGGGCAATAAGAACGTTCAATAAAGCAGAACCCAACGAGCTTGCGAGCATCCTGAGCTATTTTAGGTGCACGTTTCTAAGGAGGCCGCGAGATGTGCATAAGTTGTGTTTTCTTACAGTGTTGATGCAGGTAGACTGGGATCTCCTATTTTCAGGAAAAACTGGTCTATTTTGGGAATCTATGAGCCTCTTCAAAGTTCCAGTTTGATGATGTGACATGGTAACTTGAGTCACTCCATTGTGGTCTGATCTGTTGGGGCCTAGAGCAGAAATTTAGTCCAAAAGGGTGACCTACAATTATTATTTAACACTTTTTTCCCCTGACCATATCTTTTGTTCTCTCTCTTGAAGTACTACTGTTCTCTGGCTACCATGCACTTCGTTTATTTACTTATGTGTGATTCACTCATTCCTATCCATCCCACATGTATTTAGTGGGCATTTCTTTTATGTTAAGGCATGGCACTAGGTGCTAAAGCAGATATGAAGAGAAATCAAATGTGGAAATTATAACCAGTTCTGTACCTAAGTCTGTTTCTGAGTATTTTCAAATGAGACTCACAGTATGTATTACCTGCATAGACATAGCTGAGACAAAACTGCCTAAAATGATACTCAGCATCACCATATGTATTGCAATGTCATTTACTATTTTATTTTTTTAAAAAATAGCTCATTGCAATCACTGAACTGTTTTTAACTCACACAAAGGGTTATGTCTTCTAATTTTAAAATAACTTACTGAAAAATTAGTTCTTTACAATATAGAAGAAAGGATAACACTTACACACACATAGGAGAAATGGAGACTGGGAGAATTGCATGGGAGCTGAGGGGGAAAGGGGTGACCAGAATATAGAAGTGAAAGCTTTCTTAGTGACATAGGTGGCCTCTCAGAAGCACTCAGTGGGATGGTTTCCACCAGCACTTGGACTGCTCTCATCCCAGTAGTAAATCCTGTGGTTGAAGAAGCCAGGCCTCTGTGACTCAGCAGAGGTGGGTGGCTGAAAAAGTGGCGGTCACCCAACTGGTTCTTGGGAAGAATTTTCTTTCCTTCTCCCAGTTAATAGAACCGAGCTGTGTCGTGAAGCAAATGTACACTCATTTGTTCTAAATTTACTGCCTCTGGACTTGATCATAATTCTCTTTGAGCACCTAAAACTCCTAAGGACTGAACTGATCTTATGATGCTCCCTGGAAGACTGAAAGCATCACTTGTGTGTCTCTCTTTCTGAACTGCTAATTCTCTTTGGCTTTCTTTTTCTTAGTTCAGTCATTTCAAATATTTTCTTGTCTAGCCTATTTCTTCTCAGCTGTCTTTCTTATGAAATAACTAAAACTGGGCACTGGAATGAACAGCTCCTTTCAACAAATGCCACTGAAATCCTTCATGTGGTACTTATCTGCTCACCCAAAGCTTGAGGGTGACAAAGCATCATGACAGGTAGTAGGGCAAAGGTAACTCTTAGAGAATTTTTTAAAAAAGCATTTAATGAGAATTTGTTATTGACTATTTTATATACTTTTTCCCGTTTTTTTCTTCCTTTTCTTTCTTTCTTTTTTTTTTTTTTCTTTTTTTTTTTTTTGAGATGTTTTTGCTATAGGGCGTGTGCGCTTGCCAGAAAGAGAGAGAGTGACAGAGAGACAGAAAGCGAGAAATCACCCCCCAGGGGGGATGGCCATGCCGCAATCCCTTCTCCTCCATTCTCCTCTCGGGATCTTGGGCATGCACACACACGTGCCCGGCGTGAGTTTAATCCACCGGGTCCGGGACTCAAACCATGGTCGACTACATGGGAGTCCAGCAACATAGCCATTATGTTAACTGCTGGTCCCCTCATTTATTTCTCAAAATGATCCAGTGAAGTAGACATCCTTACTGGCATTTTCTCATAAAGAAAGGAGGCTCAGAGACATTGGATAACTTATACAAGATCGCAAAACTGTTAAACAGTGGCAGTGAGATTCCAATGACAATTTCTGCCTCTAAAACCAAGTGAAGCCAGCTGGCAGTACTGATTCAACAGACATTAGTTGAAAAATCTATTATGTAGAAGAGTAGAGAACACAGATGACGGAGATTTAATTCCTCTCCTGGGACGCTCGTGACATCATTCAGCGTGACCTGGAAACAGAGGGAGGCCTGGCAGCTGTGGAAAGCTGGTTTGGTTGACCTGTGGGAACAAGCTGTGGAGCTGGAGGTCTACCTGTAGGAAGTGGGGAGCCCTGGGAGGTTTCCAGGCAAGCAAGTCTCTCCTCGGCAGGCGGATGTATCCTCCATCTGGCTGCAGGTGAGAGGGACTGAGCCTCTGACTCTGGAAAGCAATCCTGGGAGGGGAGACAGGAATGTGGAGACTGTGGAAGGGGCAGGACCAGACCTGGTGGCAGATTCAGTCCGGCACCAAAGCATTGCATTTATTCTGCCACCCTGCAGCTGGCCCAAGTGACCCCTCCCTGGACCATGCAAGCTAACCTTTGGAAAGTCCTGGAGCTATCGCTGCTCCTGAATTCTGCTTTGGGGAGAATACCTGTTGCTTCTCTGCCCTGCTGCTCCGATCTGACTGGAGGTCTGTTTCCTAGGGTATTCTGAACTCACTAGTGTGTGTGACAAGTTTAACTGCTCCCCACCACAACACAGTTCATATTCTCCCCAGTCGCATGTAAGCTATTTTGGGGCCTGTGATTTTCCTCGCTTTGGTCCAAGTTACACGGTGCTGGCAGTTGTGTGGTCTAATCCCTGCAATATGCTTCTCCCATCTGCCACGGCTTCCCACAGGATTTAGCTTTATAAAACCTTGAGTAAAGCCTCCACATCGGTGGATTCCCGTTTTCGACATTTTCCTCCAGCTTCATGTTTTCCTTCACTCAAGATGGAGTCTGTGTTTCAGAAACACAGGGCACAGACTAGAACTGCTCATCTTTGACCTCAGTGTTTTCTGTCACTTCATGTGTGTGGGACTGTTCAGCCTTTGCAGCCACGGTTGTTCAGTGGCCGCTTGGTTTGCAGAAAAGAGGTAAAATGGTCAACCCCCATGATTACGAATGATTGGGATTTTAAAGAAGAATTGGGAAACAGCTCTAGAAACCTGGACAAGTTCTGCCTCTGAGAAACGGCACGATGTGGAGAAACTTCTATTTTCGGGCGATTTTCAGATAACTGACCAAATCCAGGACTAGGAAACTTCGGGAATCTGATTTAACAGTTCCCAGAACTCAGGTTCCTTGTTTGTAGAATGGGGACAGAAATTGCAGCTGCCTCCTAGAGGTGGAATGAACTGACATTTGTGTCTAGCACAGGCTGGCTGCTCTGTCTCTGCGTGGGCCTGCCATCCTCTGTGCTCTGTCAGCTATGCCGTGGGCCTAGGCCTCTGGACTTTGCAGCCACTGCTTTCCCACTGCAAGAACTAACCTGTTGTCATGAATCTAAGACTCGGTGGGTCTTGTGAGACATCATTAATCTATTCATCAGAGTGCTGTCTCCATGATGTCATCACCATGAACTAATCACCACTCACTAGACTTCAGCACCTCCCAACATCAAATTGCAAAGCATGAAACTTTGGGGCACAAACCATGACCCAAATCATAACACAGGTATAGGAGAATTGTTGTACTATCTACCTTAATCCTAACACTGCTCTCATAAAACTAAGGTCTATTAATCTTTTATAAAAACCGTGGTGGGCCGACTCTGCAGTATAGCCATAATATACTGCTCAAGAGAAGGTTGATCCCACATAGTAACTGAGATTTGAATTCATGGCTGCCCCATCAGTCTGGAAGAAGCTGGGCACATGTCCAAATGCCCAAGAGCTGACAGCCCGAAAAATTGGAAGAAGGGGTTCATGGTGTAACCAGACCCTATGGAGGGTGCTTGTCTCTCTCTCACTTCCTTTCTTATGTGTATGCACACACTTTATCAAGAATAAAGGGGAAAAAATGTTTAAAAAAGAAATGGTAATAAGCTGAGTACAAAATGCCCTCGGGGCTCCAGATGGCGAGGAGGTTAACATTGTTGGATCCCCCAACACGCTGGGCACATGTGCAAGCATGCCTGAATCTGAAAGGAGAATGGAAGAGAAAGGATTGTGGTGTGGCTGTCCCCCTTGGGGGGGTGCGTTCTCACTTTCCCTTTCTCTTTCTGTCTCTGTTTGTCTCCAGCAAGCACATGCACCCTACAGTGAAAATGAAAAACAGAAAAGCATAATATCTTCCCACCCATCTCAGATTCCCTAACCTATTGGCAGGTACAGGTGCACTTGAAAGATTTCAACCATGATGTTGTCTTCCATTTTTCTCATGGTCTCATTGTCTAACTCCTCCATTTTATCCTTCACACTTTTTTCATCCTAAGGTGCCATGTAATGGGAAGAGGATTTGGGTCAACCTACTATCAACAGACAAAGAAAGATAAGACTACCTCTTTTGAGAGTGGACCATGGGCGACTGACATTTTGTCACTTCTCTGTTTATGAAAACCAATGTGAACAGCATTTAAACAGATGTTCCATTCAGAGATCGAGGGGCTGGAATGAATATTGAGAAAATTCTTGATTTATCCTTTGTTTACATTAATTATATCCTTGGGAATAAATCCATCTGGAGTAGGTATGTGTCCTGATTATAAGACATAGTCACTTCGTGTTTTCACCACAGGTCATCAGAGACCTGTAAATAACCATGAAGACTTAGTGCACTTGGGGTCGTTTTCGTCTGGCCCCAGAGGCTGCACACTTACACAGGTTAGCTTCAGCAATTTCTGACTACTCTCAAAGTAAGATGATTGCTGTTTTCTCTTTTGAACCAAATGAAAAGAATATGAGAGAATATAGCTTGCATTTAACACCAGGAAGACCAGCTGACAGCACACTCATATAGAAATATTCTGGATGAGGCAAATTTGCCTTGCTTAGATCAATATTCAGCCTTTGGAACAGAAGTGTAGTCAGATGCTTTGTAATTATTCTTGGCATTGGACACGCCACTATCACATCAACATCCAGCAGCGTCTTTTCAATGTTATAGACGAGCTACCCCGAAAGACAAGTATATCAAGCCAAAGGCAAATAATGTCAAAAGTAGAACGCTCTTGAGTGTTTGAGAAATGGGTATACTAAATAATTTGACACAAGATCATTAAACAGCCTTAAATTTGTGCTCTGTGTGCTAAGTGTAGCCATTATGTCCACCATCTGGATGCCTGTTTTTGAAGTTGCTCCCCACTCATAGCCCTTGTTAAGGCGGGGGCCTATCTGGCAGTGTTCGCCTTATGTGACTGGCCCCTCTGGCCCCAACTGCTTGAGTCGGGGCAGGCTCCTGACCTCAGAGGATACATTCTGAGTAAGGGGACCGAGAAGATCGAGTCCACTGGGGGCCCTGGAGCCTTAAGGTCATGTGAAGACGAGGCCTGCATTTGTATCACAGGACACCAGTGGCTGAAGTTGGGGGGTGGGGAGCAGAGGCTAAGCCCTCCTAGGGTGGGAGCAGTAATGTAGGAAGAGGCAGAGACAGGACCACATGGCTCCCGAGAGAGGAATGGGGACAGGGTAACGACCTGACGCCTTTCAAGGTCCCCAGAGGTCCGCAGGACTTCCTGTATTAGGATCCCAGGAGGCTCTCCCTTTGCCTCATAATAACCTTCCTAATTGTGCTATTTTTTTTTTTTAATCAATGCTTCTTGTGGAGTCTTCAAGCAACCCATTTCAAAAGTGGGCGAAGGACTTGGGTAGACATTTCTTCAAAGGCGATATACAAATGGCCACAAACATATGCAAAAATGTTCAACATCATCAGTTATTTGGGTAATGCAAATCAAAACTGCAACGAGATACCACTTCACTGACACTGAACCTGTGTTAGACTGGCTATTACTAAAAGAAAACAAAGGGAGAAGTAAGTGTTGTTCAAGGAGGTGGAAAAATTGGAAACCTCATGCATTGTTGGTGGAAATGTAAAATAAGGCAGCCACGGTGGAAAACAGGTTGGCAGTTTCTTGAAAAATTAAACATAGAATTATCACATGATCTGCAACCCCACTCTTACGTATATGCTCAAAAGAATTGAAAACAGGGTCTCAAGTGGACACTTGCTCACAAATATTCATTGCAGCATTATTTGCAACAGTCCCAAAGTGAAAGCATCCTAAATATCCACCAATGGATCAGTGGATGAACAATCTGTTATATACATAAAGTAAAATATTACTCAGTATTAACAAGAAAGAACATTTTGATATATGCTACAATATGATCATTCTTATGAAATAAGTGAAATAAACCAGACATAAAGGGACAGATATTTTAAGGCTCCACTCCTACGAGTCGCTAGAATAAGAAAGCAAATTCATAGAGGCAGAAAGTAGAATGGTGGTTACCAAAGGCTGGGGAGAGGGGAAAATAGGAGTTATTATTTAATGGATAGAATTTCTGTTTGAATCGTGAAAAAAACCCAGAGATGGATGTTGGTAATGGTTATATACATAGACAAAGTATTTAATGCCACTGATTACACACTTAATAAATGGTTGAAATGGTACTTTTTTTTTAGGTTTCTGCCACAGGGTGTGTGCACTTGTTAGAGAGACAGAGAAAGACGGTGAGAAGCTCAGTGAGGAATCACCTTCCAGGGGGAGGGTCACACCACAATCCCTTCTTCTCCATTCTCCTGGGATTTTGAGTACACAAGCATACACGCTTGGCATAATTTTCAAGCCACTAGGTCTGGGACTCAAACCATGGTCGGCCATGTCAGAGTCTAGCACCTTAATCACCACGCTACCTGCTGGTCCCAGAAATGGTAAAATTTATGTGATGTATGTTTACCACCAATAAACTGAATAAAGGGGGTGGGAGTAGGCTTTTTTCCCCTCCTCAGTTATCCACACAGAACATCTGGCACATGCCGGCAAACCTGACCAGGAAGACCTGTGCTACTGCACAGAGGTTGGACTCGGCCGCAGTTAAGAGAAAGTTACTTCTTGACACTGACCTTTCTTGTAATTGAAGTGTTTTTTTTTTTTTTTCTTTTTTTCTTTGGAGAGGTTTTTCGCTATAGGGCGCGTGCACTCGCCAGACAGACAGAGAGAGACATAGAGACAGAAAGCGAGAAATCACCACCCAGGGGGGATGGTCACACCGCAATCCCTTCTCCTCCATTCTCCTCTTGGGATCTTGGGCACGCACGCACACGCGCCCGGCGTGAGTTGTAAGCCACCGGGTCCGAGACGCGAACCGCGGTCGACTACGTGGGAGTCCAGCGACATAGCCATTACGCTAACTGCTGGTTCCCGTAATTGAAGTGTTTTTGAAGACCAATAGGAGCCAAATCATTTTGCTGGTGAGCATAGAGGTTGTTTTTGTTCTTATTCAATGGAATTGCCCTTAGTTCTTGATGGACACACTCTTAAAATTCTTTCCCAGGATCAGCAGTTGGCATAATGACTATGTGGCCAGACTCCCACGTAGTTGACTGTGGTTTGAGTCCCGGACCCAGTGGCTTAAACTCACACCGGGCACATGTACGTGCGTGCCCAAGATCCTGAGAGGAGAATGGAAGAGAAGGGATTGCGGCATGGCCATCCCCCCTGGGGGATGATTTCTCACTTTCTGTCTCATCTGTCTTTCTGGTGAGCACACGTGCCCTATAGGAAAAACCTCTCCCCTCTGCCCCCCCCCCAAAAAAAAAAAGAAAAAAAAACTTTCCCAAATAAGAGAGAGAGGGAACTTCAAAAACTTTGTAAAAGAATGCATTTATAGTACACACTTATTTTGGTGCAAAAAAAAAAAAAAGAAATCTATGCATAATTGTTTTATAATACCCATTTTCTATGAATTTTTTGAAGATCCCACATATATAATGCCATCACTTTTCTCACTTTGTTAGTAATCTGACTTATACTGAACACAAAGATTTTCTGCTAGGTTGTTGAAATTAAGTTCGGATAATTACACAGAACAAATTAGAATGAAAAGTCAAAAATGGTCTAATTTCTTAAGTACGAATACAGTTAATTACTATATAGTCATATAAAAGAATATTATGCAGCCATTAAAATCATGTTTTTAAGATATTTAATGATGTGGGGAAATGCTCACAATTTTTAATAAGTACTCTTCAAAGAGTGAAATGCAAGGTACATAAGTGGCTATTCAACATGGTTCCAGTGTCGTCATGACCATATCTGTACAGAAAACTGTTCTAAGGAGAAATGTTAAAATGTTAGTGGTAATTACCTTAAAACAGAAAGCATATAGGTAATTTGACATTTTTCTGTATACTTCTCTGGTTTTATTTTGACACATGTCATTTTTACACAGTTTTTGGAAAAATTAAATATTTTTAATTTTTTTTAAAGGAAATGAGGTGGGTAGATTGGACCTGTGGCCTAATGGCTGAGGGAGCCAACTCCTACATGGCCGACTGTGGTTTGAATCCCAGCATCAGTGGCTTGAAAAACACTCCAGGTGGAGTGCACCTCCAAAGTCCCAATGGGATGGAGATTGAGAAATGAAAAAGAAGGGATTGAGATGTGACCACATTTCACAGGGGTGCTTTCTCCTTTTCACTCATTCTGTCTGTTTCTTTCTCTGGTGCACACACATGCTCTCAGGCAATTAAAAAAGAAAAAGCAAATGAGGTGGGTTAACTTTGTTTCGTAGAGAAATATACCATAGCATCCTTGGGACAATGTAGACAGCCAGAGGTCCTTGACCCTTGACCCTTGACATTGGTCTGGATTGCAGCTATTACATGTATCAAGAACATAGCTAAGTGACTGTTTCCAGCCCACCGCCTTTCCTGAAGACCCCAAAACTGGGCATCATTTGTTTGGTTTGTCTCTGATTTGAGATGCAAATGCAGCCGCCTGCTTCTTTTGCTGGGTTCTGTGTCTGAGCTCAATCACTCACTGTCATATTCACATTTTTCTTCATTATGAAGGTTTCTATACCTGTCACATGTGTCTGATGCATGGCTAGAGCCTGCCCCTGCTCACTGCTGTGTATCCAAAGTTGGTCAGACCTGCCTTCCACTCCAGTACCCACAGTAGCCCCCATTACTCAAGAAGATGAGTCATTCATGCCTTGGAATTCCAGTGTGTGTTTATAATCTACACAACAGTTATTTTGGGGAACTTTGAATTCATCTTAGTTTGAGTTTTGTGGAAAGGAATAGATTACCCTTCTTCCCCAATAAAATTTGTTCCCAGCTTGCTATTGTATGGGATACTTAAACTATAAGCAAAACAAAAGCTAGTGACATACTTCCGGTGTTGACATCACAGACATTATTACAAAAGGACAATTAAGTCAACAATCCAATACAAGTGGTATTTTGTACTTATTGTGGTCGTTTTCTTGAGAGCCCCATAGTAGTTAAGATTCTGTGGGAACTGTTACATTCGTGGTTCATAAATATAAGCCCCTCCATTGGCTTAACCATATTTGCTTTGGAATATTTAGAATATTTGGTGTAATTTATGTGTCCTTCATACTGCATGGATCAATGTGGAATTGTGCAACAATAATTTAACTCACAGTTATTAAAATTTATAACCATGAAGTGAAATACATGCTTGCAATGACTCTGAGGAATATCATTTTGTTCATTTGTTTTAACAATCATGACAGTATGTTCTTTGCATTCTTTTAAAAGCCACCAGATTTTGATGGAAAATATTGTATTCCTTGAAGACTTTGGAAATAAGTTACTTTCTTTTGCCAAATGGAAGGAACCAAGCCATTAAAATAATTGCTTTCTTTGAACAAGAAACTTCTATAAGGTTTAAATGTAAATTAATCCTATAGAAACACTTTGAAGAAAAAAACTTCAGAATAAAATTGAATCCTGAGTGCTTACTAGAAAGAGCAGCCAATGTCATCAAATTCAGTTTCTCCAGAACAAAGCACCCTTGAAAGTCTTATTTGACATTGTTGAATATTAAGACTGTTTGGACACAATTATGGTTATTGTTGGTCACAGTTCTGACATGACATTAAACTAACAACATGCTTGAGCTGTCATTGTCTCAAGGTCAAGTTCAGATCATACCAGAGGGCTTAGCTACGGCTGAATAAGTGACAAAAAGCAAGCAGAAGCCAAGACCACTCTGCCTTGGTGATGAACACCTCCATTGTAAGAACACGATTTCTTTAATTTATTTTATTCCTGATAGAGAATATGTGCACATGAGAGAGAAAGAGACAGACAGAGAGAGAGAGAAGCACCTTGGACAGGGTCCCTTCATGCCACAATTTCCTTTCCCCAGCTTCCAGCTCCTCATGCTCTTGGGTGCTTGTGTACGCCCACCATGTTTTCAAACTGACCCATGGACCTGAACCCGTGGTCAGCTATATGGTTTCCATCTATACAGTTCAGTTTTCTACCAACTGCACACTCAGGCTGGACAAAACACAAAACATAATTTTTAATCCAAGTGACATTTTATCTATAGATGGAAAATATTTTAAAATGTAAAAGAAAAGGACTCCCTGTGAGGAAAGAGTAAAATTCCTCTACGAGGTAGAATGTTCTCTCTTCTTCTTTTTCTTTTTTTAGAATTATTTCTATTTAACTTTCTTTATTTATTTATCTTCAAAATTTATTTTAATTTGACCAGAGAAGAATAGATCGAGAGAGAGAGGGAAAATGAGAAAGCAAACCACTAGGTTTGGAACTTGAACCACTGTTGATCATGTAGGAGTGCAGTGTCCTTAACCACCACACCACCTACCAGCCTTGAGAATGTTCTCTCTTCTGGAGAACACAACCAGGCAAACCCCTAAAGGCACAGAAAATATCTAGCTTTTGTTATGGACTGAATGTTTGTATTCCTCCCCTATTCTAAAATCATATGTTGAAATACTAATCCCCAAAATAATAGTATTAGAAGGCGGGGCCTTCAGGAGATGTTTAGGTTATGAGGGTGGAGTCCACATGAATAGAATCTGTGCCTTTATAAAAGGGATCCCAGTAAGCTCTCTTGCCCTTTTTCCCTCCATGTATGGGAAGTAAGCCTTCTGTAACCCAAAAGAGGACCCTTACCAGAACCTAACCATGCTAGTACTCGATTTTGGACTTCCAGTCTCCAGAACTGTGAGAGATACATTTCTGTTGTCTATATGCCACCCACTCTATAAAACTTCATTACAGCAATGAATCTTTTGAGTAACAGTAGCTTCTAATTAAAGCATTACATTTTTCATTATTCTTTAATCTAGCCTATATTTATATATAACTAAAGCAGGTAACCCTTAGAACTTCCATTATAATTATAGCTGACTCTGTTAAGGCAATCAGTTCAGACACCTCTAACACATCAAATCTCTCATTGCTCTGTTCCAAAATTTTTTTTTTCTTCCTTTATTTTTCCTTCCTTCTTTCCTTCCTTCCCTTTCTTCCTTCCTCTTTCTTCTCTCTCTCCTTCCTTCTCTCTTTCTTTTTCTTTCTTCTTTCTCTTCTTTCTTCTTTCTTTCTTTCTTTCTTTCTTTCTTTCTTTCTTTCTTTCTTTCTTTCCTTCCTTCTTTTTATTTGCCATAGGATGCGTGTGCTTGTCAAAGAGAGACAGAGAGACAGGGAAAGAGGAAGCAGAAAGCATCCCCCGCAATGGGACATGGTCATGCCACAATCTATTTTTTCATCTTGTTGAAAAAACACCACCAGTGTGTTTTTCAAGCTGCCAGGGCTGAGATTCAAATCACGTGGTCAGCCATGTGTGAGCCAGCTCCCATAACCACTAGGTCATGGAGCTGGCCAGTACTAGAGGTATTCTGTGTTTCAGATTTACTTCTGCAATACTTCTCCTTATATTGACTATTATAACGTCTTATAAACGATCTTGCTTATAGTAGCAATCCT
Organism: Tupaia tana; assembly: GCA_026018925.1. Lineage (NCBI taxonomy): Eukaryota > Metazoa > Chordata > Mammalia > Scandentia > Tupaiidae > Tupaia > Tupaia tana. The sequence goes on along the minus strand of JAKSZU010000010.1, from coordinate 24,425,558 downwards.
GAAGGGAGGGAAGAAAGGCAAGTAGAGACACAAAGATGTTGAGCTGCTTATAAAAAGCCACAGCAAGTTTACGGTCATCTGAATAAGATCTTAGGTCACCTCCCTGCCAAGCCTGCCTCTAAAAGAGGTAATACATGAATATCTTCTAACTTATGATAAAAAACTTTTTTTTTTTTTTTTTTTTTTTTTGGTGAGGTTTCTATAGGGCGTTTGTGCTCATCAGAAAGACAGAGAAAGACAGAGAGACAGAAAGCGAGAAGTCACCCCCAACCCCAGGGTGGATGGCCATGCTGCAATTCCTTCTCCTCCGTTCTCCTCTCAGGATATTGGGCATGCACCCACACACGCCTGGCGTGAGTTTAAGCCACTGGGTCCAGGACTTGAAATGCAGTCGACTACATGGGAGTTCAGAGACATAGCCATTACACCGTATGCTAGTGCCTCTTTTTAAGGGTATAAATCTGTCTCCCTTTTCCTTCCTGGAAATATTGACAGTGTTTCCAGGTTGCATCTATGTGTATAAACCAATTAGGTGTGCATTCTCTTACATAAGTCAGTGGAAATACCGTTTGGACCTAAGGAGTTTGCAATTTCCAGAAATGGGTATGCATGTCATTCATATACCATTGGGAAAATTTGAAATAAATATTTTCATTAGTCATAGGAATATAACCATTTAAAAGCTCTTAACATTTAAAACAACTTTTATGAGAAAGCCTTGTTTCAGGATTTATTTTCCTGAAGTCTTGATATTTTTCACTCATACATTCAAAGCCAATTATTTATTGAAAGCCAATGAGAGTTGCAAGGTGGTAGAAGCAAGATTAAAAGATAAACATTTGATGGGGTTGGAGAGGTGGGCAGAGGTAGATCTTGTGTGGGTTTGTAGGTTTGGTAGTAAGGATTGTAGGTTTTATCTTATGTTCATGGGAAACCACAGATATGTTTCAAAGGAAAGTTGTGCCATGATATATTTAAAAAAGATACCTCTGGAGTATTGAAGAGATTGAGGCTACTGCAAGAACCCAGAAAAGAAAAGAAGAAGATATTCATGTGTTGCCTCTTTTAGGCACAGGCTTGGCAAGGAGATGGTCCAAGATCTTATTCAGACTACCACGAACTTGCTATGGCTTTTAAAAAAAAATTATTTCATTTAACATTATTTATTTATTTATTTTAATTTGACCAGAGAAGAACAGGGTTAAAGAGAGAGAGAGAAAGTGGGAAAGCAAGCCACTGGGTCTGGGACTCGAACCGCAGTCGGCCATATGGGAATCCAGCATCCTTAACCACCACACCACCTTCTGGCCCCGCTATGGTTTTTTATAAGCAGCTCAACATCTTGGTGTCTCTGCTTGTTTTGATCTCCCTTCCCTTCAAGATTGCTATTATAATACCTGTTTGCTTCAAGATTGCTATTATATGTGTTTCTCTTTCTCCTTGCTTCTCCTATGGTTACCCCCAAGATATAACCCCAATCCATCCTTTTTTTCTCTATCTTAATTGTGGGTTTGATTATTAGGGAGGCCACAGTGCAGTTGGAGAGAAGAAGATGCATTGAGGGAATGTATTGATATTTTGAGGGTAACCACAGGAGATGAGAGAAGGAAAGAGAGAATCAAGTGTTGCCCCAGGTTTCTGGTTCAAGAATTGGGTGAATGATGGTGCCTTTTACTGAAATGAGGAAGACTAGGGAATAACAAGTGTAGAGGAGGAAACTGCAAGTTCATTTTTGGATATATTAAATCTAAAGTGCTTGTAAGTCATCCAAATGGAAAGAATAAATGTGTGTCTATGCATGTCCAGAGAGCTTAAAAGTATGTCAGGCTATGGAGGAAATTGGGCACGTACAGCCTATGAATGATACTGACAGCTGTGGAAATATTAATGTCCTCTTAAGGAGAGAGTGTAAGGGAGGGAAGGAGAGGTTCCAAGGCTAAGCCCTAGCACACTCTAACATTTGGAGGTTGGATCAAGGAAGAGGGCCTTAACAAAGGAAGCAGATATAGAGTAGAAGAAAAGCCAAAAATGTGGGCTTCACAGAAACCAATCTAAAAGAGTATCTTGACAGGGAGGAAGAAGGAAACTACAGGTCTTGATGAGCACAGTTTCAGTGGAATGACAGGGTGGTAAGAGTTAAACCTGTGTGAAGGTGGGTTAAGGAGTGAAAGGGAGGTGGATACATTGAATGTGTGGACAATTCCTTTACTAAGTTTGGATGTAAAGGGGTGCAGAGAAATGGAAATGAAAACAGAGGTTTTCTTTAAAATTAGTGGGCTTTGCTATTAACTTACTATATACTAATGGGGATAAATGAGAGGAGAGAGAGAAAGAAAGAGAGAGAGAGAAAGAGAGAGAGAGAGAGAGAGAGAGAGAGAGAGATAGAAGAGAGAGAACCAAAATAGCAAAGTCCTTGAAGAGGCAGGAGGAATGGAAAACAGAAAACCTGTTGGCTATTGATACACATCAGCCATTGATAGATATCGGCCATTTGTTTACAGCTGAACACTTGCTCAGTGGTAAGAGAAGAGGGGAAGGACACCACGCATCAGTGTAAACAGTAGCTAGATTTAAGAGTAAGCACAAACAGACATTTCCAGCCAATTGTTTTTATTTCTTTAAGTATGTATGGGACAAGATTAGCAGTTGAGAGTTGGATGTAGGGAGCAGATAGGAAGAGGTTTAGGAACATTATCTTATTTCATGGGAAAATATTTGTACTATGGAGAAAAAAAGTTGGATTATCAGGCTGGTTGAGGATCATTTGAAATAATTCATTTAAAGTGAAATCAAATTATCCACTGATTATGAGGTGATTTTTTTGGTGGTGCAAAACCCAGGAGTCATTAGTAATGAATCTGAGTGAGAATGTTATAAAATTTTCTCAATTGCCTTTCAGCTGTCTAGGGAGAAAGCCTCAATGTGGCCTGAGTATGTCCATAGCATCTCCTTAACTTTGGCTAATGTCCTTTTTTTTTTGGAGAGGTTTTTTTTTGCTCTAGGGCGCGTGCGCTCGCCAGACAGACAGAGAGAGACATAGAGACAGAAAGCGAGAAATCACTCCCCAGGGGGGATGGTCACGCCGCAATCCCTTCTCCTCCATTCTCCTCTCGGGATCTTGGGCACGCACGCACACGTGCCCAGCGTGAGTTTTAAGCCACCGGGTCCGGGACGCGAACCGCGGTCGACTACGTGGAAGTCCAGCGACATAGCCATTACGCTAACTGCTGATTCCCGGCTAATGTCCATTTTTAATCAAGATAGAAGCATGCAGACTTGGAACATTCCATCTGAAAGTATATCAAACAGGAACTTAGTAATACCGCTTTGTTTTCATTGTACTTAATGTTTTATGGCTATTATGTTTCAGTAACACTAGTTTTCCATTTATGTAGGTGGGCTGGGCACGGTGGTGTGCACTTGGAATCCCAGCTGCTCTGGAGGCTGAGGCAGGAAGATTATGAGTTTGAGGCTGGCCTGGGCAACCTATCAAGACCTTCTCTCTTAGAACAAAACAAAACAAAACAACTTTAGTGGGTCTATATATGCAATTCCTTTAAAAATAGAATTATTTGAGTTTAAAAAGTGAGTGAGGCAATATAAAGAAAAATATATGGTCAGTAGTGATTTAGAGAGCGAGTATGGGGACGTGACGTTATAGTGATGGCGATACGAAAAGGTTGAGAATCGGGAAGCACTCAGTACCTCATGTTCCCCACCCTGATTTTCATGATGGTAACAAGCTTCTTTGACTGCTGTAAGCTACTCTCCAAAAGCTGAGCCTCAAAGTCCTCGAGGTGGGGTGGGCAGCTCCGTGGGGGAAGGAACCGCACAGATGAATAAATAGCCGAACCACCACATGGGCCAGTCTTATGACAAGTGGTCGTGAGTTAGCAGGGTGACGGGGAGATCCCAGGCAGAAGAGCAGATGGTGCACCGCATGGCTCTGTGCCCGCCCCCTCCATTCTGCACCCAGCTGTTGCCTCCTGTTAGAGGCCCTCCTTGCAGCCATCTGCACCCACCTTCCTTCGGCTGCATTATCCTTCTGCTTCAGCATGATTCTCACGGCTTTTAGTGTTACCTGCCCACCTTGTGGTGCAAGAGAGAAGGTGTTGGGCACACATTCCCACCCAGTCTAACTTCAGCCTTGCCTCTGGCTTTTGTGAGGGCCTGCATACAACCATCGGGTGAGTCTGAGACACTGGGATTTTCCCAGTCAGTCATGCCTTAAAGGAACATATCTTTTCCTAAATTAAGTGTATGCTCTTCCTGGAAGAAGGAGGAACAAAGTCCCTTGTTCTATTCTCTTCTGGGTTTCCAACCACATTGGTAGACTTGCTTCCAGCAGCACCGTATCTTGTTAGGGTAACCAACTCTCCCCTGGCTTTTTATTTTAAAAATTATTAAAAAGAATTATTTATTTAATTTTGTTTATTATTACTTTTTTTTTTTTTTTTTTTTGCTATAGGGCACATACACTCACCAGAGGGACAGAAACAGAAAGAAAGAAATCACACACCAGGGGCTATGGCCATGCCACAATCCCTTCTCTTCCAGTCTCCTCTCAGGATCTTGGGCATGCATGCACACATGCCTAGCATGAGGTTTAAGCCACTGGGTCTGGGACTCAAACCGTGGTCAACTGTGGAAGTCCAGTGTTGTAACCATTATGCCGCCTACTGGCCCCATTCCCCAGGCTTTTAGAAGCTGAAAGACCCATATACCATAAACACCTCAAGTCTTGGGCAGACTGGAATGGCTGGTGATTCCAGCCTCAGGTCCAGAGGCTAAGTATACGCTCTGGGGTAGTATTTCTTTCAAACACTAAAGAATATTTGGACGATGGTGTCCAGTGAACCGTGTTTTGACAGAGTCAAAGGATATTAAATGATTTCCTCATTCAGATTTAGACCACAGTGAAAATATTAAAACCATACTGTTTTTGTTAATAAAGTTATGTAATGCATTGGGAGAAGGGTTTGTTGCATCAGCAGCGGCTTTTGTTGGGCCGAGTCAGGAAAACCTGCAAAGAGCCATTCTCTTTGGCCTGTTTATAAAACTAACCCTGTTCATAGTGAAACCTAAGCCCTAGTCAGCTTCTCACAGGTGGCACTGATCCCATGCCATGCCTGTCTGCAAAACAGGTTGTGCTTACCCAAAATATTGACACGGCTTGTTACCTTAAAGTAATGTGAGCTACTACGATAAACAACTCATAAATGTGTCATTGCTCAGCACAATCAGAGTTCATTTTTTGCTGACATGAAGTCCAAAACAGATGTTTCTGATGTGCTGGGAATTCTCCATGCAGTGATTTAAGGTTCCTTCCATTTTGTGGTATCCCCAACTTATGGCTTCTTCCAAGGTTGTTAGGATTATCTGCATCAAGCCAATGGAGAAAAACATGTAAAGAACATAGAGTAACATGCTTAGGAAGTTTAGGGGAGAACATGCATCATCCACTCACTTTCTACTGCTCCTTCAGTCACAGGCCACACCTAACTGAAAGATGGTCCGAGAAAAGCTGTCTAGGTTGTGCCTGGAAGAAGAGGAAATGGGTTTGGTGAAAGCTAGCAGTCTTTGTGACAGATGAGTGTCTTCTGTTTTTCTCACTATAAACCAAAGACAGATTTAATCCTGGATGCAAGAGTCTTGGGACTGTAGACACAATAAGACTGGATTCTAGCTGTTTCTCTTCTTTCTAAACATATTCCACCCTACACCTAGGTCATCACACTTGTTTTCCCCTAGAACTATGGCTCATTTGGGTCAAATAAAAATAGACAGTTTATTTCTTAATGTGCCATTTCTAACTCTTTAGGAAAGGAGATGAGGTAATAATTATAAACAAATACGCTTAAAATATGCAAATGGCCTTTCTGGTTGAGAAGGGTTTCTGAGTCCTCCTGCCCCTAAGGTTCATTTCACAAGGCTCACAGAAGTCTGTATTTGTTTCTTCTTCCTGCAACAAACTGCCACAAACTCAGGGGCTCAAAACAAGATGAATTGATCCTCTCAGATTCTGGAGCCCAGAAGTTCAAAATCAGCCTTAGTGGGCTGACATCAAGGTGACAGCAGGGCCACGTGCCATCTGGAAGCTCTAGGGGACAAGCCATTTTCTTACCTTTTCCAACTCATGGAGACTGTCCACATTCTTTGGCTTGTGGCCCTCAGTCATGGGAACCTCTGCTTCATCAGTACACCTCCATCTCTCGCTGATCCTTCTGCTTCCCTCTCTCTCTCTCTCTTTTTGGTTATATTTATGCCATATAGTGTGTGTGCTCACTGGAGAGAGACAGATAGTGACAGAGAGAGAGGAAAGCGAGAAAGCACCACTCGGGCTGGCCACACCACAATTACTTCTCCATTCTTCTCTTGGGATGTTGAGAGTGCACACACCTGCCTGGTGTGATGTTCAAGCCTCCAGGTCCGGGACTCAAACTGTGGAGGCAACCATGTGGGACCCAGCACCTTAACCACCATGCTCCCTCTGGTCCCCTGCTTCTCTCTGACCCTTGTGAGTCTACTTGGAAAATTCAGGACAATCTCTTCATTTTGAGATCCTTAACTTAATTATATCTGCAAAGTTCCTTTTGCCAGACAAGGCAACATACTCACAGGTTTTATAATCACCAGGGATTATAAAGACCATGAAATCATGACCTTAGCACAGAACAAGAGGGGAAACACGAAAACCAGCATATAAATCATCTGTGAGCATTTTTGCAGAACTTCAAGAATGTGTGGGTGGGAGATTGGAGTCTTTGTGCAAAGATAAAAGGAGAAAACAGACGTGGTTTCGTGGGACCATATTAGAGGTGATAAAAAAAAAAAAAAGATTTCCAAAGTTTATCACAGGATCAGTACAGGGACATGAGAAGGAGCAATGAGGGCTCCCCACGTTATATTAGGGAGTTTCAGCTAAAAACAGAGCGGCTGACAATTCTTATTTTGCTATCAGTTTTACCTCCCATTAATTTAAGAAAGCAATTCAGGGAACTGACACCCTCAGGATTCAGTTCTGTCCAATAAAGAAAAATTATCAATAGTTTGTAGGAAAAGAGACTGTAAGGTGTCATTTATATGTACAGGTGATTGTGTGTGTGTACTGGATGGGGGTGGGGCAAAATAAGTTAATATTTGTCCCAGATACCATGCTAGGTATTTTGCTATGTCATTATTACTTTTTTAGACAATGCAATAATTCTGTGAAGCAGGTGTTTGTATTGGTTATCTATTGCTGCATAACAAATTGTACCCAAACTTAGTGGCTTAACACAGTTATAATAACTATTATCATTTCTCATGTTCTGAGGGTGGATGAAGCTCATCCCAAGAAAGCCCGCAAGAGTAGTCTTTCTATATTTTCTGGGGTGAGACTGTTTTTGGAGTCTTCTTAGGGTACATGTCTGGGCTGAGAACACTCCAACACTGAGGAACTGAAAAGGTTGGTAGTTGGGGAGTAGTCACACTTCCTATGTGGTGGCTCTGGGCCTCAATGTGGGGTTGCCAGATAAAATAAAGGATAGCCAGTAAATATTTAAATTTTGGAGAAACAATAAATAATAAATTTAGTATAAGTATATCCCATGCACTGTTTAGGACATACATTATAAAATTATTTTTGCTTTTCTTAAGTTTAAATTTAAAGAAATGTCCTGTATTTTATTTTAAATTACTAGAGGGCATATGTGATTGCTAATGAGAGACAGAGAAAGAGGGAGAAGCCATCCTCCAATGGGGTATGGTCATGGTACAATCCCTTCTCCTGTATTTTGTAATTCTGTTAGGATTTTGTGCACACACGCACACACATGACCAGCATGTTTTTCAAGCTGCTGGGACCAAGATTTGAAGCACATTAGCCAAGTGGGATCTGAGACCTTTAACTAGTAGGCCACAGGGCCACCCCAGTGTCCTGTTAACTCTGGTAACCCTATTCCAAAGACACAAGTTTTGAGAAACAGTCAGGAGGCAACTGTGTTGCCTTTTATGATTTAGTCTCAAAAATCATGAGGTATTCTTCCTGATTAGGTAGTGGAAGCAACATCACATTGTCAGAAAAGCATTCGGATGAAGCACATTTATCCAGGGTCTTCAAAAAGTTCATAGAAAAATGAACATTATGAAAAAACTCTGTATAAATTTCAAAAAAATTTTTCACCAAACTAAATCTGTAATTTCATTCCAATTTTCTATGAACGTATTGAAGTCCTTTCTCTTTTTTTTTTGAAAGATTTTTGCTGTAGGGCGCATGAGCTTTCTGGAAAGACAGAGAAACAGAAAACAAGAAATCACTCCCTGCGGGTATGACCACACCACAATCCCTTCTCCTCCGTTCTCCTCTCGGGATTTTGGGCACGCATGCACATGTGCCTGGCCTGAGTTTCAAGCCACTGGGTACAGGACTTGGACCATGGTTGACCAAGTGGGAGTCCAGTGACATAACCACTATGCCATCTGCTGGTCCTGAAGTCATTTCTTGTGTGTATGTATTGGTCTGAGTATCTTCGAAAAATACAATCTTTGGATTAGTCCCATTTTGTGTATATCAGGAAAAAGGTACAAATGGCTCAGTGAGGTGATATTACCAGTTAAGTGATAGACCAGGATTTAACTCTATGGCTGCTTGGATCCAAAATCCATTTTGCACCTCATGATACCCAAAGACAAGAAAAATTTAGTGGTTATACAGGTATTCTAGACCTTAGGGATGCATATTTTTCAAAGATCAGAGAGAAAGGCCAGATGTCATGGTCAGGGATGTTCAGATGAATGTCGTCTCAAGAGGCTGGGATGCTTTCATAAATGTCACTCTGAATCTGCAATTGCAAGTGATTTTGCTGCAGAAGAAAAGGGGAAGGGAACTAATAAAACCAGAGTCTGCACAGGAAATTTTCTGATGTGAGATTTTAAAAGGGCAGGAACAAAAATGGGAAGGAAGAGCACTTAACCAAGGACAAATAGAAATCAGTGGTTGAGAACTGTAGGAGCAACAGCAGGAAGTGTTTATGTCCCCAAAGATCTGAGAGAGAATGTTCAGGAAACCAAAGAAGGGCCAGGCTTGCTGCTTCAGGTCAATGATACAACATTTATGGGTCAGTAAAGGAAGAAGCTCTTTTAAGAGAATGACCTTGAAACCAACCAGTCTCTGGAACACAGGAGAGGATCAACATATATTGGTTCAATGAATGAACTAACAAACAAATAAGTTTAGGAGGGAATTGAAAGGGAAACCAGGAGAGGCCATTGTAAGAAAGCACTGAGATCTTCCAGTGTAGCCAGGAAGATCTCAGAGTTGAGACTATAAAAGAAAAAAAAAGTACAATGGATAAATATCAGAAGGAATAATTAGTGACAATCGAAATGGTTTACCTTACAGAAATTAGAATTTATAAAAAAAAAAGAGTTTCAGCTTGGAAGTTTCATTGGTTTTAAATGGTTGAAATGTAAGACATGTTTTAATGGACTGTTTCATTTAGTATAATTTTAATCATCTAATCCTCACTACAAAAATACCTTTAGCTCAGTACTGTTAGAGTGGTAGTATTAAATGGTAACTTTTACCCAATGCTCCTTAGAGTTGAGTATAATTTATTAACAGATGGGTACTTCAAAAATTTCAAAGAAAATGGAATTAAAGTATGTATGAGTTTTATTCTAGTGCAAAAATATTTTGAAATCTGTGGATAGTTTTTTTCATCTTCTATGAACTTTTTGATGATCTCTTATATCTATCTTTTAACTGTTTTAATATTTAGATCTAAACAAAAGAAGAGATATTTTTAGTGAAATGAATAGTGTGATATAATAACGGGCTTGCGTTTGACTTGGTTGTGTTTTTAAAATTTGTCTGTCAATAAAAAATACCTTTGATTAGTGTAATAAAAAAAAGAGTTGATTTTCATGTATAGACTTTGTGAATAAATGCTGGAGTTTTCCATTAATCTGTTGTGAGATTTATATTCAAAACATGTGTGGTTGAAACTATTTTAGCTTATTTTGGTATTCAGAAATCTGTTGATAGCCACCAAAAATAAAACAAATTAAACACATTTATTCCATTATTATTTTTTGGATTCCTATCATGTGCAGTTTTGTTCTAGGCATTGGAGAGACAGCAATGAATAGGAGAGGCCGCAATAAACAAGTGATCAAGTAAACGAATAATATATAGAAGTTGAGAGAGTAACATATACCATAGAGAAAATAAAACAGGTAAGGGGACATGGAGTGATGGTAGAAGATTCTATTTTACACATTTACATTATATTCTTGGGGCCAGCAGGGGGCGTGATGGTTGAGGTTGTTGGACTCCCACATGGCTGACTGTGGTTCGAGCTCTGGATCTGATGACTTGCTTTCTCACTTTCTCTCTCTATTGCTCTGTCCCTCTACTGGTCAAATTAAAATAAAGGAAGAAAGAAAGAAAAGGAAAGAAAGAAAAATTAAATTAAAAATAATTCTTTAAAAAATATTTTTAAAAGGAAAAGATAGAAAACACTCAGTTGGAAAAACAAATGCTAGGACACAGAATCTACCCAAATGTCCAAGAACAGAAGAATGGATTGAAAAATTGTGGTATAAGTACTTCATGGAATATTACTCAGCCATTCAAAACGATGAGACCCTGACATCTGATATTAAGCCAATGAATATGGAAGATTTAATGCTAAGCAAAGCAAGACAGACTATGAAAGACAGGCATTGTATGTCCCTACTTAACATATACCTAATGTCTGCTCTATAGCAGAAACTGAAAGATTCAAAGATATGATAGCAGGGAGGCCAGCTGCAGATACTTGAGACAGTATAGAAAGGGGTGAGTTACAGAGTGTGGGCAATAGGGCATGGGAGGGAAAGGACTACAGAAAAACAAACAAACAAAAAACATATTTATAGACACAAAAATGGAAAGTTACCTGTTGATAATGTGCTTCGTAATGTCTATGACTTGACTAATATGCAACATATTTATATGGGAAAAACCATATTATACACTGTAAAGATTAAATATAATAAAAAACAATTAGGAAAAAGATTCTTATAAGGTGGTAACATATGACCATAGAGTAAATGATAAAAATCCAGCTGTTTTAAAAAGTAAAAATATTATCTCCATAATAAATCTCTAGAATAATCCATTTATTTATTTATTTAGTTAATCAGTTCATTAGTTCACTAGTTAGTTGTTGTAGGGGTTTAGCCTCACATAATGGTGGGAGTTCGTTAATTAGCTGGTTAATTAGGCTGTTGTTTCTGCACCTAATGTCAGCAGGGCAGGCATTTGGAAAGGGGACAGGGATGTAAGTAAGGATAAGAATAAGCTAGAACCTGAGGCTGTTCTCTCAGTGCCTTCAGATCTCCAACTCTGGTGCTCTTCCTCGCAGGGCTGGGCATGCACCTGGCCAGGAGCTGGAGGTGCTGGATCCTGTGAGAACCGGAGAAGCTGTGGCTCAGCTGCTGTGTAATAGCACCTGGTGCCCTGCACCAACCTGCCTAGCAAAAAACGAATAATGGGGCCTCTTCATTTCTGCCTTTCATATCTTGTACACCACAAATCTTGTCTCTTGTGGGCCATGCTAACCTGGAACTACACAGGGAGGGGAGTTCTGAGAAGTGGAGTTCCAACTTAACTGAGTGGATGCAACACAAGCCCACTCCAGCTTGCTTGAGGGACAGCAAGATGCCCAGAGAAGACCATCTCACTCATCTCTGCTCACAGTTTTCCTCCCAGTACACATCTATTTAATACTGCAGCCTGCCCTTCCTAGCCCCAACTCAACAATTCCAACTCCTCTTGAGTTTCGCTTTGTTTTCCATAGCACTCATCACCTTCTTATACACAGTACTATGTAATTAATCACAATCATGCTTATTGCTTGCTCTTTGCTGCTCAACAGTAGAATGAAAGCTCCACAAAGTACAACTGTTTTCCTGTTTTGTTCCATAATAGATCTCAACCCCCTAGAAAGTTTTGTCCCATAGTGGGCCTTTAATACATCCTGTGGAATGAAAATACGAATGTGGCTGAAGCAACGGAAATAGGGAAAGTATCGGCAATGTCTGGAGAAGTCAGCAGAGGCCAAGGCAAACAGCATGGATTTTATTCTAAGTGTGCTGAGAAGTTTTCAGGAATCAAGGGATGTGTTTGATATTTTTTAAAGATTTCTTTTTGGCTGTGTGTGTGTGTGTGTGTGTGTGTGTGTGAAGAGGTGGGGTGGGTATACCAGAGAGAGTGAGTGTGTGTGTGAAGACTGCAAGAGGAGTAAGTTTGAGAACAGAAACCAAAATTTTCATTTATTCCTTCAACAAGTATTTACTGAGCCTCTTCTATGTGCTGGGAACTGTGTTAGGTATTGGAGTTTCATGATGAAACAAGCTGGATTAAAATCTTTGTCCCTGGGGCCAGTGGATAGCTTAATGGCTATGTTGCTGGAGTCCCATGTAGTGGATTGCGGTTCGAGTTCCGGATCTGGTGGACTAAACTCACGCCAAGTGCGTGTGCATGCATGCCCAAGATCCTGAGAGGAGAATGGAGGAGAGAAGGGATTGCAGTGTGGCCATCCCCCTGGGGGGGGGGGGGGGGTGATTTCTTGCTTTCTATCTCTCTGTGTCTCTCTGTCTTTCTGGCAAGCGTGAGCGCATGTGCCCTATACCCAAAACCTCTCAAAATAAATAAATAAATAAAATTTTTGTCCTCAAGGAGCTTTCAGTTCAGGAAAGTCAGGACTCCAATGAGATTTAGTATGTTAAGAGGTGGTAAGAGTAGGAGTAATGGGAAGAGGTTATGTGAAGGGAGACTGTAATTTAAAACAAGGTAGTTAAGGTGACATCTTTAACTTTAGGGGAGGAAAAAGAGAGGCCCTGAGGACACCTGGTGAAAGAACTTCCAGACAAATGGGATACCAAGCTCTTCAAAGATGGCGTCTGTCAGCCATCTTTGAGAAACACAAGGAGGCCAGCAAGGCAAGGGAGAAGGCTTCGGGAGAGGAGTCAGAGAAATGACTGGGTGAGGACATGGGTTAGACCTTTTTACGGATTTACATTTGGTGTGAGATGGGCAGCCACTGGAAGCAGAGGAGTAATAAGAGCTGACTTACGTTTCAGAGATGCCCATTGGCTACCCTAATGGAAACATCAAGGAGGAAGTTGGCTATGAGTCTGGAGCGCAGGGGAAAATCAGAGCTAGGCTTGAATGGCATCAGTGTACACAGTATTTAAAGCCATTGGTTCATAAAATCAACTGGAGAAACATTGTAGATAAAGAAGAGCAAATAAAAGCAGTGAAAATCCAAGAAGAAAGTGTCACGCACTTTCCCTGAACTCTGTGGCTCTGCTTCCGGTTCTGCTTCTTCACATGGGGAGATTGCTGTTGGGGACAATGTTTGATTGAACTCACATGTGTGCTCTGAGGGTCTATAATGAAAGATATTCACAAATTCACAATGTATATCATGTACACATGCATACTGTAGCTTTTGTAAGAAAACTTGTGACTGTAAGTGGTGTCAGTGGGGAAAATGTAGCTGACAAGACCCAGAATTGATGAAAAGTTCTCAGCTTAGCTACAGGTAAGTCCAACCTTTGCTCCTGGAACCAGAAGCTGTTGTTGGCAAAGGCTGCTGTTTTGTGCAATAAGGCCACGTAAGGTCAGAGTTGGCTTAAAACTTTTGCTCCAAAATTACTCTTGTCTGTCTACAGATGGTTGGATGTTAGCAGTAAGGTTCTGGTAAGCCAGCTCTCCTGTGGGATGAAGTGGAGGAGGAGCTGTGATTTGTAGTGTTTGCTAATTTCCAAGGTGCAAATACTTCTTCCATGGCCAATTTCAAGTTACCAATCATTTAACAACTAGCTCTCAAAATTCCTGCCTGTAATTTCTTGGCTATTTAACAGCTAGCTTCAGCACATCAGCCAATTTCTCTCCATAACCCGTAGTTAGGCTCTACTTTGAAAGCCCTGATTCCTGTGGCTTCTAAGATGGTCTCCTCTCTCTGCATCTGTGCCTGTAATCCACACTTAAGATGGCTGAAAGACTAGCGTAATGACATTCACCCCTGGAATGAGGAGCCCCTCCCTGTTACAGTCTCTTTTAGCCCTGACCCCAAGAAGACAGTAACAAGTGTTTGCTGAATTAAACTGCTGTCTTTGTCATTTCCTGCTGCAGGATACTTGTCTTCACTTGGTATGGATCATGTATTAACTTATATATGAAACTCTGTAGGGAAATCTCTTATAGGAAGACTTTTAAAAAATTATTTATTTTTTTAAAGAAATTTTTTTTTGAGAGGTTTTTGCTATAGGGCGTGTGCGCTCGTGGGAAAGACAGAGAGAGACAGAGAGATAGAAAGTAAGAAATCACCCCCCCCCCCCCAGGGAGGATGGCCACACAGCAATCCCTTCTCCTCCATTCTCCTCTCGGGATCTTGGGCACGCACGCACACGCACCCAGTGTGAGTTAAGCCACTGGGTCTGGGACTCGAACCACGGTGGACTACATGGGAGTTCAGCGACATAGCCACTACACTAACTTCTGGTCCCAAGAATTTTTTTTTAAATTTAACTTTATTTACTTATTTTAGTTTGACCAGTGAAGGATATATACACACACACATACACACACACACACATAAAAAGTGAGAAAGCAAGTTGCTAGGTCCAGGACTTGAACAGCTGTCTGCCCTGTGGGAGGCCAGCACCCTTAACTACCACCCCACCTACCAGCCCCTAGGAAGACTTTTTATAAGGAGATCTTCTATAGGAAAGGCCCTTCTATAGGGAGGGTCTTATGAAAGATCTTCCTGCAGGCCATCCCAAGGGAGGGCTGTGAACTCTTTGCTGGAGATACAAACATATAATGTATAAATATGCCCTACAGGTACTGAAAAAATAGAATATCTAGGAAAGTTGTTATTATTCTTATTATTACTAGAGCTATCAAATGTTCTATGCAAAATGACAGACACAGATGGTGAATGCTGCAGGACTCAGTGGGCAGTGATAGGCAGGCTTGCATGGGGATCTGTGCTAATGCATAAGCTGAGCACTGTGCAAAGCGTGGGGTTGAGATTCCATTTTTTTTTCTTGTTTTCCTTTGCCACTTTGCATCAAAGAAAATACCACTGTCCAAAGCACTTTAATGACTAGCAAAATGCAGCAGACCTCAGAATTGTGCACTAGAAGAAAGACTGATCATATATATTTATTTATTTAAATCTATTCATTACTCTCCCTGATCCAACCCACAATTCCATCCATTTCTAAAAGTCAAATATAGAAAATTCAGCATCCTTTGGGACTCATTTCTACTCAGGGGTGGGAAGAGAGAAAGCCCAGTGGCCTTTCTCCCACATGCATACCGTGCTTGGAGAAACGGGCCAAGCTGACTGCTCAGTCTACGAGTTCTCTATCGGTCTGCGCAGCCTCATTTTTCATGTTATTCAGCAGAGGTGGCATGAGGTGTCTCAGGCGGGTTGTGTGACTGGGAGAAGAAGCGAGAAGCCCTTGTACCAAAGGGTACCAAAGGGCAGCTACCTCCAAGTTTTCAGGACAGGAGGCATTTTGCAGCCAGTGGAAGACACCAAAGCCCACTGTCCCCCTTTGTGAATATGTGATGGTGATTTGGGGGAAAAATGCACAAGCCAGAGCCATTCCGACCGGGAGTCTGCTCTCATTGGTGACATTTGTGCTGCATTCTTCCTCGCCCTGGTGAGCCTTGCAACACTCGAGATGGTGGCTCTGGGGGCCAAGCTACTGATTGGGAGCCCCAGGAGGCAGCAAATACAAATCAATCTCCAGCCCACCAGTTTCCCTGAAGCACACCACTTGCTAAACTGTGACTTCCGAGCCAAGAGCAGCAATTTTCCACCACTTACGTCTGTATTTTACCTCCTGGAAAAGGCTATGAAACCACATGGGTCAGAAAAGCAAAGGTGGTTTTTCGCTATTTTGCATGAAGCACCAGATTCAGAGGTACAACAGCTGGATGAAATCCGTGTTCACAGATCTGCCCAGCAGCTTCAGAAAGGGAACTGCTGCGGACTTTGAGAAACATCACTGACTTCCTTGCTCTCTCTGCCTCTCTCTTTCCTTTTTAAAAAAGCTTATATGAATCTGATTTACTTGTTTGGAAAGAAATTGAGAGGGGAGGGAGAGAGAGAAAGAAGAGAAATCCTGTTGGTACTGGCTGCTTTGTTTTTTCAATTTTCTTGTCAACTGACTCATGATAAAAAAATGTCAATTTCAATCAAATTCAGTTCCACAGAACAGGAAAAATAGAGAATTTATAGGCAACTATTGGAATCAAAGGAACCATCTGGTATTTTAAGTATAATTTTTTTTCTCTGAACTAGTTCTCTCCAAATTATAAGACTATTTTTCTTTATTGTAACATGTAAATATTCTTATTTTTCCAAAGAACCACAGAATCCAACTAAGGTGGGTTGGTTTGCAAAGACTCCTGCTCCCAGGTTGAGTGGGCTCCCACAACAGAAAGCTTGTGGGGTCATCGGCACCTCTGTCCCTTTAAGTAGAAAGGGCTTTGCTATCATGGGAAACAGCCCAGGAGAAGGGTGGAGGTCATCCAACCCTGGTTATCCAATTCATTTGTCATTTTATAGTGACAATTCTCACTTTTGTCCAGGATTCTCCAGAGAGGTTTTACCAAAATATGACTAAAACTCAGTCACTCATTGGCAGCTTCCATAGATGGAAGATTTACTTCCCCAAAAGCTAGGGGTGGCCCCGTGAAGTGTAGAGTCTTGTGTAACCGATGTAATAGCAACCAGGTGTCTCTAAATCTTCCAGCCTTAGGGGTCTTGCCTTCTCGCCAGGCAGCGCTCGCCAGCTCACAGCCCCAGCCACATTCAGGAGCCATCTTTCTTCCACTCCAAGATTTCTGTAGCTTCTGGACGGAACCTGGCATTCTGCTCACCAGTCTGTGTCAGCGACTTCCCTGATTTTGATGTTTCCCTGCTCAACAGCTTCCTTCTGGGGCCTGCTCTTATCTCTGCTTCTCCCTCATTCACTCATAGGTCAGATGCAGCCCCCTTTCCACAAGACACCATCACAGGATTGTGGCCCCCGGAAGGCTGGTGGCAAGAGGATGGAGTTCCAGTAGAATGTTACACATCTGTGGCCTATGTGTGAACTTCCTTCTCAAGCCCTCAGACCCTGTGTGTGGCTGGCTCTGCCCCTCCTTCCCCCTCCCCAGGAACTGCTCTTGTCAGTCCCAGTTTCTCTCCCATCTCCCCATGACCCCCACACCATCACCCCATCCCTCCCACCTAGGCTGCTCTGAAATCCTCAGTTTCCTTTCACTCCATTTGCTTCCATGCTTTCTAATGTCACCCTGCCCAGTCAGACTGTATTCAGGGGGCCTGTCCTCCCTCCACCAAATGGCCCACCACACCAGTGAAGATGTTTCCATTCTCAAGCATGAAAGAAAGAAGCAGTAGTCTGAATCAGAGAGGAGACATGTTATTCTTCTGTGAGGCATCGGTAACCACAGTCAATAGTTTGAATATTAGCTTTATTTCTCATTAAACCATATTAACTCTTCTAGGCTAAGATCATGCAGGTTTTGTAACAGTGATTTAGGTTTAAATGTGTATTAAGCAGGACCAGCAGTTAGCATAATGGCTATGTCGTTGGACTCCCATGTAATCGACCGCGGTTCGCGTCCCGGACCCGGTGGCTTAAAACTCACGCCAGGTGAGTGTGTGTGCATGCCCAAGATCCCGAGAGGAGAATGGAGGAGAAGGGATTGCGGCGTGGCCATCCCCCCTGGGGGGTGATTTCTCGCTTTCTATCTCTCTGTCTCTCTCTGTCTGTCTGGCGAGCGTACGCGCCCTATAGCAAAAACCTCTCCAAAAAAAGAAAAAAAAAAAAGAATGATCCTGTGCCACTAAGTGCTAAGGGCAGCGAAGTGGGGGTAAGGCAGCCCCAGGAAGGAGAACCAGCTCCTTCCTTGACCCTCATGAAACTGGTTGCATAAGAAACCACTGGGCTTTTATCCTGTTTTAAAAATCCATATAATTGGGAATAGCATTTAGCGTAATGGCTATGTCACTGGATTCCCATGTAGTCGACTGCAGTTCAAGTCTTGGACCCCATGGCTTAAACTCACACCAGGCACACGTGCGTGTGTGCCCAAGATCCTGAGAGGAGAATGGAGGAGAAGGGATTGTGGGCATGGCCATCCCCCCTGGGGAGTGATTTCTCACTTTCTGTCTCTCTCTGTCTTTCTGCTGAGCACACACGCCCTATAGTAAAAACCTCTCCAAAAAAAAAAAGAAAAGAAAAGAAAAGAAAAATCCATAATTTATTTCTTCTAGAACCCTTTGCTGTGTTTTTATTTCTATTTTTTAAAAGGCTGGGACCAGCAGATGGTGTAATGATTATGTTGTTGGACTCCAATGTAGCCAGCCATGGTTCAAGTCCTGGACCTGGTGGTTTAAATTCATCTGGGTGCACGTGTGTGCATGCCCAAAATCCTGAGAGGAGAATGGAGGAGAAGGGATTGCAGCGTGGCCATCCTCCCTGGCCACAGGGAGGATGCTTTCTCACTTTCTGTCTCTCTTCTCTGTCTCTCTAGCAAGTGCACATGCACTTGAATCTCTTGGGGCTCTTGTTCAGATGCAAATTCTGACTTAGTAGCTCAAGGGTGGGACCCAAGATTCTGTATGTCTGATAAACTCCTGGGTGAGGCTGAAGCTGCTGGCCTGTAGATCACTCTTTGAGCAGTGAGGCTCCATGATCTAATGAGAACCATCAGTTCCAGGTCTCTAGTTCTGAGTCATGATGTAGGGAACAAGGACAACAGGAATGCCCAACACAAGGTCAAGAGGCATACACCAGTGACCAGAGAGAAACAGAATCCATTCTCCCTCTGCCCTTCCCAAGGCTGGAATTGAAGCTCCTGTAACTGGATCTGAGCTGCTGACACTCATTCTCTCCTGGCAGATACCTTGCTCCTCTAGAATATTCTCATCCTTCAAGAATGGAGTCACTTCTCCAAGACCCTTCACAGTTAGTAACAAGAGTAACATTGAGGGAACCAGCAGTTAGCTTAATGGCTATGTCGCTGGACTCCCACATAGTCGACTGCGGTTCGCGTCCCGGACCCAGTGGCTTAAAACTCACGCCGGGCGCGTGTGCGTGCGTGCCCAAGATCCTGAGAGGAGAATGGAGGAGAAGGGATTGCGGCGTGACCATCCCCCGTGGGGGGTGATTTCTTGCTTTCTGTCTCTATGTCTCTCTCTGTCTGGCGAGCGCATGCGCCCTATAGTGAAAACCTCTCCAAAAAAAAAAAAAAAAAAAAAAGAGTAACTTTGAGTCTCAGGATAGAATCTGACTTTTTCTTGAACCAAAGTTCTACAGGCTGGGCCTAGGGGAGGAATTAGTTCCCTCACATTGCTGGAGAGTAGATCTGATGTATGGAGGACCTGTCTGTTAACTTGTTTATTTTTCACAACAAATCTCCAGGAAATTTGTTATCCCTCTTTCCAGATGAGGAAACTGAGGCTCAGAGACAAATCCAGTCATGTGTCCAAGGTCATACAGCTGATCATTTATACAGGACTGACTTAACTGGCTGAACTCCTTCCACCATATGGCATTGTCTTTCAGTTATGTGGTTATTCAAAAAACTAAAGGCTTGAGAAGCAAAATCATTTAATGAACACAAAAATGGAAAATTATCTGATGATGATAATATATATGGTAATATCTTGGACTGGACTAATATACAATGTATTCATGCTGGGAAAATCCATTTTGTATGCTATAAACATGTACAGTGACTGAATATAAAAAAATAAGAAAACAAAAGAAAGAAGAAAAAATACATAAAGGAAAAAGAAAATATCAAAAATTAAAATGTTGAATAAAAAATTAAAAGAGGAAAAAGAGAAAAAGAAAAAAACCTCAAGCCTTGCTGGGATGTCACACACCCTGACATCGATTATGTTCAATTCTGCTATCAAACTGGATGGTCTTCAATTACTATAGACAAGAGATGAGAAAGGGCTATTAAAGTTCCAGGCAAAATTTATTAAATAGGCCAATAGATTTTTTTTTTTTTTAGAGACATTTTTGCTATAGGGCATGTGTGCTCTCTGGAGAGACACAGAGAGAGAAAGTGAGAAATCACTCCCCAGGAGGTGTAGCTGTACTGCAATCCCTTCATTCTCCTTTTGGAATTTTGGGCATACATGCACATGTGCCTGGCATGTTTTAAACGTCCAGGTCTGGGATTTGAACTGTGGAGTCCAGAGATGTAACCATTATGCCATCTGCTGGTCTTGACCAATGGATTTACTCTAATAATTTTTTTAAATTTCAAAGGTAAAGAAAAAAGCTCCCAAACATGTAACCATTCAGGAAAATTGCTACAAATGAATAAATATTAGTGAATCTTTAGAATTCTCCTTCACTACATGAATTGAAAGAAGTAATTGAACAATATCTATATAGCCTTAGGGGAAATGTTTAGAAACCACAAATTCTAAATTCCGGTGATTTTAATGTTCACATACATACAAAAGAATTATCAAACACTCTAGACCTCAGAAAGTCAATTACCTACATGACCTGCCCAAAAAATGTATCGAAAGAAGAAGGTCAGTGAACTCAGAGTTGGAGTTAAATGAATAACTTCAGATTAGGGAAGGCACATGTAAATAATGGCATTAGCCTGTGAATTCAGTTAAATGTAAGTAAATCTAAGTAATTTTTGCTAATATGGTTATAAAACTTAATATAAATATCAAAATCATAATTGAAAAAGAGAGTGCATAATATAAATAATAATAATTTAAACCAACAATTCCATATTAAATAAACCAAAGCTGGAATGGCTGGGAGGAAAAAGAAGTAATGTATTAAATATACTTTACATAAGAAAAGGGCAACAGGTACTATTTCATTCTTGATAGAGAAAAGTGAATTCGAATTAATGTTAACCAGTGGTATAGTAAAGAGAAGATACATTGCATTCTTTTCAAATGATGAGATGGAAAAAAAACAGATCAGAAAAATATGCCTTAAAATGTTCACAGACATGGCTCCTGAATACAGACTTGTGTGCAATTTTATTGTCTTCTTTTTACTTTTTCATGTTTTCTAAATTTTATATAATGAACATTATTATGCTATAATATAGCAACAAAATTGTTATAGGGAAAATATGCTTCTTTTTAAAAACTACACATACATGTAATAAGCCAGTTTATCATACCAAATAGCCATGCTAATTAGACTTCCCCCTTTTTAGTCATCTGTAGTCCCAGCATGAAATTTATCTGTTTCAAAGTCTCAAATGTGGAAATAAATAATTGATATATCTGGAACCTTCTAAGACTATATCAGATGACCTTTGCTTTTGTGAATAGCATCAGACAAAGAGAAAACTCAATTACTTTATTAGCTTGAGAGCTGCCACTGAACCACCTGGACAGAACTTCCTTCGTTAAGCAGCCATTTTTAGCTCTTTGACAGTCACACTTACTGTCACCACTATTACCAACACCACCACCATCACCATTTATATAATCATTCTTTCCTTGAGTACCTATCATGTGCCAGGCTATGAACTTACTATCCTATAACTTGATCTCATATTAATTCTCACTACCACTCTTTGAGGTGAGAGTCCCTGTCTCCCTCTTACAACTGAGGAGAAAGGCTCAGAAAAATGTAATTATCTGTCTGATCATTGATGACTAAGTATGACTTATGGTAATTTTTTAAAAATTATAAACCTTATATTTTAATAATGTAATGGATACCACCCACTTCTGGAGCGTAGAGGAAGGAAAGAAAATGCCTAATTCCAGTGTTTTCACATCGCCATATAACACAGCAGCTAATTATATTACTGTGACTCATTCCTTCATTCACTAAAATATTCAACAAACGTGGTATTTTTTTTTTAAGAGGGATTTTTGCTACAGGGTGCATGCACTTGCCAGAGACACAGAGAGAGACAGAGAGACAGGAAACAAGAAATAACCCCTGGGGTGAGGGGATGGCCACACTGCAATCCCTTCTCCTCCATTCTCCTCTCAGGACTTTGGGCACACATTCACAAGCACCCAGTGTGAGTTTTAATCCGCTGTGTCCAGGACTGGAACCACGGTGGATTATGTGGGAGTCCAGTGACGTAACCATTACGCCATTTGCTGGTCCCACATGTGTTACCTTATTTAGAGGGGGTGTAGCCCTAGGAATTGGGAGGTCTATACAGACCAAAAAGGCAAGATTCCTGAACTGACTGAGAAGAGGAGGTAAGATAAGGATAAACATAATGCAGGTCAAATTACAACACAAAGGTCAACAAGCAACAAGTGCAAAAGGCTAAGAAAGTTCTAAGAAGCACTTGGGGGGGTAAAACAATTGGATGACAACAAATGCTCAATACATTAAACCAAGTAGTACTCAACACAGGCCATCCAGGTGGAGATGTGAACTAAGAAAAAGAAGACTAAAACAAAGCCAAACAAGCAAACATTTTATTTGGGCCAGGGTTAGGATGATCGCCTGGTCATTATAGAAAACCACAAGATGTGCATAAGTTTTCTTTTTCTTATAGCTCTGACTTAGGGAGATAGGAATCTCCTATTTTTATGAAAAATTGGTTTATTTGGGGAATCTATCAACTTCCTTAACATTTCAGTTTGATGACGTGACATCTTCACATGAGTGACTCCATTTTGGTCAGGTCCATTGAGGCCAAGAGTAAGAACTTAGTCCAAAACAAGGACCTCCTGTTCCTCCTGTTGTTCAGCAGGAGAGATCATAAAGCCTGCAAAAGGAATTGCAAGGAGTCCAATCTGGCTGGAGTGAGGTGTAGCCGTGGGTGAGGAGGGAAGAGCAATTGTGAAGGGAGTCCCTGAATGAATGATCTGAGGTTTCGAATCCTATTGAAAGTTGCTGAGGTCAAGCTGTGAAGAAAGACATGTCCATATTTGTGCTTTGAATCAAGAGAGGTTAAGAGGGTCAACCTTGCAGAATGAAAGGAGAGACACACAGGGGAGACCAGGCCTACATGCTAAGCCTGCATCTCCAAGCCCTCTGAACTCACTTTCTTCCCCTTTGTCCACTTGTTTCCAGCCGCAGAGGTTCTTTCCAACTTCAAACACTGGACAGACTCAACCACAGGGCTTCTGCACCAATTCTGTTGGCTTAGATGTTCTTGTACTGATTGGGACCAGCTGATAGCATAATGGTTACATCACTGGACTTCCACGTAGTCGACCACAGTTCGAGTCCCAGGCCCAGTGGTTTAAAACTCAAACTGTGTGTGTGTGTGTGTGTGTGTGTGTGTGTGTGTATACTGAAAATCCTGAGAGGAGAGTGGAGGTAAAGGGATTGCAGTGTGGCCATCCCTGCTAGGGGTGATTTCTCGCTTTCTGCATCTCAGTCTATCCAGTGAGCGCACGTGCCCTATAGCAAAATCTCTCTATGAATAAACAAAAAAAGAAGTTCTTGCCCAGACATTTGAATGTTTCAAGCTCTCGCCTCTTTCAAGTCTTTGTCTCAGTGTCATCTTCTCGCTGAGGCCCTCCTGACCAGCCCTCCCCTGAGCTCACCATTCTCCTTATCTTGCTACATTTTTCTCCATCATGTTACTTTCTAACATCCTGTATATTTTACTTCTTTATCATGTTTTATTGTCTGACATCCTCCCTAGAATGTCAGCTTCATGAAGACAAGAATGTTTGTCTAGTTGTCCTCGGCTGTGTCCCCATACAACAAGTGCTTATTAAATATTTGTCCAGTGTGATGTGGGAGGCCAAAATATGCCACCCCAAAATATACTTCTTTGGCATATTTTGAGATGGCTATTCGGAGGCACTGTAGACAGGAATAGCTCTGAAAGACTGGCCTTTGTGGGGAAAATTTGCATCTGGAGGGAAAAATCTATATTAGCAAAGCAAGCAGACTATGAGCCTCCCCTTATCTGTTTAGGAAAAGTATCAGAAGATGAAGGGGATTAGAGGTCTGACACCTGACCCAGAGAAATTTTTATTACTGGCCAGAGAAATTTTTATTACCAGCTACCAACTATTTCTGAGGGCTGCTACCTAGAAGTTGTTTTTTTTTTTTGGTCAGGGTCTTGCTGTGTTTGGATCTTCACTCTCAGATGGGATTACAGGTTTGTGTTGTGTCCCCCCACCTTTTTTTTTTCCCTCCAGTTTTCGATAGGATACTTGTGTTCATCTGAGGAGAGGGGAGAGAAAGAAAGAGAGAAAGTGAGAAATCGCCCCTCCAGGAGGTATGACCATACTGGAATCCCTTCTCCTCCATTCTCCTCTCATGATTTGGGGCATACAGGCACATGGTGCATGTACCTGGTGTGATTTTCAAGCCACTGGGCCCAGTACTCAAACTGCTCAGTTGATCATATGAGATCCAGCTGTCTTATGGCCACCTGCCAGCCTCACCTGGCTCTTTTTAAAATAGGGTCTCTCTGGAGCCAGCAGGTGGCTTGGTGGTTAAGGGCACTGGACTCTCACATGGCTGACTGCATTTCAAGTCCTGGACCGGGTGACTTGCTTTCTCACTTTCTCTACCTCTCACTCTGTCCCTCTCTGGTCAAATTTAAATAAACAAACAAACTAATTAATTAAAAAATAAATAGATAACATCTATTTTTTTAAAAATATAGGGTCTCTTTGTGTTGCCTATGCCAGCATCAAACTCATAATCCTCCTACTTCGACCTCCTGAGTTGCTCAGATTCATGAAGCTCAGCCTTTAGGTTGGACTGGTAATCAAACCCGGATCTCCCATGTGGTCTAGCCTGCAGAGCATAGCGTCTTAGTGTGGGCCACTGGTGGATGGCCAACCTAGGGGTTTTTATCTGCATACTGAGACAAGCTTTGCTGCCAGTGCTCCTTCCCCTCACCCTTCTGCAGTTTATGTCACCCCCATTCCCCAGAAACCCCAAGCCTCTATTTCTTTCTGTACAACATTAAACTTCCAGTCATCTGGCCCTTCTTTGAACCTCATATTTTGTGTGACTCCTGTGCACATATACATATAGTAAATTAGTATGCCTTTTCCTTCTATTACTTTATTGTCAGTTTTGTTTAATTGATTCAAATTCTGAAAACTTCCAAGGGGTGTGGGAAGAGTTTTCTTTCTCCCCTAGAGTGATGTGGACCACACTTGGGATATCAGGGGAGATCTGGCATGGATAGGGGAGAAAATAGGGTTGATCTAGACCAGGAGTTCCCAACGTCTAGGCTGCAGATAGTGCCTGTCCATGGCCTGTTAGCTCTCCCCTTCCCCTGCCTGTGTAGCAGGGAGCGGGCAGCAGATCAGCAAGTGAGGCTTCACTCCGTGTTTGCAGCCACTCCCTATTGCTGGCATTGGCTCCCAGGCTCTGCCTCTGGTCAGATCTGCAGCAGTACTGGATTCTCATGGGAGTGTAAACCCTATTGCTGTGTGATTGTTTCATTGTATATTGTGATATAGTAGTGGTAAAAATGAGGTGCACTGTGAATGTAGTGTGCTTGGGTCTTACTGGGACCAACTCTGGTCTGTGGAGGGATCATCTTCCACTAGGCTGGTCCCTGGTTCCCAGAAGGTTGGGGACTGCTGGTCTAGAGCATTTAGTCTTAGGTGTTGGTGGGATGCCAGGCAGGTGGGAGTGCAGTTGTACCTGAACAGCCAGGTTTGACTTGGGAGCCTGGACTTGGGAGTTGTTAAGAGAAGGTGAGGGGAGAGAGACTGAAAGAGAGAAAGAACTGTTCAGAGGGTATGGGGAAAGTATTGTGAGCATAGCATTGGAGGGACAGGATAGGGACTGGATCAAGGGAGGATGCAATTTCAAGGAGTAGATAATCAGCTGAATTCACTTTGAAGAGACATCAAAGAGAATGTGAAGGAGGCTTGGGTGTAAGAATAGGCCTTTCCAGGGTCACTGGCGTCCTCTCAGAGAGGAGTTTCAGTAGAGTGGTATGGGCAGAAACCAGACCTGTGGTGTCTGATAGGGACAGGTGGCTGTTGTGTGTGAACCATGTTAGCCCAAAGGGGGTTGTGCTCCAAGTGCAGAAAACACATAGAACTATGAAGATTAAGAAAAGTTACAGAAAAGGAGCCAGAGAGGGGCACAAATGCTCTGTGAGGCTGACTTACATTCTGAGTTCGCATCTGGAGACCTCCCTGAGAATGTCAGGTATGTGCACGTTGGCTGAAGCTGCAGGTAAATCAGAGCATCAAGATCCTGTTAAGGGATCTGTCACCCTGTCTCTCTCTCTCTCTTGTTCATTGAGGAAATAAATAAAATTTCAAATATATTAGATGAAATTGGGATATATTAGGTTAAATAGTTTTATTTTTAGAATTTTGCTAAAGGGTGAATGCACTCACCAGATACAGAGAGATAAGAAGAGGGAGCAGGAGAGGGAGAAGTTTCTTCTTCCCAATGGGTCATGGTCACACTGCAAACCCTTCTCCTTTTTCCTTCCTGTCAGGATTTTGTATTGGACACACACACATACACACACTCACACATTCTTTCTCTCTCTCTCTCTCTCTCTCTCACATACACACACACACACACAGACTCTCTCTCTCTCTCACTCTCTCTCTCTCTCTCTCTCTCTCACACACACACACACACACACACACATACACTTGCCCAATGTGTTTTTCAAGCCTCTGGGGCTGGGATTTGAACTGCATGGTTGGTCATATGGGATCCAGCTCCCTTTACCACCAGGCCATGTGGCCCGCCCACTAAATTCATTATTAAAAGTAACTTATTTTTAAATATAGTTTTTTACTCTTAATGTGATTACTAGAAACTTTAAAATTACACGTGTGGCTCATATCACATTTCTATTGGGCAGATCCAGGCTAGTCTTCCATGGGTTAAAACTTATCAGCTTGTATAAACTTACCTTTCTTTCCCTTCTTTTCCTAATTTTCTTCTTTTTCTTTTTTTCTTTCTTAAATTCTCAATTTCTTTCTGCCTTTCGTTTGTTCCTTTC
Source organism: Tupaia tana (assembly GCA_026018925.1). Taxonomy (NCBI): domain Eukaryota; kingdom Metazoa; phylum Chordata; class Mammalia; order Scandentia; family Tupaiidae; genus Tupaia; species Tupaia tana. Next base: position 24,398,557 of record JAKSZU010000010.1, on the reverse strand, counting down.
TCTCTTTCTAGAAACAAATGACTTAGGCAGCAACATTGTTTCCTGAATGGGTACCCAAGTAGTTAATCTTCCATTCGCAACAAAAATAGATGCTTTTCATAATATCAAATCATCAAATTGCTTTAGCATTAAGTTGCCTGGAACTGTATTAAAGTCAGTGATATGTAGTCCATTAGCTGTACCAAGCTTTTAGCCTCCCTGAGAGAAAAAGAAACAGCACAAATGAGGTTTCTTCTACACTAAGCAGCAAATAAATGAAGGCCTTTGAAGAAACCACCTACAAGAAGTCCTGGAATTATAATTACCCAACCCTCCAATTTGGCAAACAGAGATTTTCTTACAATATAACCATCTCCAAATAATGGTTCATCTTGGTAGGAGGTAGCGAGACTGTGGGTTGCATGGGTCCAAGACAAAGACACTACTGATTTGGACACTTGAACTGCTGCTTAAGAAGGAAATTCCCAATGTTCGTCTTGGCTGGGGTCAGGAATTGTTCTTGGACACCGTGAGGTCAGCCTTTTGCCTTTCTGTATCTGCTTGTACTGCAGTGAATTTGCTTACTTTTCAGAAAAAATAAAAGGGCACTTAATAAAATAAGTGCTCTCCCTGATTTCTATGAAAAAATTAAATGTAATATCAAAATACAAAGCTAGGTGGATATTTTTCCTGGAAGAGACAGAGAACTTCGGAGCTAGAAAGGATCCATGAGGCAATCGTTTCTATAAATGAGAGAATAGGCTCAGGTCCTCTGATTTCTCCTCTCATCAGTCAGCAGCAGCAGAAAAGAGGCTTAGATCCTGACACGCACTCCCTGTGGCTGGCCCCTCCTCTTTCTCTTCTCTGTACCCCCTTCCCGAGAAACTTCTTGGGTACCAGAGCTGCCAAGATGCTCCTGTGCCTTAGGGGGGCTTTTCTCCACCAGACTAGGTCGTGCGTGTGTGTTATTAAAAAGAAAATGATTCCTTTCTTAAATATTTATTTATGAACTTGGGATTTTAAGTGGACAACTCCGGTAACCATTTTCTAATCAAGGAGCAGTGAAAAGCAAGACATGATTAATAGATGCTCTCTAATGTTTCCAAGGCTTTAATTTTGACTGAAGGGCAAAGGAGGAATTACAGAAGGTCCCCCATGTAATGATCTCTTTTCTAAAAAAGAAGGAATCATTTTGCATCCGGAATGCTCACTGGGAGGTAGGACTCAACTCAGTATGGACAATGCCATGTTCAAAGTGAGCCAGAGTAGAGAGAATATTGGCTGCTACCAACCCTGGCCACTTCGATATGGCTGGATTCCTCAAAAACACCCCTGAGATGTGCATTTGTGTGCAAACAATTTATTCGGAAAATCCTCCGAGGGACCAGGGGAACAGGATGAGAAAGGGGAAGAAGCCAAATGCAGGTCTAAACTCTGATTCAAAGTCCTAGCCTCAGCCCAACTTTATTGGGGAGATCTGGAATGTCGATTTCTCTCAGAGGCAGTCCACACTTGAGGCAGGTGAGCTGACCCGTCACTGTACTGCGGCATTTAGTCTCTGGTCAAAGGCCACCCTTGGTCAAGGGCCACGTGAGCTCCCTGCCACTCACAACTCTACGTGAGCTTCTGTGTCGGCTGCCCCATCATTTTGGCCTGAACAGAATCTTGTTCCATTTATCTGGCATCCACCTGGATGCAACGGGTAGTAGACACTTGCTGTTTTTGATTGCACTATGTTCATTCTTCCTTTTCTGTCAATCATTGTAATTAAATCATCATTATTATTTTTTTACCTTTCTTTTTCGGCTTAGATTCTTTCATGACAGAGAGAGATAGGTGCCCACAACAGGGTCCCACACCACAATCTACTACAGCCCTTCCAGACAGCCAGGATCGTGGCTGTGCCAGAATCAGATTACCTGAGGGACCAAATCTGCCATCCATGAGGATCGAACATCACTTGAGCAGCGCATTACTACTGTACCAACAAGCCTGCCTATAATTTAATCGATTAACTAATTAATTATATGAAAGCAAATACTATTACTTTAGGAAATTCTTCTTCTCCTTCTTAGTCTGTATCTTTTGACAGAGCCCTGGGGTGGGTATGTGTGTCCAAGTCAAGACAATAAGCCCATTCCTCTCCCTCTGGCCCAGTGACTGGCTCAGGTTCAGGGCTTTGGCCAGTAGTCAGATACTGGGAAGAGGCATACTCCTGCTGTTTTCAAATAGAACGGTATTCAGTTCGGGACAATAGTTGATCACAGAATCACCAAGAGCTGAAGGAGTGGACTGTCACTGGGTGTTGGTGGCCACCAGACATCAAGCAAGAAAGTAGAGGCCCTCACTGGAACCCCAGCCTTGAAGACCACACATGATCACTGCAATCCAAGGTTCTGAAGCTTCTAACACTTCTGAAGGTAGAGACCAGACACTGGAATAGCTGTCCTTGGCCAGGAGCCATAGCCAAAGCAGCAAGAAAATTGAGCCCTTCTTCCTGCTTCCTTCCAAGTCACTAGAATATCTAGTGATAGCAGGGTGGAGGGAACCTAATTTTCATAAAGAGAGACTTTGGTTTTCTAGCCTTCGCAGTAGAGAGAAGTCTACTAGGGAAGAGTCAGAATGGACTCTGGGAGCCAGTTCACCATGCCCCTGCCCTACATGAGTGCACAGACCAACTCAAGCAACAAGAGTCAGGATAGGACTTTGGTTTGGCCAACAATGGGAAGAGAAGCTCTCTGTGTTTTCTGCTTGGTATGAACATGTGAAGTAGGTTTGGGGTTGCTAGGAGCCATTTGGATACCATGTAAGGTCTGAGAACGAAGCCAGTGCATCAAGGAAAATAGGACCAATTTGAGAGACCTACTGAGACCTCATTTTGGTAACAGTACTTGAAGGCCAAGAGGGGAGGTGGCTTATTCTAGGTCACATAACAGTGGGGAGTGAAGAAGGATATGCAAACTAGCTACCTGGCTCCCAATTCAGGCTTTTCTCTCTCTCAGGTGGCCCATGGCCTCCCTCTAAAACCTGTAGTCCCTTCCCCCCTGCCAGCAGCATTCCTACCAGCCACTTGAAGGGCTTCCTAACTGCTGTTGATTAAAGTAGCTGACTGATTTGAGTCCCGGACCCAGTGACTTAAAACTCACTACGGGCGTGTGTGTGTATGTGCCCAAAATCCTGAGAGGAGAATGGAGAAGAAGGGATTGTGGAGTAACAATCCCCCCTGGGGGGGGGGGGGGTGATTTCTCGCTTTCTGTCTCTCTGTCTCTCCAGTGAGTGCACGTACCCTATGGCAAAAATCTCTCTTAAATAAATAAATAAAGCACCTGATTGATTTGACCTCTCTGAGCAAGTGGAACTACTCGTGGTTGGAGCCTTCATAGAAGAGCACTTAGAACACATTTTCGTGGCAGACCTGGTGGAGCCCGGGTGTGTATGAATAACTCATAACCGGAGCCTGGCTAGTGAGGAGCTCAGAACTGGCTTTGAAAACACCCTAGGGGTTCTCTCTGAGTGGCACAATGAAATGTGGCCACACCGGTTTAGGCTATTTTAAGCTTCAGAAACCAAGGGAGGTGAGGCAGGGTGAACCAGTGGGCTCAGAGCAGATGAGTTCCAGACCAGCTTTCTCTGGGCCTTCAAGGTCACCTTGGGCCCTTTCCCTGTCACCGTGACCTTGCTTTCCTCTTCCCCCTTCCATCTAGAAGGATAGAAAAGAAGGGTCCTCTGACCAGATGAGAAGGAGCCCGAGTAGAAGGGGCTACAGTACCTGGCCCAGTAGACTCAATGTAGACAGTAAAATGGGCCAAAGCATTGACTGTCAGATTTTGGACATTTTCCTTCAGTTCATTATTTTACTTAATCCTCTCAACAATAATCCTCTCTTTAAGGTAGGTATAACCATTATTTCCATTTTCCCCAGGAATAAACAGACTCAGAGAAACCAAGAAATTTGCCCAAAGTCACACAGCGGAACTGGGATTTGTGCTCCTAATTACTATGTTATGGGACAGCAGTTGGCATAATGGCTATGTTGCTGGACTCCCATATAGTTGACCATGGTTCTAGTCCTGGACCCGGTGGCTTAAACTCATGCCAGGTGCGTGTATGTGCATGCCTGAGAAGAGAATGGAGGAGAAGGGATTGTGGTGTGGCCAGCCCCCCTGTGGGGTAATTTCTCGCTTTCTGTCTCTCTGTCTCTCTCTGTCTTTCTGGAGAGTGCATGTGCCCTATAGTAAAAACCTCTGAAAAAAAATTACTATGTTATGAGGCCTCAAAACCCAGCAATAATCAGAGCTAATCTTTGCTACATATATGCTATTTTCTATTACTCCCAATAGCTCTGGAATTTCCATATTATAAATTAAAATTTTTAGATGAGGAAATTGATGCTTAAAAAGCCTAAGAATCTTTCCAAAGGCTTACAAAAACATGTACGTTATACATAACAGTGCTAGGAATTGAACTCAATGTAGACAGTAAAGTGGGCTCTTTCCATAGCTTGAGTTCTCACCTTTAAACAGTGCATAGATTTTCAGTGCTCCAAAACCATTTCCCAGGCCCTCATAGGACACCTACCTCAATCTCCCCGACATTTTGTGCTGAGGAAACTGCTTCTAAAACATTAGGTGACTTGCCTAAGGTCAAGCATGGCTGCTGGGCTAGAACCCAGACTCTGTACTCTTGGGCAGTACGTTAGCAAACTTTCATCTGCTGTGGATATATGTTATACGTTCAGGGAGTTCAGGGTTGCTTTTATCATCCCTTCTAGCTAGTCTTCATTTGGCAGTGGCTTCTACCGCTTTGGCTCTAGTTTTCACTATCTGTTCACCTTATCCTCAAGTAGTTGGTGATCTGTAAGAGGAGACTGAGGCAGGACTTCTGAAATTGCAATAAATTCTTCTGTAAGAAGACTCCTTTTAAAACAAGAACCTTCCTATAGTAAGTGTTCTCACCATAATCCTTTGCAAATGAAGGCCTAAGCACAGCTACATTGAGTCACACACACACACATACACACACACACAAATCTCTGCTAGGCATCTCTTCATACTTTCCTCTAGACACTTGTCTTGGGCCTGGGAAGGATAAGCTATGAGGAAGATAAACCCACAGGCATTTGATGTGAGTTGCTTTCTCATGAGTATTTTAGTTCATACAGTTTTAAGTATGATTACAAGTATGACAAAAAGTCCTGTTTTAACTCCTTGATTTATACTTATCCTTCCATTAAATCAACAAATATTTACCAAGCCCATTCACTGTGCCAGACACTTTAGAAGCCAGGTGCTGAAGAGACAGAAATGAATTAAACCAGGCCACTGTCCTCGGAAGTCTAGTGAGAGAGACACACATGTGGATGCACAGCTCCAAAGCCCTGTGCTGTCACAAGAACATGACCGATGGTGGAATGAAGTGTGTGGCCATCAGTTCTTCCTTGAGTGGGGAAAAGTGGGCTGCTTGCCCTTCATGGAAGCCTGGGAGGTTGCACAGTTGCTCTACAGAGGCTCTTCAAGGTCACCATGGGAGGAGGGGAATTTGGGGCAAAGAATAGCATGCAGGAAGGCCTGCAGCTGGATATGCAGCTAGGGACAATGAAAGGAGCTGAGCAGTGCTGGAGAGAAGGGACCCTGAGGGGAAGTGGTAGTGGCAGTGGGCAGAGTTGCTGGGGAGGGGGAATCGAGGTGGAAGAGCTTGGCAGTTTCAGCTTTGAGGAGCCTTGTTTGTTACAGAAGGGCATTTATATTGTCTGCTGGAGGGCAGTGAAGAGCTATGGTAGAGGTTAGCAGGAATGCAACGTGTCCAGGTTTCTATTTTAGAAAGCTCACTCTGACTGCTATTGGAGGATGGATGGGATGATTAGTGAAACCAGCAACTAAGAAGCCATTTAGGGGAGGATGTCAATGACCAGGAAGTTGATTGGAACAGCACATAGTACCTGTACAGAGACCAAGAAAGTGGAGATCAGGATGTGGGCCCATGCATTGAGATATTTAAAGGGATGAAAAGGAAGGAGTCAAGAGAGTGCTAGGAGTCATGGAAGTCAAGGATGGATGCTGTATTTTTAATTAGACATTTGGGTGGCTGACAGGGTAAAAATGGGGGGGGGGGAGTGAGCTTCCTAAAACACTAAAAATTATATATCCTAACTTATTATGGTGTGCAGAAAGTCAGGAACATAAAGAAAAGAAAAAACTCCTGGTAATCCAATCATCGTGTCACAGCCAGTATGCCTATTTTGGTTTATTTCTTTCTGATATTTCTCCCCAGTTTGCAACCCAAAGATAATTTCTTAGATGATACTTTTTCTTAAGTGTTGGGTGGTTAATGGGAAATACATATACTTCTTCAAGCATATGATAAACTAACTTTTTTTTTGGAGAGGTTTTTTGCTATAGGGCGTGTGCGCTCGCCAGCCAGACAGAGAGAGACAGAGAGACAGACAGCGAGAAATCACCCCCCAGGGGGGATGGTCACACCACAATACCTTCTCCTCCTTTCTCCTCTCGGGATCTTGGGCATGCATGCACACGCGCCCGGCGTGAGTTTTAAGCCACCGGGTCCGGGACGCGAACCGCAGTTGACTACGTGGGAGTCCAGCGACATAGTCATTATGCTAACTGTTGGTTCCCTAAACTAACTTTTAAACCCACTGTTGGAGGCTCCATTCTCATTTCTTATTTTTAGGGAGGCTAAATTTCTTATATATCTAAGAGCTAATTACTTTGATCCAGGACTTGATCATGAGTATTTTACAGTTTCGTTTGTTCCATAGCTTGGTTCCTTTAATCATTTGTTCCCTTCTATCTCTCCCACTGGCCATAAAAATGGTCAAGATGAAGGAACACCTTATGCCTCGTGTCCTGGAAAATTCGATCCAAGGTGCCAAGAAATGATGGTGTTCAAATGAGTCCTAGCTGAGGACTATGAGACCTACTTCTTAGAGAAGGTGGAGAAACAATTGATTTTTCATTTAGTACTCTGGCCTTTTCCCTGCCAGGACAGTCTTTGAGCATAGTTCGGCTTCCTGCCTTGCTCCACAAGAAGAGTCTAGCCTAGAAAATAGAAAAGTAATTGATGAGAGGACTACAGAAAAGTCCTGGCTCTAGGAGGCTCTTGCAGGCTGGAACAATTTGCTATTGGCAAGCTCTGATTTTTCCATAGGCATGGAGAGAAAGCTGAAGCCTTCTTTGGGGAAGGTATTATGCAGAATGTCAGCAGTCTTGGCTTTGAATGAAAGGCCTCAAGGGGACAACCACACAGTGCCCTCATTCTGTGTTATCAGGCCGAAGGGTGATCTTAGGCAAAGTAGACATTTGACAACAAGAGTCAAGTCTGCAAAGGGAGCCAAATCAGTTTGCTAAACAGGAACGCAGTTTCAATGGAGCATTGGCAAATCGGAGGCCCCTGGTTTCATTTCTCGGACTTTCCCCGTCCTGTGTGGAGCCTTCCTTCTCCTGGGTATCTACTGAGAAGAAATGCAGTGATCAGTGAATGCAGGGCAGGAGGGAAATGAAAAGTAACAGATGGATAGTGACCAAAACCAGGAGCTGGAACGTTCTTTATCTCTCACATGCTCTTGTAGGGAGAGCCGGATGGCGTCCAACGCAATGTTCTCTGGGGCTTTGCCCAGGCTAATTTTACATGACAATAGCTGCTCTATGCTCTTTCATGAAATATTGGAATATCTTTGCAGGCCCCATGTGGCCTGGAGGCCAGAGCTGGAAAAGTCTCCCTCTTGGACTTCCGGCTCTGCCCAGCAGCATGCGACAGCCACAGGCAGTGAGTTTTCCAGGAGACCAGACATGCATTTCCTTTGGGCACATTCACTGTCCTTACAGAAGAAAACATTTACTAGTCACAGGCAGGACCATCCAGGGCATGGTGGTTCACTGGGAAATTTGGCAAGATCATGTGTCAAGAGTTTTTGTGCAGCTTCCCATGGACCTCACCCTTCACTGTCTATCCACGAGAAAGTGCTGTGTGGCCAGAGAAATAAGGATGCCAAGGACCCAGTGCCAGGTGGGGCTGGGCTGGTGAGAGTAGAGGCTTAGTGGGCAGCAACGGTGCAAGGTGCTTTTGGAATTTAAAAACAGGTTTAACAAAAATCAAATGACTTTTTTGGAAAGGAAACCATTGATATAGGAATTGTCGCATAAACAAAGAAAAATGAAAGCACTCTGTTCTTTCGAGAGGAATAAAAGCAGCGAACAGGGAAATGCCATACGCTGTGACCCATGGTGTACACTCTTTTTGGGTATCTCATTTCCACTGCACACAAAGGGGAGATTCTTGTTTTCAAGTCACCTTCATAGAAAGATATAACTTAGTGAGGGAAACGAGTTAATAATTATTATTATCTTTTTTTTTTCTTTTGGTTTGTTCTTTCAATCCAAGTAGCTCTTAAGTAGAGTATACCAGTGCAACCCAATCTCTTATGTCAACATGTGGCCAAGACAGCCACAATCACACCTAGGGCCTAAGAGGCTGGGTCAGACTATCTCCATAAGGAAGTCAATCCCTCATTAACCCCATCAGAACCCTCCACTTCAGCGTGTCTAGATTCTTTGGTTATATGTTCAGGTCCTGAAAGCAGAAGCAGGACCAAGTCTAACCTTCTTACTTCATTTGGCATTAAATGAGAAAAACCATATCTAAACTATTTCTTAAGCACAAAGGATCAGAAAGGGGATTAAATTGGGACCAGCAGGTAGCATGGTGGTTAAGGTGCTGAACTCCCACATGGCTGACTGCATTTCGAGTCCTGGACCTGGTGCCTTGCTTTCTTATCTTCTCTCTCTCTCTCTGGTGAGTGTGTGTGCCCTATAACAAATTAAAATAAAATCATAAATAAAATTAAATAAATAATTTTTTAAAAGATTGATTAGGTCATGTAGCTTGGAAGAGGCAACTCTCAAAATAAAAGAACAGTGTGCCCTCAAGAATGGGGAAGAGGAGCAGAAATAGCAGACATTTACCAAACCTCTGCCTTGGCACCCAAACGGAACAGAAGCATCATTCTCTTTGCCTCCCTCTGCAGATGCCTACTGCTTGTCTGTGGTCACTGAACCATCTTCCCTTTGGGAGCTCTTTTTTGACCTTAAATCACCTTTCTGCTTTGAACACATGGCACGTGTCCTAGTGAAACTGCTGGTCTACCTAATACATACAGTAGGAAGATTGAGGCTCACAAAATAGTTTGGACTTGTAATAACCCAAGGGGACTGAAAGGAAAGAATGCTGCAATATTGGAATCTTGCACTCAGGGCTGAAATTGGTGCAACAGGAGATGTATTTAGTTAAAAGTTCTTCCCTTTCCATTCTAGTAAATTGTCTGTTCCCAAGATTCCAAGGATTGGGAAGCTTTGAAATATATTCAACTTGCACTGTTTCAAGTCATCCAAAAGTCAGTATAGACGGCTTACTGTGCTGATTAAAATAAAGACTACAAGAGGAATCTAAATGTTTTATTTTGGGTCTTGATTGCATGAAGCAGGGAACTACTCAAGTAAGCACAGACATGGATTCCTAGGTACAAATGCATGGAGATTTAAGACCAGGGCTGCATGAGCAATAGATATCAAAGAGAATGGAAGTGGGAGTTGATTCTCAATTCGCACGAGGCATGTCAGTAGTAGGTTTATTCTTCTTCAAACCAATGCCTTAAAATGTGTGTGTTTGAATGTCTGTTCATTTAGCTCTACATTCCTGTTCAATTATAAGAAAAATGTCCAACTAACTCACAGCTATATCTCCAACACCTAGCATAAAGGAAATCTTCCTTGCATTTTTGCTCAATGAGTTCATGGATCATCACTTTATGCTACGTCATGCGTATGAGTACCTGCCTCTACAAAGTCTGCTCTCATTTAGTTCCTCTGATTAATCTGCTTACCCAGCTTTTTTTCTACCATAATTTAGGATTAAATCAGGAGAAAGCAATTTAGAAGTGTCTGACTGTCATGATCTTTTCAACCTCTTATATATCATGAGATTTTTGGCTTAGGTTTCACGACAATCTGACTAATTTTATTCTATATTATTAGTTCAAAATCTTGAGAGGAAAGGAATGAAGGAGGGAGGGGGAAGGAAGAGAGAGAGAGAGAGAGAGAGAGAGAGAATCAATAATCCAGGTCACCTATTTGTATCAGGTCATAGGTCATGAGCCAACCAGAAGACTGACTGTCCTTGAGTCTGATGTCCATTTCAGTCATCTACTGAGAGAGAGGACAGAAGTCAACTGGTTAAAAATACAGGTTTCTAAGCAGCATGTGTATAGCAGTCAATGTTTGACCCTTCTTGTAAAATAAGACATACTCTCGGGACCAGCGGGTGGCATGGTGGTTGGGGTGCTGGACACTCCCACATGGCCGACTGGGGTTTGAGTCCTGGACCTGGTGGCTTGCTTTCTCAGTTCCTCTCACTCTCACCCTGTCTCTCTCAGGTCAAATTAAAAAAAAAAAAAAAAAAAAAAAAAAAAAAAAAAAAAAAAAAAAAAAAAAAGAATGAATAAATAAAAAATAAAAGAAAATAAATAATTAAAAAAAGACATATTCTCTAAAGAATCTGCTATATTTAGAGCTATAAGGCTTAGAGGTGGATTAATATTTTTTAAAGAATTATTTTATTGAACTTTATTTATTTATTTATTTTTAATTTTACCAGAGAGGGAGACAGAGAGAGAGAGAGAAAGTGAGAAAGTAAGCCACCGGGTCTGGGACTTGAACTGTGGTCGGCCATGTGGGAGTCCAGTGCCCTTAACCATTATGCCACCTGTTGGCCCCGAGGCAGATTAATATTAATCAGTATAGAATTAGGACATGCACTGGACACATGTTCTTGCTGCCTATCTAGTAACTCTTCCTCTCTTCTTGTAACAGACATCTTTCCTGCCTGCAACAGAGTGTGTTGGACCCAGGACGGGTTAATTAGTGGACTGCAACTCCTTAGCATAGTATTGGGTCAAGGAGGATCATGTGACATAACCAAGCCAATAAAAGTTCTTTGGGATTTTTAATAGATCTGGAATAGAGCAATCGTCATCTTCTCTCTGACTGTGCAGCTGCTAGGATATGAGGTTGTATTGTCAGTAGCTATGTCCTGTATTATGCAGAGAAAAGAATAAAAGATGTATCAGTCAGAAACGGGGATTAGAGCCTTGGAGAAAGTCTTGACATCTCTCACTCCTGTCAGCCTTAAGATCAATTCTACTCTTGCTTTTGCTCTTCCCATTGTTTGGTTCAGAAGTTCAATAGTTTCTCCTTCTCCTTCCCTTCCTCTACCTCTTCCTCTTTCCTTCTCCCTTACTTAAACTAGTCTAAACAGACTTTCTTGCAGCCAAGAGAGTTCTAATTAAAACAGATGCTAAAAATGGTCATGTAAACTAAATAAGCATATGTTAAATGAATAAAACTTTGAAAGTCTACAGGGGAAAGAGAGAGAAGCAGCACTGGCTCAAGAGTCTAGGAAGAAATTTATGGTCAAGTTGAAGCTTGAGCTTGACTTTGAAGAGGGATGAAATATAAAGTGATATAGGGCAAAGCTGGGGGAGAGCTTTCCAGGTGAAATTTCTAGACTGAGGAAAGGCAGAGGGAGGGAATGGGCATGACTGTTATTTTAGCATTTGTTTCCTTAGAGTTGGTTTTATCTACTGAGTTTCAAATGTAATTTTTTTTCAGGATATAGGCTATTTCTTTTGCATTCCCTCCCATAATCAATAATCTCTACAGCAGTTTTATGTAAACTACAAGATAAATAGTGCTAGTGTTCTGGAAACACTCAGTGATATTCTCTCTCTTTGCATGGCACTGAGAAACCCATTCCTAATAGGAAATGATCATAAGGTAGGTCATAATTTTAATTTTTGTAACATCTTACTTTCCGTGATTCAAAAGTTCTTCCTAGGGGGACCAGCAGTTAGCATAATGGCTATGTCGCTGGACTCCCACGTAGTCGACCACAGTTCGAGTCCTGGACCCGGTGGCTTAAACTCACGCCGGGCGCATGTGCGTGCGTGCCCAAGATCCCAAGAGGAGAATGGAGGAGAAGGGATTGTGGCATGGCCTTTCCCCCTGGGGGGTGATTTCTCACTTTCTGTATCTCTGTCTTTCTCTGTCTGTCTGGCGAGCGCACGCACCCTATAGCAAAAACCTCTCCAAAAATAAATAAATAAATAAATAAAGCTCTTCCTATAATGTAATAGTTAAAGGAGGTCGAATTTGGAAAAACCCATCCCTGCCCCTTTCACCTGTTTTTATTTGTTGCTTCCATATTTGCGGTAGTCTCTGGGTGAGGCATCTCTTTCACCCTCTCTGTTTCTGTTGAATCTCTCACACTTGCCAATCTAATTAGATTGCCCATGTAATTTGAAATGCTCAAACCAACTGGGCCAAACTGAATTATACCTAAGTTCAACAAAAACACCTGCTTCTTACCACTTCTATTGATTCCATTGGTATGAGATCAGACTTGACAGAGGCAGATGAAATGCAGGTATAGTCAATTGATTGAGCTAGGGGATGGTGAAAGAGAGAAAGAAAATTCAGATTTATTTCGTTAAGTGAAGTAGAACATTTCTGAATTCAATACCTAAGCCAGAACAAATTCAACCACTGAAATATGAACATTCTTTTCTTCTTTTTTTCCTTTTTATTTTTGAGAGCAAAGCACATGCTTCCCTCTGCGTCAGCAAGCGGGGCAAATGCTGAGTTTAAGGCAACCAAAGGACATGAACTTGAACTAAAGTTTGAAAATATAGACTGTCCTAGATAGGATCTCAAGATTAGGAGACATTTTGATATAGAGCTGAACGTAAGTCTTTTCCCCTCCAAAGAAGTAGTTACCCTTTGTTCTGAAAGCAAAAAGGAATAGTCTACATTTCCCAGAGTAAAAAAACTAAAAATTAAGTCTCCAACTGAGCAAAAATCAGTGTTCCCAAGACTTACTTCTGTTATTTATCTCAGGTCAGAGAGGACATCAAATCTTGAGTTGGAAGGTGTGTTTATAAGGGTGAAGCGGCCTCTAGGGATGAAACTTACAGGCTTTTCTTAGAGTATCTAGAGAAGCACAGTGACCTTTGCTGGCTCTGGATTACCTTGGGTCCAGTGACACTTTGAATGGTCACATATAAAAGAATGAAGCTGGCAATAAAGAAAAGATACTGTGCACTATCTCTGTACAAATTATCGGGTCCTTGAGAAAGTCATGACACAGTTTTGCATAGAAATATATGCATGACTTTTCCAGTGACCTAATATATAATAAAACAGAATAGCCTCTAAGTGATAAATTACCATCACCATCATCATCACCACCACCAGGAAGAATGGCCATGCCATAGTCCTTTCTCCTCCATTCTCCTGTGGGGATTTTCGGGTATGCATGTCCACATACGAGTGAGTTTCTTGCCACCTGGTTTGGGACTAGAACCACTCAGACAGCCATGTGGATTCCAGTCGCTTTAACCTCCATGCCACCTACTGGCCCACAAGTTATGTAAGAAAATAGAAGAGCCTCTAAGCAATTAATGTGTTCTAAATCAAGGCTGGGATCTTCAGAGAAGGTCAGGACAGCCAGATAGCCCAGAGGGCAGAGTTCAGCCCCAACTAGACAGTCAGTCCAAGGCAACTTCCAGCACAGCTAAACCAGGTGCAGAATGGAACTTTAGAAAACACCTGAGCCACCTTTCTTATTTTATAACAGGGAAACATGAGGCTTGGAGAGCGGAGGTGTTTGACCTAAGGCTTTGTGGTTGTTGCATTAGTCTGATTCTACAGTAAGCAGTCTCCAAGATTCAACAAACAAGGACTTATTAGAGAAAATATCTTGCATGTGGGAAAAATGAGTAGCAAGAAGATCATGATGGAAGTCTGGTCTCGGTGGAGGAAAGAGGGAAAGAAAATTGTGAGCAAGTATCTTAGATGGCTGTGTGGTGTGAAGACGGTTTGGCAAAACTATCAGGAATTTCCTCAGCCTAATGTGCCGAAGAGAGGAGTCTCATGTCGTCTAGCAAGAGGACTCCCTTGGAATATCTACATGTTCATTCACTGGCTTGGGGCAGCCTAGGCAATGTGTGGTCTCTGTGCAACTTCAACAGTAGATTTCAGGGCCAGCACCTGGGACCCTTAGCTATTATGTCCCCCAGAGTTGGAGGTCTACTCATGGCTACCTCAGTACAGTTGATCTTGGAGTCACAACTGGCCCTCATCATTTTTTTCTTTATTCTTCAATCTAAAATCTTCTCACCCTCAGCTGTCACCTGGGTAGGACTTGGTGACTTAGTTGGTATTACCCAAACCTTCATTCTTTGGGTGTCATTCCTTGATAACACTGCCTTCTCAGTCCAGGATTGCCACACGAGTCTCCTCATAACAACAAGGGCAAGAGAATACCAAGTAGTACCCTAGTGGATCACCTGAATTCCATACGTACTCTTCTGTTTTCATCATGTAAAATCAGCCCTCTCTCCTCCAGATTACCAAAGTCAGTATAATCATTTCTTTCCTCACCTCCTGGTCCTTGAGTACAAGAAATTCATAGTGCCCTGTTGGAAGCTGGTAACTGTAATGCAATGGAACCTTTACTGTGTCTTCTGACTAAAGTATACTGCTTCAGGACACCAGGACCTTCAATCAGGCAGAGTCTGGAGTTGCAGGGACAGGAAGTCCAAAATCCCCCTTGGGTCATGAGGAGTCATGGTGAATGAAGTCACTCCTACTTCCCCTATAGTTTCTGAACTCATGTGCCCTTCTTTCTGGAGACGCAGTGTCATGTAAGAGTTTCTTAATACACATGCAGCATACAACATCCCGAAGAATGCACTAACTCTTACAGAGAGTTTCCTCTGAGCCAGCACTTCATCTGTATCTTCAGAAGGCTGTTTCAGTGGAGATCACCAAGCCAGCTGCTTGAGCAAATATCCAACTGGAGAATGAGATTCTAGTGTCTACCTCTTGCAGGCATTCCCAATTTTTTTCTGGAGAGGGTTTTGCTATAGGGCGTATGCGCTTGCCAGACAGACTGGGAGAGATAGAGACACAGAAAGCGAGAAATCACCCCCCGGGGGGATGGCCACGCCGCAATCCCCTCTCCTCCATTCTCCTCTTGGGATCTTGGGCATGCACGCACATGCGCCCGGCGTGAGTTTTAAGCCACTGGGTCCGAGACGCGAACCGTGGTCGACTACGTGGGAGTCCAGCGACATAGCCATTACTCTAACTGCTGGTCCCCAGGTATTCCCAATTTTCAAGAAGGATTTGTCTGGCTTCAGGGAAGGCGTTATGTTGTCTATAATTTACTTTAAGACACTAAATGGTGTGATACATGCATGGTGTAATTTATATATATGTGTGTGTTGGTATTAGGCAGTATCTTTGGGACAGTTAGTGAACATTTGAGGTATACTAACCAGGAATCCATTCTAAGAATGGTTAATTTGCATTTTAAAACTGTAAAGGTCAGGGGCCAGCAGGAGACTGGTGGTTAAGGTGCTGAATTTCCACATGGCTGACCATGGTTTGAGTCCCAGACCTAGCAACTTACTTTCTCTCTTTCTCTCTCTCTCTAGAGAGCATATATGCCCTAAAGCAAATTAAAAAATAGTAATAATAATAAATAAAATTAAATCATTTTTAAAAATGATTACTACAGCCTTTAACTGTTAGGGGGAATGACCTCTAGATTATTTCTCTGTCCTTCCCCACACTGCATATGGGGGCCCTAAGAGCTGGCCTTAATGAACTACATCGACTCAGCCCCTTGAGTCTGACTTTTTTTAGGATTGAGCTAATGGGAGGCACCAGTGGGAGATCATAGAGTAGAAAGAGAGAAGCAGGGAATTTGCCCTTCCTCCTCACCCACAACCCAACCAAGCCCTCTGGTTACAGGTTGGTGGTAGTGGCTACATACCTGACCGCAGTGGCTGTTGCGCGACTCTCTCCTTCCATCACAGTGCCTTCCAGCTTCCGGAAACCTCTTTTCTCTAGGTCACTTCAGGCTTAGAAGAAGAGTGACAAAGGCTCTCAGTTACTAGTTCTGGGAAATTTCACTATCCTTTGTTAGTTTCTCTTTACCCTGACCACACCTTTGCAATAGTCCCTTTATTAAATTTTTTTCTATTACCTTGTTTAAGAATACTCTCTTTTCTACTGCCAGGATTTTGACAGACCCAAATACTTTTATCTTTAGTCAACACTAGAATTTCTGAATTAGCATAGGGATTTTCTTTTTTTAGCATGGGGATTTTAAAAAATAACTCTTAACTGATGAAATGAGTGGTGTTCAAGATATTAGAATTAATTGGTTAGAAACAGCGTACAGGCACATTTGCCTTCATGTCACTAGAGTATAAGTATTTAGGACACTCAATAACCTATTCCTTCTGAATTGCCATTTGGGGCCTAATAACCATTAACAGGTTAGCCTAGGAATCTTGATTGTACCAGATGGTTGGCTGAAACTTGCCAGGAGAATGCTCTTCATTTCCCTCGAGAGAATCGTTTATGCCAGGCACTCATGGAGTCCAAGGAAAGGTTGCTGGGACTTTTCTAAATCTGTAGGCAGACAGGATGACTGTTTTGTCTGCTTGCTTATAAAAGTTTGTATGTGTGTCAGAATTTGGGACTTCTGGAATGAGGGACCTTTAGTCATCCCCCACCTCTAACTATTAGAAGCTACCCATACCTGATGAAACAACTCTGTAATTGTGAACCTTCAAACTGTCTTGGATCAGAGCACAACAGAGAGAAATAATTTATCTCTTCTCTAATGGGGAGGGAAGAAAATTGCCTTTCTCCAACCCTATACCTTCTAAAGATCAAAGACCACAATGGTATTGACCTTTAAGTACCTGTTGTGGACTGAGTATGCTGTAGAGAAGAAAGGTTTTTCCATATCTTAGTGAATGATTGAGTGGGTGCCTGGCCCCCTAATTGATGGTTCTTTTCAGAGGATGTGGTACTTCATAGTTCAGAAGTCAGCCATTTGCCCTCATTACCAGCTGGAACCACAAATAGTGCCAATGACTCATTACAATTTATATTTACAAATATAAATTTTATTGAAAAAAAAAAACCTCCAAAGAAACAGTATAGCTAATATCCTCAAATTGCAGAAAGGTAGAAGAGTTCTAAGGAGGCTGAGCCGCTGGTCCAAAGCCACTCTGTAATTGGTGGACAGAGATGCAACTGGCAGTCATGTTGCCTGTGGGTGCCTGCGCTTACTGTCCAGGTATCACCTACTGCTTATGTGTGGGATCTTATGGTGGCACATTCATCAATCACCTAGTATTCCCCAGACAGTCACCATGTGCCCAGGACCAAGCTATATTGGACAGGTAAGGAAGAAAAACATAGCCCCTTCCCCGGAGAGTGTACCATCAGGTTGGGGAGTTACAGTCGCCACCTGTTGTGGAAAATGGCAACAGATTAGCTCACTAGAGTGGGAGAAGCTCTAAGAACACAGAAGAACAAATAAAGTTGACTGAGGTAGTGGTTAAAAGGTCTGCTTTAGACTCAAATCCTAGATCTCCTTAGGAAAGTCACTTAACCCTTCTAAACTTCACTTTGCCTATTATTTAAATGGGAATAATAAAAGAATCTCTGCCACAGGAGAGAGGTAAGTCATAGTTTGCCTGCTAACATGCTTAATATCAAACCACATAAGTATTGTTGGCTAATTAATGTCAATTAGCTAATTTATTTAGTAATCAAATAGGAGAATGATACCATAGCAAACATCTTGCTTCTTATCAATTACTGCAGGGCCTATGGTATTCCAGAGGGTCCACTCAGGGGGTGGAATAACCCTGAAGAATACTAATTAGATGACTGAAATGACCTGCCAAGTAAAGATGATCTAGAAACAGGCTTAACCAGGGGTCAACCAATTATGGTGGGATTACGCCATTACCTATTTGTCAGGGGTGGCTGGGCGTCACAGTGTTTGGGGAGCACTAATCACCTGCTTTCCCACACACTTCCTCCCTTCAGCCTTTCAGTCTGCCACAAAGGCAAACACCATGCTAAAAATGACTAAGAAATCCATTTTCAGAATTGTCTTTGCAGAGCAATCTATGCTGTTATGCAGCAGAGGATTAATTGTTCTTATGGTTTCTGTTTGCTAATCTCCTCACTAACTTCACAAACACCCCAAGGTTATGTTTAGTCATAGAGCCACCTATTGTAATTGCACCTCCAGGGTGATAATATCACGAGCCAGAGTGCACTTCTGTCTTAAGTTCTTCGTGAGTTAATTAAAAAGGTGATCCTCAGCCTGCAACTCACAAACGGAACTAGAAAGAGAATGCTTGTCCTGTCTAGCAGAGTAACAAACATTTCCATGTAGGGAAAATGGAATCGAAGTTCCAAATCATATTGGCTCAAAAACCAGCATGATTTTAATCTTAAAGACATATTCAACTAAAAAGCAAAGTCTGATAAAGACACTTTAAGGAGCCCTGTGGTTCAGTATCAACTGGAAAATTTTGGATATTAAAGGTGGTCCATGACTGATTACTAATACAGAGAAAGAACTTTAGCACCCATAATGGTGACAAACTATGGCCTTTTAAACCAGCCTATGAAGTGACACTGATTTAACAAAGGAATTAAGAATGAAATTTACCATGAAGAGAAATTCTATCATCCATGGAATTGCCTTGAGAGCTCTATGACTACCATCTACTTTATTATTATTATTATTATTATTATTATTATTATTAGTTAGTTAGTTTTGCCATAGAACATTTGGGCTTGTTAGTGACAGAGAGACAGAGTGAGAGGGAAGGGAAAGTGAGAAATTATACCCCAGAGCGATGGCCACACTGAAATCCCTTCTCCTCCATTCTCTTCTCAGGATTTTGAGCATGCACACACATGGACTCATTGTGTTTTTCAAACTGCTGACACTGGGACTCGAACTTCTTAGTCAGCCTTGTGGGAGCCAGCTGCCTTAACTACATGCTACCAGCTGGTCCTGACCAGACCCTTCTAAGAAGATTTTATTCCTTAGAACACTGTAGCTTCATCTAGTTATCAGAATTACAATTTCTCCTGGGGATCTTATCTTCTCTTTATCTAGAATGAGGTTAATATAAACTTTTTAGAAAATCAGTGTAGAGGGGCCAGCACGTGGCATGGTGGTTAAGGCACTGGGCTCCCACATGGCTGGCCATGGTTTGAGTTCTGGATCTGGCAGCTTAGTTTCTCACCTTTCCTTCCCCTCTTTTTCTCTCTCTAGTGAGTACACATGCTCTATAGCAAATAAATAATAATAATAATAAATAAAAATTTAAAAATAAAATCAACCTAGTGCTGGCCTTGTAGTATAACAGTTAAACACTGTGAAGAGGAAGTTGTACCCCACATGGCCAATAACGTTTAAGTCCCAGTTCTGGTGGCTTGAAAAACACAGTAGGCATGCACATGTGTGCCTAGGATCTTGACAGGATGGAGAATTAGAGGAAACAGGGCTGTGATGTGACCAGGCCCCATTGAGGGGTGCTCTTTCTCTATTTCTAATTCTCTCTCGTGCTCTGTCTCGCCCAAGTGTGTTCCCTCTGGCATAAAAAAAAATCAATATAATAACCATGTCACACCCTTTAGAACAGCTACTATTAGAGCCCAGTCTGGGCAGGCTTTAGGGTGAGTCCATACTCAGGGGGCCTGGGAACAGCTTTGAAACTCTTGGATTTCACCACCCACCATTTCAGCAACCTGGCCTCATCCAACCTGCCCACCAGAGTCTTGAGCACAGTCTGGGCAGGCTTTAGGGTGAATCTGCGTTTGGAACCTGGAAGCAACTTTGGAACTTTTGGTATACCGAAAGTATACTTGGTGAGCCTCTTTACAAAGTTGTATCTCCTTAACTTGCTACTACCTCATCAAGAACTAAACTTTTGTAGAAGAGCCAAACACCTGAAGTTACTCATCACTGCTCTGACCTGGGAGACAGAGCCCATCAATAGGAACACACCTGGGAACTACGGCTGAAAAATTCTCTACCAGCAGTACAGAATCTACGCTAATAAATAGAAAAAAGTGAACACTGCATCAGATGACTAGAAATCATCCCAGGTCCTGAAGAAACATGAGATAACAAGGTAGTAGCTCTTCCCCAGGTGAGCATAATAACCCCTCACCAACAGTGGACAGTATAGAGAAATACACAGAAATGTTAGAAAAAGAATTCTGAATATTCATAGTGACAAAACTCAATGAGATGCAAGAGAAAACAGACTATCAGTTCTAGGAAATGAGAAAACTATTTCAGGACATGAAAGAGGAATTTTATAAAGAAATAGACACTCTAAAAAAAGAATCAAACAGGACTTCTGGACATGAAGAATACAATACAAGAAATTATAATTTCCCTAGAAAGCATTAACAGCAGATTGGACCATGCAGAAGAAAGAATTTCTGACTCGAAGACAAAGCCTTCAGCATAAACCAAATCACCAAAAAGAAAGAAAAAGCAACTTCCCTCCCCCCAAAAAGCTGAGGCCAACATATGGGAAATTCTAGGCACCATGAAATGCCCAAATATCCATTAAATGGTTATTCCAGAAAGTGAAGAATCTGCTGAAGACATGGAAAACCTCTTTCATGAAATAGTATCTGAAAATTTTCCAGACATATAGAAACATGGAGGAATTCAGACCTAAGAAATAAAAAGGACCCCCAATAGAATCAACACAAAGATCCTCCCCTGGCACATCATAGCCAGATTGGTAAAAATTAAAGACAAAGAAAATATTCTAAAAATGGCAAGGGAGAAAATCGTCAAGTAACTTATAAAGGTTATCCCATTAGGGTAACAACAGACCTCTCAACTGAAACAATGCAGGTAAGGAAGGAATATTAAAAACATTAAAAGAAAGACAATTGCAACCAAGAATGCTATATCCAGCAAGATTATCCTTCAAATGGGAAGAACAAGTAACAATATTCTCAGATAAACAATAACTGAAAGAATTCACCAATACTAGACCAGCTCTACAGGAAGTACTGAGGGAAGTGTTGTATCAGGATAACTAAAGAGAGACAAACAGAAATAGGACAACAAAAAATAACTGAGAAAATGGCTAATAAATGACAGGGGTAAATCTGCAAGTACATATATATATATATATATATATATATATATACATATCTTTTTTTTTTGGAGAGGTTTTTGCTATAGGGCGCATGCGCTCACCAGAAAGACACAGAGAGACAGAGAGACAGAAAATGAGAAATCACCCCCCTCAGGGGGATGGCCACGTCACAATTTCTTCTCTTCCATTCTCCTCTCGGGATCTTGGGCATGCGCGCACAAGCGCCTGGCCTAAGTTTAAGCAACCAGGTCTGGGACTCAAACCACAGTCGGCTACATGGGAGTCCAGTGACATAGCCATTATGCTAACTGCTGGTCCCTAAATCTGCAAATATTAATAATAACATTGAACGTTAACAGATTAAATTCTCCCATTAAAATACACAGACTGGCTGAATGGATACAAAAACAGAAGTCATCTATATGTTGCTTACAAAAGACACACCTCACTGATAAGGACATACATAGACTGAATGGGAAGCATTGGAAAAAGATATTCCATGAAAGTGGACACCAGAAAAAGGCTGGAGTAGCGATACTGGTATCAGACAAAATAGATTTTAAGATGAAAGATATAAAGAGAGACAAAGAAGGAAATTATATAGTACTAAAAGGACTTGTTCACCAAGAAGATAGAACACTCATAAATATCTATGCACCCAACACTGGAGCACCTAAATACAAGGGAGAGAGAGACTGTGACACAATAATTGTAAGGGATCTCAACACTCCACTGACTCCTCTCAACAGATCATCTAGAAAAAAATAAACAAAGAGATGTAAGATCTAAATGATACCATACATGAAATGAACTTGACAGACATCTATAGAGTATTTCATTCAAAATATACTTTTTTCTCACCCCCACATGGAACATTTTCAAAGACTGACCACATGATAGGGCACAACACAAGTCTTTACAAATTCAAAGGTATAGAAACTATATTTAGCATCTTTTCTTTTCTTTCTCTCTCTCTCTCTCTCTCTCTCTCTCTCTCTCTCTCTCTCTTTCTTTCTTTTGAGAGGTTTTTGCTCTAGGGTGCATGTGCTCGCCAGAAAGATAGAGACAGAGAGATAGAAAGCGAGAAATCACCCCCCAGTGGAGATGGTCACACCGCGATCCCTTCTCCTCCATTCTCCTCTTGAGATCTTGGGCACGCACGCACACGGGCCCAGCATGAGTTTAAGTCACCGGGTCCAGGACTCGAACTGCGGTCAGCTACATGAGAGTTCAGCGACATAGCCATTACTCTAACTGTTGGTCCTGCATCTTTTCTAATCATGATGGAATCAAACTTGAAATCAACTACAGAAAGAGCCCTCAAAAATACACAAACACATGGAAACTAAACAACCTGCTAAATGACTTCATGACTATAGAAGGAGTTTTTCATTTGCAAATACTTTTACATTTAAATGGGTAACTCACTTTCTTTTCACAAAGTTTTCATCCCTGTGCTGTTTCTGAGTACCTATTTTATTCTTGGTTGTTCGTACTATTAATTTTCCCATGTTTTCTATTTGCTTCCTCTATATTGGTAAGAATAACATCCATTTATATGAGTGATAGTTCCGGTTCATACCAGTTCACAAGGTTGGCTTGATTACTTTGAAATTCTAGTTGCTTTATCTCTTAAGTTTTTACTGAATGGCTCCAGGGCAAAACTTAAGTGTGATGGTCTTTGTCCTAGTAAAATCTCTGCATTGTTTAATGTAGACTAAATAAAAAGAATGTACAATTCAGGGGGAAAAAAAAGAAATTAAGGCTGAAATCAAAAGATGCACAGAAACCAATGACAATGAACAAACAAGTGTTTATAACTTATGAGACACAGCAAAAGCAGTTATAAGAGGGAAATTCATAGTAATTAGTGCCCACAAGAAAAAAAGCAGAAAGATGGCAAATAGACAACCTGATGACACAGCTCAGGAAACTGGAAAAAAAAAAAATCCAGGAGAAAAGAAATAATAAAGATTCAACCAGAAATAAAGTAGAGAATAAAAGAACTATAGAGAAAATAAACGAAACTAAAAGCTGGTTCTTTGAGAAGATAAACAAAATTGACACACCATTAGCTGGATTAATCAAGAAAAACAGAGTGAGGAACCAGATAAATCAAATCAACAAGGAAACAGGCATTATTACAACAGATATAACTGAAATACAAAATATCATCAGAGACTACTATGAGCAACTATACCAACAAACAGGAAAACCCAGATGAGATGGACAAATTTCTGGACACACATAACTTACCAAGATTGAACCAGGAAGGAATGGAAAGTCTGAATAGACCCATAACAATGAGATTGAATCAGTAATAAATAGTCTCTCAACAAGGAAGAGCTCAAGTCCCCATTGCTTTACTTCTGACTTCTACAAAACTTTTAAAGAAGAACTAACCCCAATTTTCCTTTAACTACTTCTGAAAATTCAAAAGGAAGGAACCCTCCCAGATTCATTCTATGATGCCTCCATTAGCTTAATTCTAAAACCAGATAAGGACATGGCCAAAAATTAAAACTTCAGGCCCATATCCCTGATGAATGCAGATGTAAAAATTCTCAACAAGATATTAGCAAATCGTATTTAATAATATATTAAAAAGATTGTACACCATGACCAAGAAGGATTTATACTAGGTATACAAGAATGGTTCAACATATGCAAAACAATAAATGTAATATATCAAATTAACAAAAGGAAAGAAAAAAACCATATACTCATATAGGTTGATGCATAAAAAGCATTTGATAAAATACAAAACCCCTTCATGATTAAGACTCTCAGCAAAATTGGCATAGAAGAAGGGAGATTCCTCAATACAATAAAAGCTATCGATGAAAAACCCATAGCAAACATCATACAGAATGAGGAGAAGCTGAAAGCCTTTCCACTAAAAACTGGAAAAAGACAAGACTGCCCACTTTCTTCACTTCATTTTAACACAGTACTGGAAGTTCTAGCCAATGCAATTAGACAAGAGAGTCAAATAAAAGGCATCAAAATAGAAAAAGAAGAAGTGAAAAAAGTGAAAATATCTCTATTTGCAGATGATATAATGCTATATGTAAAAACATCCTAAAAAATCCACAAAAAATCTGGAAGTGATAAATGAATATAGTAAAGTGGCAAGATGCAAAATCAACCATATAAAAATCTATAGCATTTTTATACACCAACAATGGACAAACTGAAATAGAATTGAAAAAAGAAGGCCCTTTTATGGGAACCAGCAGTTAGCGTAATGGCTATGTCGCTGGACTCCCACGTAGTCGACCGCGGTTCGCGTCCTGGACCCAGTGGCTTAAAACTCACACCGGGCGCGTGTGAGTGCGTGCCCAAGATCCCGAGAGGAGAATGGAGAAGAAGGGATTGCGGCGTGACCGTCCCCCCTGGGGGGTGATTTCTCGCTTTCTGTCTCTCTGTGTCTCTGTCTGTCTGGCGAGCGCACGCGCCCTATAGCGAAAACCTCTCAAAAAAAAAAAAAAAAGAAAGAAAACTTTGCAGTTGGGAAAACATTTGCATATTTATGTTTATTCCAGCATTATTTACAATTGCTTGGACATGGAATCAACACAAATGTCCAAAAAAAAAAAAGATGATTGAATTGAAAAAATGTGGCATATGTACTCTATGGAATTCTACTCAGCCATAAAAAACAATGAAACCCTGACATTTGATACAAAGTGGATGAATATGGAAGACTTAATGCTAAGCAAAGCAAGTCAGTCTATGAAAGACAGACTCTGTGTCCCCACTCAATATATACCGAGTGTCTGAGCTCTATAGCAGAAACTGAAAGTTTGGAAGGTATAGTAGTAGGATAGGAAACCATAGATACTAGAGATAGTAAGGAGAGAGGTAATACAGGGGTAGGTAGTGAAGGGAGGGAGGGGGAAAGGAGAATAAAAAAAGTACATTTAATTAACAAAAAAATGAAAAGCTATTTGCTGATGATAATGCATATAGTAATGTCTTTGTCTTGACTGATATGCATGGTATTTGTGCTAGAAAAAAATATTGTTCACTGTAAAGATACATGTGACTAAATGTAAATTAAAATTAAATTAAAAACAGATAGCTACTATTAAAAAAAAACAGAAAATAATAAGTGTTGACAAAAATGTGGAGAAATTGGAATTCTTGTGCATTGTTGGTGGGACTACAAACTGGGAAACAGTCTGGAAGTTTCATAAAACTAAAAATTAGAACTACTGTATGATGGAGGCCAGCAGGTGGCATAGTGGTTAAGGCGCTGGACTGCTACATGGCCAACTGCGCAATTTGAGTCTCAAATCTTGAGAACTGAAAAATCACTCCAGAGACATGTGTGTGTATTTCCAAAATCCCAGGAGAGGAATGTAGAAACAGAATTGTAGCATGGCCCTGGGGTGACTTTTCACTCCCCCGCTCACTGTCTCTCTGTCTCACTCTGGTGAGGCACACACCTTATGGCAAAAGCTATAAAACAACTGTTAAAAGCAAAACAAAACAAAACTCCTCTATGATGAAGGTAAGGATATGTTTTCACACTTAGAGCCTGCAGTCTTACCAACACCTTGATTTAGCCCAATCTGATCCATTTTGGACTTTGACCTATAGAACTGTGTGTTGCTTGAAAGCACTAAATTTGTTGTAATCTGTTACAGCAGCATTAGAGAACTCATACACTGCCATTGGCCAGATTGGTATTCTCTCAAAAAACACAAAAACAACCAACTTGGGGCTGGCAGGTGGCATGGTGGCTAAGAGTGCTGGACTCCCAACATGGTCAACTGTGGTTAGAGTCCCGGACTTGGCAGCTTGCTTTCTCACTTTCTCTCTCTCTCTTGCTCTGTCCCTTTCTGATCAAATTAAAATTAATGAATGAATTAATTAAATTAAATAATTCATAAAAAAGAAAAACTTCTCATAATGATTAGGCACTTGGGAATTGTTTATAAGTCATATATGGGGAAATCCCACTACCTGGGGCTCTTAGAAAACATGTAATGGTGATATCTTAGCTTCTCCATATAACTGAGGGTTTATTTATCATATAACTGAGGTTTTTTTATCCTAAATACTTTATAAAATAAACATTAACAAATTGTTAAATTGACAGGTAATAATTGTGCATATGTATAGGATACAGTGTGAAATTCTGTTACGTGTATGCAATGTATAGTGATCAAATCAGAGTCATTATCATTTCTATCACCAAATATTTGACATTTATTTGTGTTGGGAACGTTCAAAATCATCATTTTTAACCTTTAGTTTAAACATGAATATTTTTAACTTTAGGAAGGTAAAATTCTTTCTAAATCATGTAAATAGATAGATAGATAGGTGTAATATATACCATACCTCTATATATGTAATATATATATATATATATATATATTCATATGTATGTACAATATATGCCTTCATCTGTATCTGCATATATGCATACTCCTTTAAACATATGTGGATTATATTACATATACTATATATGTATAATATATATGTGTAGATAGATTTTCTTCCTGCTAAACAGAATATATTAAACTTTATTTAATATTTTTGTGTTATGTGGGAAAATTTTATATTTTGAGCATTAATTTTTACCCAATGCTATGGTACTGGCCTTGGAGATGGTTGAGTATCACAACCCATCTGGAATTTTTTGGAAAAGATCCCAATTTGAAAAATTCTGTCCTACTTTCCTAATTCTTGTCAAGTTACCTTTCCTGATTTTTGGCTCGGGCACCATTGTCACTATAGCCATAAGCCAGTTCATAATAAATGTCCCCAAACTACCATGTAACCGGAAACCCTAAACATGTGTTTGCTTTGAATACCATAAAAAGAAATAAAGATATTTTGAAGCTTTCTGTTTGTTGTTTTTCAACCTGTATAAATAATTTTCTGCATGTATCTTTTAGTTAGTAGGCTAACTACTGGGCCACTGGTAAGGTGAGACTTGGTCACTGAAGCCACAAGAGTGACTCAGGGTCAGGCAATTGATCTATGGCAGCCGTGGTGAAAATTCAGAACCCTTGACTTTTTTTTTTTATTTTAACCTGGAGGACCTACCATTCTGCTTTCGACTTAAGTTGCAAAGCTTGCATCTTTCAGAAGGAACTCTTTAAACCAGACTATAGACACAATCAGACAAACCCATGCGATCACAATCTCCCTTCTCAAAATAATGCTTCCTTTCTAAACCCAGTCTCAGAAGATCTAAACCAACATGGTCTCCAAACCCTAACCACAACCATCTTCAAATGGCACATGAGAAGTTTTTCTTAGCAGTCTGGTTGCAGCTGTGGGAATCACCACCTGCTCAAATGACTGACAGGCGTTTCCTTTCCAGGGGGTCCTGTTGGCTGGAGCCAGTTTTATATGGGAAGCCTCCTAATTTACTAAGCTAGGCCTATTTGATTAACTGAGACACTCCTGCGGTTGCTAATCACTCTCGACACAAAGAGGGGTGTCAATAAGCCTGCGGGTACTGAACTAGTCTCTTTAGCATTTACTTAGCTTGTCCTAGAGAGGGAGGAGTGAGAGACAGCGTGCACACATGCGTATTTCAGGGTATGTGTGAGTGTGTCTCTGTGAATGTGAGCTATGTGGGATTGTGTATGTGGAACACGGCTGTGTGTGTGCATGTGCTTGTGTGTATTTATGTGCATGCATGTATGTACACAGGCAAGTCTGTGTGTGCTCGTGAGTGAACAGGAACTTGTGTGGGATTGTACACGTGTGTGTGTGTACATAAATGTATGCTTATGCTCGAAGGAGAAACAGAAACGAGAGAGACAAAGCACAGCAAAAAATGGGGGTCAGCAGAAAAGGCAGAGAAACAAATGCATGGAGGGACAAACAACAGAGAGAACGAGTGAAAGGAAGTGGCAAGGAGAGGGGACATAAGGGACAGAGGGCACAGAGAGCAGAGGAAAGACGAAGAGCAAAGCAGACGGCACAAGGAAAGGGGAGCCCTAGAGGCCTCCGTTGTTTCCTGTGTTAAGAAATCCCCTGCGAGGGGAAGCAGGAGGACTTGAAAGTGTCCAGGGAAGCAATGTCATCTCCTTGCTATTTTTCTGCCTGGCTGTCCCAGACAGCTGGCATTGGTCTCTGGTGGTTCTTATCACCCAGCTGAGCCCTTGCTCCAACCCCCACAGCCCTGGGAGTTGGTGTCGTCCAGTTAGACCTGAAACTCATTGTGGAGCCTGTGGTTTTTTTCTTATAACTTAGCAACATCAAACAAGGGAAGTCACGCTCATTTTCCGCCTCAACAAGGTAAACAGCTGCTGCCCCAACCTGGGTGCCTCCCTCTGGGGCACACACAGGTGGGGACAGAGGTTTGCAGGGGCCTTGGTTTATGGGGCTGAGTCTGAAGTCAATAAAAACCAAGTCTGGCATTTAGTGTTGAGCAGTGACCAGGGAAAGAAGGTGACCTGAAGAAGGGACATGGATCTTGCAGGTGCCAGGAGGCTAGGCACTTAGGGTCACAGGAAGGACTCAGGCCCAGCCCCTCACAGACTGGCTCTGTGACTTAGAAGCACAGCTTCCCATTTAGGTCTGGGTCTCTGTGTGCAGAGGAAGGGCTTGCACTGGAGTCAGGTCTCCCCTCTGCACCACCCAGAGCTGCTCCCCACCCTCATTGACGTTTAACTTTTGCTTGGAATAAGCCAA
This sequence comes from Tupaia tana, assembly GCA_026018925.1. NCBI lineage: Eukaryota > Metazoa > Chordata > Mammalia > Scandentia > Tupaiidae > Tupaia > Tupaia tana. The sequence goes on along the minus strand of JAKSZU010000010.1, from coordinate 24,369,822 downwards.
AGCAGGAGTCGAGACCCCCGAATTGGATTGCCACATCCTGGAGTGCCAGCACTTTATGAACCTCCCGTGAACTCTGGCAGGAGTAGGGTTCTTTTCTTCACGTGACTAGGGAAGCTAGGCTTTCTCTTTGGCTGGCCTTCAGCACTGGAAACTTACGCATGAAGGCTGACTTTTGGGGGCTGAGGCCCATTCACACACAGGCTGGAGGAAGGGGAAGGGCACACCCCACCTGAAGGACCCAGTTTTGTCACTCTGGAATTTCTGGGCTGGACAAATCATTAGTTGACACAGTATTTGACCATAAGGAAACAGAGAAGCTACTTCCTTGAAACGAGTGCTACCCTGATGATTACCAGTCCTGCAAGAAACAAAAGGGTAGCCCAGGTGAGCGGTTCGCTGGGTTAGAAGGTCAGGTTTGAGCGCTGTAGGATGCAGTGGCTGTGCTTCCCAGCTGGCTCTGCTCTGTGTGCCAAAACCTCCCAGCTGCTCCAGTCTGGTTCTGGCCTCCCACACCTCCCTGTGAGCCACCCACTTTGTCAACAAGCAGCTGTTATCTCTCTGCTTCTTAGGCATGTGTCATTTCTGGACTCTTGTACTGTCCTTCATGTTTTAGCAGTCTGGCCATTGCATATTCTGGAAGGTTTGGAAAGCAGGCACCAAAAGGAAAACCAGCCATCCTTGCTTGAGCTCTCTCTGAGCTTCTTTCTTTCTTTGGGAGCTTGGTATGTGTGTTTGGGTGAGGGAGGGACCTGTGTGCTTAAGGGGTTGGGGGAAGGCTTCACCACTAGACTGAAAATGACCAAATGTTCAAAAGCCAGGTGGATAAATTTGCCAAATCAGTGAAATTGCATCCTGTTCCACTCGGAGGGTACAGCAAACACAGATGTAAAATGCAGAGTAGCAATTACATCTCAGAAGAAGATGCTGAATATTTAAATGTCTGCCTAGTGCCGACTCTTATCAGAAGGGATTTTACGGCTTTGGATTTTACAGGCAGTAAACTTGCATACTGAGGGCTTTTTCTTTTTTTTTTCCAATTCTTAACAAAGTGCTCTGTCCATGTTTTGCTACATAACAGGTAATAGCTAAGTGGCCTTTAAAGAAATCATTAGTGACTTTAAAAGTCAACTGTAGTTCTTGCACTAGAAAATTCTTCACTGGAGTTGTTTCTTAGCCAGGGAGAACTCTTCATAATTGGGCCGTAGTTGCTTTCTGTTTCTAGGGGCAACCACTGTGGTTTTCTAGCGTGTGAGTGGTTTGCACGCATGAGTCATGCAGATGTTATGTTCCTCCAAAGGAACCAGCCAACTCCTTTGACCAGGCGGGGTCCTCACCCCAAGCTGCTGTGACCTGGAGGGTTCAGCCACTATTGCAGCCAACGGCTAACTGAGGAGGAGGCACAAAGACCAGCCTCCCAGGACAGCAGGACTGCCATGTGGAAATGCTCCAGTAGCCCTTGTGCCTCAGGTCACAGCTTGGCTTTACCTGAGACTCATCCTTGCTGGCCCCTCCTTTAGTCACTGCCACAGAGGTTTTGGTCCCAGAATCCCTGTCTCAAGCTCAGCTGCTGGAACTGGAACTAAGGCAGTGTGTAGGTTCCTACATCAATGGCCCTGAAGAGCCAGGCTTTCTAGAATCTTTTACCTGGTGTCATGGATGGTTCTCCCAAGCCGGTCCAGTTTCTCTCATTTCCTTCAGAAGCTGGCCTACATGGTGGGACAGGCCATGGAGACACAGAACGGGGAGACAGAGACATCACTAGAAGGTGCTCTGCCAACAAACCTGGGCTTCAGGAGGTGGACTCATCCTGCGGTGCCCTTCAGGGCAAGGCAGGGCCTTTCAGATCTGAAAGACTCAGATCCGAAGGACTCAGATCCGAAGGACACAGCCTCGGGGGGTGTGGATGCAGATAAACCCAGTCACTCTGTGCAGACTTCGAAAGAGCTGTTGTGACTGGGCTCTCCCTTACCAGACTGCGGGTGTTGTCTGAAATTCCACCTTCAGTGAGGTGGTCCTTTACGCAGAAACACAATGTGACTGACGTTGTTAGCTGTTAGTGGTTCCGGGTGAATTAGTTTGTCCAGTCCAATGTGACAGTTGTGGAAGGAAAGAAAGTCAGGACCAGAATAGAGATTTGGGTAAAGGCACCTACACATGGACTGGGGCAATTCGAGAACCCCTAGACGAAATCTGGCTTCTTCCCAGGCTGCTGTAGATGTTGATGCTGGTGACAACAATCCATTTTAAACTCCTCCTTCCATATTACAGTCACACACAGTGATGAACACACAGTAGGACTTAAAAATGCTTATTCTTCAACACAAATACTGGACAATTCCACGTAAATGAGATATTTGGAACGAATGGTGGCCACTGGACGGTGGCCTTCAGGGAAACAGGCACACATGCGAAGGTTGCTTTGTATCCAAAGAGCTCCCCGACCATGCTGGGCACATGCGTGCCCATGACCTGGGGATGGTTGAAGTTGGGGGTGGATTATAGCATCAGGACCCTATTGGGGTTGCTGGATCTCTGTCTGTCTCTCTCACTCATGGAATAAATAAATAAACTCAAAACCAAATAAAGTAGTCAAACTCACAGAAACGGAAAAATGGAAGGGTGGTATCCAGGGGCTGGGGAGAGAGAAATGGGGAGGTATTGTTTAAAAAATAAATTCTGGAGATTGGCTGCATAACAATGTGAGTATACTTAATACTGCTTAACTGTGCACTTAAAAATGGTCAGTGGTGGGGCCAGCAGGGGGCATGGTGGTTAAGGTGCTGGACTCCCACATGGCTTGGTCTTGGTTTTCAAGTCCTGGCAATTTGATGATTACACTGGGTGCAAGTGTATGCGTACCCAAAATCCTGAGACAAGAATGGAAGAGAAAGTCATTGAGATGTGGCCATACCCCTGGATTTTTCACTCCAACCCCACAACCCCACCATGGTCTCTCTTTGGCAAGTGCATGAGCTCTATAGCAAAAAAAAAAAAAAAAAAAAAAAAAGGTAAATTTTATGTCATTGAATTTTACAACAGTTAAAATTTTAAAAAGCTGCATGGTCTTTATTGAGTTTTTCATACAGCAAACCTCAATTTGTTAACTTATCTGCAGACCTTTGTCAACCTCCCAAATCTGAAAGCAAACCTGGGAGGAAAAAAGCCTAAAGGGTCTGAGGAGCCTCAGCAACCTGCTTCCATATTGAAGCTAATCCCAAACCTGTCTCCTTCCCACTCCACACTCAGGCCGCCATGACCTGCCACATCCCTAGACCCTGTCGTTGCTTCTCTCCTTTCAGAGTTCACTTTACCTTCTTGTCTAATCCAAAGCATGTCTTTGTTCATTGGGATTATGTTCATCGGTCCTGGCTCTCATTCATTACTTGACTGGCATAAAACCCAGAGTTGATTTTTCAGTATTTGCTGAATTCTTCTTGGTGAGAGGGTGAGGATAGAGTAGAGTAGATTTAGGGGCATTGCAGAAGGGACAGTGAGCACACTTTCTAAGAGACAGTGAATACACTTCCTGTACAGTATCCCCCCATCCCTTGTTCAATCAGGGCTTTTATCCTTTAGCTCTAAGGTTCTATTTATTTGGGTCCTCATTCATATTCTCTTGAAGCGGTGGAACGTAACTCAGTTCAACAAATCCAACAGACCTGATTAAAACCCACTTTACATGAAGTGTCACTTCAAGGATCAGAAATGGCATTTGTCCTGAAGGTGCTTATGGACTGGGCAAAAGGAAACAAAGGGTAAGTGGAGGGTCGGTCTTACAACACAATGGTTAAGGACAGTACATCAAAAGCTAGATCCCACATGGCTGACTATGGTTTGAATCACAGCCCCAACAGCTTACAAAACACTCAGGGTAGGTGTGTGTGACCAAAATCCTGATGGGAAAGAAGAAATAGGGGAAAAAAGGTTGTGCATGACCACACCCCATTTGGGGGTGCTTTTTCTCTTGTGTCTCTCTCCATCTCTGGCGAGTGTGTGTGCCCTGTGACATATATACAAACAAATAAAAACAAAAATAAAAAAGCACAGTAAGTGGAGGCACTCTTTCCAAGTTATACATAGTCTGACAACTAAGTCTCAGTAGAAGTTTTCACAAAGCATCCAGGGGTCTTCAGAACATATGAATGTATCACAATGGGGGTATTTTGCACTAACTTTTTTTTTTTTTTAAGAGAGATTTTTGCTATAGGGCTTGCGTGCTTGTAAAAAGACAGAGAGCCAGAAAGCAAGAAATCACCCCCTGGGGGGATGGCCACGCCACAACCCCTTCTCCATTTTCCTCTCACGATTTTGAGCACCCACTCATATGCACCAGCGTGAGTTTTACGCCAATGGACCCAGGGCTTGAACTGCAGTCAATTATGAGGGAGTCTAGGGATGTAACCATTACGCCATCCGCTGGTCTCATTGCGCTAGTTTTGACAACCAGTGTTTCTCCAGCAGGGGGTCTTTCCTCAGGATAATTTCTCAATTTAGCAATCCTGCTCCTAGGCACTAAATGCTAGAAGAATTTCCCAACCCATTGTTTCAGCAGTCCTTTAGAAGATCCCCACACATTTCCATATGTTTCCTAGGGGTGATGTCCTCTGACTGAGAACCACTGGTCTATAGGGTAGATTTATGTCCCTTCCCATATGCAGCTTTCCAAAGTACTGTGTACCCTAGGAACTGTCCCACAACTCTTAAGCCCCAAAGCCATAACAAAGACATGAAAGAGAGCCTCAGATATGGTGGAATGCATACTTAAGGGCTTGTGCTGTGAATCTCACCCACTCCTCACCAGAGCCTAATCCAGAAAGATTTCCAGAAAAGTCCTTAAGAGTTTTGATAAGGCACTGATGCTCCTGGGATACCCAGGGAGTTGACCTCTGATTCCACTAGCTGGGGTCTAAGCATTACAGGGAAATCTGAAGTCCAGAGAGGACTAAGAAGGTGCTAGAGAGCCATTGGACTGGAGGGTCCCTGCTCCCGCATTTGTAAGAGCAGAAAAGCAGCTATGGAGTTGCTATGGCTTGAACGTTTGTGTGTCCTCCAAAACCCATGTTGAAATTTAATCCCCAATGCAATACTATTAAGACGTGGGCTTTTAGAAAGTGATTAGATCATAAGTGTTTTACCCTCACCGATGAGATTAGTGCCTTTACAAGGCTGCCCTTCATTCCTCTCTGCCATGAGAGGACACATTATTTATCCTCTCCGGAAGATGTACCAACAAGGTATTGCCTTGAAGCAGAAATTTTTCACCAAACAAACCTGTCAGTGCCTTGATCATGGACTTCCCAGCCTCCAGAACTGTGAGAAATAAATTTCTATTGTTTATAGATTACCCAGTTGGTAATATTTTGTCATAGCAGCAGGAACAGACTAAGACAGGGGCCATCTTTGGTCTTGTCCAAATGATAGCCTAGAGGGGTCAGGAGGTCTCAGCAACGGAAACTGGAAGTGTAATCCAGAGATGTCTGGGCTAATAAAGGAGGCTATTATAGATGGAGATATAACTGAACTTTCTAGGGAACTGAGGAGTCAGGAGGCATTGGAGGATTTCTGAAAGGGCCCTGCAGAGCAGCAGGCTCCCTGTAACAGGAATTGTTCTCTGCCTCTGCTTCTCTTCCCCCTCCAACCTCCTCTGACACCTCTACTTAAGATCAGAAGAATCTTTCAGGCTTCCCACCTGAAAATAGTTCCACATCAGGGAAGAAGTGAGGATATTCAACTTACCAAGTCAGGGCTGTGTTTGGATCTTCAAGGGACTGTAGGCTGGAAAGGTGTGAACAGCCCAACTGCAGGTGACGATCACACTCACTAGATAAAATTTGAAGAGACATAGGAAAAGTTAAAGTTGTGTTTTGATCACAATGTAGTGTCACACAAGTTTCTGTAGGCTTTCACATAGCTTAATTTCTGAATAATTATTCTAACTCTGTTCTACTATGCTCTGTGTAAACTGCTTCAGGGAAACATGATTAACTTGTTTAGTAGGCAACAAAGATCTTGGCAATGGCACAGGTTTTAGAAACACCACTTTTGCCCCTCCCCCAATTCAGGCAATTAGGTCTTATCCATCTTCATTTAGATGAACAGGACAAGCTTCTGTAATTAACATATTATTGTCAACTTGGAATGTCTAACCTAGCTAAATCATGCAATGTATAATTTATTGTGGCTGGTTTTCATTGCATGGTATAGAAAAAAAAGTAAATTAGCCATAAATTTAGAGAGATGGCACATGGTGAAACTTTATGGAAAACTGCAACTTTAGCAGTAAAAGGCCAGCTCCCAAGAGAACACACAGAAGGAAAATTTTACTTCCTGTAAAGTTCCAGCAAAGGCTATGAATGAAAGAAACTCTGGTGTGTGCTTCAGAGGTATTAGGACTGATGCTTTCAATTTTTCTTTGGAAAAGAAAAATGACTGGGAGAGGGCACTGGGACTTTCAGTCTTTGGCAACTAGCAGAGAGTGGATGGAAAGCCATCAGTGCTGTGTGCGGTCCAAGCACATGACTTGCCAAGTGGTTCAGAATAAAGATCTGTTGGGGGACTGCTGCTTCTCCTTTGAGGGTGGGCCAATGCAATCACTTTTAGCTGGCTTGAGTTGCTATACTGTCATACCATGAACTGACATGCTTAAACAATGAACATTATTTCTCACAGTTCTGGAGGCTGAGAAGTCCAAGATCAAGGTGCAGACAGAAATGGTTTCTAGTGTGGGCCCGCTCATGCTTGTAGGCCTTCTCATCATATCCTTGTATGCTAGAAAAACTCTCAGATCTCTTCTTATAAGGGCACTAATGCCATCCTAGAGGCTCCACCCTCATGATCTCATCTTAACTCAATTTTCTCCCAAAGGCCCCATCTCCTAATACCATCATATTGGGGATCAGAGCTTTAACATATCAATCTCTGGGGAAAACACAAATATTCAGTCTATGACACAAGGTAACTATCCCTGGGTGCAGATAATAGACCCTCAGTTGGATGTTCTCTGTACTTGAACTTCACCGACACCCAGTTAAGAATACAGATGGTTATGACTGGATTGTTTCCTTTCCCACATTCCAGCCTTTCAGGAGTCAAAGTAGGGGAAAGGAAAAAGTGTTAGCGGTGGAAGGAGCAATGAGGGCCTCCAAATATTTGTTGGGTGAGCCTGTCTGTATGTGTGTCTTGTTTCAAGAAGGATTTAAGGTGGCTTGCAAAGATAAAAATGTTAGCAATCAGTAAGAGAGATGAGGTAACAGGACAACAAGGCCAGGAACAAAATATGGGCCAACCCTTAAAATAGAAGGCAAATTAAGTCTATTTTTCTTCAGTAGGGAAAGATGCCATGTTCTCTCAGAAACCAATGGCATTCTGTCCCATCTCTCTTTTAAATGAAGAGTTAAGGAGTGTTAGTCTCAATTTAGGGGCCTGCATTTTGATGAGTTTTTTTGGTCTTGTTTTCTTTTTTTGTTGTTTGGTTCCCTGATCTAAAATCTCCATTTCAATAAGAAAAGCAGGCTCCCTCACAGCCAGTTGACAGTTTTCTTATAACTGCCTTCCTCTCAGGCTCTTTTGGTGGGGAATTTGGCAGCTTGTGGGGGTAGCAGAGGAAGTCAAAGGTTAAGAAAGAATTGGACTGCCTGTACAATACAGGAACTCCAGAGTTTAGAAAAGACAATTCTGGAAGGAATATTCATTTACCTCCAGCATTCAGATGGCTCATGATTTAATTATTTTCTAGAAAGAAATAATTCTAGGTAGGCATTCTTCACTACAGCTAAAAGTTCCATAAATAAAACAGAATTATCTGGATAATTGACTTGACTTTTTGCTTTGGCTGTGTAGGCACAGTGAAACAGAGCAGTGTTTATTTAATTCTGTGATATTTTTATTTGACAGAACAAAGGCTATCTTCTCTTGCAACCCCAAGACTTGTTTGCTGGAATTATCTTTATTTAAATGCTCCTTATTAATAAGCAACACCTCTATAGTCTTAAATAGAATAGTCAATTTTTAGCCTCAGAGTTAAAAAACAGAGAAATTGGTTGGGACCAGCAGTTAGAGTAATGGCTATGTCGCTGGACTCCCATGTAGTTGACCGCGGTTTGTGTCCCAGACCGGGTGGCTTAAAACTCACTCTGGGTGCGTGTGCGTGCATGCCCAAGATCCCAAGAGGAGAACGGAGGAGAAGGGATTGCAGCGTGGTTATCCACCCTGTGGGGTGATTTCTCGCTTTCTGTCTGTCTCTCTGTCTGGCGAGCACACGCACCCTATAGCAAAAACCTCTCCAAAAAAAAAAAAAAAAAAAAAAAAAAAAAAAAAAAAAAAGAGAAATTGGGAGAGAAGCTATAGAAGAATTACAATATGCTTTAGTGATTTCCATTAATCAATAATGTCAAGTGCAGTTTCATAGCCATGGATGAAAAGATTTGTTGTATTCCGACATGGATCTCACTTTTCCTCCCCATTTTCCCTACAGTGACCCTTCAGCTGCAGGCAAGAGTCTCTGACTGGTGTCCCAGATCAAGGTGTCTATGCCCACCTCCTCTGGCATGCAGTCTCCTTGGTCAGAGGTGGCAAAGCATCTGCTATAAAATAGCCAGGGATGTGCTAAGGATCCTTCTGCATAGATTTTTATAATCCCCAGATTAAAAGCATTAGGTTGTTATTAAAGTCATGACATATTTTTCTATGTAAAAATTTGCCAAAACTCTCTCAACAATTCATTAGAAACGATTTTATAAGGTAGAAAACTCTAGAATAATATTGGAAAGTTGACTAGAAAACTCAGCTTTTTGTTATTATATCTCAATTATGATACAAATCATTAAGTGTGTCCTTATTAAGATGCAATACTAAAAGATTAACGGTTTTTTTAAGTCTAGAATTTTAGATCTAGTACATAAAGTGGAAGGGATCTTAGAAACCACCTGCCGACCTTTTACTTATTTATTTTTCTTTAAATTTATTTATTTACATTAATTCACTATACATCATTACAGCATACAAAATGAATTTTCCATCCAGAATACACTGTATATTGGCTCAATCAAGCACATCAACATACATGTTATCAACAAATAATTTTCCATTTCTTATGTCCTGTATATTTTGCTTTTTTTTTTTTTTTTTTGCCATCCTTGATTCCCTATCCCTCACCCTCTGCTGTGTCCCACCCTCCTCCCACATGGTCTCTGGTATCCATGGTTGTTTTCTATGCCTTTCCTCCCCATTTAATTGATTTCCTAATGAACTTAATTAGTCTAAATATTTCCAATAGCAAGCGCAGCTGATTTATACATATACATGAACCCAAGTCTGACTTTAGGCATAAACCTCTGTGAGTAGAATGAACATACTATAAAGTAGTACTTAGCTGGGACTATATAGCTTACTGCAGTCATCAAATATGCATTTTTAAAAAAATTTCGATAAGAACAGTTTCAGTGTTTTTTTTTTTCTCCTGAAACTGTTTTTTTTTTAAATTAATTTACATTCATTCCCTGAGCATCGTCACAACATACTAAATGTGGTTTACCATCTAGAATAAACTGAATAGTGGCTTAATCATGCATGTTATCATCAATAATATTCCATTTCTAGTTTCATATATATATATATATATATATATATTTTTTATCCCATGTCTGACCCTCTGCCCTTTCCCACCCTCTTATTACACTATCTCTGCTATCTACAGTTGTCTTTAATTCCTTTTCCCCAAACATTTTGTTGATCACACAATATCATAAATAATCTAACTACTTTCAATAGCAAGTTCAGCTGGTAATTTTAAGAAAAGTAGTTTTGAACTGGCAAGAATATTTCCTTGAAACTTAAAGCCTAGAAACAGGTTAGTATTCTGTTCAAATAGTAGGTACATGAACCTATTGTCAGCTCAAGACAGGACAAAAAAATCCTTAAAACTGGACAACAAAGCTTAGAAGAAAAGCAGAAATATTTTAGTCAAGTCACAGAATGCTGTTTCATCAGTTCAGTCTGATGTACTTAATCTTTCTTCTGTTGTGGTTCGATCTTCCAGATTGAATTCTGGGATATAATATTCAACTCCAGACTTGTCCCTACAATTAAGTTGCCCATTTTCTTAGTTTTTGAACTCTTATTTCTGTGTGTCTGCATTTAATTTTACTGACATAGCACTCCCTTAAGAACTTCTTGGAGATCTGGTCTGGTACTGGTAAATTCTTTCAGGTTTTGTTTATCTGAGAATGTTCGTGTCTTTTCTTCCCAAATGAACGATAATCTTGCTGGGTATAGTATTCTCAGTTGAAATTGCTTTTCTCTTAACACTTTGAATATATTTTCCCATTCTTTCCTTGCTCGCATTGTTTCTGATGAGAGGTCTGCAGTTAGTCTGATGGGATACCCTTTGTAGGTAACTTGCCATTTTTCTCTTGCCAATCTTAGTATCTTGTCTTTGTCTATGGTTTTGGTCAATCTGGCTATAATGTGTCTTGGAGAAGATCTTCTTGGGTTGATTCTATTTGGGGTCCTTTGTATTTCTTGGGACTGAATCTCTGAGTGCCTACCTTTTAGATGATAAAATTGCAGCCCAGCTGAGTTGGCGCAGGTGGTAGGGTGTCACTGTGGGATACTGGAACCACATGGGAGGTCTGGGTTCAGATCTCAGTTGACCTGAACATGCCAGGCACACCTGTGCACACTTGTGGTTCTGACTGGCTGAGAGGCTGGGAAGAGGATTGTGGCATGACAAGACCCTGTCAAGGGTATCTGTCTTTCAATCTCTCTTATGAAATAAATAAATCAAATTTTAATTTTAACATAATACTGCAGTCCAGGGAGGTAAATGTTGCAAGATCAAACAAGCTACAAGTCAAAGCTTTGGAATTGGCATTCATATCTCCCAAGTATTCATCATGGTGTGGTGATTAAGATAGCTGGATCTCACATGGCCAAACTTCATAGTTTGAGCCCCAGAACTGATGGCTTGAAAAACACACTGTGTGTGTGCATTCCCAAAACCATGAAAGGAGGGAGAAATGGAGAAGGAATTGAATGATCATCCTCCACAAGGGGTGATTTCTGACTTTTCCTCTCTCTCTTTTCCTGTTTCTGAGGCATACATCCTCTGACAAAATTAAAAAAAAAAATTCTAAGATTCGGGACCAGGTGGTGGCACCATGGTAAGACAACTGGACCCACCGGCTAGGTACGTGTGCGTATGTGTGTCTGTGATTCAGGCTGGCTGAGACTGGAGTAGAACAGTGTTGGAGTGTCTCTCCCATGGAAGAAATGCATTAATAAACTTTAAAACAATTCCAGTTAGGGTGGCAGCAATAATGATGTGATTATTTCCTACACATTTCCTAGCAGTGATACCCCTAACTTGACTGCTAATAAGAGACTTTCCAGACACCTACTAGTTGGTTAATTAGGAGAGCAGTGGTCTACAAAGGCATACTGAAATAATGAGTATTTTACAGTTAAAAGGTACAGTTGGAAATGAAGGTGGCTCACTGCAGAAACTGATGGCTTGCCTTCAGAGAACAATTAGAATTTAATTCCTATTGGAGCGTTTGACTGATTGATGCAAGTCCTATACTCACCTCCCTTAGAATTTTTGGAAGAAAACATTTGTGAGAAAGAAGCATTGCTCTTGCAAGCTGGGAAAAATAAGGTGAATTGTAAGGAAGGTGAGCAAGGCAAAATGCAAGTCTTCCTTGTTTGAATTGAAGGCCTTCAAAAGAAGTCTAAGAAAATGAAGTTACACAGCGCTGTCCAGTAGAATATAATACAAGCCATGTATCCAATTTAAAATTTTCTAGTAGTCACAAAAAATGAAAATTAATTTTAGTATCATATTTTATTTAACCTAATATTGTATTATATCACCAATATTATCATTTCAACATGTAATTAATATAGAAATTATTATCAAGCTATTTAATATTTTTGTCATATTAAGTTTTTGAAATCTAGTAGGACCTTGCTTTTTTGCTTTCTTTTTTTTAATATTTATTTATTTATTTTACCATAGGGCACATGAACTGGCCTCAGACATAGAGAGTCAGAGAAAGGAAAAGTGAGAAGTCGCCCCTGGGGGTGGAGGTAGGGTGGGGGGTGGCCATGCTGCAATCTGTTCTCCTCCATTGTCCTCTTGGAATTTGGGGCATGCATGCACACATGCTCGTAGTGAGCTTCAGGCCACCACGTCTGGGGCTCAGACTGCAGCTGGCATGTGGGAGTCTAGTACCTTAACCACCACGCCACCTTGTGCCCTCCCTTTGTTTTTTCTTCTTCTTCTTTTTTTTTTTTTTTTTTGATAGGGACTTATTGTTGAAATCCTTCTGCCTCAGCCTCTCCACTGGAACCCCAGGTGCCTTTAGGGAATCAACCCAGGCCTCCATGTGGTCCCAGCCTGCAGGGCTCGCCACCTGGCCTGGGCCTCTAGAGTGTACTTTACATTTACGGCCCATCTCAGTGTGGACTAGCCATTCTGAGGGCACAAAAATCACATGTGGCAAGTGGTGTCTGTGTTGGACATCAGAGCTCTGTATGGCAGAATTCAGTCTCAGGTGGATCCATGTCTGAGGGTTTTGGTACCCAAGCCGAAAAGGTTATCTTAGAATAGAAAAAGTGACCTGATGGCTTTTATTTCTTTTAAATGTCTACCAGGCAATGCATCTAAATTATTACTCAAAAGGGTGTAGGAGAGAGGAAGGGGTGGGGGGAGGGAGGGAGCGAGGAATGAGGAGAGAAATAAATCAGTCTCAGCTGGGCAATTTTGCACACTCGGCCAACAGCTTGAATGCATGTCCTGGAGCACCAAAGGTTCCTCTACTGCTGACCTTGTGGCAGCCACCTGAAGGCCACCCAGCCCCCACCGCCATTAATCAAGAGAGCAGCCTTGCTGCAATTGGCAGAGGGTTTTTCTTATCAGGGACTTGCAGTCAGAGAAAGAAAGTCTCCTTGTTCAGGGAGGGTTGCTTTTGTTTGTTTTTTTTCTTTTCTCTTTTAGCTGAAGGATGTTCCTGGGAAGGATAAATGCCATTGGAAGCGGAAATTCTTGCCAATAAGAAAAAAAACCTGCCCCATCCAGATGCATGCCCCACCCAGCAGCTCGCTTAGCTTCAAAGGATTCAGTAACTGTCCCAGCACCTCCTGCTCCATGCTGCTGCCCGAGGCCTTTCAGGGGGAGTGGCTGGCCTTCCCAGAGGCCTGCCACTTCATTTCCTCTCTGCAGTCCAGGCAGGGCTGCAAGTAGGGCAGTGCGCCCAGAGCTATCCTGAGTTACAACAGGACACAGAGAAACCTCAGCAATCTTGGGTTCTGCCTGTGAGAAGGCCATGAAGAGGGAACTGAGGCAGTCAGGAGAGGTCTGGTGACCACCTGCCGAAGAGGAGGGTACCCTGAGACAGAGGCCCTGCCTAAGCTCACAGCTCCATAAGACAACAGGAGCTGATGTGCCTGACTGGCAGCTAGCCTTCTTCCTTCTGGTTCATGCAGGGCCTGCGAGCAGACTAGAGCCTTTCTGTGATTCACTCTGATCGTCTCTGTGGATTTGTGGGTGTCACAAGTGGGGGCTTAGCATAAAAAATAACAAGACCCTGGCATTTGATAGAAAGTGCTCGGATATGAAGGATCTATTGCTGAGTGAAGTAAGCCAGGCTATGAAGGAAAGATACTGTATGAGGACCAGCAGTTAGCGTAATGGCTATGTCGCTGGACTCCCATGTAGTCGACTGCGGTTCGAGTCCTGGACCCAGCGGCTTAAACTCACGCTGGGCACGTGTGTGTGTGTGCCCAAGATCCCAGGAGGAGAATGGAGGAGAAGGGATTGCAATGTGGCCATCCCCCTAGGGGTGATTTCTCGCTTCCTGTCTCTCTATCTCTCTCTGTTTTTCTGGCCAGTGCATGTGTCCTATAGCAAAAACCTCTCCAGAAAAAAAAAAAAAAAAAGAAAGATACTGTATGTATCCACTTAATATATACCGACTATCCGCACTCTGTTGTAGAGAGAGAAATATTGGAGGACATAAAAGCAGTGAAAATATTTAACGAGGATAAGACAGTGTGGAATGGGGGGGGGTGAAGAGAAGAGGATAGAGAAAGATAGCAAGAGAACAAATAGAGAGGCAGGACATTAGTGGGACACAGATATGGTTTATTACCTGTTGATGATGACATGTATAGTATTCTCAACTGGATTGGTCTGAGAAGTATTTCATAATGGGTAAAGTCTTTACAAGCAAAATGAGAAATAGTGATTGACAGGGAACCAGCAGTTAACGTAATGGCTATGTCACTGGACTCCCACGTAGTCGACCGCGGTTCGCGTCTCGGACCCGGTGGCTTAAAACTCACGCTGGGCACGTGTGCGTGCGTGCCCAAGATTCCGAGAGGAGAATGGAGGAGAAGGGATTGCGGCATGACCATCCTGGGGGGTGATTTCTCGCTTTCTGTCTCTATGTCTCTCTCTGTCTGTCTGGCGAGCGCACGCGCCCTATAGCGAAAACCTCTCCAAAAAAAAAAAAAAAAAAAAGAAATAGTGATTGATTGACTGGTTAAAAAATAATTGGAATAATCATAATAATGATAGGAAAAAACAATGAAAAGATATTGAATGATGAAGTGGGGAGTTTAATCTCTCTGTATTGACTGACATGCATGACATTCCCTTTTGAAAAAGCAGTGTAATACACTGTAAAGTTATATGCAATCAATGTAATATAAACAAGATTGTGATGATAATAAATAGATAAAAAAATAAATAAAAGCAAAACAAAACAAAACAAAAAAAAAAACAAGTGGGGGCTTAGTGAGGCAGGCCTATGCACTGGGAGCTACACCCAAGGCCATCACCTAAGCCAGTGTGTGGTGGAACTCAGCCACCAAAGCAACACGGGACCCCAGGATGGCCACTTCATCATTCCATAAATACTGAGTCCTACTAAGTGCTGCTAGGTGCTATTCCAGGCACTGGCTGATACAGCAGTGAAAAAACCAGGAAGAGACCCTGGCCCTTGCCATCGCCCCCCCCCCCCCCCCCCCCCACAGGGAAAACAGATCATGAATTGATCTGTAGGCTAGAAGGTGATAATCAAGACATAGAAACGAGGCATGCTGGGAAGGGGGAGGGCTGCCATTTCAAACAGGTCTCATTGATTAGGTGACATTTGAGCACAATCTTCCTAGGTCTGGAATATTCAGGCAAACTCCTTAACCTGACTCTTGTAAAATAACAATAGTGAGAATAATTATAGTAGATTAGTCTACTTAGAGTGCTTCTTCTGCAATCTCTATTTTTTTTATTTTTAAATTCACTAGAGGGTATGTGTGCTTGCCAGGGAGACAGAGAAGAGAGGGAAGGTGGCAAAGCACCCTCCATGAGGGATGGCCATGCCGCATTCCCTTTTCCTCCATTCTCCTCTCAGAATTTGGGCATGCATACACATGTGCTCTGCATGTTTTTCAAGCCTCTGGGTCTGGGACTTGAATCACAATCAGCCATGTGGGATCCAGACACCTAAGTTCTTTATATGGATCACACTCGTCTAATTCTGTAACCATGTGAGACAAGTGCTATTAATAACCTTGTTTTACAGAGTAGAAAATGGAGACAGAAGAAAGTAAAGTGACTTTGTCTGAAACCACATAGCTAATAACACAGGCAGGCAGGTTGATCCCTAACAGGGATGATCTTGAATAGAAGGTCTCTTAGGTCCTACCCAGTTTCAGAGAGGAAATGTCCATCTGGAAACTGAGAGGACGTGTTTCCAAGCTCACTCCTGGTTGATCTTGATGGTTCCATTTTCTGTCTCCCATGTGGAGTGACTAAATATTACACAAACGTCTATTATTTATGAAGCATCAGACCAGGCATTGCAGAGAGTACGGAGAATGCACGCCAGATAGAATCAAGTCCTAAGAACCAGAGCTTTGCTGTGGACAGAAACATATTAAAAAGGTAGGCAGGCCAAGGTACTACCCACGGGCTAGGAAGTCAGAGGGGAGCCTGCTCTGGGTGGTGGAGGCATCCAGAAAGGCTTGCTCGGAGGCTTGAGTGAGGATGGTGGCTTCTAAGATGATGTGACTTGGAAGGGACTAGATGGAGGATGCTGTACATGTCAGACTGAGCACAGAGACTGGGTGGGACCATGCAAGGCTCATTCTAATAGAATAGTGGGAGAGCTTGTTTAGCAAAAGCAACTGCATCCCAAAGCCTATTTCCTAGAGGCGTTGAGATGAGTAAGGAAGGGATTGTTACCTCATGCCCATGGTCAATTCTGATAGGGGTTGGGATGTTGCATATAATGAAAATCATCAGCAAATCCAAGAGCAATTTCCAGATGGCTTTGGTGCTCAGATGAGATAACTTCCTGGTTACCTGGCTTCCCCTGGATTCACATCACCTTGTGGGAAACCATGGTGGATAGCAGGAAGCCTTTTATATGGCTTCAGTAACATGTAGCTAGCTAATGGAGGCATCCTTGCCTCCAGGGGGATAAATCTTGAGGTGCAATTTGTTTTCTAGAGTTCCCCTGGGGATCAGGCTGGAGGTGGGTCTGCATCTGAAATCAAACTTTTGCTTGGCTTCTCCCTCATCCCCCACTGGCTTCTCATGGGAGCACTTTCACTGCAAATCACTTGCACATCAATCTTCTTCTGAGTCTGCTTCTAGAATTCAACCTCAGACACTGTAAAATTTTGCAGGTGAGACAGATGCTTCTAAGAAATTGCCATAATTTGCAATAACAGCAAGACTGATTGCAAGTCTTTTGTCTCCAAACTATACAGTTGAGGATAGAATAAGTGGTCAAAAGACCTGGAGTTATTTGTTCCTTGACTTAGTCAGCACAACCAGCCTCTGTGACAACCATGCCCCGATTTTGTGTGTGGCACCCTGTCACCAAGTAAAGTGGGAGAGTTACTCTTCCTGGGCCTCTGAGGGCCTCCATGGGGCTCCATCTGAATAGCCTGCTCAGCCCTCATTGCTTTCTACCCCGGGGTCATCCTTATTCCCCTATGCTCCCTGTGTGACCTTTCTCAGGGCGTGGGAGGGAGGCAAAGTCCTGAGTGGAGGACAAGAGTGCAGACTGCTTTCATCTGAGAGTGCTGTAAGGACATGCTTTTGGAAATTGTCAAGGGGACGAATCATGAACCCAGATTTTTTGATCAACAAAACTTAAATAGAAACGGAGGCCATTCATTATACACCGGATTTAGTATTTTAACAAGAAACACACACACATGCTTAAATATAGGTCCTAAAAATTCAGTCTTGTTTTGATCTCTGCTACAGCTGATGAGTTTCCACATCTCAGTGACATCCCTGTGAGCCTGGGGACAGGATGGACCCATTAGCATGTTCAGATCCCCAGAGTTTTCATCTTCCTCATTTGGTGGGTGTGTTTCAACTCCCTTCAAACTAGACGACTTCCAAGACATTCATAGGTAATCAAACTCACCTGATGAGACCCAGCAGCCTTGCTTTTCTAATGGCCAAGTCGTTCATACCGTGTGCAATGTGACTTTCATGCCAATTACCGGAGACATGATACCTGTGTTTGGATATTTGTGTATCCACAGAACTTTTGTGAATTACGTGTGCCCAGCTCGCTCCTCTTGATTTTGGTAGGACAGAGTAGCCTTACTCTAAACCTCTCAAGGGCTGTAAGAGGAGTGGGAGGTGGGGGTCGTGGGGGTTAGGGGTTTGGATAGACCTAGATGAGACTGGAAGGGAAGCCAGAGAAAGGGTTAGTCTAGTCGTTCCCCCATCCTGGTGGGGCATCATCGTGGGATCAGAAAGTGCACAGACTATAGAATCAGAACCAGCACACACTTCACCCCAGCCCAGTCCAGGTGAACCTTCAGTCCTGGAGAGGTCTAGCCCAAGACTATCCTGTGTTCTGAGAGCTGGCCAAGGCAGGGACACGGAATCCAGGACCAAGAAGGGAAGCCTGTTATAGGCAGGGTGGGTGAGGACAGTGAGTGAGTGAGTTTGCAAAGGAGAACAGAGCACAGGATCTGGCAGAGGATGCACGGCAGGTTACTCCTGGGGCTCAGAAGCATAAAACACAGATACCAGCCAAGGAAAGGGGCGGTCAGCATGACCTGACATTGAGAGCCCAGGACTCAAGCTCCTTAAATATCCATGGCTTCCATAGGCAAGGCCAGGAATGAGCCTCTTTGAAGGAAGGAGTCAGGCATGGATTGAGCAGACCCAAACTCAAACCTACCCAAGTCCCCATGACTTTTTCACTTAATGGCTCCATTATGTGAAATCCAAACTAAATGCCTCATCCTAATTCTGCTACCCTGGGTCAATCTGCCTCAGGGGACCAGAAAATGTTTGTCATGTAGGTCCCTTCCGGGAGCAAGGAAGCAGGAGAAGTGGACTGGATGTTTATGGAACATTTATGGAGTGTGGATCTGGTAAGAAAATACAAAACACTCAATGTGGACAGGCTAAATCAACAGATAGCCTTGAGCACTTAGAGAAAAGTTAAAAAAAAAATCATCTTTTTCCAGTTGGACACATCAAATCACATGAACGTAAATTTCAAAATCTCTAGGTTCTTTGGGAATTTTGTTGTAGCAAATATTGACTGAAGTTGGTGGGCCGCTGGCACGGTCTTGTCAATGTTTGGGTTATCTGGAAATTCTGACAAGCTAGAGTGGAAAGAATATGACCGTGGGGAGTCAGGAGACCAACTGGGTTGGTCGCTCTGTCACTGTGACCAACCAGCAGTATGTCCTTTGACGACCTCTTCAGCTCGTGGCTCCACCCCCTAGTTTCCTCGTTTGTAGGATAAAGGGGTTTGGGTTAGAAACTCACCAAGATTCTTGCTCACCCTAAATACTTGTGATTCTATGACACAAATGGGGGTACTGTGGCTAAAATCATCTGATGTCGGTTTGGACATTAAATCACTCTGATAAATGTTTTAGGTTCAGGAGGGGCCCGAGGTGCACCTTGAGATTCAAATTGGCTTCTGCCAAATTTAAGTCTACATGAAGTTCATGGCCTTGGAGAGATTTTCAGAGTCTCCAGGTTGAGCAGATGATACAGAATTTGGTGCCACTGACAATGAAGTTTGGTCCATATCTGGGCAGATCCTTCAGTAAAGAACACATCAAGTATTTTCTTTCTTCTTTTAGCTGGATGTGGCTCAGTTCAAAAAGAGCTGGAAACTTCAAAAGAGAACACAAGTACCTCAATTTATCATCTGTCAAATTCTTTTAAACTCCTCTAAGGGATATCCCAGACCTCGAAGCACATTGGCCTAGGACCAAAGTCAAGACATTAAGACCGTGATTTGGAGACATCAGACAGACACAGGGTAATTTCTATGTAGGAACTCTTTTGCAGAAAATCTAGTGTCTAGTGGCATCTGATCCCATTTCAAACACCTGCTGTTGTTCTTTTTTTTTTTTTTTTTTTTCTTTTTAAAAAAATACTAAATGAAAAAAACTTCTTTTTTTAGGGGAATATCAAAACACTCATGACCATGGGTAGCATGAGCTCTAGACAAACTGTCCAGTGTGATTTTAGAAGAAAGAAAACACTCCACAAAAAAATTTAATTCACAAAAGAAAGGGTGAGGGGGTAGGGGGTTTCTTTACTCCTTGAAGGGATTTCTATAAGTTCATGTAGATAGGATGGGGTTTCCTAACTGGCAGCTTACAGGTAGAAAGGAAGCCCTTTGGGTGCAGCAAGGGGCAGTTGTCTGAGTTCCTGATGCACAGGAGATGGTTTGGTTCCAGCAGAGGATGGGCCAGGCACCAGGCGTGCCTTGAGTGGTGAAGAGGGTGATCACACTCTATATGAGGCTGTCCTTTTGCTGTGTTTACTGTGTGCACATGTATTTATGAACATAGGGAGAGACGTTTTCCAGCCATTAAAAGGATATATAGTATATAGAATATCCTGATATTAAAAATGGTCTCTTAAAGCACTCTGACTTTTCGTTAAATGCACCTCTTATCTATAATGGGGACGGTAAAGATTTACTAAGATCTCTCCAAACCACAGAATCCAAGAACAACTGACACACGCATCAGTGTCTTGTGTTATTTCTAGAGTCACACTATAGGATCATGGATTTTTAGAATGGGAAGATTAATCAACTTCCCTCTCTCTTAAAAAATGTTGTGGTAAAAACATATAATGGAAACCTACCTTCTCACTGATTTTTAATTGCATAATACAGCACTGTTAACTACGTGCACATTGTTGAACAATAGATTTTTAGGACTTTCATTTTGCATGACTAAAGTACTACACCTGATAAACAACTGTCTGGTTTTTCCCTTCAGCTGCCCCTGGCAATGACTGATCTGCTTTCTGTTTCTATGCATTTGACTGCTTTAGATACTTTAAATGAAATCAAGGACTGAGAGATTGCCCTGTGTAAGTTACTCACAAATCACTGGTAGCCAACATTGCAAACTCTTAGGTCGCTGGAAAAGTCATGACATAATTTTCTATGTTTCCAATAAGTTAGATAATTCTGTGACTAACTTATTTCAATTAGCACAATATCTTCACATTTCATCCAGGTTGTAGCACATTTCTTATCTTTTTCTAAGATAAATAATATTCCATTATATATGTATACCTCATTTTTAAAATCTACTATCAATGGATATTTATGTTGTTTCCAAATCTTAGCTACTGTGACTAATGCTGCAGTGAACTTGGGTGTACAAATATCTCTTTGAGACCTGGTTTTCATTTCTTTTGGATATACCCAGAAGTGGGATTGCTGGGTCATATGGGAGTTCTATTTTTAAGTTTTTAGGTAATTTCCATACTGTTTTCTATAACAGTATACTAATTTACATTCCGACCAACTGTTGTAAAAGTTTGAATTTCTCTATAGACTCACCAACATTTGTTATTTTCTGGTTTTTTTTTTTTTTTTTTTTTTTTTCCTTTTTTGGTAGTGACTATCCTGATAGGCATAAAGTCCCACTGTGGTTTTTATTTGCATTTCCCTAATGGTCAGTGATGTTCATTCCCTTCCTTTTAAAGATTCATCATTTAATGAAACATTACTCATTCCTTAGGTGCTTACTATATGCCAGTAATTGGTCTTGGAACCAGCGATACAAGAAAGGATAAGACCCAGTTCCTGGGAGAGCATGATACAAAGAACAAGGAGAGTAACAAAGTGTGAAGGCTGTAGAAAAGGACATGAGGACATGGAGGGGAGAATGGCTGCACGGGAGAGGGTGCTTGGGAGAAGCAGGAAAGACCCGGTGGGCAGAAGTCACTGAGTGGACAGTGGGAACAAGAGGGTCTGGAAAGGGAAAGATGTGGAGATGGGAAGCTCAGAAAGGCTGAGGGTTTGGCCCAGGGCACACAGCCAGTGGATGGCATGCTGGAATCCATACCTTCACACGCCCGGTCAGTGCCATGTTTGCTACACCAGAGTGCCAGCATTCTGCCACGATTTGAGTGACCTGGAATTTTGTAGGTGCTCAGACGTTATGGCAGGAGAGACAGCCTGGAAGAAGTCTACATTCTAGAGAAGACAAGTCTAGACTACAAGTTCACCCCGTGCAAGTTCCCCACAGATCACTGGGAACCAATGCGGCTAACGAGGCTGAGGATAATTCTGTGTCTGTGAAGCAGTTTTATTAGGTAGGGGCTGCAGGAGTTTTTTTGCTCTAAATATTATTCACTACGGGAAAAACGCTGTGGAGATAAACACATGAATGTAAGCTCAGGGAGTTAGAATGGTCCTTATCTTTGTTACCTGGAGTTTCACCTGAGAGGGAGAAAATGTTTCCACTGAGAAATGTCAACAGAAAGCAGAAAGTGGCCAGTGGTGACAGGGAATGCTTAGTAGAAAGAAACGTTCCCATGAATTGGTGCTTAGAAGGGCCAAAATATAGTGAGTCCATAAAGGTTCTCAGGTGAGATTTTGGGCTTTGGGAGCTCCCAGGAGGTCAGAAATAGAAGCTTAGCAGGCAGGAGGGACAGAGCATATATGAGGACAAAGATTTACAAAGCCGCTCACAGAATAGCTGGAGATTCCAGGAGGGAACCCATTCTGGCTGCCTGGCGCTCAGGAAACAGTAAAATGCTAAGAGTAGGTCATCCTGGATAGAATTCAGGCCAACCTGCCTCTAGGATGTTCAGAAGTATAATGGGGGGACCAGCAGATGGCGTAATGGTTACATCGCTGGACTCCCATGTAGCTGACTACAGTTCAAGTCCCGGACCTGGCAGCTTAAAACTCATGCTGGGTGCATGTGTGTGCATGCCCAAAATCCTGAGAGGAGAATGGAGGAGAAGGCATTGCTACATGGCCATCCCCCTGGGGGAAGATTTCTTACTTTCTGTCTCTCTGGCAAGCTCACACACCCTATAGCAAAAATCTCTCTAAAAAGAAAAAGTATGAGAGGGGAAAATGCCCATGTTGTTTTGATAGATGGAATGGAAACTTTGCTTGTGAAATTGATTTGGAAAATGTTTTTAGAAATCATTCATAAATAGGGCTGACTCTATAGCCCATGGCTTAAGGGAGCTGGGTCCCATGTGGCCTATCACACTTCACATCCTGGCCCCCACGCTTGAAAAACACACTGGATGCATGCACATGCTGTGTCCCAAATCCTGATGGACTAGAGAAATGGAAATGATTGCACTGTGACTGTGCTCCATTGCGAGGTGATTTCTTCCTCTCCCTCTATCTCTGTTCTCCAATCTGGTGAGCACATGTGCTCTTTGATTTTATACATATATATATATACATATATGTATATATATATATATATACATATATGTGTATATATATATATATATATATATATATATATATATACACGCACGCACACACACACATACACACACTAAAGCCCTCACAATTCTTTACCTTGCTAAGGTTTTTTTATTTATCAAAACACTTTAATAATGTAATCTTTCTTTTTTTAATGGGAAAAGATGTGCCCTTAGTTGGGGAGGGATCGAGACCAAATCTCCTGGCATCATAGTTAGATGAGTTATGAGTTTTCGTTTGGTGGGTAAGGAAACTGGAACTCAGGGACCCTCAAACACTCAGATAAGGGTCCTAGCAGAGAGGTCATGAAGGAAAAGGGCAGAGTGATGAGAGTGATGTCTGATGTTGAACTATTACTGACTCGTATTACTGATTCTCATTAGCTCGAAGCCCACTGAATTGCTGTGTCCATAGTGTTGTGAGGAAGCTTGGAGGAGTTAGGTAGGAAACAGGAGAGCAGCAGCAGGAGGAGGACAGGTTCCAGAATGGGCGTGGGCAGGTGGTGAGAGGACAGGCCCTTTGGAAGCACCCGGGGGTCTGGAAGTGATGCTGGGCTTCATATTGGCATGGTGATGCCTTTTGTGCATTTACTTAAGGGAAAGGGCTCCAGAAGGCTGAAGCAGACATGGTCTCTGCTTCTAAAGCTGGTGACATCCAGTTTGGGGGAAAAAGCGAATGTGCACATGTCCATGTGCACACACATACAATGTACCTGGTAACTCAGACAGCAAATTCTACTTAGTCAACCAATAGTCATTGGTTTAGCAGAAGAGATAAGAAGGGCTATGAGCGTTTAGAATTCAGAAAGATTACTTCAACTGGAGTCAAGTGGAGTCAGTGGTAGTGCTGGTGCTCCCTGGAAAGAAAATACAGGCTGTAATTTGAGGTTCTTGTCAATTTCCATGGTGTAAATACCATACTTCGACCACAGTCAATTTCAAGTTACCAAGATGACTTCATTAAACATGGGATTGGGAAGAGATGCACAAGAGCACACCATTATAGAGAAGTTCCACCATAAAAGTGAAATAAATGTGAATAAATAGAGCATTGGTTATAGGAAAATGTATCATCATTAATTCTGAAGTGATTAGAAATGAACATTTACTACTTTTGTTTTAAATATAATTAATTTAACTCTAAATTTAGATAACTTAATTGTTAATAATACCCATGTTCCATAACCAGTTTCCATAAGTCCTGAACAATTAACAATTGATTCTTGTGAACCAGTATGAGCCAACTCGGGCAGTCCACTTCCTGGATTGTCAGGGAAACCTTTCTGGAGTCTTTCTCATTCTAAGATAAGCAATAAACTTGAGATGTAGGCATTATTATTAATATCACCATTATTATTCCTATTTTATTGCCCCCCTTCAAAAAAAACCATCTGAGGCATTGAGAGCTTAAGTGATTTATCTAACTCCATATAACTAATAAGTAAAAGAGTCAGATCTTGAACCTAGATCTTTTCACTTTCAGGCTGTGGTCTTCACCCTTTGCCATGGTTTCCTGGGTTTAATAGTACTCAATCTATCCAGAAAACAAAACAAAACAAAACAAAACAAAACCCAGAATGTGACCCTATTTGGAATGAGGGCCTTTGCAGATATAATTAGCTAAGTAAAGATGAGGTCACACTGGATTAGGGTGATCCCCAAATCCAATGACTGGTATAGTGTCTTTAGAAAAAGGCCACGTAAACACACAGACAAAGAGACATGTACACAGGGAGATCACTATGTGACGAGGGAGACAGAAACTAGAGTGATGCAACCATCCAAGAAATGTCAGAGATGGCCAGCAGACATTGGAAGCAAAGAAGAGTCATGGAAGGATTCTTCCTTAGAGCTTTCAGATGAATGCAGCTCTGCTGATGCTTTGATTTCAGACTTTTAGCTTCCAGAACATGAGAGAATAACTCTGGGCTGGTTTAAGACACCTAGTTTGTAGTAATTTGTCATAGCAGCTCTAAGGAACTAAGCTATGTATTAGCTCTGAAAAGAGATTGCAGCCTCAAACTTTCCGAATGTCTGTAAAGTGTGGAAGGGACTTCTGATAGCTGACCAAGGTGCACAGCAAACCTAGGACAGGAGCCATCTCCCAGGCACCATCTCAGAGCTCCCAGAGGGTCCATCTAGAATTCAGTCCTCTTTTTCCTCTCCCAGCCAGGGCACATCCTAATTCCAAGCCAGCAGCTGGGGGAGGCCAAAGGACACAGTGAATTGATTGGCTTCCTGTGATTTCAGATGCTAAACATTATAGAACACAGACATAGTATGTGGGATTTTCTTTCTCCTTCTATGTAACAGGCCAAAGAGTCACATCTCTGCTCTTCTCCCACTCGTGCTGTTGAACTTGAATGCACTTGAGCAGTTTGTTCACACAGCTCCACGTATGTGTGTGAGTGTGAATGTGAGTGCATATGAGTGTAAGTTTTGGGTAACCTCTGCAGCTCATACTTGTGCTGGCTTATAACAAGCCATAGCGCCAGGCTTCGGCTGGAAAAGGAGTGGGTGTGGTGGAGTGGCTGTGGGACACGCTGTCCCATGCATCTGAGTTGGCAGGTTCACACAGAGGAATTGGTATCATTATACAAAAGAAGAGGGAGTCTAAAAGGATGTTCTTCAGGTTCAAAGCCATGGTGAGGGGCTCCTGCTGGAAATTGTGGAGTTTTTGAAATGCAAGAATTTCCTCTTGTGGGAGGACAAATAGCTCATCATGTGAATCATGATTAAGGTTCGAGGATGTTCTTTAAAATAGAGCTCAGAAATGCCTACCACGGTCTGACTGATTTCCTGGTGAAAATGGCTGCACCACTTATGTTCACCAGGTCCAGTGAGTAATAATTCACTACTTGTGGTCCAATAGGCTCTCGAGCCAGAAAGGATATTAGAAACCCACTCCTTTGGTAGACAGAAGCATAGCCACAGAGACCCTCTTCAGTCCCTCCCTTGGCCTCTCCCCAACACTGTCCGAACCAAATGGACAAAGGGCTCTGCTCTCAATTCTCTCCTACTTGTCTCCCTGTTATCTTCTTAAATTCACTGCTGCCTGCCCAGTCTCTTACCCTAAATAACATGTAGTTTAAGTTATGGGTTCCACTGTGATACAACCATCCACCCACCCATCACAGATGTATTGAGGAAACTGCTACGGGTCCACTTTTGTGCACTATCGCATAGAGATCATTGAAGCAACATCCTTATCATCAGCGAGACAGCAGTCTAATCAAAGAGGTAGAACTTGTATGCAAGTAACTAGCCTTAAACTAGCCTCCTTCAATGGAGACTAGCACCCCATCTAGCAAAGCATTTGACACATCGGAGAACTATTTGTTAGAGACAGTCAGTCCTACAAGTAGGGACCATCTATTGACCTGTATAATTTAGAAAGTTAGTGAACCATGAATTTGGCAACCATACATCCTGAATAAGTTCAAAATAGCTTTGATTTAAAATATTCTATTCTCTTTTTAGTTCCTGTGTCCTGACTGTGAGTCAGGAAAAGCTGGATGCTGTGTAGTCAGTGTTTTCTGTGCCCAAACGATTCTCTGTACCTCCCTTTTCTGCCTCAGACTGATTCATTCTTTGCACTTCAGTCCTAGAATCTTCTATATACAATGTATGAGGGAATTTCAAAAAGTTCATGGAAAAGTGGAACTAAACTACAAGTTCATTTTGGCGCAAAAAAAAAAAAAGGTGAAACCCATGTACAGTTTTTTCATTATATGCATATTCCATGAACTTTTAAAGACTCCTTTGTATTTGTTCTTGGAAGAGTACCACTGTAGGCTATCAATAGCTAGGTCTTCATCAGTTACCTGAAGCCCTGTTTTGGACCAGGCAATAGAAGTTGCATAAAAGTGACAGAGTATTGGGCTACTGAGTGAAACAAGAGATGGGATATAATGAATATCATGAACTAGGCCCCCTCCAAATGCTTAGCACGTAGACTCCCTGGAATTTGGGGCAAATATTGAGGATGAGTGGGAAGGGAAGCTTGGAGGAGAGCCTGAGGAGGTGAGAGATAATCAGAGGGATTACGTCCCCCTTTTCTCACTTTATCTGACATGAATTCTCCAAGACAGGAGCTTATAGCTGGGGGCCTAAAGACTCAAATCATTTTAAGCAGGAAGAATCTTTAAAATATTTGCATTTGGGGCCAGCAGTTGGCATGGAGTTTCAGGCACTGGATCCCATGGAGTTTCAGGCACTGGCCAACTGAGCTGTTCGAGTCCCAGATCCAGCAACTTGAAAATCACGCTGGGTGCATGTGCATGCATGACTGAAATCCCAAGGAGGCTGGAGGAGAAGAGGCTATGGTATGGCCATTCTCCCTGGGGGGTGATTTCTCACTCCTCCCCTCCTCTCTGGCAAGTACATGAGCCCTATAACAAAACTGAAAAAAAAAATGTTTTAAGTCTTTGTATTTGGGTTTTATAGGTAATGGGACCCCCATCTCTCTATCCTCTACAATTTAGAGAGAAAAAGAAGTCCACGTTTCTCTTAGATTAATGCAGGCACCTTTTCTCTGTGTATGGGGACAAATAGCTCCGGGAGAGGCAAATGCCCACTCAGTCATGGACAAATTCAACCAAAAATTAGAGAGCACATCAGAAATGGTCTATGGTCATCCAGGCCTTCATCTAGCCTGATAGCCTGATACCTGTCCCTAGGCTATCACAGAGGTCCTTAGTTACTGAAAGACTTGATCTTATTGGTGTTCCAATTCAAATGATCAAGATAATTTAAAAATATGTTATGTAATATGCATATTTAAAGTGGATATGCAAGTTTAGATTGTAGTTATTATGAGCAGAGCTTTTCTTCAATAAAACTTATCTTGTTCATCCAAACTCATTTTGAGCACCAGCTGTATACTAAACACTAATGGGGCTGAAAGGCCAAGTCACTGGATTGAGCATGGTGTAACAGTTTTCCTGGAGATGAAGCAGGAACTGTCTCCTCCCTGCTTTGTGTGTTTCCTTTTTAGAAACAAGCCTTTTGGATTGAGAACTTCCCAAAGTCAGCCAAGGCATCAACATGTTTATCATGAGTTCCCTTAAATTCTATGACAAGGAATTCCAAGGCACTTTCCCAATATTCTTATTGACTGATACTGTTTGAAATAAGGTTCAGAAAATCTGTCTTCAAAATGTTTTGACCTAAGTAATTTGACATATATTAATGTTTGCCTCGTGCTGTGGTGTTTCAAGCCCTCGGTGGGCTAAGTTCTCCCAGTCTTCGATCTTACCTATGGATTACAGGAAAGTCTTTGGGGCAAGGCCCAAAGAAGTCAAGTAACATTTTCTAGGGCAGACAGTGAGTTGGGACAGTCCAATGTCTTAAGTTTGCCAGGTGATAATCATATTATCTCAGGCTGGGAAGGAACCAAGCTAGCTTAGTATGTGCCAAGGCCCTTGTTTTTTAGGTGAGGAAACCATGGCTCAGAATGTTACTGATCCCAAACCTATGGAATCATGGATTCTTAGAATTGGAAGTCACTCTTGGCCTTAAGTTATCCTATTTCACCTCCAACCCAAACACTTCCCTTTCTGTAAAGAATGCATGGAAAGCGTTCACTCTCTTTTAGATTGGAGGTGAAACACTTTGCACACTCTTTACTAGATGATTGCCAAGCCCAGATGATTACTTGCACACTTCCCACAACAAGAGGGAGTGCATGCTTTTTCCCGTCCATTCCATTTACAGGCATGTCTAATTGTTGTGAAGCTCTTCTCTATAATCAGAGGAAATCTGCTTTCCTGTGGCATCCACTGACAGCTGCATTTGAGCCACCAGAACAAACCCTGGTGTCTTCTGGGTCCCAGTAAGGCTGCTCTCCCCACGGCATCCTTCCCCTTTCAAGTTTCCCTGGAGTTAGGTCTGGAGTGACTTGTGGTAGCATGGCATAGCTTGGCATATTTATTTACTTTGCTTTTTTTTTTTTCTTTCTTTTGAGAGGTTTTTGCTATAGGGCGCGTGCGCTCGCCAGACAGACAGAGACAGAGAGATAGAAAGCGAGAAATCACCCCCCAGAGGGGATGGCCACGCTGCAATCCCTTCTCCTCCATTCTCCTCTCGGGATCTTGGGCACGCACGCACATGCGCCCGGCGTGAGTTTAAGCCACCGGGTCCGGGACTCGAACCTCAGTCGACTACGTGGGAGTCCAGCGACATAGCCATTATGCTAACTGCTGGTCCCTATTTACTTTGCTTTTATGTATTAATGGTAACCATCACCTTCACTGAGTCCCACCCAGCCCTCCCCCATTTTTCTGAGGTGCAGAACGCTCTCATTAGAACATCAATGAGTTCACTGCACTCTTTAAAATCAGGGCAATGAAAAAAGCTTGTGTGTGTCTCTCCTGACAAGGCTGCTTAAATATAATCATAGATCTGTCACAAAATATGCAAGTTTATGAGGGGTTGTCAAGTTTTTTTTTTTTTTTTTTTTTTTTTTTACCACAGTGGGAGATGTTTGGGAAAAAAAAATTTTTTTTAAACTTAACTGAAAAGAAACAGAAAAGAAAAATTGAAGACTAAATGATTTTATGAAAATTTTGCATACCTACATTGTTGCAAAGTTTGCCTTGACTAATGATCATGCAGAGGATTCCTGATTACCAAAAATGAAATTCTGAGCTGTACCTGTAGTCATGGGTCTTGACATTTGCCATTTGTGCAGTTTTCATTTTCTTAGTGAAAAAGCAGGTGAGATGAAAAAACTGAAAGTGTTCATTTTCAGCCCTCCAGCTTCAAACCTATCGTTCTGATAATGCGGCTCTCAAGGACACAGCTGCTTAATAAACACGCAGGTCTCTGTAAGCCACGTCTTCCTCAGATGACTCCAGACGTTAAGGTGCATTCTGAGCTCCAACTCCAGAGGGTTATGGATTCTTAACCATGTGAGAAACATTTTTAAAAATTTCTTTTTCTGGGAACCAGCAGTTAGCGTAATGGCTATGTCGCTGGACTCCCACGTAGTCGACCGCGGTTCGCGTCTCGGACCCGGTGGCTTACAACTCACGCCGGGCGCGTGTGCGTGCGTGCCCAAGATCCCGAGAGGAGAATGGAGGAGAAGGGATTGCACCCCCCCCTGGGGGGTGATTTCTCGCTTTCTATCTCTCTGTCTCTCTCTGTCTGTCTGGCGAGCGCACGCGCCCTATAGCGAAAAACCTCTCAAAAAAAAAAAAATTTCTTTTTAAAGCCATTTGGATTTATATCTCAACATAAAGGGGGGAAATCTGGATCTTTCTGGATTTTGTAGATGGGATGAGTGGAGAGTATTCTGGTTTATTTCATACCTCAGCCAGCGTCTTCACTGCCCTGTGGACATCTGCTTGGGCATCCAGACTGTACAAGGGCTCCTCTCTGGCATAAGCAGCTGGTTGCTCAAAGGGCCAGCAGAGGAGCAGCCCTGCCATCCACAGCACGGGGGGAGCAATTTCAGGGACATACTATAAATAAACCTGATGCGCTGTGGTTACTTTGTGACTCTGAGACAGCCACAGGGGTGACCCCCTAGGACTTTATAATACCCCTGGACTTTAGTGCATTATTCCCTGCCCTATTTCTAAAGTCAAATCTTTCAAGTATGGCAGTGACTTTTAAGCCTTCTATAGCTGCTCAGCATAAGTAAGATTTCAGGGAGTTGGATGGTGGTACAGTAGTAAAATATGATGCTTTGATAGGCAGACTCACATGGGAAGGTTGTTGGTTCGAGTCTGGAGACCTCTGTGAGTATGCTGTGGGCGCACACGCCTGTGATCTGGGTCTGGCTGGAGCTGGGAGTGGATGGTGGTATCAAGACTCTGCTGGGACTGCTGTCCCCCTGTCTCCTGTTGGGGCTGCTGTCTCTCTCTGTATCTCTCTCACCCAGGGGAGAAATAAATACATTTGGAAAAAAAAAAGATTTCAAAACTCTCCCTTGCTTAAAATACACTTTCCGTTTTCTCACCAGCCCACTTCTCTCACCCCTCCTTGCCCCGAATTAGAAGCACATCAGCGGACAGATTCACAGGACCCTAAATTGTGCAAATGGCACATTTCTATCTTCTAGTTCTCCAGTTAACTTCTTGCCTTTTTGTCTTCACACACCTCTGCTAAATGAAACCGTTACATTCAGAGACAGCTAAAATGAACTGCCTGAGAAGAGATCCCATGAAATCAAGCTCAGTCTTGTCTCCAAATGAGAAAGCAATCCCACCCTTTCCAGTTCTCAGTAATTATCAAGGGGATTAAGAACAAGCAACACAGACAGCAATTTTCTAATGAAATTCAAGAACTCATTCAAGTGTCTAATCCTAACTGTAGACTAATCCAGTATTACTGGAGTTGATTTAAACAACCAGGTCAATGGGCTGACCCTGTGGTACAGCAATTGAATGCTGGGTGCAGGAATTGGGATCCCACATGGTTGATCAGGGTTCAAGTCCCCGCCCCAGCATCTTGAAAAACATGTCAGGTGTATGTGCATGCCCAGAATCCTGATGGGACAGAAAAATGGAGGAAAAGGTTTGCAGTGTGAACACGCCCCTTTGGAGGGTGCTTTCTCTTTTTCTCTCATGCACCCTCTGGCAATAAAGGAAAAAAAAAAAAAACCTGATGATGCCTAAATTAAGTTATATTGTACTGCACATGAAAAACAAAGGGACATCAAAGAAATAGTCAATGTGGATGGCAAACAGAAATAAATGCTGGGCACAGACAAGGAAGACATCTGTCTTTTGTTTCTTAGGTGGGGACAATTAGTGATGAGAGCTGGATGAAGCTTTATTACGACCTTCCTACATCTACTGTGAGTATTTTCTGAAGGCTTATTTCCACAACCAAAAAGATGTATTCTTTGTCCAATGTATTACTGTTTGCAACTTTTTTTGTTTTGGTATCTTAATAAACAAAAGTAGTCTTTTAGGTTAAAAAAAAAAAAAAAATCAAGATTGACCCAAATGGATGCAAAGCCAAGATTAGATTTCTTTCAAAGAAATGCAGTTTCATTGCTTTCAACCCAGAGTAATAGAAAACTGATTGAGAGAGAAAGATCTCTTGGGATTTGCTCAAGTGGAAAAATAACATTTGTAATGAATATGTCATTTGTCTTTTTATGGTCTTTGAAGTGCTTTGAATTTATTTTCCTATATCATTTTAACATTGCCTCCTGTGATTGTTTTATGCTTTATTGCCATCCAAAATGTGTCAACGTCTAAAGTGATAGCTCTTTAAGGAAGAGGGTTTTGTAGCCCATGAAGAAGCAGTACCAGTGACTCTAGAGCTGGGCAGTCCAAGGTTTGAGTTCTGGCTTGGCAGCATGAGCCGGGCGACTTTGGGTGTGCCATTTAACCTCTCTTGGTTTCCGTTTCCTCATTGGTAAATGGGAATAATGACAGTCCTCACTTCCTGGTGATGTCGTGAAGATAAGATGACATAATGTGCAAAGCCACTTATAGCAAGGCTGGACACATCATATAAAGAACACGAGCTGTTATCAAGGGATTGCTGAGAAAAATGGCACAGAAAGTCTCTGATTCATCAGGCAAATGCCTGAATCTGAAAAGGTCTCTGTGCTCTCTACCACCCTTCCTAGGAGGAAGCCAGACAACAAGGACACCTCCTGCTGTGCCCAGGTTTAAACCCTAAGTAAATAACAGATTTAATCTCATGGGAAGCAAGTGCATTTTGTTATGGGTACGGAAACATTTTATCAATCTTCAGACAAAGCAAATAGTAGATGAAAGGACGTCATTTTTTCCAATTTTTCTGATGTGTAGGGTGAGCAAATGGTAGCGTGAGCTTCTAAGCAGCCTTAGAGGCACCTATGTTACAATAAATAAGACATACTAGGGTTGGCTAAGAAGTAACAGCCCTGGCCTGGGCTTTGAGGATGCCTGGGTTTTAAGCTCAGCTCTGCTCCTGTTTTAGTCCCTTCAGTCTGCTAGTAAAAAATGACCTCACCCTGAGTAATTTATAAACAGACATGTATTGCTTACGGTGCTGGAGGTTGGGAAGTCCAAAATCAAAGAGCCGGCAGATCTGGTGTCTGGGGAGGCCCTGCTAGTTCTCCATAGACGGACTCCACATGGGGGAAGATGCAAAGAGCTCCCTCAAGTCTCTTTTAGAATGGTCCTCATCCCACTCATGAGGGGGGAGCCCTCATGACTGAACCACTTCCCAGGGGCCCCGCCTCTTCGTACAACTACACTGGAGATTTACGTTTCGACATATGAATGTTGAGGGGACATCTGCATTCAGACCATAGCAGCCACTACCAATGGGACCAGAGAAGTCACAAGCTCCGTGGGCCTGATTCCCCCTGGGAATATGATGGCTGAGCTAGACCTAGTCATTCCCTATGGTCCCTTGAGCTCCTGAGTCCACAAACCTGCTCTCCTAGGCTGCTATTTCACACTTTAGGGATTAATAAAGGTGTTAGATGACAGTGTTAGGCTCATTTAATAAATCTACCTTATAGAGAGGCTCAACACAAGATATGATTCCCCCCATCACACAGATACATATCTTTTAATGTCAGAGGGCAGGTGCACATACCAGAGAACGAAAGAGAGAAAGCTCTGCCCAATGGGGCCTGGTCATGCTACAATCACCTTTTCTTTTCTTTTTTTTTTTTAAAAAAAAAAACTTCAGGGAGTTTTTAAAAAAATAATGATTTATTTTATTTATTAATTCATTTATTATTTCTTTTTAATTTGACCAGAGAGAGACAGAGAATGAGAGTGAGAGAGTGAGGAAGTGAGAAAGCAAGCCACCAGATTCAGGACTCGAACCCTGGTTGGCTGTGTGGGAGTGTCCAGTGCCTTAACGACTATGCCACCCACTGGTCCCCTGCTACAATCACCTTTTCTCCATTGCTCCTTCCCATCAGGATCCAGCACACTTTCACATATGCCCAACATGTTTTTCAAGCTTCCAGGCCAGGATTCAAACTGTAGTCAGCCATCTGGGGTCCAGCTTACTCCACACAGTGCTACGACACCACCCTCTCCTTTATGTCCGTATATCCAGGGGAAAGACCCCTTCTCACTGTGCTCTGGGTGGCACAAGGCTGGGCAGCTAACACATCATGGGTGATCATTTGGCAAGTGACAGTGCTGCTGCCCAAGCAGGCTGAGGGCACTGTGGATAGGTGGAGGGGGCGAAGGGTCTTCATATATAGTGAAGAAACAACTCAAAGTGAAGCCTGCGGTGATTATCCAGATGGTCAACAAAACTTACCCAGTCTTCAATCAGAGAGATGGCAGGTCTTTACAGGGAGTTCTGGGACTTTCCATATTTAGTTACAAACAGCACGTCCTGTCTCCAGATTGCAGGCAGGCCAGCTGTCTCTCAGTGGGAGTGCATGCTGCTGTTTCCTCCTGGCAGGGGTTTATATGACACTGCCACACTTGCTCCACCTGAAAGCTGAGTCCACTCACTCTAACCTGAAGTACTGAAAAATCGGTGCTGATCCCTGTCACTTTAAGATGAAGGAATTGACTTTTGCAGCTTGAAAATGGGTGACCACTTAAACAATATGGAGTAATTGCTTTTTTGTCAAGGTGTAGATGTCATTTTAAAGTAATACATGAACAGAATAAAAGCTTGGTGGCAAACCACAAGCCTTAACATGAAAATGCTTTCTCTTTCTTTCTTTTTTTTTTTTTTTTTTTTTTTTTTTTTTTGAGTCACAATCTCCACTCCCCACGCAAGTTGGTTTCCTTCCATCTGCTCTCCAGCACCCACAGCATCTGCAGAAAGGCCTCCACAAGAAGTCCCAGGCTTTGTTGCTATGATGGGCTTGCTTTCTGCAAAATGAGTGATCCTTTTGCTGTTCTTTTCATTGTTCTTATATTTATTCTCTACATAAAGACTTGAGTTAAAAAGAAAGGAGCCTTGGGACCAGCAGTTAGTGTAATGGCTATGTCGCTGGACCCCCATGTAGTCGACTGAGGTTCGAGTCCGGACCCGGTGGCTTAAACTCACTCCGGGCGCGTGTGCGTCGTGCCCAAGATCCCAAGAGGAGAATGAAGGAGAAGGGATTGCGGCGTGGCCATCCCCCCTGGGGGGTGATTTCTCGCTTTCTGTCTTTCTGGCGAGCGCATGCACCCTATAGCAAAAACCTCTCTAAATAAATAAATAAATAAATAAATAAATAAATAAATATAAATAAAACAGAAAGGAGCCTTTATTTAATCTACCATTTTTTAAAAAAGCAACAGCTGGGATGAGAGTTAGAGTTGAACCAAGGTTCTAGATAGTACATCTACAATAGTGGCCAGGGCTGAATGGAGAATGCTGCTGAAAAAGAAGACACTGAACTTGGGAAGCTAGGACATAAACCATTGGTGAGTCAATGAATGCCTCCGTCTAGGCTTAGTACTGGGTATGGAGCTCATGCCTGGGCCTTGGACTCACCTCAACCATCCTCACAAGGAGAGAAACTAAATTAGGCTGATTCAAGAGACCACACACCTTTCTGTGCCAAAGCAGGAGAGATTTTGGAGACTAGGTTTTCTTTTGCTTCCTCCCTCCCTCCCTGCCTCTCTCCTGTCCTTCTTAAAACCAGAACTTCCCATCTGTGTTATCTTTATATGCTGCTATAGTATATTATTACAGGAGTAGGTGGCATGGTGGTTAAATGCACTGGACTCCTACATGTCTGACCACAATTCGAGTCCTGGACCTGGTGGTTTGCTTTTTCTCTCTCTGTCCCTCTATGGTCAAATTAAAATAAATAAACAAACAAAAAGTTAAGTAAAGAAAATTCTTTTGGGGCCAGCAAGTGGCATGGTGGTTAAAGGCGCTGAACTCCCACATGGCCGACCATGGTTCAAGTCTCAGACCTGGTGGCTTGCTTGCTCACTTCCTCTCTCTCTCTCTCTGTCTCTCTCGGATCAACCTGGAAAATAATAATGATAATAATAATAAATAAAGTTAAATAAAAATAATTCTTTTTTAAAAAAGAAAATTCTTTTAAATACACATACTGACTTAGTGCTTTAACACAACACAGATTTGTTACCTTAGTCCTGGAAGTCAGAAATCCAAAATGTCTCTGTGAGCTAAATCAAGATGCCGGCAGGCCCTCTGGAGGCTCTAGGAAAGAATTAGTTTCCTTGACTTTTCCAGCTTCTAGAAGCTGCCAGCTTTCCTTGGCTCCTGGCCCTTTTTCAGCAGCAGCATCACTCCCACCTCTGCTTCTGTGGTCACACCTCTTCTTCTCACTCTGTGAAGGACTCTTGTGATCATACTGACTCCCACCTTAGTCATCTGGGATAATCTCCCCATCTCAAGGCCCGAATGACATCTGCATTGTCTCTTTCTGTGGACATCTTTGGGGCAACTCATTCTGCCCACCACACAACCGGCATCACTGAATGCCGCCGAGGAGGGGCTGGAGGTGAGGCTGGCTAGTGTGTAGAAGCGATGTTCTCCTTGGAGTTCAGCTTTCTGAATAAGGTAGGAGTTTGGAGCTCCTGAACGAGACCTGGACCAAACCCATCATCCTGGGTTTCTTTATGCAAAACCTCTTAGTTTTACCAAAAACCTTAACTCAACTGACATTACAAAGATAAGTACAGCATATTATATATATATGTGTATATATATATAGTGTGTGTGTATATATATATATATATAATCTATCATATTTTATAAATCATAAGGCATCCAGGAGACAAAAGGAAATTGAATATAGCTCTTATTCTTTATAGTTTTAGAAAATATTCTGAGTTTTTCAGGTAAGAGTTTAGGGAGGGCTATTGTGTCTATAATAGAGGTACGAAAAATCTAAGAGAGCTTTTAAAGGAAGTAAGGGAAGTTTTCACCAAGCTATTGAATTTACTTTGACCCTGCCCATATGGACCATTGTCTATGCCTGTTTCTTGCCTCACATCTTGGGATGTTTCCTTGAGCAGAGATTATTGATAAATTTTCCTCCAAAAAAGCAAATAGCAGCTGCCATCACCACAAACAATAGCAATGGAGGTGTTCTGCCTTCCGAACCATGGATACACATACGCGGGTCCCACACAATGCACACGTATATTGTTACCTATAGTCACTACCCTATACATTAGCATATATCTATATCTATATCTATCTATATCTATCTATATCTATCTATATCTATATATAAAACATTGAAAGGAAGAAAGACAGAGAGAGGAATAGGCTCTTTTGACAGGGTCTTATCACACCACAGTCCCCTCCAGCCTGCCAGCCAGCCAGGATCACAGGCATATGGGACAGTCTTTATTTTCTTTTAAAAAAATATTTTCTGGGATCAGCAAATGGTGTAGTGGTCACATCACTGGACTCCCACATGGCCAACCATGGTTCGAGGCCCAGACCCGGTGGCTTCAAACTGACGCTGGGTGTGTGTATGTGCGTGCCCAAGATCCCAGGAGGAGAATGGAGGAGAAGGGATTGAAGCATGGCCATCTCCCCTGGGGGAGGTTTCTTGCTTTCTGTCTGTCTCTCTGGAAAGCGCATGTGCTCTATATCAAAAATCTCTCAAAATACACACACACACACACACACACATATATATGTGTGTATATACACATATATAATAAATATATATATTATAAATATAAACATATATATATGTGTGTGTATATATATGTGTGTGTGTGTGTGTGTGTGTGTGTGTGTATTCCTTTGGGGGGGCCTTTCTCTAAAAGAGTCCCTCTTTCTTCTCTTGTGCTTCCCACCCACAGAATTCAAAGGAATATTTTAAAAGAAGAAAATTAACTGGATAAATGCTCATGAAACTGTCTTACTTTGAGGGGGCAGCAGCCCGATGTGCATTAGGTAATTGTGTTCATTTGTGATAAGGTTTGAGGTCAGGAAGAGGCAAGCTAATAGTCCCTGACAAAGACTAATTTTCTGTCATGGTTTTAATCTTTAATCTGGTTACCATATGTTGTTTCTAAAGGATTAGTTAATTAAAAGAACTTGTTTTCAGAACCAGCTTGACTAGCATTGGCGATATGCCAGAAATGAGAAAAAAAATAAGTATACTTGTCAACTGTAGAAACATCTGAAAACAATGCTTAATACTTTTTATTTAATAAGAATTTTAATATTTAATATCTTGTTTATACAAGTTGATGATTTGATATACATATAATTTAAAATAATCACCACTATCAAGTTAATGAACTTATCCATCAAATCACATAGTTACTCTATTTTGTTTTTCTGTTGGTGGTGAGAACATTTAGAATCTATCCTCTTACCAAATTTCAAGTATACAGTACAGTATTGCTACTTATAGTCACTACGTTATGCATTAGCTCTTCAGAACTTAATAACCTTGCACTTGCATAGCTGAAATTTTTGCCCCTTGACCAATATCTCCCAGTTTCCCCCTCCAATCGCCCCTGGTGACCACCACTATACTCTCTGCTTCTGTGAGTTTGACTATTTTAGATGCCACATATAAGTGAGATCATACAGTATTTGTCGTTTTGTGTCTGGCTTATTTCACTTGCCATAATGTCCTACAAGTCTATCTATGTATTTGGTAAAATACCAAGATCTCCTTCTTTTACAGGCTGAATAATCTTCCATTGAATATATATAACATGTGTTCTTTATCCTTCTATCTGTCAATAGTTATTTTCATATCTCAACTATTATTTGACAAAATTCAACATCCTTTTCTGATAGAAGCTCTCAACAAATTAGGTATAGTAGAATGTACCTCAATAAAACAAAGTCTCTATATGACAAGCCTACAGCCAACGTGATACTCAAAGTTCTGGAGACTATAAGTCAAGACTGAAGGTGTTGACAGGGCCACACTTCCTCTCCAGGGAAGAATTTGTTCCCTTTCTCTCTCCCTAGATTCTGGGGGCTTATGGAGATTCTTGGCATTCTTTGGCTTATAGATTCATTGCTCCAGTCTTGGCCTCTGCCTTCACAGAGCCTTCTGTCTGTGTGTCACCATGTCTCTATGTCTTCACAGGGCAATTTCCTCTTGTGTGTCTGTGTCCAATTTTCCTCGGTTTATAAGAATACCAGTCATTGGGTTAGAACTCGCATTAAATCATTATGACTTCATCTTAACAAATTATACCTGCAAAGATCCTATTTCCAAATAAGGTCACATTCTGAAGTTTGGAGGAATGCTACACAACCCAGTACCATTATCATTACATTGGCTCAGCTTCTCTATCTATAGTATGGAAATCTTATGTCTTATTCATGTTTGGTTTTAGTATTGTGGATTGATTACTAATCATTCTGCAATATAACTCATTCTTTGAGCTTTATTCCCAAGATATAGTAAAATGAGAGGTTGAACTTTCTTTTATATAATCTAAAAATTATTAAACAAGGAATCGTTTTTTTATATAATTTCTTCAGACTAGAATTTTCTGGAAC
This sequence comes from Tupaia tana, assembly GCA_026018925.1. NCBI lineage: Eukaryota > Metazoa > Chordata > Mammalia > Scandentia > Tupaiidae > Tupaia > Tupaia tana. The sequence goes on along the minus strand of JAKSZU010000010.1, from coordinate 24,330,665 downwards.
GTATCTTGGGAAACACCAATTTGATAATCTAATCTATGCTCAAAAAAAGAAACCAAACAAACAAAAAAACTAGAAATATAGGTACAATTCTCATGCTCAAGTCCTAGTCTCTCTCTCTTTCACACACACATGCACACACGCATGAGCGCGCGCACACACACACACACACACTTTAACTACTGAATTCCAAATTTCTAGCCATTTTGGAACTTCTACAAGTGATACTTAATGTTTTCATTAGTGACTGTGTAAAAGCCTTCTTTCTTTGACATTAAAAGATTCATGATGATGGGACCAGCAAATGGCATAATGGTTACGTCACTGGACTCCCATGTAGTTGACCACAGTTCAAGTCTTGGACCTGGTGACTTAAAACTCATATCATGCACGTGTGTGTGCGTGCCCAAGATCCCCAAAGGAGACTGGAGGAGAAGAGATTGTGGCCATCCCCAACTGGGGACTGATTTCTTGCTTTCTGTCTCTCTGGCAGGCTCACACACCCTATAGCAAAAATATCTCTATAAAAGATTCATGATGAGCTTGGAGATGGCTAAAACTGACCTTTATGAAGGAAATAATAATGTCATGAAGACATGGCAGGATACTATGGTTCTTGCCTAGAGTATAACACAAGAGGATAAGGTACTAGAGATCAATTTTTAGCATGATAGCCTGGGGAAACTCTGATGATCCAGTCCTCAGTATACTGATAACAATTGCAATAGACTAAATGTTTGTATCTATCTCCATGGCCATCCCCCCCATTCCCCCACTTTCCCTCCCACTGTCTTCATCTCTCTCTCTCTCTGGTGCAAGCACACACCCTAAGGCAAAAACCATTAAAAAACAAATCAAAACAAAATAAAAAAACACCAACCTTGGAGAGCTCATTTCCCCTTTTCACCATGTGACAACATAGCAAAAAGATGGATCTATGAACCAGGAGATGGGCCTTCACCTAACAATTAAACTGTCGGCTCCTTGATCTTGGATTTCCTAGCCTCCAGAACTGTGAGAAATAAATTCACTGTTCATAAGCCCTTCACTTAATAGTATTATGACATAGCAGCCTGAATGGACTAAAAGAGCAATCATTGAAAGCCTCTGGAGGGACCAGCAGTTAGCGTAATGGCTATGTCGCTGGACTCCCATGTAGTCAACTGCAGTTCGCATCCCGGACCCGGTGGCTTAAAACTCATGCTGGGCGCATGTGCGTGCGTGCCCAGGATCCCGAGAGGAGAATGGAGGAGAAGGGATTGTGGCATGGCCTTTCCCCCTGGGGGGGTGATTTCTCGCTTTCTATCTCTGGAAATGATCCTAATGGCAAATAGTAAAGGAACAACTAGTTTTTTTAAAAAAAAAAAAAAAAAAAAAACTATCAAAAATATTAGTGCTAGATTGGCTTCTTTTATGTAGTAATATGTGTTTATTTATCCTCCGTGTCTTTTCATGGCTGGGCAGCTAATTTCTATTTAGTGCTGAATACTATTCTATTGTCTGGATGTACCACAGGTTATTTATTCACCTAACCTGCTGAAAGACATATTTGTTGCTTTCAAGTTGTGGCAATTATGAATAAATCTACTATAAACGTCCATGTGCAGATTTTTGTAAGAAAATAAGTATTCAGTTCCTCTGAATAAATACCAAGGATTACAATTGCTGGACTATATGGTAAGAGTGTGTTCAGTTTTTTTTTTTTTTGGAGAGGTTTTTGCTATAGGGCGCATGCGCTCACCCGAAAGACAGAGAGAGACAGAGAGACAGAAAGGGAGAAATCACCCCCCAGGAGGGGATGGCCACGCCGCAATCCCTTCTCCTCCATTCTCCTCTAGGGATCTTGGGCACGCACGCACACCCGGCTTGAGTTTGAGCCACTGGGTCCGGGACTTGAACCGCGGTTGACTACATGGGAGTTCAATGACATAGTGATTACTAACTGCTGGTCCCTCATTATTTTTTTGAAGTACCTTTGTACATCATACTCATAGAACAACAAGTTGAAATGCTCACAATGCAGAGCAACTTACATAGAATAGACACAAGGCAGGATTGTTAAATGCTAAAGTTAAAAACCTTAAAGTTTGCAGAAAAGCATTTTAAACCTGGTTAGATCTGTATCTTTACGTGGTTAATGTCAAGAGTAACTAAAATACAGCTTCTCCATCATCTCATTCATTGTGGTAGAATTTGACAAAGGCACTTCATTAACATAAATTATTTAAATGATTTTGGTGTCTGTACCTTTCACCTACAACACTGAACTAAAGTAAAAACTGAAGAATACCTTAAAGCTTATAAAAGCAAGGTGCAAAACAACTGAATACAGTTCTTGGTCACTTGGACAATTATTATGTTTTTCCTCCAACACGTTAAATAAAACAGCTGTTTTTTCTACTTGACTTTCTGCGAGGCTGTCTTATGTCTATTACTGCCCAATGTTAGCGGGACAGGATAAACAGCCTCATTAGGCCTGCTCACAACGCTGGGTCTCTTATTCATTGCCACTTCCTGAACATGGGTAAGTTATTGTTTTTCCCTTTCCAGGATGGAGAGATAAAGTATATTTCAAATATTTATCCTCCTTATCTGGCCTACTCTAATATGGGATTTGTCTGTGATGTCATTTCAAGTGAAATGCTAAATATAGGCTATTTCAATTTAAGGAGATAGATACTATTTAATGACATGACTCTTTTCAAATTGAAATCTTAAACATATTAGGGGGAATTAATACGACTGAGTGTTGGCAGGATTACAGAATTTAGACCGTATTACAAATCCTTACACCTTTCCGATGGCAGTTCAGTTGATTGCCTCAGTAAGAAGAAACAGCATACATATTATAGTGATACTATCTGTTAGCTTCTCCTAGCAACTGAAATTAAAATATGCTTGGACATAGTTTTAAATCATAATTTGAAAAATTTGATTAAAGTTACTGCTTATTAAAACTGTAGCTTAAGATTGATTACAATTTGACTTTGAGGTTACAAAGGGACCAGTAGAAACTACAACAGCAATTACACACACATACAGATTATATAAGGGAGCTTTTAAAGTTTATAAAAAATGAAAAAGACGAAAATTGAAAATACAAATTTTCTCAACATATATTCCATCAGGTTAAAGGCCCTTTTATAAATGATGATGCCAGCTATTTAGCCCATTTCTAAAGAACTAAAGTTCTAGGACCTTAGCCATGTCAATACAGTCTTTTTTACATTATTAACTGAAGAAAAATAGGTGTCCTTTAAAGATTTTTTTTTTTTTAAAGATTAGGAAACAGAAAAGAAGTTAGAAGGAGCTAGATCAAGACTGCAAGGAGGAGGGACCAGCAGTTAGTGTAATGGCTATGTCACTAGACTCCCATGTAGTCGACCACGGTTCATGTCCCGGACCTGGTGGCTTAAAACTCACGCCGGGCGCATGTGCGTGTGTGCGTGCCCAAGATCCCGAGAGGAGAATGGAGGAGAAGGGATTGCAGCATGGCCATCCCCCCGGGGGGTGATTTCTCGCTTTCTGTCTTTCTCTCTTTCTGGCGAGCACACACGCCCTATAGCAAAATAAAACCTCTTAAAAAAAAAAAAGACTGCAAGGAGGATGCCTAATGATTTCCCATCAAAACTCTTGCAAAATTGCCCTTGTTAGAGGGAATGAGTAGGAGCATAATGGTGGTGAAGGATTCTCTGGGGAAGTTTTCCCAGGTGTTTTTCTGCTAAAGCTTTGGCTTTTTCAATACACTCTCATAGTAAGTATAGATTATTATTCTTTGGCCCTTCAGAGTGTCAACAAGCAAAATGCCTTGAGCATCCTCCCAAATGGTTGCTATGTCCTTTGCTCTTGATGGTTCATTTTTGACTGGACCACCTTCACATCTTGGTAGCTATTGCTGTGATTGTGCTTTGTGTTCAGGATCACACTGGTAAAGCCATGTGTCATCTCCTGTTACAGTTCTTCAAAGAAGTGCTTCAGGATTTAGATCCCAGTTGAAAGCTCTGCTGTTGCCTATAGCTGATCTGGGTGCAAAATTTTGGCAGAAAGTTTGCTCCACTTTACTTTTTTTAGTTAGAACTGTGTAAGCTGAACCAATTAAGATGTATGTTGTATTGGTTATTATTTCTCTTATTAATCATTGGTCCTCTCTATTAGGGCACAGACAAGATTAATTTTTCTTAGCAAACTGATGTGGTCTGCCTCTTTGAGCATCATCTTCAACATCATCTCATTCCTTCTTTAAATGAGTTAACCATGGGACCAGCAGTTGGTGTAATGGCTATTTTGCTGGACTCCCATGTAGTCGACCGCGGTTCGAGTCAGGACCCAGTGGCTTAAATCATGCCGGTTGCGTGTACATGCATGCCCAAGACCCCAAGAGGAGAATGGAGGAGAAGGGATTGCAGTGTGGCCATCCCCCTGAGGGGTGATTTCTTGCTTTCTGTCTCTCTGTCTCTCTCTTTCTGGCGAGTGCATGCACCCTATAGCAAAAACCTCTCCTAATAAATAAATAAATAGATAAGTTAGGCATTTAAATTTCTGGGTCTTTTCGGACACTGTCCCCAAAACCTTTTTGTAATATACCAGTGATTCTACCATTTTTCCACTCAAGCTTCACTGTAAATTTGATGTTTGTTCTTGCTTCAATTTCAATTGAAATCATTGCTCTGATAGGGGTTCTTTTCAAACTAATGTCTTATCCTTCTTAGCACCTCAAACTAGATCTTGTTATAACAAATAGTTTGAATTTATTTTGGTGTAAACTTCGAAATATAGTTTTTTCATAATATGCATTTCTATGATTTTGTTGAAGATATATGCATGTATATGTAAAATTTTAGTGTACATATGTTATATGTATTTATATTTTGGTAGGCAGTTAGTTAGCCATGAGCGGGCAGCCCTAAGAGAAAGGCGAAAGGCCCACTTAACTCCAGGTGCCAGGAGGGCGAGATAATCTGCCATATTCCTTCCTTAAGGCTTGAGGGAAGCATACAGGGATAGTTCGTAGATTTTCTTTTATCAAAAGGACCCAAGCAAGCATTTTGGTCATTAATACGATAGACTAAACTGGGCGATCTAATTGGGGCAACCTGAATTGCACTGGGCGTACGCAATTAAGTGATCAAATTCCTCACTTTCCCTGTGAGGAAGGTGTGCAGGTAACGTATGGAATCAAATTTAAAGGAAGAACATAGGCAGCGTAAGGGGCCGCCCACTAATGAATATTCATGACCTCTAGTAATAAGAATAACGGTTGACCAGTATTGGGCGCAGTTGCCACTTGGCAATCCGCCCGCCCAACAACCTTTTTGGGTGTACTTTCTTTCTTTCCTTTTCTATTAAACTTTCTTTTCTATCTACTTCATTTGTGTCTGCGATTTCATTTTGCGCCTAGGGACAGATCTCTAATTTTAGTGATATCTTTAGAGATATCTTGGCTTTTGAACTGTGAACTATTCCTTTCAGGGGTTAAGAGTACTGAAGATTTTCTGCTGAGACTTCTCTCTCCAGACCCCAATCTAGAGAGTGGTAGGGCACTTTCTGTGTCTTTAAATTTTAATGCTTATTTTTTAAAGTAGTATTTTCTTGGCTCTCAGATCCTCCTTTATCTTGCTAATTCATATCTACCCTGCACCCCCCCCCCCCCTTTTAGAAGAGGCAAAAGCATAGGCCTTCTGAGAAGACTCCAGCATTTGAGCTGTGAACTATTCCTTCTTGATTTCATTTTTTGTTTTTTATAAAACAATAATAATAATAATAAAACAGTTTAAATTGTTTTTTCTTTCTTTGTTTTCTTTTCCTGTTCCTTTTACCTTCAGTTTGCTGCTCAGCCTCCATACACTGACTGTCTAGACAGGTCTAAGTGAACTGTAGCCAAACATCTGAATACTATTAGGATCAGAATATTCCTCAATTCTCACTGAATCTGCTGCACAAAGGGAGAAAAACAGAACTGCAGAGACTGCAGATCACCCCCTCTGGCAAGCCTCTGAACATTCAGATTGAACATTAAGAAATTAGGAAGAAAAGTATAACCCATCAGATGACCAGAAATCACTGCAGAGGCAAAAGAAATATGAGAAACCAAGAAAATATCTCTCCCCCAAGGGAAAGGAACAACTACTCTCATCCACTGACAGTACAATGGACTTGTAGAAGTGTCAAATAAAAAACTGAAAATATTCATAGTGAAAAAGCTAATAGAGGTGCAAGAGAAAAGAGACAACTCCAGAAGATGCTGGAGAAAAGAGCCGATGAGTTCCAGGAGGTGAGGAAGTTCTTGCACTATTTGAAAGATGAAATAGACACCATAAAAAAAGAATCGAACAGAACTGTTGGAGATTAAGACTTTAATACAGGAATCAAAATCTCCCTTGAAAGTATTAAAAGGAGATTAGATCATACAGAAGATCAAATTTCAGATGTAGAAGACAGAAGCTCTGCCCTAGAAAAATTCACCATGAAGACTGAGAAAATAGCCCCCAAAATGAGAATAATATATGAGAAATACTAGATATCATTAAACTTCCAAACATCCAGATAATCAGTATCTCAGAAGGTGAAGAGACCAGTAAGGGCATTGACAATCTATTCCATGAAATCCTAGAAAAAAACTCTCCAAACCTAGAGAGGCATTCAAAGATCCAGACCCAAGAAATACAAAAGACCCCAAATAGAATCAACTTAAGAAGATCTTCTCCAAGACACATTATAGCCAGATTGATCAAAACCACAAAGACAAGATACAAAAATTGGCAAGAAGGAAACATCAAGTTACTTACAAAGAATATCCCATCAGGCTAACAGCAGACCTCTCATTGGAAACAATGCAAGCAAGGAAAGAATGGGACAGCATATTCAAAGTGTAAGTGAAAAACAATTTCAACCAAGAATATTATACCTGGCAAGATTATCCTTCATATGAGCAGAAAAGACAAAAACATTCTCAGATAAGCAAAGTCTAAAGGACTTACCAACACCGGACCAGCTCTCCAAGAAGTTCTGAAGGGAGTATTATACCAGGAAAACTAAATACAGACACAGAGAAATAAGAGTTCAAAAACAACCAAGAAAATGACCAACTTAATGGTAGGGATAAGTCCAGAGTTGAATGTTATCTTGAAACAGAAAGATCAGACCACAAAAGAAGAGAGATTAATTACATGAGACTGAACTGGTGAAATAGAATTTTAAGACTTTTGAGTAAAACCTAACTGATTTTCTTCTATGCTTTGTTTTCCAGATTTAAGGATTTTTGTCTTCTTTTGAGTTACCAATAGGTAGAATCTTAACCTGTTTCCTGGCTGTAAGTCTTAAGCAAATTTCTCTTAGCATTTTTTGATTTTTGGCTTATTAAAGCTAAAACTGTGTTTACAGATGTGTATTTATCAGCTGAACTTGCTACTGGAAGTATTTAGGTTAATTAAGATATTTTGTGAATCAATAAAATGTAGGGGAAAAAAGGAATGGAAAGCAACTGTAGATACCAGGCAGTGTGGGAGGAAGGTGGGAAATGGCAGAGGGTGAGAAATAGGGAATCAAAAAAATATACATAAGAAACAAGAAACGGAAAATTATTTGTTGACAATAACAGTGTATTCTGGATGGGAAATCACATTTTCTATGCTGTGATGATGCTGAATGAATGAATGTAAGATAAAGAAATGAAAAGTTATAGAGATATCCTAAAATTAAAAAGATAAACTCCCTGTGAACTAAAAGAAAATCAACTTCAAGTGCCTTTTTTCAAAGAGGTTTTTGCCGTAGGGTGTGTGCGCTCGCTGGAGAGAGAGACAGAGACAGTGAGAGGGAAAGTGAGAAGTCACCCTTGGGGAGATGGCCATGCCACAACTCTTTCTTTTCTATTCTCCTCCTGGTATCTTGGGCACACACGTGCACACACGCAACGTGAATTTCAAGTCACCAGGTCCAGGACTTGAACCACAGTTAACCATGTGGGAGTTCAGCAATGTAACCACTATGTCATCTGGTGGCCCCTTCAAGAGCGGTAAGAAACAGTAAACTGGGGACCAGCAGATGACATAATGTTTATGTTGCTGGACTCTGATGTAGTTGATCATGGTTTGAGTCCTGGATCCGGCAGCTTAAACTCATGCTGGGCACATGTGTGTGCGTGCCCAGGATCCCAAGAGGAGACTGGAGAAAGGGGGATTGTGGTGTGGTCATCCCCCCTGGTGATTTCTTGCTTTCTGTCTCTCTGCCTGTCTCTGTCTCTCTGGCAAGTGCACGGGACCTATAGCAAAAATCTCTCTCTCTAAACAAAACAAAACAAAACAAAACCCCCAGCAAACTAAAGTAGAACATATAGATAAAAAACATAGTTTCTCATTTCACTCAAACCTGTTGATTTAAAAAACTGACTTGGAACAGTCTTGAGTATTTATTTGGAGGGATTTATGTCCCTCTTGCAAAGTAATAAACCAGCATCGACACATTATTGGATGCTGATAAAGGTTGTGTCACATACTGGAAAACAGATTTCAGAGTGCAGGAAGTTTGGAGATACGCTTGCCTGTCAGCTCAGTGACCCTCCCTAATTACAACTGTTCCTTAACAGCTTATGAGATAAGGGAGCAGCATAAAATATCATAAGGTCTAGATGCATTCTATATACCATGAGAAAAGATCCCATTATAAAATGCAGTATATTCATTGGAAAATTGTTCATTTAAGATAGTATCAAATACTGTATGTTGGTAGCCTTTTTTTGTTGTTTTTAAATAAAACTTCATTTTAGTGGAGTTTTTAAATGTCTTAAGTAAGATTTTATATACACCAAGCATATTTCAAATATTTTTAAGAACTATTCATAAAGAAAAGAATAGGGGGGAATGAATATTCAAGTTTTCCTCCTCATAATACTTTTAAGCCTGAAGTTCATTACCTAGTTAGGAGTTCAAAATACAGATTGACTTGACTTCAGATTGGAGCTACACAAAATTATTTTTATTAATAAGGCTACATTTGGTAAACTAAAAACATTTTAAGTAATTTTCTGAATACTATTAAAATTCTATGAATTGGGCCAGCCTGCGGTGTGGTGAAGGTAGCCAGATCCCACATGGTCAACTGTGCAGTTTGAGTCCTGGATCTTGAAGCTTAAGAAAACACACTGGGTGAGTGTGCATGCATGCCCAAAATCCTGGAGAAGGGATTACAGCCTGACCATTCCCCACGGGGGGGTGGGGGGGTGGGGTGGGGGGGGGTGTACTTTCCTCACTTTCCCTTCTCTCTGTCTCTTTCTAGTAAATCCCTGTGCCCTTTGACAAAAAAAGAAGAAAAAATTCTGTCTGTAAACATACTTTGAGTTGGTTTGTGGTGTATGTCTCATTCTAAAAATATCTTATAAAGTCCTATGGCATAAATAACAAATTATTATTCTGAAATTAAACTAAACAGATTTTTCCACACATATTCTTTTTTTTTTTTGGAGAGGTTTTCGCTATAGGGCACATGTGCTCGCCAGACAGAGAAAGACATAGAGACAGAAAGCGAGAAACCACCCCCCAGGGGGGATGGTCACACCGCAATCCCTTCTCCTCCATTCTCCTCTCGGGATCTTGGGCACGCACGCACAAGCACCCGGCGTGAGTTTTAAGCCACCGGGTCCGGGATGCGAACTGCGGTCGACTACGTGGGAGTCCAGCGACATAGCCATTACGCTAACTGCTGGTTCCCTCTACATATATTCTTAATCACACACTCTTAGAGTAGGTCAGAATTTGGTCATCTGGCTACATTTTCATTTGATGTGATACTACGTGGGCCATCTACCTTACAGACTCTATTTAATAAAGACATTCATTGACAGAAAACTCACTGCCACCCATGGCATGAATAATGTCCTGAACATTTACAGTGACTAGTCAGTGTGCTATGTGCTTTTCTAACATTATCAGAAAATAATTCTGTGAGGTATTACTATCCAGATGTACAGACAGGGAATGGAATAGCACTAGGGATAAAGTGATTTTGCTCCAGAGCATTCTGTTAAATGAGTGTCAGGCCAGCTGGTACATCACTGCTGCTTTGGACGCTAAGTCGTGCTGCATAAGTTTACTCTTGTTTTACACTTTTCTTCACATATTTAAAGATAACCATCATAGGCTCCCCCTCCAACATTTATTTAGTTAACACTGTTTCCTGTATTACGCATCATTACCCTCTAGTTACCCTTCTAAGAATGCACACAAAGCCAACCATGCGATTGTGAGACACAGAAGTAATCTTTTTCCTACTGAATTTTGCTCTAAAATATTACAATATTAATTTGTAAAAATTTAATACAAAATATAAGGTTAATAACTTAGTTCCTATTCTTTCTTCAAACTCAACTACAGAAATGATTAGGAGTTGACTGTCCTATTATTTGTTTTTCTGTTCATATATAGGCAGGCATTGTCTTGCTTTGAACAATTTTGATATGCACAACTTTGATTATTATGGTTTAAATAACACCAGTTCCCAAGGACATGGTTCAAATTCCTTCACCATTGTATTTCAGCTGTTAATTACTAAGTATAAATTTATGCCACTGTTAGCCCTTTAGTCCACAAATCAGCATGCAGTAACAGAGGTGCCCCATGATCAGTAACCAGCAATGTCACCTCTGTCAAAGCCTGTCAATGAGTGGTCATAGTGCATGTTATTCAGCTCGTGCACAGACAGTAAAGAATATAGTTGTGTTGCCTTCTTGTTTCCTACTGATAGGGGTACAGGACACATCACAAAAATTAAGAGTCAAAAGAGGAAATTGGTCAACAAAGACAATAAGCACAGCACATAAATGAAAAGTGACTCTGGGAATGCTGACCCTGCTGCTGTTTGATAGACTTTAGAAAAAAGTGAAAGAAACTTAAGGTGAATTTATCAGCATAAATAAGGGAAGTGGTTGTAATGAAATGATGATGTCCCAGAGGAAGTGATGCTGGCATAAAACTTCACATAAATAATCATTGGAGGTATTTCACAACATTGAAAACCTGAAAGAAAAGAGTATGACAATTTGTCAAGGGACAGAAAAGATACTTACTTTGTATCATAAATTATGAGAAGAAATACTCTTGGTAAGTTTTTTTGACAAATAAAAACTTGAATTCTCAGTTTGCAATGTTTTAAATTATAGCATACTAAATAAATTCTAGGTTTAATATTTTAATTTTCCCATTTATAACTGATAATTTTTAATATTTTAGTCAACATTTTTAAAGGTCATGGCATATTTTCCTTCATGTATTATAGAATGGTTTAGTTTCAGTTGTATTATTTTATGGTTTTACATTACCACGCAAAGCAAGGACTATTTATGTGTATGGTGTGTATATTCTAGCATGTGTGCATACCTATACAGTTTTTAAAAACAAAAAAGATCTTTACATTAATTCTTAAACTTGTGTCTTTTGCATAAATACAAATACATGTCTTAATTCTTTTTGATGACTACTTTGTATTTCATTATGTGGATGGGCCACTGTTCACTAATATTTCCCTACTGAATAGCATTTAGGTTGTTACATACATCTATGTATTTTTATTTAGTTATATATGTGTGTGAGATATGTATATACATGTATATATAATTTTGTGAGAGAGAAGTGTGACCCCCAATACGGCCTTTGCACCAAGATCCTATCCCGTCTTGACTAGACTAGCCAGGATCACAGGCATGCTCACAAGCTTGGCATGACCTTGGGATGCAAACCTGGGACCCTCCCATATGGCCTCGGCATTGTGAAGCAGTCTTACCACTCTGTAACTGTGGCCTGCCTCTTATCTTTTAAAGACTTTTTGTATCACTGCAATTGTGACTGCATAATTTGATTTTCAAGTATCTGCTTGCAGAAAGTTTTTTTTTTAAAAACTAAGTATTGCTTTAAATAATGTGTCTCATTACTCCAAAAGGTCAAATAAATAATGGTTTACAGGTTTCTAGGTAAAAAATGATCTCAGGATATACTTAAAGTATATTAAAAACAGAAACATGGCTTTAGAGAGAAAATATTTAATCTATTTAATGAAAAAAATGTACAAAGCATTAGAAAAGAGGCTTTCGGTTTCCATGTACAGTATAAACAGTCTTGCTTTCTATTACATATATTACACTCCTTTTGAGGTGGTGAAGAGAGCCATTGTGCTCTCGTTCCCACAGTCTTCTGTTAACACAAGCACTTGAAAGTCACTGAAGAATATGGTCTTGAAATAAATGTAGAAATACTGTGTTGTATAAAAATATATTAATCTGCCTACATGAAATACTTAGAAAACACATACCAAGTTAATTCCTTTAGAATTAGACCATATCTAGAAACATCAATACATAAACTAATAAACTGAATTTTCATTGTTATTGTAATCACTGGAGAAAAAAAATAAATACAATTGAACCTTTGGAATGACAGCTATGCAGTCATCACAGCAAACCAGCTCTATTCTTAGAAATAAAACATAAACATATTCACACAAAAGATGAGTCCAAAACTTGACAAATCTATGAAATGTTACTATAATCTTAATCACACAGCAAACTCTGATTTGCAAATAATCCACACTTGATGATAGAAATTACATTTCTGAACTTGCTCTGAATTGCTCTGAATGCACCCTAACAGTGAGAATTCAAACTTCTTTTTATAAATATTAACTTAGGTCAACTATATTAGAAAGGTATACTTCAAAGTACAGACTCATTCTGTTCCCCTCTTTTGAAAATTCAGATATTGGGGGGAGGATCCATCACAACAGTACATTCTGCCATGTCTCTTATATAACTTTAATTCCTCACTGAAACTTCTACAGAAACTACTATTGTTTTTTAAAGAGAGGGGAGCCCAAGGTGTGGAGAGGAAGTGATAGCTTATTTTTCATAGGTACATTTTGATGATGAATATCATAGGCATGTATAGAGAATGCACTTCAACTTCATAACAAACAGAAACCTGAGTGTTTTGAAAGAGGCAATGAACACAACAGGGTACACCTTCTGTACATGCTCACAGGATATGTTCTGGTAGGATTAAGAATAATGACTATAACTTCTAAAAACAGGAGATAGTTACATGGTAGTATCCTATATTTTCAGACAGGAACATGCCTATTTTCACAGACATGTTTCACTAGCATACTTTATCAAGTAGTTTTTTGCCTTATCTACTTTAACATATATTTCTGATTTGCATAGCACACACTAGATAAAGAAAAATGATAAAAATACTGGTAATTCTAGGCACATTTAAATCTGAGGGCTGATTTTTTCCCTTCATTTCTCAGCATTCTGAGGTTTCTTTCACTGTGTTTCAAATGTAAATATAAAACCAAGTATACTAAAAGTAAAAGGTAATAAATTATGTTTGCCCATATTACTCATGGTTTCAAGTTTTCAACATTAAAAAATATCCCACAATTTTGCTTAAGTCTGTATTATTTCAAAACACCAGTCCTATAAGTCGCTGCTTGAAGAGGAAAGAACCCATACCATGCCCTGACAACCACAAGAATGTTTTTTGGTATAAGGTCTTTCAGTGCTTATTTTGTGCTTTTTTATTATATGGTTGCTGGTACAGGAACAGAAGTATATTTGGAAATGCCTGTGATACTTTCCTTTTAGTTCTGGGGCTCTCAACAGAACAAAGTGTCTTTTGGTACACTTGAGAGCGACATGCCACCAAAGAGGGACATACCAAACAACGAATAAGTATAACTAGGCAAACATTCCACAAGGATCTAAGGTTTTAACTTTCCAACTCTAACCTTTGAAAATAATTAAACCAAGCCAGCACAAAGAAATAGAAGGGGTACAATCAGGCAGGCTGAGTAGGGCTGCTTCCTGTCCCACTTTGCCCAGGCTCTCTGTGGTCAGATCAGCATTCTCAGGGCTGAAGGCAGCCAGTCTACCCTGCAGGCCTAATATGTGAAAGGGCCAAGTTCACTAGTCGTGGAATCCATACAGGCAGACTAGTCAAGCTTCTTCTACTACTATTCTTTATGCTGCCATATTGCAAAGAAATAGCAGAAAAGCAAACTTTTAATTATTCAGGACAGAAGAATGATTTATGGCTAGTGTTAATTCTTCATTTAAATAAACTATGCCACAGGAAAAGGCAATCTTGGTGATTAACAGTGAATTCCAATTTCAAAGTGTGAGAATATTCACGTTCATAAGCTGATATACGTTTCCTTATGGATTTCAGGAATGGGGCTCTACAACAAAATGATCAAACTGCTTACTGTGCCACACTACTACTTAATTAGCTTACTAACAATGAGATGATGCTTGAATTCTATACCTGGATGATTTTGAATCGTAATCACTGGACATAGCATTTTATTTAATTTCTTCTAGTAGCATAAACTTTACTGTACTGGAATTGCATATATTTTAGTCATTGTAGGGGGTCTCCATACCAGGTTTAATTCTGAAGCAAGAAAGCATATTTATATTTCTAGAGTTCCCTCTGGGTAACAAAACACAATTTTCTTAAATGTGAATAAGCTTCTTGGAGTTTGAGACCATCCATGCTAAGAATTCAGTTACTCTCTCTGACAAGATCTTAATTACCTTTTGAAGACCAACTGAAACAGCACTAGAAAACTAACACTGGAAAGCAATTTCTTTAAGGGACCAGGAGTTAGCCTAATGGCTATGTCACTGAACTCCCATGTAGTCAACTGCGGTTCGAGTCCCGGACCCGGTGGCTTAAACTCACGCCGGGTGCGTGTGCGTGCGTGCCCAAGATCCTGAGAGGAGAATGGAGGAGAAGGGATTGCGTCATGGCCATCCCCCCTGGGGGGTGATTTCTCGCTTTCTGTCTCTCTGTCTCTCTCTATCTTTTTGGTGAGTGCGCGTACCCTATACCAAAAACCTCTCCAAAAAAAAAAAAAAAAACAGAAAAGAAAGCTATTTCTTTAATACATCCATCTGCCAAGAAATCTCTAGATAGCATCTGAAATTAAGAAAGAGTGGTATATAAGATTTGGAAAACAACAATTTCACAGACTGTTCCAAGCCTGAATGATGAATATAAAACCAAAAGTCATATAATAAATGGAATTAAATTTCACAAACAATCATCACTAGGACTTCTGGACTTCTTTGGATTGATAAATTATCAAATTTATGTTTTAAAAAAACCTATGATGACAGGTGAAAAAACCTATGATAGCAAATAGGTGGGCAGACTCCCACCCCAGTTCTGTGGCTCCCTAAACTTGGGATCCTGATTATACTGGTATAACTGGCTCACCTTCCTGTGTCTCAGCTTCCTCAGAAGACAAATAAGGAAAAAATAGTATTTCTCTAATAAATTTAATGAGTTAATAAATAGACAGTACTTGGAAAAGTACTGGCAAGCAGTAAGAACTCAATGAATTTAGCTATTATTCTTACCACGCAATTTGAAGCTGTAAGAGTCCACTGAAGTACTCCTTTTCTCTCTACATCTGGGCAGAGCTAGAAATGGGGAGACCTGGGTCTGAATTAGAGTCACCATTCACTATTCTCCTTGAGACACTAGATGACACTGAGCATCTGCTGGCATCAGGCACTGCTCTAGGCACTGGGATTTCTCATCTTCAGATGTGTCACCAAAATTCCAAAGCTGTTTCCTCATCTCTGAAGTGGATATAACATTACCTGCCTTACTTAGGAATAAGGTTATTTTAAAGCTCAAATCAGGCAGCAGACATGAAAGCACTTTGAAGGTTTTGTAAAGCACCACCAGAAAGAAACTTTTTGATTAAGATATAAATATTCTAATACAAGTTGTTGGTCACATGTACCAGGAATGTGGTTCAGGGTGAATATGTCTGGATCCCTTCAAAGAAAGTTTATTACTTAGATCCAG
The DNA here is from genome assembly GCA_026018925.1 of Tupaia tana. NCBI lineage: Eukaryota > Metazoa > Chordata > Mammalia > Scandentia > Tupaiidae > Tupaia > Tupaia tana. Next base: position 24,314,805 of record JAKSZU010000010.1, on the reverse strand, counting down.
AAGGTTTTTTTTTTTTTTTTTTTTTAAATAATAAAATTGTAGGTATGCTTTCTTTATAATATTGGTCACAAAATGACAATATACTCTGTTAAAAAACTGTATTTTTTTTTCTAAACTCCAACTCTACGAAGAATATGAACATATCAAGCAGTTGGTTGAGCAATATTTTCCTTCATAAACTGTATTTGAAAAGAAAATATAAAATCCTAAAATATTATTATTATTAAGCCAATAACCAGCAGTTTCATTAACTTCTAAATTCTAAATGCTTTATGAACAACTCATTGAGCACTTACAGCAACCCCACCAAGCAGGCACATTAGCCCCATTTTATAGGATTAGAATGCACATTACTGGAAAGTCTATGTTCTTAATCAACACTATACAATAAAAGCACCAGAAGAAAAAAGTTGTAATTACTTCTATTTTCACCAAATTACATACCTAAGAGAATGAGTAGATTAAAGGATTCCGAACTATGCTGTGAACCTTGGTAACAAAAATGACTTAGATGTTATCAAATTTAAGTGCTTAATGATTCAGTCAATTTTAAATCTTTAAAAAGTCTTCACAGTTTTTTCTTCTAGTTTAAAAAATAAAACATGGCTCTCTAAAAAATAAGATAGAGAGAAGCAGAATTTAGAACATCCATAATTCCATCATTTGGGAGAATCGCTGTTGACATATTTTCTCTGCACCTACTTTTATATTACTGTGAACCATGAAATTCAGTTTTGGATGATTATTCTTAAGCATGATCCCAAATACAAGGTCTAAACTCTTTATTTGGCAGATATAAATAAATAGTAAATTTTGTATAAGCAGAGAAGAAAATTATTATATAACAGAGATGTATATTTTCAGTACCTTTTTTTCTAACTATGGAAAAACAAGCAGAGAGTAACTTCTCTCAGTGGTATCTCAAAAGTATATTGCCTAAGAGAGACCTATGTAATTCTTAATCTTTGTGTGTACGTTTATACATACATACACACATAAACATTTATCTGCTCACATAAAACATTTTTGGCTGTGTTGAGATTTATAGCTTCCTGAGGGCTTGATAATATTATAACTAAATATAGTAAAATAGCTGAGGAGATTGTTTTTCACAGTCACTGAACTTTGCCAAAGTTATATTTTTGGATGATTAAACTGCAAGATTTTCTCTTTTGAATGGGTTAAATATTTGCTTGAGTCAGAATATTCACAATCAGCAAAATTCTTACAGGAATCATATCAATCCTGAATAGAAATTTAGAAAAAAATCTATCATTTGTGAAATGATACCACAAAGGGAAGAGGAGTAGATGGTGACAACCATTGGAATAACTTAGGGCAAAGATTTCAGGTGTATGTCAAACTGTGTAATGTCACACTACTGGCATTTTGATTTAGATGACTTACACTAAAATTGTACTCTTTTTAAATTATATTGGACAGAATAATTTATGCAACAAGAAAAGCAAAAGCTACAAAAAATTATACATAGGTCTTTATAAAAAACAGAAGGCAGACATGGACCAAGAATTTTTTTCTTTCTTTCTTTCTCTCTTTCTTTCTTCCTTCCTTCCTTCCTTTTTTTTTTTTTTTTTTTTTGTTAGAGAGTACATGTATTCACCAGAGATAGACAGAGAGGAAGAGAGAGAGTGGAACCCCCCCTCTCCTCATGAGGAATGGCCTCACTATAGTCCTTTTTCCTCCATCTCTCTTTCTTTTCAGGATTTTGACCATTCACGCACACACACCTGGTGTGTTTCTCAAGGTACTGGGTTTGGAACTTGAGCCACACGATTAGCCACATGGAATCCAGCTGCCTTAACCACCAGGTTACAGAGCAGGTACAAGAAAAGTTTTAAACAATCTTTCTAATGCTTACTCTCATGTAAGAGATTTTTGTTAGTCATAAATTCTAGAGCCTATTTATATAGTGTGAATAAAAAAAATCCAGCATAAATAATGCAGACCGGCAGTGAAAGTGTGTTCAATCAAACTGCTTTTGTAAAATTTGCCAGAGGGTATGTGTGTTTGCTGGAGAGAGACAGAGAGAGGGAAAGTGAGAAAGTGACCCCCATGGGGGATGGTCACTGTGCAATCCCATCTCCTCCATTTCTCCTTTCAAGAGTTTGGGCTTGTATGCACACACGATGGTGTATTTTTCAAGCAGTAGATCTGGGACTCAAAGCACACAGTTGGCCATGTGGGATCCAGTTGCCTTAATCACCATACCACTGCCCAACCCTCCCCCCACTGTTTTTAAATTTAAAACTGTTCTTTGAAAGTCAAGAAAAATATAACCTAAAACTCTACCTAGAGAAAGGAAAAATGAATCCTACAAACATTTTTGTATTTTTAAATGTACATAAAAATATATAATATGCATGTGGCTATTTGTGTATTATAGTGAAAGAAATGATCAGGTATTTCCAAATTATCAAGTTAAAATAGTATATACTTTTCTTACAGAGTGCAACTGTTTGTGTCATTAAATAAATGATTGAGCCAAAATATTTTCATCCTGTCTACCTGACAATATGAAGCATAGTCAAATCAAATCAAATTTTAAAATGATAACATCTATTCTCTATAAAAAAAGAATATACGTCCTTTTATTACAGAATTTTTTTGGTTGTTTATATAGAGAAAAGGTTTTTCTGTGGTAATTATATGCAAGATTCCTTTTAATTTTTCATTTATACTTCTCTTAAAGAGTAGCCACTGGAAGTTACTAATTAAATCAAAGTCATGGCCTATACATTCTCTTCTGAGATTTAGTTAACCTTATGAATAAAGCAAACACTATATTTTGAAATTATATTTTAATTCGCTTTCTATCTCTCTGTCTCTCACTTTCTGGCGAGCGCACGCACCCTATAGCAAAAAAAAAAAAAAAAAAAAAAAAACAAGTGTAAAGAAATGGGCAGAAGGTGGTACTTAAAAGACAACACTTCAAATTTAGTGCTTTGTTTTGAAAGGGCAAAGCATATTATGCCATATAGTCCATAAATATGTATTGAATAAATTACATGGTTCACCTGATGTTTTTAAAATCTTGTATACGGATTAAATCACAAACATCTAGAATCAGTTTTAGGACAAACAAGAACAGGCTTTTAAATAGTTAAAAAGGTAAATTATGATAATAAAAAAAAAACACTCTAATATCTTCAGTGGCTGTTTCGTTTGGGATTAAAAAAACTAAAACAAAACAAAACAAAACAAAAAAATCTGTCATCAAATACCTGTATGTTTCGGCCTCAATATTTTAGAGTAACATTAGGATATACTGTATGTATTAATAGCATGAAAAGTACTTCACAGTGTACATTTCACTTTGAAACTTAAAAGTGGTTTTAAAAACATGTCAATAAGTTGATCAAATTTAAATTCGGAATATAAGAACCAAAAAAATAAAGATAAAATCAAAACTCAACAAATATTCAGTCAATGCTTACAAATGAAATGAAAATTAAAAAAAAATATACCCATTATATCAGATTCAGCCGTTACAATAAATTCTTTATCAGGTAGTAATAATGTGTCCCTAAGTCCCTTTCTCTTTGGGAAGCAAACATTTCTGGGCACTCATTCAACATCTGGTAAGAATGTTCATTCAGAAAAATAGCTAAAAGACAGGGTCTATATGACCTCAGAAATTTTATGTTTAATTTTTTCTGTATAAAGTTATAAGGCATTTATCATAGTATGGTAAAACAACAAATAATTTATAATAAAAATAGATCAAAACTCTCTTTTAAAAATATCTCAACTCAGAAAGTCACAGAAGAAAGATATTTACCACTTACATATTCTCTAGGCTTCTACTGTGATAAAAATTTTTTTTTTTTAGGCTTAAACAGAACATGTGCCATGAATGGCAGGTGCCTCTTTGCAAACATGTGAATTGAAGCTTAGGTTTCTGTCTGAAGTTACTGTGAAATTTACACTTGAATGTGCTGACTGCTATTAATAAAGATAGAAAAAGTTAGTTAAAATATGTGGTATTATCATCATCACTGTAAGTTTTCTTATGGTAAAATTCTCTATTATAGTGTGAACTTCAGTCTTATACCAAATAGCATAATAGATTATAGTATCAAATCATGGTCAGTGACTTAGCTAATATAGAGCCAGAAGGAAGGAATTTGTTTATACTAAAAATAATAAGGAACATAGGTTTATTTTAATAGCAGATGAATGGATGTGTTTGTATCCCGAATCAGAAATAATTTTGTCTCATAAGTTACAGTCACAGTAAGGTTGGAGAACAGGGGGCCAAGTCGGTGAGGTGCTAGCTGGCTGGCTAAAGTACAAAGTTGAGCTCTATTGGGGCTATGTGATGATGCTGCGCATCAGTTATTTGTAAAGGCTGACTGAACAAAGCTGCCTTCATCATGCAGGCACTGCTGTCTGCACTACAGTAATACAGAAACACACTGATAGATATCACGGCTTCAAGTGATAAGCAATTGCCAGGAATCTGAAGTGAAATTGTTGGTTGACTGGAAATGTTCTCTATGTCACCAGATGGTATCTGTCCTTGAAGAAGCCATTCATTGCCTAGAAAATAAAAAAGTAAGTTATTAAGACCCTATAAGAAATCAAGTAAGAAACTGGAAAAATCTTTTGAAGATTAGAGTCATTCAATCATCAAATAGTTATTGAAACCATTGATGTTAGCAGGTGGTGTGGCAGTTTGATACCACACGGCTGACTACACAGTTCAAGCACCAGACCTGGCTGCTTGAAAAACATGCCAGGCACATGTGTGTGTATACTCATAATCTTCAGAGGAGACTAGAAGAGAAAGGACTGTGGTGTGGCCATCCCTCAGGGGTGACTTCTCACTGTCTGTCTCTCTCTAGCAAACGCATGTGAACTTTGGCAAAAATTAGTAGTGACTTTCTAGGTAAGATGATGAATTATTGAATACCCCCAAATTACTAAAAATCCACAATTTTTTTTAGAAACAAGTAACACTACATATATAATCTTTACAGGTTCAATGTAAAAACCAAGACATTTTGTCTATTTTAATACATAAAACTCCCCCTAGGCTTAAATATACAGGTTATCTACATAATAGAATTCTTATAAACATATATATTTTAAGCCTTCTAGTATTAAATTTTTCCTTAAATGTCTTCATTCATCTCGAGCCTTCTCTCAGAAAGAACACATGTCGTAATGAGGAAGCATATTCCTACACTTGCATTCAGCTTTAGAGGGTGGTAGACCACCAAAGCCAGCTGAAAGAACTCTCTGAAATGCTTTCCCACATCTCAAGTAAGAGGACACTGAACATAACTTAATGGGACCTTTTCATAGCTTGGGGCATCTGTGAAAAACTAGACCATTTACTGAGAAGTGATGAAATGTTATGTCTACTTTTTCTTTTCTCTCTCCTTTGTTCACAGGGTAAGTTGACAGACTCAAGAGTATCTGCTACTATCAGCTCTCTCTGCATGCCTTCGTTAGTGTACTGCTTCTAATATTCTGTTGATTGAAACATCAATTTTGAGAAAAATATGTTAAATACAAATGAGTAAGAAGAAAGTGAGATACATTCTGAATTGTTATCGGATGAAGGACTGGCTCCTTGGTGCAGTGGTAATGCATTGCTCACGAAAAGCTGGACTGCATATAGTGACTGGTTTGAGTCCCCAGGCCCTTCAGCCTGAAGTATGTTGGCCACGTGTGCGAGTGATCCAAAATCAACAGGCTGGAGGCCTGGAAGAAGAGGGCTGTGGCATGACCAGACCCTGTGGAGAGCGCTCTGCTCTTATGTGTGCCCGCACTTTGCCATAATTTAAGGAAAAAAAGGTTACATATGCAAGAGCTTTTAAACAATTCTGAAAACTCTTTGGGCTTTTTTTCCCCCCTTATTTCTGGACTGAGGAGTGTGTTTTATTTATTGCTTGATTCTGTTCAAGAGATTAGTAGAGAACTTATATTTTTAAATCAAAACAAGAAAGCAATGGGACCAGCAGGTGGCATGGTGGTTAAGGCGCTGGACACTCCCACATGGCCGACCAGGGTTCGAGTCCTGAATCTGGTGGCTTGCTTTCTCACTTCCTCTCTTCCTCTCTCTCTCACTCTCACCCTCTGTCTCTCTCTGGTTAAAAAAAAAAAAAAAAAAAAAAAAAAAAAAAAAGAATAAAAAAAGAAATAATTATTTTAAAAAAACCCAAGAAAGTAATAAACTGTGCTAATCAACTGTGTTGATGTCCAAATTTAGAAATAAAACAGAAAATGTTTCTTTAGGTATCTTTCATATATATCATATGTGGGATTTGTGAAGTTATAATATGCCATTTTATGTTCTTTTTTTTTTTTTTGCTTGAAACTTTCACACGTTCTAATCAGTTCACCATTATACAGACCAAAATTCAGTTAAAAATAAGTGTACCTTTCTCCAAATAACCAGCTAAGAGAAAATTTTCTTTAATTATAAGTGTACAAATGTACTCTACAATTTTGTAAAACCTTAAGTTATTAGGATCCTTGCCTGAAGCATTATTTGCCCTATATAAGAATGAAGACAATTAACTTGAGTTAAGTGATAAAATAGTACCGTATCTTCTCTATAAATGACTTTCCTTTAATAATATCCACATTTTGTATCCCAAGGACTCAATATTAATGAGAAGAGCTAAAATAACCACGTCAGACATAGCCTCAGTGGTTCGTGTGGTTAAGGTGCTGTGTTCTACAAGCTGGGATCATGTGGCAAGCCTAGGTTCAGTTCCTGGCCCAGGGTAAAGGCAAAGTATGGTGGCACATGCCTGATATCCTAGTGATTCAGGGAGACTGAGGCATAGGATCCTGAGCTCCCGGTTGGCCTGGGCAATTTTATTCTTAAATAAAAAAAAAAAGCTGGGTGTGGTGATGCATGGGGGCATCCCAGCTAGAAGGCTGAGTGAGGCAAGAGGATCACTACAACAAGACTCTGTCTAAAAATAAATAAGAATAAAAACAAATTAACAGAAAGGTTAATTTGTCAATATCCTATTTTAAAAATCAATACTGCCCTTTAATTATACAGAGAGAAATAAAGTCTCTCCAACTGATGCAATGCTTTCAGACTTAATGGTCACAGGCAAAGCAGGTAAAGTGGCAGTCAAAGACTTGCTCTAAACCTACAGAGGGCTGTGGAGTGGCCACAGTTTGAGTACTCCTGTCTACAAAGCTACCTTCAACTGTCCTGATACTGCATGGTCAGCCCTAATCTTTGTGAGGTGAGAGAGGGTGGCTTCCCCACAGGCTCAGTCAGTTACCCGAGAGCCAGCCTCACAAATGCTAACTAGCATTCCCTTGTGGCTAGTCTACCACAATCTCTTGTCATCGTGGTTTGGATACAGAGCTGATAGGGGCAAGCCAGCAGCTGCTGCACTGAGAATGTATGAAGGTAAGAAGGCATGAGGCCAGAATTTGGGTAATGTACAGAAGAGAAGTGTGTGAGAAGGCACAAGGGAGAGGGAGTTGGGGAGGAAATGGAAACTGAGTGAGGACGTGTGAAAGACCGTGGGAAACTAGGCCAGAGGAAGACCATGAGAGACAAGGAGCCATAATGTAGATCACTAGTATCTCACTTTAAAATTGCCCACTATGCCACAGACGTTGAAAATGATGACAAGGCAGGAGGTCTACTGATCGCTTATCACTGAATGAAATAAGGAGCTAGTTCACACTGTAACTTATACACATGGAAGGAAAGGAGAAACACATGAAGGTGACTGCAAGGAAGAGTTAGAAAAAAATGCTAAATAAATAGGCTCCACTTTATTTCTCTATTTCAGACTTTTTAACTCTAAGAGGTTCCTTTAGGGAACAAGAACAGAATGAAGAACCAAGGTTAGACTAAAGAAAGAGGTATAGGAAAGTCCACATTCCAAGAAACAACTAGTAACTGATGTGCAGCTTTCAGTGAATTATGTTGTTCTTTAGTGAAAAGAAAGGAACATATCTTGAAGACTGAAGAAAACTGCTACAGTGGGGCTAGATATGGATTCTCTTCTTTTCACATAATCTTCCTCAAATCTTGCCCAATTACAGAGGAAAAAAAAATCTTGAAAAAGTTTATGGAAAATGTGTAACAACAACAACAACAAACTACAAAAGGATTTCAAAATTTTGTTGTACCAAAATAATCTCACACTTTGATTCCATTTTTCCCACAAGATTTTTGACATCCTCTTGTGTGACATAACAAATGAGAAAAACTACTGGGTTACACATCAAGAATTCATGAAATATCTGCATCTGCAATATTTTCCTCATACCTTCAGCAGTTATAAACCAACAGCTGGGTACTCCTTCAGTCAGCTTCGTTCCTGACGGGAGGTCTAGTTTCAGCTTGAATTGCAGAGTCTGGCCAGGACGTGCAGCCACTGGGGCAAGTGGAATACTCGGTGCAGACTTGGGCAATTTGGGTAATGTCTTCTGTTTTACTACGAGGTGTGGGCCATCCACCACAGCACTTTCTAATCTGAAGATGGGGAGCTAGAAAATAAAAACATCTGTTATTAAAGCACAAGTACTTTATAGACATTGTAGAGTAAGAGAGCTTATTTTTAGGCTTCAGCAGAAAAATTAAGTATCAATGAAACCAACTGCCACTCTAATTGGAATTAAAATATGTTTATTTAAATGCCTCCTAGATTACTTTATAGATACATAAAAATTATTTATCTGAGCAAAAAGATTACCAACATTTATGCATGAGAAAGAATGAAATAAATTGTCCAGTATGTTTAAGGTATCAGGAAATGAAAGCAAAACTTAATAAATTTAAATGTAGTGGGTATAATAAAGATTTTTTCATATTATATCAGAGATCTCTGTGAAAACAAATGACAATTATGACAGTAATCTGTGCTTTTATTTTAAAATATCTACCTTGCAAAGTTACTAAAAATATAGGAATAAAACAATTTTTTTCCCAGTAAGTGAGATATGTCAAGAACAGCTTATAATGGATAGTTCTCTTCCAAAATTGTACAGGAATCTCCAAAATGTTCATGGAAAATACATATTCAGAAAAGTATCATGAAAGGATTTTAAATGTTTTGGCACTAAAATAAATTCATACTTCTTATTTCATGTTCGAATAGGACCTATTGGCCCTATTGGGGTAGCTAGTGGCATGGTATTTGGGGCAGCTGGATCCCACATGGTTGACTGCGTAGTTTGACATCTGGACCTAGTGGCTTGAAAAGCATGCTGGGCATGTGTGTTTATGTGCCCAAAATCCTGACAGTAGAATGGAAAGAGAAGGGATTGCAGTATGGCCAACCTTCCTGTGGCATGCTTTCTTATTTTCTCTCCCTCTCCTTTTTTCTCTCTTTCTCTGGTGAGCATACATTCCCTTAAGCAAAATTAAAAAGAAAAAAAAAAAAGCCTCTGTCAGAGTAACATGAATTCTCCTAAAACTGAGGCAAACACAAACTATAAATTTATGGTTTGGTTTGCGTGGAAAAATGGTGAAATCACTGATGCATTATGAAAAGTTTATGGGGACAATGCCCCAAAGACGGAAAAAGTTCACAAATAGATAACTTGTTTTAAGAAAGAACTAGGTGGCAGACCAGCAGAAGGCACAGTGGTTACGTTGCTGGACTCCCACATGGCTGACCAGATATCTGAGTCCCGGACCCAGAGGCTTGAAACTCACGCCGGGGCTTACGTGTGCATGCCCAGCCCCAAATCCTGAGAGGAAAATGGAGGAGAAGGAATTGTGTTGCGACCCCAGAAGTGATTCCTCTGTCTCTCTGGTGAGTGCATGTGCCTTAGAGCAAAAATCTCTTAAAAAAAAAAAAAAAAAAGGAAAGAAAAGACTAGGTGGGGACCAGCAATTAGCGTAATGGCTATGTCACTGGACTTCCACGTAGTCGACCGGGGTTCGCGTCCCAGACCTGGTGGCTTAAAACTCATGCCGGGCGCGTGCGCGTGTGTGCCCAAGATTGCGAGAGGAGAATGGAGGAGAAGGGATTGCAGCGTGGCCATACCCCCTGGGGGGTGATTTCTTGCTTTCTGTCTGTCTCTCTCTGTCTGTCTGGCGAGTGTACGCGCCCTACAGCAAAAACCTCTAAGCAGACCATTTGCCAACTTGCTAGGAAAAAATTAATCTTGTTTGTGCTCTAATTGAAGAGGACCAATGATTAACAGAAAATACCACAGACAGTTCTACATAATTCTGACTGAAATGGCCATATCTCCTGGGGGTGATTTCTTGCTCCCTGTCTCACGTGCCCTATAGCAAAAAATTCTCTCTTAAAAAAAAAGAAGAAGAGCAAAAAACATAATAACAGTTTTTTGAGATGCTCAAGGTGTTTTTCTTGTTGAAATTATGGAGGGCTAAAGAGCAATAGCCTGTGATTATTATGAGAGTGTACTGAGAAATTTAGCTGAAGCATTAGCAGAAAAATGTTCAAGAAAGCTTCACCAGAGAATCCTCCTCCACCACAATGCTCCTGCTTATTCCTCTCATCAAACAAAGGAAATTTTGCAAGACTTCTGATAGGAAATCATTAGGTATCCACCTTATCATCCTAATTTGGCTCCTGCTGAATTATTTCTGTTTCTTAATCTTAAAAACAAAAACAAAAAACTTTAAAGGGCACCTATTTTAATTTAGTTAATAATATAAAAAGAAATGACTGCATTGACATGGTTAAATTCCCAGGACCCAAAGTTCTTATAGGGATGGACTTGATGCCTGGTCTCCTTGCTTATAAGTGTCTTGTACTTGACAGAGATTATGTTGAAAAATAAAGTTTGTATTTTTTTCATTTATCTTTTTGTTCTACTTTTCCACGAACTTTTTGAAATCTCCTATTAGGGACCATGTCTATTATCTTTAAAAAGTGATTATAAGGACCAGCAGGTGGCGTAGTGGTTAAGGTGCTGGACACTCCCACATGGTCGACCATGGTTCAAGTCCCGGACCTCGTGGCTTGCCTTCTCACTTTTCCTTTCTCTCTCTCTGGTTAAATTAAAATGAATGAATGAATAAATTAAGAATTCTTTTTTAAAAAGTGGTGATAACTTATTTTAGCTTTCTCATGATTTTATTTTTAATGTCTAAGAAATGCAGCTTCTAAAGCTTCCTTTGGAATATTACTTGGTAATGGGTTCACCATAGGAAACAAAGCTACATAGCCCAACCCACAGAGTATGTCAGTATGCCTATATATTTAAAAACAGATCTGAGGGACCAGCAGTTAGTGTAATGGCTATGTCGCTGGACTCCCATGTAGTTGACTGTGGGTCGTGTCCCGGACCTGGTGGCTTAAAACTCACGCTGAGCGTGTGTGCATGTGTGCCCAAGATCCTGAGAGAAGAATGGAGGAAAAGGGATTGTGGCGTGACCATCCCCCCTGGGGGGTGATTTCTCGCTTTCTGTCTCTCTGTCTCTCTCTGTCTGGCGAGCGCACGTGCCCTATAGCAAAAACCTCTCAAAACAACAACAACAAAACAGATCTGAGTCCTCTCTTTTTTTTTCCTTGAAGGTCCATCAAATTCTTTCCAACTTCTAGTATCGTTGTGAAACTCTCAGCACAGATGGAACTTTCATTTTAAGAATAACAGGATATCCTCAAAGTAGTCCTGCTTATCAAAGAAAGCATCTCCTTACTACTATATCCCAACATGCATCAATTTCAAAACTAGAGACGGCTGAACCAAAAATTCCTCTCAGTGTTGCTGAGACTCTACAGTCTTAAAAACACTTCCTTTAACTTATATTTAAGAATCCTTACCACAGAAATAATTTTTGTTTCTAAATCCATCACTTTAATTTGGTGATTATTGGTGTCTGCTACATATAATAACCGACCATTCTCTGCGATACACAATCCTCCTGGTTCGTTAAAGGTTGACTCAGTAAAACTGGAACTGATAACATGATTTGTGTCTCCAGTTCCTGCTAACGTCGTACAGTTTTTTGTTTGTGGATCCACAACTTTAATCTAAAGAGGAAAGAAGAAAAATGTACATAACTGAAGAATCTCATTGTTGGAGTATGCAAGGGTATAATATCAATTAAACTGCAGAATTTCTGATTGTCATTAGTATTCCTAATATATTCCAGAAAAAGAATAGATACTGCCAAACATGGGGACTTCAAAAAGTTCATGGAAAATGGAATAAAGTACAAATTTATTTTGGTACAAAAAACTTTGAAAATCATCTTAGTTTTTCATAATATGCTTTTTCCATTAACTTTTCAAAAACTCCTATTTTCTTAAAAAGGCAAACATTAAAATTATAGTCTATGGGGAGACATTTCATTTTAGAAACTAAAAACTATGCAAAAATTCCTAGTTACATCTTGCCTTCTATTCATAGAAGCAATCTTTGATCAAATTATTCCTAGAATTAAAAAAAGTTAAATGTTACTGATTTTCTTCATAATGGGACATACTTTTAAAACTGAACTGTGTTTATTCTCATAGGCATCTATCTAGCACTACCAGAGGATTTGCTACCTTTATTAAACTTAATGACTGTCGGGAACTAGCAGTTAGCGTAATGGCTATGTCGCTGGACTCCCACATAGTCGATTGCGGTTCGCGTCCCGGACCTGGTGGCTTAAAACTCACGCCAGGTATGTGTGCGTGTGTGCCCAAGATCCCGAGAGGAGAATGGAGGAGAAGGGATTACGGCGTGACCATCCCTCCTGGGGGGTGATTTCTCGCTTTCTGTCTCTATGTCTCTCTCTGTCTGTCTGGTAAGCTCACGCGCCCTATAGTGAAAACCTCTCCACAAAAAAAAGAAAAAAAGAAAAAAAAACTTAATGACTATCAGTTATATCTCAATTATATTAAATTTATAGTCTCTCATCACAAAGTAATAACATTTATTATCCATTGATTTTTATAAGAATGTGATAAAAACTGAAACAAGTGAATAGACAAAAATGGAAGTGCTACTGAAAATAAAACTATTTGCTGACAGACTTTGCAGGTATGTAATAGCTTAAAACTGTTCATTTGTTAGCTGACATATTAACTTCCCTGCTACTTACCTTCTCCTAATTTACTGTATATATTACTAGGCAGCTTTGATGGCAGCAATTCACAATTTCTGTCTTTAGCATCAGAGATGGTTTAGTGCTTACCCTAACTCTGACTAACATCATAAACTCTTGGCAGTGAAAAGACCAAGAATAGAACAGAACAAGCTAGTATACCATGTCAAAGACTGCTGTATTTCTCTCTGTATTTTAGAGAGGCACTTGTAGGAGTCTCACCAACCTTTCAGCATTTTAGATACCGTCTGTGAAAAGCGAGGTATTATATCATTGTCAGGCCTCACCTTGTGATTATAGGAGTCCGCCACATAAAGTAAATTTCTCTTCTTGTCCCATGTTACTCCAAGTGGGTGCTGAAGCTTTGCACTGATTCCTACTCCATCAATATCTCCAAAAGCAAATAAATTCTTTCATTTTTTATAAAGAGAAAAAATAAAACAGTAGTCATTAAAATTTTTATAGCACTTTCTTAGAGGATATGAAGTGAAAATGGAGACAGTTGTACATATATGCTATTAAAGTCCAAAAGGAAAAGGTCTGATCTTCTATAAACTGGGCTAGAAACTTGGTTCAGATGAGACAAAAACGAAGGAATTTTAAACCTGTGTTAATGTGTGGTGTTCAGTAGCTCTACTCACCACAGTCACACATGTGGTCAGCAAGAGGTCAAGTCTGCTAGTCATCTGACACTTTTCCTAACCCGCTGCCAAATATCTAATTTACATTTTTCTCTTCTTTCTAGTTATTAATATTTTATCCCTTTTTTCTCTCTGAAGTCTTAACATGTATATATAATCAAGTAGAGTGTTTACTTTTCTTAGATGGGTTTGTTACTTGTGTTTCTATAAATTCACACATTTCTTTTGGTTTGAGTTCCATTTTATCTCACGGATAGGCCAAGAATAATCTCTCCTACACTGTTTAACTCTCCATAGTTCAGGAAGTTGCTGTCCTGTTCAGTGCATGGGCAGACAATGTAGAAGGGATTTTCATTACCATGGGATCTCTTTCTCCTCCAACAAGATGCTTCACTGCTCCGTCTTTCAGGGAGACGGTTCTCACTGTACTGCTCTCACTATCTGCTACAAATAGGCAGCTCCAGGGATCTTCAGAAGCCAGGGAAAGACCTGACGGTTGGGCAAAGCCTGCCTTGTGAGGATATGCATTGTTTCGATTCTCTTCATTTCCACTTCCAGCAAACCGAAGGCAAGTTCCTTTTTTTAACTCACTGAAAGACAAGTTTATAGGTAGAGTCAACATGTGATATATTGCGTCCAACTTAGTTATTAAACAAATGAATGTTATAGGCATTATTTTAAAAAAACCTAGTACTCTTAGCCTAGTTAAATTGTGCAAGTCAGCTTTCATGTAGTTTTTCTAATCATTAACTTATTTAGCCCCTGTGTAGTGACCTTTCTACTTCTTTTGATATACACAAAACCAAAACCACTCTCAAAGATGAGACAGGAAATCCATGACAGGGTTAGAATGATCAGATAAGAGTGATCAGATCATTTGTGAGATTTTTTTTTTCTTTTTTTTTTTTTCCCCATCTGAACTTCTTGACTTCTTTCTTTCTTTTTTTTTTTTTTTGAGAGGTTTTTGCTATAGGGTGCGTGCACTCGCCAGAAAGTCAGAAAGCGAGAAATCACCCCCCAGGGGGGGTGGCCACGCCTCAATCCCTTCTCCATTTTCCTCTCAGGATCTTGGGCACACACGCACATGCGCCCAGTGTGAGTTTAAGCCACCAGGTCCGGGACTCAAACTGCGGTCGGATACATGGGAGTTCAGTGACATAGCCATTATGCTAACTGCTGGTCCCATGACTTTCTTGACTTCTTAGCTTCATGCAATATCAGATAGTGAAAGAGAACTGAAGAGATTATCTGGCTCTTGACAGTTTAAAGCTTACATTTTCATTGGAAATGTTTTATGTTCTTGTATGTAAGTACAGACTAGTGAAAGGAATTAAAAAAAGAGTGTTTAAAAGATGGTCAGGTCAGGCATTATTATTTTAAGGATGATTATGCTACTAATCAGTTGTACAAATCAATTTCTTATGCACACTAAGAAAACTTCTACTTAAAAGACCTACTGCAATGATTCTTTCTGTAATGCTGAGAAAGTTTTAAACCTTGGTTTCCAAGGACTGTAAGGAAGACATGGTAGTATTTGTGTTGAGTGATGGGAAAAAGCAGGCTAGCAGCCAGAATGAGAGTCTACACATATATCATTCCAAACACGGTACAATACACAAAAGTCTAAAATGGCCATCACTTATTGGCTGATATATTCCCAAGCTAAGCTAGGTAGTAAGCAGGAGATGGAAGAAAAAGAACCTTAAAAACTCAGCTAGTTAAAGAAATGCATGTAATAACTAATATCCAAAATAAATAAACTGAAAGGTAATAACAAGGAATTTAACACTCTGCGAAAGTATTTTCCTGGGCTGGCCCCATAGCACAGCACTTAAGTACTGTGTGTAGAAAGCCAGATCCCACATGACTGACCACATCTTAGGCTCCATCCCAGTGTCTTGGAAAACATGCCAAGTGCGTATGCATGATCCCCCTCCACAAAACAAACAAAAACTTCCCTAATTAAATACAAAAGTTGGGAAAAGCAGTAACTCTTAAAACATTAGGATTCATTACCATCTGAAGATCAATAATAAACATAAAGCATCCTTAAAATGGAGATGCAGGTCAATGTGACCTGAGTGACCATTTTCCTATTATGAATGAAAGTGACAATTCTATTTATCAGGAGATATAGGCAGCCCTTAACTGTGCCCAAAACAGCTATCACCCAGAACAGCATATTCATCAACCTGTTACTTCTCTCTGCTGTTTATCATTAAAATGTTATGAGCAACCTCACCAGTCAGGCTACTGCCATCTTAGCACTAGCCACCTCAGTAGTCCCTGTTCAGACTTATCCCACTCTGAATACTGCCACTGTTCTTTCAAGAACACAAATCTAATCATGTCACTTCCCGGCTTAACGACTTTTTATAAAGGCTTATAGAATGTCCAGATCTCTTAAAAGGACTTACAGGCACTGCATGATCTGACTTCTACTAAGATCACTAGTGTTAACTCTTGCCTGGAAAACTTCCCAGATTCCCGTCTGATTCCTCCTCCTCTAGCAGGCCCTGGTGTAGAAGTATCTAATGGGAGGCCTTTGACATCTCAAATCTTACTGATATAGGGTGTTCTTTTCATTACACAAAAGACAATTTCAATTTAAGGAATGACTGCAGTGATTCCTTTTATACACATATTTTTTGTTTGCTGATCTTATTCATCTATAAGCCCACTGAAGACAGCAACCACATCTTTTCATTTTATCCTTAACACAATGTGCATATAGTTTCATTCCCATTGTCTCGCATAGTGCCTAGTATATAGAATGTTAATAAATACTTGTTGGGTGAATGATTAATATAAAATGTTATATAAATTTATTACAAAGCAACGTACACACACACACACACACGGTATTTGAAATATATTTGGAATTATTTATACCATTGCTCCTTTCTATTCATAATGGTAACTGAGATGACCAGAATTTACTTTCTATGGTGATCTGACAGCTTTTACTATCTATGATTTCCACTCATTTATTTATTCTGCAAACCCTTACAGAGTGCTTGTTGTGTACCAGGAGCTATGCTGGGTACTGGGGACACAAAAAAGAATGAAACAGTGTCCCTTCCTTCAAGAGGCAGTCTAATAGGAAAAAACATTACACTTAAGTGAAACTCAAAAGATAGGGCAAGGGAAAAATGGAAGACAGAAGGAGGGCAGGTGAATTTATCGGTGCAGTAACGTAACTACACATGGGGTAGAGAGATCGCAACGAACATCATCAGTTCTGCTTGGGGTGTTATACAGCAAAGGTAAGGCTGTATGATAAAGATACAAGGAACTCTGTAGAGACACTACCCTGTTCATCCTTACATCCCCAGTGGTGGCAGCAAAGCGATGTATGTTTACTGTACATGCCTGGCATTATGCTGACCCCTTCATGCACATTATTAATTGTGAACACAAGCCTATGAGGTGATATAAATAAGTGAGGCTTACAACGTCCAAATGGCTCTCCTAAACACACACAGAAAGTAAGGGGCAGAACCAGGATTCAGTCTCAAGCCTGGCTTCACAACCTGAATTATTAACTACTCTGCTGTGTCATACTCAACTATCTGAAAGAGTGACTGGAATGTTTGCACTGTGTGGACCTACCTAATATTTCCAGTTCTCCTAAGAACTCCAGATGGTGGCTGCTGCATGGGTCTGGGTGGCAGAGTAGTGCTTCCCATTGAGCCCATGTGAGTGCAGAGAAACGGGCTTGTTTAGAGCCACTGAGAATCTGGACTGTTCTGGCCATATAACCTTGTGTATTATCTTGACAGTACAGTGAGTGTTGTGAGGGTGGTGACTTTGGGAAAGGAAATGCTGTGAACTCCAAGTAGTAGCACAGTCTGCCCAGACAGACCCTACCACTTACTTTTTCTTCGGCAGTTTGCAAGAGTCCAATAGGAGTGCCCATATCTGATGAGTTCCTGCCATGGCTATCCATAGAATATCACTTCTTTCCGCCTCTGAACCTTTATTAAAACAAATGGTGATTATTACATATATAACTGGTTAATATACACACTCTTGAGTGTTTCAGAAATTTCAATTCAATGAGGATAACAATACATTTATAAGTCATCTGATAGAAAAAATAGAAATATGTGCAAAGTTTTAGGTTGTTTCTGAAAATTTTCTGTTTTCATTATGTTTGTTTCTGAAAATTTTCTGTTTTCATTTCTGTTTATTTCTTCAGAGTTACAATTTTACCTAAAATGATTTCAATAATTCTAGAGTATTCTTAAAAGTAACACATCCCTCTGGGCACATGTTTTTAAATGTCTGACTTCTTATTTTATGTGATAAAAGAAATGGGCTGACATAAACTCTCCAAATAAACTCTCTGCCAATCAAATACCAAGGGATAACCATCTAATTCAGCATCTCTGGACAATTAGTAACAGGATCTTTGAACAACTTCCATAAAAAAACTATCTTTTAAGAATCTGGAACCAGGGGACCAACAGTTAGCGTAATGGCTATGTCGCTGGACTCCCACGTAGTCGACCGTGGTTCGCGTCCCGGACCCGGTGGCTTAAACTCACGCCGAGCATGTGTGCGTGCGTGCCCAAGATCCTGAGAGGAGAATGGAGGAGAAGGGATTGCGACGTGGCCATCCCCCCGGGGGGTGATTTCTCGCTTTTTGTCTGTCTCTGTCTGTCTGGTGAGCGTATGCACCCTATAGCAAAAACCTCTCCAAAAAAAAAGAAAAAAAAAAAAAAAAAGAATCTGGAACCAGTACATGGTGTAAAATGGTTTTATTGCTGGACTCCCACCATAGCTGACTGCCATGCGAGTCCCGGACCCAGTGGCTTGGCATGTGTGCATGCATGCCCAAGATCCCAAGAGGACAATGGAGAAGGGATTGCAGCATGGCTATCCCCCCCCCGGGGGGGGGGATTTCTCGTTTTCTGTATCTCTGCCTCTCCAGCCAGCACATGTGCCCTATAGCAAAAAATTTCTTTATTTAAAAAAAAAAGAATTTAAGAAACCTATTATGGACTGGCCCTGTGGCCTCATGGTTAAAGTAGCTGGATCCCACATGGATGACCACATGGTTCAAATTCCAGCTCTGGTGACTTGAAAAACACACCAGGCACATGTGTGTGCATGCCCCAAAGCCTGAAAAAATGGAGGAATTGAGAAGGGACTGTGGTGTGAACACACCCTATTGAGGGTACTTTCTCCCTTTCCCTCTCTTTCTGTATCCCTGGGGTGAGTACATGTGCCCTCTGACAAAATAAAAAAGAAAGAAACGTCTTAATGCCATAGTATTAGATTTCAAACTTACATGTAAACCACAATAGCCATTTAAAATTCCATTGCTTAACTGGTTGTGAAACTTCTTCAAAAAGATATATCTAACATAAAAAATAGCCAAGGAGTTCACTATATTACAATATAGCTCTATTTACTACAATTAATAATGAATTTGCTATTTTTTAGAGACTGATGTTATAATTTATTACAAAGCTCTATTTCTCAAATGAATTCCACTATTGAAATATTTAATTATTTTAAAATGCATTCTGAGGCTACTTTTAAATAAAATCAAGAATTTTAACTAAAATAATTTGGTCTTACATATCTTACACTAAAAGAAATATCTCAGTAAGGCTACTGTGTCTGTATTTTCTTTAACTTCAAGTAGTTTGTGTCTGAAAGAAATTTTTCTTCCTTTCCTTATATTCCTGTCAGGTGTTTTTCAACTTAACAAAAACAATGCTGCTGCTGATGGTTCTTTTTTTTTTTTTTTTTGGAGAGGTTTTCGCTAATAGGGCGCGTGCGCTCGCCAGACTGACAGACAGAGACATAGAGACAGAAAGCGAGAAATCACCCCCCAGGGGGGATGGTCACGCCGCAATCCCTTCTCCTCCATTCTCCTCCTGGGATCCTGGGCACGCACACACACGCGCCCGGCGTGAGTTTTAAGCCACCGGGTCCGGGACGCGAACCGCGGTCGACTACGTGGGAGTCCAGCGACATAGCCATTACGCCAACTGCTGGCCCCCCGGCGTGAGTTTTAAGCCACCAGGTCCGGGATGTGAACCGCAGTCGACTACGTGGGAGTCCAGCGACATAGCCATTACGCTAACTGCTGGTTCCTGGTGCAAAAATATTTTAAAAGCATGAATTGTTTTTTCATAATAGGCATTTTCCACGAACTTTTTGAAGACCCTGCATATTGGAGGATATTATCCTTTCACATCACTTTAAGTATGGTCAAGGAGCTTTTCAAGTAAATTGTTATAGAAAGGAGATTTTGGTAGTACTAAGAACTTTAAGTCACACATGAAAATGAAGCCTTGCAACTTCTCTAACATGTCTCCATTCATGATAAAAACTCTACTCTTAAATAGGATCAGATGACAATTCATTTACTCCGATAAGGAATATTTTAAAAAAAATATATGGCAAATATCACATTTGAGGATAGAAATGAAACCGGTATCTACGATCAACACTTGTATTTGGCATCACATGACATTCTTAGCTTGTGTAACAAAGTGGAAAAATGAAGCAAAAACACAGATTAAGAATTAAAATGTAGAGGGTGGTGCGTGCTGCTCCCGGTGTGGAATTGGAGGCTTCTGAGCACTGGCACCCTCTGCCCGCACCCTTTCTCTGCCAGCCAGCGCTTCAGCTGCAGTTTTGCTCTAGCCTGGAGATTTAATGAGCAGAATTTGCCCAGTCTCCTGGTATAACTGGTTCTCATGGCTGGGAACAAAGGAAGAGGCCTTGCAGCTTACATCTTTAATACTGAGGCAGTTGGATTCAGCAAAGAGGGAAAGTTACCTGATGTAGTATTGAAACCAACCCCGTTGTTTCCTTATATAGGTTACGAGGCAGTGCCTCTGAAGATAGGAGAAGGTGAAGAATATATGCTGGCCTTGAAACAGGAGTTGAGAGAAACAATGAAAAGAATGCTATATTTTACTGAAACCCAAGAAGAAAAACAAGATATTGAAAGGTATAGTAAAAGATACATGGACGTGTACAAAGAAGAATGGATACCAGATTGGAGAAGACTTCCAAGAGAGATGATGCCAAGGAAAAGCAAAAAAGCAGGCCCCAGAGCCCAGACGGCAAAAAATACAGTCAAAGGAAGTTCCGTCACTAATACTGCAGATGTGTTGAAAAGAGTCAAGGAACTGGAAAAGAAAGATGATGGTGAAAAATCAGATGAGGGAAATGAGAAAGAAGGAAGCAAAGATAAGAGTAAAGAAGGCAATGAGGATGAGGATGAAGATGCTGAAGAACAGGAAGAATATGATGAAGAGCAAGAGGAAAATGACTACATTAATTCATACTTTGATAATGGAGATTTTTGGTGCAGATAGTGATGACAATATGGGTGAAGCAACCTATTAGCCATGATATTTCTTTTTTTTTTTTTTTTTGGAGCGGTTTTTGCTATAGGGCGCGTGCGCTCGCCAGACAGAGAGAGAGAGAGACATAGAGACAGAAAGCGAGAAATCACCCCCCAGGGGGGATAGTCACGCTGCAATCCCTTCTCCTCCATTCTCCTCTCGGGATTTTGGGCACGCATGCACACGCGCCCGGCGTGAGTTTTAAGCCACCGGGTCCGGGACTCGAACCACAGTCGACTACGTGGGAGTCCAGCGACATAGCCATTACGCTAACTGCTGGTTCCCAGCCATGAAATTTCTTTAAAAATATCTTTATGGTACAGCTTCGAAGCCTTTGGGACAGACATGTTTTATTTTTTCTTCTGATAAGAATTGAGTAAGTATTTTATTCTTGTTCCTGTGTTGTTGGACAAATATTTGGTACTCAGATATTCAGAACCACTTTGAGTTCACATTCTGTTACCTTACAGTTTAGTCCCTGACACTCTGACATTCCTGCTATATGCCTCTCCCATCCCTCTTATGTGCTTTAGTAGTGTTTTTGTTTTATTACTTGGATTCAAATGTGCCTAAAGAATTTTTGCACCTCTTATTCTCTGTATTCATACTTGAAGAAGTCATTTTTGTTTAACTGCTGATCTTTTGTAAAACTATCATTAGTCGTAATGGGTTTCTACAAATCTGAAAGTTTAATTTCATATAGCACATGGAACACTTTAAAAACAGTAACTTGAAATAATCCCACTTTTATATAGCATGTTCTGTACTACTAGGTTATGGCTACATTAACCTACTTGGGCTCTTACAAGTACAAATTGATGAGATTCGCGGTTCTGTGATTAAAAGCACACACAGAGGGAATTGCCAACCTGAGCTATGTAAATTTCACTGCTCATGTCTTAGCAGTACGAGGATACTCTCGTGTGGGATTGTTATTATAATACTTGAATTTGAAGCTAATGTCATACCATATGTGAAATGGTCATCACATGTAGTAAGTTTGACATCTTTGAATAGTTTGGCTTATGGAAAATTAGAACAAGACATCTTGATTAAGTTCGCACTTTGAACTGCAGAGTAAGTTCTGGTCATACAAATTTCACTGGAGAACACATATGTATGAACTCCGAGGTATACAGGCCTCTGTTACATTTTATGGGACTTATAAGCTATACCATCAATTTACATAATCATGCCAAATGAACTCAGGTTATTTTGAAATTAGGATTAATGTTTTTTGCTCAACTGAAAGCCAGCTCCCCTGCCATTTTACATGGGGTGTTGGCAGTACCATGTAAACCTCAGCCTCCAAAGGCTCTCACAAATGCCAAAGATTTTTAAAGAAATACATATTATGTATTTCAAAAATGACTAATATTACCAAAATATATTTTTCACCTTTGGGAGGATATCAGCCTTTATACTCTACACTGAGAATCAGAGCCCACTTTTATTATTAAACTCCACTTTGAAAATGAGCTTGGTTAAGTTTCTGTGCCTTAGCTTCTCGACTTGTAAATAATTTTCTATGAAAACTGTATA
Organism: Tupaia tana; assembly: GCA_026018925.1. Taxonomy (NCBI): domain Eukaryota; kingdom Metazoa; phylum Chordata; class Mammalia; order Scandentia; family Tupaiidae; genus Tupaia; species Tupaia tana. Next base: position 24,292,216 of record JAKSZU010000010.1, on the reverse strand, counting down.
AACATCAAAACCAAAATTTATCATATGTATTAATTCTCTTACCTAATAGAAATGATCACTTCTTGGGGACCAGCCGTTAGCGTAATGGCTATGTCGCTGAACTCCCATGTAATTGACTGCGGTTTGAGTCCCAGATCCGGTGGCTTAAACTCAGGCCAGGCGCGTGTGCGTGCGTGCCCAAGATCCTGAGAGGAGAATGGAGAAGGGATTGCGGCGTGGCCATCCTCCCTGGGGATGATTTCTCACTTTCTATCTCTTTGCCTCTCTCTTTCTGGCAAGCACATGTGTCCTATAGCAAAAACCTCTCCAAAAAAAAAAAAAAAAAAAAAAAGAAAAAAGAAATGATCACTTCTTAAATTTTGTTTTCACTCTCTGAAAAATTACAGCTTAGAAAGCATCTGAGGGCCAGCCATTGTGCTGGTGAAGGCAGCTGGACCCTATATGGCTGACCTCAGGTTCGAGTCCTGAATCTGGTGGCTTGAGAAACACTGACCGCATGTGCATGCCCAGAATTCCAAGAGATGGAATGGAGGAGGAATTGCAGTGTGACCATCCCCTATGGGGGAGGTTTTCTCGCTTTCTCTCTCTCTCTAGTGCATGTGCGCGCTAACAAAAGTTTTTTTTTTTTTTAAATCTAAGAATAGTTTTGAGAAATGAACATTTTCCTCATAAAACATATTGTAATCTAATTTTCTCATCTTGTATCTATTGGAAACACTGGAGAAGATCTGTATCGTCTGTGCCATTGTACAACATGACTTTCTCAGGAAAAAGATCACTGAATGGCAATACTTCTTCAAGTAATTCAAGATGTGTGTGAGGACCTATCTTATTAGTTTAGTGCTATGTTGATTATATATGAATTACTTCTTGTCTAAAGGAATATCAAAATATTTTAAGATTTTTAGGTAAGAACCATGAAAGAAATCTATTTTAAAGTAGCGATCTTAGAGACCTCCCAGAGTTTTCAATAATAATGGATAAATAAATTTATCATTTGGCACTGATAATTAATGTAGGTGTTTTATCCCTCTCACCCTTAGTACTGGAGCCAGATACCATTTAGTTCATAGAAAACTTATCTGTACAGTTCTACTTACTTGCTTTACTATACAACAAGGATAACTGCATGAATCAGATAAGTTTATTTCTTTTCTTAGCTTTCAATTCATCTTTACCACTGTTTTTTCTGTCCTACAGATAGTAGGGGAGCCCTTTGGGGGGCAAGGATTTACTTTGAGAGGACCCAGCCATCTTTTCTTTTTAAAAGAGAGATGTTTGCTATAGGGTGTGCGCTTGTTGGAGAGACAGAAAGCGAGAAATCACTCCCCGGGGGATGGCCATGCTGCAATCCCTTCTCCTTCATTCTCCTCTCGGGATCTTGGGGACGCATGCACGTGTACACATGCCCCTGGTGTGAGTTTTGAGCCACAGGGTCTTGGACTCAAACCACACTTGACTACATGGAGTCCAGCGACATAACCATTTCGCCACCTGCTGGTCCCATTACCACTGCCTTTAAGTGTATTCTTTCCCACTTTGGAAAATCTTTCTTAGAATTTTAAAGTGTACTAATTACAAGAACAGGCAGGATTTGCAGATTACTTTACCAGCATGAATCTTGTTTTTCTTGGTTAAAATCTGAAACCGTGACATTATTCCATAGGAAGATAAACATTATTTTGCAGAGATAATCTCTTATATGGAAAAAAAGGTACTTGCTGGCGAAGTGTCTTTAAAATTGCTAAACAAGCAAAAATATTTGTTTGCTATGCTTATTTTTCTGTATTTGTTTACACATTAAATTCTTACAAAACAAACAGAAAACCAAAACAAAAAATGTAATTATTAGCAGATGATATGGTTACGTGCATATGAAAATCTTTAAAATTCACAGAACTTACTAGAATTTAGTGAGTGAATTTAAGCAAGGTAGTTGGTTATAAATCAATAAACAAAAGTAAATTCTATTTCTATAAGAGCAAATAAATACAAACAAAATTTATAATGGCATTAAAAAAAATCAAACACCTAAGGATAAATGTAACAAAAGTTGAACAAACAGTATGCACTGAAAATCAGTACTGAAGGAAATAACCACAGATTTTATATAACTTAGTACTGAAAGGACATCACTGAAAAGTTAGTTCTGGCCAATGTTACTTATAAATAGTAAGACTGCAAGGCTGACTAAGCAAATTAAAATAACTCCTTCCTTGTAGCTTCTTAGGTCATAAACCTTGGGAGTGTCTTGCTTTTCCCCTAGCAGGTGGAGAACTCTACTTGGTGTCTCTATGGGGTCTTTGACAGGAAATGGTTCTCTGCTTCTTCCTCTGAGGTAGAATATTTTTTTCCTCTGTCCTTCCCCAGCTGTAGCTGGTCCTTTTCTGTGTCTGTTTAAACTAACACTATGAGGATGACTCCATCCCCAGTGCAAGTCTGGTGCAGTGTAATAAGAGCGGTCTATTCCTGGTGGAGCTGCAAGAGGGTAGAAAGAGAACACTGTGTGGACTTGGTTGTGCATGGATAACAAACAACTGAGGATGGTACACTAACACTGAGAACGTCTCCCAGCACCTAGATCCCCTCACTGAAGCAGCCAGGTAGAGGAATTTGAAAGCTATGGTGCAATGACAGTGACAACGGCAATAATAAATCCCAGGCCTACCTCAACTTCTGACCAAACTGACTCGACCTCCCATAATAGTGGCATAAATACCATTTATCTCATTCTCTACAGCTCTTCAAATATGACTGGCATACAATAAACAATGAGAAGATATGCACAACAAGCAAGAAAAAAATTACTCATTTTTGAATGAGAAAAGAATGAAAAGAATAGACTCAGATGATTTGAAATTTGGAACTATCATACAGACTTTGAAATAACGATGCCTATCCTGTGTTAAAGAATCTAGAGAAAAATGGGGCCTGTATACCTACACGGATTGTGAATTTCAGCAGAAATAGCATCTATGAGAAAAAGAAATGGAAATGCTATTTTAAAAAAAGGTATAATACTGGGAATGAAGACTTATTTCAACAAGTTCATCAGTTGGTTAGACACAGCTGAGGAAAGAAATTTATCTTCAGTGACCCTTATGATAAATAAATAGAAGTTACTAAACCAACACAAAAGGAAATAAAAGAGCGAAATAAAAGGAATATAATATGCAAGGGTTACTGAATATTATGTCAAACAATCTAATTAAGTCCCAGAGAAAAAGAGAAAGGAGCAGGAAAAAATATTTAAAGAGAACAGGTGAGAATTTCTTGAAAATAATGATGTACATCAAACCACAAATGCAAGAATTCCAAGCAGCATAACTCCCAAATATATCAATTAAATGGTCGAACACCAAAGATAAAATTTTGAATATAACTAGAGAAATAAATATTACATATAAAAATATTATATATTAAAAAAATAGGGAAAGAATTAAAGCAGACCTCTTGAGAAAATTTGCAGCCTAGAAGACAATGGAATGAAAATTTTAAAGTATTGGATCTTTGGAAAAGTCATGACGCTTCTGTTTTTCTTTGCAGAAATGGATCATGACTGGGGACCAGCAGTTAGCGGAATGGCTATATCGCTGGACTCCCATGTAGTCGACCGCAGTTCGAGTCCCAGATCTGGTGACTTAAACTTACACCGGGCACGTGTGCATGCGTGCCCAGGATCCCAAGAGGAGAATGGAGGAGAAGGGATTGTGGTGTGGCCATCCCCCTAGAGGGCGATTTCTCACTTTCTCTCTCTCTGTCTCTCTCTGTCTTTCTGGCAAGTGCACGCGCCCTATAGCAGAAAACCTCTCCAAAAAGAAAAAAAAAAATGGATCATGATTTTTCCGACGACCCAATGTTAAAAAAAAGTAAGTCAATCTACACTTACATATGCAATAAAAATGAGAGCTAAATACTTTTTCAGATCACAAAAAAGGCAAGAGAAATCACTGCCAGTAGACCTGGTGTTGCAGGAAATATCAAAGTTCTTTTGGCAGAACAAATTATCTCAGACAGACTCTCGGGCCTGTAAGAAAATAGCTACTTTTGAACAGTCTAGCAGTTTCTTATAAAATTACACCTATACTTACAATATGACCCAGCAATCTGCACTCTCATTCCTAGGCTTTTTCCCAAGAAAAAGTTCTCTTTTTGCATCACCACAAAACATGCATCACCCCAATAAGGCTGTATAAAAATGTTTATGGAAGCTTCAGTCGTAATCACCAATAACTGAATACCTCGATGTCTCTCAACAGGAGAAAGAATGAAGAGATTGTGATAGAGCCACACAATGAATGAACTATCACTCAGGAATACAAAGGAACAAACTGAAACATGGAACAGCAGGGATAAATCTCAAGAGCATTACGGTAAATGTGAAAAGGCCAGACATCAAAGACAATACAGAGGAGCAGGAAAAAGATCATTGTGTCCAGTGGCTGAAATGGGTGTGTGATGGTGAAAGATGAACAGAGGGTCATGAGAGAACTTTTGAGGGCAATGGAAATATTCTGTGTCTTGACTGTAGCAATATTTACAAGACTATATACATATGTCAAAATTCATACAACTACATATCTAGTAAGGATAAATTTTACTTTATGTAAATGATACCTCATTAATCTAACTAAAAATAAAAGATCTTTTTTTTTTTCTTTTTTTTTTTTTTTCTTTTTTTGGAGAGGTTTTTGCTATAGGGCGCGTGCGCTCGCCAGACAGACAGAGAGAGACAGAGAGATAGAAAGCAGGAAATCACCCCCCAGGGGGGATGGCCACGCCGCAATCCCTTCTCCTCCATTCTCCTCTCGGGATCTTGGGCACGCACGCACACGCGCCCGGCGTGAGTTTAAGCCACCGGGTCCGGGACTCGAACCGCGGTCGACTACGTGGGAGTCCAGCGACATAGCCATTACGCTAACTGCTGGTCCCAAAATAAAAGATCTTAACACCAAATCAATGAGATACGATAGTGTAGGAATCGTCTCTCAGATTTTCAAAATATAGGTAAAACTGTTTATAACAAAATAAAATGCTAAAGTCACAGTACATGAACTGTATTCCTTCAAAAATGTCTGCATCATCTGATTATTTTTAAAGCAAAATATTTTTATAGTATGTTACAGCATATTAGTGAAATTTTTAAAAAAGCAGGTTATCTAAGCACATAACTAGCAACAGTGTAATTATCACACTAGCATACTAAGTAGTTGGATTTCAACTATTAAAGGTTATATAAGAATAGCTAAACTTGGGACCAGCAGTTAGCGTAATGGCTATGTTGCTGGACTCCCACGTAGTCGACTGCAGTTTTTGTCCCGGACCGGGTGGCTTAAAACTCACGCTGGGCGAATGTGCGTGTGTGCCCAAGATCCCGAGAGGAGAATGGAGGAGAAGGGATTGCGGTGTGGCCAACCCCCCCGGGGGGTGATTTCTCGCTTTCTGTCTCTCTGTCTCTCTGTCTGGTGAGCGCACGTGCCCTACAGCAAAAACCTCTCCAAAATAAATAAATAAATAAATAAAATAAAAATAAAAAAATAGCTAAACTTGTATCAAAGGAAAATGCTGATTAAATGGCCAAGAAAAATAAACTGGATTTAGGCACATTATCCTTTTTATAAATTAGTCTAAATCAGGCAAGGTCTAAAAAGACTGGCAAGGGTTTAGCCTTATAAAACAACTTTCAGGTTATTGTCTGCAATGAATGGCGTCAACACAGAGCAGATAACACATTTTAGAAACAATACAAAATTTCTGCTCAAAACATGAGTTTATTGGACTGGCTCTGTGGCACAGTGGAAATGTCTGCTCAGGAGAGGCCAGCTCCTATATTACAACCACAGTTCAAGTCCAAGGCCTGGTTGGCCTTAGGCACACTGGGCACACACAAGTGTCCATGATTTGGCTGGCTAGAAGACTGAAGGAAGGGGATCGCATTGTGAACAGACCCTGTGGAGGGTGCTCATCTCTTTCTCTCTGTTGTATGTGCACACATATGCTCTATCATCAATAAAGAAAATATATGACTTTATCAGAGTTAATAACTATCTTTGGTGCATGAGTTCTGACCATATTTAGACTGGCAATTGAGGAGAAAAATGAAAAAAGATGAGACTTCTATAAAAAGTACTTTATGTTAATTATTTTTATAACTATCACGTAAATGACATAATTAGGGTTAAATATTCAGGCGCTATTTAAAATACATATGCACACTCATTTACATATTATGTGCATATTAAAATAATCAGAGGTATTTCAATTCCCTTTTCCCAGATCTTTAAAAAAATTTAATTATACTTTTATTCATTTTTAAAAGTTTATTCTCTCTTTCTTGAGAGAAAGGAGGTGGGAGAAAGGCAGGGAGGGAAGGAGAAAGAAACAGTATTTTGACAGGACCTGTGGAAGCAATTCCCCACTATTCCCCAGACTACGGCCATAAGGATCACAGTGGGTGTGTTTGGCATGTTCAGGCCAACCCAGGATCCAAATCAAGGGCTTCCCACATGGCTCCACTATCATGCAGCAGTGCCCTACTGCCTACGCCACTGCATCTGGGCCTAATTTTTAATTGACAAATAGTAACTATATATTTATGGGGTAGAATGTGATGTTTTAATCAATGTATATACTATAAATTCAATCAAGCTAACATATTCATCACCTCAGTACCTTATTGTTTTTTGTGGTAAGAATGTGAAAAGAGCCAGCTCCATGGCCCAATGGCTAAGGCAGCAGGATCCCACATGGCCTACTGAACAGTTCGAATCCTGGACCCAGCGGCTTCACAAACACACCTGGTGCATGTGCACATATGCCCAAAATCCCAAAAGGAGAGAAAGATGGAGGAGAGGGATTGTGGTATGACCACTCGCCATGGAGGGGGTGCTTTCTTCTCTTCCTATCTATTTCTCTGAAGAGTGTATGCACATTCTAGCAAAAATAAATGAATAAATAAAAAGGTGATAAATCTATTTTTTAGTATCTGTGAAATATACAATATATTAGTAACAACTGTAGTCACCATGCAGTACAATAAATCACTAAAACTTATTTCTTCAGTCTAACTGAAATTTGGTACCCTCTGATGAACATCTTTTTCCTCATCCTTCTTCCTTCTCCCCAGACTCTGGTAACTACCTTTCCACTCATTTCTATCAACTTTTTTAGATTAAAAGGGAGATTACAGTACTTATTTTTCTGTGTCTGTGCTTATTTCTCTTAACATGTTTTCCAATTTCAACATGTTGCAAATGACAGAATTTCCTTCTTTTAAAAGACTGTGTAGTATTCCCTTGTGGGCATATATATGTATGTATGTATGTATGTGTGTATGTATATGTGTGTGTGTGTATATATATATATATTTTTCTTTATTCATCTGCTGATGAATACTTAGGTTGCTTGCATATTTTAGTTATTGTGAATAGTGCTGAAATGAACATGAGAGTGCAAATATCATTTCAAAACAACAATTTTAATTCCTTTGGGTATATAAGTGGGACTGCTGGATCATACGGTAATTCTACTTTTAGTTTTTTGAGAAAACAGAAAAGATTTAAAGATCCCTCTATATTTGAGGGATCTTTAAATAATTCATGGGAAGTAGGTATAATGAAATATCTATGCATGAATTTTGAAAATTTTGGTACTAAAACAAACCTATATTTTAATTCCATTTTTCTACAAACTTTTTGAAATTCCCTATTTCCCAAAATGGCTGTACTAATTTACATTCCCACCAGCAGTGCACAAGGGTTTCCTTTTCTCTATATCCTCACCAACACTTGTTATCACTCAACTTTTTAATAATAAGCCATCTAGCAGGTGTGAGGAAATAGCCTCTGATTTTAATTTGCACTCCTCTGATGATTAGAGATGTTGAGCATTTTTTCTGTTTGCCATTCATATTTTTTATTATGAGAAATATCTGTCCAGATCCTTTGCCCATTTAAAAAACAAGCTTTTTTTTTGTTGTTGTTATTGAATTGAGTTCCTTATATATTTTGGATATTAGCCCCTTATCAGATATAAGGCTTGCAAATATTTTCTCCCAATATGTGGGTTGCCTCTTCAGTCTGTTTTTTCCTTTGCTGTTCAGATGCTTTTTAGCTTGAAGCAATCCATTTGTCTATTTATGCTTTCATTGCCCGTACTTCTGGAGTCCTATCCAATAAATCAACACTCAGACCATTGTTGTGGAACTTCCTCTGTTTTCTTCAAGTAGCTTTACTGGTTTCAGGCTTATTAAGTCTTTTACTCATTTTGAATTGATTTTTGAATATGTTGTAAGATAAGGATTCAATTTCCAGAGCCCACCTCCATTTGCAGCCCCCTGCCCAGTCAGGGAAACTGAGGCAGGGCTGACCATCAGCCCCTGCTCCCAACTTCAGAGCTCCCCTCTCCCCCAGCCAAAAAGTCAGGGCAGCTCCCAGCTCTCAGAGTGCGCCTCCACCTGCAATTTCTACCTTTTTCTAACATGATTTATGATAAAGAGACTGTCCTTTCCTCATTTTGTGTTCTTGACACTTTTGTCAAAATCAACTCACTTAGGTTTATCATGGGCTTTCTATCCTAGTCCATTGGTGAGTGTGTCTGTTTTTGTGCCAGGAGCATACTGTTTTAACTATTAGAGCTTTCAATATATTTTTAAATCAGGGCATGCGATGCTTCTAGGTGTATTCTTCTTTCTTAAGACTGCTTTGGCTATTCAGGGCCTTCTATGGTTCCATATAAATTTTAGGATTTTTCCCTATTTCTGGGAAAAGTGACTGAAATTTTGATAGAAAATGTGTGGAATCTGCAGATTGTATTGGGTAATATGGACATTTTAACCATATTAATTATTCTGAATCATCAACATAGAATTTTTTTCATTTATTTGTGTCTTCTTAAATTTCTTTCGTCAGTGTTTTATAGTTTTCAGGGTACAGATCTTTCACCTTCTTGGTTAAATTTATACATAAGTATTAAGAAATTTTTTGTTTTGTAAGTGGGATTGTTTTCTTAATTTCATTTTCAGATAGCTGTTATTAGTATATATTGAGTCATCGGAAAAGTCATGACATTTTTGTTTTTCTATGCAAAAATGTGTCATGACTTTCCTGACAAACCCAATTGAAAAGCTACTAATTTTTGTACGCTGATTTTGTAACCTGTAATTTTACTGAATTCATTTGTAATAGTTTTTGGTAGTCTTTAGGGTTTTCTATATATAAAATCATGTCACTAGCAGATGGAGACAATTTCATTTCTTTTCCTACATGGCTGCCTTTTACTTCTTTTTCTTGCCTAATTGCTTGGGATAGAACTTCTAGTACTATGTTAAATAGAAGTGATGAGAATGGGCATCTTTATCTTGATCTTAGAAGAAAAGTTTTCAACTTTTCACCAGTGAGTATGATGTTAGTGATGGTGTTTATTGTGTTGATGTCTATTCCTTCTATACCTATTTTTTTTATAGTTGTTACCATAAATGCTGATTTTTGTCAAATGCTTTTTATTCATCTATTGAGATGGTCATGTGGTTTTTGTCCCCCCCCCCCCTTTTTTTTTTTTTTGCTTTAGGGCACATGTGCTTGCAGGGGACAGAGAGTGGGAGAAGTGAGAAATCAACCCCTGGGAGGTGGCCATGCAGCAATCCCTCCTCCTCCATTCTCCTCTGGGACTTTTGGGCATGCACACACACACACACACACACACACACACACACACACACACACACATATGCTTCTTAAGCTGTCAGCAGACTCAAACTGGGCCTCAAGTCAGGTGGGATGTAACTGCCCTAACCATCATACCACCTGGCTGACCTGTGTCCTTCCTATCGTAATTTACTGTAGTATCACATTTATTGACTTACACATGTCCAGTCATCCTTAAATCTGTGAAATAAATTGCTCTTGGTCATTGTGAATGATCTTTTTAAATGTGTTATTCAGTTTAAAGTTGGTATTATTTGGTTGAGGATTTTGCATCTGTATTCATAAAGAATACTGGCCTGTAATTCTCGTGTAGTGTCCCTGTCTTGCTTTGGTATCAAGTCAATTCTGGACTTGCATATTAAGTTTAAAAGTATTACCTCCTCTTCAACTTTTTGAAAGAGTTTGAGGAGAGCTGGTATTAGTTCTTCTTTAAGTGCAGGGTAGAATTCACCAGTAAATCCATTAAGTCCTGGGCTTTTCTTTGATGGGACACTTTTTATTTACTGATTCAATATTTTTACTTGTCATTGGTCTGTTTTGACTTTGTATTTCTGATACACTCTTGGTGGTTTGCATGTGTCTAGGAACGCATCTATTTATTCTACACTATTCGATTTGTTGGTATATAGTTCTTCATAGTTGGAATTAGAATTTTTTATATTTCTTGGTATTAGTTGTAATGTCTCCTCTTTTTGTTAGTGTAGGTAGAGATTTGTCATTTTGTCTATCTTTTTAAAAAACCCAACTTTTAGGTTTCTGCAAGGTTTATAATTTTTTAATCTAAGTTGTGTCATTTTTTCATTGGCTGGACCCACTGATTGTTCGCATCTCATTGGCTCTATGGAATGTGGCTGGGCCCACTGATTCATCTCATTGCCTATGTCAAATGTAGCTGGGTTCACCAATTCATCTCAATGGCTGTATCAAATATGGCTTTCTCAGTTAGACAGCCCCTACTAGTCTGTCTACATTACGTAGGTGGGGAATTTTCTGCCCTGATTGTTTTTTCTTTTCTTTTCTTAATTATTTACATTTAATCATGTCTTTACAGTGTACAACAGTTATTTTTCCAGCACAAATACCATGCATCTCAGTCAAGACAAAGAGATACATTATATATACATTATCATTGGCAAACAGCTTCTCATTTTTTTGGTCCATTAAACATACTTTTATTTGTTTTTTCCTTCCCTTTTCCTCTTCCTCTCCCTTCTATATTAAACTCCGCCCACCCCCACATTTTGATTCACAAAAGATCTTAAAATATGGACAAAGCTAGAATTTAATGAAAGTGCACTGTCATTTTCTACTGAAACGTTTTATTTCTCTCTCCATTCCCCTTTTACTAAAGACAGGTATAAACTAACTTATCTGCAAAAAAAAAAAAATTAGATTAATCTTAATTTGGTCTGTTATTTGCAGAAAGCTCCATATACAAATAATCATTCTGTGACAAAATAAGAATGCTCACAAATAATTTCCAATAACAAAGGTTTCAGGAAGGGAGAGAAGTTTCTCAATCAAAAAAATTTTTTTTCTCATATAGTATCCTCAGTTTTCTTGGCTGTTTTCTCAGTATTTTTTATAATTTTTTCTAGGTCAGAGGTTTTGTCTTCTACTCCTGAGATTCAGTCTTCTGCATGATCTAACCTGCTTTTAATACTTTCAAGGGAGGTTTTGATTTCCTGTATTGCAGCCTTCATCTCTAATAGTCCCATTTGATTCTTTTTTATGGTGTGTATTTCCTCTTTGAAATCGTACAAGAACTTCCTCACCTCCTGGAACCCATTGTCTCTTTTTTCCTGCATCTTCTGGAATTCACTGCCTCTCTTCTCTTGCATCTCTGTTAGCTTTGTGACTATGAATATTCTAAGTTCTTTATCTGACATTTCCCGGAGTTCCATTGTACAGTCTGCGGATGATGAAGGGCTCTTCTTTTCTCTTGGAGGAGGGATATTTTCTTGGTTTCCCATATTTCTTGTACCTCTGTAATGGTTTCTGGTCTTCTGATGGATTATGTTATATGTTACTTCCTACTTTTTTGAAGTTAATTCTGAGTGTTAGAGGTATGTGGGAGGAGATGATCTGTAATATATCTGCAGTTCTGTTTCCCTGATTCTCACCAAGCAATCAGCACTTTTGTGGATGGAACTGCATATAACAAAGGCCTCAGTTTCTAGGGAATAAGTCTATACGGGCTAAGCTGTGGAATTTCAACTGAGAATTCAGAGATGTGTGGGAAGAGATAAGCCACACCCACTGCAGCTCTGTAATTCTCTCTGCTGCTCACTTTGCAATCTCTCCTCTCTGATTTTTAGTCATTTGGTGGTATATTCACATTTGGCTAATTTGTTTGGCTAATTTGCTATTTTAAGCGCATATGCTTCACTTTACTGTTAAGTATTTCTATGCCTATTTCTCCTCTACTACTGTTTTTTACAATGTGGTATCCAAAGAAAGAGATTTGAATTCAGATTTATGAAGATGCAGTTCAGTGGGGGTTGAGGTTTTCTATGACCATTTAAGTATTCAGATATTTTGCTACTGTGCACCTAGACCTGCCTACTCACTGTGTGGAAGCTGAGAAGCAAGATTGCAAAGTCAGGTAAAAGAAAAGAAAAAAAAGGGAAAAACAAACAAAAAATCCCCCCAAAAAACCAAAACACAAACAAAAAAATGAAAAGTGAAAAAACAATTTATTTGTAAAAAAATTCCAATAAGTGAAAACCGCACAGCACACTAGCACAATGCACAAAAGTGGCAGAGCTGGGCCCACCTTAGATGCACATGGATTCTGAAATTAGCAAGAGAAAGGAGAGGTCAGAGACAAGAGACGGTACTTACAGATTTTTAAAAAACACATATATATATAAAAGGAAAAATTTCGAGAGAAAGGGAGAGGGAAAGGGAAAGGGAAAGGGAGAGACAGACAGAAAGAAGACAGAGACCCTCTTACCTCACTTTGCTAGGTGTTGGGCTGGAAGGAGAGGTTTGGGGCAGAGCCTTGGGCTTTCTGGTTAAAGGGCAGGGCTGGGCCCACCTCAGATGCATATGGATTCTTGCTTAGCTCGGTGTTGAGCTGAAAGGAAAGGTTTCCTCAACTTTTAGTTTTACTAACCTTTTCTGTTTCATTCATTTCTTTAGAGGGAGAGAGGGAGAAAAACAGAAAGAGAAAGACAAGCAACCACAAAGAGGGTGCTTTATAGCCAGGCTGTGATAAAACCCCAGCCTTGGGACCAGCAGTTGGCGTAAAGGCTATGTCACTGGACTCCCATGTAGTAGACCACGGTTCAAGTCCCGGACCTGGTGGCTTAAACTCACGTTGGGCATATGTGCCCAAGATCCCAAGAGCAGAATGGAGGAGAAGGGACTGCGGCATAGTCATCCCCCCTGTGGGTGATTTCTCGCTTTCTGTCTCTCTGGTGAGCGCACGTGCCCTATATCAAAAACCTCTCTTAAAAAAAAAAAAAAAAAAAAGCCCAGCCTCAGCTGGCTTTGACCACAGGCAAATGTTATGTCGATCTGGCAGGCTTAGGGAGGTGCAAGGACATGAGTAAGCAAAGGACTTTTTCCATGTGGGTCCAGTTCCATTACCCCTGCACCATTAAGTGGCCCCTAATCTTTTCAACTGATTTTCTTGTCTCTATTTTATTTATGCTCTGATCTTTGATATTCCTTCTTTTGTGCTATATTTGGGCTTACCTCCCTCCCCCCTTCCCCAGTTCCTTGAGGTATAAAGTGAGGTTGTTTGAGATCTTTCCTCTTTTTTGATACGTTTACTGCTATAAAATTTCATCTTGGGACAGCTTTTGCTGCCTCCCATTTTAGTATGCTACATTCTATTTTTGTTTGTTCAAAATATCTTTAAATTTATTTCTTCTTTAACACATTAGTTGTTCAGGAGTATGTTGTTTAATTTTCACAGTTATGAGTTTTCTGGGTTTTCTTCTATTTTGATTTGTTATGTTTATTTATTTCCGGAGAGAGAGGTACATGTACACCTTGATAGAGTCCTCATGCCTAGATTTCAAATGATGGGTGTATATATGTTTGCAATTCTTAAAACTTCTTGAACTGAACTCTTATGTAATAACCTTTTCTATCTCTACAGTTTTTTACTTAAATGTTTTTTTTGTCTTAACAGAAGCAGAGCTACCCCTGTCTAATCTCTTTCTAAGTACACTATATTGTTTACTAAGCTGAGACCCTTGTTCTGGTATATATTCAATTTTTTGTCCTTGTTATTTTTCTCTTTATCTAATTATTTTCTTTTTAGTATTTAGTGTTTTTTCTTTTTAAAGAATTATTTATTTAATTTTATCTTAATTTGACCAGAGAAAGACACAGAGAGAGGGAAAGTGAGAAAGCAAGCCGCCAGGTCTGGGACTTGAACCATGGTCAGCCATGTAGGAGTGTCCAGCACTTTAACCACCTTGACACTTTTAGTTTTTAATTTATTAAAACCACCCTTAGCTTTTAATTTATTTCTTCATGCCTATGAAGAAATATAGGTTATACATAAATTTTAAGTAACTAAACACTCATGCATACATCACCAAGTTTAAAGAGAACATTATTTGAAAATCTTATGAATCCGTTCATGTTCATACCCACCACTCTTACCAAAGGAACCACCAGTATAACCGCCAGTATATTTCACTTTACTTTTCCTTTTTAATTTGACCATGTCGGGGTACATCTCTCAATGCTTATTTTGTCTTGAATGCTACTGCATTTTCTCTAAAAGAAATCACATTGTATATTTCTCCTGTGACTTGTTTTTTTCAATCAAACAACATCTGATATTTCTCCATGCTACTGCTTATAGCTGTGGTCTGTTTATTTGTAGTGAAGAAGGCCAATTATACAGATATCACAATGCCTAACTGATATTTTCATGTTTCCCTATTAATGTTTATCCTCTTTTACATTCCTAATTATGGTAGAATTTCAGAAATATCCTACACAATTTTTTTAGATATTAAAAAATTTAAGTGTTGTGACCAGCAGATGGCATAAGGTTACATCACTAGACTCTTACATGGCCAACTGCGGTTCAAGTCCTGTACCTGGCAGCTTGAAACTCACACTGGGCATGTGTGCATATGTGCCCAGAATCCCAAGAAAAAAATGGAGGAGAAGGGATTGTAGCATGGCTATGCCCTGGGGGCGGGGGGGGGGGGGCGGGGAGGAAGGGGGCAGGTGATTTCTTGCTTTCTTTCCTCTCTCTCTGTCTCTCTGAGTGTATACACCCTATAGTAAAAATCTCTCTTAAAAAAAAAAAAAGAAAATTTAAGTGTTTAAAAGAAGAACAATATTTCTTAGCCTCTGCCCACTTAAAGTTGTGTTATTCACAAATCTGTTTAAATCAGTTGTACAATTATATAATTTAAATATACACAAATACACAAACCATTGCAATATGAATGAAAAAAGGATATTTCTATGAAAGCAAAGTTGAATACCTTAGAAAGACTAGATAAAGACAAGTAGCTGAAATTGTTGTTAAATTAGGTATGAAAAAGACAACTGGAAAAGAATGAGTTAAAATAATTTTCAGGAGCCAGCCAGTGGCATGGTGGTTAAGGTGGCTGGATCCTGCACAGTCAACTGCACAGTTGGAATCCCAGACCCAAAGGCTTAAAAAGCTGGCCAAGTGCATGTGCATGCATACCTAAAATCCTGAGGGAGAAGGAAGGAGAAAGGACCACAGTGTGGCCAACCTTTCTGCAGGGGGCTTTCTCTCACTTTCTCTTTCTCTCTTTCTGACTCTCTCCAGCAAATGCATGTGCCCTATAGCAAATTTTAAAAAAACTTTTCTCCCCCACAAAAATCTAGCAGACTTCAGCCCTCAGATTTCTTTGCAAGTGTTTTTAAACTTTCACTACACTTAAGGAAATCTAAACAATATATTTTGGGTGATGAAACAGACTCTCAGGGGCCCCTTAATGAAAAGACCTCACATTTACATGAAAAGATTTACTAGAAGTGTACATTCATATTTATTAAAGTGAAGTATTTTTAGATTTTTAAAAATAAAACATACACATATAAACAAATACATTATGTTTAGTATTGTCATACTTTTAAATAGATGGCATCATGCTAAAAAATATTTAGCAAAAACAACTGTAAATAGAGCAAATATGCTATGATACAATTTCTCTACACTCTTACAATATACATTAACCCAGGGTTGGATTTCAGATTAATTTAAAGAAGTGGTTCTTAAAATGTCTTTGAGTAACATATCACTTTGAAAATCTCAAGATAATTTGACCACTTTCTCCAAACTTTTCTGTTTTAAAAATGTGCCAGAGGCCAAATGCATTCACTGGAAGAATAAAGAGACAGAGGGAGGGAAAGCAAGAATGCACTCCCTCATGGGAGATGCAACCCCTTACCCTCCATTTCTTTCTCAGAATTGTGAGCACACACACTTACATGCCTGGTGTGTTTTTCAAGGCTTGCGTGTTTTTCAAGTCGCCGAATCTGAGACTCAAACCACACAGTCAGCCATGTGGGATCCAGCCATCTTAACTACCAGGCCATGGGCTGTCCCTCCTTAAATTTTAAGTAGAATTTCTCGTAGTATACAGAAATTTGTAGATACTACACAAATCCTAACCACAAATGTCTTGGTGTATAGACCAAAGTTAAAAATTCTTGGACTAGAGTAGTCATTGTGATTATAGGTCCTGTGCTTAAAAACCATTTTCTTTTAGCCAGCATTCTGTAAGATGTTGAGCTTAAGTGCATTCAAGATTACTCCTCCAGCCACTGCTTGGAATAAAGACATTTTCAAAGCTGTAAGTTAAATGGAGAGTTATGATCTATTGACCTAAGATAGGACTCATCTCTTTTCTTGAAAACTGAGCTTAGAAAGACTTAAATCTCAAATACCACCTTACTCCAGTTGGAATCTGAGGGAGATTTTTCTTGGAAAACAATGAGGATACATTTCAATACAGAGATCAGCACCAAAAAGTCTATGCCATAAAGCATTATTAAACTTTTTTAACCGATAGAAAAATTTCAGTACTCTTTGGCCATGAAATAACTCCATCTTAGGTATCCCATAAAGGACATTCTGTTTTTAAGTGATGTAAATTCTGACACATGACAGGCTGAACTGCTGTTATTAATTCTTCACTTATCTGTAGGAATGTTAAATATCCACATCCTCGCCATGGCTTCATTATAAGCAAAGTATACTACTGCCCTATGACTTTGAGCCTGGTTATGTGACTTGCTTTAATAAAAGTAGATAAGCCAATAAGACATGGGACAGGGCTTAAAATGTGAGTAAAAAACAAGAACTTCTCTCTTGTGCTCCCGCCTTTTGTCAAGAACACATGCCTGACACAGCCACTGGTTGAAGGAAGTAGCGTAACAAATGGGCCAGATCTGAATACAAGGAACAGCCTAGACCTAAACTCAGCTTAGCTCAGCCTTGATCAGCTGAAATTCAACTCTTTATGTGAACAAGAAATAAAAGTTTAGGTTTGTGTGAGTCTTTCTGATCATTCCCCATGCAACACTACAGTAGCAAATACTGACAGATAAAGTAGGTGCAAATTTTAAGTTGCAGAATGAAAATATCCATATCCAAACTGTTTTATAAACTATAAGTCACTGGGGGCATACATATTAAGGGCAGAAATATTTTTTTCCGTCAGAGATGGTAACAACATATCAAAGCAACAATTCCTCCTGTAAGTTTTGACTATGTTACTGATAGATCCATTTCAGACTGTTTTTCCATTTGTAAGACTTATGTTCTAACAGCTCAGTGGTATACCAAAGGCCGGGAGGTGACAGTGATAAGTCCTGGGAGGGGTTTAACTCTGAAATTATTTAAAATTGCTAATGTATAGTAATAAGAAAAAGATTGAGCTCTAACTAGTTTTATTACTATTTTAAAATTCTCTACATAGGATATGGTGTACCCTCTTATTGCCTGAACCTGAGATACATTATTCTCAACACATCACCCTCTTGGTAAACCATGAAACAACGCATAATTGTTTAGAAATAGAATTCAAAAAATGGAATTAATTCTTTTTTATTTTTTTGAAGAGGTTTTTGCTATAAGGCATGTGCATTCGCCAGAAAGATAGAGAGAGACAGAGAGATAAAAAAGCGAGAAATCACCCCCCCCCCCCGCCCTCCGGGATGGCCAGGCTGCAATCCCTTCTCTTCCATTCTCCTCTTGGGATCATGGGCATGCACGCACACGCACCCGGTGTGAGTTTAAGCCACCGGGTCTGGGACTTGAACCGCGGTTGACTATATGGTAGTCCAGCGACATAGCCATTACGCTAACTGCTGGTCCCAGAATGGAATTAACTCTTAAAAAAAGAAAAAACTTCCATGAAACACCTAAGTTAAATATATTAAGTGCAGAAAGCACCAGTTCATTCATTTATTTTATTAACATTAAAAGCTGTATAAAAATTATTCACAATTAGGGTTGGCAGGTGGCATGGTGGTTAAGGTGCTGGACTCCACATGGCTAATTGTGATTTGAGTCACAGACCTGGTAGTTTGCTTTCTCACTTTCTTTTTTTCTTTGTCTCTCCCTGGTCAAATTAAAAATAATAATAATAAACAAAGTTAAACAAATAATTCTCTAAAAAGAGTAATTCACTGTATTGCAACCAAATTGGTATCATAACAGAATTATTTCAAATATAAAGTCATTCAACTAAATTTGTACTTATTTACTCTGTGAATATATTAAGACCACACAAATCAAATTCCATTTTCAAAGTATTCTAATTTCATTCATTAATCTGACATTAGACATGTGAACAACCATCTCAGCATCACTGTGGACTAATAAGTAATAAAAATACCAGGAAAAGTACTCTTGAATTTTTTTTTCAATCAACTGATTATAGGTAATATTGATCATAAAGATAATATAAATCTCATTCATTATCAATATCAGCATAATTCAGTAGGGCAAATTTTTAACTGCTCAAAAGAAGCCATCTTGATTCAACATAAATTTTAAGCATCTAAAGGAAAAGTAGCTACCTCTCTGATTTCTTAATTTCTTTTTTAAACTAGAATAAATAAGGATACTGTTAAGTGGTACTGTTGAAGAATATTCCTTTGAAGTTCTGAAACTGTGATTCTTTCAGTCTAATATTCGGAACTACATTAACTGATGTAGCTAAAATCAAATTTTTTAAAGTAGTATATACTCTATCTTGTATGTTACTGATGGCTTTATTTTTACACAATTGACAAACTCCAAGCCACAGGTAAAAAAGCACAAAATAATTAGCAACAGAATTAATCCCAATGAGTATCTCAGTATATTTTTAAAAAATTTACTTATATTAAGCAAACTTTATTTATATTTGATATTAAACGTTTCCCTACCTGATGTTCCAAAAACTACATCCCACGGGGAACTAATGGGTTGCTGTTCTCCGTTTGCTCCACCTTCTGTATCTGTACCTTGAATTCCAATGCCAGCTACAGTGCTCACATTCTCAGCTTTTAGGTCAATCTACAGGAATTCGATGGATATTTGATGTTACTTTTGCTTTTTTCTTTTGTCAATTAAAAATTTCCAATAGAACATTTATAGTATTTTTTAACACAACATAAAAAAGACTAATAATTATAAAGTGAACTTGTTATTCAAATGTACGTTCTCAAGTCTCTTTCATTTCCCCATCTGTCCATTCTTCCACTTTCCCCTTCTTAGTCTCCTTCCCCGTGATGTGTCCAGCAGAACTGGTGCTACCTCGTCTTAGCTATAAAATATTTTAGAAGCAAAGGAAATTTAAAAATGCAATCTAGCAAAATATAGGTTTCTTAAAATTAAATGCACATACTTTAGTTATGCTTAACTAGTAATAAACACACATTCAAACAGTATGTGTCAAGCATTGATCTAAGAATGAGCCAGACACCCTGCCATCTTCATAACCCTGAGTGTGATTCCAATTATTATAAAGGATATGGAGATACAGATCCGTAAGTAACTTTCTCAAAATACCATACCTAGAAAGTAGCAGCTAGTAAGTTAAGGATCTGGAATTTGAACCCAGGCAGTTCTATGACGCAATACAGACTTTACTTCATGAACTGAAAAACTTGTGCATTTTTCTGGAAAAAGATGCTTGACGTTTTTATTTCTAGACTCTTCCCAACAGTTTACCATGAAAAATTTCAAATGTACAGAAAAGGTGGAAGAATTCTGCAGCAAACACCCACCACCTGGATATATTCTACTATCAACATTTCACTTACTTGCTTTATATTTTATCTAGCCATCAATCTCTCTATCCATTTACAACTTCAATGTAACCACAAACATAAATACACTATCATCAAAAGATCAGTAGACCACTGTGGTTTTAATTTTCATTTCCTTCTTAACTCATAATGTTGAATACTTTTTATGTGCTTTTGATTATATATCTTTTGAAAACTGTTCAAATCTTTGGCTACTTTTTAGTGTGTTGTCCCCAATTTCTCAGGTATAGGATCCTTTATATATCATGGACACTAGTTCTCTGATAGATACGTTTTGTGGATTTTTGCTAATATCTTCGGACAGCCTGTGGCTTTTTTTTTTATTTTCTAATTGCGAAGTTTTTTGTTTTTTGAAATTTTTTGCTATAGGATTTGTGCTCATTGGAAAGAGACAGAGAGAGGGAGAAAGTGAGAAGTTATACCCCGGAGAATTGCCATGCTACAATCTCTTCTCCTTCATTTTCTTCTAGGGATTTTGGGAGTGTTTTTCAAGCCACAAGGTTTGGGACTCAAACCTACAGTCAGTCATGTGGGATCTGGCACCTTAACGATGCTACCTGCCAGGCCTAAGGGTAAATTTTATATTTTGAGCAGACATTTTAAATTTTGAGAAAGTCTAATTTATCTTTCTTCTTTTATTATTATTGTTTATGTGTCCTGTCATAAGAAATTTTTTCTACCTGCAGATCACCATAATACTTTCTGCCATCCTATCAGGTGTGACAGTTTCTCTCCGTGGTTATGATATGTATTTCTTCAGTGATTTATGATGTCAAATACCTTTTCCTATACTCATAAACTATTTGTATATCTTCCTTTGAGAAGTGGTTTCTGAAAGTATTATGGCTTTAGCTTTTATATTTAGTCTGTAATACATCTTGAATTGATGCTTGTTATGCTCCAGAAGACAGGGATATACTGTATGAATATCCAGTTATTCCATTGCCATCTGCTGAAATGATTTTCCTTTCTACATTTCATGGCTTTGATGGTTTTTTGAAAATCAAATAGCTATAAAGGTATAGAGCTACTTCTAGGCTTTTGAGTATATGTTAGAAGTCTTCAAACCAGGTAGAATAAGTTTTTTTTTTTTTTTTTAATTTTGCTCTTTTTCAAGAGTGTTTTAGACAATCTATATCCTTTGTTTTGCACTGTCATTTAAATTTGGAATCCACTTGTTAATTATTGAGTTGTCGGAAAAGTCATGATGTATTTTTCTATGTTTTTCTGTGCAAAAATGTGTCATAACTTTTCCAAGAATCCAGTATTAACAACAACAAAAAGCCTGAGGTCATTTTGGTTGGGATTGTGTTGAATTTATAGATCAGTCTAGAGAATTTATATCTTAATACTGAACTTTCAATATTAATTATATTCAATATATTTATATTAATAATGAATACTGGATTAGTTTTTCTCAGCAGTCTTTTTTATTAATTTATTCATTTTTTTCTCATGAAAGAGAAACAGACAGAGACACACACCCCCATCAGGGTCCCCATGCTGAGATCCACCCGTTTCAGGTGGCCTGTATCGGGCACACAGACATCTGCAGTGCTCAGGTTGGTCCTGGAACACAAATTCAAAACCTTCCTGGGAAGCAGCAGTTAGCGTAGTGGCTATGTCGCTGGACTCCCAAGTAGTCGACCGCGGTTCGCGTCTCGGACCCGGTGGCTTACAACTCACGCTGGGCGCGTGTGCGTGCGTGCCCAGGATCCCGAGAGGAGAATAGAGGAGAAGGGATTGCGGCGTGACCATCCCCCCTGGGGGGTGATTTCTCGCTTTCTGTCTCTATGTCTCTCTCTGTCTGTCTGGCGAGCGCACGCGCCCTATAGCGAAAAACCTCTCCAAAAAAAAACCAAAAAAAACCTTCCTCATGTGCATCCAGGGTGTCACTGCTCGTCCCTCTCAGCGATGTTTTATACTTTGAAGTGTACAAGTCTTGTATGCATTTTGTTAAATTGATTCTAAGCATTTTATGTTTTCATTTTTACTGTAAATAGAATTTTCAATTTCTAATTATCAATTGCTTGTTATTAATATATAAAAATGCAATTGATATTTTCATACTGGCTTTGTATTCTAGAACTTTCCTAAATTATTATTAGTTCTAGTAACTGTTTCATAGACTTCTTAGAATTTTCTAGGTACATATTGTGGTCTTTCTTCCCAGAGAGATGCTGCTATGGCTGTTTCTATTCAGTCAACTTGATTCTCCTTCCAGAGATGGGTTTTCAGCATTAGTCTGCCATCTTCTCAGGTCACAGTATCCTGAATAATGCTACCTTTATTTTCCATCAACACTTGTCTTACAACTACCAGCTTCTGAGCACTGAGCAGCTAAACATGGATCCAGCCACTGGCCTGGACCTGCAGCTGGTTTGGTTACAATAAAACAAAGCACTCAAAGCAGCTCGCCCCCTTTCCCCACAAAAAAAGAATTTTCTAGGAATAGGACATGTCACTGGCAAATAGTTACTCCTCCTCTTTTCAAAATGCATTCCTTTCATTTCTTTCTTGCTGCATTGCAGTAGCTAGGACTTCCAGTGCAATGAATTGCTCCCGATTTTGGGTGAGGACCATTGCACACTGTGTGTAGTGATGGGCTTTCATTGCACACTGTGTGTAGTGATGGGCTTTTTGGGGGTGACCTTTACCACACTGAGGGTGTTCATTTAAAGTTTACTGATTTTATCATAAATGTTATATGATTTCAAGTGTTTTTCTGAATTTAGTGAAGCAAGTTTATTATCCTTTATTCTGTAACTATGGTGAATTACATTGATTTATTTCAGTGATACTGTTCTGCATTAGTTTTTAGTGTCTGTTCTATAATCTCCTAAGGCTACAAAAACTATTCAACAATTAAACTTTTTTATTTTTACCAAATCTAATTTGCAAAAATATACTAACTAGGGGTTAGCCTTTGAAATAAATCTTGATTTAAGAAATATCACAGAAATTGATAATAATCAAGTAACTTCTCCTTAAAAAAGCAGTAGGCTCAAGAGAAAAGGAAATTCTTACAAATGTTCAAAAATCAGTAATTCCTGCATGAGGCAAATTATTCCAAAAAACAGAAAAAGAATTCAACTAAGCTCTTTTGATGAGGTTAGTGGCCTTAGCTCCAAAACCAGATAAGAACAGTATAAAAAGTTACATTATCTCATTTATAAACATGAATTTAAAAATATTGAATATAATTTTAGATACAGAAATATAATTTCATTTTTAATAATTTATGAGTAGTAAGGTTTATTCCAGAAATAAAAAGGTGTCTTAACTTCAAAAGAATCTATTAATATAATTCATTAATTAACAGACATAGGACAAAAAATTATACAATTATTTCAATAAATTTAACAAGTCCACTTAATACAATTATATAATAAGATAATTCTTATCAATTAGGCACAGTAAGAAATTTCCCTAACGTCTTAAATATTTTATTTCCAAAAACTACAGCAAATATTAAACATTTGGAGAAAATTTTCATGCATTCCCTTTAAGATTATGAGCATGACAAGATATCCATTATCTCTGCTAATGCTTAGACACAATTAAAATACTGGCCAACAATATAATAAATGGAAACAGTAAACATAAAAATCTGAAGGGAATTGGTTTTACAGATAATATAACTATTTATATAAGAACTAGTCAAAAGTTCTGTTTTGTTTTTGTTTTTTTTTTTTTTTTCAGAAATGAAAAGGCTCATACTAAAATTTACAGATTGCAAGGGACCCAGGATCATCAAAACAGCCTTGAAAAAGAAAGTTAGAGGATCATACTTCTCTATTTTAAAACTTATTTACAGAGGCAGCAACTAACATAGTAGGCTGCTAAAGACTCACATATCAATAAAACTCACATATGTCAATTTCTGAAAGTCCAGAAATAAAACCTCGTATCTATGATCAATTGATTTTCAACACGGTTGTCAAGACTATGCAATAAAGAAAGAAAAGTCTCTTCCAATAAATGGTTCTGAGTTATCTGTAAAACGTGAAAAAAAGAAGTGAGATCCCCACCTCATGCCATATACAGGATCAACTCAAACTGGATAAAAGATCTAATTACGGAACCTTAACTAGAAGACTTTTAGAAGAAAACGGAGGTAAATCTATGAGGTAAATCATAGAGGTGACCTGGACTTAGGAACAGATTCTTACACATGATACCAAAAGCTCAGGCGACTAAAAAGAAAGTTAAGCATAGTGGTGTATGCCTGTAATCTCTGTGGCAGGACTGTGAGCTTACGGACGGCATGGACGACACAGGGACACCCTACCTGAAAGAGCCAGGCAGGGTGGGATGTGCCTGTGGTCCTGGTTACTGGAAGAGCTGATCATGACACAGTGAGATCTTGTCTACATCACACACACACACAAACACACACATATGCTTGGAAGGCTGAGGCAAGAGGATCACAACCCAGAGATCTTGTCTCCAACACCCTTCCCCCAAAAAGATAAATTAGGCAACATCAAAATTTAAAACTCTGGGCTGGCTCAGTAGCTAACATGCTACTCAAGCAATACTGGCTTCATATAGAACATCATGGGTTCAGTTCCCCAGTCACCTATACACACTAGTGCCGGTAACTAGTCTGGCTGACTGGGATGTCTTGGAACAGGGGGTGGGCAGGACACAGTGGGAAACCCTGTTGAGGATGCTTATCTTTCTTTTCCCCTCCCTTGCTCTCCTGTTCTCTCTCATTCTCATAAAAGGGAAAACAAAACAAAACAAAAACAAAACAAAACAAACCACCCACAACAAAACAAAAAAACCTTAAACTATTGTGCATCAAAGGACATGATAAAGTAGAAAGGCAAACCATCATATTTATTGATAAAGAACCTGTACCTAGAATATGTAAAGAATTCTTACAACTCAATTGCAAAAAAGATAAGAAACCCAATTTAAAAACTAGCTCTTGCTGGACCCCCCACATGGCTGACTGTGGTTCCAGTCCCAGACCTGAAGGCTTGAAACTCAGGCTGCAAGCATGTGCATGTGTGAACAAGATCCCAAAAGAAGAATGGAGAAGGGATTGTGGCATTGCCATCTCTCTGCCCCGGGGGGTAGGGAGGAATGTGATTTCTCGCTTTCTGTCTCTCTGTCTGATGAGCACATGCTCCCTATAGCAAAAATCTCTCTTTAAAAAAAAAAATCTAAATAGTTCTCAAAGAAGATATACAAATGGCTGATAAGCACAGGAAAAGATCCCTGGCATCATTACTTATCAGGAAAATGCCTACGAAAACCACAATGAGATGTCACTTTATATCCAGTAGGCTAGCTAGAATTTAAAAAATGAAAACTGGGGGCCAGCAGGTGGCATGGTGATTCAGGTATTAGACTCCCATATGGTTGACTGCAGTTCAAGTCCCAGACCTGGTGGCTTGAAACTCACATCAGGTGCATGTGCGTGCATGCCCAAAATCCTGAGAAGAGAACAGAGGAGAAAGGATTGAGGTGTGGCTATCTCCTTGGGGAATGATTTCTTGCTTTCTGTCTCTGTTTCTCTCTGTCTCTCTGGTGAGCACATGTGTCTATAACAAAAATCTCTCTCTCAAAAAAAAAAAAAAAGGCAACTAACATATAATGGTGAGAATACAGAGAACTTGGAAATCACACATATTAAGGGTGGGAATGTATAATATAATGATACAACTGGTGAAGGATTTTTTAATATAAAATTTATTTGCATATGAGTAGAAAATTTCTGAAAAGACAGGAACTTTAACAATAGTTTGGGGAATTAGAAACGAAGGTGAGGGAACCAGCAGTTAGCGTAATGGCTATGTCGCTGGACTCCCACGTGGTCGACCGCGGTTCGCGTCTCGGACCCGGTGGCTTACAACTCACGCCGGGCGCGTGTGCGTGCGTGCCCAGGATCCCGAGAGGAGGGTGGAGGTGAAGGGATTGCGGCGTGACATCCCCCCTGGGGGGTGATTTCTCGCTTTCTGTCTCTATGTCTCTCTCTGTCTGTCTGGCGAGCGCACGCGCCCTATAGCGAAAAACCTCTCAAAAAAAAAAAAAAAAAAAAAAGAAAAAAGAAAAAAAAAAAAAGAAACGAAGGTGAGACTTTTTGTTTTAAGTGTTCTACAGGATACATGTGCTTGCTGGAGGGAGGGAGGGAGGGAGGGGGGGGAGAGAGAGAGAGAGAGAAGGAAGGTGGGGGGAATGAGAAATCACCCCTAATAGGATAGCCGTATCACAATCCCTTCTCCTCCATTCTCCTTTTATGCACACACACTTATTCGCTCAGCATGTTTTTCAAGCCACTTTTAAGCCACTGGGTCCAGGGCTTGAATCAGACTGTCAGCCATGTGGGATCCAGTTATCTTAACCACCATGCCTTTGGCTGGCCCATGAGGGGGCTTTTTACTTTGATGTAATATTTTTTTTAAACAAAAACATATATAATAAGATAAAGGAAATTTTTAGACTGACTAGTATTTCCAGCCTAAGCATAAGGAAAGGGAGGAGGGAGTGGTGTAACTTTTTTCTAGGTATAAGAAAAATTAAAGAACAAAGGATCACTTTGCAAACAAGTGGTTAGAAAAATACCTCAAAATTAGGAGCTTTTGGGTGATTAGGCACAACTTTGAAACAATGGTTTTAAAAAAATAACAAGAACCTAACAGATTTTTCTTCTGTGGCAAATACATACTGATATACAGAAAAAACAGGTTATTTAAGAATAAAACTAAAGCTAGTGCCTCTGACAAAAGATAATTAAGGATGTAATGATATACTCAAGCATCACTCTTTAACTTCAAATTTTAATGTAGCAAATATCAGTTTTTTCTGATTAGAAGTTTTAAAACTGAAATTAAAAATGGAAAGTTACCTTTCTTATAAGGTGGTTTTCAGTGTCTGCCACATATATGATATTATCCATTATCGCTACACCCTGTGGAGAATTAAAAGTTGACTCTGAAAATATTCCATCTTTTCTTCCAGGATTAGGTCCTAAAAGACAAGATAATCATAAGACACAATTTTCCCACTTAAAAAGTGATTTCTAGATAACCCCCAAAAAAATATTTACTGCAGAGATTTCAATATGAGTAATGTGATATTGTACCTAAAAGTGAAAATGTTTCTCAGGCATTTATTTTTCTCAAGAGTGAGTTTTGCTAATGGCAGGGCTTATAAGATTACTATAACAGTACACTTAAGTACAGTAGCATATTCAAAAGAAAATAATTTAAAAAGCATTTTAATTACCTATTATTTAGACTAGAAAAAGTTAAAAATAATCTTAATCTTTCTGCAGCTGTAATAGATAAATGATTTTTAATAAACTTTGCAAATATGCTCCTTTGATAATATAATAAAAATTATGAACCTTTTCTCCAAAAATATTACTATATCCTATGTATTGACAGTCTGATTCAAGCATTTCCTAAGTGTCCAAGAATCTCAAGTTAAGAATTCCTCAAATCTACTATTTTGCTCTCTCACAAAGTCCTGTAATAGCTTACACACTTTGAGAGTGACATGAGTAGGCTATTCTGGTCTAACAGCCTACTTCTCAGCTTTTGTAATGCATGCAGAATTTCAAGGGTAGAGACTATTAACACAATAAAATAAAATGCTATTTTTATAACCAGGGGACATGCCATTCCAGCCTCTAATCAGCAGTTCCAAACTGCTTTGCAGAACTCTACTGTCCTAGATGTTGGTAAAAGTAGTAGTATAATGTAGTGGCTAGGAAAAGAAGTCACGGGACCAAGAGACTAGGTTTACATCACATCTCTACCTCCTCTTTCCTGAAGATTTGGGCTAGTTCTCTGGGTGTCAACTGTTCTGTAAAATGGAACTACTTAAATCACAGCACCGTAAGGATGAAAATAAATTTATACACGTAAAGTGCTTAGAATAATGCCAGGCATAAATGTTTGCTATTATTACTATTACTAATACTGTCATTGTTGTTGATACTGATGAAAGTTCCCTGAAAAAAAATAAATAAAAAAAAAGAAAAGGAATGAAATCCTGAGTTCTGTGGTCACTTTGGACGGGAAAATATTTTACACTATAACCTCCTATTAGATATTCATGAGGCACATTAGCAGAGTAAAAGACAAGAAATCCTATGACATCACCACCAACCAAAATCTATTAAATTATATCAAATAGTGTTCCTTGAGTATATATGACCAAAGAATTCTTTTGAAATACTAAACAATAACTATTAATATATCATGAGATAACAGTATTCTGAAAAACATGCTGGGAAATGTAGCTTGCTTCTGGCTTCTCTGTTAACAAAGGAAAATATCCACCAATATTATTTTGGAAATTATAGAAATTATTAAAAATTCTTCTAAACCATGTAAATCCAAGCTGCTATAAAAGACACTCTCTGAGTAGTAATTCACAGCTGCCTGTCAAAAATCAAAATACTAAGTAGCCAGAACAAAACAAACACCACAAAACACAATGCAAACTCTAATAAAAACAGCCATGAGATATAAATAATTGAACAGCTAAGAGAATAATACCTTGCCATACTAAGAATAGCACCAGGACTTAGGAATATTATTACCTTATTTGCATTAGGCATTCAGATAGCCCCACTTTAAGTACTAATACTGTGGCTGTCACTAAAGGAGGACTGATCACAGAGATGAATTATTTTTCTCTTTGACTAATACGCGGTTAGATGTCAGTTTTCCCTGGATAAGTGACATTAATAAAAAAGTACTTTGGTAGATTTTGTTAATTATGTAGCTGTTAAGAAGGGGAATTTTAAAATCAAAAACCAGGAAGATATGTAATAAAATGATCTATGCTTACATGATACTTATACTGTGCTCTATGTACCCAGAGGACATGGATTTAGAAGTATACTTAAGTTGCTATGGAAGAAAATACAATCTTCTACAAATCTTAGCTTATAAATTTCACAATCTAAATCTTAAGTTCCTGGAGTATTGCCCTGGTCTTGAAAAAGATGTGGCTATATCTTTTTGGGAAGTAAACATAATACTAATACTTTCATTTAAAGTATCTGAAATCCAAAAATCTATTTCTCCCAATACACAAATGGGGCAGTTTTGTAAAAAACAAACAAAAAAACCAAGATGGGATATCTAAACATACTTAAACGCTACAATTTATTGACTCCTTTTGATTGGAAGCTTTTTGGATATATTGTCTTGCTTATTTTTATGAGGTAATGAGGCAAAACACATCATGTATCGTAATCATAGGCAGACGTTACCTCCGATGCTGTATTGGATTTGTCCATTCTTCCCAACAACCAAAATTCTATGATGTCCAGTGTCTGCTATTACCAATCTGTTAGTAACATGGTCTACTGCTACTTTGCCAGGAAACAGCAATGGTGAAGGTGGCAAAGAATCTTTGTAGAGTTTTATTCCAATTTTATTATCTTTGATCTGTCCTCTGTCTTTGTAATACTTTAAAGCTATTGAAGTATATAAAAATAATTTATCTTTGTGTCCCTCTCCAATCAAAGAAAACAACATGTTTCCACGGGGTCCAAGTATGACCAGCGTTGGCCAACAAGAAACTTCTAGCTCTTGCCAAAGGCTGGCGTCTGCATCGTTAACCACAGGGTGGGTGATATTGTACCGTAGAACAGCACTCTTAATGTTATCCAGGACTTTTTCGTTTGGAAACTTAGCTGAGTGAACACCAATAACCAGAAGACCATCTGAAAGGAAAAAATACATGTTAAAAATGATGAAATATCATCATCCTCATGTTAGCTTGTTTTTATTAATAAACAGTCAGCAGGTTAAAAACAGAAAAGATAGAACTACATTAGTATCATGAACTACACTTAAACACATATAAAATTAACAAATACGGGCCAATCCATGACATTGTGGTTAAGGCAGGTGGATCTCCCATGACTTACAGCATGGTTTGAGTCCCAGACCTGGCACCTTGAGAAACATGCCTGGCTTGTGTGCATGCGTGCCCAAAATCCCAAGAGAAGGGAGAAATAGAGAAAAGAATGCAGCATGACCATGCCCCATGGGGGGTGCTTTCTTACTTCTCTCTCTCATTTCTATCCCCCTCAGCCCCCGTGAACATGTGCACCCTCTAGCCAAATTAAAAGGAAAAAAAAAGAAAAATCTAAATCTCATGACAATCTTTTCTTTTTTCAGTTAAAACATGTTTTTATTCATTCACAATAGAGCATGTACACCTGAAAATGACAGAGAGAGAAAGAGAGAGAAATGAGCACCCTCCACATGGTCTGGTCACACTGAAATCCTCTTCCTCCAGTCCTCCAGCCTATCAGATCTTGAGCATTTGAGTGCATGCCCAGCATGTTCTGGGCTGACTGGGCTGGGGACCTGAACTATGGTCCTCATGTGGAATCTGGCTTCTCTTAGGCAGTGTATTACCTATGCCATGGAGTCGACCATATCATGACAACTTTGATAGCTATGACATTAAAAATACATATGATCTAATTCATGAGGCTACTGCAGGATTCAAACTCTTCATACCCTTTACCTAGGCATCTATTTCCAACTTCATTTTGATTTTCCCCACTATGGAATTATGATATATAAATATTTTGCTTTACATTCACAGTTCCTGGCTCTTACCTATTTGGACTTTTGTCCTCGGTTCCTGAAACTCCCCAAGGCAGGCCACAGACCTGGTCATAAGATTAAGACCCTCATTCCAGAGAGGTCCTGCTGCATTTCCCCACCCAGTCTATTAGCACTTCATGCCTACATCTTGAAACTAAAACAGACAGGGTTAGAGAGCTTCTAGACAGCTCAACAAGTGGAAGCTTGCAGAAAGGTGAACAAGAAACTCATCCATATGCCAGGAGGGTAGTGCTTCCAAACTCCATGAGCACTGAAGCTCCTGCACTTGGGATCCTCCAGACTTCACCCTATATATCTCTATCTGGCTATTTATTTATATCCTTTAAAATATCCTTTATAATAAATCAGTAACTCTTAGTGTTCCCCTGAGTTATGTGAGCCACTCTAGCAAATTAATTGAGAAAGAGAAAAGATTGTAGTAACCCTAACTTATACCTAGTTGATTAGAAATTACAGAGGCCTAGACTTGAGACTGGCATCTTAAGTTGGGAATGTGGGTCTGAGCCCTCCAGGTAGGTAGTATCAGAACGCAACTGGATTAGAGACACCTAGCTGGTGTGTGTAGAACTGAACTGACTGCTTGTGATGGAGAAATATCCCCACACGTTTTGGTATCTTATACCTGGTCTGTGTTGAGAGAAGAGTGGAAAACAGTTTTCCTGATAAACCTTCCTTTCCTGACTTGCTCTGAGAATGGGCCTAGTTTGGGGACCATAAAGGGGTCTAAAACTCCAACAGAAACCCCACTGCATTTCTGGTCTCAGGAAGCAGGGAAATTGGAGAGTGTGGGGAAGTCCTAAGGAGAAGAGAACTGAAAAGGTGATTCCCCATTTTCAGTACACTCACAAGTCTCAGTCAAACATCTAACCTACACACATATGAGACAGACTTAAAAACGTGTAGCAAGTGCTTAGAGAATGGAGAACTGAATTACTGGGTTGACAGAAGGAGAGAGAGCTGATGAGAAACAAGACAGAATTCATCATTTGAATCAACAAGGTCAAATGTCTATTAAACAAAGCCATAGCCCAGTCACTATGATGGAGTGGTAATGCAAGTGCCCTGCAAGCGTGGAAGTCATAAGGCCAATGGCTGGTTTGGATCCCTGGAAAAAATAACTAAAAAATTTTAGAACTTATAAATACCACATTGAAATAAATTCACTAGATGAGCTCAATAGTAAAAAGGAGATGACAGAGGAGTCAATGGCAACATAAATTATTTATCTAAAGATCATAGAAAGAAGATTGGGGTAGGGGGAAATGAACAGAATGTCAGGGACTTAGGAACAGTTTCAAAACTCTAAGTGTAACTGGAGTCCCAAACAGAGAGGAGAAATGGATTGGAGGGGAAAAAAATTGAGTAACACTCAAACATTCTAAATTGGTTAAAGATACAAACTCTATTCAATTCTATGAACATCAGCATACATCAAATATGATGAGTTGAAAGAAAATCACGTCTTAACACAGAAACCAACTGCCGAAAACCAAAGATTAAACACATATGTGTACAGTCACATATATACTGAAAGCAACTAAAAGAAAAGAAACAGGGACCAGCAGTTAGCGTAATGGCTATGTGGCTGAACTCCCACGTAGTCGACTGCGGTTCAAGTCCTGGACCTGGTGGCTTAAGCTCACACCAGTTGCGTATGTGTGAGTGCCCAAGATCCTGAGAGGAGAATGGAGGAGAAGGGATTGCGGCGTGGCCATCCTTAACGGTGAGTGATTTCTCGCTTTCTGTCTTTCTCTCTCTCTCTGTCTCTCTAGAGAGTACACACGCCCTGTAGCAAAAACCTCTCCAAAAAGAAAAGAAACAGTGCGGAGTGGCTGTGATTACCTAGGGACTGAAGTGGGGTGGTGCAGAGAAGTAAGAATTTCATACACATTACTTGACGTCTCCGTTCATCAGTTTTCTCATGTGGTAAACAAGAAAAATAATAGTAACTACCTTACAAATCTGGCAGATTAAAAAAGAACATCTGTGTATAGCATTTGGCATAGTAACTAACACAATTTTTTCACCTTAACCCCTCAAAAGATTTTACTATTTTTTTAAAGTTACAAGTATTAAGGTAAACAATAAAAGAAAAATATAAACTTTTTTTTAAGAGTATTTTTTTGCTATGGTGTATGTGCGGTCTCTGGAAAGACAGAGAAAAGGCAAAAAATCACTTCCTGAAGGGAGGCCACACCACAATCCCTTCTCCTCCATTCTCCTCTGGGGATTTTGGGCACTCATGCACATGTGCCTGGGATGAGTCTTAAGCCGCCAGGTATGGGACTTGAACTGCAGTCAACTACACAGGAGTCCAGCAATGTAGCCATTACACCATCTGCTGGTCCCAACTTTTCTAAATATTAAAGGAATCAGTAAAATAAAATTGCAAAAAGAAGCACACCACGGTGAGAAACACAACAAATATAACCCAGATATGCATATGAACACAATACTTACACATAACAATCATGAACAAATATGAATGAATTTAACTTATCTATAGAAAGAAAAAGACTTGAATACATTTTGTACATAAAAGATACATCTAAAAGTGAATCGGGAAAGTTAAAATTAGAGCTAGATAGGAGTATACAAGGCAGATGATAGTGAAGAATACAAGAGTTGCAGATCTCTTCCCTTAGCTCTTCCAACTTGGGGACCCAGGTGAATGTTTAGCTTCAAGACAGGTGGCACCACCTTACTCTGCTAGTCACCCCACTCTCTAAATTGGAAGCTTACATGGTCCTCGTGCATTCCAGCTCATGCCTGCGGGTCCTAGTTAGCCCCTGCTCTCCTACTTCATATCCATCTTTCCTTTTCTATTGCCTAACCTGGCATCTTCAAGTTGAGGCACTATACACAGAAGCGACCTAGTGTCACCTAGACTAGATGGCCAGCTCCACAATTACATAAGGTCAACTCTCTATAATAAATTCCTTATTTTTCATTATTTCTACTAGTTCTGCTTCTCTGATCAAATCATGACAATTATATCATGACTATTACTGTTTGATCTTAGCTCTGCAATTACACGCATGAAACCTTCATCCATGCACTCACTGGCAGATACCCCTATAAACTTAGATATAAACTTAGGTCTTATCAGGTTTTTTCTAAGCCTCTGCCTTTACCAAGTATGGACAGCAACTGACTTTCTAACTTCCCTGGCATATTCAGTTACTACTATCCTAATCTTCAATGCCTGGCGCTCATAAAAAGAAAAAGAGGAAAACTAAGGGGAAGAGAGAGGAAATAATTCTTTAAATCCCATGGAAGTCAATTCAGCCAGGTATGGGGGGTTTGCAATAATGTAGCACAGTACAATAATAATAATGACCACTGCCTTTGTGATCAGAAGGAACAATGAGTGATCAGAGGACAAACTCATGATACTTGTAAGATATGGTCCTTTTTGCCCATCTGCTCTGGCAAGCTATGTGTAACCTGCTCCAGGAACGTGTATGTGGCTACCTGCCATGGTGTTGGTGCTGGGTAACTGCTACTGTGCTAAGAGCTGAAACTGACCAGAATTAACTGTACTTTCCAGTTCAAGCCTTCAATAGGCTCCAGAGCTCCAAAACAGACAGTCCATGCCAGCGCAATTGTTGTCTAGGTGGGGACAGATTGCTATTATGTTCAGTAAGTGTAATGGCACGAACAAGAAACAAAGGCATCTCAAACCTAAGAGCTACGATACCTTATTTCTTAAATTCATACACAGGAATTTATGAAAACGTGAGTTAGCTACTGGGAATATTTGAGTTCTCAATAAATATCTTTGATGAATAATTTTAAGATACAATCTAATTCTAGCCCATGGCAAAGTGGTTAATGCGGCTGAATCCCACATGCCTGACCAGGCAATTCAAATACCAGTTTGAGTATTGGACCCAGCATCTTGAGAAACATGTTGGGCACATGTGCATGCATGCTCAAAATCCCATAAGAAGGAAGAGATAGAGGAGAAGGGATAGTGGAGTGACCATTCCTCATGGTGATTTCTTACTGGCCCCTCATCTCTAAGAGGGTGCTCTCTGGGGGAGGGGGGATACAAAAGACACAATTTCTTACAATTTAAAAGCATCTGAAGTTTAAATTTCATGGCAGCTTTAATCTACCATTCCTTCCCACCCCCAGAGGTTTCTGCTATAGGGCGCATGCATTTGCTAGAAAGACAGAGAGTGATAAGAGAATCAGAAAGTGAGAAATCACCTCCCCCCCCGGGGGGAGGGGTGGCCACACCACAATCCATTCTCCTCTCAGGATCTTGGGCATGCACGCACACGTGCTCGGCTTGAGTTCAAGCCACCGGGTCCAGGACTCGAACCGCGGTCTACTACATGGGAGTCCAGCGACATAGCCATTACGCTAACTGCTGGTCCTTATCATTCCTTTTTTAAACTAAGTTTCAAGATATTTTTCATATTTGTTCATGTAACAGTCTAATTCCATCTTTACTCTCACCAGATACTTTTTTTATATACTCCAATAATACAGCTTCAATTTATTGAAATATAATTGAATTTTTAATTTTACTTACCCCATACTTTCTTTTTAAAAAGATATAAATAAGAATATATCTGATAATTTTTTATACTTCTAGAGTAAATACTTAAGTATACTCTCTTACATCTTCAGAATTTGTAGCACCATAAAAGAGGATTTCCTACCGTACTTTGAAAAACAGCTGTGATAAATCATTTTTTTAATGAAGCAAGATCAAAGAAAAAGTATGCCGTACTATTTTGCAATCTACTGTAGTTCATGTCATTCAATATTAACAAAAGCTTAATTACATTTCTTTTTTTCTTTTTCTTTTTGGAGAGGTTTTTGCTATAGGGCACGTGTGCTTGCCAGAAAGACAGAAAGAGAGACAGAAAGCCAGAAATCACCCCCCAGGGGGGATGGCCACACCACAATCCCTTCTCCTCCATTCTCCTTTCCTCTCGGGATCTTGGGCACGCACGCACATGTGCCCGGCGTGAGTTTAAGCCACTGGATCCAATACTCGAACCGTGGTCAACTACATGGGAGTCCAGCAACATAGCCATTATGCTAACTGCTGGTTCCTAATTACATTTCTTAATAAGAATTTTTTTTTTTTTTATTTCTGGTTTGCTATAGTGTATGTGTGCTTGCCAGAGAGAGACTAAGAGAGAGAGAGGAAAAGTGAGAAAGTACCCCCCAGTCGGTCGGGATGGCCATGCTGTAATACCTTCTTCTCCAATCTCCTCTTAGGATTTTGGGCATGAACACATGCCTGGCATATTTTTTGAGCCACCGGGTTGGGACTCAGTGCAAGCTATGTGGGATCCAGTCACCTCACCTTCTATGCCTCCTGCTGGTCCAGAACTTTAAATCTTTGTATCCCAGTGAGAAGAGTTTAAAAGTGGGGTTATGTGTTTCATACAAAAAGACCTTTTTAAATACATGATCATGCAAAAAAGTAAATTATGACTTTATCCTCAGAGAAAATTCATACTCAAAATGTTAGTTCTTTAGATAGGCAAACTATTATCACTAAACTTAACCCTTGATGAAAAGGCACATAGAGTACTTAATTCATAGATTAGAAATTATTTTTAGAATCACTGAAGTCTTGCCAAATGTCTACTCGCCTAAGAACAAATGAGTCACCTATTCTTCTAGTGCTTATGCTAGGACTAGAATTAAAGAGTAGATACCTTTATCAGAGTATGCGTGTTCTAATGCATGGAGATCAGGAAACAGGTGGATACAGTTTATGCAGCAGTAGGTGAAGAAATCAAGGATGACCACTTTTCCACATAGATCCTTATAGACAGAAATAGGCTCTTCTGTGTTCAGCCATTCTAATCCTGAAATTTATACAAAATAAGTCACAA
Organism: Tupaia tana; assembly: GCA_026018925.1. Taxonomy (NCBI): domain Eukaryota; kingdom Metazoa; phylum Chordata; class Mammalia; order Scandentia; family Tupaiidae; genus Tupaia; species Tupaia tana. The sequence goes on along the minus strand of JAKSZU010000010.1, from coordinate 24,255,751 downwards.
TGATTAAAGGGAAATAGAAAGAGAAAAATTTATCTAAATGATTTCCACTGTAATGTGAACTTTCTTTTTTCTAAGACTAGTACAAATAATCTAAATACTTTAAGAGTTAATAGCATTATTTAAAGGCTGTGGCAGTTACATTTATTTATTGTTTTGCTTATTAAGAACCACTCTTTCTACAAATAAAAGAAATAAAAGACATGATGTACCATCACGATTATAATAAGCCAAATAATTACAATTTAAGGGAAAAAAATAAGGCAAGTTGGCAGAGACTGAAACCAAAGAGGGAAGAAAGAAGAAAAGGAGGGAATGAGTGGAGGGCTAAGATTATAGGAGGGTATGGGATAGGAAAGTTGTGTCATTAGGCATTCTGAAATACAACAACAACAACAAAAACTACTAAATTTTTTTGGAAATACTATAATAATCTGTGTGAAAGGGGGGGTAAGATCAATATATTTAAGTAAATACAAGGGGGAAATATCAACACTAAACATAAACAATTAGGTATAAATGGGCAATTAAGAATAAAGGTCAAGTTTAAGAATGGTAAGATATGACTATCAAAATGGAGCAAAATGTATATAAGGATATACATACAAAAGCCTAAACGAATTTCATAAAAGAGAAGAAGCTGACACTGTTCCTGGATTTGGGTGAGCCCATAAATGCACATTAAAATATTTTCAGTGCAAAGTTAAACAAAATCCTAGAAGCAACATCCATGTAGATAAGAACACGTTCCCTTCTCTCCAAAGAAAATAAAATTAGAATCTCATTTATTTGTACTTTCAAAAATCAGAATATAATTCATTGACTATGATTCAAAGTTTTTTTCCTAATGTAAGAAAAATGTATTATTAGGTCTTTCATACTTCTGGTAATCCTGTCTTGAAGTTTTTTCTCACAGATCTAGTGGATAATTCTGTGGGAAAAGCAGAACAACAGTTTTGGTGAGGGGTTTCCAAAGATATGAGGCTGCAGACGTTCCAGTGAGACAGACCTCAATCCAAAACTTGAACTATGTACTATAAAAGTATATTTGCACTAATATTAAAAATATGGCATTAATATTTAACCTGTTTAAGAAAACAAAGATATGTTTCACACTTAGAAGTAAATAAATGCAGCTATTAAAACTACTAATTATCTCTTGAAACAAATATCTGGAAATATTTCATGGCAACTGAAAGCCAAAGCTGTGTAAATGAGTAACTATAGTAGTAACAGCTAATGACTAGCGATGCCCACTGGAGTCTAAAAAAAACCTCAGATGTATTTCTAACAATTAGTTCAAACTAGTGGGGTTTCAGTGTACAGAGACTTCTCAATTATCTATTTCGATAAACTCATAAATATATACCAAATCAAGTGATCACATGAACCGACACTGATTAATGTTTATTTACATGCTATTTGTAAAATGTTCATTAACCTATCTTCTATAATTTTTCTGTAGTCAAGAATAACTTTGATCGGGGTAGAGAAAGAATTATTACATTCTTAGTTATTTAGGTAGATATTTACCAGGCTTAATAATAAAATATTTTATTGTAACAGTAATTACAATGACTACAATAAAAAAGCCCTAACATTTATTAAGCTCACGTGTAAACTAAGAAATTTCTATCTATCTATCTATCTATCTATCTATCTATCTTATCTATATAGATAGATATCCTCCAATAGATAGATAGATAACCTCCAATCCATATAATAAACCTAGAGGTAAAACAGTAATTCCATTACAAGTGAGGAAGAAAGGCTTGGAGAAGTATCTTGCTCAAAATTGCATAATAAACTAATGGAATAACAAAGATATAATCCCAGGTCTATCTGAATCCACTGCACTGCTCCCACAAACAGTGTTTCTTCTAAGAAATGAACAAAGCATTCAGTTTTTTTTTAAATAAAGTGAGGCTTATGATTTCTTCATTATAGTTTATCAATAAAGAAATCAAGAAATATTGGTTGCTAACATTATGTCCTCAATAATCAAGTCCAGTAGAAAATCAGACTGCGTCAAATACAAAGCCTGAATATTTTATTATTATTACTTATGAGTCACAGAAGTCAAATCTCATAGTAATAAAATACGCTCACTGTAAATACAAACAAAATACAAAAAAAGTAGACAATAAAAACTCCCCCACCCTAGCTGGTGTCTTGCTTGTTTGTAACATTGTACTCTATAACTACCTTACAAAGTTTTCCAAAAGTATGTATATTTTTGGTTTTTCTCTGATGGGCTAGGCATTCAAGCACCTGTTATTTAGTAAGAATTCCACAATATTTTAAATCTAATATAAGATTAATAATAAAAAATTAGCATTTGCTCAGGTGAGTGCAAAAGACTCCCAAAGACACCCAAGACTTTTGTCAGAGGCAGGTTCCAATATACCTCATGGGATGAGATAACTGAACCCTGTCACGTCCAACCAATTAACTATACATGTGGTTTCAGTGTCACACCAGGGCACATGCCAACACTAGCAGGCAAAACAATACCACTCCGGACCAAACAAGGTAAAAGTACAGTTTCATCTGCCATGACAAGATGCGCTTCAAAGAACGGCTGGGAATATCTGTCCCGTCGTTTTCCAAACGATCACACAGCCAGGATTCAAACTCTGGAGATAGCAGATTTGAAAATGACAAGTTTCATGACTTTGAATGGAGAAGTGCGTGTGGCATGGCTAAGAAACCAGCAAACTTGGGGCCTGTATAACTCAGCGGCTGCACTGTACTGGCTGAGCCCTGGGCTTACTGAACCTCCCCCGGGCCTCAGTTTTCTCAGCTGTAAAAGAGGATAATCAGAGGCCTTCGCTGGGTTGTGCAGAGGGTTAAATAAGAGGATATACCCTGAAGGGTTCAGAACTGTGCATCAGCTAGGATGATGCAGAAACAGGACGACGACGAGGCTGGGAACCAGACTTACAGGACAGGGTGGCGTGGACATGCCATCCTTGCCGACTCAGGCCCCTAAACAGCAATGGAAGGTCTATTGAATTAGCATCAGGTCCAGGCGGGCCTCGGGAGGGAGACGAATACTCAGGTCCCCGCCCTGTAGACACCCCGTCTGTCACTGCCTGGGGACACTCGGGCAAGGAGGATCCGCGGATCCCGCCTATCCCACGGCCCAGGGGAGGGCGCGGCCCCGAGGAAGGGGAGGTCCCGGGAGAGGCCCCTCACCTTCCGGAAACTCGGGGCACCGACAGGTCCTGCTCCCAGCCGTCCACCTTCTGCAGATACTGGTAGACCAGGCTATCCTTCTCCTGCTGGGTGACGGCGTCGAGCAGCGCGTACTCCAGCGACGTCTGCGCGGGCAGCAGGCCCGAGAGGCTGCCGCCCCGAGCCCCGGGCGCCGCCATGTTCCCCGGGCTGCGGAGGCGGCCGCGGGCGCGAGGGACGGTCCGGCCGCGGAGCGAGAGGAAGCGTCTACCCGCCTCGGGTTGGAAAGTGCGGCCTAGGTCTCACCCTCCGCCAGCCCCACTGCACGCCAGCCACGCTTTTGTCTTCTTTAAGCATACGTCCAAACGCCAAAGTCCAGACCGCCGCGATCCCCAGGCACGTAATTGAACTGCTGTCCCCAGCCTCCCCGCCCCTCCCAGGTCCCCTCGCCACAGCCGAGCCTGGACATTCGCGGCGCCAGATTCAACACGGAAGGGCTTCCGGGACAGCGTGCTAGAAGCGCTAAGGGAGCCATTGCCCTACGCGCCACTTTGACAACCAGGTTTTAGAACAAGCTAAAAAACGATCATAGGACTTACAGGAGCATACTTAAAAAAAAATTTTTTTTTAAAAGTTTGGCTCTTATACCAGAATCAGCCGATTCGACACGACCCTGGCAGCGGGAAGCTATTCCCGCCAAGACGTGAAAGGTAAAGGGGCAAGGATACACGCAAGAAAGCTTTTTTGAGATGGGAGTGACTAGCCAATGGCTTTGACTTACACACAAATACAGTGTTCTGTCTCCCCAGGAGTGCTGAAAGTGCGGGCATGAACTGCCTGCCAGGCTAGTGGGTGGAGGGGGTGCTGGAGGGAGCGCATGCAGCTGGAGCTGCTCCCCCGGGGGCGCGGGCGGCAGGTGGGCGGCGGCAAGGGGCATTGAGTGACAACACTGTCTTCCGAAGGGGAAGGCACTGGTGGCCTGTGGCTTGGAGGGAACTAGCTGTGCTCAACCTGGAGAAGGTGTGGGCCCCGCTCACTGGCCTTGCAGGTTACAAAGTCCGTACGGAAGGTAAAGGCAGTGAAAACATCTGGAAAGTGACCTCGTTGTTGAAGCTGGTGGAGAGAGGGTTGACCACCTAGGGACAGGCCACCTCTGTGGTCTGGATACCGCATGTACCCTTAGTACTAGCACAACGTCACGTACTTTAACTTTGTTCAGTGTGCAGGGTTCGTTCATCGCTGCTGGAAGAGAATAATGGACTGACCCAGGACACCAAAACGGCTCAATATCTACGCATCACCCGATAAGGGCAATGATTTTTTTTCTTGTTCTGTTTTTCTTTTTTTCCAAATCATACACCTCTTTGATGTGTGTTCCTAGTTTTACTATAAACTGAGGTATCAGCCACGTGGTGTTTGGAATATCTACCGAGCCAGTTGCCCAGCGACTGTGGTTGGATTTATGAATTATTTGAACAGTTGTCACTTGAAAGAGAACTGACAGTAACTTCATAATAATTTTACAAAGCTCTTCCTGAGAATAAGCTGTTGAGCATATACTCTCCATTAGGTCTTAATTTTAAAGTATTATTGACTCTTATTTTTATGAATCAAGTAAGTCCTGGAAAAAGCTGAGATACCTGAATGAAGTAGCCAAGATGGAAAACTTCCCTTATTCTCCCTGTGATAAGTTCTCTTAACTTTATGGCATAAGTGAACAGCAGGTATTCTCAGGTGTAAGGTTTGTAGCTTGTCAGTATATTCATTCCCAGAGCTTTAGACTCCCATTGGTTTTGTTACTTTTGGTTATTTCTCAGCAAAATAATTACATTAAATTTTTTGTAACAAGAAATGGACTCTCAATTTTCAATATACCTAAGATTAGTGCTTTTTAAATCATAAAATTATTTTGCCATGTTAGAAGACACTTTTTCAGAAGACGACATCTGGGAATACAAATCCAGAAGAAAACCCAAACCAGTACGTCCAAATAGTTGCTCCGAACATATTCCAAAATCTGTTGGAAAAACAACAGATGAAAAAGACCAATCAAAACGGAACAGAAACAAAAAAAGAACTATAGATGCCAAAGGGAAAGTGAAGGACCATGCTAGGTGCCTCGGAGAAACAGATTGTCAGACTTGTGTTGCTTCTAGTCAGAATTCAAGTTGTGAAGATGGTCTTCAGCAGTCCCAAGCCGGGGAAACCACTCCACGGAAGCCCTGTAGAACTCAGAAGAACAAACAAGTGTCCCCAAAGATACGTCCAGTTTATGACGGATACTGCCCAAACTGCCAGATGCCTTTTTCCTCATTGCTAGGTCAGACACCTCGATGGCATGTTTTTGAATGTTTGGAATCTCCACCAGACTCTGAAAAAGGTAAGATTACAAAAAAAGGTAATTATCTCTGAATTGACTAATTGCATTATGTCCGATATATCCATTTAGTGAAATGAGTAAGACAAGCAGTAGACCGAAAGAGGAGAAACACGATACCAATCAATGGTCCAACTGTAGAAAATGCTGCAAAACTTAAGACAGTTTAAATGGATTTTAGTATTTCATAAAAGTTTCTAAACATCTCACTTTTTATCAGTGTTAATTGAACAGTTACCGTGCTAAGTACTTTGGCTCTGTTTTATACTTATTTGATTCTTACAATGACCTGTAAGTAATTGGTATTAACATTTCACAGATAAAGTGTTCTTAAAAGTTAAAGAATAGGCCCATTTAAAAAAAAATCTTTTGTGCAATTGTGTAGAAAAGTACAAATACAACTGGGTTTCTTTTTCTTTCTTTCTTTTTTTTTTTAAGTTTTGCTATGGGGTGTATCCACTCGCCAGAGAGGGAGAGAGAGAGAGAGAGAGAGAGAGAGAGAGAGAGAGAGAGAAATCACTCCCCCGGGGGAGGGTAGATGGCCATGCCACAGTCTTTTCTTCTCCTATTTTCCTCTCAGGATTTTGGGCACACATGCACACATGCCCAGTGTGATTTTTAAGCTCCCGGGTCTGGGACTCAAACCACACAGTTGGCCATTTGGGATCTAGCCGGCTTAACCTCCATGCTACCTGCTGGCCCACAGCTGAGTTTCAAAATGTATTTGTATTGTAATCATCATGTTAATATACAGTAAGAGGAACTGGAAAAGAGTCTTTGGTGACTAAGATTCTAATATATATTGTGCCAAATTATAACGGAAGTAATGCTATCTATGTTTTTATTATATTTAAAAAATATATAATAAGTGTTGTATTTAACATGTAGGAAAATCTAGTTGGTATGTATGAAAATAGTTATGATTATTTGTACATTTTTAAATTATCTCATTTCTAAAAAAAAAACCTGAGTCGCAGTTTAAATAGTATTTGATTTAAAAATAATAACTAGCACCTCATAATATATGCTGGATTTATGTTACTATTTTATGCTGATATTTTTATTGTGCAGGTAAAAATAGCTATTTTCATAAGGCCTCAAAGTAGAACTGATGATTTTCTGTTTAACAGGTTAATTTATAGTGTTCATGTTGTTGAAGCTTAGGCTGCGCTGTAGTCCCATCATAATTTTTTCTTTATTAAAATTTACAGAGTGTCCTGATGGTCTTCGCTGTAGCTCAACAATTCCTTCTCATTACAAGAGATACACCCACCTGCTGCTAGCTCAAAGTAGGGCTGGTAATAACCCTTTTAACAGCCCACCACAGGGGTCAAATGGGACCAGTTCAGGCTCTCTTTGTAGCCTTGAGGGAAGATGGTCTTTGTCTCAGAAACAAACTGACCATTTAAAACATTTTTCTAATCCCTTGTTGATAACACAAGAAAATCTTAGTCTACAAAAATCTGAGACTCCAACTGAAGGCAATGAAAAGATTTCATCGAATATCCAAATGTCCCAAAAAACTTTACCACGTACACAGTTTGTTAAAGATGACACATTGGTAGAAGTTGGTTTGCCTGTTGCTCATGAAGAATTAGACTGCCAAAACAATTCAGAACTCATAGATTTGTCTTTGCCAGAAAATGACCTCAGCGACTGTGAAATCTCTTATTCTCCACTTCGAAGTGATGAAGAAGAAACTTATGATAGAGATGAAAAGCTGTGTGATTCACAGCAGGAATTATTTTTTACTGAAAGCTCTAAAGATGGCAGCCTGGAAGATGACAACAGTTCTGTTTTGTGTAAAAAACTCCATAGTCCTTTACTGAAGGACCAAGAGGACAGCTGCCCCAAAATGAACAGCTTCTTAACTCAGGATAAGGACAGCGAAGAATTGTATAGGTGCAGTACGCTAACTGATTCGTCTCAACTGATCTTCCAAAGTAGTGAGGGTAGTATGCTGTATGACACAGCATATTCTAATCACTGTTTTATGTTGTTTCCACCTGCATTAGCAGGCGAGGTTGCTGCTTCAAATGATCAAGACACTAAAGCAAGACCATGTGAGCCAGAATTTCACTCATCTCAATCACGTAAACAAGTATATGAGGAATCAGCTGTTTACAATCAAGTTTCTCTTCCATTATTTAAAAGTGAAACATCCAAACCTTTTGAAAGCCCAGGAGGAGGTTATCTTTCTAGTCATCCCACTCAAAGTAAAGTTAGAGAATTATCCAATGAAAACTCCAGTGCTAAGAACAATTCTAACTCAGCATGTTTTTGCAGAAAGGCATTAGATGGCATGAAAGATGGTAAAGTTACAGTTTTAAACACAGAAAAATTTTCTAGTACCACTACTGCTGAAGAGTCTTTAAAAATATTGCCTTCTGGTTCTAAGTGTAACGCAAGACATCCCTCTGCCAAGGCAATGAAGCAAATGGATATAGGTGTGTATTTTGGACTGCCACCCAAGAGAAAAGATGAGAAATTGCTGGGAGAACATGCATTAGAAGGGATAAAGTTAAATCCAGTTGTTAGTCCTAATGAAAAGGGGTCCCGGCAGCGCAAGAGGAAAGCAGAAAGCTCTTTAAGTGATTTGGAATTTGATGGAAAGAATTTAAATGAAAGTCAGCTCTCTGTGGAACTTTCTAGTGGGAGATCTCAGCGCAAAAGAAAGAGACTTAAAAAGTCAAAATCAGTGCAGGAAGGAACACATCAGAATAGGTCAGATCAACGTATTAATAGTACAGAAGTTGGAACAGTTCATTTAAGTAAAGATGAAGTCTTCATAAAATCAGCTCATGGCAGGCTACCAAGAGGGCCTGTGAAAACCTCAGCATTATTAAATGCAGGAGAATTTAGAAAAAGGACATGTCCATTTTATAAGAAGATACCTGGTAAGTGGAACTATCAGTGCTCAACTTTTTTGAACTTCATGTTCGTTGTCCATGGTGTGTGTGTGTGTGTGTGTGTGTATGAAACAATTTTTAGTGTTTCCTGTGCTATTTATGATATTTTATGAACCTCTAACATAAGTGTTTTTGTTTCGTTTTGGTTTGGTTTTTGCCTGTTTGGTTTCTTTCCTGTATTCAATTTAGCTAATTTTTTAAAGCATTGAAAGCATTGTCGATATACAAGGCACGGTACTATTACATAGATATTTCAAACTGTAGAAAGATTAGTAAGAGCAGCAGGGATTCAGCTTAATATTGAAGAAAGAATGGAATCTCTATAAGTAACTATAATAAGAGACAGTCTAAGCACTTGTGAGAAATACTAGATTTCAAAGAAAAAACGCATCATGACTTTCCCAACGACCCAATACAAAAGATGCAGTACTAAATAACTTTAAAGAAGGGAAATATCACAGATTGTACAAATCATAATAAATGCCAAACATTTAAAAACCATATTAAAACTTAGTTTCTCTGCATTTTCATAAATTTTAATTTCCCATGCCTTTATAAAGGAGTTAGCAGGAAAAAATGTATAGTGAAATGAATATTATAGTTGAAAAAAATCACAATTCTTTCTGCGAAAAGAATATAAAACAGCACGAATATACTTAGTTTCAGAAAAAGTTTTGTAAATAATAAGCAGCACCTCACAAAACCATGCTGGATTGTGTTAATATTTTGTACTGATCTTTTTATTGATGGTCTAGAGCTAGAAATTGTCCCAAATATCTCTGTAGAGAATAGCTTTCATGTATATCATAGTGCCAGTTTTTTTCTAAAGAATTACTTAATTTTATTTGTTCATTCATTATTTTAATTTGACCAGAGAGGGACATAGAAAGAGAGGGAAAGTGAGAAAGCAAGCCACCAGGTCTGGGACTTGAACCATGGTCAGCCATGTGGGAGTGTCCGACACCTTAGCCACCACACCACTAGCTGGCCCTCACCGTTTTATTTTTAATAATTATTTTGGTTACTAGTCTGTAGTTAAGTGAGCCTACAACATATTCCACATGTGAGAATCTTCAATAGAATCATGAAGTTGTGCTTATTTATGTGCATGTTGCTGGTCAGTATGCTTGTTTGTTTCATGAACCCATTTTCGAACAGGGTTTCTCGTCTTTTTCATTATTGCCCCTCAGGGAGCCATCTTGGGTATTTCTTTTTCTTTTTTTTTTTTTTTCCTTGTTTTTCTCCCACCTCCCACTTGCATGCTGCAGTAAAATTAAAAAACTATAGATATACTGCTTACTTTTTATTGTACTGTGGCACTTTGGAGGGCCCTAGCCTTTTGCAATATGTAAAGTTATTTTGGCCTTCAACCGTTTTTGCCCCTGAGAACCATATTACACTCACTGAAAATTCAGGTTTTAGAAGAAAGCGAGCATTCTTCTTTGACTGTTCTACAGAAAGTATTTCAAGTAACCAGTAAGTATCATGAAAATATTAAGTACAGCAAAACAGTAATTAGTTCAAAGCTTAATTTCATGATTTGTTTGTATGTTTTTTAGACTGAGGATATAATTATTCACAAAAGTTTCTCAGTGGGAACTTACAAGACTTATTCGTATCTTTAGTATCACTGTCTGCTAAATGTACTGGTAGAAGTTTAGTTCTAGTATTAGTATAAATACTATACTAATAAAGCATAGTTACATTGGAACCAGCAAGTGGCATGGTAGTTAAGGTGCTGGACTCCCACATGAATGACCATGGTTCAAGTCTTGGATCTGGTGGCTTGAGAATCACACCGGGTACATGTGCGTACATGACCAAAATTCTGAGAGGAGAATGGATTGCTCTGTGACCATCCCCCCTGGGGGGTGATCTCTGACTTTCCCTCTCTCTGTCTCTATCTCTCTCTGGTGAACACACATGCCCTATGGCAAATATCAAAAATGAGATATATATGTATGTATGTATGTATATACGTACATAAAATATTATATATATATAATATATAGTATATATATATACAAGTTATACACACATACACACACACACACAATAGTTACATTGAAAAAGAGGTGTAAAGAAGATAAGTAATCCAATCAGATGTCTTTGTTAACTGTTGCTCTGCCTGCTATCTTGGCATTTTCATTACAGGGACTGGCTTTACAGTTGATGCCTTCCAGTATGGCATGGTTGAAGGTTGCACGGCCTATTTCCTCACACATTTTCATTCTGATCATTATGCTGGATTGTCTAAAAACTTCACATGTCCAGTTTACTGTAGTGAGGTAAGTATAGTATTCTAAAATCTTACTTTGTAGAATGCTGTGAATTTCTAAACAACAGTTTGAAAATTAGACTGGTCAGATCTGTCATTCTACTAGAAAGAATATGAGAAACCAGATTGCACATTGAGGTTCTAAAATTAGATGAGTTAATGTCAATAGTTAAAATCAGTTTTTTAAAAGACATGTTTTAATACATGGAAACAATTGATAAACTCTTTCACAGTACCATAAAAACCTACGTTATCCAGTAAACATTAATCGAATGCCTAAATAGACAATGCAAGGCAAAATACCCAACTTCAAGGAGCTCATAGCTTCTAGGAAAACATTGGCAAATAATACCATAGTGGGATTGGTATTATAATAAAAAAAAAATGAACAGAATGAGTAGGAAGAAGGGAGTACTTTATTGTCTCCTAAGCTAAGATTAGAGGAAGTTTCATGGTGAAAGAGATACCTTGAACTACTAATTAAAAAGTGAACATTTTAATGCCTATTTACTAAGGGCTTTAGCTAGAATTTGACTTAATCCTCACAACGTCCTGGAAGTGTCTTCTTTTTATTAATGAAACAGAATGAGAGATTAAGTGACGTGCCCTAGGATACAGAGCAAATAATAGCAGATCTGAAATTTGAAAGTAAGTCTGATTTCAGGACCTGGAAGAAGAAAGAGGACATAGCATCCCAGGTAGAGAGTGGGGTATGTGTAAAGGCACAGGCACCTGAGAAATGCACCATTGCAGGCAATGCAGACAATAAGGAATGGCTGAAGTGTAAGATGGGGAATAACAGGACAGACACTCTCAGCAATGGGAAGGGACCAGAGCAGGATAGCCCTTTCATGGGTGAGGGACAGTCAATGACAGTTGTTCAAGCAGAGCAGTGATACAGTATTTCAGGAAGTTCTTCCTGACATCATGGAGGGTCTGCTTGAATATAAATGGGAAAACTAGGAGATAAAATACTTCTACTATATCATTTTACTATATCAGCCATGGTCACATTGCTGTTTTGCAGATAACTGGTAATTTGTTGAAGAAAAAGCTTCATGTGCAAGAACAATATATTCATCCACTGCCAATGGACACTGAATGTATAGTGAATGGTATCAGAGTTGTTTTGCTTGATGCCAATCAGTAAGTAGTAGAGTCACCTTCATAATAGCCCCTTTTTTAAATATTCAAAAGGAAAACATGTTGAATGATTATTTAAGAACTTTTTAATTAAACCTAATATTTGATATGTCTTAGAACATGAGGAAAACATGTATTCAATTATAGAATCCAAGAGTAAATGTAGAGAGAGTCTCTAAATGTATCTAGCCTATTTTTTTATCTGGTTTAAATCTCTACTCTTGACAATGAGATTCCACCAAGTTTTAGAAAGACAGAGAAAGACAGTGAGACAGAAAGCAAGAAATCACCCTCCAAGGGGGATGGCCACGCTGCAATCCCTTCTCCTCCATTCTCCTCTTGGCATCTTGGGCATGCACGCACATGCGCCTGGCGTGAGTTTAAGCTACTGGGTCCGTGACTTGAACCACGGTCAACTACATGGGAGTCCAGCAACATAGCCATTGCGCCAAGTGCTGGTCCCATCCATCTTATTTTTATAAGTTTTTTTTTTTTTCATATGCCAGTGAAATGGAAAGAAAGACAGAGACAGCACCCCAAACAGGCTCTTGATACCATGATCCACCCTCTGTCTTCGGCCACCTCTAGATCATGGTCACACTCATGACTGGCATTCACAGGGAGTTCTCCAGATTCAATCTGAGAACCTTCCCATATGGGATTGTGTAACAGGGTGTAGCATTGTACTGCCATACCACCATCCTACCCTCTTATTTTTTTAAAAATACTTTAACATGTAACTGCTGTTTTTTACAAGATAATCTTCGCCATTTTCTTTAACATTTATATAAATTAGCAACTTATACACCATTCAAATACCAGACCACTAACTCTCCCCACCCAAAAACTAATAAATCCTTCAGGCTTTGGTACTAAATAGTAATAAGATTTTTTTCATAGAAATCATTTCCATTTTCTCTCTTTTAAAAAAAAAATAGATCAATTACTATCAGTATTTATGTTGTTAAAACATAGCTATCATGTACACTTCTTTCTGCTTTGATGGATGTTAGCCTCCTGTACCATAGAGGTCATAAATGTTTAGAGAAAGACTGACTCTAGGTTCCTAAGATCTGGGCCAAAGTTACATTTGTTTCAGATTGCCTTTTTTTTTTTTTTTTTTTTTTTTTTAACATTTGTATTCTAACTTTGCTGCTCTTTTTCTAAGCACCAATTGAGTTCTGGTTTTAAAGTCAGCTTTATTGAGGCATTCACCATAAATCACATAGTTAGCATAAACTATCTGATCAAGCTAGTATATAAAACATTTTTATCAGGCAGAATATTTAAAGAACTCAGAGCCTATTTCCCTAGAGTCGGCCAAGGGCCAGTCCTGAGGACAGGCCTTTCTTGGGAATGTGCAGTTGGAGCAGCACAGGCCTGCCAGGTTAATCCTTTCCTGCACACCAATCCTTTTTTTTTTTTTTTAATGTAAATTTCTTTGAGTTAAGGTATTGCACTTCTATTACAGTACAATGCTTTGTCATCGTGGTCCGCTAATAAACTATGTTAATTTGTTAATATTTAAAATAAGTGTTCTTCCTTCAAGCGCTTTGCCTGTGTTAAGAATATTTCTTTATATTGTTTGTGTTCAGCTGTCCAGGTGCTGTCATGATCCTTTTTTATCTTCCTAATGGTACTGTCACATTACACACCGGAGACTTCAGAGCAGATCCCAGCATGGAACGATCTCTTCTCACAGGCCAGAAAGTCCACACGCTGTACTTAGATACAACGTAAGAGAGGCAGACTTTCTTTGTATGCATCTTTTTCCCACTGACAGCATTTGCTCTGAAAGTGTCAATAATTTGAGCATTTGCACAAGTAATAAAAATGATGACTTATTGCCAATTATTATTTTAAGGCTATTTATGAGAGCAATGCTATTTGAAAAAATGTACTTGCTTAGAAACAACTTTGAGATTGTATGACTTAACTGACTAGAGATCAAATTATTTAGAAAATATTTTTATATGAGAATCCTGTTAGCAAGACAAAGAAGAAAAATTTGAGAGCCAACTTTAGGAAAACACCCTCTGGTAATATCCTTTCAAAATATCCATGTAGCAATTAAGTATAATTGTGAAGAGAAAATGGAGGCCAAAATGTGATTCTATTTCAAAATTACTTCTGTTCTTTCCTTAAAAAGGTAACATGTATGTGACAGCTTTCATTTCCTGAGTGCTATAAATATAATGGCATATGCTATTATACTTTAATGTTATATATATGTATGTATTCCTGGCTTTATTAAGGTATTGACAGATTAAAATTTTATGTATTTATGGTTTAGAACATGATATTATACGTTAAAGTACCTCATCAATTTGAGGATGGTAAAACAAATATAATGAAAAATTTATTATAAATTTAAAATTCCATCATAAATGAGCAATCATTTGTAACAACTATTTTAGTCCCAGTCAGTGAGATAATTACTAATCATTTGAATGATATATTATACTGCCATTGTATGTAATTTGCCTTAGCTTATTTCTGAAATAGCATTCAACTTAAGGTTATGGATTTCTTATTGTTTTTGTAATAAGTACCACATTTCCATACTAGGTACTGCAGCCCAGAATACACCTTTCCATCTCAGCAAGAGGTTATCCAGTTTGCCATCAACACTGCCTTTGAGGCCGTAACTCTAAACCCACGTTCACTTGTTGTCTGTGGCACTTACTCTATTGGAAAAGAGAAAGTCTTCCTAGGTGAGTGGTAGCCGTATCTAATTTACCTGAATATATTATAGAAGATCAGATTCTTTTTGCATTACGTTCTTTCACTCTTTAGTCTTGGGTTTGATATTTATTTCTGGAAATGATTCAAGATTACCTTTGAAGTTGTTAGAAAATTTGATAGCATTTGATACATTTAAACTTTGAAAGGCTTAACTTCATGAAAACGTTTGATAAGTTTATTTTAGCCTTTATAGCTACAAGATGTTTATACAGCAAATGTCTGTGCTATATTATTATTTTAATAAACTTTTAAAGATAATTAATGCAGAGTTGTATGTTACATTCTTTGAGGATAACCATCAGTTAATTATCTTAGAGAACATTTTAACTTTTGTTTATAAATAACTTCTATATGTATAACTGCAGTTCGTCTAGATAGCATTGTACTATTTTTGCAAAGTACTTTCTATTTCTTCTTAACTATGGTCACATTATGTCAGACATTAAGATACGAGGTGATAAAGCCAGAATTTTAACTTCTCTACATTTAGTTTCTTCCCTTCCTCTACCACTTTGTATTCATCTTTTGTAGTTTTTAAATAATAACCACTAGTCCTTTAAAAATAAATCCTTGGTGGGACCAGCAGTTAGCGTAATGGCTATGTCGCTGGACTCCCACGTAGTCGACCGCAGTTCGAGTCCCGGACCCGGCGGCTTAAACTCACGCCGGGCGCGTGTGCGTGCGTGCCCAAGATCCCGAGAGGAGAATGGAGGAGAAGGGATTGCGGCGTGGCCATCCCCCCTGGGGGGTGATTTCCTGCTTTCTATCTCTCTGTCTCTCTCTGTCTGTCTGGCGAGCGCACGCACCCTATAGCAAAAACCTCTCCAAAAAAAAAAAAAAAAAAAAATCCTTGGTTTTCTCACAATTTATTCTATACAATTTCTATACAAAAATAAAAAAGATTCAGCCTTTTTTGAGAGATTATGGTTAAAGTGAATATTTTGAAATTCCTTTTATTTGGTAAATTTTTATCTTAAAATTTAATTCTAGTTGTCACTATAACTTTATTATTTTTTTCTGCAAGCTGTAATTTTACTATTTTTAACCTTTTCTTGTCCTAGCTATTGCTGATGTTTTAGGTTCAAAAGTGGGCATGTCCCAGGAGAAATATAAAACCTTACAGTGCCTCAATATACCAGAAATTAATTCCCTCATCACTACAGACATGTGCAGTTCACTGGTTCACCTTCTTCCAATGATGCAAATTAATTTTAAGGTAAGCATTCAAGAGATAGGGCTTTCAGAATGAACTATTGTAGAAAAGGCAGTTGTATTACTGTAACCTATTGGGTCATTTGAAAAATCCCAATGTATTTTTTTTTTTACACAAAAGTGTCATGACTTTTTTGATGACCGAATAGAATCCCATTTTACCTACATTTAATTAAAGAAATTCAATTACACTGGTGTCACCTATAGTAAAATTTGCCCTAAAAAAAAATTGCCTTTTAAAGGAGAATTTGAAATGCTTATAGTTTTTCTATCTGTGCATATAGGTTGGTTAATTATTTGCCCACTAGGAGTTTAGGAACAGAGGACTGGCATACAGGAAAGAACAAAAATAGAAGAGTATGCAGATATATGGTCATTCAGTTCTTTCATTTTAAAAATCCTTTCCCAGTTCTTTCTATTTGGTCATCGGAAAAGTCAAGATGCATTTTTGCATAGAAAAACATAGAAAAATACATTATGCCTTTCCTGACAACCTAATAGGTAAGTGGGGAAATTAATGTAGAGTTTTTATTTTTTTCCAGGTAAGTCTGTATAATTGATATATGTTGAAAAAGTTCTAGAATTAGTTCTAAAGTATAAATTAAGACACATTTAAATATGACCTTGTTATGATTTGGGAGTTTATTTGTCAGATTTTGGAGTCCATCAAACCTGTGTATTAAAGACAGTTTAGAACATAATGCACAAAAAATGTATTTTCAGTTTTGCTACAATATTCAAGAAGTAATTTTTATAGTGGTTTTTGATATAGCTTGGGATGCTGATTACTGTCTTATAAATAGCACTTTTAGTGAGTAAAGATAATGAATGTTTTAAGTCTGTTCCTTGAGCGAGGAAATACTCTCTGATATAACTACTCTTTTGTTCATGAAATTAAGGTAAACGTTGATTTGTCCTTTGGTGTTTAAGCCAGCCTTGCAAACATTTTAAATGTGGAAGGCATCTGGTTTGTAGAGGGACTAATGAGATGTTGGCTAATCATAAGAATGAGCACTGATATCTTGAGTAAGGGATAATATGTTTTGTTTGTTTCTTTTTTTAGAAAGGCATGTACACTTGCCAGAGAGACAGAGACAGAGAGAGGGAAAGTGAGAAGTCACCCCTGGGGGGAGGGGGGGATGGCCGTGCTGCAGTCCCTTTTCAATTCTCCTCTCAGGATCTTAGGTGCGCGTGTGTGCGCGCACACACACGCCTGTCATGAGTTTCAAGCCACTGGGTCCAGGACTCAAACCATGGTCGGTCATGTAGAAGTCCAGTGACATAACCACTAAGCTGTCTGCTGGCCCCTGTATTCTTATCTTCACATTTCAAATTAATAGAGGTTATTGTCTGCTATAATGGAAATCAAAGTATTGTTATGAATTCATCAATGAAATAAATTTTATTAATTCATTTTAAGCCTTTGAAACTCTGAGTGTTAATCATAAGACCAAATGTTAGATTTTTTTTTTTAATATCCCTTGTGCCATTATTATCTTTAACTGAATTTCTCTTATCTTACAAAGATTGAACTTTGGTTGTTGGTTTTCTAAAAAGTTTTATCAAATTGATATTTGATAAAAATATCAATTATTATATTAAATATAAAAAATATCATTTATTATGACTTTAGAGAAGTTCTCTTCTACTCAAGATTCATAAAGAGAGCATATTACTTCCAATTATAGTGGCATGAAGAATCCTAAACTTAATCTAGTTCGTGTTTTAAGGGTGAGAAGGAGTAAATACCTGAGAAGAAAGCGTCTTTAAAATGTATGTCTATAATGGGCCAGCCCCATAGGGGCTGGAATCTACTTACCTGCTTTGGAAATCAAGGGTCTCCTTTGTGTAGGGAGCCACCTCCCATGTGACCTACTGCAGTTGGAATCCCAGCCCTGCTGGCTTGAAAAACATACTCAGCAAGTGTGCATGCCTGCCCCAAATCCTGATGGAATGGAGAAATGGGGAGAAAGGGACTGCGGCATAACCATGCCCATTGGAGGGTGCTTCTTCTCTCCCTTCCACTCTTGCAAATACATACATGCACGCATACTGGCAAAAGAAAAGTGTTTAAAAAAAAAAAAAAAAAAAAAGAAGTAGGACTGGCAGGTTGCTTAGTGGTTAGGGCGTTGGATTCCCACATGGCTAATCACAGTTCTAGTCCCAGACCGGAGGCTTAAAAATCACAATAAATAAAATAAACAAATAAATGTTTTAAAATGTATATCTGTGTCGAGTATAATGATTTTGTTTGTTTTTTGCTAGAGGATTTGTGTATTTGCCACAGGAAGCCCCCCTCAGTCGGGCATGGTCATGCCACAGTCCTCTTTCCTTCATTTCATCATCCCCTCAGGATGTGGGGCATGTACGCAAAGCACCCTGGATGTTTTTCTAATCACTGGGGCTTGATTTGAACTGCAGTTAGCCATGTGGGATCCAGCTCCTTATGCATAATACCTAACCACTGTGCTACTGGGCTGGCTCTATAATGCCATTTTTACAAAATTATTCCATTCAGGGACCAGCAGTTGGTGTAATGGCTATGTTGGGGGACTCCCATGTAGTCAGCTGTGGTTCGAGTTCTGGACCCGGTGGCTTAAACTCACACTGGGCGTGTGTGCGTATGTGCCCAAAATCCTGAGAGAAGAATGGAGGAGAAGGGATTGTGGCGTGGCCATCCCCCCCGGGGGCAGGTGATTTCTTGCTTTCTGTCTCTCTGTTTCTGTCTTTTTGGCAAGCACACGCGCCTATAGCAAAAAAACCTCTTAAAAAAAAAATTCTCTTCATCTATCCACCCTCTGTGGAATTTATGCGTGGAGGTATATTTGTATTGATGTTTACCAATGCTAATATTAGAATCTCTGTTTAGTGAGATATTTGGAGAGGTTGGTTTTATTTTTGTTTTTTTTTGTTAGGTTTAATTTCTCTTTTGGTGGCCATCTTCATTGTAATTTGTTTATAATTAGTTAGACCTTAAGTTGCTTCATCAGACTTTTTTCAGACTATATAAATTTGTTTTACTTTATATAAGTAAAGGAGAAAAGATTTTATATATATAGTTTTCAGTGATTTCATTTTTTTTAGAAGCACAGCAATAGGTTATTGCAAACTGATGTTTAAAAAATAGAAATTCCCTGTGGTGGCACCAGTGTAACATCTTTAAGCATCCTTGGGCTTGTTCATTTTTTTATTCCATTGCACCTCACCTTCACTGAACATTAAATCAGTGTGCTGTTTTTATTTGACAGGGCTTACAGAGTCATTTGAAGAAGTTTGGTGGAAAATATGATCAAATTTTGGCTTTCCGACCTACAGGATGGACGCACTCTAGCAAGTTATCTAGGATAACAGATGTTACGCCTCAGACCAGAGGAAACATTTCAATATACGGTATAATTATTAAAATTTCTCACTTTTAATGTTTATAATGACTTTGCATCTTTAAAGAGAGCTGTAAAAATAAGATCAAAGCAAAACAGGCACTAAAGAATTTA
Source organism: Tupaia tana (assembly GCA_026018925.1). Lineage (NCBI taxonomy): Eukaryota > Metazoa > Chordata > Mammalia > Scandentia > Tupaiidae > Tupaia > Tupaia tana. The sequence goes on along the minus strand of JAKSZU010000010.1, from coordinate 24,236,419 downwards.
ATAATGAGAGAGTTTCAAGTCTCTCTACATACTCTATTAAACCTCTATCCGATCCATTGTAAACCGATATAAAGGAGCTTGACTAGTAGGTCCGCCTTGACTAAAATAGATCATTTCATGTGTGTGATCAGTGATATTTAGAGGAAATTGTAGAATTACTTGAAAGGAAGGGCACTATGGTTACATACTGGAAGTCTACAGGACACTGTGAAATTAGGAGCAAGCAGACCATGGATTAATGTGTTGACAGCAACAGATACAGACTTGACTTGAATTTTTTCATCCCTCAGAGGTTTATTATTGCCCTCAGAATTGGCTTATTACAGTGATGGCAAGAAGGAAACATTGTTGGTGTGTCAAAAGAGCAGTGGCTTACCTTGAGCCTCTAGAGACCCTTGTTTACTTAAAACAGAACCTGTCCTCCCTTACTCTGTGGTACTTGATTTTCAGAAAGGACCATAAAGGAATTTTTAGGTTTTAATTTTTTTTTCATTTTTTAAAATAATGTGCAGAGCTTGAGCATTGGAATCTACTTACCTGCTCTGGAAATCAAGGGTCTCCTGCTTCACAGTTTACTCACAATTCTTCTAGATTTTTCTGAAACCCATTGCTAAGCCAAGATTTGTTTAAAAAGAAGAAGATCCTAATCAAATGTGACTCTCTAGAAATTTATGTTATTAAGCATTTACATATAAAAGTAATAAAATTTATTAATGTCCTAAGATTTGTTCTATGTTAATGATTTAATCTTTATTATCCATAAAATATATCCACAAGTATACCAAGAAGTTTTTCTGTCAGAACTAGAACACCAATGAATTTCTGGCCAAAAAATACTCTGGATTGCTTTTCTCTTTTATTTTGGGCATGATCATTTTTTTATATTCGTTTGATTTTTAGTAGAAAGTATCTTTATTGTTGCAGGAATTCCTTATAGTGAACACAGCAGCTACCTAGAAATGAAACGTTTTGTCCAGTGGCTGAAGCCTCAGAAAATCATACCCACTGTAAATGTTGGTACCTGGAAATCTCGACAAACGATGGAGAAATACTTTAAAGAGTGGAAACTAGAAGCTGGATATTGATGATACCTCAGAGAACTGAGAAGTAAAGTACCTTAAGTATAGCTTGCAGTTAAATCTCTAGTGATATGAAATACATTTTATGTGAAAAACCTCTGAAGAGCACCCATATAGTTTATGTTTTCATTTAGGTTTGAATAACCTGTTCATGGTGCAGCACCTCTAAGCATTACTGAAGGTAACTGAGATGCCCTAGTACCCTTCATTTTTCCTCTCCCTCCCATGGAGGCTGTTAAGTTCTGCAGCAAGCCTTAGAAGAGGGAACAATCACAGGTTCAGGGATCAAACGGATTCATCGTCATGGATAAACTAGACTGAAAGCATTTGTAATTATGTATCTTTAAAATTGTAAGATAAGATTTTTATACAATATAGTATACTTAAATAAAAAGTTAAAATTTGCTATAGTGTCTTTTTTTTTTTTTTTTTTTTTTTTTTTTAAGAATAGTTTTAGATTCACAGTCAAACTGAGTGGAAAGTGCAAACATTTCCCATATACCTCCTGCCTTCCCCCCATACATATTCTCCTCCATTCTCAATATCCCTCACCAAAGTGGTTTATTAGTTGCAATTGATAAACCTCCACTGACACATCACAATGGCCCAAAGTTCTTATATTCAGTTTCATTCATGATGTATATTCTGTGAATTTTGACAAGTGTACAATGATACATCCGTCATTGTGATCGCATACAAAATTGTTGCTGCCCCAAAAATCTTCTGTGCCTTATTACTCATCTTTCCTTCTGCCATAATTGGTTGCTACTAATCTTTTCACTGTCTTCATAGTTTTGCCTTTTCTGGAATGTTAGTCATACGAGGGATGAAAATGTGCTTCATGTCATAAATCATTAGGGAAATCCAAGTTAAGATGATACTGGGACCAGCAGTTAGCGTAATGGCTATGTTGCTGGACTCCCATGTAGGACTAATTTAAATTAATACTTTGTTCAGTTATTGCATTGTATTCCTATGGATCAAGTGCATCTAAAATTTTTCTTATTTGGCCCTGAATAACCATGAATAATTAGACTAAGGAACTAAGAAGAGAATTATCTTCAGGCACTGATGTCCAAAATGATCTGATTTGAAAAAGTATTGGTGTTAGCTTGTAACTTATCTGATTGTTTTATTTCTATTTATTCAGTTTATTTGATATTGATCTTAGATCCAATAAATTATTTGAAATTAGCAAAAGTATAAGTTATGGATAATGGAAGAACAGTTTAGTTATGGAAAACAGTTTTAATCTGAATACTTGGAAACTTTAAACTTGGTAATTATTTTAATATGCTTATTTTTTTTTATCTGTCCCTTTCCCTTAGTATTTACTCCTTCCTCCCCAAAGCAGATACAGAGGGGACTTCAAAAAGTTTGTGGAGGATGGTCCCTATGACATACGGTTAGGGAGCTGGATCCTACATGGTCAACTGGATGGTTGGCATGGTTGTCTTCATTGGCTTGAAAAACATGCCAGGTGCATGTGGATGCATGTCCCAAATCCCAACAGAACGGAGAAATGGAGAAAGGATTGTGGCATGATCATACCCCATTGGAGGGTGCTTTCTTTCTCTCCCTCTCTAGCAAACACATGTGCCCTCTGGCAACTTTAAAATTTTTTTAAAAAATATATAAATAGATACACATTTATATATTGATACAGTCATGTGCTACATAACATTTCAATCAACAATGGACCACATATTCAATTGCATATTTCAACGAAACTGAAAGACTACAGAAAAGTACAACAGAACTAAAAGTACCTGTCACCTAGTAACATTGCAACCATTTTATTGTACAACAATGCATCACTGAAGTGTTTGTGGTGATGTTGGTGTAAACACACCAATTGAGCTGCCTGTTAGAATTGCATAGCATATACAGAGCCAACCCTGTAGCATAGGGGTTTAGGGAGCCAGGTCCTAAAAGGCCAATAGCAGTCTGAATTCCAGCCCTGGCAGCTTGAAACACACTGGGTGCATCTCTGTGTGTGCCCCAAACTCCGACATGATGGAGGGATGGAAGAGAAGGGATCATGGCATGATCACAACCCCCCGTGGGGATGTTCTCTCATTCGCTCCCTCTCTGTCTTTCCATGACACTCTGGCGAGTGCACATGCCTCTGGTAAAAAAAAAAGTACAGCATGTACAACTATGTACAATATGTAATAGATGGTAATGATAATAAATGACGATGTCACTAGTTTATGTGTTCATTCTATTTGTGTCATTTTAGAGTGCAGTCCTTTTAAAATGTTTACTGTGAAACAATGTACTGTGTCACAGGGGCAGCAGCCTCGCACCTCTCAGATTTACTGTATCACTTGACTACATCGTTTTCCCATGTGCTTGATTTAATCTTGTGTTGTTTTGATTAACATATTCTTCCAATGGAACAAGATGTGGAGGTGGAAGATGGTGCTTTTGATGATCTTGAGCCTGTATGAGCTAGGGTGTTTATTTGTGACGTAGTTCTGTTTTGTTTTGCTAGAGGTCACACGTGCTGGCTGGAGAGAGAGAGCGCCTCCCATGGGGAATGGTCGTACTACAATTTCTTCTCCATTTCTCCTTTCAGGATTTTCGGCATACACGTACATGTGCCTGACATGTTTTTCAAGCCTCTGGGTCTGGGACTTGAACCACGTAGTAGGCCATGTGGGATTCAGCTACCTGAACACCTGTGACTGGCTGGCCCTATGTCTTAGTTTTTCATGAAAAAGTTTCAATGTAAAAAACAGAAAAAAAATTAAAAGAATGAAAATATTTTTGTACACTATGCGTGTTTTAAGCTAAGAGCTATTAAAACAGTTAAAAGTTTTAAAAATTAAGAATTTGATAAAGTAGAAAATTTAAAGTAAGCTAAGGCTAATTTGTTAAAGATTTTTTTGAGAGATTTTTTGCTATAAGGCATGTGTGCTTACCAGAGGAACAGAGAGACAGAACACAAGAAACCACCCCTCAGGGGGAATGGCCACGCTATAATCCCTTCTCCTCTTGACATTTTGGACATGCATGCACATGTGCCCGAGTGAGTCCCAAGCCACCGGGTCTGAGATCTGAACTGCGCTTGACTACATAGTTTTTGTAGCCTAAATGTTGATGAAGCCTACTGTACTATACAGTAACGTCCTAGGCCTTCACATTCACTCACCGCTCACCCATTGACTCACCCAGATGAACTTCCAGCCTTATAAGCTTCATTCATGGTAAGAGCCCTATACAGGTGTACCATTTTTTGTCTTTTATTTTTACTTTAACTTTTCTATGTTAGATACACAAATACATACATCATGTTAAAATTTCCAATAGTATTCAGTACAGTAACTTGCTGTACAGGTTTTTAGCCTATGAATAATAGGCTATACCATACAGCCTAGGTATAGAGCAGGCTGCAGCATCCATGTTTGTATAAGTACATGCTGATGACATCATAATGCAGTCCTCAGAATATATCTTCATGTTAAGCAGAATATGGCCACATATTAACACATACAGTATATACATTGTATTAATAGTTTGGTGGGAGAAATGACCCAACTCTTAAACCTTGAGAAACATGTTATAGTTACAGGGTATCTTTGGGATGTTGAAATTTAGGACAAGGTCCTTGCTTTTGATGAGCTCGCATTTTCCATAGGGAGCTAGGTCAAAGCTACTATATTTAAAGTATCTAAGAGATAAATTTGTGTGATTTCATATCATCAGAAAGGTGAGATGGGGTAGGTTGATATTATATAAGCTAGTCAGTGAAATGAAGTACATACATATGAAGCTAATTTTGAAACTTAAGACAATATGTAAACAATTTATGGGTGATCAGTTGGGTCGGTCTTTAAACAACTTGTTTAAGTCAAACTTGGTTTTATTTAAGTTCTACTCATGTTTTGGACTGAATTTTGTGAGTTTAAATGCTGGTGGAACTATACTATTTTATATAGAGTCTTAAAAACAACTTGGGGGAACCAGCAGTTAGCGTAATAGCTATGTCGCTGGACTACCACGTAGTCGACTGTGGTTTGCGTCCCGGACCCGGTGGCTTAAAACTCACGCCGGACGCGTGTGCGTGCGTGCCCAAGATCCCGAGAGGAAAATGGAGGAGCAGAGATTGCGGTATGACCATCCCCCCTGGGGGGGTGATTTCTCGCTTTCTGTCTCTATGTCTCTGTCTGTCTGGCAAGCGCATGCGCCCTATAGTGAAAACCTCTCCCCCCAAAAAAACAAACAAACAAACCAGAAAAACAAAACAACTTGGGACCAGCAGATGGTGGAATGATTACATTGCTGGACTCCCACGTAGTCAACTGTGGTTCAAGTCTTGGACACAGTGGCTTAAAACACGCTGAGCATGTGCATGTGTGCCCAAGATCCCAAGAAGAGAATGGAGCAGAAGGGATTGTAGCATGGCCATCCCTCCTGGGGTGGGGGGTAATTTTTCACTTTGTTTCTCTGTCTCTCTGTGTTTCTCTGGTGAGTGCACAAGCCCTATAGCAAAAATCTCTCTCTTAAAAAAAAAAAAAAAGAAACAACAAAAGAAATAAAAACAACTCAGAAAACGATTTGCTTTGTCCCAAAGATGATAGACTTTATAGAGAAGACAAAACAAAACAACTTTTAGTAAAGGCAAGTTATGTTATCTATACAAGCCCTTCTGCTATTTCAAAATGGAAAGCAACAGCTTAAGATCAGAAAATGGCATCAAAGGACGGCTTTAATACACTATTAGGTAATGTTATTAAACTGATTATTTTTTAAGTTTGTTTAAAAGATCTGTTATGAGTTTCCTGTTGAGGCTCTGTGCTCTGATTACATATCACATGGGACAAGCAGATAAAATTGTAAATGAACTAAAAGCAGCAGTGTCTGGAGAGAGAAGAAAGGCCAAATACCCTTGTTTTGCTAAATCAGCCAATTTTTTTTTTTATTATTACTGGTGTATTTTATCCATGGAAAGAGTGCCAAACTCTGTTTTTTATGTTTTGGCTTATTTTAAAAAACAGCTTTATTAAGATGTAATTTATATATTATACAATTCACCCATATGAAGTGTACAATTCACTGGTTCTTAGGATAGTTACAGAGTTGTACAGCTCTCACCATAATCAATTTTATTATCATCCAAAATGAAACACAGTATCCATTAGAAGTCACAACCCATTTCTCTCCTAACATGCCTTAATCTGAACCCTAGGCAGTAATGAACTCTTTTTCTGTCTCTAGATGATGTGTTCTGGACATTTCTTACAAGAGAGTCATAATTTGTGGCCTTTCATGATTGGCTTTTTACTTAGCATAGTATTTTCAAGATTTGTCTGTATTATGTACCAGTAATGTATTCCCTTTCGTGGCCAAATAATATTCCATTCTCTGAAAATACCACATTTTGGGCCAGCCCCATAGCCTAATGGTTAAAGGATCTAGATTTCACGTGGCTGATTACGCTTTGAATCTCAGCCATAGCAGCTTGAAAAGAATGATGGGCACATATGTGTACATACCCCAAATTTAGAGGATGGAGAAATGGAGGGAGTGACTGTGTCCCGATGAGACTTGCTTTCTCCCTCTATCTCACTCTCTCTATGGTAAGCACATGTGTCCTCTGGAAATTTGGGGAAAAAAAAGGAAAAAAAGATGAAATATCATAAATTTATGCATTGAATTATACAAATAAATTTATACCTTCTGTTTTTAGTAGGTATATGAGTTGTTTCCATTTTGGGTTTTATGAATAATTCTGCTATATATTTTCTATATTTATTACGTATTTTGCTATGTATAATATTTGCATGGATATATATTTTCATTTCTACTCCTAGGTAGAAAGACTGAGTCATATGGTTAATGTTAAACTTTTTTACGAACAGGGAGTTTTTTTTCCAAAGTGCTGCAACATTATACATGCCCATCAACAGCTTATAAGGGTTCCAGTTTCTCCACATCCTCAGCAACGATTTATTTATTATTTTAGTCACCTTGATCATTACGAACTGGTATTTCACTGTATGTTTCATTTGCTTTTCCCTAATGACTAATGATGTTGGGCATCTTTTTACTAACTCCATTTTGAAAGAGGACAAGGTACAGAAATCTCAAAAAAAAAAAAAAATGGATGTTCTAAAAGGCATTGTTTAAACTTAAGAAGAAGAGTGAGTTTTATAGATTTTGGCCTTGGTGTGCTAGAAGATAATGTTTACTAATGACATGCCTATAATTTTGGTCCAATGAAGATTATCTGAATTAATGACAGGACAAATTTAGAACATACAGCAACATTCCAGGTGTCATGAAATGGTTGGAGGTCACGCAGGTAAGACGCTGTCTCAGGTTGCAGAAGGGCCACAGAATGAACTTTATACTTACAAGTTGGAAGGGAAGACTTGAGATAGGAGGGTTTTAATATCAGAGTGGATAATATGAGCTACCTTTGAATAAGCAATGTCATTTAAAAATGTCCCATGACATTGATGATTGATGTGAATGTATAAAATGTACATTTTTTTTTTGAGAGGTTTTTGCTATAGGGCACATGTGCTCGCCAGAAAGACAGAGAGATACAGAGAGATAGAAAGCAAGAAATCACCCCCCGGGGGGATGGCCACGCTGCAATCCCTCTCCTCCATTCTCCTCTCGGGATCTTGGGCACGCATGCACATGTGCCTGGTGTGAGTTTAAGCCACTGGGTCCAGGACTTGAACCACAGTTGAATACATGAGAGTCCAGCAACATAACCATTATGCTAACTACTGGTCCCTAAAATGTAAATATTTATCTTTTTTTTTTTTTTTTAAGAGAGGAATTTTTGCTATAGAGTGTGTGCGCTTGCCAGCAAGACAGAGAGAGACAGAGAGACAGAAAGTGAGAAATCACCCACTGGGGGGATGTCCATGCCATAATCCCTTCTCCTCCATTCTCCTCTGCCAGCTTCAGGATATGAACTGTGGTCAACTATGTGGGAGTCAAGCGATGTAACCATTACACCATCTGCTGGTCCCTTTATCTAGTTTTTAAACTTTAAAATTGCAGCATGCTATTTCTTCCTTGAAATAGCATGAGATAATTAAATAGATCACTTATTTGGGTTTCGTTTAACCCTAAATCCTGTAATTATACAATTCTTGATTAAGATCAAGTTTTTTTTTAAAAAGAGGTAGTAAAAACATGTTTTAAACAACCCAGCTATTCACAGTTCATGAGAATAGATACTCAGCCAAGAAACTTATCTTCTTGTTTTAAAGCTGTTGACTTTTATATAAGAACTCTGTACTTATTCCAGATTGTATCCTAGCAATTTACTCACATGTATTAACATTTTAAACAAGTTTCTGACAAGAAAACAGGTGAGATAAGTCAGGAGCCATTAGAAGTTCAGGACAAAGTTTTTTGGTCATCCTCGCACGAGAAGAAACAGATGGGTTTGGTTACATTATCATTGCTGCGCCAAATAAACAGTTGGGAATAACATTAAATATCCTTTTCCTACATGTCTGCTTCTAAGTTAGGAATGGCGCTTAATTAATTCCATTAGCAGAGCTAGCCTCTTTAGCTGCTCACTATGTAATGATGGAAGCTTGAAAAAAATGAATTATACGATATTCTGAAAGTTTATCTAACTCTTCATTGGGTGACTTAGTTTATTAAGTGAATGCTAATTATGTGTAAATCACCATGGTGGACAGAGGACAGAAGCTTGGATTCCTAAGGGATCTCTTTGAGGATGAGGTAACATTGGATGTGGGATTTTAAACTTGAGTACAATTGGGGTACTCAGAGGGGAGATAGAAGTTAAGAGTGGCAATTATATCTTTTTTTTTTTTTTTCTTTTTTTGGGAGAGGTTTTTGCTATAGGGCGCGTGCGCTCGCCAGACAGACAGAGAGAGACAGAGAGATAGAAAGCAGGAAATCACCCCCCAGGGGGGATGGCCACGCCGCAATCCCTTCTCCTCCATTCTCCTCTCGGGATCTTGGTCACGCACGCACACGCGCCCGGCGTGAGTTTAAGCCACCGGGTCCGGGACTCGAACCGCGGTCGACTACGTGGGAGTCCAGCGACATAGCCATTACGCTAACTGCTGGTCCCATGAGTGGCAATTATATCTTTTAAAAAATGGTGTGGGGACCAGCAGATGCTGTTATGGTTGTGTCACTGGACTCCCAAGTAGTTGACCATGGTTCAAGTCTCAGACCCAGTGGCTTAAAACTCATGCTGGGAGTGTGTGTGTACATGCCCAAGATCTCGAGAGAAGAATGGAGAAGAAGAAATTGCAGCATGGCCATCCCCCTTGTGTGTGCATGGGGGAGGGGGAGAGATTTCTTGCTTTCTGTCTCTCTGGTGAGTGCACAAACCCTATAGCAAAAAACTCTCTTTCAAAAAAAATTTGTTTAAATGATGTGAATAAGGCCTTGCTCTCAAGGAAGAGGTGAGCAGCAGGCATACGTCTAAGACATATTTAAGTGTCTACTAAAGTAGTTAGGTGAGCAGTTGAAAAACAACCAGAAAGACAGAGACCGCAGCCTTTAAAAGGCAAGGGATATACACAGAAGGACAGGAAATCTTCATGCATCATAGGGGAAGCAGAATGGCAGGGCAGAGGTGATGGAAAAGCCAGGAGTTGAATGATGAGGAGAACAGCCCAATTAAAACTAAACCTCCTCATTGAACCCTCCTGCCATTCAATCACATTCAAAGGAACAATTTCACAAAGTCACATTGAAAATCATTTTCATCTTGTCCATAGCCTTACAAAAATGCCAGAAGGGGAGTCTCATTTCAATATATATTGCAAAGTTAAAAGTTATTGGTAAAGAGAATGCTTAAGTTAAAATGTTAATGAAACTTTGGAGGGACCAGCAGTTGGTGTAATGACTACGTCGCTGGACTCCCATGTAGTCGACTGCGGTTTGTGTCCCAGATCCAGTGGCTTAAATTCACGCCGGGCACGTGTCTATGCATGCCCAAGATCCCGAGAAGAGAATGGAGGAGAAGGGATTGTGGTGTGGTCATTCCCCCTGGGGTGGCGATTTCTCACTGTCTCTCTGTCTCTCTCTGTCTTTCTGGTGAGTGCACGTGTCCTATAGCAAAAACCTCTCCAAAAATGTTAATTAAGTGGGTAGATAAATTGCACTTATATTTCTTCTTTCCACTCCCAGATTTATTAACATCATAGTAAAGATATTGAAAGGAAGAGGTTTACAAGAATAATTAGTCAGGGAGACATGAATGAATGATATATTTGAATTAGATGCTGAAAGACAGTAAAAAATAAATTGGACAGAAGAGATCATTATATATATATATATATATATATATATATATATATATATATATATATATATGTTTTTGCTATAGGGAATGTGCGCTTGCCAGAGAGACAGAAAGACAGAAAGTGAGAAATCACCCCCTGGAGGGGATGGCCAAGCCGCAATCCCTTCTCCTCCATTCTCCTCTTGGGATCTTGGGTATGCACGCACATGGCAGCTGGTGTGAGTTTAAGCCACTTGGTCTGGGACTTGAACTGTGGTCGACTACACGGGAGTCCAGCGACATAGCCATTATGCCGACTGCTGGTCCTGACAGAAGAAATAATTTGATAGATGATATGATAGAGAATCTGGAGGCTGTGCATGCATGTGTATGTAATTGTGTATGTGAAAAACAAAGGATATTATTAACTCGAGGAAAACTAAAAGTTGTACACAAAAAAGGAAGTGTAACCTTTACACATGGCTTATTTCTGCTATGAACCATATTTACATATTCATGATGATATATGATTAAGATTTAATTCACCAAAATTAGTGATAGAATGCTATTAAATGGGGAAAAGGAGCCCAAGCAGCGAGTTCACCCAGTGAACAAGGCGGTGGTGAGGTGCGGTGGTGACTTTACTTTGGAGCAAAGCCCAAGGTGTTGAGATTACTGGTTCTAACAAGTTCAAACTGACATAGCCACCCAAGGATAGCATCTCCTTCAGCCCCCACACCTCCCAGCTCCTGCTAGACTCCTCTTGGAACATGTCCATGCACCTCTATGATGTCCCAGCCAGCTCTGTGCAGCTCAAGTACCAGCACACAGGCACTGTGCTGGACTGAGCATTCTACTGTGCATGCTTGGAGTAGAAGATTAGCTCATCAACTAAAAATGCATGGTTTGAACATGCAAGAAAATCTCGTGGGAACTCATGATGCCCCTATTAGATGTGTTGAATATGGGCCAGAAGTTAATGTAAGTTGGGATCAGACAGTTCAATTATGGGATCCTAGAACTCCTTACACCAGGTGCATGTGCTCAAGTGCCCAAAATCCTTAGAGAAGCATGAGGAGAAAGGATTGCGGCATTACCATCTCTTCTGGTTGGTGATTACTCACTTTCTGTCTCTCTGGCTGGTGCAAGCACCCTACAGCTAAAATCTCTCTCTAAAAAAAAAAAAAAAAAAATTGCTGCAACATTTGTAATTGTATACTTAACTTTTTGAGAAGCTGCCAAACTGGTTTTTACAATAGTTGGACCACTTTTCATTCCCACCAATAATGTATGAGAGTTCTAATCTCTCCACATTCTTACCAACACTTATTATTATATGTCTTTTATAATACAGCCATCATAGTGAGTGTGAAGTAATAGCTCATTGTAGTTTCAATTTATATTTCCTAGTGACTAATGATTTTGAATGCCTTTTAATGGCCATGATCGTCCCATCAGCCTCTGCATCTAGGGTCTCAGTATGTTCAGGTCAACCTAGGACTCAAACCCAGGCCTCCCATGTGGCTCCAGAATGATGTACACCACCTATGTCACCAGATTTGGGCCATTTGAATGATTGACTTTCTTGATTCTTTGTTGTCTGTTTTCTTTTACTAGTGATCATAGTGGCAGAGGCTTTATTTTCTCCACTATCGTACCCAGCACCTAGGATAGTGCCTGGCATATGGTAGATGCTCAAAAGACATTAGTTGAATGAAGTCCAAGACTCAAGGAGAAGAGATTTTTCTAGCTGGAGCCCCAGAGCATGTGGAGAGAGTTGCCAGTGTCTAGTTGCACTGTGGGGTCCAGAGTCTAAGAGTCTGCACCTAGAAAGAAGCTGAGAAATCACATTTTGCCTATCTTTCTATTTAATGGACAGGAAAACTGAGGTCAGAGAGAAAGGTGACTTACCTAGGGGGAGCTAAACAGTCTTGCTTTTCAAATCCTTTTCAATACTTTTATGTCTTCCAGTCTTTCAGTCTCTACCATAGAGTGTGGATAGTCGGTGTATGTTAAGTGGAGATATACAATGTCTCTGTTTCATAGCCTGTCTTGCTTCACTCAGCAACAAATCTTCCATATTCGTCCACTTTCTATCAAATGCCAGGGTCTTGTTGTTTTTTATGGCTGAATATTATTCCATGGAGTATATGTGCCACACTTTTTCAATCCATTCAGCTGTTCATGGACATTTGGGTTGGTTCCATGTCTTAGCAATCATGGATAATGCTGCAATAAATATAGATGTGCAAGCATTTTTCCGACTGACCATTCTCCTGTCCTTTGGGTAGATTCCCAGAAATGGAATTGCTGGATCATATGGTAGTTCTATTTGAAGGTCGTTGAGGAACTTCCATATTGTTTTCCACAGTGGTTGGACCAATTTACATTCCCACCAACAATGTAGGAAAGTTTCTCTTTCACCACATCCCCACCAGCACTTACCATTTCTTGTTTTTGTTTTTTTTTTTTTTTTCTTTCTAATCTTCGCCATTCTGACTGGGGTTAGTTAGTTAGAGGAGACAGAGAGAAAGAGAGAAAGTGAGAAATCACCCACCCTTCCTGGGGATGGCCACACTGCAATCCCTTCTCCATTCTCCTCTTGACATTTTGGGCATGCACACACAGGGTCCCAGTGTATTTTCCAATCCACCAGGTCTGAGACTCAAACAGTGCAGTCACCCATGTGGGATCCAGCACTTTATTTAAAAAAATTTTTTTCAGAGATATTTTTGCTATAGGGCGTGTGTGCTCACTGGAGAGACAGAGAGAGACAGAGAGACAGAAAGGAGAAATCACCCTCTGAGGGGATGACCGCACTGCAATTCCTTCTCCATTCTCCTTGGGATTTGGGGCACACATGCACACTCGGCTGGCATGAGTTCCCGGTCTCTGTTACATGCATCCAGCCTATATCCTAACTAATACGGTTCTTCCCCTACATCTTCAACTGCAGACTCATCATTCAGGACTCTACTCAGGTATCACCTCAGAGAAGATGACCACCCTACCTAAAGTCAGACTTTTACATTTCTGTCACTCTGCCCTGTTTTTCTTAGACCATAAAGCAGTATATTACATTGTTTTATTTATTTATTTATTTATTTATTTTTGCTTTTTTAATGATCTTTCTTCTAGGGTTTAAGTCTTATGAATGCACCAGTCTTGCTCAGTGTTGGACCTCTAAGGCCTGAAACAATGCCTGGTACATGGTAGGTGAGCAATAAATATCTGTCACATGATTGTATCATTCTGGAAAAATCAATAGATGGGAAGTCAATAGATAAAATAGATAAATCAATAAAAAAGCAACACACACTTAATGTTTAGAAATGTAGAAATAAGGGCTGGCCCTTTAGCTTAGTGGTTAAGGGTGCCAGGTCCCACGTTTCCAACTGTGGTTTGAATCCTGGCCCTGGTGGCTTGATAAACATGCCAAGTGTACGTGCATGCTTGCCTCAAATCCTGACAGGAAGGAGAAATGGAGGAAAGGGATTGCAGCATGACTATGACCCATAGGGTGTGTGGGGGGGATGCTCTCTTTCTTTCTGGTTAGTGCACAGCCCCTCTGGCAATTAAGGGTGAGAAAAAAAGAAATGTAGAGATAAATTAGGAGAATAAACAAGCTAAAATAGTCTTAAATAGCTGCTTCTGGGGAGTAGGGTTGAAGTAAGGACAAGTGATGTATGGTGCTTTTTTTTTCAGAGAGATTTTTTGCCTGGAGCCAGCAGATGAAGTAATGGTTACATCGTTACATGTAGTTTACCACGGTTTGAGTCCTGGACCCAGTGATTTAAAACTCACAATGGGCATGTGTGCTTGTATGCCCCAAATCCCGGGAGAAGAATGGAGATGAAAGGATTGCAGCATGGCCATCCCCCCCCGCCCCGGGGAAATTTCTCACTTTCTGTCTCTCTATCTCTGCCTGTCTGTCTAGCGAGTGTATATGCCCTATAGCAAAAATCTCTCTTTAAAAAAAAAAAAGAATTTTGCTATAGGGTGCATGTGCTTGCCAGAGCAGCAGAGAGATAGAAAGTGAGAAATCACCCCCTTAGGGGATGGCCATGCCACAATCCCTTTTCCATTCTTTTCTTGGATATTGGGCATGTACACATACATGCTCAGATGAATTTCAAGCTGCTGGGTCTTGGACTTGAACCATGGTCAGCCACATGGGAGTCCAACACCTTAACCAGTATGCCACCTGTTTGCCCAGGTGCTATTGTTTTTTACTGTAAACTTATTGATACTATTCGATTTTTTAACTTGTGCATCTATCACTTTGGAAAAGATCAATTTTTTATTTTAATTATTTATTATTATTATTATTATTTAATTTGAAGAGAGAGAAAGAGAGAGAGAGAGTGAGAAAGCAAGCTGCCAAATTTAGGACTCAAACCATGGTCAGCTATGTGCGAATCCAGCACCTGAACCACCACAGCACCTGCCGGCCCGGAAAAGATCAAATTTTAAAATAAATGATTAAATACCATACAGTCATTAAAACGATATGGTAGAAGAATATTAGTGACACAGAATGACATCTACAATAAGAAATAAAAAGAGGCGCTTGCATAACATGTCAATGTGTAGACCGTGATCTTATTTTTATACACATACGCAGCACATATGCATAAAAAGATGTTATGTTACTTAATGCATATGGCAAATTCCTAACTTAAACTATAAATAGCTATTCTATTTTTATTAGTAGAACAAATGTTACCTGATTAACAATGTAGGATGAATATTTAAAAGCTTTAGGTTTGAAGGGACACAGCTCTGACTTCTTTCCCAGGGTTCCTGCAGGGTTTGGTCGAGCCCTTCATTTCAGCCCTTTAATGAGGACTTCTACGTTTTTCCTCAGAGTGGTGAGGAGCCATTGAAGTATGTTAAGCAGAGATGGTGTGATATGATAAGATCGGTTTTGGGTTGAATTGTGGGGATGGTTAGGAAAGACAAACATAGACTCAGAGAGATTAATTAAGAAACTTTTAAGACAAGCCAGCCAAGAAAGTGGGAAAGCAGCAGTCAACTTAGAGAAGGGGCTGTGTCAAGAACAGCAGCACAGAAACTTAGCAGGACTATGGAGAGTAAGGAAGGGTCCCCAGCTGCAAGCTCCAAGAAAACTGGAGCACTTTGACTTTGCTTACTGCTCCACCCTGGGGGTCTGCCTGGCTTAGTTTCTGATGCATGTTGACACTCAATAGATATTTGTGGGTATAAGAACGGGAGAAAGGATTAAGGATGAGGCTCAGAAGGTCTAGTGTGGTTGCCTGGGTGAATGACAGGTTGTTAATAAGCTGTGATAAAAGGGCTACCATGGGTAGAGGAGACCAGTAGTTCATTCCAGTGTTGGGTTGTAGATGCCTCATGCCCATTCAAGGGTAGGCAATCAGTGAACCAGTGGATGTCCAGGTCTAGAAGCTCTTGGCTAGCAATAAGTTCGAGGTCATCAGCATACACATGGCACCTTCAGTCAGAGAGTGAATAATAGTTCACTACTATATGGGGTGAGAGGAGAAGATAGGAGAGACCCTCCAAGCAAATCTCAGATTAACAGACAGGAAGCCCACGGAAACAAATAAAAAGGAGTCTCCAGAGAGGTGTGGGGTGGGGGGAATCTACTGTCATTAATGAAAGGAAAGACAACAGTAAGAAATGCTGCCAATGCAGGGCTAGGCCGTGGTTCAGTGGTAAAATGTGACCCTGCAAAGCTGACTCACATGGAGTGTTCCCGATTAGCATCCAGAGACCTCTCTGAGGATACCAGGCATACGCATATCCCCACGGTCCTGAGCTAGCTGAGGCTGGCTGAAGCTTGATTGTGGCCTCTAGAATCTATGGGAGGTGCCCTCTCTCCATCTCTTTGTCTCTTTTGTTCAGGGAAGAAATCAACTTTTTTTTTTTTTTTAATTGTTGTACAGCATTAAATCAGTTCTGAAAAACACCTGCTGTATATAGAACAAAGAAGTTAGTGACAATTGCTTGGGGAGTTTTGGGGACATTACAAATTAAGAATCATATTTTTATGTTAAGGAGACTGAGTAATCTACACCTTTTCCTCCTTTTTCATTTTCCCCCCTCTTTTGACTTAAATGAGTTTTTGGATTTGAATCCATTGCTAAATTGTCACTTTCCTGTCCAAGTTCCAATGACTAGTTTGGCAGCAAGGGAGGCTTTTCTGCTTGGTCACACTTGCAATCAGTTCACTGTAATCTGTAAAGCGACAGAGACTGCTTGTGCTGGTTCAGAATGTGTCTCCCACAAAGCCACTCCTCCAGACACTTGGCCTTCCTGCTCTACGATTCCATCCACAGTTCATGTGTGTCTTTTTCATCTTTCCTAGAATCAAGATACACACACAGTCCAGAAAAGGATTTTAATACCATTAAATATTAGGCTGCCCTCATATTCTTGAGTATTGGTTGATACTTGGGTTGTCTATATTTTCAAATGTTCTTGGGCAGGATATTTTCAGCACACAGTTTTGTCCCAAACACATTTTTATGCCTTTCTTCTTGTTTTCCTTCAAGATATCATTTCTCTCTTTATCATAAATCCAGAATACTACTTTCCCTTTACAGTTAACAACCCCGGTTTCTTGCTTCTACTTGAACAGCATGTAATCTCCTGCTATCATATTTCCTGTATTGCATTTCATAATTTTCTTCTCTTTTTAACTAACTCTTGGAAGCAGTAAGTGATTTGGCAAATTACATAGGCATATTTAGGGCATGATTGTTTTGTGGGAGAATGCACCGTGTTTAAACAAAATGTTTTTAATTGAACATCACCTGTTTTGTAACCAAAATATTTACTCAAAACACTTTATGAGCACCTTCTGGGTAGCAGACACCATACTCCTGGGGTCTTCAAAAAGTTCATGGAAAATACAAAAACTATGCATAGGCTTAAATTTTTGGGGGGGAGGGCACCAAAAGAAACTCATTATTTCTTTTTTTTTTTTAAATGAACTTTTTGAAGTCCCATTGTGTATGGCATCAGAATCAGAAGTGACTACAGGCCCCAGCTCAGCACCTGACACCTCATATCTAGTCAATTAGTCTGTGAATGAATGAGAAACTTCATGGAGCTACTAACACTGACAGAAGGCTTGCGGGAGAGGATGAGAGTAGGTAAGACCTCACAGTTGGGAAGCCCTGTAAATAAAATTGCAACAACATTCCACCAAGTTGTGGTGGCCTCTGCCATAGCTGCCCAGACAGGGCAGACAGATGAAGTGATGGATGACAGATCCTGAGGACCTTGAACAGATGAGCATGAGAAGATAAAGCATCTGACTCCCTACCATGGCTTTTTAGATGATGAAACCCTTTGGCTTGGAAAGGCACCGACCAAACAAAGAGGGAAATTTGGGGACCAGCAGTTGGCATAATGGCTATGTCGTTGGACTCCCATGTAGTCGAATGCGGTTTGAGTCCTGGCCCCAGCGGCTTAAAACTCACGCCGGGCGTGTGCGTGCGTGTCCAAGATCCTGAGAGGAAAATGGAGGAGAAGGGATTGTGGCATGGCCATCCCCCCGGGGGGGTGATTTCTCGCTTTCTGTCTCTCTGTCTCTGTCTTTCTGGTGAACGCATGTGCCCTATAGCAAAAATCTCTCCCAAAAAAAGAGGGAAATTTTATCAGCTCCAATTAAACAAGGCAAAATTAGCCAAATAAGCTGGGTATATGTCTTCATCTCTATGTGTTGCTATAACAAAAGATCTGAGACATGGTAATTTATTGATAATAGAAATTTATTTCACAAGGTTCTGGAGGCTGGGAAATGTAAGATCAAGGCACTGCCGGTAGGTTCGGTGTCTGGTGAAGACCTGATATTTGCTTCCAAGATGGCAACTAGAATACTCTGTCCTCACATGAAGAAAATAAAGAAAAGACAAAAAGGGCCGAATCCTTTGTGAAGCCTCCTTTATCAGGAAGCTTCTTTCGCTAGAGAGGAACCCGTGTTCAAACAAAATGTTTTTAATCGAATCTCTCTTTCACTAGAGAGGAATCCTCATACCTAATCACCTCCTCAAAGCCCCACCTCTAAATTCTTTTACAGTAGAGATTAAATTTCAACATGAATTCTGGAGGGGACATGAACATTCAAACCGTAGCAATGCACATACCATTTCATGGTGATTAGAGGGTTCAGGGGTTAGCTCTACGACAGACCATCAGTGTTGTCACAGCTTGTAAGTAAGGCAGGACTTTTTGAGAAGAGCTGTTGCTTAGGAAGCCGGTGTTGTAATGAAACCTCCAGATTAGTGTGCGGAGATTGTAATTTAGGCCTGCCACTAATTCTGAGACTTTTGGCAAATTAGTTCACTTTCCTGCATCTCAATTTGCTACATTAGAATGAGAGAGCTGATTGACCCCTGCTTCCATAATTCTATGACTATTAGTTCAGTTCCTGTTTTTTTACAGTGTTTCATGTTTTTCCAAGCATTGGACATGGCCATATTGTTCAAGCTAACTAATGACCACAATCGATGTGTCCTATAATATTAAAATATGTCAGCTGATAAAATGTTTTGAGCCACTTTATGTTGTTTATATGTTATTTAGTATTTAATTATCTGATTTTTCTTATAAAATATAAGCAGTAGAGGGCCAGCAGGTAGCATAGTGGTTAAGTCGCTGGATTCCCACATGGCCAACTGTGGTTCAAGCCCCAGGCTTGCTTTCTCACATTCTCTCTCTCTCTTTCTCTCTCTTGTGATCCCTATTGAAAATTTAATAATAACAAATAAATAATTATTTAAAATATATATATAAGCAGTAGAAGAGCAGAACTTCTTTTGACTTAGGTCTGGGCTTTTGGAGGCAGAGCAATGGGAGACTCAGTCTCTCACTGCAGTATTAAGCACAAATGGTTGTATTAACTGTAAAGTGAGGCCATGAGCTCAGCAACAGAAGAGGCCCTCGGAAAGTGAATGAAATGGAGTGAGCACAGCATGTTAGTTCTTCATCATTCCCGGGGTATCGTAAGGATCAGAAGACATCCACAAATGCAGAAGATTCCTTTTGATAAAGTATTGATGCAAAAATGATAAGACCTATATTATTTCAGTAACTAAACCATGACTTGCTGTTCAGAACTACAGTTTATACATTTGGTTTAGTGGTACTGAACAGGAACAGGTCTTGGCATAGCTAGAGAGTCATTTTGGTTACTCCTGTTGACTGATAATGCATTGCAGCATTGCCCCTCCTCGATCATAGAATAAATGGATGGCCCAGGGGACACCAACGACAAGCATATACTTGAAGGTCTGAGGTGGCTTTAGGGAGAATTGGAAATGGAAACATGTAGAAGCTGAGTGAACCTGAATTAAGAAAATCTTTACATGCAACATCTGCTCATACTCAAGATTCCCTCCCTAGATGCCCTAGATGTAGGATAGCCAGGTATTCAGATGGGAAATGGGTTCATTTCCTTTTTAGTAAAGCAAGGCAGAGGTCTGGCTCCTAAGGAGAGCTGAAAGGACAGAGCTATTCTACTTTTTTTTTTTTTTTTTTTTTTTTTTTTTTTTTTTTTTTTTTTTGTGAGGTGGGGAAAACATAGCTTTTCAAATTTCCATTCTCTTTTCTCTCTCAGGATTAGTGTCCCAGGACAGCACCCTCTACTGCAGGGGGTGTGGGTATACACACGACCAGGATTCAAACTCCACTGTTTATTGTTCACCCATTTAAAACAAAACAAAACACAAAAAAGAAAACCTTATCAACGTATTATTTTTTAAAAATTTAAATAATGTGCCCATGTACCCAATATATTTAATATGCTCAGAAAAGCCAACCATCCCTTAATTAAATTTATTTTGGGACCAGCAGTTAGTGTAATGACTATGTCGCTGGACTCCCACGTAGTCGACTGCGGTTCAAGTACCGGACCCGGCGGCTTAAGCTCACGCCAGGCCCATGTGCGTGAGTGCCCAAGATTCCAAGAGGAGAACGGAGGAGAAGGGATTGCGGCGTGGCCATCCCCCCGGGGGGTGATTTCTCGCTTTCTATCTCTCTGTCTCTCTCTGTCTTTCTGGTGAAAATCTCTCCAAAAAAAGAAAAAAATTTATTTTAAAATTTTTGTAGTTTTTAGTTGACATACAATAACTCACCCATTTTTGCAATGTCTTTCTCCCATCTGCAAAGCTAAATGTCCAAAAGAAAATGAGCATTTCCTTTGTTTATCCTTCAAGGGCTCCACAGAGACAGTTTTTCATCATTTCCTGGCTTGTTGAGAGAGGACGTTGTTAACCATCAGCAGCGAGCTATCTCACTGTTGGGATTACAGTGTCAGTTTTAACAGGCAGCTGGCTCGCTTCACTGATAGAGGAATGAAAGGCATTGCTTGTAAATAGCTTTGTCTGTGTTCCGCAACTTTATTTTTTCTTTTTAATAATTTGGCATAGGGCATGTGTGTTTGCTGGAGAGAGACACAGAGAGAGAAGGAAAATGAAAAAGCACTCCTCCACGACCCCCAGAGGAACGGCCACAGTGCAACCCCTTCTCCTTCTTTCTCCTTTTAGGATCTTTAACGCGCACACACATATATCTGGGGTGTTTTTCAAGCCACTGGTCCAGGATTCAAACCACATACTTTGCCATGTGGAATCCAGCCACCTTAAACACCATGCTACCAGCTGGCCTACGACCTTTAAATTGGTCTTGCTATCCTCACATTTCTCAACTTTACTTCAAAAGCTCTGCTCCTTTGCCAGGCTGTGAGTTACCCCAGTTACTAAACTTGATACTCAGCTCCTGGAGGTTTCCATCATGGCTGCTTGAGAGTCCTGTGGCAGCCTCTTCCTGGGCTCTTGTGTGTGATGGCTGTGAACTTGTGGGACTCTGCGGACTGCTGTCTGTTCAACTGGTCTTGTCAGGGAGGGTAGAGTGGGATCAGAGAGGAAAATATCCTTGCTAGGGTCTGAGCAATGGCGTGCTACTAAATTTCTCTACCCTTTTACAACGTGCTTATCATATTCATCTTAAAAATAAGAAATGTAATTTTTTCCCAACCAATGCCAGCATTCTGGAGAGATAGTGGTCTCCTGGCTTTGCTTTTCTTTCTTTCTTTTTCTTTTCTTTTTTTTTTTTTGGAGGGGGGACGAGGGAGAGGTTTTTGCAGAAAGACAGAGAGAGACAGAGAGACAGAAAATGAGAAATCACTCCCCAGGGGGGGATGGCCACACCGCAATTCCTTCTCTTCTCGGGATCTTGGGCATGCATGCACACGTTCCCAGCGTGAGTTTAAGCCACCAGGTCCGGGACTAGAACCACTGTTGACTACATGGGAGTCCAGCGACATAGCCATTACGCCAACTGCTGGTCCCTCTCCTGGCTTTTCTGAAGCTCTGAGTCCCGGTTCTGAAGTTCTGCTAGCAGCTGATACATATCTGCTCCATTTTCTTAAAAGTAGTTACCTAGCAGATTTCATGTCAGCTTCTGGAAAAGGAGGTTGAATAATGATAGGAGGAAAGAATATCCTCTTGCATGAACTGAAGGAAGAGGAGGAAGCAAGAAAGAGGAGAAGAGGAAGAGAAGAGAAGAAGCAGTCAGAGGAAGAAGGCCATGGGGGGAGTGGGGGAAACGAAGCATTTGCTTTGATCTTTTCCCAAGGCACCCAGAAACCTTTCATTGCAAAATGTTCAGCTCACTCACAAAAGGACTAAACTCATGGATTTCCTTGTGAGCTTACACAGAAGTTACCCAGATGACAGCTTGACAAGTGGGTGAGAAAAGCTAAAACAATTCTTCATCCTAGTTTTCTCAGAGCATCATCTGTGAGCTTTTCTCAGATAATTACCTAGGGCTCTAATTAAAAAAAAAAGGGGGGGGGGGCAAAAAATTCCTGGGCCTAAATCAGTCTTCTCTAGAGTTAGGCTCTATAAATTTGTGACCGTCAGAATGTTTTGCTTTTGTTTTTAAGAGGAAAGGGCCCCAGATAATTCTTGATGCCAACAAAAACTCAGGAATCACTGCTTCATAATAGAACTCAGAGCTCTGTTGTGCTCCCTGTCAAGGATAAAACTTAGCAGCTTGTTTAGCACGTGAATCATCAGGCAAGAGATGTGTGTGCTCCCAGTTCTAAGCATTCTAAAACATTAAAGAATATGTGTGTACAAATATTGAAAGAAAAGAGTTTCTGCATTGCGATGCTACACAGTCAGACCTCATAAAAGACACCAATGCAATGGGTCACTAAAGAATAAGAAATAGGGGGATCAGCAGGTAGCACGATGGTTAAGGCACTGGACCCCACATGGCCGACTGTGTAGTTTGAGTCCCAGATCCACCAGTTTGAAAAACACACTGAGTGCATGTGCATGCATGCCCGGAATCCCAAGAGAAGAATGGAGGAGAAGGAATTGTGGTGTGGCTACACCCTCTTAGGAGTGATTTCTAACTTTCCATCTTTCTCTGTCTCACTCTGGTGAGCACATGCAGGATTGGGGGGGGCGGAATGTAAAAATTAAGAACCTCTACCTAAGGCACTGGACTCCCACATGGTTGACCACGGTTTGAGTCCTAGACCTGGTGGCTTGCTTTCTCACTTTCCCTCTTTATCTTTCTCTGGTGAGTGCACATGCCCTGTAACAAATTAAAAAAAATAATAATTATGGTGAATAAAATTAAATAATTCTTTCTAAAAAAGAATACAATAAGTAGGTATAGTAAGAAGATAACCCAGCTGAACACCAAGTTCGAATAAGGAAGCAGCTCCACTCACAGATCCCCATGTGCCATCCTGCAGGGAATGGCTGGCACGAGCTGCCTACTCTCCACGCTGGATGTGTTACTGCCTCACGGAGGGCATATGGCTCATCACCCACGTTTGAATACTCCAGGGCCACGAAGTGCAGCTGCCTGTTAATAGTATTAACACTATAATCTGAGGCAGGAAAACTGGGGCCTAGTGGCCAGCCAGATAGGTGGCTGGTTTATATCCTTGTAATGCAAACCCACACTGCTGGGTTTTCTCTGTTTAATGTACAGGAGCTTCCAGGAAAGGATCATAAAAGACATAGGAAGAGAGGAAATGAAGGGTCTTGGGGAAAGGATCATCCAGTAAACAGTGTGGTGAAAGATAAAACACGATCAAGTGACTCTGAAGCCTGGCATCTGTGAATGTTCCAAGGCAAAAACAAACAAGAAAGCCTCAATGATTTCCATTTTATATTCCTCCATGACGTACCTGTTAAGCATTATTTTTCATGCATAGGAGTAGAATGAAGAATATGTGTTTAAGCTTAAACTAAACCAAATTCATCAAAAATAGGATTGTTTCAAATAAACAATTGAGAAAGGATTGAAAGCCCAGAAAGAAAACAATCAATGATAGTTTATTTTTTTAATTCATAATTAAAGTTTTTTAGTGGTCAATAATCCACTTTGAGAGGATGTAATAAACATTTAATGGAGAAATGAATTCAAAAGAAAAAAATCATGTGATTTTTTACTGATAAAGGCTTCTGTGAATAAATTAGGGACTCTTCCTTTTAAATTTCATCCTAATTTTTTTGAATAGATTTTTGCTATTGGACACATGGACTGGATAGAGAGACAGAGAGACAGAAAGCAAGAAATCACTCCCCGGGGACTGTGACCACACTGCAATCCCTTCTCCATTCTCCTCTCTGGATTTTGGGCATGTAGGCACACATGCCTGGGATGAGTTTTTAAACTGCCGGGTCTGGGACTCGTACCACGGTCGACTATGTGGGAGTCCAGCAACATGACCATTATGCCATTTGCTAGTCCCCATCCTAATAGGACCTCACATGCTTACTTTTGATTTACATGTTGATTTTTCTAAAGAGGTGGAAATTGAGAAAAATCTAAGTGGGAAAGCTAGAAGAAGAGAAAAGCTGATTAGGAAGACAGAAAAGCATATGCAAACACCTTGCTGAGAGAAAGAGCCTGGAGCATTTGAGGTGCCAAATGAAAACCACTGTGAGTAGAACATGGTAAGTACGGGCAGGAGGATGGTGCTGGCCCTAGGGGTGCTATCTGACAGGGTCTGGCTGATGATGGCAAGGAAATGAAGTTTTAAACTAATGGGATGGCATGCTATCAGAGGGCTCTGGAAATGACCTAGTCCACTTATTCAAGACATAAACTTGATTCTCGAAATTTGCAGTGTGGCTGGCCTGGTAGTGCAGTGTATAAGCACTATGTATATGGAGCTGGATCCCACATGGCTGACTACAGCTTGAATCCCATCCCGGTAGCTTAAAAACTTAAAAATCCCTAGGTACCTGTGCATGCATCCCCAAGCTCTGGCAGGATGGAGACATGAGGAAAAGGATTGTGGTGTGACCACGCCTGCTTGGGAGGGTGCTTTAAAAATTATTTTATTTAACTTCATTTATATTATTACTATTATCATAATTTTCCACTTTGATTAGAGAGACAGAGAGAGAAGGAAAGTGAGACAGCAAACCACCAGGTCCAGGACTTGAACCACAGTCAGCCATGTGGGAGTCCACTGCCTTTAACAACCACACCACCTGCTGACCCTGGGAGGATTCTTTTTTTTTTTTTTTTTTTTTTTTGAGAGGTTTTTTGCTATAGGGTGTATGCGCTTGCCAGAAGGAAAGACAGAGAGAGACAGAGAGACAGAAAGCGAGAAATCACCCCCCATGGGGGATGGCCACACCTTCTCCTCCATTCTCCTCTGTGGGAGGCTGCGCACCAGCCAGTCTGCCGAGATTTCTCAGAGAGCAAACAATTGCCATGATTGGCCACTAGAATCCCTCAGATTTGCATATCCGGCACCTCATGATTGGTCCAAAAGCAACCAATCGTAACCCACTGTTTACAACCAATCACGGCCCACCGTTTACAACCAATCACGGCTCACCGTTTAGAACCAATCATAACCACCCTTTACGATCCACCAACGTGTATATAACCACCATGCCTGGCCCACAATAGCCAGACGACCAGGAAGACAACGAAGACAACACAGACGACCAGGAAGACAACGAAGACAACACAGACGACCAGGAAGACGACGACCCTGGAGAGCCTGAAGAGCTGAAACACCGCACAGTCTCCAGACGACCCTGAAGAGCTGTAGCGACCCTAAAGAGTTGTAACACTGTGTCGTCTCCATGCTGTACCGTGCTGCCCACAGTAAACAGACGACACTGTCGTCTCCGTGCTGTGACACTGCACCGCTTGTCCCGGCTCTCACTCCTTCCCTCAGGAAACCTGTTCGACTGTCCCCCCGGGTCGGGACACGTGGCACCCGAACCGGGTCGGGACAAGTGGCGCTCGAACAAGGGACCTGAGTACGAAGGATCCAGTGAAGAGCATCTGAGGAGGGGATGGCAGAGAATCGTCCCGAGATAGGACGGCAGAGAATCGTCCGAGGAGGGGACGGCAGAGAGTAACTGGTGAGTAACAAAGATTGCTTACTTATAAGTAATAAGGGTAATAATGAGACAAGTAATAAAGGTAATAATGGGACAAGAGCTTAGCCAGCATGAACAAGAGCTTAGTCAGCATGAACAAGAGCTTAGTCAGCACGAACAAGAGCTTAGCCAGCAGAAATTATTTGTTCAGGGCTTGAAAGAAGCCCTCAAGACACGGGGAGTTAAGATTAAGATTAAGCAGTTGCTCTCCTTTTTTGATTTCTTAAAAGAAGTTTGTCCATGGTTCCCTCAAGAAGGAACCATAGATGAGAAAATGTGGAAAAGAGTACGGGACGCTTTAAAAGATTATTATACCACATTCGGCCCAGAAAAAGTTCCCGTGACTACTTTTTCATACTGGAACTTAATAGACGAAATTCTCAGGCTCCACATCAGTGACCCAAAAATTGTCGCTATGGTCACTAAGGGAGAGCAGATCATGCAAAATGATCAACTCCAGGAGGAGGCTATAGCCGCCTCAGATTTAACCAAGGATTCTAAAATTGAAAAAGAACAGGGAGAGGATCTTATTTCCCTAGATAGTGAAAAAAAAGTTAAAAGCCCTGAAGGTGAGAAAAAACCCAAAAAATCCAAAAAACTAAAAAATAAAAACAACCTTAAGTCTCTACAAGAGCCAAAGAAAAATGAGTCAAAAACTGAGTCAGTTTTTTGGACAATGTGCTGCTGTTTATCATATTTCTATATGGTCTCTGCTTGGGGTGGTTATGTGTTTATCAT
Source organism: Tupaia tana (assembly GCA_026018925.1). NCBI lineage: Eukaryota > Metazoa > Chordata > Mammalia > Scandentia > Tupaiidae > Tupaia > Tupaia tana. The sequence goes on along the minus strand of JAKSZU010000010.1, from coordinate 24,209,933 downwards.
CAACCTTATTCCACTGCATGTGTTTGTGTTGTTACTGATGCAGAGATATAGCAAACGAGTCTACATAGCATATAGCATTTTCTACATTGTGGGTTTAATATTATCCATGCAGATACCTTTTGTATCACAATTAGAGAAACTAAAAACCAATGCAGATAAAGAAACAAAACTAGTTCAGGGATCACATACTACAGACTTTGAGACATTCCCTGTTATGGAAACTATAGATCCCCAAGGACAGGTTTGGCGCCATCACAGTAGGTTTATGGTAAAAGAGATTAAGGCGGCAGTTGCCCAATATGGAGCTACTGCTCCATATACCTTAGCTATAGTTGAAGCTATCACCGAGGGCTGGCTTACACCATCTGATTGGCAAACATTAGCCCGAGCTATCCTTCTTAAATCTCAAAACTCTCAGCCTTTATATTCCCCTACCTGCAGTTACAGCTGCCGGCTCCACTGGCTTGGGTTATTACGCCAAGTCACTGAAGGTCTTATCTCAGACCAACTAGATTCCCTGGCTGAGGTGGTTCTTCAAAATAGATGAGGTTTAAATCTCCTCCTGGCAGAACAGGGAGGTCTCTGTCTTGCTTTACAGGAACGCTGCTTTTACGCCAAGTCTGGCACCGTTCGTGACAACATACATCAACTCCAAGAATCTCTCCAACAATGTAGAAAACAACTCGCTGATGATCTGCCTGGAACGGTCTCCTCCCTTTGCCGCTCCCCCTCCTTGGCCCATCCATTGGCTTTTTGATTGTTTGCTCACTGGGACCTGTTATATTTAATAGGCGCATGTCATTCCTCAAACAACAAATTGACTCACTTATGGAAGACCAACACCCCTATACTGGTCTCGCCTGAGGCGCTGAATCGGTTAGCCAAAGACGGGTAAGAGAGTCTGATGAAACCAATAACTGTTCAGTCCTTCCACCTAAGACAGGAGGCCCATCATAGCTATGGGACTCTCCAATGATGGGTAAGAATGGACTTATGGTTCTATAAACGACTCCAACCTAAGACAGGCACGATTCCCCCAGGCCTTTACCTCATCTCTCAAAACAGAGAAGGGGGATATGTGGGAGGCTGCGCACCAGCGAGTCTGCCGAGGTTTCTCAGAGAGCAAACAATTGCCATGATTGGCCACTAGAATCCCTCAGATTTGCATATCCGGCACCTCATGATTGGTCCAAAAACAACCAATCGTAACCCACCGTTTACAACCAATCATAACTACCCTTTACAATCCACCAACGTGTATATAACCACCATGCCTGGCCCACAATAGCCAGACGACCAGGAAGACAACGAAGACAACACAGACGACCAGGAAGACGACGACCCTGGAGAGCCTGAAGAGCTGAAACACCGCACAGTCTCCAGACGACCCTGAAGAGCTGTAGCGACCCTAAAGAGTTGTAACACTGTGTCGTCTCCATGCTGTACCGTGCTGCCCACAATAAACAGACGACACTGTCGTCTCCGTGCTGTGACACTGCACCGCTTGTCCCGGCTCTCACTCCTTCCCTCAGGAAACCTGTTCGACTGTTCCCCCCCCCCCCCCCCCCGGGGTTGGGACACGTGGCGCCCGAACCGGGTCGGGACACTCCTCTCAGGATCTTGGGCATGCACGCACACGCCTGGTGTGAGTTTAAGCCACCAGGTCCGGGACTTGAACCGTGGTCGACTACATGGGAGTTCAGCGACATAGCCATTATGCTAACTACTGGTCCTGAGGGAGGATTCTTTATCTTTCCCTTATGAGTGTCCATGCTGTCTGGAAATTTAAAAAAAAAATTGCAATAATAAAGATAGAGGAAGATAAAAATACAATAGAATAGTCTATATTTTGTTGTCATCTTGGTTATGTGGTTGGTCACTCTTTGTAGCCACTAATTAATTTTTTCTTGAAATTTCTGGTATTATTTTAAGGTAAACACTTAAAGCAAATACTTTGGGGCTAACTAAAAATGTACCCAGTAGGCCCCACGCCATAATAGATGCTTGGTGATTGCTGTTTGCTCATCTGGTCAGGCTTAACTTCAGTCTCAGAAGGAGACGTAGAAATAATAAATATAAATCAACAATGTCTGCAAAGCATTATCAAAAAGGGATACATGAGGGAACCAGCAGTTAGCATAATGGCTATGTCGCTGGACTCCCACGTAGTCGACCGCAGTTCGCGTCCCGGACCCAGTGGCTTAAAACTCATGCCGGGCGCGTGTGCGTGCGTGCCGAAGATCCCGAGAGGAGAATGGAGGAGAAGGGATTGCAGCGTGACCAACCCCCTGGGGGGTGATTTCTTGCTTTCTGTCTCTATGTCTCTCTCTCTCTGTCTGGCGAGCGCATGCGCCCTATAGCAAAATACTCTCCCAAAAAAATAAAAATAAAAATAAAAAAGGGATACATGAGAATATGACCACAATGAACGGAAACACATTATATTGTCATAAATAGCTAAATTTCAGAGTTGTTAACTACTTTTTTTTTCTTTTATTTTGGAGATAAATATCACCAAAAAATGGTTGACACTCAGAAACCCAGAGAAAGTTAAGTGCAGATTCCTCAACTAGCCTAGGCAAAATCATCCAGTGTAAAAATGACCTTTGGTAGAACACTGAGGGATATGATTTCAATGCTAGCTCATTTCCAAAGGATTAGAGACATCCCACAGATGTGTCCTTGCATAAGCCATTTAGAAGTATCACCCAAGAACTTACTTTATTTTATTTTTTTATTCATTCATTTTTTTTTCTGTCTTTTTTTTTTTCATTTCATTTTCCTCCATACATTTAATCACGTTATTATTTCCAAGAACTTATTTTAAAACTTTCTTGCACTCATTTATGTTTTCAACCCAGGGAGATGAGGAATTCCTTAATTTTACAGGGGTTCAGAAATTTATCTTAAATTCATTTCTTTCAAATTGCAATCTCAAAGTATCACTATTGCTCTCCTCTCAGTCTCTCCCTGAGCCTGGGGGCTGAGTGTCCTTTCCTTCTGAGGAACATTGCAAGAAAAAGGGGAGAGGCTGATGAGGACAGAAGGAGCGGGACACAGGAGGGAGGCATAACCATGGAAAAAATCCCAGAGGGGCCACTTGTTACGTATGGCTGCTGTGTGGACTGGTTAGGAGAAAAGGAAGAAAGTTTTATGTAAACTTCTACATAAACCTGAAAGCAAAGCAGGTTAGCACAGTCAGAATCTCAGAAGTCAGAGAGCCTCTCCTGGAATCCTTGCCCCTTAGTAGCATATTCTTTAATCTCTTGAAGGCTCAAGTACTCCTATAAAGTGGGATAACAACGAGTGCTCGCTTCATGGGGTGACTGTGAACAATAAATGAGATGCGTGATGCAGGTGCTTGGCACAGGTGCTCTTTGGAATGCTCGCTCCATCCTCCCCAACCATGCTCAGCTAGATGTCCCAGGATGATGTCCTCTTGAAGACTCTCCAAGCTTTCTTTCTTTTTTGAGAGGTTTTTGCTATAGGGCATGTGTGCTCGCCAGAAAGACAGAGTGAGACAGAGAGACAGAAAGCGAGAAATCCCCCCATGGGAGGATGGCCATGCCGCAATCCCTTCTCCTCCATTCTCCTCTTGGGATCTTGGGCATGCACGCACACGTGCCCAGTGTGAGTTCAAACCACTGGGTCTAGAACTTGAACTGCAGTCGACTATGTTGGAGTCCAGCGACATAACCATTACGCCAACTGCTGGTCCCTGACTTCTCCAAGCTTTCATCCTGAGGAATCCTGATACGGGAGCAACCTGGACACATTAGCACGTTAGATGAAGCTCTTAACTCTCTCCAATAGATCTTGAAATGCGGCAACTGAAATTGCCTAAAAGATTCTAGATACATTACAGTTCTTATAGAGTTTATTTGTGAGGCCCACTCTGTGGACATTTTATGTTTTGTTGAATTTGGTTTTAGTTGCAATACTTTGAGCTCATGCTTTCAGGAAACTCCACAAGGAAAATGTTCCTATAGTCAAAGTGGTAGCTGGATTCCATAATTATTTAAGTATGATCTCCTTGTTCTCTTGTCTCCATTGAAACTTTTCTACTTGCATCATGGCCACCCTCAGAACCCAATAAGCTCTTCTGCCATTGATTCCTGTTAGCGTGGCATTCTGCTTCCAAGAAAGTTCACATGATGTACAAACTTGGAGATTGGTAAGTATATGTGACTAATACTCACACAGATGCTTGGTGGGGGGGTGTCATTACTACTTGCTGTTTTCTGTTCAAAGAAGAATAATCCCTTTCTCCCGTGGATTAAGTTCTCAGTTCCTCTGGTCTGGTCTGGATTTATTTTGTTTTCAGTACTAAACTGATGAGCATGAGCTAATTTATGTTAGCTTTAAATGGTTATCCCTCTAGATCTGAGACTTGAGTTTTTGCTCAATTAGCTTTTGGTTCCTAAACACTCATTATTAGGCAGAGCCCAGCCCTCAGGTTAGATAAACTACATTTTCTCTGACCCCTGCTAACATAACTTGTGTTAGCAGATTCATTAACTGTTCTCATGACAGGCGTTGTGACAACACACATGTACTGGGTCTTGTGCTAGGGAGACATGAGTTACAATACTAATTGTTTTACTGTCTTTACTGCCTCAGAGATTCAGTGTCATAAATCACGCAACATAGTTGAAATTGATATTTAAATTTGTAAGCTTTCAAGTGCAAGGACGTCCAAAATCACTACATCACACAAGGGCTACTTGTAAAGCTGTTCTCCTGTTTATTTTATGCATTTTGTCAGCCTTTGGAATATTAACCATGTGTGGGTTTAAATTTAATAGGAGAGGTGTGCTTCCTATGTACCTTAGAATGAGAAAAGAACAGGGGAACTTTATTTACAGCAAGCTGAGTCTTTCCTGTGATGAAGGGAACAAGTGTGGCCAGTCTACATTTTAAAAGCCAGGACTAAATTCTGTAGCATTCTTGATACTGTTTTGTTCCGGCTCCAAATTCCAACAGCACAAATGAAAGCTAAGCCTTTCTTAGATTGAACTATGTTAATGATGGACCATAAATTCCCTCTTGCTGGCCTAGTGCTTTATTATTTATAAATTCCAGTAGCATTAATCTCACTTAGTTAAATACAAACCAATGTGTGCAGATGTCCTGAAAGCCCTTACTTGGAGTTTTCATAAACCAGTTTGTTCTTCTCTTTCCAGAACCAGATCTGAACCAGCTCGGTAAGTTCCTGGGAATAGGTTGGGGTAGGAGAATCCTCCCACTTTTTTTCCCCCATATACTTGTATCTCTTCAAATGCCATTACTTTCCTTCTGCTTTCCTGTGTTCTAACCAGACTTGTAGCCTGGTTTCCTTCCGTCAGAAGGTACCTGCAGGGAACTTGGGGGAGAAGAATGACTCCACATGTTTAACTCCTTTTCAATGGCAGCCTTTCAAACCATCAGGTCTTCTATGAGCTTCTTCACGTTTCTTCCTGATTCCCCCCACCCCCATAGCTATGGGAGTTAGTCCCAGGTTCAAGTTTTCATTTTGCTACTAACTGAGTAACCTTGGGCAAGTCTTTCAACTTCCGAGGGTCTTTAAACCTCACTTTGTAGATGACGATGTTAGATCAGATGGCCTCACATTCCTTTCAGCCCTAGCGCTCCATGGATGATGGAACATCTTTGAGGGTCTGCAATGAAAGACACAGAAGTCCTGGTCCCTGCCATTCAGCAACTACAGTGCAGTTGGGAAGTTAAAGCACACAATCAAGAGTTAAATTTGACCAATGTAAGGCTGTGTGTTGTGAAATGTCCAGCCAGCTGACTGTGGAGACTCACTATTTTGACTGCAATGCTGACTGTAGTTTGTAAACACATCTATGAGCTCTTGGGAGGCCAAATATTATCAACGGTCTTTTGCAATCTGTTGGAGTAGAGACAGACATCCGCAAATTGTAGATATTTACATAGATGAAATGCAATACTCTAAGAGGATTATATGGCAACTCACTAAAAACCAAATGTCCAGTTACCGTATCGTAAATTTAATTCCGACCAAAATCTTCGTTAAGCCTTTTGGGGTAGGAGGATTTGGGGATATAAACATTTTAAAACTTGGCTGCTGGCCAGGAGCAGCACATTAACATGTAGCAATTTTCTTTCTACTTGCTGAAATGATAATGTCCAATTTTAGTCATTTAAGTAAGTTTAATTGAACTAATAACTCCTTATTAGTTAGGTCTTGAAACACTAAGAAAGAGTGGAGGCATGTACAGGTATTTAAAACAATTGCTGCATATTTGGAGAGCATTCTTAGCCATATTTCATAATGAGGCAGAGTCCTCAATAGGTCACAGTTACTTTTATTAAAAAATTGTTTTTAATTTATGACTGTCATTATTTTAAAATTTTCTATAGAGCATGTGCTCGAGAGAGAGAGAGAAAACCACTAGGTCTAGGACTTGAACTGCCATCTGTCAGCATATGGGACTACAGTGCCTTTTTTTTTTTTTTTTTTGCTATAGGGCATGTGTGCTCACCAGAGAGACACAGAGAGACAGAGAGACAGAAAGCGAGAAATCAACCCCTGGGGGGATGGCCACGCCGCAACCCCCTCTCCTCCACTCTCCCCTCAGGATCTTGGGCATGCACGCACATCGCCCAGCATGAGTTTAAGCCACCGGGTCCAGGACTCGAACCGCAGTCGACTACATGGGAGTCCAGTGACATAGCCATTAAGCCAACTGCTGGTCCCTGGAAGTCCAGCTCCTTAACCACCACGCCACCTGCTGGCCCAAGCCATAATACTTAACTGAGGGCTCTGCATATGGTGAGCTCTCAAAAAAATTATTGCTAAGAGATTGACCTTGAAATTACAATATACCCAAAAGCCAACTTCAAAGAGAAGAACACTTAAACTTTAAAAATTTTTAAATGGCTTGCATTTCTATTATTTTTCCATCCAACCCCCAATTTACAAATGAAAAGACTGAGGCTTATAGAGATTAACTTCTTAAGGTTTAACATTTTTATGATATCTATATTCTTCTACCTTTAACGTTTTCCTCCCAGCCTTATCAAGGTATAGTTAACAAATAAATATTGTATATTTACAGTGTTTATCATGATATTTTGATATACATGTATATTGTGAAATGATTAAATCCAACTAGTTAACATATTTATTGCTTCACATACTTTCTTAACTTTTTTTTAATTTCAATTTATTTATTTGCATTCATTCACTGTACATCATTACAGCATACAAAATGAGATTTTTCATCCAGAGTACACTGTACATTGTCTCAATCAAGCACATCAACAAACATGTTATTGTCAGCAGATGATCTTCCATTTCTTGTTTTCTGTATGTTTAGCTTCCCCTCCCCCCATCCTTGATTCCCTATCTCCTACCCTCTGCCATCTCCCATTCTCCTCCCACACTGTCTCTGGTATCTATGTTTGCTTTCTATACTGTTTTCCCCCACATTTTATTGCATCACCAAAGACCCTAATCAATCCAAATACTCTCATAGCAAACACAGGTGACATACACATTTCCATGAACACAAGTCTAACTTTACGCATCCTATAAAGTAGCACCTAACTGGGGCTACATATCCTACTGCAGTCATTGAATAGATATATATTTTTTTTTTCCTGAAACTTTTTTTTTTTTGTAACTCAATTTACATCTGTTACCTAAGCATCATCACAGCACACAAAATGCGATCTCCCATCCAGTACACACTGCATAGTGACTCAATCATGCACATTACAAAAAATTTTCCATTTCTAGTTCCTAGAAATATTTCCACCCCTCTTTCTGACCCTCTGTCCCTTTCTACCCTCCTCACACACCACCTCCGGTGTCCACAATTGTCCTTCATTCCCTTCCCACCCACATTGCATTGATCACACAATTTCCTACATAATCTAACTACTTTCAATGGTGAGTTCACTCATTACTACTAAGAAAACCAGTTTTAACTTAAATCAAAGAAATGCCAAGGAACTTTGCTTAAAGCCAGGAAAACTTTTTTTTTTATAGAGATTTTTGCAATAGGGTGCATGTGCTTACCAGACAGACACAGAGAGACAGAATGCAAGAAATCACCCCCCCAGGGGGATGGCAGCCATGCTACAATCCCTTCTCCTCTAGTCTCTTCTTGGGATTTTGGGCACACACACACACATGCGTCTGGTGTGAGTTGAAACTGCCAGGTCTGGGACTCTAACTGCAGTCGACTACATAGGAGTCCAGAGATATAACCATTATGCCATCTGCTGGTCCCACTTTCTTAATTTTTAACTTTAAATTCCACAGTTCTTCAGAAAGTCATAATGATATGAAATATGATAAATACAGACTTAAATAGATATTTCTCCCATTATTTTTACATTTCTTGAAGGCAAAAAAAAATTCAAAGAGCCAGACTGTGTCACAGCAGTGAAAAAAGATGCTCTGCAAGGATGACTAGAGTAGGAAAGTTTTGTTCTTGTCAGGAGAGCTTCCTGAGTGCACTTGGCATGCGCATGCCCATGGCCTGGGGCTGGCTAGAGCTGGGCTTGAGGGCGTTGTCTCTTTGTATCTCTTTCTCTCTCTTTCATTCATGGAAAAAATAAATGGATAAACTTTTTTTTTTTTTTTTTTTTTTTTTTTTTGAGAGGTTTTCACTATAGGGCGCGTGCGCTCGCCAGACAGACAGAGAGAGACATAGAGACAGAAAGCGAGAAATCACCCCCCCCGAGGGGATGGTCACGCTGCAATCCCTTCTCCTCCATTCTCCTCTTGGGATCTTGGGCACGCACGCACACGCACCCGGCGTGAGTTTTAAGCCACCGGGTCCGGGACGCGAACCGCGGTCGACTACGTGGGAGTCCAGCAACATAGCCATTACGCTAACTGCTGGTTCCCTAAATGGATAAACTTTTAAAAAAAGAAAGAAAAAAAAAGAAAAAGAAAAATCTGTTTTGTGATGATTTTTGCCTTGGTTTTTGCCTGCATCGATCTTTCCATATGTCAGACCCAAGTACAAATTTCCAAATAAGACAAATATAACAATGTTGAGAATAATTTTAAAAACATCCTTCAAGCATTAAAAATTCTTTTTTGGTACCCAAGGGCATGGCTGGGCTTCTTATCCAGGATGTCATCTGGCCTATTTTTTTTCTCTCTACTGCTATCCGCTGGAATAGATGTGCAAAGGCATCTTCTAGCACATAGGTGATGTGATCCTTCATGTTTCTTGGTAAGATTCTTGGTAAGACTTACATCAGTGATTTTCAAATCTAGCTGCATATTGGAATCATATGGGGCATTTTCTAATTGAACTAATAACTCCTTATTAGCTAGGTCTTGAAACACCAAGAAAGAGTCAAGGCATGTACACATATTTAGAATGATCTCTGATTCCCCAATAGATATGGGGGTTAGTCCATGTTTTAAAGGACTAGCTCGTGCATTAAAGTATTAATGCACGAGTCCTAACCTAGAAATTCTGATTCAGTTTGGTCTGAGGAGGATTACTGGTATTTTTTTTTTTAACTCACCAGAGAATTCTAACATGTCCCTAGAGAACCACTTATCTAAACAATCAAATCTCATTAGCATGGTAATAGGAAGGTTAATGTAACCAAGAAAAACCTGCATTGACCTTTGTCATATCTAGACCAGTTCTTGAATTCATTTCATACCCTTAATACAACTTACTTCAATACTATGTGATTTTACAGTTTAAGAAAAATTGAAATAAATTATTTTCCCTGTAAACTTTCAGGATCTTTTTCATGATGAAACAAAAATCTAGCCTAAAATAAGTCAGCTTTAGGGAACCAGCAGTTAGCGTAATGGCTATGTCGCTGGACTCCCACGTAGACGACCGCGGTTCGCGTCCCGGACCCGGTGGCTTAAAACTCACACCGGGCACATGTGCGTGCATGTCCAAGATCCCGAGAGGAGAATGGAGGAGAAGGGATTGCGGCGTGACCATCCCCCCTTGGGGGTGATTTCTTGCTTTCTGTCTCTATGTCTCTCTCTGTCTGTCTGGCGAGCGCACATGCCCTATAGTGAAAACCTCTCCCAAAAAAAAAAAGTCAGCTTCATTATATTATCACATTTCATATTATAAGCTATGATTGAAACAAACACTAAAAATAAAATGAGTTATGATAATATATAACTCAGGAAGAAGGCTTGCAGTTCATATTAATATTCTTGTAAACCTAGCGTTCCTTTAGCTCATAAACTTCATGTTAGATTAAGAAGTCAAACAAGCAGAAAGCCCACCTGTTTTTTTTGTTTATTTGTTTTTGTGTTGGCTTTTAGGTCTTTTCTTAGTTGTTAAAATTTGGGAACACATAAAAATTCAGTCTTATTAAGAAGTGGTTTCTCAGTCTGATGATGAACAGTTGTCACTTTTACTCTCCATACTAATTTTTACTGAAAAAAGTTTTAGTAATGGGATATGTCTCAGTCATTAATGAGACAGATCTGAAGTTTTCACTTAGTGTAGACGTGCAACAAATACAGTTCTTACAAAAATTAAGGAAATGTGAAAGTTCACTTGCTTTAGTCTTATTGCCTGACTTCAGCCTGGTTTAAGTTCTGAAAATATTGTGCAATTATTTATTTTCATGGGTGAAGAAATGAGTTACAAAACTAGGGAGATATGATCTTGAAATAATTTGAAAACAACTCTCTAGCCCAGTCTCTCACTCTTATTTTATTTAGAAGATTATATTTTTCTCCTGTGAATTCCCCAATATTATAATTTGAATTTCATTAAGACGCCAATGCTGATCAATCTAAACAGAACTAGGGAAGATAGTGTGATTTAAAATTTTCTGTTAAAATTATTTTGTATCTAGAAGGAAATCATTTCAATGTCCTTTGATACCGAAAAGTAAGCAGCCAGTTGTAAATTCCTGAGATTAGTGCCAATATCAACCAAAATGCTATCACGAACATTGATTGTTGTACATGATTCTAAATAGGATTACTCACAGACATTCATTCTACTGGATATAAAAGTAATTGAATTGTCTGGGAAGGGTTGCTCATTATTTGGAGGCCAGACACAGGTTTAAAACGGAGAGGGGTTGGGACCAGCAGTTGGCGTAATGGCTACATCGCTGGATTCCCACCTAGTTGAACGAGGTTCAAGTCCCAGACCTGGTGGCTTAAACTCATGCTGGGCGCGTGTGTGTGTGTGCCCAAGATCCCAAGAGGAGAATGGAGGAGAAGGGATTGCGACGAGGCCATCCCCCCTGGGGGGTGATTTCTCCCTTTCTGTCTCTCTGTCTCTCTCTGTCTTTCTGGCAAGTACATGAGCCCTATAGCAAAAACCTCCCCCCACAGAAAAAAAAAATGGAGGGAGGGAGGGAGACCCAAAGCACTTACCACATACTAAAGGTTGTACAATGAGGCAATGGAGAAGGTCAGACTCAATCCAAAAGCTTTGCTGGTCACGGACACCCGCTGCCTGGCTGTCTCGGAAACCCACTATTAACTTCTTTGGTGACATCACTCTCTTTGAGTTCTTCTGATGAATGCAAACTGTAAAGGTTTAGAACCAACTTTTTGGCTTTTCCACATGGTGCACATTCTCATTTGACTGTTAAATTCCATAGCTCTTTATATTAAAAAGATTTTACTAGGAAACGTCTGACCCATTCCAACTACCTCGTAGAAACGTAGCAAAATTATGGAAAAAAAAAAAGTTTGGGGCCTTGACAAGGGTACACATGTGGGATTGCTATTTCTCAGGAGAAAGACAAGTTCTTCAAGAGATTACATTTGTCAGAAAGAAAAAAGCCAAGTTTATGTTGGCAGCCAAAAACCACAATCCAGGAAGACCCAAGATTTTAAGAGTAACAGCAAATTCACAAAAGGGTTATGAAGTTGTCAACATGTTAAGTATATTTGAAATCTTTAAATCATTAACTTAAAAATGTATGCATTTAATCCATATTACAGTTATTCTTAATTTTAGTATCAATATGCTATTAACTTATTTAATAAGGGTATAATTAATATTATTGGAAAGAATTCATTTTCAATTCAGTTATAAAGCAACAAAAATTTTCTAGAAAAAAAATGACATAAAATACATATTCTCTGATGACTTTGTATAGAAAACATACATATTATTATGATGTCTATGCTGGAACTGATGATTTTAGCAAAATATAATCTTCATGAGGGCAGCAATTTTTGCTTCTTTTGTCCATTGCTGTAGTTCTGGTTCTTTGAATTAGTAGCTGGAATGTAGTAGGTGCTAGAAATATTTATTGAACAAATGACTTTTCTTAAACAGACAGAAATTGGCTCACAAGTAGCCAAGACTCAAATTGTGGAGGACTTGTCAAGGTTAAAGAACATTTAGTGCTCAGACCTTATTCCCACTTTCAGGTGGAGGTTGGTCATCAGTTTAGGGGTAAGCAAGAAATGTTGATTTTGACATTGATTTGTCTTTTCCAGCCTTAAGCCCATGTATCTTCAGCCACATGTTCACCTTGACAGTTCCCAATGCCAGAGATGCCAAGAGAAAGAAGATTGTATTTAATCCATCTTTATGTCTTTTTTTTTAATAATTATTTTTTAAACTTTATTTATTTATTTATTTTAGTTTGATCAGAGAGAGACAGAGTGAGAGAGAGAGGGAAAGTGAGAAAGCAAACTACCAGGTTCAGGATTCAAACCATGGTCAGCCACGTGGGAGTCCAGCGCCCTTAACCACCACACCACCTGCTGGCCCCCATCTTTATGTCTTTAAAGTGTCTTGCACATAGAGGGTATTCAATACATACTTATACAGTTGCATTAAACTAGGCAACTTAGGTTCTAAGTGTAACTATTTTTCTTGGCAAATGTTACTCTGGGACAGCATGAACAGAAGGACTGAACATGGACATACTGTTAAGTAGTCCTGCTACAATGATTACGTTGGCTTTATTCTCAGACCTGAAAAGAAAAGCAGTTAACATATGGGACAATGCTGTACAATTCCTCTCCACCTGCCAGTCATTTTCAAAGTAAGACCTATCTGCGTAATTTCTCATGTGGTCATCAGTGGATTTATATTGTATTAAGAAATGCTGGTTACTAAGCATTTCAATATGAGGTCCCTTCAAGGGTCAAAAGGTTAGCACTTACTGGCAAAGCTTGCTCTATCCCACTTTCGCCTAAGCGAGACTTCTGACACAGGTGGGGAGATTTCCTGGTTGAATTTTCACTGGAGGGCAGCAGGGGGATTTGGACGCTCAAGGAGAGAGCAGTGAAAGTGCGTCCCCATCTCCTTGCTATGACTTCCTCTAGATCTTCTTCAGAGCAAGCACAGGGATTATTATTGAATGCGAACTTTCAACACAGTATACTTACCTTCCTAATGGTAAATTTTCATAGAACCATAGATCCAGAATGTTCCTATCTGGAAAGCAAAATTAAAAACATTATGTTTTTGCTAGGTATTTATTTGGTCTTTAATAATTGGCATCCCAAGCAAGTCAATGTGGTGTGTAACAGTAGTGGTTACACCTGGTGGTCCTTGAGTCTTTAAGTGACTCTCTCCTATCATGCACTCTGGCACAAACTCCCACCAACTATAGGAGGATCCGATCTTAAAGGTACAACATTTATGCCATGAAGTTTGGTGACAAGTTGACCATTTGCCATTACCAATGAACAAAAATAAGTGGGATACTTCAAGCCACAGTGGTCATCTAAAACAGTGGTCTCCAACCTTTTTGGCACCAGGGACCAGTTTCATGGAAGACAATTTTTCCACAGACCAGGGGATGAGGGGATAATTTAGGGATGATTTAAGTGTTACTACATTTATTGTACATTTGATTTCTATTATTATTACATTATAGTTTATAATAAAATAATGATACAACTCACGATAACGTAGTATTTGTAGCCACTCCCAGTGCTAGTATCACTGCCTCAGCTCCACCTCAGATCATCAGGCATCAGATTTTCGTAAGAATGAACAACCTAGATCTTTTACATGTGCAGTTCACAGTAGGGTTCCTGCTCCTGTGAGAATCTCATGCTGTTGTTAAGGTGACGGGATGTGGAGCTCAGGTGATAATGTGAATAATGGGAAGCAGCTGTAAATACAGATGAAGCTTCCTTCATTTCTCCACTGTTCACCTCCTGCTATGTGACCTGGTTCTGGGGGTCAGGGACCCCTGATTTTAAAGATTAGTTTTTTTCTGATCCTAACAGAGGTGATGTCCAAAGCTTGCTTAATTTGAAGGCAGACTTCTGAAGTCACATAGTCATAGCATTTGAGTATTCTATTTTGTGGAGGACAGTGAGAAAGTGACTTCTTAGGTCATGCCATTTCTATATCAGAAGTCTAAGCTTTAAATTCTTAAATTGCTTGGAGCACAAGAATTGACTATATGATTGAACCGAAGACTCTGGCCTAGCAATTTTCTGATACAATAAATATAGAAAGGGTTGTGATAGGTAAGAAGCAAAGGATTAAAAACCTGGTAGAAAGAGATACAGGGAGAAAAATAGTAATAGCACATGAGAAAATGAGTCTAAAATTGTTAGAATAACAAACTTTCAAACTCTTTTTTAAGTATAATGAAATTAAGAGAAATTTAGACTACAAAACAAAGACCTTGAAGAACTATCTTTCTCTAAAGAATCTTTGGAAGATAAATCTCTGGAAAGTACTTCATATGGCTGCCATCTACCCATTGAAATTAAGGAAATAAATTTGCTTATTCATTGACCTAGCCCCCCTCTCATTGCTGTTCTTCCAATAGGGAATAACAAATTATTAAGTAAAAAAGTTATTAGAGATACAAATATCTGCCCAACATTCAATGGGCTGGAGGACTGGAAGAAATGGATTAGGCATACACATACTGCATCATGAATAAAGGGAAAAATACACAAAATAAAACAAAACAAAGGGCTTGGCACACTTCCTGCTGTTTAGTAAGCACTCAATGGATGGCAGTTTTTTATTATTGTTAGGTTCAGTGGTTTCATTTTAAACTCACTTTTCCTCTTTACTCAATTCATTCTTTCTCTTATCTTTCCAAATGTGAGTCATCCTTTCCATCTGCATTAACACCCTGTCTGTATCAAGACGCCCTCTTGGAGTACGTTAGCTTGTATGCATGTTTTCTTTCTCTGAATTTCTACATCACATGTAGAAATTATGATGGATTTCAGTGCTTAAATGCAATTTTTTCTTTTATTACACAGTACTTGTTTCATGACAATTAGTCATATCTCCCTGAATGCATTTAGAATGGTAGGCTTTATGGGTACAAGAGCTCATTAAAAAACTATATTGTAATCTGTCCAAAAAGGTAATATTATTTCCTTTTTACCAATGCAGTAATTGAGGCCCAGGAAAACAAAGTGAATTTGCCAGGCCCAAGGTCAAACAGCAGCTAAGTGGCAGGTCAAAAGACATACCTTATATGATAGTACTTCAGAAAGGGTGTGGAAAACAGAATTAAAGCAAGACTTTTATTTTAGCCTAAACATTTTTTTGAAATTCATGTATTTTTTTATAATATATATTTTCTATGAACTGTTTTTTTTTAAGTTTACTCATTTATTTCTTCCATAAACAAGAGAGACAGAGTGAGAGACAGACAACATTCTTACAGGGACTTGATGCTGCAATCTCCCTCCAGCCTTGGCCATCCCTGGATCATGGGCACACTCTGCTGGAGTACTTAGGTAGGTCTCTGGACATGAGTCTGGATCTTCCTATGTGGGTCAGCCTCTCAGAAATTAATGTTTTTATTCCATCTGGCCACCTCCATGAAGTTTTTGAAGACTCTCTGCATAGAAGTGCATGGGCTTTTGAATCTGTGACCTTGAGGCAGTTACTTAGCCCCTCTGAGCTTTGTTTTCTTTATTTGTAAAATGAGACTGATACTACTTACCTTGAAGAGTTGTTGAGGTTTCTGCCAAGACTTCACTCTCTTAATCCCAAGATCTAGTCAGGACAAGCAAATCACCAACCATCTATAGTTGAGTTCTGAGTGGCCTCAAAGGGACTAGGACAGCTGAAGACTTTCTGCCTAGACTTCACCCTTCTGCTTCCCCAGATCTAGCCAGGGTCAGAGTAATCCTCAACTTCCATGGAATCTGCTGCAAAGAGAGAGAAAAAACAGTACTGCTTAGAGATTGCAGATCACCTCTTCCTTCATGCCTCTGAATATGCTCATACTTAACTCCAAAAACTAGGAAAAAAACATATAATCCATCAGATGATCAGAAACCACCTCAAAAGTGCAAGAAATATGAGAAGCCAAGAAAATATCTCTCCCCTAAAGGAAAAGAATAACTCCTCATCCTCCACAGACAATACAAGGGAACTTGTGGAAATGTCAGATAAAGAATTTAAAGTACTCATAGTGGCAAAACTAAGAGAGATGCAAAGAGAAGAGAGACAATAAACTCCAAAAGATACAGGAGAAAAAACAATGAGTTCCAGGAGGTGAGGAAGTTCTTGCATGATCTGAAAGAGGAAATACACACCCATAGAAAAAGAATACAATGGAATTGTTAGAGATAAGAGTTGTAATACAGGAAATCAAAACCTCCCTTGAAAGTATTAAAAGCAGATTAGATCGAAGAAGATCTAATCTCAGAAGATTAGAAGAAGATCGAATCTCAGAAGTAGAAGATAAAACCTCTGACCTAGAAAAAGTCACCAAAAAAGACTGAGAAAATAACCTCCCCAAATGAGGATAATATATGAGTAATATCAGATACCATTAAATGCCCAAATGTTCCCGGGTCATCTGTATCCCAGAAGGTGAAGAAGAAACTAATCAGGGCATTGATAATCTAGTCCAAGAAATACTGGAAGAAAACTTTCTCCAAACCTAGGAGAGGCATTCAAATATCCAGACCCAAGAAATACAAAGGACCCCACATAGAATAAAACCCCAAGAAGATCTTCTCCAAGGCACATCATAGCCAGATTGACAAAACCACAGAGATAAGATACTAAAACTGGCAACAGAGAAGCATCAAGTTACTTTCAAAGGACATCCCAATAGGCTAACATCAGACCTCTCTTCAGAAACAAGGCAAGCAAAGAAAGAATGAGAAAATATATTCAAAGTGTTAAGTGAAAAACAATTTCAACCAAGAATACTCTATCTGGCAAGATTATCCTTCATGTGGGAAGATAAGACAAAAACATTCTCAGATAAACAAAAACTGAAAGAATTTACCAACACCAGACCAGCTCTCTAAGAATAGCTAAAGGGAATGCAATACCAGGAAAACTAAAGTCAGACACACAGAAATAAGAGTACAAAAAACAACCAAGAAAATAGCCAGCCTAATGGTAGGGACAAGTCCAGAGTTGAATGTTAACTTCCAGAATTTAACATATCAGACTACAGTAACACTGCAAATTCAATAGAAGAGTGATAAATTACATGATCCTGAACTGGTAGATACAATTTTATGTCTTTTGATTAAAACATTACTGATTTTCTTCTATGCTTTCTTTTCCAGATTTAAGGATTTTGTCTTCTCTTGAACTATTGATAGGTTCATCTACCTACTGTTTGAACTGAATCCTAACCTGTTTCCTGGTTTAAAGTCTTAAGCAAATTTCTCTTAACATTTTTTAATTTTGATCTATTAAAACTAAAAAGTGTTTTACTGAAATTAAAAAATTCATTAAAATACCTATTTAATGACTGCAGTAAGCTATATAGCCCCAGCTAGGTGCTACCTTTATGGTTGTGCTCATTCTGCTCACTGAGGTTTATTGCCTAAAGTCAGACATATGTTCACAGATATGTATATATCAGCTTCACTTTGCTATTGAAAGTACTTAGATTAATTAAGAATCTTCAGTTGAAACAAAAAATGTGGAAAAAAAGGCAGGGGAAAGCAACAGTAGATACTAGATGGAAAATCCCATTTTGTATACTGTAATGATGTACAGTGAATGAATGTAAACAATTAAAAAAAGAGAGAGTTGTTGAGAAGATTAAATAAAATAATGTACATAAAACTCTTCTCCAATATAGTGCTTAATATAGTTGAGTAGATGCTCAATAAATCAGATCTCTTTCTTTTCCTTTCTACATTTTCAAGAAAAAAGAAGATTATGGGGCCAGTAGGTGGTGTGTTGGTTAAGACATTGGACTCCCACATGGGTGACCCAGGCTGGAGTCCCCAGACTTGGCGCTTGCTTTCCTCATTTTCCCTCTCCTATCTCTCTAGTCAAATTTAAAATAATATTAATAAATAATAAAATTAAATGAAACAATTCTTATTTTTTGGAAAGAGATTTTGCTATAGAGCATATGAACTCACCACACAGACAGAGAGAAACAGAAAGTGAGAAATTACCCTCCTGGAGAGAGGGCCATGCTATAATCCCTTCTCCACTCTCCTTTCAGAATTTTGGGCAGGCACATACATGTGCATGCCATGAGTTTCAAGCTGCCGGTCTGGGACCAAAACCACGGTCGACTACATGGGAGTCCAGCAACATAACCATTACACTATCTGCTGGTCCTGAATAAAGAGGATTATCTTCTATGCCAGAAAGCTCCAAACCTGTATCAGGCACTGCAGAATGAATATATGGTTTATTGACTCAAGAGCAATCAGAAGAGTTTGCTAGTGACAAATGTGAACCATATAGCTCTAAGAAGTAATCTACATAACCCAAACCAAGTGGAGACTTGGAGTACCTGTGGGCATGGCATTTTCACTTTGTGAAATGCACTGCCTCATAAGATTGTGACCTTATATTTCACTTTAATTTGACATGCATTTTTTATTATTCTGAGCACAATTTTTTTAAGAGCAATTTTGCTATAGAGTGCGTGTGCTTGTCAGAGAGACAGAGAGATAGAAAACAATAAATTACCCTCTGGGGGGGGGGGGGGGATGGCCACACTGCAATCCCTTCTCCTCCATTCTCTTCTGAGCAATTTAAAGACAATTAAATATAAAAGTGACCAAGATATGGCATTGCTCACAAATAATCTGCAAATTTATGTGGAATAACAAATATGTTGACAAATAACTTTAATGGGAAATGGATACAAAGTAATATGGAAACATAGATGGGACAATCAATTCTGCCCAGGAAGGAAAAGCTGTAGAGAAGGGCAGAATCTGAGCTGGCTCCTGTGGGTTGATAGTTTGCCAAGTAAAAAAATATTTCTGTTTATTAAAAATATTCACAGTACTGAGATTCATGTGCTCTTATTTTTTCTCTAATTCCTATGTCATAGGGAGTTAGTCAGGAAAATCTGATATAGTTTTAAAAACCTGGATGGCCTACACTCCCAAATCTAGCGAATGAGGAGAGAGGGGGATTGCAGGGGAGAAGGAGTTGTAGACATGAAAATGCTTTTAAGACAATGACTAATGTGCAAATGCCTCACAGCCAACAAGAGACCACAAGAAGAGAAGCATCTTTCCTAAATGGATAATGACACCAGTGTCAAGTCTATTTATACAGCTCAATAAATAAATACTACATTACAAAATGTTCACAGTGCTGCCCAATAAATCCACGATCCAGCTCAAGTACGGTTTATGTAAGCAGGGAGGAATTCCGGCAGAGTCCCTTGCAGTTTCACACACTTCATTTGAAAGTATGAGCTGTTAATTAAAAAAAAGCTGGATTTCAGCAACCAGGCTGATCTGAGCTAGCAGCATTATGCAAGCTACCTGTACTTGATTGAGACCAATTCCTTCCTAAAGCTTCCTTTTCTTGAATTCAAGTCTTATACCTCCTCCACTTACTGCGAGAACCGTTGGTCTCCTAGCTAGGGGCCTTAGGATTTGGTCATTATCCAGGCTTTTGAAGATCTTTTTTAACTATTGTGTTAAATTTTGTATGATTTTGTGTGACAAGAAAACGGTATTACAAAATAGCCTATCAACTACCAAGATTGGATTAGATACGACAAAACCACATTTGATCAAGGTGTTACGTTTCTTTGGAGCACTGGGAAATCCTGCCAGTCCTAAATATACGAAACTAGTAATTATGTGGTTTTCAGCAATTCTTAGATGGTTTTAGAGGAGGGAGTGTAGTTTCACTTTAGCTGGCATCAGTAGTTTCGTAGCTGTTGATAAGTTCAGAAGTACATTCTTTGTCTTGAGGGCTTTACTGGAATCTTTTCTCTCTCTCCATAGTCTAGCCCTCTCGGCACTGGGTGGCCTCATTTCCTCTCTTGTCATCCTTCTACTCTATGTTAAGATTCTAATCGTCATTTGAACCTCAGAGGGACTCTTAATTGGCGCAATTTTAAGATTTGATGATTGTAAGCATTGTCACCTATAAAGGCATTAAACATTCCTGTTAAGCATGTAGTCAACTGTTTCTTTCACGGGGATTCTCCTTCCACATTCACAAGAAGCCATGTTTTAGAAAAGGTTACTTAATTAGTCTAAGAGAAGACTGCTCCCACCTTCATTCTTTATCTACTATACAGGAAGTTGATGTTCAAGGCTGGAGGATGCCTTAATATCTAATTTCCCTACCCCAGTTTAGAGTCTATGAGTGAAGTTTTTCTTTTGTACCATCTTTATTGAGATATATTGGGTCATTGGGAAAGTCATGATGCATTTTTGCATTGAAAAACAGAGAAATACATCATGGCTTTCCCAGTGACCTAATAATTTATGCACTGTAAAGTTTACTCTTTTTATTTATTTATTTATTGGACATATATTTACTTATTTATCTATTTATTTGTTGTGATTTTCAAACTACCAGGTCCAAGACTTGAACAGTGGTTGGCCATGTGAGAATCCAGCACCTAACCAATAAGCCACCTGCTGGTCTAATTTTACCTTCTTTTTTTAAAAATTTTTTAATAGATTTTTGCTACAGAGTACATGTACTTGCTGGAGAAACAGACAGAAAGTGAGAAATCAAACCCCCCCAGGGGGGATGGCCATGCTGCAATCCCTTCTCCATTCTCCTCTTGGGATCTTGGGCACGCACGCACACAGGCCCACCATAAGTTTCAAGCCTTCAGGTCTGGGCCTTGAACTGCAGACTATGTGGAAGTCCAGTGACAACCATTACACCATCAGTTGGTCCCCAAATTTATCCTTTTTAAAATGTACAACTCAGCAGTTTTCAGTGTATTCACAGAGTTGTGCAACTATCACATTCTCTAATTTCAGAACATTTTAATCACCCCTAAAGAAATTCATTAATGACCACTCCTTAGTCTCTCTTCTCATCCCCTAGCAACCACTAATTCATTTTCTCTCTCTATGGATTTGACTTTTCTAGACATTTCATATAAACAGACTCATCCAGTCTTTGGTCTTTTACGTCTATCTTTTCCCACTTCCCACAATGTTTTCAAGGTTTACCAGTGTTGTGTCACGTATCAGTACTGTGTTCTTCAATACACCCGAATAATAAGCCCTTGTAGAGCCGTATCACAATGTATCTCATTTGTTCATCTATTGAGAGACATTTCTACTTTTTGGCTATTATGAATAGCCAGACTTGCTCACAGCGGCCACTAGTTTTCACCTGCTATGAACATACATGTATAAGTTTTTGTGGATATATATTTCAATTCTACACGAAAACATCTTACCCCCAAACAATTATATTTTTAATGAGAGAGGGAGAAAATTATAGATGAGGGTTTTTGAGAGTCTCACCATGTCACAATCCACCTGTGCCAACCTCCCAGTTAGTTACAGTTACAACCACTGTGCCTGACATGTTGTTTAGGTTGATCTGGGAACTGAACCTGGGCCTCCCATGTGGCTCAGGTCCTATGGAGTGGCATCTTACCATCTACAATGCTGTGGCTAGGCCACCCCTAAACTTTTTCTTTTTTAACTTTTTTATGAGACAGGGGCACAGAGAGACAGAGTGAGAGAGAAGGCAAGCACCCTCAATAGGGCCTCATATTGCAATCCTCCCCCAGCCTTCCTACCCAGCCAGGATCATGGGCATGTGTGTGTGTGTGTGTGTCCAGTGTGCCTGCGTCAGCCTGGGAACCAAACTCCAATCTTCCACATGGCTCCAACATGGCAGTTGTGTGTTACTGCTGCATCACCATCGGTGGGTCCCTAAACAATTTTTATACTCATATCCTTATAAGGCTATCACCTCCCTGAGGAAACCTTTTATTCCTGTTAATAGCAATATCAGTAGTGCTCTCTGAACCAAGGAGGTGCACAAAAGTATTGGTGGTGACAGAACAAAAGGGCTGAGGAGATCAACAGGACCCTTGAGAACTTCTTTGGCTTTCTGCTTACATTCTAGTGGCTATGACCTGGGTTTGACATATTCTAAAATAACAACTGACTTCTGTTCATTGTTTGAGATGTACAGTCACCCCTCAGGCCCCTTATCTAATTTGCTCCTTCTATGAAGCTTTCTCCAAACTGCTCTAGATATGATTAGACTCTAAGTTCCTTGTTCTTAAAACGCTGATTATAATATGTATTCTGAATTTGTATTAGCAAACGATTTAGGATAATCAGACTTTCTTTGTTGTTGTCTATGTCCATGTTTGTATTACCCTCACTTGATCATAAGTTTTTTTTCTTAAGTTGCTAGATGACATGTGCTCGCAGAAGACAGAGAGAAAAAGAGAGACGGAACGTGAGAAAGCACTCTGCCCTTCCCTCACATGAATGGTCACACCACAGTCCTTTGTCCTCCATTGCTCCTTCCTTTTGGGATTTTGGGTGCACACACACACACACACACACACACGTATCCAATGCGTTATTCAAGTAACAGGTCTAAGACTCAAACCATGTAGTCAGTCATGTGGGATCTAGCTACCTTCACTGCCATGCCATGGGCTGGCCTGATGATAAGATTTTTATATTTATTTATTTATTTTGCCATAGGACACATGTGTTTGCCAGAGAAAAACAGAGACAGAGAGAGGGAAAGTGAGAAATCACCCCCCAAGGTGGACAGTCATGCTGCAATTACTTCTCCTCCATTCACCTTCTAGGATTTTGGGCATGCATGCACATGCACTTGGTATGATTTTTAAGCAGCCATATTTGGGACTCAAACCACTGCCGGTCACGTGGGAGTCCAGCACTTTAAGTACCATGCCATTTGCTGGCTCCAATGATAAGGTATTTTAATTCAAGGATTCTTTATTGTTTATCTCTCATCCAGAAATCAACTTCATGCCTTTCTCACTAGAGGTAGTCATCAATTGATGGTTAATTCAGTTGTAACATACAGTCATCTAAAAGAAGGAGTATAAACATACCAACCAGTATAATAGGAGCTTTCCTAGAATTCGGCTAGTTCCTGGACTAGAACGTGGGTCTCCTGTGGTTCTCCTGGGTGAAAGGACCAAGAGAAAAGTGTGTTGTACTGAAATCCAGGATGTATGAGGAAGCAGAGTTGTTCCACATGTTCCTTGTATTTCCTTGAAAGTACACCCGGTGCTCACACTTGTAGCACCACCGCCCCTTGTCACATTATCCTTCCTCAGAGCTCACTTAAAACCTCCTCTTCTGGAGGCTTCCAGTGTCCGGCTTATGGTCTTCTGTCTTGGCAGAATTCTGGCTCTATCATCTACTAGTCATAGCCTTGGACAAATTATGTAACTTCTCTCTGCTTTGGTTTCCCCACCCCACAGTGGGGATGGTAATAATTTTGGTCTTATGGGGCCGTTGTAGGAGTCAGTAGAGTGTTCGAATCATGCCAGGCACAGCAAAGGCACTCCCTGAGTGTTGGTTCTGATTAGCATTCTCTCCCATCACCATTCCTTCCTTTCTGAATCCACTGCATTTGGTAGACAATTGTTCTCAATTTCTCAAACAGTTTTGCTTGGCTTGTGACCATTTTCCTGTAGTTTCACCTATCTAGAACATACTTGAGAACCAAAAGGCAAGCAAATAGGGATACCTCCTCCTGACCCCATCACGACAATGAACACCCCAAATAAGTATCACACAGCCCATGTATAGAAAACAGATCTCTACTCATTGCCAATTAGCTCCTGGTGTATGTATAGTTAGAACGAGTGGCCAAAATCTGCTCTCCCAGCCCACAGCATAAACTAAAATAGTTCAGAATCATTCGGTAGAGGGAAAAAATAGTCCTTCACATCTCAGTTCTTCTTAGGAAACAATTAGAGTGCGGTGAATACTTAAAATGCCCATAGCTGTGTCCCTGAGTAAGAAGACTTTAAGAATGAAAAAAATTGTTAAAAATTTTAGAAAAATCATGGTTAATGTAATTTAAACATATTATTCTAGGGGGTGGGCAGGGGCACAGCAGTAAAATGCAGCATGCTGTGAGGCTAACCTACGTGGAAAGATTCTGGGTTCACATCTGTAGACTTCCCTGAGTATGCTAGGTACAAACATACCCATGATCTGGCCTGAAGCTGGGGGTGGAGCACAGTGTCAAGACCCTATTGGGGTGCTATTGCCCTGCTTCTCTCTCTCTGTCACTCTCATGGAAAAAATTAATAAATAAACCCAAAAATATTAAACTTGCAATACAGTAGTGCCTTCTCAAACGATATTAGGTAAACAAGAGATCCTGGTTTGCTCATTTTTCCTTCCTTCACTATGTGATAAAGCTCTTGGTTAAAGAGTTTTAGGCCAGGACCAGCAGATGGTGTAATAGTAACATTGCTGGACTCCCACATGACCAATCACTGTTTGAGTCCCAGACCTGGAGACTTGAAACTCATGCCGGGGGTGTGGGTGCATGTGTGTGTGTGTGTGCCCAAAATCCTGAGAGGAGAATAGAGGAGAAGGGGTTGTGACATGGCCATCCCCCTGGGGGTTGATTTCTTGCTTTCTGTTTCTCTGGTGAGCACACGATCCCTATAGTAAAAATCTCTCCAAAATAAATAAATAAAATAAGGCCCATTGCTTGGTTTTCAAGTTCATTGGATCTGACTTCAAACGAAAAACAAAAAGTTATCAGTGTCATCGATGTGAATATTTTATTTGAAAACACTGCCAAAGTAGAATAATGTTTACAAATTAAAATTTGACACAAAATTTAGTTTATGAATTAGAATTTAACACAAAAATGTAGTGCTTTCTCTTTCAGCATACATTTATCAAGCATGTGTTATAAGCTAAGCCCTGTGTTTACGTGCTAGGAAGACAGTGGTGAATAAGACAAATGTGAATTGTCCTCCTTGTGGGGTCTCAGCGTTCTAGAGCCACTGTTGTCCTCTAGAACTCCCCATGATGGTAGGAATGCTCCGGGTCTGTGCTGCCCCTCACAGTAGCCACTTGCTACATATGGCTGCTGAGCACTTCCGATGTGGCTAGCGCAACTAAGAAACTGAGTTTTAGATTTTATTTAATTTTAATTAAACTTCAGCACTCATGTGTGGCTACTGACTACTGCATCAGACAGCCCAACTCCAGAATCCAATGTTGTGAGTGCAAGATTCACATAGAACCTTAACTTTCCAGAACCATCCGGCCAGAGCCGATAAGAATGGCCCTGAGGCCCTACCAGGTCCTTGATCATTAGGCAAAGATTTTAGTAACTCAGACATTCTTAGAGAGCTATTTCAATAAAACACATTTCTCGCATATCCACAAGTTACTAAAGAATCTTGAGTTAATCCAGCTGAATCTGAATGCCTTCTTCCTTTGGGCCTGTTTATATGATCCTTCAAATTCTTATCAACCCAAGGGAAAGTCACTTGGCACAAGCTCTAAAGAGAAAGGGGGTGGAAGGGACATTGTGGTACTTTGGCTTCTCAGCTTATTAAAGATTTATTATGACTCCTCACCTGTCTTCTCCCTCCCACCCTTGGATATACAGTAAACGCACACAATTTTATACATATGACGAGATTTCAAAAAGTTAGTGGAAAATGGAATTCATGTACAAGCTTCTTTTGGTGCAAAGAGTTTTAAAATCCGCTCAATTTTTTTTTCACAATATACACCTTTAATGTCCCTTTGAAGGCTTCTTGTATACATAGTACGCAATGATTCACTTTCTGTGCCAAGAAGAATGTCCCCTTGGCACCCAAACTAACGTGTTGACAGCTTCAAGTAAGGATGGATATACTTGGCCCTGTGCATTCTTTCCTCCAGAAAAATGCCCAGAACAGGTCCATCCCTTGCAGAGACAGCTGTGCTGATCACTGTAGTCCCCAGCCCCGCATTCGCACACCTGGGATCAGACTGAAATATTTGGACAAACACTAAGAGTAGCTCTGGAAGGCAAAAGGTCAGAGATAGCATTATGCACTGAAGGTAGGTATGGGTGTAGCTATGAGTGGGCAGAATGTGAGAGGGTCAGTCCTACCCTCTAACCTCTGGTGAAATTACGTGTCTTCAAGGCATAGTTGCTTTTAGCACTTGCCTGGAGAACTGTCCTGCCTCTTGGCTGTCTAATAGCTGAGGCTAAGGCCATCTTACAGGTCTCCTAGCTGCTTAACAGAAAGCTGGAGTCTTGGAAGCTGCCTGATTGCCAAAACTTTTGGGCCAGTTCAGTCACACGCTTTCCTCGGGGCCACTACCATGTTAGCCGAAAGAACCTGGATTGAATCCCCAGGGTAGCATGGCTGGACTCCAACTCTGGGAAAGGGGAGACACAGAGGGACGAAGCTGCAAAGAGGCAGGGCGCGCAGAAATGACTTTGCCTAAATTCCTTCAGCAACACTGGTGGTGCTAGGCCAGGAAGGCAGGACTTCTTCCAGGCAACCCACAGAGCTGCTCCCCAAGTATAATAGCTGAGCACAAAAAGGGAACACTAGGCTTCCCTTTTCAGGAAGCAGGTTGTTTGTTAGAGGTGGGATAAGGGGTGATAGTCATTAGTCCACTTCAAGACTGCTGAAAATACCCATGTGCCTACTCCATGTTCTGCTTGCTCAGAGGAATCACATGTCTCTCTCTGGGATCCCTGCAACGATGCCTCTCAATGTGAGGTTCCTGGTCCACCAGCCATCAAACCTACTGAGGATGGTCGTTAGCAGACTCCTGGGCTCCACACCAGAGCCCATAATGAGTCAGGATATCTGAGTCAGGAGAACTTGAATCTGCCCTAAAATTTCCTTCTGGAAACAATCCCCTCATGTAGAAGATGCCCCAGAGCAGGATCTCCTAAATACCCCAGGTGATTCTATATAGGTGGAAAGTTCTCGGATTAAGTGAGGAGCAGGGGCAGGCTAGTTGCTCTCACTGTGGTATGGGATTCAGAGTCTGGAGTTCTGAGTTCTTATCCCAGCACTTCTATGAACCATAAGGGTGAAAGGACTTGGTGGCTGAGGTTTGTCCATCCACCTCATTTTGGCTTTTATTTGCCTTGTACTGTAGCCTTCTGAACAAACTGGGGCATGGGTTTTTGAGCTTCAAAGCAGTGTATCCACCCACGCTGTTGGTTGTGAGATGATTTTACTTTGATGACTTTTTTGTTTCCTTCACTCAGTGGCTTGGTTTCTCACTTGTGAAGGTGTATATATATATATTATATATATAGCTTCATAATATATATAAAAGTGACATATTCATTGCAAAGAGGAAAATTTCAAACATTACAAAAACGCCTCTTCCCCCATGGTCAACCCTGCTCAAAGATCATTCTTATTGACCATTTAATATACATTATTCTAAACTTTAAAAATAAGCATGTCTGAGCAGCAGCAGCAGCACAACTAACATGCATCGAGTATTGATTATGGATCAGGTAATATGCTTAAGTTTAAACCTCAAGCAACCCCATGAGGTAGGTATCTTTCTCCCTAATGAGAGCTAGGGACATTTTGTATACACATATACATATACACAAACACCGAACATTTATTTTCACAAAAATGGGATGATGTTATACCTACTGTATTGAAACTTGCTTCCTTTGTTTTTGACGTATTACAAACATTTTTTCCCATAACTATACATACTGAACGTGTTTTGGTAAGGCTTTTGCCATAGTGCACATGCGCTCACTGGAGAGGAGAGACAGAGAGAGATACGGAGAGGAAAAGTGAGAATCACCCTTCAGGGGGATGGCCATGCTACAATCCCTTCTCTCCATTCTCTTCCTGGGATGTTGGGCACACACAGATACCCAGGGCTCAAAATGCATGTAGGAGCCCAGCGCCCTAACCACTACACCACCTGATGGCCCCCATACTGACATTTTTAATATCTGTAATGTTCAATTACACAAAATCATAATAAGCAAACTTTTTTATTATTAAAAATGATATTAGAAGGCTGTAGCAAATTTTTATTTTCAGATATCTTTGTGCATTTCCATAGGCTAAATTTCTAGAAGTAGAAACAGTAGATCAAATAGGGACTATAAATGTAAATTTTTTTATATATTCTGAGGAATCTGGATATAACAGAAAATGAACATATTTGAAAGTCTCTTTTAAGTGCTGAAAGTCTTTTCAAATATAAACCTGAATACAAGGTAAGGGTCAGGACATGTGTCTCCCAGAGCTGGTTTTAGATTCATGTTTCTGCCACTAAACAGCTAGGAAACTCTGAGCCACAGAGAAGGCTTACCCTCCATCAAGGCCTTGATTTCTTCATGTGAAATAACGATGTGATAAGACATGCTTTCTGAAGCACATTGGGCTCTAACTTTCCTCCGTTCAGTGGTGCTTTAGCTCTTTGCCTTTATTTTCTTATTTATGAAAAAGGATTTGGTTCTTTTGGCCTTCCAGGACCAATTAATCAATGCATCAATTAATTAAGAACTTCCAAACTTAGAAGTGCTAAGTAATTCCCTTATTAATTCTAGAGGAAACAGATGTCTACTGGGTATAACCTCTAACTGCTTTGGCTTTTACATTCATTCCTGAGGCTTTAAGAAAACAAGATACGTATTGAATCCAAGAGGCCACTCTGTCTCAGCATTCCGGACCACGGGGTTGATGAGTCACAGGAGGTGTGTGGGAAGGTTGATCGGGTATGACAGCTCTCTTGGGAATCTTGCCTTCCTGGAATGAGTATTTCCAACTGTATGTTCCCTAACAAAGAAGGGATTGTGTGAACCAAGATCTCACAGAATATGCAGAGTATACAGATGAGGGGCTTACCCTATCTCTGTCTGTGCACTTCGGGACAAAGTCTCAGATAGCAAGGCCTTCCATTTTCACTGTGTGCCACAGTCGTTATGCCACTTGACTCTCTCACTACCTCTGACAGGGAGAGTGACTCTGTTAAGATTCAGATGTGGAAATTCAGAGAAGTGTGCTGGCATGTTCCACGTCCCGGGGCAGTGGGTGCAGAGCCCGACAGAGTCCAGTACTCCATCCTCAGTCCTCCGCAGTGAGTCCATGGTGGGTTACTCTCCAGTTTCTTTCTTCTGGCCTTTTTCTTTTTTTTTTTTGAGAGGTTTTTGCTATAGGGTGCATGTGCTCGCCAGACAGACAGAGAGAGACAGAGAGATACAAAGAGAGAAATCACCCCCCCAGGGGGGATGGCCATGCCGCAATCCCTTCTCCTCCATTCTCCTCTTGGGATCTTGGGCACGCACGCACACCTGCCCGGCGTGAGTTTTAAGCCACCAGGTCCGGGACTCGAACCGCGGTTGACTACGTGGGAGTCCAGCGACATAGCCATTACACTAACTGCTGGTCCCTCTTCTGGCCTTTTTTAATGGCTGGACTCCTCTTTGGTGCCCTCTGTAATGCCAGTCCAGACTCATCCAGTTGTAAAGGTGCAACATTGTGGTACTTTAAGGAGCATGTACAAGCTGTAGCATGGAATCTCTCTGAATTTGGGATCCGGCCAATGGTGAGTTTTACTTTCTGAAACGCAAGCAAGAAGAACATTAAATTATTAAAGATTATCCTTTACTGGTGTTCTGTCTGTCCTCGTTCACACCCTTTGAAGCTTCTGAAGAACATCCTGTGGTAAACTATAATCTCTGGGCCAGAGGAAGCCAGGGATGCGTTGTCTATTCAGGTGGAAGATGGATTTTATTTTCTGAAATCAATTGGCCTGAGCTTTTAGAGCAGATTCCAGAGACCTCTGATGGTTCGCGGATGGGCTCAGTTGCACCAAGAATAAAAAGGGCCTCTTGAAACAAGAGAATTAAAATGATAGCACCAGAGAGGAGCAGCCCCAGACAAAACTGGGAGGAAACTGCATTTTGATAAGTTTCTCCTGCAATCCAGCCTGTCCTCTCTGTCACAAACACACACACACACCTTCCACCCTGCCTTTTGAAATCTCAAATTCTCTCCCCTCGCTGTCCCTACCCCACCCTTATCTCAATCTCACATTTTTCTCAAGTGTGGCTTAACAGGAAGGAAAGTCATTCTGATAGTCTTGGGTGCTCTAAAACATGAGGGGCCATTGGCTGTTTCACCTTTCGTTTTACCTCTCCCTCTTCCAAAATCCTTTTTCCTTATGTGACCAGTGTTTGAATTTTAAAAGAAGACTGGACTTCCGTTGTGACATAAAGAAATAAGTCAGGAATGGTGGGAGTGGGAAGGTAAGGGAATGTTCTATCTTCCAGATAATTGTATTGATGGACACCTCGATCTTCTCCATGACATCTAGGGCTTGTTATCATAGAGCAAGAGGGAAGGCAGAATGCACAGAAGAGAAGTGCTGCCTCTCCCACCCCATACAAGTGACTCTACATCTGGAAAGGCAGTCATGGTAAAGTGCAGCCAGCAATACCCAGGTAGAGTTCTGGATTTGATCCCAGGCAAAACCTCCTTTCTCAGCTTCTGAGCTGATGCCAGAACTTCAGACGACAACACTGTTTGGTAACTTGCAGAAAGGTGTGGAAGATTACGTGGACTATTTGGCCCCAGTGTGGATCTTTGACAGAGGAAATGTGTTATAGTTATCAGCTTATTGGATTAAGTCCTTGAAAACTACCTCTCTTGGGAACCAGCAGTTAGTGTAATGGCTATGTCGCTGGACTCCCATGTAGTTGACCACGGTTCGCGTCCCGGATCCGGTGGCTTAAAACTCACGCCGGGTGCGTGTGCGTGCGTGCCCAAGATCCCGAGAGGAGAATGGAAGAGAAGGGATTGCGGCGTGACCATTCCCCCTGGGGGGTGATTTCTCGCTTCTTGTAACTAATTTATAAATTACACTTTATCATTGGTACCTACATATAGGACAAAACAGTATATAGAGGGCTCAGGCATCCCCTCGGGGTCCTGGAATGTATACCCTGCAAGTAAGGGGGTACCATTGTAATAAAACTATTGGGTCATCAGAAAAGTCATCACACATTTTCGCATAGAAAACCAGAAGCATACGTCATGACTTTTCTGACAACCTAATACATGGAGCAGCTCATGTGCCAGTCATTGTGGTAAGCATGCTCCAGATCTTATCTCAT
Organism: Tupaia tana; assembly: GCA_026018925.1. Lineage (NCBI taxonomy): Eukaryota > Metazoa > Chordata > Mammalia > Scandentia > Tupaiidae > Tupaia > Tupaia tana. The sequence goes on along the minus strand of JAKSZU010000010.1, from coordinate 24,178,659 downwards.
TGAATTCTCCAATGACTATTATTATCCCGACCTTACAGAGGTGAGAGGCGCTCACTTGCCAACCTGGGTCAATTTGATGTGGCTCTTTTTACCACGTCGTGCTGGGCCTGAGGTCCTCTAGCTCAGTCCAGATGCCTTCTAGCTCAGTGCTCTCTCCTAATGCTACTGTGTGTGACTGAACTGTGAAAGGGTCTTTTGGTGGCACATGGGGGAAGAGTCTCATCTGTATTCAGAGTACTTTTTTCAGACTCATCTACAAACTTGATCTTGTTCCTTTTGGCACTGACTGGCCCTGGCATATACTGTTCAGTGGGACTCACCTCCTTCTGGATGGACCGAGCCAAAAACAAGGAGGCCTCCTCCAGGCTCTGGGGCTTCAGGTCATTCACTGCCAAAAGATGATCGCCATGGCAAAATAGGCATCCCAGCCGTGGGGGGCCTTCCCACCGTGACACACTGCAGTGGAGACACACGTCCAACACCAGGATGAGACCGAACCAGTCAGGAGGGCAGGGCATGGCACACTGCAGGGCTCCTCCCCCAGAGCCGTGTTGTCCCCCACCTGAGGTAGGCTGGCTCCTTTTTTTGTTTGAGATATTTTTCCATCCCTCATGACTGTTGGGGTTCAGCCTTTCCTGCAAAACCCAGCTGAAGTCACAGCACCCTTACGGAGGCCTACGTTGTACTTCCCTCACTGTAATCCATCTCCCTGGCTCCTGGACTTCCACTGCATGGTGTGAGCACCTGAGTTCTTGTATTTGTAAAGAAAGTGCATTTTATATTTACTTGTTTGGGTGGCTCTTGTTCACCAGGCTATGTGACTCTGGAGAGAGAGCGCCACCTTTTGTTTGATTTGTTTTTTAAATTTCTATAACCCCGTGGCTCCAAGTAAACAGAGGCTGCTCAGTAAGTGTTGGAAGGAGCACATCACGATTGCACAGCGAGTATCTAATAAACAAGTGAATGAACTCATGAGTTAGCAACGCATTCCTTGAGCCTTAGGTTGTGAAGATTTGGGGGGAAATGGGAAGCTGTAGTTCTTGCCCTCTGAGAACTTATAAAATAACTGATGGGTAGCATCTTATTTTACAATAAGAGGCTTTCTTTATAAAAATGAACAGTTTGTCGGAATGAATTACGAAATCTTTAAAAGAATCTAGAATCTAGTGAACAGTGACTATTTAAGAAATCTCTCTCTCTGCCACAGTCTTTTGTGTCTGAGTTGCTAACCAGCTAATTTTGTGTCGAGAAGTCTTTGACCCTAATATGCCTCTTTATTTCACATTTTTGATTCTTGGTAACTTCACTAACTTCATTCATTCATTTGTGCAATGATGAGGAATGCTATCCTTGGACCATATGTATTCCTGCCCACTCTTCTTTACCTTTGAGAAATCAAACATTTGCTGCTTTCTGGACTTTGGGCCCTTTTCATCCCTGCCCTCCCCCTCCCCCTGTCAACCTCCCAGATGACTTCTATACATTAATAACCTTCCATTTCCATCAAGACCCTTCTGTGAACACAACACAACAGTCCAACCCCCTTCATCGGCTTTGCCAAATAATGTTTCAAAATATAATTGTTCATGGGACCAGCAGTTAGCGTAATGGCTATGTCGCTGGACTCCCACGTAGTCAACCGTGGTTCGCGTCCCGGACCTGGTGGCTTAAAACTCACGCCGGGCACGTGTGTGTGTGCGTGCCCAAGATCCTGGGAGGAGAACAGAGGAGAAGGGATTGCGGCGTGGCCATCCCCCCTGGGGGGTGATTTCTCGCTTTCTGTCTCTCTGTCTCTCTCTGTCTGTCTGGAGAGCGCACGCGCCCTATAGCGAAAACCTCTCCAAAAAAAATAAAAAGATATAATTGTTCTCTTCATATCTTTCAACCCCATTTATATCACTAACTATCAGATCTCTGACCTACCATATCCGTCCTGCAGCTTCTGTGAGAGCGAGATAGTTGATGATGTCGGGAGGAGAAAGGAACACGTTCAGTGTCTCCACTTCGCTTTCATCAGGGATGTTACTGTGAGATAAGACGTGTGTAAAAGTCATGGCGGGCAAATAGGTCTGGCTCTGAACTATGCTCTGAAGAGACTTTTAGTTTACTACTTCTGAGATAATATTTTCCAGCTGTCTAGAACATTTGAGAAAAATCTAAATTTATGTTACTGAAAAGTACTCATTAATGCCACCCCTCCTGGGACGTGGTATTTGATGTAGACAATGGGAAAGGAGGTTTCACAACTGCCCACATCAGGTCCATGTGTATATTTCTCTACTGGAAACAATGCCACAGAGGAAAACATGGAGAAGAGTTAAAATTACCACCATCTTATCACATGCTCTTGGCATCTTACACTTCAACATCCTCCTCCTGGTCTATAACTGACCCTCACGAGATGTGTACTTCCGTAATTATGCTAGGATGAAATGTGGGTGGCACTCTGCTCAGACCCGTGTGGACTGAAGTTCCAGGACCTGAATGAGTGGCCAAGGAAGAATTTGTTTAAATAGTTGAAAATGCAACCCCCAGTCCAAGGGACCACTTTGTTTCCAGTTCTGTTAGTCACTGTCCTTGGCCATAACATCAAGAAGAAGAAAAGGCTGGGCAGTTTCTTGGCTATTGGGAAACTTTTAGAAACTGCTTTATAATTTCGATGTTAAGTTAAAAAAAAAAAAACCCACAAAACAAAACAAAACAAAACAAAAAAAACCACTCGCTGTGCTCTTAGGGCCCATGAAGTTCTAGACATTAGTGTTGTACTTGATTAGTATGGACAACTGCACAAGAGTTAGTGAGGCCGACTGCTTTTTGTCATCTGTGGTCCATGCTTCTGTATCGACAGGTGAAAGACACGAGTCCCTTTCTGAGCCTTGTTCTTGCAAGTGAAGACGCTCTTTATCCTGGGTCTCTGGAAGGGCCTGGGTTTCCTCTTTGCCATCAGCAGACTCCAGGGACATCTCTTTGAACAAACTAGAGTATAAGAAGTTAAAACAAATCTTTTTTTTTTTAGCATGTCTATTTATGATTTTCTGCTGTGTGTGTTGGATTTAAGTAGCTAACAGTCGTGTGAAAACTAGCAAGGTCTAGAAATATGTCCAACCATCAGAATCACAGCCATAGTTAGAATCCAATCCAACAAACTCTCCTAAAAATAGTATGCTATCACCATAACCCTTTATGGGGTTTGGAGGACAGAAGTGGGAGTGTGAGACACATAAATGTGAAATTAAAAAACAAAAACAAAAACAAAACTTCTTTAGGAGATAGAAACTGTCCTGGGAAAGTGACAACTGGTTTTTTGCCCATGGAGAAACCATTGCCACCTTTTCTTGTTTTCAGACTATGGAATAGTGTGTTAAATTTGGCCTGTGTTATGTTTTATATCAATTTATCAACTTTTAAGATAACAGTATATTAGCTAAAATCAATTTTTAAAATGATGGCTTTACTTACCAAGCTTTCATTGACATGTAGTGACACTCAGTTCTCTCGGAGACCTGGTGTGGACTACCAGGTTCAATGGGTTCATCAGAATCATTGGGAGCAATGATATTATCCAACTATAGATAAGAGGTATAGACATCAAAACGCAGTAAATTGGGTATCGTTTCACCCCTAGCATTTTGACCCTGGGCCCTGAAATGCTAAGTATACCGCCCTTGGATAAATAGTTGTTCTCGTTCAGGGAATATCGGTCAGCCTTACCTACATAAGACTGAAACAGCAAACCTTCTGACAGATTCAAAGTCCATTTTCTTCTCCTGGATCCCCTATGCTCTTGGTAAAAGTGTTCTATTGGACTAAATTGCCTTTCTGTTTCATCACGAGGCACTTACTGACAAAAACCCTTTTCTCCAACCAGTTCTATCACAGAATCATGACCTTTCGTGGGGGTGAAAGACTCAGACATAATGCGCAATAGTCTGGCTACTATGCTCACAGGTGGCCCAAGTTGTTTGGGAAGGTCCTCAGTAACCTCCTTAGAACTAAATCATTCACAGCAATGGTTGCTCAAAAACCCTAAGATCTACTTAACATGATCACCAGTAACCCCTAGTGAAACAGCCTTCCATTCAAGCTTCCCGCTGCTCCTCTTGTGAACTCTCAGTCCCCACATTCATGTATTTCCCTGACTGGAATGCCCCTTCTCTCTTTCACCTGTTGAAATCATGTTCAGGCTTGAAGTCCCACAGTCCTCTCTGATCACCTCAGCTACTGTCAGCCTCTCTTTTCTTTGAATTTCTAGTGCACAATCTTGTACTTAATTATTTTTGGTCTTTTAGTTTACTTTTATCCGCTTTCCTACATTTTGCATCCCTTAAAGTACCTAGCAAATGCCAGGCTTAGAATCGATGCTCAGTACATACTTGATTGGTTGATTAGATTTTCATAAAGGACTGAGTCCCAGGGAACATAAATATAAAAATATTTTTGGTGAAATAAGGGTTCTGTGCTCAAATGAGCTTGAGAAATGCCGTGTGTTGTATCCCATTCCGCTCTCTATATGGCAACACTGCATACTAAAGACTCCAAGAATTTGACTGTTAAGATGCTTGTTTACATATTATAACTTGGCATTTCCAGAATTCATTTGACCCCGTAATGTTTCTGTTGTGTGAACACATGTCACCTTAATGCAGAAAATCCGCAGTTCAGTGAGGTCAGGAGGTAGCATAAAATTTAAGGTGCTGGGAACCAGCAGTTAGCGTAATGGCTATGTCACTGGATTCCCACGTAGTTGACCGCAGTTCGCGTCCCGGACCCGGTGACTTGAAACTCACGCCAGGCGCGTGTGCGTGCGTGCCCAAGATCCCGAGAGGAGAATGGAGGAGAAGGGATTGCGGTGTGACCATCCCCCCTGGGGGGTGATTTCTCGCTTTCTGTCTCTATGTCTCTCTCTGTCTGTCTGGCGAGTGCACGCGCCCTATAGCGAAAAAACCTCCCCAGAAAAAAAAAAAAAAAAAAAATTTAAGGTGCTGGATCCCACAAAGCCAACTGTGTGATTCAGTCCTGGACCCAGCAGCTTGAAAATCACACGAGGTGCATGTACGTGTGTACTCAAAACCTTAATGAGAGAATGCAGGAGGAGAGACTGTAGCATGGCCATGTCCCCTGAGGGGGCGATTTTTCATTTTCCCTTACTCTCTCTCTGATTAGTGCATATGCCCTACAGCAACAGACAAACAGCAAAAGAAAACCCCCAGTTTGGGAAATACTACAGCTCTCTCACCTCCATTTTGTTTTCCTGTTTCCCTATTCTCTTGTCTCTGTAGTTTGCCCCAAATATAGCTGCTGCATCAATATTACTGGAAAATTATTTGGATTGTGCACTTCCCCATTTAGAATCCATCAGTACTCTTAAGCTGTCTACAGAATGAAGTCAATTTAGCACTCAAGACCCAGCATAGTCTGGCTATTTTTTTGTTTTGTTTTTGTTTTTGTTTTTCCTTTGGGGGAGTTGTTGTTAGAGGAGGCCTCACTACATCATGACCCTCCTGTCTCAGCTCCATGAGTAGCCAGAACTAGAAGCATGCACCACAGCACTCAGCTTTATGTTAGGCCAGAATCAATATGGGCCACCCACGTGGCCTCAGCCTACTAAGTGGCAGGCAGTACTGCCTCTGTTTATTTCCCACATTTTCAGTTACACACTGGTTGCAGCCTCACTGAACTCTTCACCATACGCATATCAAATGCCACTTCATCTCTGAAACCTTCCCTGACTGGCGGTGAGATCAAATCTGTCCTTTTCCCTATTGCTTCCAGAGCACTTTGACACATCTCCTGTGCAGCATTATCACACAGTAACAGATCAGCTGAGCTCTGGGCCGAAGCATTGTCACGTCCATTCTTGTAGCCACCCTGCTTAACATAGTAAGTGCCTGACACTCAGAAAACACTCTGTAAGGGTTTCCAATTGGTCTGTAGACTGATGCACACCACACATTTTTTCACCCAAGCACCTTTGTTCATATGTTCTTTCTGCCAAGAATACAGGAAAAAGCTCTTCCAATCCGCCCTTCGAGTCTGAATATTGCCCATTGCATAAGGCCAAATCGTCATCGCCTCCATAGAACCTTTCCTGGACTTCTGCCTAGAAGCGAGCTTCCAGTCCTCCCATCCCCTTGTAACACCAGCCTTTATAAGCATCTGTCTTCAGCATGGAGCCTTTCTGAGTCATACTATGGTTAACATCTTTTAAGTGTCAGCACCTCGAGCACATCACCTGTGTCTCATTTTCCTCTGTCTTCCCACTGACCCCAGCCTAGTGTCTCACAAATAGTGCATGGCAAAGACTCAGAAAGCATCTGTTGAAAGAATGAATAATTAATGAAGGAGGGGGTTACCTCTAAAAGAATACTTCGGGGGCTAAGATAATGACCCTCTTCCTCTGAATCCTGAGCCGTATCTGGCAGGACATCATAGGGTGGATGCGCTTGCCCGAATCCTGGAGAACTTTTTTCCATCAAATGCTGAAGAAAAGAGACAGGGAAGAAATGAGTGCTTTGCTTTCTCTTTTCAAGAGGTAGAATTACATCGCATACTTTCTGGAAAAGTCATCGTGGGTAAGTTGGGTTGAAAAGATCAGAGGATCATTCCAGGTTCTATCCAGAAGCTTGTGCAACTGGAACTTGTCTTGGGGCACCACTGATGATGTAAAAATAAGTGCACATTGTTTAGGTCCTTTTCTTTACCATTTGGAGCGATAACTTGAACACATGGTTCTCTTCTGTGGGTGGTATTGTAAGTCACCGAGTTCTGTCATGGAGTCAGATGATACCTGTTTCCAGTTATCATCTAGTGCCGTTAAGAAATAATTAATCCAGAATTAAGGCACTAAAGCTTCTTCCTGCTCAGTATTTCTTTAAAATTATTTTTCTCTTTTGTGTTGTGCTGACATCCTTCTACTGTTGCCATAGCAATGCAATTTGATAGCATTGATCATGTGATAGTATGAATTAGAGGCTTCAAGGTGAGCTAGTTCAACCAATAAATGCTTTCTCTCCCTCAATAGATACACAATACACTACTAAAGTAGCTGGTGTGTATGGCAGGAAAATTGTTATAAGTACAACTTAATTCTTCCAAGAATAATGTCTTAGAGAGGGGTAGGGAGGCATTTTAAAAGAAGCCAAATGTTCTCTAGGAAGTCCTTGATGAATGTGATTAAAGAAAATTGGTATATTTAAATTGTGTCCATTTTTCTAGCTTCAGGCTTATGTCGCCAGATCGTGCTGCACTGGGGATGAAGAAGGTTTCCCACGTAATTTAAACAACAAAATCCCACAGGACAGATGGGACTCTTAACTTGATCTGGTATGGAAATCACTGGATCTGAATTCAAAGCATACAAAGACAAATGAACAATAATGTTATTCTGGGGAAGAGGGTTTCACTTCCTAACCCTATTTTATACCACTGTTTCTAATTACAAAATGAATAACTGAGATGGGGTGTTTGACCTGGTGAATTTGCCATGCTACCAAAAGCTTTTAAAATAGTTGGAGAGCTACCAACGAGATAAAATAGGAGCCTATGCCTCATTAGATGTGCTTGGTGCCCATGGCAAGGGGAAAGTCAATGGCCGTGTCTCTAAGGGACAAAATAATATCTTTACAGATACTATAATATCTTTACGGATATCTACCACTCAGTCAGTTCATTACTAATATCCAAAATTAAGGACCTGGCAAATCTAAGCTGAGGGTACAATTACAAGTCACTTTTTTTTGGTCTTTGGGCATGTGCATTCACTGGAGAGAGAGACAGAGACAATGAGAGAGAAAGTGAGAAACTATCCCCCGGGGGAGATGGCCACACTACAATTCCTTCTTCTCCATTCTCTTCTGAGGATCTTGAGTACACACGCACATGTGCCCAGAATGATTTTCAAGCCACCAGGTCTAGGACTCGAACTATGGCCGGCCATATAGGAGTTCAGCGATGTAACTACTAGCCATCTTCTGGTCCCACAAGTCACTTTCCAGAAGCAGATGTATTAAATTTTATTTCCTCAGGTAGATTTTATTAGGAATGGGGATAGAAGCAGATGTATTGAATTTTATTTCCTCAGATAGATTTTATTAGGAATGATATACAGCTATAAGGAGAAGCAAGACTAATCAGGGTAAATAAAGAAAAATAGGAAATCCTGCCTTTGCTTGAGGAGCACAGAATATGACAGGAAATTGAATAGTGTTTGTGGAATCCTTTTCTAGAGGGATCTAGGTCCTGGTGGGAAAGGAAGGAGAAGATTTCCAGCGAGCTTCGGCTTAGCCAAAGGATCATACCTGGCATACATAGCTGGATGCTTGTCAAAGCGTCTAAAATGAATAAATATGTAGGTGCTTCTCAACTTATGATTGGTTATATCTTGATAAACCCATAGTAAGTTGAAAATATCCCAAGTCAAAAGTTTGTTTGAGGGATCAGCAAGTGGTCTAGTGCTTAGGGTGCTGGACCCCCACACAGCCAATTGAGGTTTGAGTTCCCAATGACTTGAAAATCATGCTGGGCACATGTGTGTGTATACCCAATATTCCAGGAGAAAAATGGAGAAAGGATTGCGGCGAGGACATCTCCCCTTGGGAGTGATTTCTAACTTTCCCTCTCCTCATCTCTCTTTAGTAATCACATGCACCCTATGGCAAAAATCGAAACAAATAACAACAAAATCATTTAATATATCTAACCTCATCTAACCTACTAGACATCATAGTCTAGACTACCCTACCTTAACTGTGCTCAGAACATATTTCATCTATAGTTGGGTAAAATCATCTAACACAAAGCCTTTTTTTGTAATAAAGTATTGAATATCTCATATAATTTATTAAATATTGTCCTGAAAGTTTAAAGCAGAATGGTTGTATGAGTAGTTGAAGTCCAGTTTCTACTGAATGTGTACCACTTTTACACCATCCTAAAGTCAATAAATTGGAAGCAGAAACCACAGTAAGTTGAGAACTGTCTATATTTGGAGGTAGCAAGGGCACACAGTAAGGGTGACTTGTGGTATAGGAAACAAAATAAATATCAGATAAATATTGGGGCTAAGAATCATCCTTAGAGTGCACAGGCTTTGAGAAAGGTAGACAAGGTCAAATTCAAGTGATAACTGGTAAGATTTTGCAGGGCTGTGGCTTACTCCTAGCCATGAAGGCACGGGGGTAATTAGCCATGGGCTAATTACCATGTTGGGAAGGCTGTTTCTTGGTGAGGTGGAATCCTCAGTCTTTGATGTGCTGGAAGAGCCAAGGAGAGGGATGGAGTTTGAAGTACATCTTCTATCATCCGGTGACAATTTCTCCTGCTTCTGAAAAAGGAATAGTGTAACCAAGGCAAGATTGGTCTTTGTCTGCATTGAAGCAACAGTTTGTCCACCGAGTTATCTGCCTCCATTCTCTTTCTAAAGCTACCTAACATCTATGCTGCTGGTCAGCATCATCTCACTGAAACGACAGCTCTTCCTGTCTCTCTGCTGTTGTCATGCCCTTCAGGATGTTCAGCCTGACCTTCATAGATGTCCTAGTGTCTCCCAACCTAACCTCTCAACTGTAGTCCTCTGTGTAACCCCACCCCCTTGATCCAATCATTTTCATCTACTTGTAGACAAGCCTTGCTTTCTCCTTCTCCTTGACTTGTATTGTAACTTAGAATCATGTCAAAAGATTCATAAAGACAAAAAGTTCCACTTATAAAAGTGTACCTAAGAAATGACTTGGGTAAATTAGCAAAGGTTCTATTATTATTATTATTATTATTATTATTATTATTATTTGTATAGGGCACATATGCTCACCAGAGAGAAACAGAGATAGGAAAAGTAAGAAATCACCCCCAGAGGGATGGCTTTACCACAGTCCCTTCTCCTCTATTCTCCTGTCGGGATTTTGGACATGCACGCAAATGTACCTGGCATGATTTTTAAGCCACCAGGTCCAGAACTTGAACTGCGGTCAACCATGTGGGAATCCAGCCTCTTAACCAATAGTTCTTATTAAATAAAAACTTAGAGCTACTAGTACTTACATGAAAAACCGTATATTAAAAATGCAAGATAGGGGCCAGCAGGTGGTGTAGTGAATGGGGTACTGGACTTCCATGTAGTTGATTACAGTTCAAGTCTAGGACCTAGTGACTTAAAATTCACACCAGGCACATATGTGTGTGTGCCCAAAATCTCGAGAGGAGAATGGAGAAGGTACTGTGGTGTGGCCATCACCCCCCAGGAAGGTCTCTGTCTCTCTGTCTCGCTCTGTCTTTCTGGTGACCACATGAGCCCTATGGCAAAAATCTCTCCCCCCCAAAAAAAAAATGCAAGATAGATTAAAAACATTTTTACAGAAATCACCCTAGACTTAGTTATCAGAAAGGAAGCATATTATGTACCTTGAATAATAATAATTAATAAAACTACAGTTCCAGCTACTGTTACTATTAAAAAAACGCTTCAATTAACTTTCAGTCCCCTACCACAAAAACGAAAATCTGAAATGTCTGTATTTTAGCTCTCTGGCAAAATACAAAAGTATTTTTTCCCTATTGTTAATCATTTTTAAAAAATAACAAGAGTGTACATTTTCTCACTTATTTGTTCCTTGTATTAATGTCAGTTGCTAAGGGGGGAAAAGGCTACCATTGTTTCCTGTTGAAAAAGGGCTACGTTCAGGTGCGCTGTTATTTTCTTAGCAATATAGAGTCACCTCTGTATTCTGATGTGGTGCTTTTATATCCTGGCAAAATGATGACATGATGGAGACCCAGTCTTTAATCTTCTCCCTGTTGAGAGGAATAAACTTTCAGCTGGCGTGTGGCAACAACAGCGCCTTCATTCCTTTTGAACCAGAGAGGGATTTTTTTCTTAAGGTTAGAACAGGCTGTGGGAGCAAGTACCAGGGAAGTAAAGGTTTCTTTTCTTAAGTAGCTTAAATGGCCCACTGGCTCCTCACCACCTCCACATTTGCACGCTAGAATTAACCTTCATGACGCTCGAGAAGAAAACTCAGAGAAATGGGGAAAAGAAGTTGAAAAAAATAGTAGTAATCACAGGGTTTGGGGCTTTTGTTTTTGACATTGATTTCTTTTGTGTTCTTAAGTAAGCCCCACTAACCCGTCAGCACCATTTTGTGTAACTATGGAGGTGTGTCTCCCTTAGGGAATGCGTGTGTGTATAAAGAACGTAGTTGAGTGGATTTGTGTAAATCACATTTTCTTTTTTGCTGATTGCACGACAATATTTTCTTTTTTACAGGTTTTTACTTTAAGGTATATGTTCTTGCCAGAGAGAGAGAGACACACACACAAAGACAATGAGAGGGAAAGTGAGAACTCACCCCCCCAGGGGAGATGGCCACGCGGCAATCCCTTCTCCTCCATTCTCCTCCGGGGATTTGGGGCATGCACACACAAGTGCCTGGCATGAGTTTCAAGCCACTAGGTCTGGGACTTGAACCACAGTTGACTATGTGGGAGTCCAGTGACATAACCACTCTGGCATCTGCTGTTTCCCAACTCCATGACAATTTAAAAGAAAGCTTTTGACCTTTGCCTTAATCTGAAATAGATCAAGGTTCTTCACACTTGGCTTTAGCATTTGGTGCATCCTCTGCACAACTTCCTCCTCCCCCCTCAGCTTCTCCCAAAAGTACGTAATCATCTATGGGGAATCCACCAGACATCTTTGGAGCACCAGACATCCCTCTTAAAAACCAAAGACCCCGGGACCAGCAGTTAGTGTAATGGCTATGCTGTTGGACTCCCATGTAGTCGACAGTGGTTTGAGTCCCGGAACCAGCGGCTTAAACTCATACCGGGCGCGTGTGTGTGTGTGCCCAGGATCCCAAGAGGAGAGTGGAGGGGAAGGGATTGCGGCATGGCCATCCCCCCTGGAGGGTGATTTCTCGCTTTCTGTCTCTCTGTCTCTCTCTGTCTTTCTGGCGAGTGCACGCACACTATGGCAAAAACCTCCTCAAAAAAAAAAAAAAAAAAAGGAAAAGAAAACAAACAAACAAAACCCAAAGACCCCTTCACAGGTGAATGTGGTCCTCCCCTCATATATGTAGCTTATGCAGGTGTTGTCTGTTGGGTTCTTTTACTTGGAATGCATCTGGGGTGACAGTGACTATTTCGGTTGTATTGTGTTCCCCAAAATTTATATGTACCAGTTCCAAATCCCAGTACCTCAGAATGTGACCTTACTTGGAAATAGGGTCGGTACGGGGAACCAGCAGTTAGCGTAATGGCTATGTCGCTGGACTCCCACGTAGTCGACCGCGGTTCGCGTCTCGGACCCGGTGGCTTACAACTCATGCCGGGCGCGTGTGCGTGCGTGCCCAAGATCCCGAGAGGAGAATGGAGGAGAAGGGATTGCGGCGTGACCATCCCCCCTGGGGGGTGATTTCTCGCTTTCTGTCTCTATGTCTCTCTCTCTGTCTGTCTGGCGAGCGCACGCGCCCTATAGTGAAAAACCTCTCAAAAAAAAAAAAAAAAAAAAAAAAAAAAAAAGAAATAGGGTCGGTACGGATGAAATTAGTTAAGATGAGGTCATACTGGAGTAAGAAGGGCTTCTAATCCAATAAGACTGATGTCCTTATTAAAAGGGGAAATTTGGGCCTGGATATGTACACAGGGAGAAGACCATGTGAAGACTGGGGTCCTTCTGAGAAAGTACAAGGAGTAGGAGAAAGGCCTGGAGTAGATCCTTCCCTAGAGAACTTTGAAGGGATCTTGGCCCTGCCCATACTTTGGTTTTGAGCCACTACCCTCCAGAACAGTAAGACTATAATTTCCCATTTTCTAAGCCATACAGTTTGTGGTATTTCATGATAGCAGCCCTAGTAAATTAATATAGTGACCTTGCAAGGTATTTTAACCAATAATAAAGATTCCAAGGGCTGGCAGGTGCTGTGGTGGTTAAAGGCGCTGGACTCTCACATGGCCGACTGCAGTTTGAGTCCTGAACCTGGTGGCTTGCTTTCTTACTTTCTCTCTCTCTCTCTCTCTCTCCTCTCTCTCTCTCTCATTCTCACTCTCGCTATATCCCTCTCTGGTCAAATTAAAATAAATGCATAAATGGATAAATAAAGTTAAATAAAAATCATTTTTAAAAATTCCAAAACTGACACTTGACGTTATGGCCATGGGTTTTGTTCAAAGCATGTCTATTGCTTTGCAATGTTTTCTGGTTTTGTTTTGCACATAGGAGACACTGTGTGTCCCTGTCGGCTCACCTGTCATGGCTAATGAGGAAGTACTCCCTGTTGGCGGTTCTGATGGACATCACCTCCTCAGGGTGGCATCTAAACATCCTCTGCACAGAGTGCATCTTTTCCTGGCTGCTTATGCCAACTTCCACACTGGAGTATCTGTTAGATACAGACACAAAGTACTAAATCAACGTAAGTACAAAGGGAGGAAGAAAACAGATTAATATTTTACATTAGAATTCAAATTGAACAAAACTTTAGAAGTGTTTGGTCCCTGTTTTGAAGATTGTCCAATAATGTTAGAAAATAAGTTTGGACTTTGGATCTGACTTATCATAAATTGAAAATATTATGTTTAGCATGAAATTTAATTCAAAAGTAATTTGAATTAAATTCTATTTCAGTATTTAGTAATTTATTTCTATTTCAGTTGGATTCTTGATTCCACAGATCATTATGTTTTCCAACTTTTTTGGTACATAATTTCTAAAAGAGAAGACAAAAAAAGCCAATCTAAATATTGTTTTAGTTCATCTTGGCTTTATGAAATGGTAATGTTGAGACCAGCAGATGGCATAATGGCTACATCACTGGACTCCCACATAGTCTACTGTGGTTCAAGTCCTGGACCCGGTGGCTTAAAATCTCATGCTGGGCACATGTGCATGCATGCCCAAGATCCTGGGAGGAGAATGGAGAAGGGATTTTGGAGTGGCCATTCCCCCTGGGGGGGATGATTTCTCACTTTCTCTCTGTCTCTGTGTCTCTCCTACAAGCACACATGCCCTATAGCAAAAATCCTCTCTTAAAAAAAAATAGAAATGGTAATGTTGTTTCCTCCTCATCTACAAATTCAATGAATTAAAGCCCTTCTTAACTGAATCTTATTTATCAGATATTGAGAAGCTATAATATACAATATGAAATAAATATTTAACTCTCTTTAAGTCAAACTGTTCATTATTGTCATTCTTCTTCACTCACAAATATTAAAATAAACTTGAAGTTCTTGATTCTTCCAGTCAATTATTTAAATTGCAGTTTGCATGTAACTTGATAGTTTGAGTTTAGAATGTTGTTATAAAAGTTTTCTTGCTTGGATACATACCTATCGATTTCAATTGAACCTCTCTGATGATGATCTTTGTAATAGGAAAGACTAAATCCTTTCTCCCCATTCTTTGATAGGATAAAAAACCGCTTTTTCCAAGAGCCCTGAAAAAAAACAAAACGTTTTGCATCTTAGAAAAATAAAGGACTTTAAAAAATGCTCATGAAGCTGGTGGGAGGCTTGTTAAACCATAGTGAATACTTACCGCAGAGAAGAAAAGCTGAGGAGGTGGTGATTTAATAAAGTAATCTTGTTTGCAGACTTCATTTTCATAATAAAATGTAAATTGTTTGCCTAATAAAAGAAAGTGAACAGAATGTAGTTTGTTCCCCATAAATTTCCGAAAAGAACTGCTTCAATTGGAAAACACTGATTATCTCTGGAAGATCTTCAAATTATTCAGTTAGAGAAAAGAACATCTATAATAGCCCAAAAAAACAAAGCACACGTGTGTGATTCTTATTCCTCCACAGCTGGGGCCTTGATTCGGAAGATGTTTAGAAGCATCTTAATTCAGCTCGCGTCTGTCTGGCTGGCTCTCTGCATCTGAAGTATGGCCTTGTCTCTCTCCATGTGACCAAAGGTTTGTCTCGGTTCTCATTGCAGGAGCAAAGATAATTCAGCGTTGCCCTTTGATTTAACAAACGAACGCAAAACTATCTGCTATGAAAACTGAAGTGGCAACAGGGGGGTTTTAAAGGAGGGTGAGGAGGAGCAGGAAGAGTTGCTGAAGAAGTTAGGGAGGGAGGGGAGATCTCACCAGAACTACTGGATACTAGCATAATGGTCCCAACGACTGTACTGCCAAATTCTGATCCTCTCTTTACTTAATAAAGAAGCTCCAATTCCTTAGTAAAGGCTTCCTTTCCCAAAACCAAGAACAAACTAGACCAATAACCTGGATGTAAAAATAAAACCGGCCTCTTCTTTTTTCTCCTTAAGAAAAAATACCTTTAATAACATGAACTGTGTTCCTTTTTCTTTTCTTTTTTTTTTAATCCATGATAGATAGCATGTGCATGTGCTTGTGTGTATGTGTGAGTGTGTGTGTGTGTGTGTGTGTGTGTGTGTGAAAGCAAGAGAGAAGACCCTTGACAGAGTCTTGTCATGCCACAATCCCCCTTCCCCAGCCCTTCAGCTTGTGAGGACCTTAGACATCTGTGCACCCCCTGCGTATTTCAGGTCGCCAGGGTCAGGGATCAGAGCCACTGTCAGCCATGTGGCTGCTAGTCTCAGTTCAATATGCTACCTCTGTGCCAACAGGCTGAGCCACTAACTGTGCTTTGCTAAATAATGAAAGTGGTTCATGTAGCTTGTAGACATTTTGGGAAAAAAATTTTTTTAAATCAAAACTGCCTATAATATTTCAACATTTATAGAGAAGCAGTCCATGTTTTGAGCATTTCTTTATTTTACCACTTTTGTCACCTCATTTTTTTTCTTTTATCTTCTTTTTTTAGTTGTCAGAGGGCACTAACATTCACCAGAGACAGAAAAAGAGAGAGAGAGAAATGGAGAAAGCACTCCCCCATGGGGGCATAGTGACCCTGAAATGTCTTCTCCTTCATTTCTCTATCCTGTTGGGATTTGGGACATGTGCGCATGCCTCGCATGACTTTTAAGTCACTGGGGATGTGATTTGAACCATGGTGGGCTGTGTGAGATAGCTCTCTTAAACACTAGACTACAGAGACAGCCACCACTTCCTGTTCCACAGCAAATGGTTTTGCTTTTTTTTGCTAAGCCAAAGGCAATACCTGCAGTCCCCTTCAAGTATTCAAGAGTCACCAGTGTCAGCACATGAGCGTATTGACATTACCTGAGACCAGAAAAAGAACCATTAGAAAAGATAAAACAATATTCAGAGACCACACAGGGTCAGAAAAAGTGCCTGTTTCCTCTACACTGTTTCCAGGCTGGAAAAACTGATAATTTACAGAGATTAGACAGATCAGGAAGACCTTGCTTTAGTAATGAGTAATAACTAGCCCTAGGCTGAAGGCTGCTCCAAATCCACCTAGCAAATCATAAGTGTAGGTCTTAAAAGCATCAAGCTGCGGGACCAGCAGTTAGCGTAATGGCTATGTCGCTGAACTCCCATGTAGTCGACTGTGGTTCGCGTCCGGGACCCAGTGGCTTAAAAAAAACTCAATCTGGGCGCGTGTGCATGCGTGCCCAAGATCCTGAGAGGAGAATGGAGGAGAAGGGATTGTGGCGTGACCATCCCCCCTGGGGGGTGATTTCTCGCTTTCTGTCTCTCTGTCTCTCTCTGTCTGTCTGGCGAGCGCACATGCCCTATCACAAAAACCTCTCCAAAAACAAAAACAAAAAACAAAAAAACAAAAGCATCAAGTTGTTTCCAAGAAACTCAACAGCCAAAAAATCCTGCATTCCCTTTGGCAAACAAAAATAAAACCACCTGATAATAGTTAAGTACTTATTTCATATTGTTTGTCATAGTTGATAAATCTTTAATAAGTATTTGTCTAAGAAGGACTTTGATTCATTTAATTTATAAATGAGAGGAAGCAGGTGACATTACCATTTTATAAAGCCAAGATGAATTTTTAAATAATATTGAGATCAGCTTTTTAAAACAAATATTTAGCTCAGCTATGTTTTATCCCAGAACAAGGCTCAAAATTTATAAGAATATATTCCAGTAATGGTCAAGAAAAAATTCGCAATGTGTAGAAATCAATCAAAGGTTACCCAGGCACACAAAGAGACAAGAAAACATGACCTATAATGAGAATAATCAATCAGTCAAATCCATCCTATACCTGATATAGCTGTTAGATTTACTAGGGAAACTTATTAAACAGCTATCATCATTGTATTTTCAAGAAGTTAAGTAGAGCGATGGAATACATAAAAAAGACCCAAAGTGAACTTGTAGAAATGAAAACTACAATGTCTCAGGAAAAAACAAAAAACAAAAACACCACTAAATGAGAGGAAGAATAGATATTACAGAAGAAAAGATAGGGCACTTGAAGGTATTGCAATAGGGCCCACCAAAATTATCAGAGTAAAAAAAGAACTCAAAAACAAAAAGAGCACCAGTATGCTGTATATTATTTTAAGTGGCCTAATATACAAGTAATTGTAGTTCCTGAATTGAGGGAAAGAGAGAGAAAAAAATCCAAAGAAATAATAGAAAAAAAGTAACAAATTTAAAACTACAAATCCAGTGGTCTAAGCTGCTCAATGAATCCCAGACAGAGATACATGAAGAAAAGTACAGCAAACATATCACTGTCAAATTGCTCAAAATTAATGATAAAGAAAAAAAAAATTTTTTTTTTTGAGAGGTTTTTGCTATAGGGCACGTGCGCTCTCCTGAAAGACAGAGAGAGACAGAGAGATAGAAAGTGAGAAATCACCCCACCCCCCCAGAGGGGATGGCCACTCTGCAATCCCTTCTCCTCCATTCTCCTCTCGGATTCTTGGGCATGCATGCACACGCGCCCGGCCTGAATTTAAGCCACCGTATCCGGGACTCGAACTGCGGCTGGCTACATGGGAGTTCAGTGACATAGCCATTACACTAACTGCTGGTCCCCAATGAAAAAAATCTTAAGAGCAGCCAGAGGAAAAAAAAGACACAATGCATATAGAACAAAGATAAGGAAAAAAGATAACGATTTCTCATTAAAAGCAATGCAAGCATGAAAAAGTGGAATAATATTTTTAAAGTACAACTAAAGTACTGTCACTCAGAATTCTACATGAGGCAAAAATATCTTTCTTTTTTTTTTTTTCTTTTTTTGGAGAGGTTTTTGCTATAGGGCGCGTGCGCTCGCCAGACAGACAGAGAGAGACAGAGAGATAGAAAGCAGGAAATCACCCCCCAGGGAGGATGGCCACGCCGCAATCCCTTCTCCTCCATTCTCCTCTCGGGATCTTGGGCACGCACGCACACGCACCCGGCGTGAGTTTAAGCCGCCGGGTCCGGGACTCGAACCGCGGTCGACTACGTGGGAGTCCAGCAACATAGCCATTACGCTAACTGCTGGTCCCGAGGCAAAAATATCTTTTAAAAAATGGGAGTGGGGCTAGCCCCGTAACCTAGTAGTTAAAGGAGCCAGATCCCACATGATTGGCCACAGTTTGAATCCCAGCCCTGGGGCTTGAAAAAGATGCCAGGTGCATGTGCCCCAAATCCTGGAGATGGAGAAATGGAGAAGCGATTGCAGCATATCCACACCTGGATGGTAGGTGCTTTCTCCTCTCTCCCTAGTGAGTGCATGCATTCTCTGGTAATTAAAAAAAAAAAATAAAAACAATCGAAAGACATTTTCAGATATGCAGATGCTGAAAATATTTATTATAGGAGGCTTTCACTACAAAAAAAAATGTTAAAGAAAGTCCTTCAGGTAGAAGAAAAATGATACCAGCTAGAAATACAAATTTATACAAAAGAATAAAGAACACTGAGATGGTAACTACAAAGGCAATATATGAGATTTTTCTCTCCCTCTCTTTCTCTCTCCATCTGTCTAGCTCTCTAGATGGTAATGCACATGCCCTGTACCAATTAGAAAAAATTTAAAGATAAAATAAGCAGAGGGCCAGCAGGTGGTGTAGTGATTAAGGTGCTGGACTCCCATGTAGCCAACCATGGTTTAAGTCCCTGACCCAGTGGCTTGAAACTTGCACCAGAAACATGTGTGTGCATGCCCCAAATTCTCAGGAGAAGAGAGGAGAAGGGATTGTGGCATAGCCATCCCCCTGGAGGGTGATTTCAGTGATTTCTTGCTTTCTATCACTCTGTCTTTCCAGTGAGTGCACACGCCCTAATAGCAAAAATCACTCTAAAAAAGAAAAGAACCACACTTTAAAAATAAACATATACTTAGGTTACAAATAAAAAATTAGAAAAATATTCTGACAATATTCAAAAGAAATCTGGAGAGGCTGAATTATCATCAATATAGAGTTTAAAGCAAAGAGTATTACCAGGGATAAAGAAGTTCCCTTCATAATGATAAAGGGGTCAAGTTATTATTAAAAGAACATAAACATCCTCAATATATACTGCCCTAATAATGGAGCTTCAAAATACATGCAGGACCACTAACCCTATAGCTTAATGGTTAAAGGAGTCTGATATCACGTGGCTGACTATGAGTCTAATCCCAGTCTTGTTGGCTTGAAAAACTCACTGGGTGTTTGTGTGTATGTGCATGTCCCAAATCCTGACAAGATGGAGAAATGGAAGAGAAAGGATTGCCGCATGACCATACCCCATTAATCACCCTCTCTCTGCCTCTGTCTCTCTTTGGTGAGTGCACACACCCTCTGGCAATTAAAAAACATCATGAATGAATCCACAAAGAGTTATGCTGAGTAAAAGAAGTCAGAAAGAGAGTGCAAACTGTATGATTTCCTTTATGTAAAGCTCTAATAAATACAAACTCAGAGCAACAGAAAGCAGAGCAATGGGGATAGGATGGAGGGAAGAATTACAAACAAGAGTGAGAAAACATGAATGTGATGGATATGTTCACTATCTTGATTGTAGTGATGGTTTCCCAGGTGTCATAAATGTCATATACATATATATATATATTATATATATTTATATATATATAATGTATATATATATATATATATATATGTCTCATATACAAAACCTATCAACTTTCATAGAAATCATACATTTATGCAGTTTATTGTATGTCAACGACCAATCTAAAGTGCCAATCTGATGATGCTACTTCCATGCTTGAAACACTTCAAGGTTTGCCTGTCATACAGGGTCAAGGTTTCTATAACAGGGCACTACCTTTCTGCAGCTCCGTCCTCTATTCTCTTTGTCCTACCTATGACATTTTCCTCTTAAACATTTTACCTCCAAACACTTCATTGTTTTTGCCCATGCCATCCTTTCTGCTAAGACATGCTCTCTTTTCCAATCTTAAAAAGAAACAAACAGGAACCAGCAGTTAGCGTAATGGCTATGTCGCTGGACTCCCACGTAGTCGACAGCACTTTGCGTCCTGGACCCGGTGGCTTAAAACTCATGCCGAGCGTGCGTGCCCAAGATCCCCAGAGGAGAATGGAGGAGAAGGGATTGCGGCGTGACCATTCCCCCTGGGGGGTGATTTCTTGCTTTCTGTCTCTATGTCTCTCTCTGTCTGTCTGGTGAGCACACGTGCCCTATAGTGAAAACCTCTCCAAAAAAAATAAAAACAATAAAAACAAAACAAAAACAAAAACAAAAACAAAAACATACTTATTAAGACCAGGAGATGGCATAATGGTTACATCACTAGATTCCCACATGGTCGACTGCAGTTCGAGTCCTGGACCCAGTGGCTTGAAATTCACGTTAGGTGCATGTGCGTGCATGCCCAAAATCTAGAAAATAGAATGAAGAGAATGGATTTCGTTGTGGCTATCCTCCCTGGAGGGTGAGTTCTAGCTTTTTATCTCTCTGTCTCTCCAGGAAGTACTCATGCCCTGTAGCAAAAATCTTTCTTAAAAACAAAAAAACAACCCCTACTCATCCTAAAGGGTCTAGTTCAAATGCCTTCTCCATAAAACTCTCGTGGAGTCCTGCAACTACTTATGGCTTTTTCTTCTTCATACTCCATGGCATTTCGTATTGATTTCATGGTTCCTACCGCAGCCTGATTATATGTGTTGATAGTAATACAACTACTTGCACATATTTACCTTAACCCAATGAGATTGTAAAACCCTTAAGGGCAATAACTGTTATTAACTAATCTATATTCCCTGCAATGTGAAGCACAGAGACTAACTAGTAATAAGTCATTTGTAAATATTTTTAAGTTCAATTGATAATTCGATTTCTAAATTACTTTATTCCAAACTCAGCTCTTCTACGTAACATGAGCAAGGATGTTTGAATAACAGGCCTTGAGCTACTCTTTATAATAATCCCTGAGAACAATTTAGACAGTTTCTCTAAGTGAGAATTTTAGGTCAAATTAAGAAACTATGCTCTAGTCTTTGGTGGGCTGTAGTTTGTTATTAGTACCGTCTCTAAACAACGAATGAAACATTTGGCCCACGATAATCAGAAAATGCTAAATTTCTAGACAGGTTAGCTCTTAGAAAATAATTAACAGAATCTAACAGTTCCTGCTACATTTTGCAAACCAAGAATCATCGTCCAAAAAGGCCACCCGTTATCCCCACTAAGACAAGATTTTTTCTGTATCTTGGTTAACTTGATGGAAACCATCATTTTTGATAAAAAGATTTTTCCCTTATGATATTATGCCCCTTTAGTTACCTGGACTCTTCTGAGGTTTGGGTTCCATTATGGCTGCCTGTCCTCACCTGTCAAAAAGAAAAGTTGTGTTAGTTCTCAAACAACAATGTGCTTCATTGATTAGTCTCTGAATCACTGAGTATTAAGATAGTGCTCACAATTTTTTTCTTTGGGGGAGAGAGATTTTTGCTACAGGGCGCGTGAGCTCGCCAGAAAGACAGAGAGACAGAAAGCAAGAAATCACCCCCCTGGGGAGATGGCCATGCTGCAATCCTTTCTCCTCCATTCTCCTCTTGGGATCTTGGGCACACAAACACACAGGCCCGGCTTGAGTTTAAGCTACCGGGTCCGGGCCTCGAACTCCGATGAACTACATGAGAGTCCAGCGACATAGCCATTAGGCTAACTGCTGGTCTCAGTGCTCACAAATATTGATGACATGGGTTAAGAGGTTTCCTCTTTCCATTCTTTCTTAATATCTTCCTCCATGCCCCTGAGGCCGATGGCAGCCACAGAAAGGAGGGGGTGTCCCAGCAGCCTGAGCTCACCGAGTGGTGGCTCTGCGGATGTGTTATGACCGAAAGAGCTGCCTTCCCTGGACTTTCTCTGTTTCTGCTTCATAAGGAGAGGGCAGGATAAAGGGCAGGGCGTCATGAATCAAAAAGTCAGAGAAAGTGTTGCTGACCAGGAAAAGTACACAATAAGCCCTTTTCTGTGCCGGGAACTTGCTTTTTCCAGAGGGAAACTTGAGATCAAGGAGTTGGACACCCCTGTTCCTCAACTGCCTCGGTCACCTGAGTTGCTCGTTCTCAAGACAGACACGGTGAAAATGACCAGAAGGGGTGAAGCACTAACAAAGTCCATAGCCTACCCATTTCTAATCTCCTCTATATGAAGTATAGTTATAACAAGCTCCATCTGCCTGTGCCAAACAGACCTTAAATCCCTAATCGCATACTCTTCCGTCAGCCATATAGCCCTTGTCATTGCGGCCATCATAATTCAAACATTCTCAAAATGGACACGGTGAGAATGACCACAAGGGGTGAAGTCCTTTTCTGCACAGCTGCTGGCTGTATCTTGACCAACCTGGGGATCTAACAGGAGAGGACTCCCAGAGGGAAATAGCTGCAGGGCCTTTGAGATCTTTGACACCAGGCATGTGCTGGTGACTGATTTTTTACCTCAAATTAGTAAAGCTTTCCAAATAGAAGGCCCTGAAGAAAGAGGTGCCAGGGGAGCACAGGTAAAATGGGGTGGAGGTAGTGGGCCCTGTACCAACCAGATGACAGGTGTGAGTCCTCCCCCTTTTATTTATTTATTTATTTGCTACAGGGTGCGTGCGCTTACCAGAAAGAGAGAGAAAGAGAGACACAAAGCGAGAAATCACCCCCCAGGGGGAATGGCGATGCCATAATCTCTTCTCCTCTCAGGATCTTGGACACACACGCACACACGTCCGGCATGAGTTTAAGCTACTGGGTCCAGGACTTGAACCGAGGTCGACTACATGGGAGTCCAGTGACATAGCCATTACACTAACTGCTGGTCCCAGTCCTCCCCTCTTGATTTCTCCCTTCTTCAACATAACTTATACTCATCAATTCCTTGTAAGGTACAAAGGACTCACAGCAATTCTTTAGTCATATATTTATTATTATTTTTTAAATATAGGATCTTGCTGTGTTGTGATCCTCTTGCCTCAGTCTCCCAGCTGGGATGATAGGAGGCTTTTTTACTTTTATTTTTTCTTTTCCCCGAGACAGGGTCTTGCTATGTTGCCCAAGCCAGCCTCAAGCTCATGATCCTCCTGCCTCAGCAATCCCCTAGTCACTAAGGTTACAGGCTCACTCCACCATACCATATCCCAGACCTGGGTTGGTCTGGGAATCAAATCTTAGTTGCCATGGCTGGATCTAGTCATATATATGTGTATATATATACACATATATATATGTGTATATATATATATATATATATATTATATGTTATATATATATGAAACTGAAATGAATGTCTTAAGATTCACACAAATTGTATTTTTGATGGTTTATCAGCAGTATGTAGGAGCTATTTGGAAAAGGGAGCTTTCTTATAACTTGAAATCACACCTACTTGATCTAGGGAAAGGTTTTCTCTCTTGGGGTATTCCTATGTAAGAACCATAGTGATTATTTGAGAACAAACAAACAAACGAACCAAAAAAACCCAGCAATCTTTCTTGAGCTTCTTAAGACATATGCTGAAGAGCTGTTGCCCTGGGCCAGCAGATGGCCTGGAGGTTAAAATGGCTGGATCCCACATGGCCTACTGCACAGGTTAAGCCCTAACCTGACAGCTTGAAAGTCTCGATGGGGGTGTGTGCAAGTGTACCCAAAATCCCAAGAGGAAAATGGAGGAGAAGGAATTGTGGTACATTCATTCTCTCTGGGGGGCGGGGTGTTTCTTTGTTACTTTGCCCTCTCTTTTTCTGTCTGTCTCCAGTGAGTGCATACACCCTACAGCAAAACTTGGGGAAAAATAAAAAATAAAAAAGAACTAGTGCCCTTAGCTCTCACCTGCTGTAGTGGACACACTCAATACTGTGCAGGGAGCCATAATGCCTGGGAACGATGCCAAGCAATCAAGGCCAAAGTCATTTGTTCCATGGAAAAAGACAGAAAGCACAAGGCAGAGAACTGTAACTTCCTTAGATCCTTGCCCACCCCCCCAAAAGCAAGGACAGTATAAAAGAAAAATTGCTCCTGAGATTTTGTATCAAGTCCGTGAGATTCTTTCCAATTTTAAGGATTTCACTGCTTAAGGAAAATTGGGGCAAATATATATGTATGCTCTCTCTCTCTCTCGCTCGCTCTCTATATATCAAAACAATACTATAAACCTTATATTATTTTTATAATGATACAATACCCATTTACACAGAAGGAAACAGTTATCAGAGATACTAATCAATTTTCATTTGATTACATATTTAAAAAGAGGTAGATCCAGAATTCCGACCCAAGAGTTAGTTTTTCCTACTTTGTTCTTCCTCCTATCTAAGAAAGAAGGATTAAATCTTTTCGTAGTTTTGTTTGCTTTCTTGTCATTGCACCAAGCAAAGAAACAAACAAACAAACAAAACCCTTTCTGATTTAGCTCTTTGATCTCATTGAGGAGCTTGTCCCCACAATCATTGCCTAACCGGTTCATTATAATGTCATTTGGGATTCGATGAATCTGATACCAAGCAGCCCTATCTCCCTCTGACCACATAGCCTAAGAAACTTATGAATACACAGTTCATAACAACAATATAGCTCAATTGCAAAATTTCAATGTTGCATTTGCTCAATTGCAAAAAATCTTCCAGATCGCTACAGCCTTGAAAATCCAAACCAGTCACACCAGGTAGTACTTACTGGCAACCAGAAGGTCGCTGTTCCAGTTCTCAGGAAAGTGCCCTGTCTGTGGGTCTTCTGAACTCCCCTCTGCTCGCCCTGGGCTCCAGTGCCAGAGTAAGCATTAAGTACCAGCTCTGTTGTAGGAAGTTACCAAATTACATATTTGGGCAGATTTTATTCTCACCTTCAATTGAAATGGAAGCTGGTGCCCCAGGGAAAATCCAGGGCTTTCATTCTTCTTGTGGCTTGGCAGAACTGTCTGTGGTGTTCTAGCTGTCTAGCACCTAAAAATGAAACCAAACAATTAAAAAACATTCTGCCAGACTTTGGACCATAGTCACAATAACTTATTGAGGACAATGCCAACCTAGCTTTGACCTTCTGCAGTGACTGTTATTGAAATAATTCCTTTGCTTCCCACCCATGTTCTCCTGGGGAGGATAGGAAGGATTTCTTTGTACCAAATGAAGAAACAGAAGCCTGGCTTCTCCAACACATTCGTATATACCAATGTTTCCAGGGAGAGTTGTTTGTTCATTCATAACAGAGGTGTTGATATCAAAAGGGTGGTATTAGGCATGCTCTCCTGCAAAGCTACCCAACAACTCTTAAAAATAAGCAGACTGCTTGAATGGCCATTCTTAGACCTGCTGAGTGGTATCTGGTCACCAAAGGACCTTTAGTTATATTTTCATTTGTATTAAAAATTGTTAGTGGAGAAGAGGAAGCACTAATGAATTTTATCCTGCTAGGTCACCTTTAGAAGTAAAAACACTGGGGACCAGAAGATGGCATAAACTTTACATCTCTGGGCTCCCATGTAGTCAACTGCAGTTTGAGTCTGGCAGCTTAAAACGCACACTGGTCATGTGTGTGTGTGTGTGTGTGTGTGTGTGCATGTGTGTGTGTATTTGTGTGTGTGCATGTCCAAAATCCCAAGACAAGAATGGAGGAGAAGGGATTGAAGTGTGGCTGTTTCTCCTCAGGGGGTGATTTCTCACTCTCTGTCTCTCTGGCGAGCACACACACCCTGTAGCAAAAATCTCTCTAAAGAAAAAAAAAAAGAATTAAAAGCACTGTACATAATTTCAATCTTTATTATCCTTTGGGGAGTAACTGGTTTTGAATCCGCCCTGCCATGTATTCCTTGTGGGATCTTAGTGAATTACTTCAGTTCTCTGAATGTGTTTCCTCATCTGCAAAAAGGGATTGGATTATACTGACTCTACACAATGATTTTAAAAATTAGTAAGATTTCACATATAAAAAGCACCCAGCATTCAACAAAGGTTATTTCTCTGCATTTCTGCTTTGTACCTTATGATACTGTACATACTATTGGTTTCTTGTTTTTACTAAACCTAGTTGAAACTCAAGCATGCAGAAATGATTGATTTAGTGTTTACTTCCTGCACAGACTGATTTTGCTTGATTTAGCAGAAACAATTTCTTGTAATGTATTTCCTGGATGTTTCTTCAGGCTAACTTTGAACTATTTTGAAAATATTCTTTTGTAGCATTACAATTGATCTTTAATCAGCTTTTACTATAATAGCTATACCTCTAAGTAGCTCCAAAAAAAAAAAAAAAAAAAGCCCAAAAAACAACAATAAAAACACTTGTGCTGATCTCTGCTTCTTAGGAACTGTTAAGCCATCATCATAATACAGACTTAGCCAAAAAGAAAAAAATAGGAAAATTAAGACTTGTGGTCCTTTGGAAAGGATAATATAAAACAGACAGCTGACTATCTATCCATCTGTTTGTCCATTCATTCATTCACTCACTCATATATCAAACTTACCTTATTTCAGGCTTTTTTTTTTGTTTTGTTCTCCTAATAGTTTTAGAAGACTCTTGGTTAAAGAAGCTCAGTATGTCTTACAGTTGCCCAGGGAAGTTATTTGTACTGTAGAGCAACCTATAACATAAAAACTGGAAAGCAGGGACCAGCAGTTGGTGTAATGGCTATGTTGCTGGACTCCCATGTAGTTGACCGCAGTTTGAGTCCTGGACCTGGTGGCTTAAATTCATGCTAGGCGCATGTGTGTGCATGCCCAAGACCCCGAGAGGAGAATAGAGGAGAAGGAATTGTGGCGTGGACATCCCCTCTGGGGAGTGATTTCTCGCTTTCTGTCTCTCTGTGTCTGTCTGTCTTTCTGGTGAGCACATTTGCCCTATAGTAAAAACCTCTCAAAAAAAAAAAAAAGCCCCCCAAAACTAGAAAGCAAACAAAAATTAGTACACACCAAAGGCTAAACTTGTGAAACAGAAACATACCTATGAAATGCAAACATAGTTTTCCTTAATGTCTCCAGTGACCTGTAAAGAAGGTATTACTCAAATACCTGTTGCAAATAAGCAACCACCTATTCATTTGAAATGTTACATGAGTTATTCCAGGACTTTGCAAATTGTACTTCATTATCCTGAAAGGGCTCTTAGTTCTGCTACCTCTTCACCAAAACACAACTAAACTACATGACAATAGCTAATATTTATTGGAATTTTAATTTTGCGTAGAATCTCTCATTTAATCCCAAAGATTATGTAAGATAGGTAGTATTCCTTAAATCTTAAAAAGAAGAACCAAATTTAGAAGGAATAGATAACTCTAAATGTCATGCAGCCAGTACATGGCTGATAGAAATCAAACTCTGGTTTGTCTTGACTCTGAAGGTTTCATGAGCTTGTGCATACTCTGTCTTGTATGAGTCCTGGACTGTGACTGGACAGCCGGGCTCTTGGTCTGCTTTACTACTGACTGTGTGACTTTGCATTGGTTGGGTGTCAGACCTCTAGTCTCATAATCTCATTTCTATTCCTTTCTCAAAGAGTTCTACCAATTCTTCTTTGACTATGATTACGCCCTTAAATCAAAGCACTTAACAATGTGCAGGCTATTTTACTGCATGGTGCATGTTCATTGTCTGAGAAGATAGTAAATATGTCCTTGTAGATGTCTCCAGGGACGGAGTTAAATCAATCACATTACTTCAGGGCATTCTTGCTGTACCTATTCTCTGCGATAAAGAATTCAAGAGAAGCAAAAAAGAAAGCTGGACACAGAAAAAAATATGAATAGTAACAGGTGCCTTTTAAATTGTGATAAAATGATACCAGAACAAAATCTATTTTCTGTCACCTATTTGGTGATTGCTTGAATCAAATTATTTCTAAAGAGGAAGGAACTATAATATAAAACATTTTATATGATTTCGTGTGTCTATTTCATGACTAAATTTGGAAAATGCTATACAGTTAAGATTGCTTTCGGTTGCAAGTAAAAAAAAAAAGACAATCAATGGTTTATAATTTATTTGGCACATAGCATGCAAAATGTCTGAAATAAAGCAGTTTCAGAGTTAGTCTGATGACTCAGTGATGTTAGAACACCATGCTTATGTCTGTGATTTTCTTAGCCTTTACCATATGGTTATAAGTTGGCTGCTATAAACGCCATGTTTTCTCAAACAGCAAGAAAGGGTTGGGGGAAAAATTCTCTTTATGTATCTTCCACTCCAGGGAAGAAAATTTTTGCTATGGGGTCTGAAGAAGACCCCCCTCTTACATCTGATTGGGTTGGTCATTTGTCACATCAAGATCAGTCATGAGGTAGAGAAAAAGCGATTTTATTGGCTTAGACCAATCATGCTTCTTTTCCTTGCCATCTGAACAAAACTGAAGTTCCATTAAGTAGGGAAATACAGAGCAGCTGTTGCAGATACCATTTCGCTTTCACTTCTTTCTCAAAGAACTCTTGAGACCAACAGATAGCAAAATGATTATGTCACTGGACTCCCACATAGTTGACTACAGTCCAAATCCTGGACCCAGTGGCTTAAAATTCATGCCAGGCACGCATGCATGTATGCCCAAAATCCCGAGGGAAGACTGGAGGAGAAGGGATTGTGGCATGGCCATCTCCCCTGGTGGTGTGTGTGTGGGGGTGGTTTCTCACTTTTGGTCTCTCTGTCTCTCTCTGTCTCTCCAGCAAGCACATGTGCCCAATAACAAAAAAATCTCTCTCTCTCTCTCAAAAAAAAAAAAAAAAAAAAAAAAAAAGAAAGAACTCTTAGTCTTGGTCTCTGCATTATAGACACTTTGATCTTTATACATACATTCTTTTCTCTGGTTCACTCTTCTCCCATCTCTTCACCTAGCTAAGTACTACTCATATTTTAGACTTCATTCAGTCAACACTTCTCAATGATTCCTTTTCCTCCCCTAGACAAAAACAAATTTGTTTATGAGACATAACACAATGCCATGTTAACTTCAGAACAGTTTGTCATTTAAATTTTATTTTCATTTGCATTCATTATTTGATTAATGTCTGTCTCTTCCTTCACCAGATTGTGTAGCCCGGTGGAATTAGTACTATATCTGTTTCTGCTGATCATTTAATCCCCAGTAGCTAGATTAAATGCCTATATCATTTATTGTTTGTTTTTTTTTTTTGTGTGTGTGTGTGTGTGTACCTACTATATGCCAGATGTTATATTACGGATAAATAGATAACTGAGATGAGCATCTTTTGAAAGCTTGTAAATTGGCCAGGAAGATCAAGAGTCAATTAATTCTAATACTCCAGGGAAAATTGCTTCTATTTCGCTTTTGTTCCTCATTCCCCTGGCTATACTGTGGATCTGTAAGAACCCATCTCTAGTAGAGATAACTACTTTTTTGATAACTACTATTTTGTTGTCCTTCTCTCCAACTGCAAACTTTCTTCCTTCTACTCTTATTTCTTCATTTCAACAAACCTATTCTTTAGCTTCTCTAAGACTCCAAGGTTCTGAACCCATTCTCATTTTTTCAACATGTCTACTGTGTTCAATGAACTTGTCTAGCTGAAACCGCCATTCTCTTAATCTTTTGCCTAGGTGGGCTTTGTACAAACATAATCACTGGTGGAATTATCCTAGGACTGCCCCTCTGTTGGACTACTAGTGACCCATAGAAGAGCTTTACACAATGAGCTTTGCTCAGAATAGACAATGGCAGTTAGCTGAACCTTGTTGAAATTCTGTCTTCCCCTTGCTTCTGAAATGCACTACTCATCTGATTCTCTTCCACACTGACCTATTTTCTCTGTCTTGTTGACTTGTTTCTCCTCTACCTGTACAGAATCTTTACTTTTCGAATGCCCCTGAGTTTTTCCCTTAGATATTTTCTCATTTTGTATTTCTCATTGCTGACAGTATTGCAGGTCTATTACAGTTGGTGACTATGAATTTGGCAACGTTCTTATCAGCCAGATATATAATTTGCTATAGTGGCATTCAGTTGTTCAGAAGCAGAACTGGGGGAGCCAGGAGGTGGTGCTTATTTAGGTAAGCATTTTTGCTAGGGAGATGTCACAGCAAGTGTTGTAGTTCATTTTCTGCTGCTATAACAGAATACCTGAGACTGGATAATTTATAGTGACATAAATCTATTTGGCTTATGGTTCTGGAGGATGAGAAGTCCAAGATTGAGGAGCTGTATTTAGGAAGGACTTTCTTACTGCATCATGCCATGGTGGAAGGTGGAAAGGGCAAGAGAGAGTGAGACCAAGATGATGGGGGGAAAGAGGATTCAATCCATCCTTTATAAGGACTCTATTCATGTGATAGCCAACTCCTGCAATAATACCATTAATTCATTTTTGATGACAGAGCCCTCATGACCTAACCACCTCTCAAAACTGTTGCATTGGAGATTAAGTTTCCAATACATGAACTTTGATAAACACATCCAAACTGTAGCAGAAAGATAAAAGAGCAAGGGAGTTTAGGATATTAACAAAAGAGTGCTCAGAATGATAAGCCATGGGATCAGAGAAGGATATAAAAGACATAGAGGAGATAGCAGGAGGGAAGGAGTCTGATGAGATAAAAGATTGGTGGTATCAGCTGACTAGAAGGGTAAGAAGTAGTGCATGAAGAGAATATGTTTGATTGCATGATCTTAAAAGTAGAACTTCAGGGAGCAGGTGACTGAGCTGTGTAGTATAGAAGGTCATTGGTGATAAGGAGGTCAAGTAACTAAGGAAAGAGATATTTTTGTCATCCATTTGAATGTCCAATTTATGGAACAAAATCCTTTTGAAGTTCTCTGAAGTTTTTTGAAACAAAGAAACAGAAGAAAAGTAATTATCTCTACCCACCTCTCTCAATACACAAACCCAACAGTACCCATTTTTGTGCTCAGAGTCATTTGTAAAATCAAAAGTGGGCATAGATGCCAAAGGAAGACCCTTAAATCCACAGAAGACTGAAGTCAAAATCCTCTTTATTTAAAAACAAAAAACAAAACAAAAAACAAAAACAACACTTGGATTAAGTTTTGGGGGTTAAGACTATATTCAAACTGTAGCAGAAAGAGAAAAGAGCAAGGGAGTTTAGATATTAACAAGATATTATAAAAAAGACATATATATATATATATATATATATATATATATATATATATATATATGATGGAAGGTGGCCCAAAGTTTTTGAATTGGGGAGACAGTCAACAAAACAACCTCTGGGACCAGGGAAGAGATAACAGCAGCTTCCTCCTTTTTCTTCCCCTTCCTTTCCTGTTGTTGCCTTGAACCTTAATATTACCAGCCTCGTTGGCACTAAGCCAATGGAGAGGGCTGAGAGGATAAGGGTGACAGTGCAGTTTGCAATAGTGAAGAGGGAGGGAAAAGTGGAGTAGAAAGGAGACATCCCATATTGAGGTCCCCATGTAGTTGCCTCTTTCCCGTAAGATCGTTAATTCTGTAGGTTGTGCTGCAACTACTGGTACCTATGTTTCCTAGATCTCCTACTGGTTGATAACAGGCTTCTGTGCTGCTCTGGGTCTCAAAGTGACCCAATTTATTTATTCTTCAACTTTTATCATAACAGAAGTAATTTTCTTTTGTTTTTGGGACTTGAAGAAGAAAGAGCACATTCCATGTGGATTTTATATAAATTGTGAATTTGGGGAATCAGGCAAAGACCATAAAAATCAGACTACCCATCCCACTTAGCATCATGTTGTACTCTTCTGATTGTTTTTTTTTTCCTCCTGAGAGATGTATATATTTTTAAATGTTTAATCCTGTTCACCTCCTATTTAAGCTGAAGCCTTAAGTTAATAATAACAAGTATTTTTTTGTTTCAATATTTATTAGTGCCAATTGCATAACAGGTACTGTTGGGAATTTAAAAGAGAGACTGAAATAACTTTGTCTTAGTCCATTATTGCATAGCTTATAGACATAGCTGAGACTGGGTGAATTTGAGATAGGAGTTAGACACACTTACAGGTAGATAGGGTAAGGGCCCCAAAAGGACGTCACTGTGTTGTTCCTCTATGGTCTGATTAGTACACAATATACACCCCTTTTACACATCTCTAAAGAATTTATGACTCCTTGCTGATAAAGCATGAGATAGGGATATTGAGCACACAGACAGGGTAAAGACCCAGTGGTTAAATTTTCACAGCCCAAAGTTGGCTGCCACCCACATACTTCTAGGCAGTAGATCAGGTCCGACTTATCTGGTGTCTCCTGTACAGGGACGAGATGAAAAGGGTGACTTTTGTTTCCTCTTTGTTTTTGTAGATAGGAAATACCCCTTCCAACACCTCTGGCAGTGAACTGACTTCCTTGGACTGCACTCTAAAATATTGGAATTCCTTTGACCCACAAACATAAAGAAAAATAAAAAGACACCTAATTCTCTTTTGTACTTGGATATGGCCACCAAAAGAAAATATTAACTATAATACTATACGGCAATTCGATTCTTTGTAAATGCCTGGGAAAATGAAGAAAGAGCCCATACATACAGTGTTTTTACGTGTTGAGAGAGATGGGTATCCTTTGTTCCATCTTAACTCACGCTTCTTCTCCACTGACTCAAATCCTGCCAGGTTCCCCAGGTTCATTTAAGGCCTAAGAACTCCCATCCTGCTAGCTCCTTGGGAACTGTTCCACCTAGTCCTCCTCTATATCGAATTTTACCTGTCTATCCACAAGCCCTAAGGACTACTCCCCTGTAGCTAGTCCTTCAACTGAGTTTTGAAAAAGGAAATTCAATCTTATACAAATTTGTAAGCCTTTTTTCCCCTCACTGAGCTTAAAGAAATTAAAACTGATTTGGGTAATTGTTTTTCTTTTTTCTTTCTTTTTTCTTTTTTTCTACTATAGGGTTCCTGTGCTCACCAGAAAGACAGAGAGACAGAAAACGAAAAATCTCCCCCCCCCAGGGGGTATGGCCATGCTACAATCCCTTCTCCTCCACTCTCTTCTTGGGATCTTGGGCACAGACACACACATGAGCCCGGTGTGAGTTTAAGTCACTGGGTCTGGGACTCGAACCACAGTTGACTACATGGGAGTCCAGTGACACAGCCATTTATGCCAACTGCTGGCCCCTATCTGAGAATGTTTTTATCTTTTTTTCCCATATGAAGAATAATGTTACCTGGCATAGTAATCTTGGTTGAAATTGTTTTTCATTTAACATATTGACTATATTTCCCCATTCTTTCTTTGACTGCATTTTTTCTGAGAGGTCTGATGTTAACCTGATGGGATATCCTTTGTAAGTAACTTGATGTTTCTCTCTTGCCAATTTTAGTATCCTCTCTGTGTCTGTGGTTTTGCCTTTGACTATGATGCACGTTGGAGGAGATCTTGGGTTGATTCTATTTGGGGTCCTTTTATATTTCTTGGGTCTGGATATTTTAATGCCTCTCTAGGTTTGGAAAGTTTTCTTCTAGGATTTCATGGGATAAATGATCAATACCCTTATTTTCTTCACCTTCTGAGATACCAATTATCTGGATGTTTCAGTGCTTAATGGTATTTAGTATTTCTCATATATTGTCCTCATTTTTTCTTGGTTATTTTCTCAATCATTTTGATCATTTTTTCTAAGCCAGAGGTTTAGTCTTCTACATTCAAGATTCGATCTTCTATGTTATTTAATCTGCTTTTAATACTTTCCAGGATGATTTTAATATCCTGTATCACAGTCTTCATCTCTAACAATTCTAATTGATTCTTTTTTATGGTGTCTATTTCTTCTTTCAGTTTGTGAAAGGACTTCCCATTGTCTCTTTTCTCTTCATCTCATTTAGTTTTGTCACCATAAATATTCTGAATTGTTCATCTGACATTTCTGTGAGTTCAGTTGTGTTGTCTGTAGATGACGAGGAATTGATGTTTTTCCTTGGAGGAGAGATATTTTCTTGTTTGCTCGTATTTCTTGTGCCTCTGTGATGGTTTCTAGTTATCTGGTGATTTATAAATCTCTAAATTGTTTGAATTAATTCTGAGTATTCAAAGGTGGTCAGGAGTAGGTGATTGGCAATGTCTCTAGACTGCTCTGCCTCCCTGATGCTCACCAGCAACCTGCACTGTTGTCACTGGTCTTGGATCATTCAAAGTCCTCCCAGTTCCTAGAGAACAGGTGTGCCTGAGACTGAGCTACTGAACTTTAATTCAGGAAGATAGAGGGGATCGCATGCCATACGCTTCAGGAAACATTGAAGTCTTAGAATTCAGAGGCATACGGCAGGGGATAAGCCACAGTCTCTTTGCAGTTCAGTCTTCCTGCACTGGAACAGATGTCAGGATGCGGCAGGGAAGGGCACAAGGTCTTCTCAAAGTCCCAATCAACACACCTGAGAGTTCAAAGGTGAGTGGGGGAGGAGATGAGCCAGAGTGTCTCTGTTGCACAGCCTTCCAGCTACAAGCGGCCTGCCGTATCCTTTATTATTTTTATTTTTTTAGAGGTGTTTTTTTTTTTTTTTTTTTTTTTTGCTATAGGACACATGTGCTCATTGGAGAGACAGAGAGAGACAGAGAGACAAAAAGTGAGAAATCACACCCCCTGGGGGTGGGGAGATGACCACGCTGCAATCCCTTCTCCTCCTTCTCTTCTCTGGATTTTAGGCACACACACACACACACACACACACACACAAGCACCCGGTGTGAGTTTCAAACCACTGGGTTTGGGACTCCAACCATGGTTGACTGTGTGGGGGCCCAGTGACATAACCATTATGCCATCCATTGGTCTCCATATGTTAACATATGGTGGATATCGAGCTAACAGGAAAAACGGATTAATGACTAGTTTTTTCTTGGTTTTTACAGATAATCAAAACATAATGGCTAAAGGAAATGATTATAAATGGGATATTTAGAAATAAAATTTTCAGATAATTTGAGATCTTAAAATTGTGCTTAAATTGAATAATAATGGTTCATAAAAATGTCTGAGTCATCTTTAAATAAGTTAACATGCTTAGATTAAGGAAGTTTAAATATTTCTACTATCGGCTTTTAAATTTTACAAAAATGAAAAATATTGGGTTGGACCTATTACTAAAATGTTCTGGTCTACATCGGGAAAATTTGTTAAACAGTTTTTATTTGTTTATAAAATATACATTCATGAGCTGCTGGCATGTGCTGAAAGCTAAGGTAGCTAAGAGTTAAAAATTTTGGTTCTGGGACCAGCAGTTAGCGTAATGGCTATGTCGCTGGACTCCCATGTAGTCGACCGTGGTTTGAGTCCCGGACACGGTGGCTTAAACTCACGTCAGGCGCGTGTGTGTGCCCAAGATCCCGAGAGGAGAATGAAGGAGAAGGGATTGCGGCATGGCCATCCCCTCCCCGGGGGGTGATTTCTCGCTTTCTGTCCCTGTCTCTCTCTTTCTAGCGAGCGTGCGCGCCCTATAGCAAAAACCTCTTTTAAAAAATTTGGTTCTGCATACAAGGTTATAAGCTTAATGGGGAGGAGGGAGAGAATAGGAAAACAAACAAACTTTACCTGCCTCTAGACTATAATACTCTGTTTTTTTCTTGATAAACTTGCTTATGAACAACAAAAGATCAATTTAAACTGGCTTTAAATGAGGGTCCCAGAACTTGCTTTAGGTGGATCTTGACATGGGAATCAAGAGGCTAAGGAACTCTTGTCTGGGGACCTGGTCAAGTAGGAATCAAGGCATGGAATGGGACCGGTTAGTGCCGGAGCTCCTGGCTGTCTTTCCCCTTCCTGCCTTCTGGTGCTCCCCCTGATTTCTCTTCTGTGTAGACCATCAAACTTCTACTCCTCAGGATTCTCTCCTTGGCTACATTCTCAAAAACTGGGACAAATCAGACAAATCTGTTCTCCAGCTAGAACTTTTCTGTAACTGACTGGACAGACACTTCTTGAAACCTGCAAACTGGCTCTACTCAGCTGTTCTTCATGGGAAATAAACAGACAAACAAGATTCATTTGAATTTAGGTCCTTTAGCAATACAAAGTTCCTCATAGACCAGAGCAAATCCACGGAAATGTCACAGGACTCAGAGTTTAAAGTTGTTTTAAAAGACAAGTTCTAAATCAATCAGTCAATCAAGACAAGTTCTTGTTACAATAGATTTCTAATATTAAAAAAAAATGTTCATGGGGCCTGTTATATCTGGAACAGGCCAAGGAATCTGAAGCCAAACATTTAAAGGGATAGGAAAGAAATGTATTAAGAGGTGAAGCCTCATCGCAGTGACCAGACACTCAAGTGAGGGTCTGGTGCCCCTCAGCGGGCACAAGTTACATAAGACACACCTGACAGAGGGGTTGCTAGGTACTCAATCGCAATGACAGGGTCACAAGTTCATATACCTCAGAAGAATAGCTTGTGCCTAGAAAATGGGGACACAACTTTGTTTCTGTTTGACTCTCAGTGCTGGTTGCCTAGGCTGACATTAAGATGGCCGCCAATACAGAGAAAATGGAGGAACAGTTGACAGGATAGTCTCAACATGGCCAGCAGGTAGCATAGTGGTTAGGGTGCTGAACTCCCACATGGCCAACCATGGTTCAAGTCCCAGACCTCTCTGGTAAGCACATGTACTCTATAGAAAATTGAAAAATAATACTAACAATAAAAAAAATAAATAAGTAATTCTAAACAAAAACAAAACAAAACAAAAACTCCCAGGGCTGAAACAGGGGTCAAGAATGTGGCCTTGAATGATCAGACTGCCACTACAGCCTTTTATAATCGAGACCAAGAAGAGGAGGCAAGGGGACGAGGGAGTGAAAAAAAAGACATGATAAAAAGCACACCCAGTTACTGGCTGTGTCCCAGAGATCCTCCTGTCTGATGGTTCAGGGCTTCCAGCTTAACAAAGATAACAAACGCGCCATCTGTGAATAAAAGGGGCATGGGGCCAAACAGCATCCAAATCGAGATATCCCACCATGGACACCTTTCTTCATTGCCAGCAAACAGGTCATCGGACTGCCCTTTGTCCCCTGGGATGAAGGATGCAGGGTTTAAAGACAAGCCCCCTAATGACCCTACAACAGAAGCAGAACTGAAGAGGCCCATTCCAGCCAGCCCCAATACAAAAGGTTGTCATCACTGGGCTGGAGCCCAGGGTCATTTTGGATGTGGCAGGTAGATCAATTACATTCCTTTTGGACATAGCAGCCAAATACTTTGTCCTGATAGCCTACTCTGGACCCACTTCTCTTCAGAGTAGCCTGGTGGTTAGAGTCAACAGGAGCTCCTCCAACTGCCACTTCGCAAAACCCCTGCTTTGCCTCACAGTGTTCTGTTATACCAGAGTGTTTTTGCTCTCTATTAAGCTGAGATATTCTTGTAAAAGCTAACATGATCATGTTGAAAAAAAGTGTCATTTTCAGACCTCTCTCTGCTATGTTTCATAAGGATACAAGTCTTCTGTCCCTCCTCTATTCCTTGGGAGAAAACTATAAAGTTAAATCAGATACTTCCTTCTGATACTTCCTTCTACTTTATAGTTTACATTTTTAGATCTTAAAGACACCTTTCTGCATACCCTTAGCACCTGAGTCCCAATTTCTATCTGTCTAAATGGAAAGATATAATACAATTACACTTAAGGGCTATATCTTTGTTTAAAAAATAAGGACACCCCTTGGGCTCTTATTAAAGCTCTGAATAACACTACTTTAGCTTTAAATGCCTTAAATAAAATATTAAGTGATGTAGGGTCAAGTGAGATTGATTGTTTGCTATTATTACATCACGTAAAAATTTACCCATAGGTGTTGTTTCAATATCACTGACAATTATGATAAAATTAATACATACATACTTCAAATCCAGGACAAACTTAATAAATTTCACTTCAGTCTCTCATGGAAATGGGAGTAGCCAAACTGGCTTTCAGCTCTCTTGAGTCCTGCAACAATATTTTGCTTTCTGCTTTTTTTGAACCTTGCATAATTAATCTATTAACTAATTTGTTTCTTTTCATCTAGATGCTCTTGGACTTTAGATGGTGCTTCAAGCTTTTCCAGCTATATCTCCTATGAGCTTTCTATCAGGGACCTCTTGATAGACCTCTGATGGAAGCTTCCTGACTGCTGTCCCTGTCATCACCCCAATCTTAGCACAGAGTGGCCAGAGCAGTCTTCACCCACTTCCCTCTAACAGCAGTTAGGGGTACATCTTTGGGGGGGAATGAGATAGGCATTAGATCCACTTATAGGTAGATAGAGTAAGGGCCCCAAAAGGAAGTCACTGTGTTTTTCTTTTTAATGAAGTCTCTGTGTTTTTCCTCTATGGTCTGATTAATGCACAATATACACCCCTTTTTAAGTCTCTAAAGAATTTATGACTCCTTGCTAATAAAGCACGTGGTAGGGATATTGAGCACACAGACTGGTAAAGACCCAGGGTGGAGTCACAGTGTCTTAAGTTTTCACAGTCAAAAGCTGGTTGCATTGGGACTCAAAGCAACAGTAGTTAAGGGCAACAGTTTTTATTTAGTAACTTTATTCTAACAAAAAGTACTCTATGCTATAGTCTGCTGACTCAAGGAAGAACAGGGTAATAAATCTTAGACTACCATACAACTATTTTCTAAAGATTACTTCCTTATCAAAGAGTCATCCCACTACACCCATTTCCTTGTCAGAGAGGCAACCCATTTTTCAGACTGCTAGATAAAAAATTCTCACCTCTAGCTCCTCTTCAGCTACCCATTTGGGCCCCTTTCCACTATATTGGAAGTTTTTTATCCTTCACTAATAAACTCTACTTTAGTCTCTCTGTGTCTACATCTCTAATTCTTCGTGAGCATAGGATAAGAACCAACATAGGGGATGGGTTTGATTACACAGCACTCCTGCAACTTATTAAAGAGAATAAAATTTTTATTTAGTTCTTAATTCTGGCCATGTGGAAGGTCCTAAGTCATCACAGACTGGCAGAGGGCTGTCCATAAGTTTCTTTCTGCATTGGTCTCCCTTCTCCTGTTTAAAACCCACTAGACCCTAATCATAGGGGTCCCACCCTAATGACCTTATCATACCTTAAAGCCTCACCTTGGGATACCTAGAAGGGATCACTTTTTTTTTTCTTTTCTTTTTTTTGGAGAGGTTTTTGCTATAGGGTGTGTGCGCTCGCCAGACAGACAGAGAAAGACAGAGAGACAGAAAGCGAGAAATCACCCCCCAGGGGGGATGGCCACGCCACAATCCCTTCTCCTCCATTCTACTCTGGGGATCTTGGGCACGCATGCACACGTCCCCGGCGTGAGTTTTAAGCCACTGGGTCTGGGACGCGAACTGCGGTCGACTATGTGGGAGTCCAGCGACATAGCCATTATGCTAACTGCTGGTCCCGAAGGGATCAACTTTTCACTTAACACCTTTACAAACCAAGTCCAAACATGTTAATTTTGGGGGAGGGAGACTTCCAAACTCTTTGGTCATCAGATGAGTCATGATGTATTTTTCAATGCAAAAATACATCATGACTTTTCTGATGACCCAGTATAACAGAAATGTAGGTCAGGTTAAGGGACCCAATAGGAGATAATGAAATTTCCAAGGACTAGCAACAGTGGGAAGATTTTACTACCTCTAGATCTACTGGGGTAAGAGGAGACAGAAGCATAGATTCTGCTGAGAGTTGTAGCCATGGGAGAAGCACCACACTACATGAGCAGTGGCTATTGGAAGGGTACATGGCCACTGTCAAGACCATGAACCAGCCTGGAGGGAGCAGAGGTGGGTGGGGATGGGATAAGTGGGGGAGAAATCCAGCACAGGCGATTAAAAAGAAGAGTTAAAGGAGTATGTGAAAACCAGGAGTATGCAGTACCTGGCAGTAGAAGCAAGTGCTTCAGGAGATGGAAGGATCAGCCATATCAAATGCTACCAAGAGGATGAGTAAGATAAGAACTTAGACCCAACCATCATGTTTGGTGAGATGGAGCTCTACATGGCTTTGGCAAGAACTGTTTTGATGGAATAGGGTGACGTGGAAAGTCTGACTCAGTGGGTTAATAAGAGAAAAGGTCCATCCACTGAGATGATCCATAAGGAAGGTGATATGAGGAATATTAGTTAGCAAGTACTATCAGGGCAATGCAGATGAAGAGTCATGGGAATTCTGAGGAAAGAGCTGTTTTTCCAGTGAGGGAAGAGAAACAGACCGAGAGAGGTCTCATGTAGGAAGTGGCATCTCATCTGGGTCTTAGATGCTGGTGTGGATGAGTTCTCTCTTACTTCTACCCACTCTTCCACTTTCCATCTGCCTCTGGGCCCGCGTCACTCTTGATTAGTGGACACACTCTCAGCTCTGCATTGGCCACAGCCACTGGTTCAGAGGCAGAGGGAATCTTAGAACTTCTGTCTGGGGTGCTGGGTCACAGGCCCTCTCACTTCCTCTGCGTAGCATTGTGTGTAGCTGGGAGAGTATTTTGCTTTTATGAGGGAAACCAGCCTGATAATGAAGATGATTTACAGGGAAAGGGCAACATTTAAAAATTTAGAGATACAGGCAGTCTTGGGGACTTGGCAAATCTTGGACCAAACTGTGCTTGAATTTCACGTTTATTTTGCTCTTTCCCATTATGAGAAACTGAAATTTTCTTGACTGTTAAAGTCAATTTTCATTAAATAGTTTATTTTGTGCAGTGGAAAACATCTTGACTGAGAGCAGCTATAGCTATGATGTGACTATTAGATTATTCTAAGGGAAGGGCTGAGTGGAGGAGGAGAACGTGCTTGGAAGGAGAGAAAGGATTTTTTTTTTAAGGGAAAGGAGGTCAATATAGTGTAGTATTTATTAGCATGGAGTTAGACTTCCTGGGTTCTTCATTTGTAAGGAGATTTTGGAGTAGTCACGCAGCCTCTCTATGCCTCAGTCTCCTCATCTTTAAAATGGAAATGTTGATCGTACCTACCTGATAGAATTGTCAGAAAACTTAAATGAGCCTTTTTTTTTTTTTTTTTTTTTTTTTTTGGAGAGGTTTTTCGCTATAGGGCGCGTGCGCTCGCCAGACAGACAGAGAGAGACATAGAGACAGAAAGCGAGAAATCACCCCCCAGGGGGGATGGTCACGCCGCAATCCCTTCTCCTCCATTCTCCTCTCAGGATCTTGGGCACGCACGCACACGCGCCCGGCGTGAGTTGTAGGCCACCGGGTCCGAGATGCGAACCGTGGTTGACTACGTGGGAGTCCAGCGACATAGCCATTACACTAACTGTTGGTTCCTGATGAGCCATTTTTTAAAAAGGTCTTTGAACAATGCATGGCATGTAGGAAGTACTTTACATGTGTCCAATAAACAAAGAGAATTTTGTCTGTAATTTACAACTGAGTTTATGGATGAGCCCCACCTAGAAGGAGAGGGGTGACCTCCCTTCAGAATCTGAAAACTCCAGAGCAGTCTACATAGTGACAGTGTGGGTGTCAGGTCATTCCTTCTATGTTTTACAGGAGTAAATGGAGGTCCTAGGAGAATCAAAATCATCTAAGAGAGAATCAGTCTGGTAATAAGCGTCCTGATGGAGTCGAAACCTAGCAGATCAAGAATCAGGACAGTGAGTTTGTGCTTGTGCTCTGCTTCAGCTACTAGAGACCTCAGGCCCACCCCTTTTCCCCTTCTTAGGATGGTGGGGTGGTGGCAACCAGACCTCCAGATACCTAACAGGACTAAAGTCTATAAGTCTCCGTAGTAATACCACCTTAGTTAAGTCTACAGCTGACTGCTTACAAAGCATTTGCACAGTATCTCCTGCTTGCACAAAACCTTTCGGGGGTGGGGACAGGTGGTGGCACAGTGGTACTGCAATGGAACCCATGTGGGAAAGGTCCTGAGTTCATGTCCTTGGACCTCTGTGAGTATGCAGGTTGTGTGCCCATGATCCAGACCTGCTGAGACTGGGGTGGATTGAAGTGTGAAGATTCTATTGAGGGTACCTTTCTCCCTGTCTCTCTCATGGAAGAGATGAATGATAAATAAACTTAAAAACAAAAAAACAGATCGTACTTTCTTTGCTTTACGACTGAGAAGGGAAGATGGCTGGTAAGTCCTCTGGGAAACTGGAACCAGTGTAAAATACCTGCATCTAGAGGGTGAGGGAAACAGGTTACTTACACATGAACTTCTGACAGTCATGGGGGAACATTAATTTACTGGCACTTCTAGCCTGTCATACAAAGTAGCAAAGTGAGTTCAGTAGGCCAGAAGAATATCTCAGGCAAACCCCAGTGGGTGCTGGCAGTTGAGACCAGGCCAGTGCAC
Source organism: Tupaia tana (assembly GCA_026018925.1). Lineage (NCBI taxonomy): Eukaryota > Metazoa > Chordata > Mammalia > Scandentia > Tupaiidae > Tupaia > Tupaia tana. Next base: position 24,136,138 of record JAKSZU010000010.1, on the reverse strand, counting down.
CGTTGTGATTAGCTTGAGGGGATACAGGCGGACACCACCAGTGCCTGCTACCATCTCTTTGGGCAAGGTGTCCTTGTCACCTTTATCTGCAAATAGGTCTGTGAGATGTGGTATTTTAATTGACCATATTCCTATTCTGAATTCAATCAGGGTTTTGAAGGTAGGGAAATAGAGACATGTGGTAGATTAAATAATGTCCTCTCCCTCCAAGATACTGATATCCTAAACTCTGGAACTTGTGGACATGTTACTTTACCTGGCAAAAGGGACTTTGTAGGGGCAAGTAAGTTAAGGATCTTGAGTTGAGATTACATTGGTTTATCCATGAGGGCCTCATGAAATCTCAAGGGTCATTATAAAGGGGAGGTGGGAGATCAGAGGAAAGAGAAGATGCTACTCTGGTGGCTCTGAAGAAGGAGGAAAAGGGTAGGAGCCAAGGAATGTGGTAGCTTCTAGAAACTGGGAAAGACAAGGAAATGTTTTCTTCTCTAGAGTTTAAAGAAGGAACCAGACTTGTTGACACTGATTTTAAAGTTCTGACTCCCATAACTCAAAGAGAATAAATTTGATTGTTTTAAGCCTTTAAATTTGTATTCATGTGTTAAGGTTACAGTAATTGAAAACTAGTACAGGGAGTGTAGATATTAAGTGGGTCAACAGAAAAGTCCATGAGATGTCTCACAAGTATCTCAAATCACTTGTACAAAACAGGTATCTTACTTTTCACCATTCTTACCCCTCCCACCAAACCTGTTCCCTATTAGAAAATAACAGCATTGTATCCCCTTGCTTAGGGCATAAACAGACTTATTACCCTGGATTTTTAGCTTTTTCTCACATTCGCAGTACAGATCTGTCAGCAACTCTTGTTAGCTCTAGTTTCATGATAAAGACCAAATCTTGATGTGCCGTTGGTTTCACACGTATATACTCACCCATGAGCTCATTGAATTGTATATACTTAATATGTACAACTTGGGACATGTCATCTATACCTCACTAAAGTGGTTTTTATGTTTTGAATATTCATACTACTAAAATTTATCAGTTAGATTTTTTTCCCTTTATTTTTTGGGGAGGGTTAAGAATATTTATTACAAGGCTGGCCGGTGGCATGATGGTTAAAAATGCTGGATTAAAAAAAAAAAATGCTGGATTCCTGGGCCAACTGTTGTTAGAGGCTTGGACCTAGCAGCTTGCTTTCTCCCTTCCCCTCTCTCTATGTCAAAATTACAAAATAATAATAACAAATGGAATTAAATAAATACTTTTTAAAAAAGAGTATTTATTACATAATATTCGATTTCCTTATTAAATTAAAACAATTTTGTAATTTCTGATTTACATTCAATTTTTACACATTTAGGCATTTCCAATCAATCATATAAATATATGCAGACACATGCAAATCCATGTGTGTATGTGTGTGTGTGTGTGTGTGTGTGTATATATATACACATATATATGTGTGTGTATATATATTTGTATATAATCATCTAAAAAAAGTCAGTAAAAATTTTTTTTATAAAAGCTTAGGGGTCAGCAGGTAGCATAGTGGTTAACGTACTGAACTCCCACATGGCTGACCATAGCTCAAGTCCCGGACTCAGAGGCTTGAAACTCACACTGGGCACGTGTGTGTGCATGCCCAAAATTCTGAGAGAAGAATGGAGGAGAAGGGACTGTGGCATGGCCATCCCCAGGGGGATGATTTCTCTCTGTATCTCTGTCTCTCTCTGAGTCTCTGGTGAACACATGTGCCCTCTAGCAAAAATCTCTCTAAAAGAAAAGAAAAGAAAAGAAAACAAAAGAAAAGAAAAACATAAAGGTCATCAGATGACCTTTAACCTTGGTTACTACTGCAACAGTCTCCCAGCTGGGCTCCCTGCTTTGCCTCTCTCAGGTTAATCAATTCTTTAGCTTTACGATAGTACATCAAATTCTATCATGCCCCTACGCATATGGTCTAATGATTTCCCATTTCATTCATATGAAATCCAGTGTGCTCTGTGGTGAAAAACCTGCATTATCTGGCCCTGCCTACATTTCATTCTTGTTTCTAGCACCCACCCCACAGTTTTCTTGACATTTCTCAAACTGGCCTAGATGATAACTACCTCGGGGCCTTAGTACTTGCTGCCTCCTCTGCCTAGACCCCTCATCCTTCATATGTCTCTACAGCCCACTCCCTCCCTCACACCACTCAGGATTCTGCCCAAATAGTCTCCTCAAAGAGGCCTTTCTCAGCATTCTGCTAGCTTAGCCTGCCTTCCCTCCTCCCGTTTTCTAGCTCCTTATCCTACTTTACCTTTCTCATTACATGAAATTATGTAATGCCCTTCCCACCAAAGTACACAATCTATAAGGACTAAAATTGTCTTACTACCTTAAATTTAGTTTTTGTTTGTTTGTTTATTTGTTTTTAGATTTTTGCCATAGGATAAATGTGCTCACCAAAAAGACAGAAAGGGAAAGTAAGAAATCTCCCCCAAGGAGGATGACCACACCACAATCCCTTCTCCCCCATTTCCCATTTTCCTCTTGGCATTTTGGGCCTGTGTGCACACACGCCCAGCATGAGTTTCAAGCCTCTTGGTCCGGGACTTGAACCGTGGTTGGCCATATGGGAGTCCAGTGCCTTAACCACTATGCCACCTGCTGGCCTCCTAAAACTGTTCTTTTATTTGCTCCATTTCTAATGGTAGAAACAGTGCTTAACTCATAGTTCAATAAATATGTGTTGATTAAGATATCTATATCTGTATCTATCTATCATCTACCTATCTATCTATCTATCTATCTATCTATCTATCTATCTATCTATCTTAGTTTCCTCCTAGAAATTATCATGGAGTGTTAAGGACAAGTGGTGACTTCCCATGTAGCTGTGGTTTTCTTAGAACATAGATTAGTGCATTTTTATATAACCACCTACACCTTCTGTATCTTTAGGCCTGAGAACTTGGTCTTCAGCTCCCACAAGTCCTGTCAAGCTAGAAGAGAAATTGTGAACCAACTGTGATTTCATTGAAAGTACAAATCCTCCAACACAGCACTTTTCAACCATCAACTGATCTTTTTGCACTCTCAAATGAGAAGGGACCATTGTTTCCACTTGGGTATGTGGCAGTTAGGCACTGGTTGGTTTTTCATTGCAAATTCTTAGCTGGTATTCTTACCTAACCCACTATTTCTAGCTCATATCCATTTGTGCTCGTTTTAAAAATGGGCATGTTCTTTTGTTCCTGGTACTTACATTATTTTAAAATGTTTTAAAAAACAAATTTTCTTTAATCTGATCAATACTGTCTATTTTTCCAAATTCCTTCCCTGTTGTTCTTTTTCATTTTCATTCCTCCTCCCCTTCTTACAATCCATCTCACCAAAGGGTGGAGATTTCCTTTACAACTCTCCTCAGGGTCTACAATTTCTCAATTGTTTCATTTACTCTTTCCTAGATAGTCTACCACTGGTTTATAAGCTTGGCTGGAAACTGGGACCACCTGGAGAGGCTTAACAACATTGATTCCTGACTCCCAGCCTCTGAGAGCCTGATTTAGTTGGGCTGGGACGCTGCCTGGGCATTGAGATTGAATCCGCTCTCCAGGGGATTCTGTGGCATCACTGTGACTGAGAACCATTACATCTGGTCCATTTCACAGGGTCTTTACAACCACTTTTTCTGAATAAACTCTCCAGACCCTTTGGAATTTTCCATACATCGTTTTAAATTTGCAAAGACTTGGCTTTTCCTCGATGACTCAGAGCTTTCAAAACAACACCCACCAAAGAAAACATCTCCTTACTTGATTTTATAGTTCTTTGGAATTTGCAAAGATTTTTCTATGTGTAGTTCTCTGGTCCTCCCAACACCACTGTGAAGTAGGCATTCAGACTTAGATGAAGCAATGGGTCTGCAGAACATTAGTATGCCATATTTAGCCAAAACCAATAGAAAAACACAACAAGAAAAGAACCCCTCCCAAAGAGTCAGGTCAGTTAAATAGGAATTTTGGCAAACCATGAATAATTTCTTAGTATAAATATGTTCTGTGCAATATCTGGAACATACTTATATTAGAAAAAAATTGTTTAGTCTGAGATTCAAATGTAACTGGACATCTTATATTTTATTGGACAATTCTACACAGTGGTCTTTCCTTTTTGAAGCTCAGGCTAATAGCTTATGCTACTTTTTCTATGATCTTCCAGCAACTTGACAACTTGAGCTCTTGGCCCACCTTCTTCCTCTCCTCTGCATGGGGAGCCATTATCCTTAGAAAGAAACTTCTTTATATTAGAATGCATTTGAACTCCTTTTTAAGTTTTCCTTCCTAAGTCTTCTATGGCCTAAATTATTCATAAGCTCAGGCTGGTTTCAAAAACATAATCCAATATCTATTGAGTACTTTCTACATGATAAACATGGTGCTAAGGCTCTAAATACTTTGTGCTAGCTACTCCATTTGCTCTTCACAAGACTTTGACGGTAAGGCCAATTTCCTAGGTACCTACTTTGGACTATTTCTATTTTAAGATGGAAACACAGAGGTTTAGTGAGGTTAAAAGATTCCTCAGGATCACATAATTTAGAAGTGCCAAAGGTGGGATTTGAACCTGAAGTTGTCTGACACCAGAGTCTTTTTTTTTTCAACCAGTGTGTTAGGACAATGAGAAGATGCTACCAAGAGCCTGTTACTCTGCTATTCAAGTTTTCCAGCTTGTGGAGTTTGGTTTTCTGAAGCTCCTGAGATTTGCAACAACCATTGGATAACTCTTTTTCATTCCATGTGGGTGGCTTGGGAGATTGAAAGTGTTGACAATATAACCATCTATAAAATACATACGTATTCTTGGAAACCTTATTTTTAGCGCTGATAAAAAGTCGTCACAGGCTCTTGAAGAGAGACTTTGGAAGCCATTGCCAGCAAAGTAAACACTAAATCAAACCAGGGACAATGTTCTTAAAACACATTTGCTCAGGCTAAGGGGCAAATAGTTTATGCTGATTCTGGGTAATCAGCCACAAATATGTGTCAAAGAAGCGTTTTTCCAAGTATTCCATATCTTCTTTGGTATAAGCTGCTCCTGTGCTTCAGTATTCTGTAAATATTTATGCAATCAATGTATGCTGGCAAATGTCTTAAGAGGAAAGCGGACTTCATAATGCCAAGCAGAATTGTAATTAGCAACACAAAAGAAAAAAAGAATTTGTCTCTTCCAGCTCAGTGCTTAAAAACTGTCAGCACTTAATATAGCTAGAAGCTTGAGAAAAAAATCATTTGCAAAAGCTGATTTTCCTAAACTTTTGAGTGTTGGTTCTATATCCTAATACAAAAAACATGCTCTTGAGAATTATATGTTCCCTTCCCTACTTAACTTTGATATAGTTAATCATGAGAGGTTATAGATAAAAGTTCCTTTAAAAATATGAATGCTGTTGTTAAAGGGATCATTTGCATTGTGGTATCTATAAGGTATTGGATGAGAGGGAAGATATGAGTGGACCATCTTGCCCAGAAATGATTGCCTGAGTGGTTCATTCAAGAGAAGGAGGAAAGAGGTACACATGTTGACAGTAGCTGGCGGAGAAGCCAGTGTACCTGAACCCACTCATCAAAAGCTACGTGTAGGTCTGCTTCTCCCTTGTGCTTGACAGCCTTCCTCAAAACGTTGCCCTGGGCTATAAGTTCCTGTGCAGCCTCCAGAATTTTTGAGCAAGTGTGCTGCCAGTTCTGAGAACATTTATGCTCTGGGTCTTTTTTTTTTTTTATTTTTATTTTTTATTTTTTATTTTTTATTTATTTTTTTTTTTTAAAGAAAATGTTTGAAAAGTTTAATTAAAATTATTTTGTGTATTACATAACCATTATTAAGGGAGTTAAATATGAACTCACGATGAGATGAAAAATTCACAATACGCAAATTTGATTTATATTAACATATAGAGTATAGAAATGCTCTTACAAGTAACAGAGTAAGTAACAGATGACTAAATGAGTAAAGCAGTAATAACTGATGCATGCAACATGTTTAAATATAATAAAAATATATTGAGTGAAATAAGACAGGTTGGAAAAATGAAATTATTAGAAAAGTCCATTCATAGAAAGTTCAAACATAGGAAAAGCTTGAATATGTGTAAGAAATCAGTGGAATCATTGTTGGTGTGTTGATTAGTAACCAAAAGGAGAAACAATGAGAATTTTTGGGTTTCAATATTGTATTTTTAGCCCACTTCTTACTTGCATAAGTAAATTCAACATACAAACTTCAGCAAACTGTGTACTTTGTAATATTTTGTAAGTCCTTTGGGTATGATATATCTAATAAGATGCTATCATTCAAAATACCTGCATTCTATTTTTTTTTTTTATTTTATTTTTTTTTATTTATTTATTTTTGCATATATTTTCAATCATATTGTTTGTCTTACAATGAGACCATTTTGATATGTGAACATTTCTCCCCAGACCCGTTGATCGAAATATCTTCAGCATGGTATTGGCACAGAAACAGACATGTGGACCAATGGAACAGAATAGAGTCCCCAGAAATAAGTGCCCAAACATACAGTCAACTGATCTTTGACAAGGGGTACCAGTCAATCCAGTGGGAAAATGAAAGCCTCTTCAGCAAGTGGTGCTGGAGAAACTGGACTTCCACTTGCAGAAAGATGAATCTGAACCCCTACCTCTCTCCTTTGACAAGAATCAAGTCAAGGTGGATCAAGGATCTAAATCTAAGACCTCAAACTATAAAGCTGCTCCTGGAGAATGCTGGGGAAACTCTGGGAGACATTGGTGTAGGGAAAGACTTCCTAAAGAAGACACTCAAAGCAGAGTCCATCGTCCACAAAATAGACAAGTGGGATTACATCAGACTAAGAAGTTTCTGCATGGCCAAAGACACAGTAGTTAGTGTGAATCGACAGCCCTCAGAATGGGAAAATATTTTTGTAAATGTTGCATCAGATAAGGGACTGATAACCAGAATACATAAGGAACTAAAAAAGGTGTTTGGAAAAAAGATGATCAACCCTATTAAAAGATGGGAGAAGGAGATGAAGAAAACACTCTCTAAAGATGACATACGAATGGCCAAAAGGCATATGAAAAAATGTACAACCTCCCTCATCGTAAGGGAAATGCAGATAAAAACAACAATGAGGTACCACCTAACCCCAGTCAGATTGTCTAATATTAAAAAAACAAAAAATGATAAGTGTTGGCGGGGGTGTGGTGAAAGGGGAACTCTTTTACACTGCTGGTGGGAATGTAGATTGGTCCAACCACTGTGGAGAATAATATGGAGATTCCTCAAAAATCTACAGATAGATCTGCCATATGATCCAGAGATCCCACTCCTCGGTATCTACCCAAAGGACAGAAGAATTCTTCATTGGAAAAGTGCTTGCACATCGATGTTTATTGCGGCACTATTCACAATTGCTAAGTCTTGGAACCAACCCAGATGTCCCCGTATGGAGGAATGGATTGAAAAACTGTGGCTCATATACTCTATGGAATACTACTCAGCCATAAAAACCAACAGAGCCCTGGCTTTTGACAGAAAGTGGAAGAATATGGAAGATGTACTGCTGAGTGAGGCAAGCCAGATTATGAAGGAGAGACATTGTATGTCCCCACTTAACATATACCGTTTGTCTGCTTTCTATGTCTGAAACTGATTGACTAACAGTTGAACAAACACAAGAGATGGGTGTGAATGTCAGATGAGGTGTATGTGGAGGAGTGGGGCCCAACGAAAGACATTTAGAGAAGGGATACAGAGGTAGAGCATTGACGGGATGGGGAGGTGTGGTGTTATCTGCTCTGGGTCTTTCACCATTCAATCTGGGGATAGGATGGCTAGCATGGTCTGCCAACAGCCAATGCACCTCTGGGCCTTTCAAGGTCTTTTCCAACTGTTTAATAGCAGCCAAGCAGATCTGCAAGGGAGCCTTTTGGAATCCACACAAAGTTCATGTCGTAGGACCACCTACATCATAATTATCAGGCAGGTTGGTTAAACATGCAGTAGTTCTGGTCTCTACCCTACAATGAGTGAATTGTAATGGGTACAGGGTAGGGTATAGGAATGTGCTTCATACACAGATCCTCCAGGGATTCTCAGATGCCCTGCAGCACTAGAGTAAAGGAACCATCTTTTTACCTGTTAACTTTAATCTCCTCTTCTGTTGTTTTCCCTCAGCCCTTTTGAGAAGCTGGAATGAAAGAGAATTAGTTCCTCCTCTGAGATCCTCTCTCTGAATCTCCAAGTAGAAGGACATCACTCATCTTTGTTCTAGAGTTATGGACTCAGACCTCAGTTACGGCCACTGTTTTACTGGAGTAATGTGTTCATATCCTCTGGGATGAGTGTCATTTCTTGGTCATCTTTTTAGTCCCATCACTAACACGGCTTCTGGCATTTAGTAGGATTCATTAAATGTTCACTGATAATCAAATCTTTGCACTTCTGGGAGAACTCAGTTTGAAAGCACATACTAGAAAGCCCGTTCAAAGAACAATCCTAGAGGCAGAAAGAACATGTGGAGAGTCCAGTTGAATATCTTCCATTCTGGCTTTCCACAAACCTCATGTCATCATCATCATCTTTGAGTATTTACTACTTATTAATCACTTTGTGCTCGGCATTGCACTAAGCCCTCACACACATTATCTCATTTAATCTTCACATTACTATCCTCATATGTAATGAAACTGAAGGATTGCTTAAGGTTACATGAGTACTAAATGGTCAAATGGCAGAGCTGGGATTAGAACTTGAATCAGAGCCTAATTTTTAAACAAGAATGTTCAAAAAGCACCTCTGTTAGACAATTTGATGATATGCCTTAAACAACTGAAGCTGGAACTAGCAATGTACACCAAATCTATCTTGCCATTTACACTTCTCTCTCCTTCCCAAATCCTTTCTGAATCTCATATTTACTTGAATCAGACCATCAACGTTCAAAAATGCTCAACCCTGTGTATCTGTAGCCATAACTCATGGGCCTTCCAAATCTAAATCCTTTGACAAAGTTTGGCTTGAAATGCTTAAAACAAATGTGTTTGAAATCTGTAGTGCCATAAATATTTATAGGGCCATATAAACCAAAACTCATGTCAATGCCAACTAACCTTATTTGGCTTGTGTGTTTTCAAGTGTTGGTCATGTAGAGGGCTGTTTATGTGTGAACCTATAAGCTAATGGACTATCCATGTTCATGTAAGTATTGTGCTGGTGGGCAAGATTTCCAAGTGTGTCCTTGGTGTGTCTGTGTTAATGATTTATGAATCAAAAAGAATAATTTACCATGTGATCCAAAACAAAGCCATGATGTCTAGCAAAACAATGATTGACGGCCTGAGGATACACTAGCATGGGTAGAGAATAAGTTCCTAGCGTCCCCTGGACTCCGAGAATAGGTGGGGAGACAAGTTCCAAGGCTTCAATGTACAAAAGTTCTTGCTTCCAATGAAAACATGCAAGGAATGGCTTCCTTTAGTGCTCTGTTTTGGAAGACATTTTAAAGGTTGTAATTAACATTCACAGACACTTTGAAAACATATAAACAATCCTATTACATCATTTGGCAAAGGCTTATTTAAAATGGAGATGGACATACAGAGTAAAAAGTATAGACCATGTGCATTAAGAGTATCACTTGTATGCTGAAAGGTTTTACTTCAGGTTGAGATGCTTGAGGGGCCAGGTGGTGGCATAATAACATAACTGGATTAATGTGGGAAAGGTCCTGGGTTCATATCCTGGGATTTCCCTGAGCAAACATGACTCAGACTTGCTGAGACTGAGGATGGATCATAGCATGAGAACTCTGTTTGAGTGCCTCCTGCCCTCTCTGAAGAAATAAGTAAACTTTAAAAGATATGTATTGAAAGAGAGAGAGAGAGAGAGAGAGAGAGCGAGCGAGAGCGAGCGTCAGTTCTGTGACGCAGTGGTGATTGCCCATGGCGACCACAGTTCAGTTCAAATCCCCAGTATGATCAGCCTGAAACACTCAGGGTAAACATGTGAATGCCCAAGTTCACACAAGCTGGAGGACTGGAGAAGGGGATTCATGTGATTAAACCTGTGGAGTTCTCTCCACACTCTCTTGCTTTTACACACATGCACATGTTCTCAATCGTGGATAACAAAAAAAGGGTCCTTGAAAATATGTCTTCTGTGGATGTTCCAATATATATACTTTTCTCTCACATTTTAGGCACCTACAATACCATGATATGAGGTCTGAGTTCAGGGCAAAAGGGAAAGATAAAGATATAAATATATGGCCTTTACCTTCACAAAACAGGTTTGTTTTTTTTTTCCCCCATAGGGCACATGCACTTGCTGGAGAGAGACAGGGAGACACAGAGAGGGAAAGGGAGAACTCCCCCAGCCCGGGGGAATGGCCATGCCATAATCCCTTCTCTCAGGATTTTGGAGACACACACATGCCTGGTGTGATTTTCAAGCCTCTGGGCCAGACCTGAACCATAGTGGGCCATCTAGGAGACCAGCACTTTCTTTAACCACTACGCGACTTGCTGGTCCCACAAAGGAGCTTCTTAAAACTATAATGAGCATGTGAATTCTGGGGAATCTAGCTTGCTGATTCTTGTTGAGCAGGTCTGGGTCAGGCTTGAGATTCTACATTTCTGACAAGCTCCAAGAGGATGCTGAAGCTGCTGATCCATGCACACTTTGTGTTGCAACAAACCTATCTTTGAAAGACTCTTAAGGATCACATTTCTCCAGAAATGATACCTGGACTACTTGCTGTCTCCCAGGAACACAGATGAATTGCTGCTCTACACTGGTGACCACCACAGTATCTCATCTTGCCAGATATTTTCTAGAAAAGGGCCTGAAAGATGAAAAGCTAGAGGAAAGGGTGTGCTCCTCTGAAGTCAAAAGACAATCCTCAGTCACATTACCTGGTAATGAAAAATTTCAGGTGATGCAGTGCAAGTCTGGACAAAATAAAGGATTTGTTTATCAGTGTCTATGACCTTCTAGCAGATGGCATGTTCTTATTTACAGTGAGGCCTTGGTTTCTTTAAGGTTTTTTGTTATTATAGGGCAGTGTCTCCTTATGTTGTGATCTTCCTTCCTCAGCCTCCTGAGTAGCTGGGAATATGGTTGCATGCCACCATGCCAGTCTTTTAGAGCAGACAGGGAATTGAACCATGGCCTCCCTTGGGGGCCTCAGTCTGCTGAGTAGCAGTGTCAACCAACATGGACTATCAAGGTTGGGCCTCAAGGTTTCTAATCATGTGAACACAATGAACCCCAGCACTTCAGTTTGAGACTTATTTTGTTTATTTTTAGATAATTATTTAATTCCACTTGTTATTATTGTTATTTTTAATTTGACAAGAGAGAGACAGAGATAAAGGAAAAATGAGAGAGCTAGCTGCTAGGTCTGGACTTGAACTGCGGTTGGACATGTGGAAATCCAGCATCTTTAACCACACTACCTGCCAGCCTCTATTTTGAGCAACTTGTAAGCCATAATGGGCTTATGAAGGTTTATGGAAATTTGCTCAGAGAAGTCCAGGGCAGAGCCAAAGCTGTCTCTGAGTATATTAATAGCTAACTCTTTAAATAGGCTAGGGGTACCTTGAGGAGAAGAAAACAAAGCAAAACAAAAGGCAGAAACTCATTTGAATCCATTATGCCAGTGAGGACACCATAGACTATACTGTTTTTGGTTTTGTTTCTTCACATGACAGAACAGTACTATGGCTGGTACTCTTCCCAGGCAGAGCTTGGATTCTAAACAATGAGAAACTGGAACATATATTTACTAGGTTTGAGTACTGCTTTATGGTAGACTGTCATCAGAATTTGGGACTAGAAAAGGATCCGCAGGTTTAAACATGGAAGTGTGGGGCCAGGTCAGTGGCACAACAGTAACATGCTGATAGAGCAATACTGGAACCATATGGAAGATCGTGGGTTTGGTTCTTCAGTCGACCTGTACACTCAAATGCACGTATCCGTGATCCTGGCTTGGTGAGAAAGCTGGAGAGGGATTATGATGTGAGAACTTCTGTGCTTCTCTTTCTTTATGAATGAAAGAAATAAACTTAGGAAAAAAAAAAAAAGAATGTAATTTTGACTTGACCACTAGCCAATGTGTTAGAATAAGATTTCTGATTTTGATGAACAAGAGTTTCTACCCATAAGACTACTCAAGGATGAAGACTCTTTATAACTGCCAGAGAGTGCATGTGCTTTCCAGAAAGAGAAAGAGAGAAAGAGTGTTGAGGAAGGATCCTTCAGTGGGGCATGGTCATGCCGCAACCCCTTCTCCTTCATTTGTTCATCTTGTACGTCTTCAGGCACACATACGTGAGCTTGATGTGTTTTTCTAGCTCCCATAGCCAGGATTCAAACCACAGTTGGCCATGTGGGATCTGGTTCCCTTAGCCACTAGGCCACAGGGTCAACCAGAAGACTTTCTTAACAGTGATTTACATCTCTGGCCAAAGGGATTTAAGGTAATATTCACTGTTTGTCACCTGTAACTGCTCAGAGAATTAAAAAAAAAAAAAAACCTTAACTCTGACACTAAGAATAATTTCTTTCCCTTTATTGAAGCTTACAAGGCAAGTAAGTAAGAGTATTATCATTTTGCTACACCAAACTGCAATACACTTAGGGCTTTATTTCTGTGATAGAGACCTTTTCTAATAGGATAGCCTACTTTATAAAGAACAATCTGTGAATTCTGGAAATAGCAGGTGGATATTTATTGATTCTTGATTCATGATCTCCACTTAAATTTTGAACATTTGGTATATTTTAGATGGCAAGAAACAAGGGATAATACTATTAATCCAGCCTTAAATTGCTTTTCTTATTTGAAAGAAGGTACCTTTACCCCATTTGATGATGTAACCTACTTAATAAATGGCAGTCCATCACAAATAGCTTTTTAAGCTGATTAACCCTTTAGGAAGAATTTTGGCTTCTCAGGTGATTATTTACTTATTAGTGTTCCAGCTACTAAAAAAATCATGTGTTACATTTCGTGTTGAGGTTGAGATGGTAGGTCAATTCTTAGCTTGTTTTCCAGTTTCCCCACTGTCACAAATAATTTTAAAAGGAAAGCAAATTGAGCGGGTTAGGAATTAAGCAACCACATTTTAATCAATAAATATGAACATTTGTTAACCAGTTATTAGGCAGATAAAAACAGTAATTTATCAAGAATTCAAAAGAAAACACCATCTTGAAAACAAAGTGCCAAAAATATTTGTCATAAACTCCCACTTATAGAATTAGAGGTAACAAATTTTTTTACTTAAAACAGGGCTCGGAATAATCTAAAAAGTTCCAGGTGCATTTTAAGGCTAAAACCGATGATTTTTCACATAAAGCTAAAACAGATTATTTTGCACATACACAGGTTATCTGACAACTCAATGTATAAATGATTGAATAGATGGACTGCTGAACATCAAAGGACTGCATTACTTAAATTCACATTATGGGCCAGGCTTTCATCCATTTCTGCTCCTCTGCCTCACTATCCCCAACTCTTCTCTGTATCCCAGGAAATTATACTCCCCAGGGCCTTCACCAGCTGGCTTCCAGGTAGGGCTGGAATGGTCAAGTGCTGTTGGAAGACTGGAGGGCAGGAGAGGCAAGGCCAAGGTATTTCTCTGTATCTGGCTCAGCTCTGGTTTTGCCTCCACCTCAGGTAGCAGCATTGGTCTTGTCATGACTCCATTTTCCATAATCCTTCCATGATCCTGGCTCCCATCAGGTACCCCACCATATTCCAGCTCTTATGAATGATTCCAGCTTCTGAACTCAGGAAACTGTGCCTCTTCCTACTATCCTCATAGCCCTAGGTGTGGTAACATCTTCCTGCGGTTTGGCTTCTCTTTTATCTTCTAAGTCAATTTCCTGTATTAAATTCCCTCTATTAAAACACCTAGATGGTTTCTGTTTTCTTGATGGGATCCTGACTGGTGTACTAGAATCATGAAATTTTTCTTCTTTTCTAACTTATCTGGGAATTTCTGCATGAGATTCTGTCCTAAACCAATGAAAAAATCACTCAAACCATACTCAATAGTCACTTTCTGCAATACAGGCCAATGAATATCCTCTTGGCTGTTTTTTTTTTTGTTGTTGTTGTTTTTTTTTTTTTTTTTTTAATTGAGCATTGGGATTCTCTTTGCCAAGTGCAAGCAGGACTCTAACTCCCAATATCACCACCAATTACAATAGACACAGCCAAGAGTCTTCTCCATAGGTCACTTCTGTTGTATGTACTAAGTGCAATAACAAGGTGAAAGAAATACAAACAAAATTAATCGAGGAAATTACAGTCATCAAATGAGTAACATTATATATTTAAAAAAGTCTCTGAAAATTCAGAGAACACAGCCAGCACCAGAAAGTTTCTTCCCTGTTGAATCAGTAAATTTTCTTGAAATTAAAATCCTGTTAAATTTCCAGATACTTCAAGAGCATTAAAAAAAAAAAAGGGTCTGATCAATGAATGATCCATAGGTTCTAAGCTAGAATGCTCCCATGCTCCCAGAACGGTTATTGACAGAAGTAGAGTTCCTTGGTAAGCATGGAGACCACACATGGGATCTGCTTCTTCTCGTGGAAGTGTGGATCATCTGAGTGAGACTCGAAGTGTCTGGCCACCCTGTTGTTCACCCTGGTGAGGATCTGCATGATCTCCAGGTCTTTCCCATGCTCATCCAGAATGGAACACAAAGCCTGCACAAACCAGGAGCCTCTTCCTGGGCTCCTCCATGAGTAATAGCCTTCAACAGAAGAAAAATGAAAAGATCAAGTCAGCTAATTCTTGGCGCTGCTCTACTCAACACTGAGAACGAGCTGCCAGTATTAAGGGCCATCACACCTGCTTTTTGGAAATTATTTCACTCTACTCTGCATACAAATCATGAATGAAAATTATGCTGGGTCAGTGAGAATCAAAATAAAGTTGTATTGATGAGCTATGCTTCTTCCTATTGCCAGTCAGTCACATCAGTTTATCAAGAACTGGGTCATCTCATTACCATTATAACAATCAGTTACGGAATAACTGTATAATAAGCAGAAATAACCCATTGGTGTAAAGTGACTGAGGTGCACGTAGGATTCTTTCCTGTAGTACATAAAAAGTACTGGCAACTACCACAATCAGGGGAGCTCAAAGGGGCTACTCACATCATGATAATGTATTCCATTTGTTGGGGGCAGGGGTGACATACATTATCTTGTCAGTACAATAACCTGGTAAAGCAGGGAACAGACTGTCATCTCTGTTTCATTACAACCTCCAGGCTTCTATCCTCTAACATCTTAAGGGGTCTTCCAGGTAACTATTTTAAACTGCAAATCTCATTCTCCTACTCTATGACCTACATGGTTATGTTGTGCTCCTTTATCAGGATAAACTTCAGGCTGCTTAGCACAGCACGTGTGGGGCCTACTGTAATATAAAGCTCATGCCTGCCTGTCCAGGTCTACCATTCACCATGCCCTGTCATACCCTGTGCAATAGACTGAGCTCTGTCCCCCCAAAATTCACATTTGAAGGCTCCATCCCCAACATGACTGTACTTGGAGACACGAACTTCATGGATTAGAGTTAGCGTTCCTTGGTAAACATAGAGACCACACATGGGATCTGTTGAGGGATTTGCTGGGGTCAAATGAGGTCAGAAGTGTGGGACGCTGGAGCCAGCAGGTGGCGTGGTGGCTGGGAAGGCTGGACTCCCATATGGCCAACCATGGTTCGAGTCTCGGACCTGGCGACTTGCTTTCTCTCTCTCTCTCTCTCTCTCTCTTTCTCTTAGTCTCGCTCTGTCCCTCTCTGGTCAAATTTAAATAAATAAATAAATAAAGTTAAATAAAATAATTCCTTAGTTCCTCCAGATCGTCCTCAGAGCACCTACACCACTCTCATTGGCTTTGTTTACACTGATCCATGCACCCACTGCATGTATCTCTAAAGCAGGAAGACCAAATTACTTCCTACAACTTATGAACTTCTAATTCTCACAAAATGCCAACTGTCAATCTTGCCAGAGCTGGTTTTGCAAACACACTGAACTGTTTACTGTAACCAATACCTTTGCACTAAGCATTTGACAAAATTTTTATTACAGCTGGGAGAATTATAACTTAGAACAAAGGAAGGACTTTCATTAAGAGAAACATCGGGCAAACATGATGCTTGGTAAATAGTGAGTAGGCTTACTCATAATTGGCATTTTCTGGTACCTATGTACAGGTTGCAGTATAAAGGAATCCTGGTCTAAGCCATAGCTCTATTGTATACTGAAATTTCCACCTAACCTGGGCACTTCAGTTCATCGAAGCTCACTTTTTCTCCTTTATCTGTAAAGTCAGGATAGCAATAACACCTTTCTTTACTATCTACCCAATTATCATATGAATGATAAGAGAAAAACACATGCAAAACTCTCTAAATTTTAAAGCACTATAGGAACGTTTGTTCTTATAATTATCAATAATAAGAGTAACAATAAATAAGAGAATTCAGCTTTTCTGAAGAGGAAAGTGAGTGCTTTGGTTTGAATGTGTCCCCTCAAAATTCATATGTAGAAATGTGGTTGCTATTGTGATGGTATTACAAGGATAGAAACTTAATCCATCTATGATATTACGAGATTAAGTCCTTAGGGAGTCAATTAGGATTATAAACAGTCATCAGGGTGGGTCCTCAGGAATGAATACTTGTGGCTTTATAAGAGGAGGAGAGAAATCGGAGCGAATAACACATGCTTTTGCCCTTTTGCCACGTGATGCCTTGTGATACCTCAGGACTGTGCAGAGTCCCCATCAGGACGTAGGCTTTCATTAGATGTGGTCTCTTGACTTTGGATCTCCAGCATCGTGAGCTAAGTAAATCTTTTTTTTTTTCTTTCTTTCCCTTTTTGGAGAGGTTTTTGCTATAGGGCGCATGTGCTCGCCAGACAGAGAGAGACAGAAAGCGAGAAATCACCCCCCAGGGGGGATGGCCATGCCGCAATCCCTTCTCCTCTCGGGATCTTGGGCACTCATGCACACGTGCCCAGCATGAGTTTTAAGTCACCAGGTCTGGGACTCGAACCGCGGTCGACCACGTGGGAGTCCAGCGTCATAGCCATTACGCTAACTGCTGGTCCCAGTGAGCTAAATAAAACTTTATTCTTTGGAAACAACCCAGTCTATGGTATCCAGTTATAGTAACAGAAAAACAGACTTCGGCAATCCTTATGGTGTGCAGAATAATGGTCCTTGGTGATGTCTATGCCCTAACCCTGGAATCTGTGAATACATTACCTTATTTGGTCAAAAGAACTTTGCAGAAGTGACTGAGGTTATAGAACTAAGATGGGGAGATGATCTTGGGTTAATCAGCTGGGCCTAGGTTAATCACAGAAAGAGAGCGATGCAAGGTTGCTGGTTTTAAAGATGAAGGAAGGAGCCACCGAATACAGCCACGGAATACAGGAGTTTCTAACAAGCTGGAAAAAGGCAAGGAAGTCAATTTCCCCCCATACCTCCAGAACAATAGAGTGCTGCCAGCCTATTTTTAAATTCTGGCCTCCAGACCTGTAAAATAATGTATTCTGTGTGTTTTACGCTCCTGTATTTGTAGTAATTTATACTTAGCCATCGAAAACTAATACAGCCCCCAGACCTACATTTTGAGAATAGATTGGTATGGTTAGCAGACAATGGATTTGATACCTGGAACCGTGGAATAGGCGAAGAGAAAGTCAGCTTCAACTGGGATCTTATATCGGGGATTAGCATCTGTATCATTGATAGGTCCAGAGTCTGCTTGGACCCCATCATCAAGCTCTGTCCCTCGGCAAGCCTAAATATCAAAGCAGAGATCACCCAATGGAGATGGGAACAGAAATGTAAGCTATTCACTATTGCAACCCAGTGCCTACAACTGTGCCTGAGATATACTAAGAGCTCAATGGTTAATTTTTTTAGAGAATTATTTATTTAATTTTATTTGTTATTATTAATTTTTAATTTGACCAGAGAGAGACAAAGAGAGAGAGAGAAAGGGAAGGTAAGAAAGCAAGCCACCAGGTCTGGGATTCAAACTCAATTGGCTATGTGGGAGTCCAGTGCCCCAACCACCATGCCACCTGCCAACCCAAAACATTGACTAATGAATAAATGGTGGTGTGTCTAATTATTAAACAAAGCAAATGTAAGTATTGTAGTATCTTAAAGAAACCCTTATAATTTGTGATGCAATGCAAATACAAATGCAAATATGTCAACCATTTAGATAAAGAAAAACAAAACCTGAATTCACATGCCCTAATGAAAACAGTATGTAGATTTGTCAAAATGATGCCATCCCAGTCACACTATAATCTTTTCCCATTTCCGTTGTATTGGCTTTAAAAAGTGATTACCTGAATGAAAAAGAGTTTGGGTTTCTCTAAAAGGGTTCTGCATCTATCTCCCCTAAAATGAGCTGTCAAATCCTTTATTGGTGTCACACCATCTTTTCCATAAATTAAATTTTCTTCTCCATGGCTTAGTAAGATGCAGGCGAAGCAAGCTGAATTTGTGTGGTCCTCTTCAGAAGCTGCAAACAAGCAATGGATCATTGAAAAGTGAACACACACGTCCTGTGGGACCTTGGGTGGCGTCTTCCCAGTGGCAACCTGGCAGCTGTGTCAACTGCTATTATAAGGAAGCAGGGACCAGGCTACTCCCAAAGGGCTGGAGGTTAACTGAGCCATCTCTGGAAAGACCGTAAGGGCCAGTGGAGAGATGATAGACAGGAGTGTTCTAGGATCCTCACTCAGTTTAAGGACAGGTGTTCAGGCAGCTATTGTGATGCAGAATACTGGGGAGCTGAAGGACACCACCCTGTTGTTTGCTCCTTGTGTGGCACTTGGCAAACTTAGTCATTTTGTGCTTTGGTTTCCTTGTCTGTAAAGTGGAAGTAATAATACCTATTAATGAGCTAATATTTGTAAAGCAGGCCACATAATAGACTTCACACAAGTATTAGTTAAAGAAAATAAATATGCTAAGTCAAACAAGCCAGCCATGAAAGGCTAAATACTGAATGACTGACACTACTTTTATGAGGTACCTAGAGTGGTAAGTTCACAGAAAGTAGAAAGGTGGTTGCCAGGGGCTGAGGAAGGGGAGATAGGGAGGTAGTGTTTAACAGATACAGGATTTCAGTTGTGGAAGACAGAAGGAATTCCACCAATGGATGGTGATGATGGGTGCAAAGAAACATAGATCTGTGTAATGCTGCTGACTCCTCCACTTAAAAAGGGTTAAGAGGACAAATCGTGTTATGTGTGTTTTTCTATAATTAAAAAAAAGCCTGAAAATTTAAAAAAAGAAAGAAAAGAATGACTGTCAATTTAGGATACGGAGAGGAATCATAAATCACGTAGCCAGTTGGCTCAGCTCAAATTTATTTAAAATCATGTGATATTAACTAATTAGTTATCTAGCTAACAAACATATTCTCGTTTGTTCTCTAAATTCATGAGGAGAGAAAAATAAGATTAGAATTTCTTTTGCATCCTTCTGTATATTGACACTAATCTAGGTACTTTGTATGAGTTATATTACTTAATCCCTATATAAAGCCCTTAAAGTAAATGTCATTTATTTTTAATAACAGAATCTTGGGGCGCTATCAGTGGTAAAATGTGATACCCTGAGGGCTAGCAGATGGCATAATGGTAATGTCACTGGACTCCATGTAGTTGAGAGTGATTCTAGTCCTGGACCTGGTAGCTTAAAACTCACACTGGATGCATGTGTGTGCATGCCCAAAACTCCGAGAGGAGAATGGAGGAGAAGGGATTGTGGTGTGGTCCTCCCCCTGGGGGGTGATTTCTATTTCTCAGTTTCTCTTTGTCTCTCTGGCAAGCACACATGCCCTACAGCAAATATCTCTCTTATAAAACAAAACAAAAACCCAAAAAAACGTTATACACTGTGAGACTTACCCATGGAGAAAAGTTATGGGTTCACATCTGGAGACTTCCCTGAGTATGTCAGGCACATGTGTGCCCATGACCGAGGGTTGGCTGAGGCAGGGGGCGGATCATGGCATTAAGACCTTATTGGAGCCGCTTTCTCTCTCTTTCTCATTAAATAAAGGAATAACTCCAGAATCTTAAGAGAAGTTTCATAACTCTGCTCAAATGTGGCACAAGAAAGGAATCATATTCCAAGTCCAGGGTGCCAGAGTGCCCTGCTATCTCATCAACTCAACAGAGCGAATGTAGCCTCTGCCATTCTAGTCATAGACACACTGCATCAATCTGCAGTCATTTTTCTATTAATTTTGATGACAGAAGTACGAGATGATGGCGATGTAAGTTGGAATTCTTATTCTAAGACCAGATATATCAGGACAGAGTGAGAAAAGGGAGGTTTTATCCTCACTTGAACCTATTACACGTATAGTCAAGAAAAATAACTACCTTATTGTTTTTCTTTTTTAAATTTTATTTATATTGAATCACTGTACATCCTCACAGCATAGAAAACAGTTTTCCCCAGTGTAAATACAGTGCATATTACTCAAGTCATAGATATTACCATGTACATTATCATCAATAAATAACTTTCCATTTTTGTTCTGTCAAATGTTTCTTTCTCCCCCCAACTCCCTCCCTTCCTGTTACCCCTCCTATACTGTTTCTAGTATCTTGAGTTGCCCTCCTTGGTATTTTAACTTCCAGTCTCTCAGTTTCTGTCACAGAGTGTAGATATTCAGTACATATTGAGCAGGGACATACAATGCCTGTCTTTCATAATCTGGCTTGCTTTACTTAATATTAAATTTTCCATGACAGAACAACAAATGAGAATTCTCTGATCATGACATGCTCTGAGCTTGGTGGAACAGCTCATCTTTCACAGGAACAGAAATCATAATTGGAACAAGCCCTTATACCTATATAGGCTATTTCAGTTTTCAAAACACCTTCATAAACTTCATTGCTCTTTTCCCAAGAAACAGGAGGGGCTGGTATCATGATCTGCATTTCAGAAAAGCAAACAAATCAGGAAAGATACAGCTGTCTTGCCTGGGGAGCCAAGCTTTTAGAACTTAGGCCAGGACCAGAACTTGGGACTCTGAATTCTTAGTATGCTCTACCATGTGGCCTGCCAAGGTATGTAGGACAGCTTATAAGATTCAAGTTTGAAGAAACTAGGAAAAAAAAAAGATCTAGTTTAAAAAAAAAGAAATTAAGGGTGGGGTCTCAGGTTCTTATCTACTGCCTGTGGGACCCTGCCTAATGAATAAGTAGGATGCTATTTTCAAATACTTGCCCTAAATTCCAGTGTATCCTAGGTGGCATCCACTAGATAGTGTGACATAACAGAAAACCCCTTTTTCCTAGAGGTGGAAGACCTGTGCTCCTACTGACTGGAGCCTTATTCTGTATGTCTCGTCCTCTCTATAGCTCTATCCCCACAAACTCAAAATGGGCATGATGGCCAATATTCTGTCAGCCAACACTGCAGAGGTTGTGTTAAAGATCTAATGAAATAATTTCGTGAATGTGCTATACAAAGAGTAAAGTAGTACAAAAGTATACAGCGATTATTATTCTTAGTCTGCCAACAGGGAAAAGTTCACACGTAAACTCTGTTCTGGAAAGGACAATATAGGTTTGTTATTCCCTAGGAATTAGCCTTTGAAATTGCAACCATTCTGTACATACAGAACCTACTTGTCTTGCTGGAATGCTGGAATTTAAGCTGATTTTCCCTTTTTACAAAGAGACTGAAGTTTCTTCAAAGAGACCTGCATACCCCACTGCAGCTATGGACTGGCCAGGAGAAAGGGAACCTTCCCATGCTAGCTGAAAATTCCTGTCCTGCAAAGGTGTCCTCCTGAGACCAGCCTGGCCCTGCTCCTCTCGTGCGCTAGAACAAGACAGAGGAAGGAGTGGTAAGTACTCACCTTGTTTAAGTAGATCTTGCATCTTGGCACAAGAGCAGTCATTATAAACAACCACATCAAAACCCAGGTTTCGGAAGCACTTAAAAAGGGCTTCAGCATCTTTGTCCGTTCCATTTCGGACGCCCATACCTATGGAAATCAGGTAGAGAATTCACAGATAAGCAACCCCTGAATGAGTAACACGTGTGGATACCAGCAAGATAAATACAGCTGTGGGAGCTCCAGCCAAAAGACTTTCAGTACGTAAAATGCCTTCCAAGGTCACAATATAAATGAGCAGTGTGAACTAAAAAATGAGGATAACTGAGCCCATCTACTACAGGTGAGCATTCCGCCACTACCATGGTAACCCTCAGCTCCAATCAAAGCCAAACAATTTCCCTTGATTCTTAGCCTGTTGGTCAAAGTCCCAAATCAGCTGACAGACACACACAGGAGCCCTGAGACTAAAAGTGCTTGATTTCTCTGCATCCCTCTCTCCTGGACACATGAATGCCACCTTCACAGGAGCTAGCTGCCAGAGTAGGTGGGCAGAGCATTTCTCTAGGAAACAGAAGGCAACAAGAAAAGTTAATCCACACCCACAACACCCACCTGTCACTTTATCGAAGTTCTTGTTGTTTATTATAATGCATTTGCCCACCTTCTCAAAATTCATGTTATATTGATATGAAGATGCTCGGTCCCGGGTGGTCTTGACTGATTGTCCTGAGTCATTTTTCTTCTTCTTACTAGGAAAATATAAAGCCAGTCAGGGGCCGCAGAAGGAGTTTGAACAGTAAAGGCTTCTTGGTTTTACTATTAGTATGAAAGGGGGGTGCCCGAGAAAGCGGCAGTACCTGTGAAGAAAAAACGTGGGGTGGGCAGATGGCTCTGTCTGTCATGGGTAAATGCAACAAGGTATCTTGGTAAATTCCTTAGGTTCCAGAGAAATGCAGATTACAATCACAAAGCAATATCTATACACACTCATTAGAATGGCTATAATGTAAAAGAAACGGTGTGTCGGGAACCGGCAGTTAGCGTAATGGCTATGTCGCTGGACTCCCACGTAGTCGACCGTGGTTCGCGTCTTGGACCCGGTGGCTTACAACTCACGCCGGGCGCGTGTGCGTGCGTGCCCAAGATCCCGAGAGGAGAATGGAGGAGAAGGGATTGCGGCGTGACCATCCCCCCTGGGGGGTGATTTCTCGCTTTCTGTCTCTCTGTCTCTCTCTGTCTGTCCGGCGAGCGCACGCGCCCTATAGCGAAAAACCTCTCCAAAAAAAAAAAAAAAAAAAAAAAAAAAGAAACGGTGTGTTTGGCGCCTGAGTTTATCATACAAGGGAAGCCTATTTTGTACAGCCATAGTGGAAAACTGGAGGAATCTAGTAAAATTTTACACATCTCCTATAAGAGAACAACTCTCCTAGGGAATGCCAATATGTTCACCAAACGGTAGAGCCACATATATCCACGGCAGTATCATTATTAATAGCCCAAAATAAGGAACTAAACCACATATACACTACAGTAGAATAAACTGTTGACTAGTCATAATACTGAAATACTATATAATAACAAGAATGACAATGGAAAGCAATTATGCATGAATCTCACAAGTATAACACTGAGTGAAGGGATGAATCTATTGAGTTATCAGAAAAGTCATGACGCATTTCCACATTGAAAAACAGAAAAAAATGTCAGGACTTTTCTGACAACCTAATACAAAAAAAGTATATACAAAGTTTAAGAAAAACCTAACACCTGGTAACAGAAGTCTGGAACTGGCTTTCCCCATGGTAGGAGGGTTAGGAACCAGAAGAGACATAAAGACTTTCTTGAGTGTGGGTCTGATTTTGTTCCTTGGCATGGGAAGTGGTTACGTAGGTGTGTCAGTAAGTGGAATTAATGTGTGCACTTTTCTGTGTGGATGTTATAATTTAATAACATTTACGTAATGTTATGTAAGTAGAAAAAGGAAGAGAGCAATTAAATGAGGAAATTAGGTCCTTTCCAGTCTCCCAGCACTGTGGTTCTG
This sequence comes from Tupaia tana, assembly GCA_026018925.1. Lineage (NCBI taxonomy): Eukaryota > Metazoa > Chordata > Mammalia > Scandentia > Tupaiidae > Tupaia > Tupaia tana. The sequence continues at coordinate 24,112,121 of JAKSZU010000010.1, read as the reverse complement.
TGTGTCTAATGTCTGGCACGTAGACACCGGGGTGGGAGCTTGAGACATCACCAGCCGGGCAGAAGAACAAACGTCAAGTGCTAGTGGGAAGCAGACTTGCATGTCATCTGTGTCAGTGTGAGCTCCTGGAAGGGAGGGAGTTGTTCATTATTTTCTTTAAAGGTTTTTCACTCATTTTTTTCATATGTGAGAGAGACAGAGACAGACAGCACCCCCAGGATCTCCATGCCATGCTCTACCCTCAGCCTAAATCAGACTGATTATGGGTGTGTAGATGCCTGGCACACTCAGGGAGGTCTCTGTACATGAATTGGGAACCTTGCAGAGAATTGCATTTTACCACTGTGCCACCATCTGGCCAGAGAAAGAAGAGATTCTTTTAAGTGTTTAGTAAATTGCTGTATCTCCGACACTGAGAACAACACCCGGCATCTAAGTTGCTCAGTAAGCATTGGTTGTATGCGTGAATGGGTACGGTCATATACCCTTGTTTGATGGAGATGTAAGCTGAGGTCCATAGGGAGGCAAGAGACTGTCCCAGATCCCAGCCAGTGATGGGGAAAGTGGGACCATGACCCAGGCCTCAGACTTGCACATCAGAGCTCTGCAATCCCGAGTGTTTGTTAAAGTGGGGAGATTAATGCCTCTGTACTGACTGACATGCATGGCATTCCCTTTTGAAAAAGCAACGTAATACACTGTAAAGTTATATGTAATTCAATGTAATATAAAGAAGAATATGATGATAATAAAAAATATATATATAAAAAAAAAAAAAAAAAAAGAAAAGCCTGTCCTTCTCATACAGTTCTCATCCACAGGGGAAGAAGCAAAGTGAAAACTCAGCTTGTGACTTGCCAAATATGGGCCCAAAAGTATTTTACTCAGGTTTTCACTGACTAATCTGTTGGAGTTTCTCAGAATCTCAGAAAGCACTAGGCCTTTCCCTTCCCCACCCCCCTTACCTTGGTCTAGACTACAGGTTAGCTCTGTATGTCTGCACTTCAGATTCTTTACAGCTATTTTTCCACTTCAACCTAACTTCATCCTCCACTTTCGTAAGGTTAAATTTCTCCCATGATGCCATTTTACTTTTAGAAGAGGAATACTCTGCATCTGTCTCGCTGCCTCTTCTGGGCTCCTCCCTTCCTTATGTTGCCTGGTGTACAGGGTGACACCATCTTTTCTTCACTTCTCCCAGAAAGGCAGCACCAAATAACTGTGTCCATTCACTTGTGCAACTTGAGCCAGTGAGCCACTGCCCTTCACAGAGGTCAACTTCCTCTCTGCCTGCATGCAGCAGGAGAAACCTTTTATGATGGTCATAAATTGGAAGGGAGATATGGTGGCAGGTACTTCTGGATTGCTTTTCCTCTCAGAGGACATGAGTATCAGCAAAGGGAGTGTCTGCACTGTGGAAGGACACATATGTGGGCAGGAGTAGAATTTATTTTCTTACAACTCCAATTGACAGTGTCTTCTGTACACGTGAAAAATGTGTGTTGGACTGGCCTCATAGTACAGAGGTTAAGCACTGTACATTGGGACCCGGATCCATGTGGCCCACTGTGATTCAATACTGGCCCCAGCAGCTTAAAAAACACGCCAGGCACATGTGCATTCATGCCCAGAATCCTGATGGGAAGGAAGAATGGAGGAAAAGGGATTGCAATGTGACCATCCTCTGATGGAAGGATGCTTTCTCTCTTTCTCTGGTAACTGCACGTGCCTTCTGGCAATTTTTTAAAAAACTGTGCACGGCATTTCATATATACATGACATTTTTGGTTTTCATTTACCTTTTAGAGAGATTTTTGCTATAGGGTGCATGTACTCGCCGGGGAGACAGAGAGAGACAAAGAGACAGAAAGCAAGAAATCACCCCCAGGGGGATGGCCATGCTGCAATCCCTTTTCCTTCATTCTCTCTCAGGATTTTGGGCACATGCACACATGCACCCACCATGAGTTTTGAACACTGGGTCCAGGACTTGAACTAAAGTTGACTACATGGGAGTCCAGAGACGTAACACCATCTGCTGGTCCCAAAGTTTTTGGTTTTTAATAGATGCCTCAAAGGTAGGTAGAAGAGGTATAATCATGCCCATTTTCAGGTCATAATAACAATTAAGAATTGTTCATGTTTACGCTGAGCCTGAACCTTGTTGAAACACTCATCTGTATTTTCTCATTAAATTCTGACTGCTACTCAAACAGGGAGACAGATGTCATCATAAGTCCCTTTAAGGATGAACAGCAGAGGCTTGAGGCAGTTAAGTGACTGCCTCAGGGGGTAAGTGGGTGCGGCAGGGCCAAATCCAGGCAGCCAGCTTCAGAAACAGTCTTCTAACTCACTGGGGATCCCTGGATGAAAACAGCAGGCTTCTAGGAGAAGCCAAACTGTGATGGGTCACAAGCCCACAGAGAGGTGATCCATGTTCCTGGCACCAGGACTGACAGGTCAGTGTCCAAGTGACCCGCCCGGAGAAGTGCACTCGGTGATTTTTTTCTGGGAACCCTCTCTCCACAGAACCCGTATGTGCAGGCTTCCCAAGCTGTGCGGGTAGCTGGTTCATGAAAAAAAGAGGTGCGTTGGGAAAGTCAAACTCTAACCTTCGAGTTTCAATGTTCTTATAGATAAAAAACAGGCCTAGTTGTTACTGTTAGAGATAAGATGCATAAAAGTACTCTGAAATCTTCAAAATTCCGAATAAATACGGTGTACTTACATGCAGTTATTCCTTATTCGTACCTGCCACCTATGGGCCAAGAGCTTGATAAAATCACTGCTCATTCTCACAGCCATGCTGCATTTGTGCAGGTAAGAAAGTTCAAGTTCAGCCTGGAATGTGAGTTCTGGTGCTCTGGCCCCACAGTGCGTGCTTTTTCTACTACTTGTTCTTTGAACAAGGTCTTTGATATTAAAACCCAAGACAGGACTTACTCATCTTTCAGGAGACTTTTGGGGAAGTCAGAGTATAATCTGTGACTTTTCTTAAACCGAGACCCCTGGCCCAGTTAACCTCTCAACAAAACTTCATCAACAAAACTTCATCTAGCATTCTCTGCAAGCTGTCAGAAAATATCAGAACGAGATAAAAGGAACAAATAGTGAAGAAGTAAGGTTTTTAACATGTTAGCTGTATTTCAGAGCAAAACTCATTAACTATGGCAGACCAGAGGTCAGTTTCTGCACTAAAATTCTTTAAGACGGTGGTCCCCAACCTTTTTGACACCAGGGACCAGTTTTGTAGAAGACAATTTTTCCATGGATGCAGGGTGGAAAGGAGGGTGAGCAGGGATGGTTTATGAGAGTGGGCAATCTAGATCCCTCGCATGTGTGGTTCACAATAGGGTTCTCACCACTATGAGAATCTACAGCCACAGCTGATCTGAGAGGAGGAGGAGATTAGGAGGTAATGCGAGTGATGGGGAGTGGTTGTAAACACAGATGAAACTTTACTCACTCCCCTGCTGCTCACCTCCTGCTGTGCAGCCCAGTTTCTAACAGGCCACAGACAGGCACTGGTCTGCTGTCTGAGCTGGGGACCCCTGCTTTAAAAGATTAAAATTTTATTTCTATATTGTGATATGGATCTCTGTGTCAATTTTCAAGTAATAAACAAGCTGTGATTTTTAAAAGTTTATTTTATTCATGAGAGCATGTACACATGCACGAGAGGGGGGAGGAGAGAGAGAGCACTATTACCCCTGTCAGGATCTCATCACGGTTCCCCTTCCCCAGCCTTCCAGCTCCTCAGGATCTTGGGCATGTGCACATGCACCCAGTGGATGTTCAGACTGAGCCTGAGAGCCAAACCTGCAGCTGGTTATGGGGCTTCTAGTGCTGCAGTTCAGCCTGCTACCACTGGGCTAGCAGGTTGGCCCAAGCTGTGATATTTTTAAAGTTACCATTAGCTCATCCTCAGTGATGAGCTAAACAAAATCGGAGGCTCAGAAAGAAGTTATGTAAAGAATAAAAGGACTCTGCTTTCATGAGAACAGAATTTGGACAATTCACTGGTTAACACATACACACAACTAGGGGAATAAAGAAAACACTATCCACAGTTATGGAAAGTACCTTAAAACTGAATATGGAATATGATTCTTATCCTTGGAAAATATCTCAAAAGGGCGGTACCTGGCTGCTCCTAAACTGAACTCTTATTTTCCAAAAATGAACTTACTATCAGCTTCCTCTTTCTGGATTTGAGTCAGTCAATATTAATTGTTCCTTCTAACCAAAATAGCTTACCTAGCCTCCCTCTACCATGAACTCTTATTTTTCAAAATGAACTTAGTATCTGCTTCCTCTTTTTGGATTTGAGTCAGTCAATTTTAATTTTTCCTTCTGACAAAAATAGCTTTTTGTTAAACCTGGGTCTTCCCAGACCACAGCTGCATATTAGCCAGAAATGATCAATTCAATCCCATTGAACTCATCTTCCTAAAAGAGCTGGCCTGGGAAAACTCCACCCGTGACTTAACTTTGGGGAAGCAAACCCTGAAAATCAGCTTAAAGCATGTAACTGGAGATAGATAAAAGGAGAAAATGGTCGTCAAGAGAGAAGGTATCAGGAAAAAAAGGGGAGAAAAAAAAAGGTGCACTGAAACATACTGCTATAGGAGATTTACTCTGTAGCTTGAGATTCTAAGGGAGAAGTCTGCCGCCTACTAATGTGAGGTCTTGGGGCACCTTCTCTCTCCTGGGATTATCTCCTTTGCACCCACTTTGGCCCTTTGAAACTATGGAGAGAGTTACCATATTGGTAGAAAGCTATTTCTCATCCTGCCCCTCTGACTGTGCAGTCCTCAATGATTGGTCCAGGGGTACCTGGTCCTTAGACTGGTGATGTGGGGCCAATCAGCCCTCTTCCCTGGGAATTTGAGAACAGAAAAGGAACAGTCTCTCTCAAGGAGGCTAGAGTGAGGCTAGAGTTAGTGGCTACGTTTTACCATGTGGCTTGAGAATCCAACAGGATAGGTTAGCAAAGAGTCGGGGGGGGGGGGGGGAGAGGGAATGGATGAGAGAATGGATGTGGGAATGGAAAGTGAAAGTGGGGAATGTTGCACTCATAAAAGTCTAAGATTCCTGCAGTCTGTGGGTTTCTTTAAAAATATAAACCAGATTCCAATACGATTACAGTAAACCCTCTCAGGGTTCTCCATGGAACTCCCTTCCAGGGTTTCCAGGGACCTTGCATGATCTCTCTTCCTGGTCTCCCTGACTCCACTCCTGGTGCAGGCTCAGACCTGCTGTGACTGCTCATGGAGGGCCACAAGGTGTGGCAGGACCCAGGAAACTGACAAAGGGCTCAGGCCCTACTGAGCTGGTGGTCAATGAGGATCGTGTCACTGCACAATAATCCCAGGTCATTGAGCATCTCACTGCTGCCTCAAGCAGGACCCTAGAAGGCCCACATTGCATCCCCTCCTGATCTTACATCTACCGTCTCCTCCTAACTGACCTCCAGCTTCTGGTCTTGTCCAATGTGAGCTTCTTACACTCCCTGCTTCAAAGTGAGCTTAAAAAAAAAAAAAAATCGATAAGCCCAATCACATTAGTTCACTGCCCAGAGTCATCCAAGAGGTCTCACCATGTGCTGAGAAGAAACAAAGTCCTGCCCACTGCTGGGCCCACGTAAGTGACTATCACTCATCTCTTCCCACCCATTCTTCCCCTGAATCATTCCACTCCAGACAACCTTGAATGTGCCTGGCCTGTGCCTGCCTCAAGACCTTTGCTCTTGTTCTCCCCTCTGCCTGAGTCTCTCACAGTGCTAAGGGTCCCACGTCTTTCTCACTAAGGGTCCCACATCTCTCTCCTCCATGCACTTATATCTCTACTCACACTTTCACTCCTTGCCTCGACCTCCCCTCTCCAAGTCATTCTGTGTCCTGCTCTAGCTTTAGTTTTTAAATCACACCCTATTACTTGACCTCAAATTACAGAGCTATTGTCTGTCTCCCTACAGTGGAAACTCTGAAAGCAGGTCTTAGACTAGTTCTTGTGTTCCCAGCTTCAAAGCAGTGCCTGGCACATAGCAGGTGCTCAATCATATTTCATGAATGAATGAAGAGCATTGCACTCCGAAGGCAAAGGCCATAGGCAGCCTCCAGTTCTTGTTGTTTTATTTGCCAGAAAGTGTGTGAGCTGACCAGAGAGAGCCACAAAGGGGGAGAGAGAGAGAGAGAGAGAGAGAAAGTGAGAAAGTACTGTCCACTCACACCCATCATGGGACATGGTCATGAAGCAATCTGTTTTCCTCCATTTCTCCCTCCTTTCAGGATTTTGGGAATGCACACACACACATACACACACCCCTAGCGTATTTTCAAACCACTTGAACCATGCGGTTGGCCATGGTGGGATCCAGCCATCTCAAACACCACACCACCGGCTGGCCCCAACAATGTTCAGTTTAACCAAGATGCAACTCATTCTCCATGGGGCTACTGTCCCACCTGAGGATCGGCAAGGCATTTCAGCCCTGTCATTTTGTCAATTCTTATTGTGAGGTAGTTGCAGAGACATTATTACTTAGGTACAGCCTTGGGCTCAAAGAACATGTTTAGGAAGGAAACTGATTTCTGAGAGTAAATGATTTTACTCTTGCTGGAGTATATTTTTGCGTGTGAGATCTAGTACTACTTGGAAACATTTTTGGGCTAAAAAGTTTTCTTCCCTTATTTCCTTTGCCTCTCTCATATCTAACTTTGAACCTTAATGACACATCTTAATTAAAACATCTGTCTGGCAGATGTAAGTTTATTTAATGAGTCTGTCACTCCCATAATAACCTGCAGGACAGGTATAAAGTATCAGTTGGGACTTCATTCCTCCGCAAAACCATAAAGAGAGGATCTTAAGTCAAAATCATACAGTATTATAAAAAATAATGAGGAAACTACATTCTGAGGTGGGATGATCTCCAACAGGTCGTGTTAAGTATGGAACAAAACAAAAAGGTAGGACAATGAGAACATTGTTACCTGTTAAAGAAAACTGAGAAGGAAATAAAATGGTTTTAGATTTGCTCATATCTTCATAAACAGACTTTTAGAGGGTGGTGTTGGAGACAAATTCAAGGATTCTGGTGCTGGACTGCTTGGATTCGAATCCCCGCTCTGCTATATAGCTGTGAGAGTGTGGGCACGTTACTTTACCTTTCTGGTTTTCAATTTTCTCATCTGTAAAAACAGCAAGCTAATAGCATCTACTCCCGCCTGTAAACAAGTTAATATTTCACAAAGCATTAAGACAGTGTGGCATGTAATGAGTGGTGAATAAATACCATGATTATTACTAATGTGATTACTATACATCATTAAAAGTGCTTACCTGTGTTATGGAGGGATCAAAGTAGCATGGCAAGCAAGAGTGGGAAGAAGAATTTTGACTATATACCTTTTTTATTATATGCAGATAAGTTATTTAAACATTAAACTAAGAGTTATGATGTAATAGTTAAAGTCACTTCCTTGATGTAAGTGGATTTCAAGATCTGTCCTATTTGGAAGATTACTAGATTAATGTTTTTGTACTAACTGTTGAAAGCGCTCCCTAAATACTCCATTTTTTCTGTTTTCTAAATGATTTTATACCCCTCTGTAGCCATTTAAATGTCTCACTCCTCTATGGGTCCATAATAATAATAATATACTTCTAATAAATATCATGTTTGACCATGCAGTGTTTTACACATATTATCACACTTAATCTTTTAGTATTTTTTAAATTTGCCAGCAGGTATGTGCACTTGCTGGAGAGGGACAGAAAGAAGGAGACGAAGAAAGTTCCCCTCAAGGGGGCATGGTTTGCCACAATCCCTCTTCCTTCATTTCTCTATCCTAGCAGCACTTAGGACACACACACAAACACACACAAACACACACACGTGCCTGGCATGTTGTTCAAGTAGTTAGGGCCAGGGTTCAAAATGCATAGTCAGGGACCAGCAGTTAACATAATGGCTATGTCACTGGACTCCCACATAGTCGACCGCGGTTTGCATCCCGGACTCGGTGGCTTAAAACTCACGCCGGGCGCGTGTGTGTGCGTGCCCAAGATCCCGAGAAGAGAATGGAGAAGGGATTGCGGCGTGGCCATCCCCCCTGGGGGGTGATTTCTCGCTTTCTGTCTCTCTGTCTCTCTCTGTCTGTCTAGCGAGCGCACGCACCCTATAGCAAAAACCTCTCCAAAAAAAAAAAAAAAAAGCATAGTCAGGTGGGATCCAGCTCCCTTAACTACCAGGCTAGGAGCTGGCCCTCATTTAATGTTTACAAAAATTCTACAAGCCATCAGTCCCATTTCATAGAAGAGATTAAACCAGCATTGCCAAGCTAGAAAGGGTGGACCTTGGATTTATTCTCAGATCTAACAAGCCTCCTATTCCAGGGTTTCTGGCCTCTGTTAAAATCTATATTCCCAGGCCTTGCACTTGGACACTAACGACTGTTAATTCATGTTGTAAAGCATATGCCTGTAAAAGTATTCATGATCATTGTTGGGGGTGACAAATATCTGAAGCAGCTCCTCCACCACTCATACTATTTGCACCATTCATACAAAGCCTATAGACTGTGCGTCTGGAGCCAGACCTGGGCATCTTCCCACGGATGCCCAGGAACTCTGAAGTCTGAGGGCCTCAGCACAAGCCTGTCTGCTCACTGCCTGGGTCCTCTTGGCTCTCGACTTTCACTGCTGCGTCCGCTCTTACCTCAAGCTCCTCAGTGCTGCCAGTGCCAGGTTCCTGCACAGTCGTTCACTCTCCTGTGGCATGGTGGGCTGGGGACAGAGAGCAGCAGCTTGCACTACACTATCAAACATCTCTCCATGTGGGGTGCCCCAGAAAGCACAGCCTTCTGCAAGATGCCCCTCAGCAGCAGCGAGGCTGTGTCTTGGGTCATGGGTGAGATTTACAACTCTCCATGAAACCTGCAAAGTCTCCTAGCAGTGACAGCTGAGCTGAACATTACACTGAAAATACTTCAACACCACCACCAAAACATCTCCAGGAAATGCCATGGCAGGCAGCGTCATCCTTATAGTCACTCTTCTTTGGAACAACCTGTGGAGTCCCCAGAGCAGCCTTGGTGTGAGCAGTAATTCACTCTTGGCACACTCTGAGGAATGTTTTGTGATCTCAGTCCTAGCAGCTAATAAAGAGTTACTGTCTGTTTAGAAATCAGCTGCAGGAGCCAAGCAGATCATCAGATAAACAACTGCTATTAGACAGAAGAAAGGGCCTAAGGGCTCCAGGGAGCTGCTGCTAATTAATTAGCCAACTGCAGAAAGATGGCAACAGTCCACAGCTCTCTCGGCAGGTTCTCCCGGGAGTGGGGGGCAGGAAGGGAATAAGACGGGAAATAAGCAGCTTTCAAAGGTCCAGATCAGAAACTTCTTCAGCTGGCAATTGTCCCCAGAGACAAAACTGTCTAAAAGTGGCCATTCTTATTGTCCCAACTTCATATGACCTATCTGCCAAGGATGCTGGAACACATAAGAACCGCTGTCACCCAGATCACAACAGGGTGGCCGGGAAGAAGAGCACACAGGTTCTTTCAAGTCTAGATCAGCTGACATGAGTCCTTCTCCTGAATCTGACCAATGGTACGGACGGCAGAGGAACCACTTCAGACATTTAAGGCACCCTGAACGAAAATCATGACTATTTTTACAGTCTTACACCTTACAACATGAATGAAGTCATTATCCTACTGATTCTGTGAAATACAGAGGACAGGCAAAGAAAGACAAAGCAAATGCAACCACCCAGGGCATTTCTTTTTTTAAGAGATTTTTGCTATAGGACATGAGCACACACCAGAGAGACAGAGACAAAGAAAGTGAAAGTGACAAATCACTGCCCTGCGTCCCCCCACCCCCTGGCCCCAGGGAGGTGTTCATACCGCAATCCCCTCTCTTCCATTCTCCTCTAGGGACTTTGGGTATGCACACACATGTGCCCGGTTTGAGTTTCAAGCCAACAGGTCCAGGACTCGAACCACAGCCAGCCATGTGGGAATCCAACACTTTAACCACTACACCACCTGTAGGCTGCCCAGAGCATTTTTTTTTAAAGCAAGAGTCTATCATTTCCCATTCTTTCCCTTCTCATTGTCCCCCTTCCCTTTGCTCATTCTCTGCTGATAAACCGAGCCTCTGTCTCAGCCCTTCTACAGTCCGAAGACTTTGACCAAGATTGCATTGCCAAGCAGCAGCACGGAATTCTTGTTTTGGAACCTGCCATTAAGTACAAAGCCTATGATAAACCAGTGAATTAAAAGTTCTAACCCTCTTAAAAGCTAGTGTGTTCCACAACTGGCTGCAGTTTTTGAAACATAAATCTGACCATTAAATAACCGGGCTTAGGGTAAGACAAGTAAGATCACAACAAACTATGATATCGCGGTGATGTTACTTATTATTAAGAGCGCTTAAGCGTGTGCTACAACGCAATGGCCGGTTAATTTACAGAGCGGGTTGAACGCAGTGTTTCCTAACCAGCCTTGCTGTTTGCTGGGGATGTATGCGCTCGCCAGTGTGGACAAATACTATTAACTTCATTTCCCAGATGCACTCAGATAAGCATAAACCTCTACTGAGAACACAGATAATGTGCTCCTGGCAATAATGCGTTGATTATTAAGAAGGAACCAGATTATCCCAACTTCTGAGGTAGAGCATCATTTCTTAAAACCTCAGATTTCACAGTGCGAGGCCAACCCAGTCATTTTCCCTATAACAAAATCAAGAGTCAAAAATATTACACCAAGCCCTGATGGCTACTTATATAAAGAGTACCCCTTGAAGACCCTACAGCAAGTGGTACTAGAAAACACTACATGATAAAAACATTATATCTATCTTAGAAAGAAGTGGAAAAACCTCATCAAGTGCACAATGGATTTTTATAATCCACTCTGGGTGCAAGTATAATTTTCCCCACCACTGGAGTTGATAAATACAGGTTTTATCCTCTTACAAATCCCCCAGGCTACTCGAAATGTGAATTATGCCTGCCTATATTTGGAATGAAATAAGCATGCAAACCCACTCCTATTTATTTTCTCAAGCATCTCCATGAAGAGGATTCCCAGTAGCTCTATCTGTTTGCAGACATTCATCAGTTCGAAAGTAAACACACCACCAGGCTCGCATCTCCCCAGGGCTGGTTCATTCGGAACTAGAGCTCTGGTTTTCATAGCTGCTTTGTCTAAATATTTTGGAGATGATTCATTCATGGTTTCCACATTTCAACGGAGGGCATCCCCACAGTCCTAACATACCAAGGCATGGAACAAGGCAGAGAGGAAAAGGAAGAGTGCAGGCAGTACCTAGTGTCTCCATCCAAAAGCAGCCCCCTTTGCATCAGAACTAGGCTTCGCCCTGCGACGACAGGCAGTGAGTTTCCTTCTTCTCTGTAATAATAAAAACTCAACATGCTTGGAGTTCAGCAGGGGACAGGAGACTGGCACAGGCCGCCTGGCCCTGAAGGCCTGTGACTGAATCAGCAATGAGCTGCACACTGGAGTTTTCCATAGGACCATTCAAACTCGGGCTGGGAAGGTCACACTGGCCTCCCCCGTCTCTGCTGACGGGCAGAAATGCCCAGGCTCCACATTGTGACGTCCCCCTACCCCGGGACGGCTCCCTATGGAAACAGTGACTTTCCAGGAGCATGAGGTCCAAAGGACAAAAAGCACATTTCCATGAACATACAGACGGACCAGGAGCACATCTTTAAGAGTGAAAAGCTAGCAACGACAGGAGAATGGCTACCCAGGAGGCTGAGTATCCGTGGAATGAAATATCTCACAGCTCTTTAAAGTGATGAGCGTGCACACATGGCCAACCCATTGAAGTGCCAAATCAACAAAATGCTGCCAAACAGCACACCCACGAATGAAAAAATATTTACAACTATACGTAAGAACGTGAACACACACTGGAGGTGAGTTTATGGTGATCCCAACAGTTCAAGTTCATTAGGTTATTGTTTCTTATAAAAGTACTCCAACTAGAAACACAAATAATAGAAGCCTATAATACAGGCTCACCAAATCCCTTAATTTTCAAATGAGAAACAGAAACATTTTTCAAAGGTCTTACATAAAGTGAATAATCCAAAAATTACCACATTCACCAAACATCTCAGTCCTTCAAATGCAACGAAGAAAACGCAAGCACATCCAAACCATTTGCGAACACTTTTCTCAACTTCCTGGTTGAGGGTTGCAGTCAATGAAAAGTGTGAAACTGATGAAGTGAGGTTATAGCACCTGCTACCCTAAGCAAACCTCCTGCTCATTTGCTTTCCTCAGCTCCATGACCAAGAAAGAAAATTGGCTCTACACATATTTTTCTGAAACTCAGTTTGCAAAAATACACAGTGACTGGGAAACAAACTCAGCTTAAAATAGGCTAACGAGAAGAATAGATTTCCTTCCCCCAAACTTATCAACCTCCACATTTCCTTCTTCTCCCTCAAAAAAGGAACAGTGAGACCTCTGACAATAGAAATTGACAAAGACTTTAAAAAAATCATCTAGGGAAAAGTTATCTGAATTCTCCTTAAATAACCCTACAGATTGAGTGGAAGATTCACTGCTGTATCTGTATCATGGGTGCAGGGTCCAGAATGCAGAGTGGTTAACACCCTTCAGTCCTCATTCCTACACAACCATTCACCCGTCTTTATTTTCTGCTGAACGGCACACAAACTCACCATCACAAATCCTTGAAAGACAGAGAACCTACAAGGTAGGAGTTTAAACACACACTCTCTCTCTCTCTCTCTTTTATTTATTTATTTATTTGGAGAGGTTTTTGCTATAGGGCACGTGTGCTCGCCACAAAGACAGAGAGAGACAGAAAGCTAGAAATCACCCCCCAGGGAGGATGGCCACACCGCAGTCCTTTCTCCTCCATTCTCCTCTCGGGATCTTGGGCATGCACGCACACGCGCCAGCGTGAGTTTAAACCACTGGATCCGGGACTCGAATCGCGGTCGACTACATTGGAGTCCAGCACACAGCCATTATGCCAATTGCTGGTCCCGAAAACTAGGGATTTAAACATGCAATGCCAGGATCAGCTGGTGGCATGGTGGTTAAGGTGCTGGATTACCACATGGCAGACCGCAGTTTGCATTCCAGATTTGGTGGCTTGCTTTCTCACATTCTCTCTCTCTCTCTGGTGAGCACACATGCCCTATAGCAAGTTGAAACAAAATAATAATAATAAATAAAATAATTTTAAAGACATGCAATGCCATCCTATACATGTCTTACTGTTGGTAAGGAACAACAGACATGTCTTACTGTTGGTAAGGAACAACAGACTGTACTTTCACGGTACTTCTCTGTTACTAGGCTTAATTTCCCTGTATTAATAGAGCTCTGCATTTCTCCTACTACGAAAACCTGACTATTGACCTCCCTCACTTCCTTTTTCTTTTGACCTCTGAGCTAACTTTTTCCCTCTAGAAGAGCTATAATCTAAAATGACCGGAGGCATCCTACACACATAGAAGCTACAGTTTCACAGTCCCCAAGCCCTGGGACCTCGTCTTCATGGCATGGTGCTCACTGTCCCTGCAACGTGCACTTGGCCCTGTTTATCAGAATGTCCACTGCTAGTCCTGTTGGAACAGCTGCCCATATGTCACCTCTCAGCTGAAGTGAAGCAGAAAGGGAGCAATTTGCATGAAGAATTAAATTTGCTGACCCACTTGGGCGGAAGAAAAAAAACCTGCTCTGTTGGTGGATTAATGTGGTTGAACAGCTCGATGCTTCCACAGTTGTGGGTGGCACTTGCTGTAAGGGCAGAGGCATGGATCCTAAGTTAGGCCTGTGTCTTGGTCCCAATCTAGCTGGGTGACTAACGGAAAAACACATTACCTCTCTGATCTTTCTCGGATCAAACAGAAGGGAAGTAGGTAAGTGACCTGGTAACATCATGAGTCTATGGTTTCTTCACCATCAGTACGTTCAGGAAATCCAGGAAGCTGAAAGTTCCTTCATTTGCATCTCAGAACAGTCCAATCAATGGGTGTCACTGCGCAGCGTTTGCTGAACTGGGAACATATTCTTGGGAATGAGTTACGGTCTCCTTCTCTGTTCTTCCCATTCCAAAGCATGGCTTCTTCTGAAATACCTTTTTGGGCAGGCCACATGGGTCTTTCTTATAATGCCACAAATACTGCTTTTGAAATAGGGACCTGTTTATATATAAAACTCGCAGTGGAGAAGCCCAAGCCACAGTCCAAGAGCAAGAATTATAACCAAGTGGCATTTATTAAACACCCTCCAGGGAACACCGCTGAAAAACAAGGATGAAGCCGAGGGTAAAGCCCATGTGACTGGAGCCAGTGCCTCGAAAATAGGAAGTTCATCAAATTGTGAGAATGAGCCTTTTCTCCTGCCCGCCTCCCTGGGAGATCTGGAAGGATAAATAAACTGCTCAGCAGGAACACACCAGGCTCCAGGAGGCCCTGGGGAAGTCTGAGACTGTGAATTTTGACCTTGAGCCAGTTCAGAAAGGAGGGTCTCCTTTCTCAGCTGACGCGTTCCTAGGAGAGAACACTTTTCAAGCTGCCAGGCTTGGACCTGCCATGGCCCCAGTGGCCTGCACCACTGGGATCAAACTCACCCTGTGCAGTGGCTTCCACCCTCTTTCCCAGCTAGCACTGGTACCAGTGTCCTGGCCTGATTATCATTTCCACCCTGGCACTGGGTAATCCCCTGAATTCCCATTGCAGCCCATTCTCTGACCACTGAAGCTCCAACTCTTCCCCCTGCCCTTCCTTATCTTTCCCCTCCCCAACCTCTCACAGCTCTTACGCTGAATCCCATGATTTAGCGATTAGTTACTGTTTTTTTGTTCTGTTTTGTTTTTCTTTGTGGTTGTGCCTAGGCATTCAATAAAAACTTACCTTTATACACAGGGTAGGGACTACACGGTTAACCCAGACATCAGGTAACCTGCACTAGGTGCTAAGGGTATCTTTACACCAAGAGAGATTCCTCTTAAGTGCACTGATGACATCAGGCCTGTTCTGCAGACTATGGTTCATGAGGGAAGTACTGTCTCCATACTGATGCCCTCTAAATTTTTAAAAAATCTATTATACTAATTTTAAATATATTAAATATAGTTTCCTTATGCTTTTCTGTGTTCTCCAAATGCTTTTCAATAATGGGAAAATCAGGAATGCATTTTAAATGCATTTTAAGGATTTTAAGAAAAATAAATTCAAGGACAGTCTGGATTAGTCAGAGCCCATGGAATAAGAGTAAAACGAGGTTGTACTGCCATCTAGTGGAGGAGAGACAAAGATGCCAAGACAAGTTCTGAGGTCTTAGAACTACCTGGGGACCATGACTCCCACTAAGACTTTTACAGGAAAGGGACTTCTATTGCCCAGGATCCTGGAGGCCTCTAGGGGAGAGCAGGTGGGCAGTCTGGTCTTGAATCAGAGACAGGTGGAGGCACTACTGCCTCCTCCACTGTCTTAATCAATAGAGCACCTTGGAGAAAGGAGCTGGGGACGGAAGGGGATGGGCTGGAAGGGAAGGTGCTGCCACCAGCTCAAGAAGCATCGGGAAGGGGGGGTCCACACTTCTGATGGTGGGACATACAGTGTCCCTGAAACTGCAGAGAGGATCCAGGAGGACTGCCGTACCACGCACATTTGCAGGAAACAACCGACTCCTCATACTGTATCAGGTCACTCCAGTGGGTTCCAGTCTACCAGCTAAAACAATGCTGGTCAGAATCCTTAAGGCACAGAGGTGAAAGTGTAGGGTGCCATGGGCCAGTGTGGCAATGGACACTCGCTCTGCTTCAATCCACACTATATACATTACCAGACAACTCCAACTATTCTGGTGTGGGTGCCACTTTCCTCAATCACTTCCTCTGTCCTTCTTCGACCCATCCTTCCACTTGGATTCAAAGTCCTGTTGCTCCTCTACAGTCTGGCTGCTCTGTTTTTCCTGCCCTGGTCCCACTCCCACCTAAACTGTCCATACTCAGCCTCCTAATGTGCTTCCCTCCCTACATCATCCCTCTTCTGTGCACTGGCTTCCACTCTGTAGCTTGGGAGTTACTGTATTTTCCTTTAAAAAATGTAGCTGATGGGACCAGCAGTTAGCGTAATGACTATGTTGCTGGACTACCATGTAGTCGACCATAGTTTGAATCCCGGACCCAGTGGTTTAAACTCACGCCGGGTGCGTGTGTGTGCATGCCGAAGATCCCAAGAGGAGAATGGAGGAGAAGGGATTGTGGCATGGCCATGCCCCCTGGGTGGGGGGTGATTTCTTGCTTTCTGTCTCTCTGTCTTTCTCTGCTTTCTGGTGACCACACGTGCCCTATAGCAAAAACCTCTCCAAAAAAAAAAAAAAAAAAGTAGCTGATTGGGGCTAGCAGGTGGCATGGTGGTGAAGGTACTGGACTCCCACATGGCTAAGGAAAATCTGAGTCCTAGACTGGGTGGCTTGAAACTCACCCTGAGAGCATGCACGTGTATGCCCAAAATCCCAGGAGGAGAATAAAGGAGAGGGGATTGGGGCCTGGCCATCCCTGCCTCAGGGCTGATTTTTCACTTTCCTGATCAAATTACCCTATTGTGTAAACCCTTTAAAGACTTCCACTGTCCTTATGACTGATTCCAAATCACCCCAATTACCTGTTCTGTATGTACCTTCTCTGCAAGAATGGAAGGGTCAGAAGTGGGGACCTTAATAATCTTATTTCTGGCTGCAGCCTCTGCATCTAATAGAAGAGAGGCCATAAAGGCAGAAATAGAGTTGTGGTTGAGAGCTTGGTTTCAGAGGCAGGTGAATGCAGGTTCAAATCCTGGCACAGCCACTGACCATCTGTGGGACTTTGGCAATGGACCTAACTGCTCTCTGTAGTTACATACATATTTAACAAATGAATAAACAAATGAATTAGTGACCAAAAATGACATCTAAAGAGGTTCATTTTAAAGCCAGTAATATTTTTCTAGATGAAAGAACTTTCCATCGTAACTGAAGTTAAAAAAAAAAAAAAAAAAGGAAAAATCATCTAAATTTCAATGATATGTCACAAATTGTAATTGAACTTTAATCTAATTGACTTCCGCTTGGTAGGTGTATCATTTAATACACGGATAGAGTCAGATGCCTAGACAAGGCAAAGAAAATAAGCAATTAACATTTCACAATCTGAAGAGTAAGACATTAAATTGCCATTTATTGTAGCTCAATATTGTTTAATAATTCAACAATCATGTCTTCTAATTCACACAACTAAACTAAGCATTTCAGAAAATGGAATTTAATTTAAATATTTTGCACAGATACTTACTGTTGATGTTGGTAACATGAAGCTGAATGTCAAAAGGCATGTTATTTAAAATGGCACAGTGGAACAGAATGCAGGATTACCCAGGCGTATTCACCTTTCTGAAGGACTTATTGGGGGGGGGGGGGGGAATGATACCATCACAGATTACATCTACTTCTGAGAAATGTTTTTTTTTTAAGCAGAAGCACAAAAGTACTCAAAACACTTTCCAAGGGGTAAAGAAAGACAAGACAGTTTTAAGGGAATAAATGACCAGATCCTCAATTTCCATTTGCATTTTTTCCTAAAACTGCTGGGAGACACCACCTCCCATTCCCCATCTTCCACTGGATAAAATAAGGGCAGATTTTCTCACCTGCCATGAACCTTACTTATGCGATGTCAAAACTTTCAAGTCATCTAAGAAAAGGACAAGTAAAATAGCAATATAAACACTCCCAGATTTCTGATGGGATTACTTCTCAATAAACCCATCATAAATTGAAAATGTATTGAATACACCTAAACTACTGGTCATCATAGCTTAGCCAAACCTAACATAAACTGCTTAGAACACTTAATTTTATTATTTTATTATTTTTTTAAGGGAGATTTTTTTCTATAGGGCATGTGTGCTCACCAGAGAAATACAAAGAAAGAAATCACCCCCCCTCCCACACTGAGGGATGGTCAGACCACAATCCCTTCTTCTCCGTTCTCCTCTTAGAATATTGGGCACGCACTCTGGAGTGAGTTTTAAGCCACCAGGACTGGGACTTGAACTGCAGTTGACTACATGAGAGTCCAGTGACATAACCATTTCACCATCTGCTGGTCCCAGAACACTTACATTAGCCTAGAGATGGGCAAACTCTCAATGCAAAGCTTATTTTATAATACAGTGTTGAATAGCTCACGTAATTTATTGAATTCCGTACTGAAAGTGAAAACCAGTATGCATGCAATACCAAATGTGCATTGCTCTCACACCATTGAAGTCCTAAGTTGAGTCATGGGTAAGTCAAGGGCACTTTGTACCTGTGAGTTTCCTTGAACCAGACAGTGTGGTAGGGCTTTGGTCCTAAGAGCCTAATCAGAGTGAAGCATGGAGTTAGAAATGAGGGTATCTGAGGCCACATTGAGCTGTTCCAAATGTATTCACACACTGAAAAACTATGCATATAATAAATGGAATGGGAGCAATGATAGTTGCTATTTAATGAGCCTGCCTCTTTCATTCCGATTATTCCTCAAATGTTACCACCATTCAGTCAACATCCTGTAAGGACAATTTCTCAAGGTAAACATGGAGCAGGGCTTTGTCTGCTGTCCTCCTTCCCTCCCCATCCATCCATCCATCCATCCATCCATCCTGGATGATCATGACAAAGATGCCTAGTAACATTAATTGATCTGAAAAGTGGTATCAGACTTTCACTGATCGAAAGCAAGTCCAGTGTGACTACCTGGTTTGACAGGCCTGACTTTGTCAACTAGATTAGACCAGCAGAAACTGTCCATAAACGGAAGAGCTACATTAGCAGCCCTAATGTTTTGACAAAAAAATATATATTTTTTTGGAAAGACAAAAATATATTTTAAAGTCATAAGATTTTAAAACACTTTACCAAAAACAGATACTGACAAATGGTAATTAAGGCTACGTTTTTTATCTTGTGTTCAAATTTTTGAGTTAAACGCTGCCTCTAAGAGAAGAATAAGTTTAATTAACAATAGTTTGAGAAGTTACTGTCTAGCCTTTTTAATATACTTGCCCAAAACTGAAAAAGTAAATACCTCTAAGGACTGCATAACAATTTCTTTAGTAAATCCAGTAATTTCCAATTCTTTAGCTTCAACACAATGAAAGAATCTAATTGAGTTGTCATTTTGGGGACAGAATTGGAAAGAATTCAAAGAATTAAGTGGCATTATAATAATAAAACTCCTACAGTCCCATGTTTCTATTCATGATTTCTCAGTTCCTCATGTATTTATCTCATAATTTCTCAGTTTATATCTCTAAAGATTAAAAAAAAACCACCACCACAAAAAGGCAAAAAGTATTGTTTCTCCGTTTATTCGAAAGCTAACTTTTTAAAAGCCCATCCATGCTAGCCTGCAGCTTCAATGCAGTTCCTATTTAACCATTATTTTGAAGTCAGCCTCAAAACCTAGTGGTGAAAGGGAGCCAGATTCCACATGCATTACCACTGCACCACAGACCAGGCCCTCTTTTTAAACATATGTATTTTAAAAATATGTCTCCCATGAGAGACAAAGAGAGTGGCACCCCAACAGGGTCTCAAGCCACTATCCACCCTCTGCCTCAACCAGCTCAGATCATGAACACAGGCACACACGCCTACATGCTCAGTGCAGAGGGGGGCCTTAGGACTCAACTCCAGTTGTGTTACTGCTGCCCCACCGTCCAGATCTTGCTGTATTTTTCTTTTTAAGTATTTGTCATATGGCATGTGAGTTTGCTGGAGGGAGAGGGAAGGTATGGGCATGCTGCAATCCCTTCCTCTCTCAGGATTTTGGGCATACATGGACATGTACTCAATGTGATTTTCGAGTTCCCAGATCTGGGGCTCGAACTGTGGTCAGTCAGGTGGGAGTCCAGTGCCTAAACTACCGTGCCACCTGTGGATCCCAGATATTCTTTTTTTTCCTTAATCTGATTTATTTAAAAGGCTGGTCAATGAGTTAGTTAAGCATAGAAAAAAGTTCGATATTTCCTGTTTAAGTTCATTGTTTCTAAATATTTCTCTTTGTGGGATAAATTTTGAAATGATTAATTTGGCCTATCAATAGTAAGAATATGTATGTTCCTCAAAGGTCATATGTTGAAATCCTCAATCCCAAGTTGATAGTATTAAAGATGGGCCCCTGGGCATGGATACAGAACTTTCATGAATAGGATTAGTTATTAAAAGAGGCCCTAGAGAGACCTCAAACCCTTCCAGCATATGAAATGAGAGTGAGAACATAGCTATCTGTGAGGAAGTGGGCCTTTATCAGACACTGAATCTTTTGATTCTTGACCTTGAACTTCCTAGCCTCCAAAACTGTGAAAAAATAAATTTCTGTTCTTTATTAACCACCCAGTTTGTGATATTTTGTTGTAGCAGCCCAAACAGACAAAGACAAGACTACAAAACCCTACCTAGAATATTCTTTTTTCAATTGCCAGAGGGCACATGGAGTTACCAGAGAGACAGAAGAGTAGGGAGAGGGAGAAAGCACGTTCCAGTGGGACATGGGCACACTACAATCCCTTCTCCTCCATTTCTCCCTATCAGGAGTTTGGGCGAGTACACGTGTGCCTAGCATGACTTTCAAGCCCCTGGGACTGGGACTCAACATGTGGTTGGCCACGTGGAATCCAGCTTCCACTGCACAGTGCAACCCTGCACTATGGGGCCAGTCATCTCGCTGGATATTCTTGATTCTAAATGGCAACCAGTGGAATTCAGGTCTGTGTGTTGGGGGTCTTTGCACTTTTATAAGCCCTGGCAGGGATGATGTGACCCAAAACTCTCTCTGAAGTGTTGCAGGGAGTCAGGCTGACCCTCACCCCCAGTTCCTTTTCCCCTGAGCACAGCCTGGGAACACCCCCTAACCTCAATATTTATCCCCCTTACTGTCTTCTTGGGTGGGACATGGCTTAGGAAATACAAAGAGGTCTAAGGCTTCCAACCCAGGATGGTTCCGACTTCTTGTCAGGAGGTTCCACTCATTGCCTCTCCATGATCAAGGTTAAGGGAAAGTACAAATGCTCTCCGTCCCTCCAGCCCTACTTTTACATAGAAAGCACAGCAGAACCATTATGTTGTTGGTCATGCCTGGATTCTCAGCTCTGCTCTACCATTTATTAACTGTCATCAGAAAGCCGGGCTGTTAAACCTTTTAGTGCCTCGGTTTCTCTACCTATCAAAGGGTGAAAACAAAAGAACCATTCCCTAAGATTACACGGACTAAATCTAATAATACTAAGGTAGAGTACAAGAGTTTAATAGATAAGACCATCATTATTATGGGATATCAATCAGTATTTTAAAGGTGAATTGGAGGAAAAAAAAGGTAGGAAGGAGTGGACAGGATGAACCCTCTTCATCAACAGAATGCCACTGAAGGCACAGGGTAGGAGTAAGACATCTGAAAGCCTCTGTCCCCTGGCTTTGCTTTTCAGTCAAGGTAGGTGTGCAGTGAAAGTACCTGTCCATCACCTCTTAAGAGAACAGCCCCATTTCTGTAAACTGTCATCTAGACACTTGGCCACTAGGCAAGAGATTCCCACAGCTTGGCTCCCCCATTCCTGAGTGTTCCCCATAAACAAGATGGTGCACACGAGGAACCTCATGGTGTCAGAGCCAGCAAGATGCTGTGCAAACTGCCATGTACAACATGAATCACTTTCTCTGAACAGCCCCTTCCCATGGGTGGGTGGAGATGGCAGAAGCACAACAGGTCCAAGTGGCCAGGGTCCCTGATGAGCCCATCCAGGGAAGAAACATACCTGAAGAGCGATGGGATGAACGAAGACCGGTCTGGTTTGGCATCAACAGTGTCTGTGCTTGCTGAATCCCCAGTTCCGGGCTCCCCATCACAGCCCTGATCATCTGCCATCTGGGAGGAGAAAAACAAACCAGAACACTGCTATTCAGTGGCATCAATGGCCTTGTGCTTTTATTTTTCTCTCTAGGTTTTTGCCACAGGGCATGTGTGCTCGCCAGAGAGAGACAGAAAGAGACAGACAGGGAAAGTGAAAAATCACCCCCAGGGCGATGGCCATGCTGCAATCCCTTCTCCTCCATTCTCCTCTCCAGATTTTGGGCATGCATGCACATGCACCTGATGTGACTTTCAAGCCGCCAGGTAGGGGACTCAAACCATGCTCAGCCATGGGGGAAGTCCAGCACCCTAATCATTATGCCACCTGTTGGCCCACCTTGTGCTATTTTTAAATGAGTGACACAATTTTAATTAAGTCTTGGTGTGAGCAGTCTTACATATTTAAGCTCCAGAGTTACTGCTCCATTGATACATGTAGTTGTGTGCTGTGAAACAAGGTTTTGGTCATGACAGACTGCATATAGGACCCGGGTCCCGCCAGACTGGATTAGGCTGTATCAGGCAGCCTATGTGGTAGGAGGCTGTACCACTGAGGTTTGTGTAAGTATATGCTATGATGCTCGCACAATGACAAAATGACCTAACAACAGAAACAATACTTGTCACTAAGTGACATATGACTGTATTGAATGCCAACTCTATTCCAGGCATCACTCCAGAGATTGGTAGGAGAGCAGTGAAGAAAACAACATCCTTGCCCTTAGAGCATGTCTCAGCTAGTATCCATGATTTTGTTAAACGTTCACTGCCTACAAGAAACTGTAAAGTCTGACAAGATTTGCAATAATAAGAAACTCCTCCTAAATTCCTGGCAGGCCATACAGTGCTCATCCTTTACCCAGATGCACTCAAATACACTTCAAAAACAGAAACATGGAGCACTAAGCTCTCTTTCTGTTTCAGATGATTTTTCATGATTCTATCCAAAATAGATTTCCATGCAATTATTTCCCTGCTCAAGAATCTTCAAGGTGGGGTGACATGGTGGCACTGTAGTAATACAATTAGACCCACATGAGAAAGATCCTGGGCTCACATCCCAGAATATCCGTGAGTACACCAGGTGCACACACATGCCCGTGACGCAGGCCAGTTGGGCTGGAGATTGATCACAGCATGAGCACACTGTTGAAGGAACCCCCTCTGTATTTTTGTCTTCTCTCCCAGAAAGAAATCAATAAACTAAAAAAAAATAAAAAATCTTCACGAGATCCCCAGTATCTGAAAGTTCAAACCTAACCTCATCTCCTTGGATTTTAAAACTTTTTTTCATCGAGTAAAGGAGTCAGCCCTGATCACAGCTCACACATATTTCTGTAAACAGTTTTCTTGGCACTCAGTCACGTCCATTCATGTATCGTCTATGACTGCTTTCTCTCTACAAGCAGAGTTGAGTGATAATGGCCATAGCCAAAAATATTTACTACCTGGCCCTTTATCCCACCCTCCACCTTCATTCTCTGCACAACTCTTGTATTTGTCCTGTTTGTTTGCACTCTGCTAAGTGCTTGGCTCCCAGGGGGCGATTTAAGTTCATTATGACACAGATCCCTAGTACACAGAAGGTACTTACTAAATAAATATCAACCGAATGAAAGACTGGAAGAAATGAAATGTACCAATGGAAAAGAATTAGTTTAAGGTGATACAGCTGGTCTGAAGCAGAGCCAATACTAGAACCATTTCTCCTAAATCAAATGCTGTTTCCTTCCCCATGAAGGGCTCAGAGATTAGTTCTCCACATCATAGAGAGACTGTAGACTCCAATTTCTACTTGGTCCCAACCTTGGAGCAACTTCCTCTAGCAGGCTCCAGCTATCAGGCACAGTTCTGTATTCCTGTTAGCCCCCCCCCCCCCGAATGTTTCATTTGGTTGGAAAAGAAGAAGGCATCTATTTTACGGAATCTTCTTCTTCTTCTTTTTTTTTTTTTGCCCCAGAGCACAAGAATGACTTTTGGAGGTGGGAAGGAAAAAGGAATCCAGCTCAGAGGGAGTTGTTCAAGGAAGCAAAGTGACAAACTGGTGGCTGTGAGCTCTAAGTGGTATGATGGTGATACTTATCAGCTAACCTGAGGACAAGCTGTGCAGTGTGGAGAGGACCAAGAAGCAGGGCAAGTTCTATGGTCAGATTTTTACAAAGACTGCAAGAATCAGAGAGCTGTCTTATTTTTCAATACATCACGAGACTCCCTATCATTGCCATTGATACGTTTCTGGTTGGGAGGCAGATTTTTCAGATTAGGACCCAAAATAGAGATAAGCCTATCCACAAAAGAGATAGGCATAATGCCAGGCACACAGAAAACATTCAATAATGTGCATCTCCTTTAGATAGACTTAGTGCTCTTTCAACATCGATGGTTATTATCTATCTAAGCATTCACATAAGTATTTTTGAAATTAACAAGTTGAAGTCTTACAAAATCCATAGGAAAAAGACACTAACTTTAAGTCATGACCTTTTTGCTGAAGTTAATCTTAAAGGCTGAGTCTAGGTTGTATGATGACGAAACACTGTGACTTCTATAAAAAACAGGCGAGAAAGAAGAGACATTGGCATGACAACAGAATAGGAGGATCTAGCCTTCATCCTTGCGCAGAAACACTGATTTGGCAACTTCCCATGGACCAGAATATCTCTGTGGGAGAGTGGGAGTCTACTGAGAGGTTCCAGCACACTGGTGGAACAAAAATATCCAAGAGCAGATGCACTGGAGAGTGTAAGAAGAGCAGTTTCACTTTACCCATATCCCCCATCCACCAAGTGCCCTTTAGCTCTCAATTCTCCCCAAGGTAAAGTGAGAGCAAAGTGAGCACCTAGCTTCCAGACTTACTGCTGCCCATGTGGCCCACACTTGTCTCATCACATCCAGAGTACAGGAGAGACTAGTGTGGCCAAGTTGTCTGGGGGCAGCAAGGAGCAGGGAGAGTAGGAATACAAAACAATAAGAAAACTTCCTAAATCTGGGGACAAAAATGAATATCCAGATCCATAAAGCCCAAAGAGTCTCAAATAGATGAAACATAAAGGCACATTATAATCAGGCAGTTAAAAGACAAAAGTCAAGGAGAGAATCTTAAAGTAGCAAGAGAAAAGTGACTCATCACATGCAATGCACTATCCATAAGACTATATGCAAATTTCTGACCAGAAACCTTACAGGCCCAGAAAAATATATTCAAAATGCTAGGAAGACACACACACACACACACCTGCCAATCAAGAATATTATACTTGGCAAAACTGTCCTTCAGAAATGAAGAAAAGATAAAGATGTTGCCAGACGACTAGAAGCTGAAGAGTTTCAACACCACTAGACCTACCTTACAAGAAAAGCTAAAGGGAATTCTTCAAGTTGAAATGAAAGGACATTAATTAGCAACATGAAACTATAAAAGTTACTGGTAGAGGTAAGTAGTATACAAGTAAATTTGGAATACTCAAATACTGTACTGGCAGTATGTAAATCATTTTTAATTCTATTATAAAAGTTAAAAGACAAAAGTATTAAAAGTAATTATAGCTTCAAGTACTACAGCTACAATAGCTGTTAATGGATATATATATATATATATATATATATAGACAAATGGAATATCAATAACATAAAACATGAGAGGAGGGAGGAAAAGCATAGCATTTTTTGTATGTGACTGAAGTTATGCCGAATGCTGTGTCTCCCCCCAAATTCATATGCTGAAATCTAATCTCCAATGTAATGTTATTAGGAGGTGGGGAATTTGGGATGTGATCAGGTCCCATGGTTAAAGCTCTCGTGAATGGGATTACTGCACTTAAAAAAGAAGACCAAAAGAGAGTTGCCCTGCCCCTTTCCACCAAGTGAGGATACAGTGAAAGTGTATCTATGACCCAGAAAAATGGTCCCTCACTAGGGTGCTTTGATCTTGGATTTTCCAACCTCTAGAACCATGTGAAATAAATTTATGTTGTTTATAAATTACTCAGTCTATAATATTTTGTTATGGCAGCAGCCCGAATGGTCTAAGACAATTGTTATCAAGTTAAAAGAGACTGCTATTACTATAAGACATTTTATGTAAGCCTCATCATAATCACAAAAAATCTGTAGCTGGTATACAAAAATCAAGATAAAATCAACAAAGCATTCTACTACAAAAATTGTCAAATCATAAAGGAAGATAGCAGCAAAAACAGGAAGGTACGAAGAAACTATAAAACAGAAAACAATTATGAAATGTCAATAAGCAACCCTTATTTATCAATAATTACTTTAAATGTAAATGGACTAAATTCTCCAATCAAGATACATACAGAGTGAATGGCTTAAAAAAGCAAGAGCCAACTTATACTTCCTATAATAGACTCACATTAGACTTAAGGACAACATAAGCTGAAAGTGAAGGGATAAAAAAAATATTCCGTGCAACTGGTAACTAAGAGAACAGAGGAGGCTATATCTATCTGTATTAGACAAAACAGATTTTAAGTTAAAAACTGTATCAAGAGACAGAAAGAAAGTCATTAGATAGCATGTGGGGGGCATCAATTCACAAAGAAGATACAACAATTATAAATATATTATGCATCCAACATCAGAATACCTAAATATAAAAAGTAAATGTTAACAGAATGGTACAGAAAGAAATAGACAGTAATAAGTAACATTAGAGCCATTAGATAGCCCACTTTCAACAATGGATGGATCATCTAGACAGAAAATCAATTAAGAAACAGAGGACTTGAATACTACAAACCAACTGGACCTGGGCTAGCCTGTGAAATAGTGGTTAAGGAAGCTGGATCTCACATACCCAACTGTGCAGTTCAAATCCTGGACCCAGTGGCTTGAAAAACACACAAGTAACATGTGAATGTGTGCTCAAAATCCTCACGGAATGGAGAAATGGAGGAGAAAGGACTGTGGTGTGACTAAGCCCCATTGGGGAGGGAGGGTGCTTTCTCTTTCTCCTTCTCCCTTTCAATCTATCTCTTTGGCAAGTGCATGTGCCCTTTGGCAATTAGAAAAAAAAAAAGAGAGAGAAATAGGAGAATTCTTAAATAAGTGGAAATTAAGCAACACATTTTTGAACAACCACTGAGTCAAAAAAGAAATAAAAAAATAAAAAACTATATTGAGGGGCCAGCAGGTGGTGTAGTGGTTATGGCACTAGACTCCCACGTGGCCAAATATGGTCAGAGTCCTGAACCTGGCGAAATGAAAATCATGCAGCACGTGTGTGAATACCCAAAATCCCAGGAGGAAAATGGAAGAGAAGAGATTGTGGCATGGCCATCTCTCCTGGGGAAGGGGGATGGTGATTTCTCACTTCCTCTTTTACTTTATCTCTCTCTGGAAAGCACATGTGCCTTAAAAACAAACAAAAATTATATTGAGGAAAAATGAAAAAAGAAACATTACGCCAACTGCTGGTCCCAAAGAAACATAATATATTAAAACTTATGCTTATACAGCAAAAGCAGTCCTAAGAGGAAAATTTACAGTGATAAGCACCTACACTAAGAAAAAAGGTCTCTAACTTTACATCTCATATAACTAGAAAAAGAACAAAATAAATCCAATGTTAGTAGAAAAAAGGAAATAATAGGGGCTAGCAGATGGCGTAGCAGTTACTTTGCTGGACTCCCACATGGCTGAACCACAGATGGCATTCCAGGCCCGGTGGCTTTAAACTCACGCTGGGTGTGTGTGTGTGTGTGTAAGTATGTGTGTGTGCCCAAGATCCTGGCAGGAGAAGGAAGAAAAGAGATTGTAGCAGGGCCATCCCTCCTTGGGGGTGATTTCTCACTTTCCCTCTTGTTGTCTCTGTCTCTCTCCACTCCCTAAGGCAAACTTCTTAAAAAAAAAAAAAGAGTAAAGAAATAAGTAAATAATAATGATTAGAGCAGAATTAAATGAGAGATTAAAAAGACAATAGAAAATATCAATAAAATTATGAGTGCCATTTTTTGAAGATCAACAAAATTGACAAAACTTTAGTTAACTGAATTAACAAAAAAAGATTCAAATTTAAAAAAAATATAAATCTAAAAAGAGACATTACAACTGATAGAGAAATAAAAAGGATTCTGAGAGACTACTATGAACATTTACATGCCAGAAAACTGGATAGTCTAGAAGAAATGAACTCATTCTTAGGAACCTATAATGTACTAAGATTAAACCACAATCAAAATGAAAATCTGAATAGATCAACAAGAAGTTAAGGAGATTGAATCAATAATCAAAAATCCCCCAACAAAGAAAAGGCCAGGACCAGATGGCTTCCCTGGTGAATCCTACCAAATATTTAAAAAAGAATCAGTAACTATTCTTTTAACTTTTCTAAAAAACTAAGGATGAGGGAACATTTCCAAGTCTTACTTTGATACCAAAGCCAGACAAGGACACTACAGGAAACTATAATAAATTACAGGTCAATACCCCACTGAATATATATGCAAATAATCTCAACAAAATACTAGCAAACTCAACTCAGCAGCACATGAAAGGCATCATACACCATGATCAAGTGGGATTTATGCCAGGGATACTTCAGCACATGGAATCCGTGATACACTTCAATGACAGGTGAAGGAAAAAATCATAACATCATCTCAATAGATTCAGAAAAAGCATTCCACTAGGTTCAATACCTTCTCATGATAAAAACTTTTAACAAACTGGGTAGAGAAGGACGGTACTGTACCTCAGTGTAATAAAGGTTATATATGATAAATTCATAGCTAACATCATACTCAACGGTGGAAAACTCAAAGCTCTTCTGAGGTTAGGAACGAGACAAGGGTGTCCACTCTCACCACTTCTCTCCAACATGGTAGTAGTAGTGCTAGTCAGAGCAATTAAAGCAGAAGAGAAATAAAAGACATTCAATCAGAAAGGAAAAAGTAAAACTATCTGTTTGCAGATGACCCGATTTTATAAAGAAAAAAACTCTAAAATTTCCACCAACAATACTTTAGAATAAATTTAGTATAAAGTTACAGAATACAAAAATCAACATTAAAAAATCAGTTATATTTCTATATGCTACCAAACTACCTGAAGAAGAAATCAAGGAAATGACACCATTTACAATACCAACAAAAAGAATAAAATCTTTATGTGTAAGTGATTAAAACTATAAAACTGAAACTATAAAACTGACAAAAGAAATGAAAATATGCACAAATAAATAAAAAGACATTTTGTGCTCATGCATTAGAAGAATTAATACTGTTAAAATGTCAAACAGGCCAGTCAATGGCATGGTGGTTAGGGCGGCTGGATCCCACATAATCGACTGTGTAGTCTGAGTCTAGGACACACGATGAGGGCGAAAACTTTGTCCCAGGGGACTTTGATGAGCCTTAGCAGGCAGAGTGAACTGGGGATTCACTTTAACTTTTGCAAAATGTTCTACCTAAAGGTGGGAACAACTGATAACTCTCAATCCTCCTGCCAGTGAACTTTGATTTAGCTTCGAAGATGTAAAATTCAGGCTCATTTCTACAGCTGGACAGTGGGAAGTTTCCCAGAACTTTCCCTCCGAACACTAGGCCATTTGACCTCATCAGAGACTTTCAGCATCTTTTGAGTTGGTGCTGAATGCTATCTCTGATAACAGAAGTGTCCTGCTAACAATATAAGTCAGAGGTGGAGGGACTTGTCAGCCGGTGGCGGGGTGGCTAAGGCACTGGATCCCACATGGCCGACTATACAGTCCAATTCCTGAACCTGGCAGATTGAAGAATATGCCAGGTACATATGCTTGCATGCCCAAAGTCCCAAGGAGAGAATGGAGGAGAAGGGATTGTGGTACAGCCATGCCCTCTGAAGGGTGATTTCTCATTTTCCTCTCTCTCTTTCTCCAACAGGTATACCATGCACCCTGTGGCAAAAATCTAAAGAATAAAAAAGTCTATAAGGCTAAACATTCAGTCACCTCCTCTGAGGCTGGACTTGATTTTTACAAACGTCTAAAGGACAATCCTAGCCCAGAATGGTGACCAGGTAGGACTGACTTTCACTTAAGCCAAGTGTTGGATTTGATTCCTATCTCCTACTGCTTCATCCTCACAACCCATCAAGGAAATCCAGGCCCATCTCAGTTCTACCATACTGCCTGGAGAGGCACACCTAGCATCATTTTCTTGCATCTGTCCCCTTCTTAGAGTCCAGGCTGCAAAGGGCAGTTGTTTGAAAGATATTGCTCATCCCACTGTTAAATATGTCTATCTTCTCTTTAAAGGAATTAATATCAATATATGAAAGCACTAACAATGCCAGGCCTGTGTGTAAGTCTCTATTAGTTCCTGCTATTATTATTTTACTAATATTATCCACTAGGACTGAAATGATCTGCAGTTCGAGAGCTTATCTTAATAAAGATAATATTTTTTTTTTAAATTTCAATCACAGAATTATCAGATACATGGCAGGCATCCAATAAGTATTTCCTTAAAAAAGTCACTGAAATGTATTTTTAAATGGTTCAATGCCTCAACTAAATTGGTGACCAAATAATAGACTCAAAGGGACTCAGGATTATGGCTGAGCACTCAGGTACAGCCAACAAGAGACATGGAGTTGAACCAGTTCTTCCACGTACTAGCATGGAACCTCTATGGGTCTCAGAGTTCTCATCGGCCAAGTGGGAAAATGATGGTGCCTAAGTTACAGGTGACTGCCAGGATGAATGAAACAATGTGTGTCAAATACTAGGGACCACGTGGCACACTCTAACAGTCATTGAATACTCCCTATCATCACCACCATCCGTAAGACTAAGAAAACACTCAAATGTCAATTTTCACCAATTTTTTTTTTGAGTTTTTGCTATAGGGCGCGTGCGCTCGCCAGAAAGACAGAAACAGACAGAGAAACAGAAAGCGAGAAATCACCCCCCAGGGGGGATGGCCACGCAGCAATCCCTTCTCTTCCGTTCTCCTCTTGGGATCTTGGGCATGCACGCACACGCAGCCGTCTTGAGTTTAAGCCACCGGGTCTGGGACTCGAACTGCAGTTGACTATATGGGAGTCCAGCAACATAGCCATTACGCCAACTGCTGGTCCCTCACCAAAATTCTAAAACCACAACCATCTTTAAACAGTTTTTATGGAGGCTAGGAAAAATCCCCACAGTGATTATTTCTAAATGTGTTTAATAGCTGGGCAGCAAATCACTTTCTAGCTATTGTCTGGATTTTTTTTTTTTTTTCATGAAGGGAGAAATGGACTAATTGCAGCTGCTTCCTCTGATAAGTGACATCATACAATTTGTGTCTCTAGCAGGAGCTGCTGGGGGCACTCTGCTGAGTACCAAAGTGCTCCATGAGACACTGAAGGCTCAGGGCACTGCGAGGAGAGGGAAGCCTTTACCCCCGTCCTACAGAAGAAACTTCCATTTCTTCAGAGAGGTTAAGTAACCTGCCCAAAGCCACACAGTTTACACGTGGCAGAAGGTGGATTGTGAACCCAGGCCATCAAGGAGGATAGACTGGCTGGCGCCTCCCAAGGAGGAAATAGTCTGCAAGTGAGCGAGGGTCAGGACCAGTCAATCAACCCAGGGGTTCAAGGGAAAAGACCTGGGAATGGCTCACCCAGAACCCCCAGCAAGTAATTTTATTGCCTCCATTAAAAGTCAAGTACAATGGTGAAAAGCTGAAAGGTCACCTGGAGCCTGAGTATCCAACTAAGTGTCGCTGCCTTTCCCCCCCACTTCCTCAAGGTACCCCAATATCCCCTCAGCAAGGCTGTCCCAACAAGGACGGTAGTAGCCCAAGGTACTCGGCCTTGGCAGGGGCTCCTTTCATCCTCGGTCTGGAATCGCCATATCTCCATTTAACACAAGAAACATAGGGAAGGGCCCCTGTCAGGCAAGTAGGGACACGTGGACCGGAACCCAAACCTGTCTGAACAGGGAACTGTAGCTACTATCCGCTGTGCAGATAAGGGACCCTCCTCCCTTCTAAATCCATTACTCCTTATCTTCCGAATCCCGGATAATACAGGGTATCCCCAGTCCTCTGGCTAGGAGCGCAGGGGGGACTAGCCGCGCGAAGGGAACGATGGTGACAGAGCTTTTCCCCAAAGTTTTGGCGCCAGCCATCGAGGCCCCTCCGTGCTGCTCCCGCAGACAGCGCCAGACAGGAGGGGAGCAGGACCCGGAGGCGGGCTAGGAGAGAGGGGGAGCAAGCGCGCGGCGACCGGGCACCAGAAGCGCAAGGGAGGTGAGGGCTGAGGTTACCTTCCCACGGCGGCCGGACTGTAGGAAGGCGGAAGGCGGGCCCACTCTGTCGCTCCGCAGCGAGGGTCTGTGCCGCCTCTACGAAACGAAAGTAAAAGCCCCAGCGTGGTAGGGGGAGGAGCCGCTCAGGGCAGGGCGCGGAGCCGGGCGGGAGAGTGTCCGCCCCACTTGGCTCCGGACTTCGGAATCTCCAAGTCCGCTGCTTGCAAAGCGGCCCACGCCTCCAAGCGCACCGCCCCAGGCGAGCGCGCCCTGCAAAGTTGGTCGCGCGCGAAGCGGTCCCGTTACTGGAAGGGAACTTCTGCAAAGCTGCAGGTTCTGCAAAAACGGCCACACACCCAGTGGCCTGACCTGCCACACGTATCGTCTCCGGGGGGCGCCCTTTGCAAAGTTGGCCGCGCGCTGCAGAGTGTGCCCTGTAAAGATTGCAGAGATTAAAGGATCCTACCGCCACGCGCGGGAACACACTGTGCAAACCAGGCCGGCGCGGTGACTCAAACACTGCATGCAATCTGCAGATTTCCTGGCGGCGCGCGGTGAGGGGTGCGTGTTCTGTTACACACCACCACCACTCGCCACTGCCCCCAGCCTAGACCTCGACCTGGGCCTTCGCGCCAAGTCGGGTGCCCAGTTCCGGTGGCGGAGCCTCTCCCCGACCACAGTCGGTACCATTCGCATCCCCTAGGGGGTTCGGCGCTGGCATCTGTGCCCGTTGCTTCCTGAGACCAAGTCCCTGGGGCCAGCTCTGGGATCATCCGCCGTATTCCAGCCTTCCAGTCATTGCTTCCTCTCGTGGGAGCGCCCTCCTTCGCGAGTGGGCGGTGGACGCTAACTCGGCTTTTCCTTAAGCAAGTTCCTACCCAGCCAGGTTGTCGAGATGTTGCACCAGAATCATCCAAGAACTATTTGTTGAGCGCCCCCATGTGTCAGGCACTAGGTATGTGGCCATGAGTTAGCTTAATACCGGGACGCTGCACTTTTCTATCCATTCCAGTTTCCTCGACCCGGCAATCCTCTCTCTCCTCTCTCTCCTCTCTCCTCTCTCCTCTCTCCTCTCTCCTCTCTCCTCTCCTCTCTCCTCTCTCCTCTCTCCTCTCTCCTCTCTCCTCTCTCCTCTCTCCTCTCTCCTCTCTCCTCTCTCCTCTCTCCTCTCTCTTCTCTCTCTCTCTTTCTCTTGGTTTTCTTCAGCGCTGGGCTTCCAACAGAAACCTCCACTGCTTTTCTCCCCAAAAACGTGATGCGTGGCGAGGTGGATGGAGGGTGGGGATACAACCAACTCAGTCACATCGAGGGGTAAATATTTAAGAAGAAATTGTTGTTTTATTCATACCAGAGATATTTGCCTTTAAGAATGACCAAATCGTCGAGTGAAAGGGGTACGAGCTTCATGGTGTGGCATCAGGCAAGAACCACATCTTTGTGTTTGTTTGCTTGTCTTCCCCTGGGCCTAAGAGGAAAGTATTATCTCTGAAATCTCAGCAGGTAAGGAGACTCTCTTGGTTTGACTAAGGGAATAATTATAATACAATTGATGAACTTTTGTGAAAATCTACAATTCCTGAATACTTGTATTAGGCAGTTACTTAATTTTGAATATGGCTACTCTATATTTAATGCCCTATTCCATAAATGTTGGGGGTAAACTAAGCCATTTTAGACACTTTTTTCTTTAATTGCCAGAGGGCAATTCTCCTGCAGGGGAGTGACAGAGAAAGACAATGGAGTGAGGTCATGCTGCAATACATTTTCCTCCATTTCTGCTGGATCTTGGGTATGCACATAGTTTTCAAGCAGCTAGGGAGATCCCATCCCTGGTTGGGAAATCATGTGAAACCTGGCTCCCAATGCACACACTGAACCCCTGCACTATGGAGCTGGCCCAAGATGAGGCAGGAGAAAGCTACCACATGGAAGCAGGTAAGGGGGCTGGAGTGTTCCCATGTGGCTAGATAGAAAAAACAATCAGGGCAGAAAATTCCTTGCCCAAAGTAATATAAGCAGATTATTGGGGGATGTCTAGTCGATTAAACCACATTTGATATAGCCAATGAAATGGGCTACGCCATATTAGAAATAGCCAATGAGAAATCAGTGGGCCCAGCCATACATATTTAATAGAGCCAATGAGATGAGAACAATCATTTGGCCCAGCCAATGATCAACTCACAGGACCTAGATTAAAACATTATGGGACCAGCAGTTGGCGTAATGGCTATGTTGCTGGACTCCCGTGTAGTCGACCACGGTTTGAGTCCTGGACCCGGTGGCTTAAACTCACGCCGGGCGCGTGTGCGTGTGTGCCCAGGATCCCAAGAGGAGAATGGAGGAGAAGGGATTGCAGCATGGCCATCCTCCCTGGGGGGCAATTTCTTGCTTTTTGTCTCTCTGTCTTTCTGGTAGTTGCACATGCCCTATAGCGAAAACCTCTAAAAAAAAATTACAAACCTGGACCAGTAGATGGTGTAATGGTTACATGGCTGGATTCCCATGTAATTGACCTTAGTTTGAGTCCTGGTCTTGGCAGCTTAAAACTCATACAGGGAGACCAGCAGATGGCAGAATGGTTACATGGTGGACTACCATGTAGTCTACTGTGGTTTGAGTCCTGGATCAGGTGGCTTAAATTTATGCCAGGCACATGTGCATGTGTACCCAAGATCCAGAGAGGAGAATGGAGGGGAAGGGATTATGGCTTATAGTCATCTCCTCCCTGGGGGGGGGGGG
The DNA here is from genome assembly GCA_026018925.1 of Tupaia tana. NCBI lineage: Eukaryota > Metazoa > Chordata > Mammalia > Scandentia > Tupaiidae > Tupaia > Tupaia tana. Next base: position 24,077,185 of record JAKSZU010000010.1, on the reverse strand, counting down.
GGGGGGGGTTTGCTTGCTATCTTGCTTTCTGTGTCTCTGTCTCTCTCTGTCTTTCCAGGTGAGTGTGCATGCGCTATAGCAAAATTCTCTTTCAAAAAAAAGGAAAAACGCACACCAGGCATGTGTATGTATGTACCCAAAATCCCGAGAGGAGAATGGAGAAGAAGGATTTGCGGTGTGGCCATCCCTGTCAGGGAGTGGGGGTGATTTCTCACTTTCTGTCTCTCTGTCTCTTTCTGTCTCTCTAGCGAGTGCAAGTGCCCTATAGCAAAAATCTCTCTAGAAAAAAAGGTATAAACCTCGCAAAATGCAACTGCAGCATTTTGAGCCACTCTTTCTCTGTCTGCTCAGGCCCGCTCCTGGCTCTCAGGACTGTACTTTTACTTAATAACTACCTTTTCCTTCACTATTGATATGATTCATTCAATTCTTTGTTCAAAACATCAAGAATTTGGATATCTTCACAGAATCTATCCTGCAACAAAGATAATCTTTTTAAAGGAATTAGATTCTGAACCATTTGAAAAATGAAGAATTCTGGTAGTAAAGCAAATACAATACTTGCTGATTTATCTAATTTGTAAATCTAGAATATTGCAGATTATTCCTGAAATACAGTGAAACACTATAGAACAGAGAGGTAACTTGACTAAAATTGGCTCATTTTATAAATCTGAGGCTGGGGTCAGCCCAGTGACAGGGTGATTAAGGTAACTGAATCCCACGTAGCCAATTGTATGGTTCGGGCCCCAGACCCAGTGGCTTGAAAAACACTCCAGGCACGTGTGCATGCATGCCCAAAATCCTGAGAGGAAGATGGAGGGGGAGAAGGAATTGCTGTATGACCTTGCAGGTTCTCTCTCTCTTTCTCTTCCTCTCCCACCAGCAAGTGCACATGCCCAATAGCAAATTAAAAAAAAAAGAACCAGAGACTCAGCAAAGTTGACCACATCATAAGCTTGTCAGTGGCAGAACTAGGATCAAGCTACTTCGAAAAATAATGACTTTTCCACTCACAAGAGGGCTCCCTCATAAATTATATCATGCAAATGTTATGATGTGTTGGCATACAGGAATTCATAACTGGCTGAAATGGAGAGGTAATTTGAAGGGAAATTTTCTTTTTTTTCAGCTCATTATGGTGGGCTGGTGTGAGACACTCCAAAAGTATGACACCAATGCTGGGATTGTTACTATAATCAAAAGTAAAGCGATGAGAATATGGAAGGAAAGAAACCATTCTGAACTTATTTCTCTGTAATTATTTTACTGACTCTTTGGAATCAAAAGATACTCTCTTTTCAATGTAAGTAGGGGCTTCAAAATGTTGTGGAGGGCTAGCCCCATGGCCTGGTGGTTAAGGTGGCTGGATACAACGTGGTCAACAGTGCAGTTCAAGTCCTGGGCCTGGTGGCTTGGGAAGCAATCTGGGTGCATGTGTGTGCATGCCCAAAATCCCAAAAGGAGGGAGAAATGGAAGAGAGGGATTGTGGCATGAACATGCTCTGTGGTGGTGGTGGGGGGGGATGCTTGCTCTCTCTCTCTTTTTGTCTCTTTCCACTGAGCGCATGCTCCCTCTAGCAACTTTTTAAAAACGTGATTAAAGTATGAATTAGTTTGGTGCAAAAGATTGAAATCTATAAATAATGTTTTATAATACACATTTTCATGAAATTTTTGAAGACCCCTGGTATCTTCTGTTTTTCTCCAACAAATTGCTTTATTCTTCCTTTCTGTACTCACATGATTATAGCCTGAGCATTCCCCCTCATTTCAGAAAAATCCTCCAGCTCCTCCATTCAGATGATTTTCAAAGGGCTGGCCTCATGGATGCCCCTCGGCCAGTCCCCTGGACCTTCCCTCCAGCCCTCTCCTCTGGTCACTAGGTTACTGGTGAGCTCCCCACTCCCACCCCCCTGGACATAGAATCCCCAGCGGGGGTCACTAATGATTGCTTCTCCAGTTCTCCACAGGACAACTCAGGTCAGGCTGTGACTTTGTACAGAATATCACCACATACCACCAAGATGAACAGGAATGCCACTCTCAGCCCCCACAGGCCCAGACTCAAACTCCCTCCTGCCAAGGCACAAACAAGCTTCTTCCAGGTAAGGAGAATGGGAAGCTCGGGGTCCAGGAAGAATTCCTTTCTTTTTTTTAAAAAAAATTAATTAATTAATTTATATTTTATTTATTTATCTTTATATTATATTTAATCACATATATCTTTATAGTGTATAACATTTCTCTTTCCAGCACGATTACCAGGCGTATCAGTCGAGGCAAAGGCATTACTATTACTATTACATCATCATCATCATCATCAAATAGCATTTGTTTTTTTTTTCAGTTTATCATCATTATTATCTTTTTATTCTCATTTTTTTTTCAAACATTCAATCACTATACATCATTTGGCTTGTAAAGAGAATTTACCTAATCTGAAATACTTTTCAGACCAGTCCAGTTGAGAATACTATACATGTTATCATCAACAGATTCTTTCTTTCAGGAAAGGCGGAATCTCTGTTATACCTGCTATACCTGTTACTGATTACGTTGCAACGTCAAATTCACCCTTTTTTGTCTGTTCTGTGAAAACTGAACTGAGCCCTTTAAGTAGTTTCCTTTGCTAATGACTTGATGTTAAGGTTTGTTGGTAGGGGGCGCTGGAGAGACATTGCAGAATGGAAAGTCTTTCTTCCTGGTTCTGAGTTATGTGTGTGCTTTTGCAGAATCAGGTTCCAGTAGAGGGGATAACTTCTCAGCACCAGGTTCATGTAGTGTGCCTGGGAGCCAGCGTGCCCAACAGCCTGCAACTTCCCCCAGCACCCTCTTCAGATGGTTTTGTAGCAGAATATCTCCACTGAGACACCTTCCCACAAACAGCTCCCTCAGCACCTAGAGGGTAGATTTCCAGAAAGTTCTGGAGGACAATTTGTAGCAAGTTCCACTGGTGCACCACCATCGTGACTTCTCTGCCATCTGATGAACCGCAGCCATGCTTTCTTCCGCTAAGTTTGATCTCAGCCCTAGCAAGGGAGATGAGGAAATTTACGTTGGAGCCCTTACCTCAGCTATAAGGGTGGTGACTAATTGTGTTATGTTACATTGTTATGAGCAGAATTATGTCTCACTCAAAAATGTTGAAGTACTAACCCCCAATACCTCAAATATATTTGGAGATAAGGGCTTTAATTAAAGAGGTGAAATGAGATTATTAGGATGAACCCTAACCAAATACGACTATTGTCTTTATAGAAAGAGATTAGGACACAGAGTCATACAGTGGAAAAAGCATGTGAAGACACAGGGAGAAGATGGCCATCTGTAAGCCAAGAGAGACCTCAGAAGAAATGAACCCCATTGATAACTTATGTTGAACTTCTAGTTTCCAGAACTGTGAGAATATAAATGTCTTTTCTTTAAGCCACTCAGCATGTGACTTTGTCATAGAAGACCTAGTGACTAATACTAGGTCGTCAGAAAAGTCATGAGTATTTGTCAGTTTTTGTAGGTAACAATGCCTCATGGCTTTCCTGATGACCCAATATATCTATAATTGCTGTATTTTTAGAGTTATGTTTACTTCTTACTAGCCAATATCTTTTATTATTATTATTATTATTATTATTTTAAGAGATTTTTGCTGTAGCTGGACGTGCTAACTGGAGAGCCAGAGAGACACGAGATGCTGTGAGACTCCTGGGGCATATACACAGCATGGAGGTGCGGAAGAGTTAAACCCCAACTGGGCAGACTTCTCACCAATGGAACACAGGGGATAGCCGATAAGTTATTTCCCTTTTTTCCTTTAGCAGATATTCCTGAGTAGCAATTGTTTATATGGCCCCATGGAAGGTATAGATCAAATGATCCTAAGCACTTTATACGAGGTGGCCAACTTCAGAACTTTATGTGGACTGTTCTACTCGTTGCCATTTCTGCTGCCTTATTTCTGCTCCCTGAATTATCCTTTAGGTACAGGCCTTATCTACAAGTGTTGGCTCAGGTTCTGTTTTCTGGAGAACTCAGGCTAAGACCCCCTGTGCTCACTGGCCAGGCACGGATAGCGATAGCCTGATTTCATCACTGTGGCAAGGTGGCAAGGGCTTGGGCCCAGGAGGAAGAGCTATAAAGAACCCAGAGGGGCAGTGTCACCAACCCCAGTGGCTGTCAAGCAGCTGAGAACTGTCTGTCTTGCCCCAGCAATGAGTGTTTACTTCTAGTTCCTTAAACAGTTCCATTTCTGGTTCTGTGGGGCTATGCTGCCTCACAATTTCTGATGTCTAATAAAGCAGAATTGCTGGTACAAGTCAAATGGAGCCTTTCACTTTGGTAGTCTGTTTCCACAAGTGTCACTGAGAAGCTGTGATAGCTATGGACTGCAATCATAGCCTTTGGCAGAGATAGAACTGTTATACAGCTTTTTTATTAAACGAAATCTACCCTGAGTCCTCAGCCCTCTAGAGTGGGGTAAGTTTATGCCCAGTGATTTGGGGGGCTCTTACCACACAGCCCAGGTAAGGTTTGAGAAGTCTGCTACAGAGCAAAACATCAGGAGACTTTTCAGATCATTATCCTGTGCTGTTGCTTAGGCTGGTAGCTATCCTGCTGCCTGTCACATTTCAGCCAGCCTTGGTGCTGAGTCTGGAGAGCAGCCTTGAGTATATCTGGGAGAACCTCAGAGCCCGCCCCGTCATTAGTCTCACGTGGGTGCTACGCTTCTTCATTTGCCTCATAGCTTCTTACCCTCCCCTGGCTCTCCCAACACAATGAAAAAATACTACTGATTTCACTACTGGGCACACCGAACCTATTCTCAGAGTACTTAGGTCAAAGGTTATAGGTTGGTAGACTGCTAGACAAACAGTAGCCAGGACCCTGTTGCTAGTGGTTTATAAAACAAGGGGTTTCATGTGTAAATGTAGGCTTTCCTGAAAAAAGTAGTGGACTTGGCATTGCTGGGTACTGATTCCTCCTGGATGACAGCTAGCTGGCACTAGGAGTGTCTGTCTGCTTCAAATGGGGTGTGTGCCCGTCTGAATGAGAAAGTCCCTGCTATTCCCCATGGCTTCACACTCAGCCTCTGTAGGCATTTTGGTGTGAATGTTAAATGTATCTCTATAATAAATACTTAACTGAGCATCTTTTACAGGCCAAGCCTTATTCTAGGCACTGGAGCTATAGAAGTAGCAACAAGGTCCAAGAACACTGCTTTGATGAAATTTCTGTTTGGATGAGGGAGATACAATTTGAAAAACTAGGTCCATTAATATTTAGTGTCAGGTGGTGACAACTGCTAAGAAGACCACAAAGCAGGGTAATAGAAAGTAATGAGCTGGGGTGTGGACAGGTGAGGTGCCATTTTGTATAAGTCATTTCTGTAAGTCAATAAGGTGACATCTAGGCAGGGATTGAAGGTAGTGAGGGACTTTACCAGGACGGAAAGAGATATTTTGTCTTCATACCACCCCTGCTAAGGCCTGTGAGGCCAAGAGAATAAGCAGAAATGTGTTCCTGGAACACACCTGGATAAATACAGTGGCCAAACATTGAGAGTTCTCATTTGTTCCTATTTTTGCATTCCAGAAGAAGGTCACAGATTCAGGTCTTCTTTAGTTTTTAGTTCTGTTGTGCACATTTTTAGTAGCAAAAGCTAAAATTCAGATATGGTGTTTACCCTTTCAGGGGAGTGAATCAATCCTATTTTATTTCCTATTTTTTGGGAGCTGACTTTTCTGCATTAGTCATAAGAAGCATAGAGCAAGCTTTTCTAATTTGGTTGTTGGATGAGGGCATGGTTAGTCCTTTAGGCTCTTTTCTTGGGTTATGATCACAGCTGGTGTTAAACTACTACATGCTGCCTGATCATACACCAGGATTTGGTTATCCACATCAACACGATGCTGTTGTGAGTTCACTTTTCTATTTAGAGAAGCGTGTCAGCTAGAAATACTTCCACCTTGCTTCCCAGACGCATGCGTGCTGAGTGAGTTGCCAAAATAGCCCCTGGAGTAAGTGGTAGCTTTAAAAACATCAAACTGCTGACTTCAAACTAGAAGGTCAGCAAGGAAAGTGGAAGTTGGATTCTGAACGACTCGAGTGCCCACAAGAATTTAATAGTGGTCGGGATTAGGGAGAGTTGAACAACGAGACTGGGGGTCCTCCTTGGATTTCTTGACTGGTGCCTATCTTTGTCTTCTCTCTTCGGACTTCAGGATGAATGTGCAGGCTTGCTCTAGGTGTGGGTATGGGGTTTACCCTGCTGAGAAGATCAGCTGTATAGATCAGGTCAGTAGACATTTCTCGGTCTTGGGAATAATAACAAAGTGGGAAATCTGTCTTCTTACACGTGGGCATGTGGTTTAGTTTGAACTCAGAAAAAATGTATTTTGCTTCTTTTGTTCATTTCTACCCAAGTCTATTATGTCTTCTATGTTGTTGTTGTTGTTGTTTTAAAAAAGTTCTACATTTATCTAATACGTTATAGCTGTGTGTAGATTTAAATTTTTTAACATCATTTTATCTTTAAAGCTCAATTTTTTACCCTAAAATATAAAAGAATCCTGAGTCTGAGGGAAAAAGAGTAATTGCTAAATCTTTTCTATATGATTTTTAGATATGGCATAAAGCATGTTTCCACTGTGAAGTTTGCAAGATGATGCTATCTGTTAATAACTTTGTGAGTCATCAGAAAAAGCCATACTGTCATGCGTAAGTGTCTGATGCCCCTCCCCACCGCTTTGTGAGTTTTATATGTTTTTCAATAAATAGCCAACTAGCCAAATGAAGGTTTGAATCATGTATACATCAGGGGTAAGTCCAAGAAATGTCTTCCCAAAACTGTTCAGTTATATCTAGTCATTGAAGAGATCTAAGTTGAGATTTTATGCAATGCCAGAAAATTTCACATTTCTTATAAGTAAAGGATCAAACCTATCTACTGTAGCCCCATGCCAAATGATCAGATATTTGACAGAACAATGTAATTGCCATGAATATGCACATAGAACTTTGAAGTGTTTTCTTTTAAATAATTTCAGAACCCTTTCCCATTTTTTTCAGAAAATTCACAAGAAATAATTTTTAGTTAAATTTAATTTTTAAGTTATATATGCGGCTTTATTTGGCTTGCTTTTTTTTCTCTAAGACTCATTGCTTAGAAAAACATGAGCTGAATTATTGTTATATATTTATCAATTTTTAAAAAATGACTGTACTTCTATCAATTCTAAGATGATGACTGTACTCAATCACCTTGGATAAAATACATTTTGAATTTTGATTTATATCTGGTTTTTGTAGCCATAACCCTAAGAACAACACTTTCACGAGTGTCTATCATACACCATTAAATCTAAATACGAAGAAGTCTGCAGAGGCCATTGGTGGGGTAAGTTACTTAATTTTGCATTTCAAAATAGCCTTTAAAGAAAATTCCTTCTTTAGGTACCTGATGGGGTTTTAAGTGTTTCTATCTGCACCTGAATGTGCTTATTTCTTCCACAAACACCTGGAAAAGGTATTTAAGTAACATGTGGTACCATGATATTAGAGGCCAATATACAGAATGATCTAGGTTAGATATTTGAGAGGCTTGATTCCAATATAATCTTTGTTTATAATATTTTGTTACTGAAAATTAAAACCCCCTTTTAAGAAGAGATTCTTCAATTTAAGAAGACATTCTTAAATCTCTCAGATTTCAGTAGTTCTTTGACATTATTTGCAGGCACTCTTCCCTTGTGAGGTAGGGATAGGTCAAAGACATTTTCTTTGGAGATAAAATTTGTTTTGAAAGTTAGGGGGGGCTGGAATGGGGAGGTAGACCAGAAGGCCACATTGATAAAGTAGACCTCTTGAAAAATTTATAGTGATGGTTTGTCAAATAACTGACTGTTAGTTGAACTCTTACATTTATTAAAGTGATGAATCACTTTACTTCTTTTGCTCATACCCACAAGAAGTTGCATTATGGGATGAAGCTTTAGTTGTTTTCTAAAATTAGAAAATTACCCATGAGGTGAAGTCTCTCTAGTAATCTTTCCACACCCGAGATTCCCTTCCTAATATTACCCCACCTCATACTGACCCTCTTGCCTGCCCAAGCTGCCCTCCTCCTCAAGAAAATGGGTATCAGATGGAGCTGGTGCGGTCACTGTGCAGCTCCCTGTACTTACTGCCAAGATACTTTATTTCACTAAATGCTTTGCACTAATTTTAAATTTATTGTTATTTTTATTTAATATGCTTATATGGCATTAACTATAGAGTTGCTTAATTTATTTAAAATGCATTACAACCCAAGGACATAGATATTATTATTATTTTACTGGTGAGGAAATAGAGTTGCACATGCACCATTGCTTTCTATGGATTCACAAGCCTTATGAATTCATAAGCAGGACCAGTAGGTAGCATGGTAGTTAAGAGTGCTGGACTCCCACATGGCCAGCCACGGTTCAAGTCCCTGATCTGGTGACTTGCTTTCTCACTTTCCCTCTCTCTCTTGCTCTGTCCCTCTCTGATCAAATTAAAACAAACAAATAAATAAATAAGTTAAAGTAAAGTAATTATTAAAAGAAAAAAGAATTCATAAACAGTCCTGGATTACTGAGAAAGCTAATTTTTTTAGAACTTTGTTATCTCTTGAAACTTAGGGGCAGTGACATAAAATTGTAATAAATATTGAATATAGCTCTTACTTAAAAAGAGCATCAAGTTCTTTATGTTAGATCACTTATTCTTTACAAGAACCCTCTGTAACATGATCACATTATAGTTGAAGAAGCTGAGCTGAGGTTAAGTAATTTATCCAGTTTCATTCAACTAGTTGGGTACAAACCCAGATCAGCCTGCCTTTAGAACCTGTATAGTTGGCTCATTTTTATATAAACCTATGGCTAGCAAACTCTCTAGGAAAAAAAAGCTCTTGTTTATGTTTACAAATATCTAATTGTTACTAGAGTTGTATAGCTCGAGTTTGACAGAAGAAACACAAGGAAAGGTACTTATAAATCAAGGTCCTGTTTGCATATATTACACTCTCTAGATAAAGATTGCTCAAATTTATACTTTTCCACCCTACCCTAAGTCTCAGTGGGCATGTGCTTACAGTCACGCAAGAAGTAACACAATATTTACCTTCCTTTGAGGTAGTAGCGGACTCATTTTCTTTTAACTGCATATGACAGGCCCAACCTGGAGCAAGGCTAGGATTATCACTGATTCTATTTCCAGCCACCGACAATGATGTGAGCTTCACAAGAGACCTTCTTATGTGTATTTATTTGCATCTATGTGACTCTATGTGTATACGTACGTATATATGCACATGGAGAGTGTGTGTATGTGTGAACATGTGTCTACAAGCATGCATGTGTGTGTTTGTGTATATGTGTGTACATATTTATGTGAGATATGTACATGTAGGTCGTTACTATGTTCACATGCATGTATGTATATGTGTATGCATGTGGTATATGTTTATGTGTATAGATGGTGAGTGTGTATATGGTGAATATGTATATGTGTGTGTGTATGTGTATATGGGGGATGTGTTTGTGTATGTGGGATGTGTGAATGTGTGTATATGTATAGCAAACACTTCACTACTGAGATCCTTTCCCACCAGGGAAAAATGGAATGGGACAGTGTCCCTTCGAGACCCCAGGTCTTACCACAGCCCTAAAGTGTGTAATAAATTAATTTTTTACTGGGGACTGGCAGATGGCGTAATGGTTATGTCACTGGACTCCGAGATAGTCGACTACAGTTTGAGTCTTGAACCTGGTGGCTTAAGCCTCATGCCAGGCATTGGGGGTGTGTGCCCAAGACCCTGAGAGGAGAATGGAGGAGATCACAGTGTGGCCATCCCCCTGGGATGTCTTTCACTTTCTGTCTTTCTGTCTCTCCAAAAAGCACATGTGCCCTCTAGCAAAAATCTCTCAAAAAAAATTGTTTTTTTACCTTATGTATTTGGGCATCTCTCAGATTTGCCAATTGAATAAAAAATAAATTCATTATACATGTGCTAAAGCAAAGAAAGGGATATGCTTCAGTGATGACGAGAATGGAGAAAAGTAGGGTGAAGATTTTGAGTTGTCATTTGAAGCAGATCTACATTTTTCTGTTTCCTAAATGCCACTTTTAGAAAAACAAATATTTACTAAGATGGCACTTTGTTTTGGTAGGTGTAAATGAAATTTTTAAAAGGATGAATCATCCAGGTTCTCTTCTGTTCAGAGAATGCACTTTCGCCTTTTCTGCTTCCTTACCCTGCTAGTAATGTTGATGGCTTTTTTCCTCTTCCTATTTCCTCACTGTAATCATAAATCTCATGCTGTGACTTGTCGGGGGTGGGGGTGGTGGGTGCATAAAATAAACCCTCCCCAGTGATAGATTTATCCTGGGGAGGAAGAAAGCAAATATAGCTTTCTGGAGTGGGATGGAATATCTTCTTTGTTCACGTGTTTATGATTTTTTTAGATAGATTTTTGCTATAGGGCATGTGCACTCGCTAGAGAGACAGAAAGTGAAAAATCCACTCCCCTCCTGGGGGGGGATGGCAATGCTGTGATCCCTTCTCCTCCATTCTCATCTTGGGATCTTGGGCAGGCATGCACACACTTGGCATGAGATTTAAGCCACTGGGTCCAAGACTCGAACCATGTTCAACTACATGGGAGTCTAGCGATGCAGCCATTACATCATCTGCTGGTCCCATGTTTCTGATTTTTTTAAATTCGTAGTTCCCAAGATGGGCAGTATTGTTTCCCTCCATGAGGGACACTGGCAATGTTTTGGAAGTTTTGATTACCACAACCGAGGGAGACAGGAAAGTGGTTACCTTTGCATCCAGATGATAGAGACCAGGGAGGCTGCTAAATATCTTGTAATGGTTCAGAGGGGTTCCCCACGACAAATACATAACTGGCCCAAAACGTGAGTAGTGCTGCTAATGAGAAACCCTGCCTAACTCTTTGGAACAGTCATGTTAGTTTCTCAAGACACAAGAAAAAAGGCATATGAAGATATCCCAATTTATATACTGAAATATACATATTTGAGCTGCATTAAGCAACTTAAACAGTAGCAAGCCTGGGGGACCAGCAGGTGCTGTGGTGCTAAGGCACTGAACTCCCATGTTGCTGACTGCAGTTTGAGTCACATTGGGAGTGTGTGTGTGCCCAAAATCCTGAGAAGAGAGTAGAGGAGAAGGGATTGCAAAGTGGCCATCCCTTTTGGGGGGATGAGTTCTCACTTTCCCTCTCTGGCAAGCAAATGCACCCCATGGCAAAAACCTAAAAACAAAACAAAACAAAGCAGACAAACAAAAACTAAAAACAAACAAACAAAAAACAGTAGCAAGCCTGAATGTCAGTGACAGGAAGTGCACTTGATAGAGAACTAGAATTCCTGTATTTAAACTTTTCTCTAAGTTTATTCATTTCCTCCTTATCTGTAAAATTGAGAATTTCAACCTCAACTTATAAAAATTATAGATTTTTGGGCTCCATCTCAGACCTAATAAATGTTGATATCTTGGTTTAGACATAAGACCTTTTGATTTTTTCTTTTATGTTAATCTTGTTTATGTTCTTATTAAGAAATATTTGCATGTCCCAGGGTCATGAAGATATTGTTGACATGTCAGTTTTCCCCAAATTGATTTATACATAGTGCGATTCCATTCAAAATCTGGTGTTTTTCGCATAAATTTACAGATCGATTAGAGTATCTTCAAAAACAAAATGGAAGAACATAGGTTAATGGATTTTATAAAACTTGTTATAAAAGCAATCATAATTAACTCAGTGTAGGATACAAGGTCCACTGTATACCTCATGAGCTGCACAAGGTATCTGGGAAGAGTATATGAGTATATAGGATACAAGGTCCATTGTATACCTCATGAGCTGCACAAGGTATCTGGGAAGAGTATATGAGTATATAGGATACAAGGTCCACTGTATACCTCATGAGCTGCACAAGGTATCTGGGAAGAGTATATGAGTATATAGGATACAAGGTCCACTGTATACCTCATGAGCTGCACAAGGTATCTGGGAAGAGTATATGAGTATATAGGATACAAGGTCCACTGTATACCTCATGAGCTGCACAAGGTGTCTGGGAAGAGTATATGAGTATATACAAGAGGCCTTCAAATAGTTCACATGGGCAGCCAGTTGGTGATGTAGGGATTAAGGCCCTGGATTCCTACATGAGCTGACCACGATTCGAGTCCTGGACATGGAAATTATGCCAGGCACCTGTGCTTGCATGCCCAAAATCCCAGAAGGAGAATGGAGAAGGGATTGTGGCATGGCCATTTCCCCCCAAAGGGTGACTTCTCACTTTTCCTCTCACTGTTTCTTTCTGGCTCTCTCTGGTGAGAATATGCATCCTATGGCAAAAATCTTAATTTAAGAAAAAGAGAGAGAGAGAGAGAGAGAGAGAGAGAGAGAGAGAGAGAGAGAGAAAAGAAAGGAAGGAAAGAAGGAAGGAAAAAAGGAAGGAAGAAGGAAGGAAGGAAGGAAGAAAAGGAAGAAAGAAAGAAAGAAAGAGAAAGAGAGAGAGAAAGAGAGAAAGAAAAAGAAATCATGGAAAATGTGTATTATGAAAGAACTATGCATGGATTTCAAAATTTTGTCCCCAAATAAGCTCATCTTTTTTTTTTTTTTTTTTTTTTTTTTGAGAGATTTTTTGCTATAGGGCGCGTGCGCTCGCCAGACAGAGAGAGAGAGACATAGAGACAGAAAGCGAGAAATCACCCCCCAGGGGGGATGGCCACGCCGCAATCCCTTCTCCTCCATTCTCCTCTTGGGATCTTGGGCACGCACGCACACGCACCCGGCGTGAGTTTTAAGCCACCGGGTCCGGGACGTGAACCGCGGTCGACTACGTGGGAGTCCAGCGACATAGCCATTACGCTAACTGCTGGTTCCCAAATAAACTCATCTTTAATTTTATATTTCTATGAACTTTTTGAAGTCCCCTAGCAAGGTCACTTGAATTATGACAAAGGGTCACTGTGATTCAATGTAGTAAGAATGGTCTTTGAATAAACAGTGCTGAAGTGATTGAATATCTGTATGTAAAAAATGAACTTTGACTCCCATCTCATGCCTATGCACAAAAATTAACTTGAGGTATATTGTGGATCATGATATGAAAAGTAAAATAATGAAGGAGAGGAGAATACCTTCATGAAGTCAGGGAGCCAGCATTTTAACAAGCTCTCTGGGTGATGGTTACACAGATTAAAAGTTAAGAACCACTACTTTAATGTCCAGTGTTTTCTGAGGTTGCTCTAATCTGCATACTTCATGTTGTGTGGTAAGCTCATAGAGACTTTATCACAGTCTTTTTAATTGTGCCACTTGATATATATATATTCCCCCCTATTTCTCACCCTCTGCCACTTCCCGTCTTCTTCCCACCGTGTCTCTGGTCTCTTTAGTTGCTTCCCATTCCTTCATTCTTTCTCACATCATATTGATTCACAAAATATCCTAATTAATCTAAACACTTCAATAGCATTCTTTATTTTCTTTCGCTCTTTTTAAAAGTTTCTTTCTTTCATGAGAGAGAGAGGAAGAGAGAGAGAGTGAGGGAGACAGGCGCCAGCACGGCTGCAATCCACCCCAGCTTCCGCCGGCCAGGGTCACCAGTACTCAGGCACACTCGGCATATACAGAGAGGCCATGGCGTATGAATCAGGGACACTCCCACACTGCCATGCCACTGCAGCTGACTTCTTTGTCCTCTTTGATGACAGTATTACTGACAACATCTTTATTGTTCAGATGGGTGACCAAGAAGATAGTCAACGGTTTAAATCTGTTTTTCAATGGGATATGAACTCCAAGGATGGAGCTGGTGCCCCTGACCGACAACCCGTAGTGAATGAGGTGAGAGAAGCGTGGTAAGTGGGTTTTGAAAAGGAAAGATGACACACTATGCAAATGAAATGTATTACTTCTAGTGAAGATCAGTTCAGTTTTCTTTTTTTCTTATTTTTAGATTTTGCCATAGGGCATATGCACTGGCAGGAGAAAGAGAGAAGGAAAGTGAGAAATCACACCCTAGGGGGGCTGGCCATGCTGCAATCCTTTTTTTTTTTTCCATTCTCCTCTTGGGAGTTTGGGCATGCAAGCACACATACCCAGTATTTTTTGTAAGCTGCCAGGGTTAGGACTTGAATCTTGGAGTCAACCATGTAGTATCCAACACTTTAACTCCCACACTGCCTACTGCCCCCATGTAATTTTTCTTTCATTCGGTCTGTAATCTCAGTTGTCCATGGAGAACCTCCATCAACCTGTTTTAGCAGCATCTCAACTCTATTGTTCTAGTCCATGTTCATGGTCTTCTCCCTTCTAACCATTGTATTTCTGGTACAGTGAGCAGTCACTCAGGCTTGAAACCAAGGCTGCTCTTTCTTCCTCTGACACTTCACCTCCTTCCTCCCCATTTCAATCCCAGTTCTGATCCTGTCATTTCTGCCTGGACCTCTGTGAGGCCTTCCAGCAGAGCCTTCCCTCTTCTGCATGTCCCTCCCTCCAGCCTGTGGTGCTCTCATTGGTCTCGCACAGCTCCCTGGCTCTCCTTGACTCTTCCCACCACTACTCTATGTTGGCAGCTTCATTGTTTCAGAATTCCATGTATTTTTCATTGCACACATAGTTCTTTCATTTATCTTATTGTAACAAAGTCCAAAGAGTACAAAGGTAATACCTTATCCACCACCTCTAATTCCAGTTCCCTCTGTGAAAGTACCCACTGTTATCAATCTTGTGGGTATCCTTCCAGACTTTTCTCTGTCCTTGTATAAGTAAATATCTCTATCTGTATCTTTATATTATTTCTACATTTCTCTCTCTCTCTCTATCGCCCTCTGTCCTTCTAGTATTTACCTTTGGATATGCTGACCATGACTTATTGAGAGACTTTAGATGAATTATATTTAACCCCTCTTTGCTTCAATTTTCTCATCTGCAGACAGTTTGTAATTCACAGAGCTATTGTGAAAAATTTAGAAGTGGATACATACAAAGATCTTAGAACAATGATAGGCACAATAACTCAGTTATTTTTACTGAAAATTATATATGTATACTTCTAGTAGAAATATATACATTTGTTTTTGTATGAAACAATATGCATTATTTTGCAGCTAGTGTTTTTGACTCAATGAATATCTTGGAAATACTTCGATGTCAGCATCCTTTTAAGCTGTCTTGGATGGGTGTATCATTTGCGTTTATCACTAAGAATGATTGTACCATGCTGGGACCAGCAGTTAGCGTAATGGCTATGTTGCTGAACTCCCATGTAGCCAACTGTGGTCCAAGTCCCGGACCTGGTGGCTTAAACTCAAGCAGGGCACGTGTACGTGCGTGCCCAAGATCTCGAGAGGAGAATCGAGGAGAAAGGATTGCTTGCAGCCTGGCCATCCCCCCCCGCCCCCGGGGAGTGATTTCTCGCTTTCTATCTCTTTGTCTCTCTCTATCTTTCTGGTGAGCGCACGCACCCTATAACAGAAACCTCTCAAAAAAAAAAAAAAAAAAAAAAAAAAGAACGAATGTACCATGCTATTGCAGTGGTGGGCAAAGGTATTTCCTTTATTCTTTTTCCTATTTCCAAGTTGCAATGAACATCCTTGTTCAAGACCTCTTTTGGGCACAAGTGAGTGCCTCTCTAGGATATATAATGAAGAAAATGAGGGGGATAGTTTATTTATTTATTTTTTTAAGTTTTTGCCATAGGGCTTGTGTCCCTGAGAGAGAGAGAGAGAGAGAGAGAGAGAGAGGACACAGAGAGAGGGAAAATGAGAAGTCTCCCTCTAGGGAGACTTCCATGCTGCAATCACATCTCCATTCTTTTCCTGGAGTTTTGGGCATGCATGCACACACGCCTGGTGTGATTTTCAAGCTGTCAAGTTCAGGACTCACACTATAGTCGGCCATACAGGAGTCCAATGCCTTCACCACGCTGCCTACTGGCCCCGGACGCATGCCTTTGTAATGGTAATGAAGACTGTCAAAGTGCTCCATTATATGGCTGTACATTTTATGTTCCCACAAGTGGAATGGAGAATATCTGTTTCCCACATTCTAACCAATACTTGCTATTATTTATTTTTTTAAAGAATTATTTTAACTTTATTTATTTTATTTTTATTATTTATTTATTTTAATTTGACCAGAGAGAGAGAGAGAGAGAGAAAGAGAAAGCAAGCTGCCGGGTCCAGGACTCGAACCACGGTCAGCCATGTGGGAGTCTAGCACCTTAACCACCACGCCACCTGCCAGCCCCAATACTTGCTACTATTGTATTACATAAATGTTTGGACAATCTACATCTTGCTGATTTAATTTAGATTCCCCTGATCAGTAGAGTGGCTGAGCATATTTTTACACAGGAGTAACCTGCCTTTCTAGATCACAAAGGCTGGCCCTGTCCATCTTCCAACTTGTTCCACCTCCAGCCCAGCTAGTTCCACATTTCTTTAAGTTCAATCAAACGAGTTCCCCTGGTCTTTCACACAGAGCCCATTGCTGCTTCCCTGCTTTTATTTCTGACAGTCCACACACCTGATTTATTGAATCTGTTATGTGCTAGACATTGTTCTAGGCTTTGGGGTTCATTGAACAGAACAGGAAACCTCTGCCTTCATGGAACTGACCTTCCAGAGTGAATGCCGTTCTTTCTCCTTCTGCTTCTGCTAACTTGTCTCACCCCTGGAGGTCAGCTTAAATACCATCTTCCTGCCCACAGCAGGGCCTAGCTCATACAGATGGCTTTTTAAAAAATCCTGTTGTATTTATCTTCCATATAGCATCTTTTTTTTTTTTTTTTTTTTTTTTGGAGAGGTTTTTTTGCTATAGGGCACGTGCACTAGCCAGACAGACAGAGAGAGACAGAGACAGAAAGTGAGAAATCACCCCCCAGGGGGGATGGCCATGCCGCAATCCCTTCTGCATTCTCCTCTTGGGATCTTGGGCATGCGCGCACACGTGCCCGGCGTGAGTTTAAGCCACCGGTCCGGGACTTGAACCACGGTCGACTACGTGGGAGTCCAGCGACATAGCCATTACGCTAACTGCTGGTCCCTCATATAGTATCTTTAAACACACTTTCTAATGGCTAATTGTTTCATGTGTTGGTTTTATCTCCCTAGATTGACTGTAAGTGTCTTAAAAGAGGAACTTTGTCTTATTATTTTTAAAAATTAATTATTCATTATTATTTGTATGTTTGTTTTGGAAAGGTTTTTGCTATAGGGCATATGCACTTGCCAGAAAGATAGAGACAAAAGTTGAAAATCACCCCCCTGGGGGGATGGCCACAGTGCAATCCTTTCTCCTCTACTCTCCTCTCGGGATCTTGGCCATACACGCACACATAACTGGCATGAGTTTAAGCCACTGGGTCCGCAACTTGAACCACGGTCGACTACATGAGAGTCCAGCAACATAGCCATCATGCCAACTGCTGGTCCCTATTATTATTTTGTAATTTGATGAGAGAGAGAGAGAGAGAGAGAGAGAGAGAGAGAGAGAGAAAAGGAATGTGAGAAAGCAAGCCACCAGGTCCAGAACTCAAACCGTGGTCAACCATGTGGGAGTCCAGTGCCATGGACTACCATGTCACCTGCTGGCTGCCTTGTCTTCCTTTTGCTTATTTTTTCTCATGACATTCATTGCTTAACTGAGTGTTAGGCACATAAAAGGTAGTAGGCTTTTAATGCTTGCCTAAATAGTGTTGATTCGTCTCAGATTGCCTGTCCACAGTGATTTCCCACTGCTCAATCTTGTGCAATGAAATGTTAAATTATATTTGAAATTAGTCTATGATGTAAATGAATCTGAGAAATTTCAACTATTTAGGATATTGGGTAATTTTCTATTTGGAAAAAAAAATGTTCTTGTTAGCTGAGATCCACCTACCAATATTTTATAGTTTTGTTTGTTTTTTAAATTTTTTTTTTTTTTTTTTTTTTTTGCTATAGGGCATGTGTCAGAGAGACAGAGAGAGAAAGTACATGATAAAACACCTCCTGGCAGGAGGGATGGCCTTGTCACAATCTCCTCTCCTTCAGTCTCCTCTCTGAATTTTGAGTATGCACACACACATTCCGGAAGTGTCTCTTGAGCTGGCAGGTCCGGGACTCCAACCGCAGAGCTGGCTAAGTGGGATCCAGCTGCCCCAACCCCATGCCACTGGCTGACCCCCCAGTAGTTTATAGTTTTGAGAGGATTTTTGTCTTATACCATATGGTGTTAGGGCAAAGCTGTATGGGGTCAAGAATCAAGGAATATGAGGGACCAGCAGTTAGCGTAATGGCTATGTCGCTGGACTCCCACGTAGTCGACCACGGTTCGAGTCTCGGACCCGGTGGCTTAAACTCACGCCGGGCGCTTGTGCGTGCGTGCCCAAGATCCCGAGAGGAGAATGGAGGAGAAGGGATTGTGGCATGGCCATCCCCCCTGGGGGGTGATTTCTCGCTTTCTATCTCTCTCTGTCTGTCTGGCGAGCGCACGCGCCCTATAGCAAAAACCTCTCCAAAAAAAAAAAAAAGAATCAAGGAATATGAGGGCCTCTAGAAGCTGTGAAAGACAAAGAAACATATTCTCCCCTAGAACCTCTGGAAGCTACCAACTCTGTTGGCCCATTTTAAACTCCTGACTTACAGAACCAAATGACAGTTTAGGAAACTGTAGGGAGAGTGGGAAAAGTAGGGGGACCTTGCCCACCCATTGTGTGGGGGCACATGTGTGTAAACGTTTGTGTGTTTCCTTGACAGAGAGCTTACTGGACTGGATATGGGGAAGGGAATGCTTGGTGCCCAGGAGCTCTGCCAGACCCAGAAATTGTAAGGATGGTTGAGGCTCGGAAGTCTCTCGGTGAGGTAAGGGGCCTTGCAATTATTTCAGCAGCTGGTTTAGCAATTAGTTAGCAAGTAGTTTGAATATTCCTTTATTTTTAAGATGTGGAAGACAGAATAGTATCCCCCTTTCCCAGAGAGTCCCATGTTCTAGTTTATGGAATTTATGTATCTTATATGGTCAAAGAGACTTTGTAGGTGTGATTAAGTTAAGGGTCTTAAGATAGGAAGATTACCCTGGATTAGTAGGGTGGGCCCAATATAATCATAAAAGTCCTTACAGGTGGGAGGCAGGATGATCAAAGTCAAAGTAAAAGGTGATGTGACCTATAGAGGTCAAAGGTATGTGGGGTCAAGAACCAAGGAACACGAGGGCCTCTAGAAGCTACGAAAGACAAAGAACATATTCTCCCCTAGAACCTCCGGAAGGAACCAGCCCTTTTGGCCCATTTTAAACTCCTGACCTACAGGACTAAGTGACAGCTAAGGAAGCTGTCGGGATGGCCATTGTAGCCCAATCTGCAGGACTCTTTTAACCGTCTGCACACGTTACCCTCTATTCACAAACCCTCCCCTTGAAGAATCTACTTTGGAAAACACTGTTAGTCTTTCATGACATTTCCTTTAGAAAATGGGAAGAAAACAATGGAAACACAAATGCTAAGGTGATACGTCTGATTAGAAAAATGAACCATCAGAGATGCTCAAAAAGCGAGGAGGGAAAACATAGACATTCTACTCCTATTGCTATAGAACCACCCTGGGGGATGAGTCCCAGAAATCTCTCCTGTAGATCTATGCCGTGTTATCATATAAGCCTTGAGTCAAAGGACAGCCATTGGTTTCGCCCAGGACCCGCATGAATGGCTATAAATGTTGAAGGGGAAACTCTTTGCCCTGGAAAATAGAGCTCTTTGGTGTTATTTAAATTGCCACTTGAATATAATTTTCAAAATCATTTTAGGTGACTGAAATATTCTCCAAGTACCCTATTAATCCAGTTTCATTGATTTTATTGCAGTTTCATTAGTTCTCATCCAATATTATGTTAGTGCTCATACTGCCTTTGGTTCTGACCAACAGGATTATACAGGAGACTACGAGCAACAGAGGGGCAAGGGGAGCTTTCCAGCCATGATCACACCTGCTTATCAAAGAGCCAAGAAAGCCAACCAGCTTGCCAGCCAAGTGAGTGTCTTGGTGCCTATTTACCATGGGGTATGCTGTTTATTTTTAATGAATCCCTGTGGTTCTGGGGGAAAAAAATAACAATAAGATTGTGCTTTTGGGTTGTGGTGCCATTCCTGTCATGTTATGGAGAAAACTTGTATTCTTATCTTTTTCTTACCAATTATCCTCTGTGTCTTGATTGGGCCATGTCTATAAAATAGGGAGAAGACTATGTAGCTCACCCAAACACTGGACTACATGATTTCTTGAGGATGCCTTAGCCTTAAGAAACATATTTAATTGGATGAGGGATCCTCCTAAAGAGTAGCACAGTTTATTAGTTAAAAGTTCAGATTTTGGGAGTTGGAATGTTAAGATTTAGACCCTGGCTTCATTCCTTAATAGCTGTGCGACCATAGGTAAATCACACAACCTCTCTGTTCTTTGGCTTTTCGTTTGTAAAGAGAAGACAGCATGAGTCTTGCCAAAGATGGTTGTTACAGAGATTAGGCAAGTTACTATTTGTTCTAGCTTAGCCATGCCTGGCACTCTCTTGGACTTAGCACGTTAGCACAGATGCTTTTTGAAGAGGAGCCAGTGAAACAAGCCACAGGTTTGTTTTGAATGTAGCCTGAGACTGTAGCTTCAGGAGAGCTGCAGTAAGAGATCCTGGTAGAGGTTGTGAGGCAGGACCTTGACTCTGTGTTGTCTCCGATTCAGGTGGAATACAAGAGAGGGCATGAGGAACGCATTTCCAGGTTCACCACGGTGGCGGACACCCCTGAGCTGCTACGGGCCCAGGCGGGTGGACAGCTTCAGAGCAATGTAAGACATGGTGGAGGCCAAGACAGTGGTTTTCATTTAAGATCCCTCATTCTGTTCTTACCTGGAGGAGGAAGAGGGGAGAGTGCAGGGATTATTCCAGAACTGCGTGGGTGTCAGGAAGAACTTCCTAACATCAGAGCTGGTTGACTCACATAAGCCAGCTAGCACAGCCCTTGAGAAAACTCTTCTTTAGAAGGAAAACTTGCGGTCAGCTTAGTACCAAGCTGGATGTAGCTAATTAACCTGAAAGAAATCTCTCTTGCTGCTGCAAATTAGAGAACCAACTCATTTCCAAAGGATTTCTGCCACTTGGCTTTTCATATTCCAAACGCTCCTTAGCATAATAAGATTAAGAATTTAGGATTATTCTGAATGAGCGGCTGATGCACACACCAAGGTTCATCTAAATCAGTGTTTGCCACATGTGTTAACTTAAATGTAGGGTTGGAAAGTCTCTGTGGTCTTCCAAACTTGACCGGCAGCTCCTGGAGGGCAGGAGACTTACTCCTCTGCTCAGCTCTGTCATTTGGCCCACACCAGGTGCAACACAAGCATGTGTTGAATTCCATATTGAGTGTCTATGTGTCAGGCACTGTGCTGGATACTGGGAGTAAAAAAGTAAAGAAGAGACCCATGATCCATGGAGCTGGCAGTCAATCATGTAGCCTAAGAGCTGTGCCAGAGGATGGGCAGGGTGTCATGGGAGCCCTTAGCAGGATATCTTACTCAGATTGTTTGATGGACAGGGGGATTGGGGCAGGTGATTCACTTTTTTTTTTTTCTGGATTTTCCAGGTGAGGTACACAGAGGACTATGAGCAGCACAGAGGGAAAGGCAGTTTTCCTGCTATGATCACACCAGCTTATCAGATAGCTAAAAGAGCCAATGAGCTGGCCAGTGATGTAAGTATCTGTGGTAGTTTTAACATGTTAGGGAGGAAGCAGGAAAGTCACATGGGCCTGGGGAGTTCAGCTTCTTATCTACTTTCAAATGCACCATGACATTAGGAAGTAGTTTTCCTACATAGTTTTTAGTCAATTTTACCATGACAATGGTATAGCACTTTCATGGCTAAGACATGCTCCTAGACTTATGTAGAAAAAGAACATTTCATAAGACAATCCCTTTGGGCCAGATGATGGTGAAGTAGTAACACAACCTGTTCCACATGAGAAAAGTCCAGGGTTCATATCCCAAGACCTCCCTGGGCACCATGGGTGTGTGCATGCATCTGTACCCATGATCTCAATTGACTGAGACTGAGGGTGGATCATGGCATGAAGACCCTCTTGAGGTTCTCTCCCATCTCTCTCTATAAATCTCTGTCTCTCTTTCTCTCTTATGAAAGAAGTTAAAAAATAAACTTAAAAATACATTCATGGGGCCAGCAGGTGGCATGGTGGTTGGGGTGCTGGACTCCCACATGACCAACTGTGGTTTGAGTCCTGGACGGGGAGGGTTGCTTCCTCACTTTTCTTCTCTCTCTCTGGTGAGTGTATGTGCCCTGTAGCAAATCTTAAAATATAATAATAATGATAAATAAAATTAAATAAATTATTCTTTAAAAATATAATGCATTCATATTTACTCTTCTGGACCTTGTGCATGGAAGGTTGCTTCAACCTTTGCATGTTTTTACTTTCCCTTCAAATAGGTGCGGTACCACCAACAATATCAAAAAGAAGTGAAGGGAATGGCTGGTCCAGCTCCTGGGGCTGAGGGTGCGTCGATGAAGGACTGTGTAGGCCAGTTTGGCCAGGTAAGTGACAGATTGACTTCTGGGGAAACTGACTATATCCATGGTCAGTTCTCAGTTCAACTCCGTGTCTGTGATGCAACCTACGACAGTTTAATCGAGGGTTGGACTGTGTGTTTTACCCTTGCCTTATTTATGAAAGGTGGATTTTTGTAAGCCAGAAAGTAGCAGACAAACAGTACATAGGGTTTAGTTTGACTCACGTAGGAAAAGAGATTAACAATCACGTTTTTAAAGGTCCTATACCCAGGTGGTGGCATGGCTAAGAATAAATCATTCTCATCTGTTTGCTGAAGAACGGCCACAAGGACAGAGATTGGCTGTGTGGAACCAGTCTGTAGAGGCATGAGAAGTATTGAAATGCATATCTTGGAAGATATTGAGCATGTCACTACTAGCACAGTGTATTTTCTTAGGACTGAAGTTTCTTATCTAGGTTGCTAGATTAAGTAGAATCCAGAGAATGGAAGCTCTTTTCCCATTTTCCTTCTGAAATAAACTTCATCTTGGCAGGGAGTGAAAAGGTCAAGATGACAATTATAAAACTAGTTCTTTTTTATTTTTTTGAGAGATTTTTGCTAGGGCGTGTGCACTAGACAGAGAGACAGAGAGATAGAAAGCGAGAACCACCCCCAGAGGGGATGGCCATGCCAAATCCCTTCTCTTTATTCTCCTCTTGGGATTTTGGGCACGCAGGCACATGTGCCTGGCATGAGTTTTAAGCTACCGGGTTCAGAACTTGAACAACGGTCGACCATGTGGGAGTCCAGCAACATTAACTATTACACCATCTACTGCTCCCTACAAGCTAGTTTTATTTGCACACTCCTCTGTATTTTCTGGTACTAGCCAAGTTTTACAAGGAAGAACGAAAACATGATTTTTGTTCATAGTTGTAAGAAAAGAATATCGGAAGAGCAAGTATATGTACTGGAAGAGTCTATCCAATGGGTTAAGTGATTTTCTTCCTTCATGGACCATTGTTGGAATTACTTGGTAGAGAGTAGACTCTGCAACATACATAGCATATCCAACACATATGCCTCTCATAAAAGGAAACCACAAAGCATTTATTTCTTTTCTTTAGAAAAATAAATTGCCATTCTTTTGTATATCCTTATGTCATTCTTAGACTATGTGTGAAGACAGGTTTTTTAAAACCATTTGCAAATGTCCATCTGAACAAAATGCTGGTCTTTGAATTAAAAAGGCCGTTTTATCAAAATCTGTACGTTGATTATGTAGTCACTGAGTGCTTTAAACTCAATGAAACTTTCTGTAACTGGTTTCATGTTTTAGAAGTATTATTTAGACAGCTCAGGATAACTTTAAAAAATCTGTTTTATTAGAAAAGATTTGACTAATATCCTTGGCGAAAAATGTTTTCTTCTGTATTTGGGCAGCCCTGTCTATCACTCTTTAGGGCACACATGTATCCAGACATGACTATACTCAAAGATGAAATGTAACTTTATGATATCATAGTTCGTTCTTGATTAGGAGGACATTGCCACTGAAATTTTCAGTCCTGATGCAGTAACGGCAAATACAAGAATCAAAGTGGGTGTTGTTTGACAGCACTATTAGCAGCTGTTGAGGGGACTCAGTCTAGAGTGGCATTTCACTGTGTGATTTAGCATGGCGTGCCAGGGCGTGAGTAGGAGGAAGCGAGAGAGAGGCAGGCAGGCAGGCAGATAGGCTATAAATATCCATAGTGCTTTAAATGCCAAGCGATTCATTACTCTGTCTAATGAGTAACTAGACTCATTATAAAGACCATACCATATAATCAGCTTATTATTTGTAACCCATCAACTCCCTAATAGGATTAAGGGGTCTTACAGAAAGATTCACACACACACCAGGTCTATGTTAAGATAAACCTATAAGCACAATCTATAGTGCAGAATGGGCAACACTGTAGAGGAGATTACCAAAGAATTTGACTATTTAAACATTTGACTTTTTTGGTCATTGTTGTTACTGATTATGTTTGACCTAAAATATTCTGGCAGCCAAACAAAAAAGAAGTACAGTCAGGTTAACTTTTTATTAATGGTCATAAGAGGAAGCCTGGTCTTTCTAGCATGACCCAACTGTTTTATTTAAGAAAATACATGTACCCAAATCCAAGCCTGGTGCTGGAGTAGGGCAGTCCCCTGCCTTGGACAAGCACAGGGTGGTGGATCATGAGCTCAAGAGGGTATGGTAAAGGCTGTTCGAGATTTGTGGGCAAGACACCACGAGCACTCAGATGAGGAAACAGCTGAATTTCTGCCTGAGGTGGGTCTAGAAGGATGGGAGGACTCTTGGACTTCTACAGAAAGAAGGTTGCATCTGAATGGGATCTTGAAGTAGAGCAGGCTGCCACAGAATGTTTACACCAGTCCTGTGATGAAAGATTTATGAAAGAAGAATTTGCTTTGTGGGAGTGGGTATGTGGTAAGGGGAAGAGGAAGGAAAAAAAAAAAAAAACCTAAAATTACTGTCCTTGGTCTGAAATACAGAGTCCCATTTCAGATCATCTATGGCAATTTGAAATTGTCCTCTCCTGGGGCCAGAAGGTGGAATGGTATTTAAGGCACTGGATTCCCACATGGTCAACTGTGGTTTGAGTCCCAGACCTGGCAACTTGAAACTCACCCCAGGCATGTGTGTGTGTATGTGAGCCCAAAATCCCAAGAGGAGAATGGAGGAAAAGAGATTGCCACATGGCCATCCCTCCTGCAGGGTTATTTCTTGCTTTCTGTCTCTCTAGTGATCACATAGGCTCTTTAGCAAAAATCTCTTCAAAAATAAATAAATAAATAAATAAATAAAATTGTCCTCCCCAAACTACAAACATTTTATAATACTCTTTTTCTGGGTACATTACATACATTTCTGGGCAAGACAGTATTTGGGAGGTCAAAGTATCCCCTGCATAGATCTGCCAATGGCTTGAATAAGGTAGTGTTCAAGGGTTCTGGGAGACAAAGGACAAGCTTGGTGTCAGGTAAGAAATGAATACTCCGGGACCAGCAGATGGTGTAATAGTTATGTCACATAGCTGACCACGGTTTGAGTTCTGAACCTGCCAACTTGAAACTCATGCCAGGAATGAGTGTGTTAGTGCCCAAAAATCCCAAGAGGAGAATAGAGGAGAAGGGATTGCAGCATGGCTAATCCCCCTGGAGGGTGGTGTCTCATTTTCTGTTTTTCTGGTGAGTGGATGTGCCCTATAGCAAAAATCTCTCTTAAAAAAAAAAAAGAAAGAAAGGAATACCCCATAACAACATGGCCCTGGGAAGTGGTAGAGTGTCTTGATTCATTTGGTGGAAATAATATCAATGATCATGACTGTAGTTTCCATTTATTTGGTGCTGCGTGCTGACCATTACTAAGTGAGCCTGACTCCAGGGTCTACCATATTAACCATCACATGGACATCACTGGATGTCCGTTGCAGATAGGACTTTAAGGGAATGGGCTCTATGAGTGATCACTGTTAATCCCTACTTGCTTGGAGAGAAGTACACACTGATTAAAAGTTTTTATTGATTCAACAGGGTTACTTGGAGGAGTGTGAGGAGCACAGAGGAAAGGGCAGCTTCCCAGCCATGATCACTCCCGCTTATCAGAATGCCAAAAAGGCCAACGAACTTGCTAGTGATGTAAGTACCATGTAGAAATAACCTACGGAGCCACAAAGTTATTGGAAAAATGAGAGCTCTGCTTATTGAAACCTACACAGAGATACATTTATTGGAGCTGAGGCATATTAGAATGTTACCTTAGCCCTCAATTCCTATCCATATTTCTGATGTCCATTTTTTTTTTTTTGTTCACCCTCTTTGGTCATAGTTACCTGCTTCCAAGGAAATGGACTTGAACAAACAGCATAACTCACTTTAGATCATTTGAAGCAAGTACCAATGTTGATCCAACTAGATAAGCTGGAATTAGGGAAATTTTCACCAAAGAATCCATTTAGAAATTGAGCATTTTATGGGAGAACTAACTAAAACAAGTCATGTGATTATCAAATTGGGTGTAACCCAGTTGATAAAATGATTTTTATTTGCAGAATGTTAGCTAGCTGGAAGTCCTTGAAAGATAAGCTATAATTAAACTTGGCGTCATACTCATTGCAGAGCTTAACACTGACAACTTGAAGTTGGTCTCTAACCAGAATCAGCACTCAGTTCCCCTTCTTACTGTGCTGCTACTCATTTATTTCCCATTTTCCCAGAACAGCGCCACCTTTGGCCTGAGAAGGGAAGTAAAAGACATTACTCACTCTGCCCTCATTAGCTGGCTAGAAAAATGATGTTGAAATGGCGGCAGAACAGGGTTGGAATCACAGGGTTTGTTATTACAATCTTAAGATATTTCTTCATGCAGAATCAGAAATGTGTAAGAAATGTGAAAAAGGCCAGTAAAATTTTAATACAGAAAGGACTGAGTAGGTCCCAGCTATGGTAGTGTGTACTGGTGGATGTTGTTACTCGGCAGTCTGAGGCTGCCTAGAGACCCAGGTTCAATTCCATGCCCACCCTGAAAGCTAGTATAGTCACTCTGCTGGCGAATGCCTGTGATCCCAGCCAGGGAGGAGGATGAGGTAGGAAGAAGTTGACATGGCGAGACCCTGTCTGAAACAAAATAACACAAGTACATTTCATGGAGAAAAGGGTCTGCATAAATGTTTTGCCTTCAGAAAATTGCATTGAGTAAATACTGACATTAAATCTGAAATAACTTTGGAGTAATTTCTCTCACAGAGCATGGAAACTATTTCAGACCTTGTATTTTGTTTTTGTTTTTGTTTGCCAGATAAAATACAGGCAGGACTTCAATAAGATGAAAGGTGCTGCTCATTATCATTCCCTTCCAGCCCAAGACAACTTGGTTCTGAAACGAGCTCAGAGTGTAAACAAGCTTGTGAGTGAGGTACGTATGGGGGTCTCACCATGTTTCCACACCTCCTTTATCTTCCACAGGGAGTGAATGAGGTGACCCCATAATAAAAAATTCCAGTTAAGAGTGTGACACCACATATATTACCCGTGGGTTACCCATTTCCAAAGAAACTGAATATGCAGTAAAATGCAATTAGCAAGAAAGCCCATAATCAAATTAAATCTTTCTCTGGTAGTTCAAAAGTTTCTTCCCAAATCCTTTCAGGACTGTAGATTTTCAAAAGTGCCAGGCAATAGAGTTCTAGCTGCCAGAGAAAATACTGAATGATCCAACTCTTTTAAAAATATATATTTATGATTTACATTTAATCACTGTCCATCTTTACGGTGTACAGCATGGCTTTTCCCAGCATGAATATAGTGCGTATTGATCAAGACAAAGACATTGCCATCTACATTATCATGAGCAAATAACTTTTCATTTCTGTGTCAATTAAATGTATTGTTTGTTTTTTTCCCTGTTCCTTTCCCTCCCTCCCCGATGATCAACCCTTAAAACAATTTGTCGGGCCAGCCCATGGGGTGATGGTTGGGGGCGACCACACAGTTAGAGTCCCGGACTCTGCAACTTGAGAAACACATTGAGCATATAGTATGTGCGCAAAATCCCAAAAGGAAGGGGAAATGGAAGAGAAGGGACTGTGGTTTGATCATTCCCCATGGGGGTACTTTCTTGCTTTCTCCTTCTTACTTTTTCTCTCTGTCACTCACTGGCTAGTGCACATGCACTCTGGCAAAATTTAAAACCAAACCAAACAAAAATATCATTATTATAGAATGGAAATCAAAGATCAGAGAGTGTTTCAAATGTGGAAACTTTCTCATTCTCTGACTATAATAATTAGATAACTGGCAACCTCTGGCAATAGGAAAAATAAGACTATTAAATGTATTTATATACTAGCCAACACCTACAATTCAGAAACAGACATGCAAAAACCTTTAGAGTTTTCTTCTATAACCTCTAAAGGTTAGTTCTGTACCCCAAACTGTTAGTTATCCTGTGGCCCTCTATCCTTGGACTGCTCAGAATCACTAGGAGTGACATTTTTCTGAACCTGGTCTGGAACCTCAGATATTTTGAAGGAGTACATGAGTGCTGGGGACTTGGAATCTGTTCTGGATGACTCTGATGCTCTAGGCCAAAGGTCATCAAACTGCCACCTAAGTGCCAAATCCAACCTGCAGCCTATTTTTATAAATATACTTTTATTGTAATACAGCCACATCATGTTTGTTTACATACTGTCCATGGCTACTCTCAAATACAAGGGTGGAGGTGCATAATTCACAGAGAGACTATGTGGCCCACCAAGCCTAAGATATTATTATACAATCTGGTTGGTTTGAAAAGTTTGCCTACCCTTGCTCTCCACTCACAGAACATTAGATCTAGGTGGGACCTTTGTGACCTTTAGGCCCTTGCTTTGTCATAGGCCAAGAAAAGCATCTTATTCTGGTTCATAGAGACCTTTAGGGACAGAACTGGAACCAGACCACTGGCATGAAATTCTGTTACTCAGGAATAACACTGATAGTAGTTTGACCTTTTTCCATATGAATACACTATAACCAAATATATGAATTTAAAAACGTATAGTTACAGAGTTAGAATTCAACCATGTACACAGTTTATTCACTTAATATATTATGTGCATTATAATGCATCTTGCATATTTTAAAAGTCATATCCATACCATATGGTGTTACATGATGATAAATTAAGTTGTATTTCCTTTGGTAAGAGGTCACAAGGCAACTTTCCATTTCATTTGCCCTTGTATTTATCCAGCAAGGCAAATCAGCCACACCTCTTTTGGGTAATAGGCCTTAGCTGCCTTTCTCCAAGTACCTGGGGTGACATGGAGTCTGCTTAAGAATTACAGCCTTATGGGGCTGGGAAGTGTCATGGTGTTTAAGGTGCTGGACTCCCACATGGCCGACCACAGTTCTGGTCCCAGACTTGCCGCTTGCTTTCTCACTTTCCCTCTTTCTCTCTCTACTCAAATTGAAAAATAATAGCAATAATAAAATTAAATAAAATAATTCTAAAAAAAGAGAAAGAAACACCACCTTATGTTTCCCTTCTAGGCATACAGGGTTGTTCAAATAGCCAATCCATTTTAAATTAGAAGACACTCTGCCTCTGAGCGGTCTATTTAATCTACTCTTTTGTAAAGTAACTTTTTTTTTTATTAAGTTCTGTTAAAGATACACACAGAGATGTGCATACAGTAAGTGTACTAGAGGGAGGATTTCCACAAGTGGACATATCTGTGTAATTAACACTCAAATCAAGACACGAAACTTGATCAGAAGTCCAGACTTCTCCATAATCCCACAAGGCATTTCTCCCCAAGAGTAACTACCTGGTTGTCAAACCTGTCTTGCCATTTTTTGAGCTGTATGAAATGTTACAGTATTTGTTCTTGAAAGAGACTCCATTTTTTTTTTTTAAATTTTCAGAATGAAACTGATTATTGACTTATTTATTTCTTGTCTTTTACAAAGGAAAGCACATACTGTTAACTTACAGTATCCTATGCTAGTACTTTAAAATTTGGGGTTGAAAGTTTTCTTTCTTTTTAGAGAGATTTTTGCTATAGGGCACGTGTGTTCGCCAGAGAGACAGAGAGAGGCAGAAAGACAGAAAGTGAAATGTCAACCCCCAGGGATGGTGGCCATGCTGCAACCCCTTCTCCTCCATTCTCCTCTTGGGATTTTAAACATGCATGCACACGTGCCTGGCATGAGTTTTTTTTTTAATTTTTAATATACATTCAATCATATTATTTAGCTTACAAAGTGAACATTTCAATATGTGAACATTTCTCCTCAGTCCAGTTGATCAAAGTATCTTCCACTGATAACACCACATGCCTGGCATGAGTTTTAAGCCCACAGGTCTGGGACACGAACCGCAGTCAACCACATGGGAGTCCAGTGATGTAACATTATCCCATCTGCTGGCCCCAGGTTGAAAGTTTTCTAAAAATATCCTAGTCAAGTCCTGGAGACATTTTCAAGAGTGACTTCAGCTTTGGTTCTATTGTGCGTCTGGTGTTTTCATTTTGAAGGTGGAGTATAAGAAGGATCTGGAAAGTAGTAAAGGTCATAGTATCAACTACTGTGAAACGCCACAATTTAGGAACGTGAGCAAGATCTCAAAATTCACCAGTGATGTGAGTTGTTAATGTCTCGGCATATGTTTGGGCATTTTTTGTGAGCTCTGTTTCTAGGTCTCCTGAGAGACTTTGCAAATGTACCTTTGTGTCTGGGAGAAGCATGGCCTCTTAAAACAAAAACATATGAGTTGAGATTAAGATTGCCTGCCAGAATCACTATATGGTGTTCAGTTCTGTCACATCCTTGATCTCTCTCTCTCTCTCTCTCTCTCTCTCACACACACACACACACACACACACACACACACAAAACACACACACACACACACAGGCACACACAATACCTTACACCCACAGGGCAGAGCCTGCCCTCTCTGTCTTTTGAAATCTGCTGCGTGGAGTGTAATATCTGCTCCTAGTGCCAAAAGAACCTGGTGGAGCATGCAATGTCTCGCAGTGTGACTTCATGTTTATGATTTAATGTAATATCTCATTTAACTCTCATTGTCACCTGGAGAGTGAGACGTTATTTCCCTCTCCTACAGATGAGCAAAGTTCTAGTTGATTCTGTTGCTGATAACAGAAATAGCTGAGTCTGGGTAATTTAAAAGAATTTTGTTCCTGGACCAGCAATTAGCGTAATGGCTATGTTGCTGGACTCCCACGTAATCGACCGCTGTTCGAGTCTCGGACCTGGTGGCTTGAACTCACGCCGGGCGCGTGTGCGTGCGTGCCCAAGATCCCAAGAGGAGAATGGAGGAGAAGGGATTGCGGCGTGGCTATCCCCCCGGGGGGTGATTTCTCACTTTCTGTCTCTCTCTGTCTGTCTGGCGAGCACACGCGCCCTATAGCAAAAATCTCTACAAGAAAAAAAAAAAAAGAATTTTGTTCCGCTCACAGCTATGGAGGCTGAGACATCCAAGGGAGTGATGCCAGCATCTGCCATGGATCTTCTTGATATATTACAACATGGTGGAGGGAAGAGCAGAGCAGGGCACGTCTGTGTCCATGTGTCTCTGCTCTGGCCTCCTCCTTATAAACACACCAAGAGTCAATTATGGGGTTTAACAGCTTAATCACACCTCCCAAAGGCTCTATCTCTTTTCTCCTATGGTCAGATTAAGTTTCCTCTTAACACCTTCACAATATAACCAAATTCCAACACATGAAT
The DNA here is from genome assembly GCA_026018925.1 of Tupaia tana. Classification (NCBI taxonomy): domain Eukaryota; kingdom Metazoa; phylum Chordata; class Mammalia; order Scandentia; family Tupaiidae; genus Tupaia; species Tupaia tana. Next base: position 24,045,282 of record JAKSZU010000010.1, on the reverse strand, counting down.
TCTGGGAGACATATGCAAACAAACCATAGTAAGCAGATGTATGCAACATGGCATTTGCAAGTTGGAAATTCTCAGAGCAAGTCTAAAGCTGTGTCCTGGAGAACATCAAGGATCTATAATAGACTGTATGATTTTACTTCTACTTAGCTAATAGTACATAAAAATAGAATTTAAAATATCAAGGGACTTTATAAGGCTCAGTGAGGAATTTATTTTGCACAAATACAGTGGATAGGAGTACCAGCTTTGGAGACAACTTAACCTGGTTCCACAGTGAGCCACATGGGTGACTTTGAACAAGTGATTGGAAGTCTCTGAGCCACTTTTCCCATCCGTAAAATGGGGATGATAATAATTCCTTCCTTCTCATAGAGTACTTGCAAAGACTGAGACAAGTGGAATCATATCTGATATATAGTAATAGTATTCTGTTTAAATACTCTCAATACCTGGGAACTCAGTGGCCTCCAGGCTAATAATTTTATTGTTATAATTTCCTCATATGTATGACTTCCATTGTCCCATTTTGCTGTTCTTTTTATTTGGTAATTGGCATTTGGGACATAACATCACTATTTCACATGGTTGCAGTGGTGATCAATTTAACACCACAGAATTTGGCCAAGCCCAGGTTTTATTCTTTATGCATTTGGAAATGGAAGAAATAGCATGCAGTGGTTTGCACCAGCACCAGCATGGGCTTTGCATCCAGGATCCACAATCAGCTCTTGGCCATCACAGAGCACCACACTCTCATGGTTACTTTTCACACTGGAACAACTGGCAGATTTAAAACAGAAAACATTTGTATCAAACAGCCATCTGTTTTGTATTGTCTATGCTCTCTGGATGCTATGTTTTCTTGTGTGCTTATCCACCTGTCTTACTCCAGCTTCATGAGCTTGCTTGAAATTTACATTTTTTAAAAGAAAAGTTTCCTTTATTTTTTATTTGGCAATATACCGACTACTTAAATAAGCTATATTTAATCATTTATAGTTTGGATTTAGTACATTAAGATGAGTAGTTGACCTTCAACTACTTGGGAAGAGAATGCTTTTGTTCAAAGTATTATGTTTCCCTGTAGAATAAATATAAAGAAAACTACCAGAACAACATGAGAGGCCACTACGAAGGAGTTGGTATGGACAAACGCACTCTCCATGCTATGAAAGTTGGCAGTCTGGCAAGCAATGTGAGTCCTTTCATGGGGGGCCCTATAGGGATGGAGGAATGAGAATGACGGGTATAAGGAATTCAGCCAGTTCTTTTTCAACCTACCTTTGAAAAAAAAATTGTGTTCTGGGACCAGTGGTGGTGTAGTGATTAAGGTGTGGACACTCACACAGCTAAATGTGTTTTGAGTCCCAGAGCCAGTGACTTAAAACTCACCCTGGGCACATGTACATGCATGCCCAAAATCCTGAGAGGAAAATGAAGGAGAAGGAATGGCAGCGTGGCCACCCCTGCCAAAGGTGGGGGGTGATTTCTCACTTTCTCTTTCTCTGTCTCTCTCCTGCCAGCTCATACACCCTATGGCAAAAGCTTTAAAAAAGTAAATAAATTTTTAAAAAAAGAAAGAAAAGAAAGTATCTATTGTGTAAAGATTAACCCATGAGTTTCTAAATCCTAACCAATGTAACCAAGACCAGGTAAAATTCCTGAAAAATTTCAAAGACTTCAATTTATTTATCTTTGCTTTGTCTGGTTTAAAGAATAGTTCAATCTGTTTTAATTGGTCTAGTGTTATAAAGCCTTTCCATTGCTGAGAAGAGAAATGGTTGACCATGATTCTTATTTCAGATTCCCCAGCTTCCAAATTTTTTGTGATTTATTTGAAGTTGGTTGATTGGTTGACTGATCTGTTTGTTCACTCATTTATTCAAGCTTTGGTATTCCCTTTATCATCGAAGACCTACTGTGGCCAGGCACTGGTTAGAGTATGGGACCATCAAGTAGATCAGTTCCTGATCTGATTAGAGTATGGGACATCCCTGTGGCATGTCATCTGTTAATCTCTTTAGTATTGTCCATCCAATTTACAGGTTTGCAAATGCCGGTTTACAAATCTTGGAGGCAAAGGACACTTTGAGGAAATTTATTTTATTATTAAAACATACAATCAGAAATTTCTCTGCTTGATAATGTCATAGTTGACCTTAAGAAAAGAATTTAAATACTCTGAAGACTTTTGACTTTGCATGTATTATCTTGGGGTTAGCCAAGAAGCTCATTCATTGGATAGCCACGTGCAAATGTTTCTTTTTAACAAAAATGACGAGGAGAACTATAATTATGAGACAGATAAAATAAATGTACAATGGATGGAAGTTAACTGACGTTGGATTAATTAAGAGGAATTCGGATTAATTAAAAGCAAAAGTATGAATGTAATTTAATTTTCCTTGGAGGTGATGAAACTGAATTAAATTTGTTTCTAGTTATTTAAAAAATATTTCTTATGTCATTCAGACAAGGTCAAATGAAAGTGGGGGCTGAGGTCTCTTTTCTTGTTCTTTGTTTCAGATTGCCTACAAGGCTGATTACAGACACGATATTGTGGACTACAATTACCCAGCCACCCTAACTCCTTCCTATCAAACGACAATGAAACTGGTTCCCTTGAAAGATGTAAGTTCTTGGAGCCAGCAAAAGATGTAATGGTTATGTTGTTGGACTCCCACGTAGTTGACTGTGGTTTGAGTCCCAGACCTGGCTGCTTAAAACTTGTGCTGGATGTGTGCATGTGTGTGCCCAAAATCCTGGGAGAAGAATGGAGGAGAAGGGATTGCAGCATGGCCATCCGCCCCCCCCCCCACTGGGGGGAGTGATTTCTCATTTTATGTTTCTCTGTCTCTCTTTGTCTCTCTGGAGAACGCATGTGCCTTATAGCAAAAATCTCTCTGAAAGAAAGAAAGATGTCATTTCTCTTTCAATAATGCTTGCCACTTCCTTTCTGAGGAGTGATTCTTAAACAGCAAGATGGAAAAACAAACAAACAAAAACCAAGACAAAAGGAAGAGGTTGAAGGAATTGGGAAAGGACAGCTCAGTTCTAGGAAGTCCATTTATGCATGGTTGGACACTCTTTGGTTTTCTGTGTAGTAGGGACAACTCTGGTTTTGTCTTAAAAATCAACTAAAGTTCAGTTTCTCAGGTTTGGTGGGTTATGTGTGTGTGCACATGTGTGTATGTGCCCAAAAAATCCCAGGAGGAGAATGGAGGGAGAAGGGATTGGGGCATGGCCATCTCGCTTTCCCTTTCACCATCTCTCGCTGTCTCTCTGGAGCGCCCGTGCCCTGTGGCAAAAACCTTAAAAAAAATGACAGTCCACAAGCACATACAGGCTGCTGAAATGTTTTGTTTGGTTACAGTGTTTTTAAAAAAAATGAAATTGAACCAACATGTAAAACTTGTGAGTTAACATTAAAAATGAACATTTTTGCCTTTTTTGGAAAAATTGGAAAGCTCTTAGGCACTTCTGTTCTTATTTCTGCGTGGCAGCGATTGGCTGACACTGACTGGTGACTCTTCTCTGTTGACTTACCCTCCTTAACTTACATTTTTTGCTCTGATGTGAACTTGAGTTTATCACCCCTAATGTAAAGACTTTAGTTTAAGTTTGGGGAATCCATTTGTAACAGTTTTTGTGGTTTCTCTGCCTGGGAGCCTTAAAGGTGGTGAAACGGCTATAAAATTAAATAAACAAGCATGAGTCCTTAATTAGAGAGCATTCCTTTTAGTTGAATTTTATAAACACTAAGAGAATTAAAATGAGACTCTATCTTAGTAAAGAGACCCTCCAGAATGTAGATTGAAGCAATGGCCCACTATTTGTGATGTTGCAAAGATGTGATTAATTGCAGAGACTGTTAATTATGTCCTGCAGAGAAAAGTAATTGTGCTCTGCAACATACTTAATGCAGGATGATCGAGAAAGACTATGCCATTTAAAAAAATACAGTTTTTGTGACATTTTATCGGGCATAATTCTGAATTCTAATAGACTCTATTATGAGATGATTATTTTTCCTTCTGAATTAATGTGTTAGGAAGCCACTGCACTCTAATCTCATTAAGAGTTGACATTGAAATGACTTTATATTTCCTAGTTTTCCCACTCCATGTTTAAAACTCAGAACATGCAAAAACTTTTCTCCTTGAGTCATTAGCTAAAAAGCACAAAGCCGTGCAATCCTTTTTCTCCAAATCCAACCAAATGCTTATGGTCCAACGTCAGGAGCCCTCTGTTTTTCCTCAGTCCTATTCTAGTATTTAATTTGTAAGTTATTTTTTGTGCCTGAGATATATTGGGTCATCGAAAAAGTCATAACATATTTTCCTCTGTTTTTCTATGCAAAAATGCATCATGACTTTTTTTTTCTTTCTTTTTCTTTTTCTTTTTTTTTTTGGGGGGGGGGGAGAGGTTTTGCTATAGGGTGCATGCATTTGCCAGAAAGGCAGAGAGAGACAGACAGAAAGCAAGAAATCACCCTCTGGGGGGTTGGCCACGCCACAATCCCTTCTCCTCCATTTTCCTCTCGGATCTTGGGCGTGCATGCATACGCACGTGGCATGAGTTTAAGCCACTGGGTCCAGGACTCAAACTGTGGTCAACTACATGGGAATCCAGCGACATAGCCATTATGTCAACTGCTGGTCCCCACATCATGACTTTTTCGACGGCCCAGTATTTCCCTCCCTAAACAATGCTAGCTCTGGCTATGGGAATTCCCTTGTCCATCTGTAAAATAATAAGTAGTAGTTCTAAGCACACTAGCCTTGACAAGTCAAGTTTAGAGTGTATAGGTAAAGAGCCGAGGCAGATTCCTTGCAAGGCAGATTTCTGGGATTTGAATCCTGGCTCTGACACTAGCTGGGTGACTTTGAGCAAATTACTTTCTGTCTCTGTACCTCAGTTTCCACATTGTGAGGCAGGAATAATAATTGTGCCTCCCCATGGGGTAACTGGGAGGATTAAACAAGTTAATATGTGTGAAGTGATTGAAATAGTGCCAGGGACAAAGTAAGTGTGTTTCAGTAGTCATAATTAGTATTAGCTGATATTGAGACAAGTTAGTGAGTACAAGACCCAGAGAAGACATGGAATGCAAAAGTTTGCATTCAGTGGGTTCAAAGTAGCCCTTAGGTCCATTACATTTGTATCACTGGACTTTAACAATATTAAACTATTTGCCAATGGTTAAAAACTCAAAGACTTTACATAATATTATTTACATAATAATATGGACTTCTGGTTTCTTTGGAAAATTAGAAAATCTGGTCCTATCTTGCTGCATGATCACTGTTTCCTAGAGCTAGGTAGCAGCTGCTGCCTCTGCCACAGTCCCCACCACTCCTTACTACTTCCCCGCCAATGACACTGATTAGACTTTGTATCCAGCCCAAGGTCTGTTTGACTCCCCTAGATGTTTGTGACCTTTAGGCTGAAAAGACTCTCTTTGGTGGGCTCTCATCTCTGGGAAGTGGCAATAGAAGGTGGCAGCAGGCAAACAGAAAGGCAGTGATTTCAGACTCTAGTCTATAGACAGACAGGTAATGGTAGGACAGTGTAGTAGTGGCCAAGGTGTAGTGTAGGCCCCTGTGAAAGGCAGTATCAGGTGCCAGAGGAGTATGACCAGAGACCACAGGCAGAGGCCCCAGAAGAGATGACAATAGATAGTGGGGGTACAGCAAAGGGCTGCAGAGTTCTTGGGCAGAACCCAGGCCTACAGAATCTGCTGCATTGTAGGGGACACTGGGTAGGGTCTGGGCTGCGGGCAATACAACAGAGATATGAAAGCTGTGGGTGGGTGTTGGATGATGACTTGGTCCCAGCAAACCAAGCCAGAGTCCAGCTGGTTGACCAGCCTAACCTGGAGCCTGGAGCTGAAGAGGATTAGGGGCCCAGTGCGATTGGGTCAGTGTAGGATCCCGTAAGTGAAGACTTGTCTGAGATATCTCCATGGGCAGGGATGTGTGTGTATTTGCTCTCTACACAAAGAGAACACCCATGCCTGTAGAAGTAATGAATGAATGAACAAGTAAATGAATGAAAGGGATTACACAGGCCTTTTCAAATTTTCATTATTGTGTGTGTATGTGCGCACGCGTGTGCGTGAAGTATAAAGGAAAAAGGGACCTTGGTTAAATTCTGAAAGAGGTCATTTGCCCCCCCACAACCCACCCTTTTCGCCCTCCTAGCTCCCCTTCTGCCTGTACAGGTTTCTGGGTCTCTCAGCACAGCTCAGCCCTTCACCTCTTATTACCCACCCTCAAACCTCAAACAAGTGAAGTTCCTTTACTTCCCTGCTCAAGTTCCTATGCCTTCTGCAGTGCACCTTGGTCAGATAAGTGAGGAGGAAAACAGGATGATTGGACAAGTATTTCCTGTGTAAATGGTTAATAATCCTTACCTCTCTGAAGGGCAATTTGTATTTCCAAATGTGAGCATTCACGAGCTTTGAATGCTTTGAAGTGGGAATCCAGGCAGTCGGTGCTTCACTCTGCCTTGGAGATTCTACATCTTCCTCTTCTGAACCCACAGATTCTAGGGAAGTGCTGAGCCTAGGACAGGTTCCCTGAACACTCCACGAGACGGAAATGAGAGCCATGGTCCTATCTTGCTGCATGATAACTGTTTCCTAGAGCTAGGTAGCAGCTGCTGCCTCTGCCACAGTCCCCACCACTCCTTATTACTTCCCCGCCAATGACACTGATTGGGCCTTGTATCCAGCTCAAGGTCTGTCTGACTCCCCTAGATGTTTGTGACCTTTAGGCTGAAAAGACTCCCTTGGGTGGGGGGAGGAGACAGGTAAGGACCCTGCTTACAAGGGACCACTGATGCTCCATTCTGCCCACCTAAAGACAGGTGTATGGCCTTGGCTAGACTTTTTGTCTCTGTTTCATTTTTCTTTCTTTTTCTTTTTTCTTTTCCCTTTCTTTCTCTTTTTCTTTCTTTCTCTCTTTCTTCCTTCTCCTTCCTTTCTTCCTTTCTCTCTCTCTCTCCCTCTCTCTCTCTCTTCCTTCCCTCCTTCCTTCTTTCCTTCCTTCCTTCCTTCCTTCCTTCCTTCCTTCCTTCCTTCCTTTTTAACTGCCAGAGGGTGCATGCACAGAGAACTCGAAAGAGAGAGAGAGCAAGAGGACACCCCTCAATGGAGCATGGTCATGCCACAGTCCTTTTTTCTCCATTTCTTCATCTCATCAAGATTTGGGGCATACATGCACCCGTACCCACCATGTTTTTCAGGTTGCCAGGGCTGGGATTTGAATTGTGGTTGGCTGTGTGGGATCTGGTTCCCTATGTGCAAAGCTTAACCATTGTACTATGGTACTATGTGGCTGGTGTTTTAAAATGTTTACCATCTCTTGTGTGTGTGAGTGTGTGTGTGTGTGTGTGTGTGTGTGTGTGTGTGTGTGTGTGATGTATAAGATATACACAGAGGGGAACCAGCAGTTAGCGTAATGGCTATGTTGCTGGACTCCCATGTGGTCAATCGCGGTTCGCGTCCCGGACCTGGTGGCTTAAAACTCACGCCGGGGCGCGTGTGCGTGCGTACTCAAGATCCCGAGAGGAGAATGGAGGAGAAGGGATTGCGGCGTGACCATCCCCCCTGGGGGGTGATTTCTCGGTTTCTGTCTCTCTGTCTCTCTCTGTCTGTCTGGCGAGCGCACACACCCTATAGCGAAAACCTCTCCAAAAAAAAAAAAAATATATGTATATATATATATATATATATATATATATATATATACACACAGAGAATTATATAAATATAGCTATACAAGTTGAATTATTATAAAGTGACTTTGTGCATACATTTTCTTTGGGAATGCATTCAGGAGTAGGATGATCAGGACATGGGGTATTTTTTTTTTTTTTTTGAGAGATTTTCGCTATAGGGCGCGTGCGCTCGCCAGACAGACAGAGAGAGACATAGAGACAGAAAGCGAGAAGTCACCACCTGGGGGGATGGTCATGCCGCAATCCCTTCTCCTCCATTTTCCTCTCGGGATCTTGGGCATGCATGCACATGCGCCCGGCGTGAGTTTTAAGCCACCGGGTCTGGGACGCGAACCGTGATCGACTATGTGGGAGTCCAGCAACATAGCCATTACGCTAACTGCTGGTTCCCAGGGGTATGTGTTTTTGCCCAAATGCTATATACTGTCTTCCAAAGCAGTTGTACCAGTCCGCACTTCTACTAATCCGCCAGCACATCTTGAGAGTTTCCACAGTGCTGTATCCTTGCCAACACTTAGTATTTGTCAGCAATTTTAATTTTCACTCCTCTGGTGGGTCCTCTAGATGGAGGGATATCTTGGTGTAGTTTTAGTATGCATTTCCCTTGGGACCAGCAGTTGGCGTAATGGCTATGTCACTGGACTCCCATGTAGCCAACTGCCATTTGAATACCAGACCCAGTGGCTTAAACTCACACCGGGCATGTGTGCGTGTGTGCGTGCCCAAGATCCCGAAAGAATGGAGGAGAAGGGATTGTGGCATGGTCATCCCCCCTGAGAGGTGATTTTTCTCTTTCTGTCTCTCTGTTCTCTCTTTCTGGAGAGTGCACATGCCCTATAGCAAAAAACCTCTCAAAAAATGTATTTTTCTGACTAATAATGTGAATGAAGACATTTCTCTGTTTTCACTGGCCATTTAGTTCATCTCTTTTATGAGCTGCCAGTTCAAGTCACTCACCCTTAAACGCACTCTTTTTGTATCTGTGGAATTGGAGTGTCTCATGGTATCCAGTTGGGATCTTTTTTTTTTTTTTTTTTTTTTTTTTTGAGAGGTTTTCACTATAGGGCGTGTGCACTTGCCTGCCAGACAGAGAGAGACAGAAAGACAGAAAGCGAGAAATCACCCCCCAGGGGGGATGGTCATGCCGCAATCCCTTCTCCTCCATTCTCCTCTTGGGATCTTGGGCACGCACGCACACGCGCCGGGTGTGAGTTTTAAGCCACCAGGTCCGGGACACGAACCACGGTCGACTACGTGGGAGTCCAGTGACATAGCCATTACGCTAACTGCTGGTCCCCTCCAGTTGGGTTCTTTGACTCTTTTTCTAGTAATTTGAGAATTGCTACTTTGTTGGCCTTAGGGGGAGAGAATGAAGCAAATCTTAGAGAAAGAAGCAAGCGACATCTTTTTATGCCTGTTTTCACCTAGGTCAACTACAGACAAAGCATTGACAAGTTGAAGTATAGCTCTGTGACCAACACTCCACAGATTATTCAAGCCAAAATCAATGCCCAGCAACTAAGTCATGTAAGTGACCAACCTACCTTTGCCAAGCCAGATGTGGAGGTCTTGTGATTGCTTTGAGGCATCTGGACATCTGAGCCCCAAGGATTTGACTTTCATTCATGTTGACACATATCTTGTTACAGCCATGAAATGACCCTCTTTCTTTTAAAGTTGTTTTTTATGGAAAATTTCAAATATATTCAAAAGTAGAGAGGATAGCATCATGAATCTTCATGTACCCAACACCTAGCTTCAACAACTACCAACTCATGGCCAGTCTCACTTCATTTATATGCCCATTCACCTCCTCCCTCTTACACTTTTTAAAATAAAAACCCAGTTATTATAATGATATAATCTATAAATATTTCAGGATGATTCTTCAAAAGATTAAACAAGTTTAAAATATTTATACAACCTAAATATTTCACACCAAAACACTAACAGTAATTCTTAATAGCACCAGTGTCCAAGTTCAAGTTTAATTTTCAGTAACACTGCTTCTCTGATGATGCTGTATTATTCTATTCTGAATCATGTATCTGCTTGGCCCTTTTGTGTGTGTGACAATTTTATTTTCCAGTGTGGGCAGGCATTTGGTAATTTCTCATTGAGTGTTTGCCCCACATATAATCAAGATGTTCAGCACTGCAGCAAGTTAAAAAATTAAGTTTCATACTCTTACATGCTTGTAAGGGAGATAGTGAAGTGGTCACAGGGAACTTTCTTGCAAAATCACAAACTTAGAGTGTACCTATGAGCCTGTCTTACCTACCATTTGGCATCACCAGGCTATTAATTTAAAGCATTCACAGAATTGCAGACTTCCTTATAAAGTGCCTTTTCCAGAAACTTCTCAGCAATGGGTCTTCAGGCAAAAATAGAAAAGGGAGTATTCTCCCCAGAATTTATGTATTTTAAACCCCACAGGTGAATTACCGCGCTGACTACGAGAAGAACAAACTGAATTACACATTGCCCCAGGATGTGCCTCAGCTGGTAAAGGCCAAAACCAATGCCGAACTCTTCAGTGAGGTAAGCAGATGGAATGGTGAGAACGTGGTGGGGAGTGTGTGCAGATGTGAAGACAAAGGGACCAGAATGGCCCAATAGGTAGGGAGTATTCTGTCCCAATAGAGGCCTGTCAAAGGTAAAGTTGCCATCTCATGGTAGTAGTTCACTAGGGATAGATTGGTCATAGTGATCTCAGTCATTCCCACTATATGAGCACGTGTATACAATATGTGTGTGCACACATGCATTCATCTTCATTATTGTGGTAATGTCTAACTAGGAACTAGCCCTGGGGAGGAAATTTAAGGGAATTTTTTCCCCATTTATTTGTTTATTTTTAGTTAAAAAATAAGTTTTGCCAGAGAACACATGCGCTCACTGGAGCGAGGCAGAGAGAGAGGGGAAAGCAAGAAACCACCCCCCATGGTTCCCATGGGTTTCTAAACTTTCTCCTTTAAGGATTTTTGACACGCATACACATGCACCTGGCATGTATCTCAAGTTGCCAGATCTGGGACTTGAACTGATCCTACTGGTCAGCCATGTAGGATCCAGCCACCTTAACCACAAGTCCACAGGCAGGCCCCTATTTTGTGTTTTTCCAATTTTCCAGAGGGTGTGTACACCTGAGAGAGAGAAAGAGAGAGAGAGAAAGTGCCCCCACCACCAAGGGGGATGGCCATACCACAGTCCCTTCTCCTCTATTCTCCTTCTGGGATTTTGGGCACGCATGTACAAGAGGCACGTTTTTTTTATCAAGCCACTGCATCCAACACTCAAATCACACAGTAGGCCATGTAAGAGCCAGCTGCTCTAACTGCCGTGCCACTGGCTGGCCCTATTTTTGATTGAAATGTAATAATTGTACATATTTATGCTTTTTTCAGTATATGAACATACTGTGCAATGATCAAATCAGGGTTTTCAGTATCTCTATTATTTCAAATACTTATCATTATTTTGTGTTAGGAATATTCAAAATCCCATCTTTTAGCTATGTGGAAATACACAATAAGTTACTATTAACTGTAGTTACCCTGTTGTGCTATCCGACTTGAGAACTCAGTTCCTTTTAACTAAGTATAATTTTGTATTGTTAACCAGCATCTCTATGTCCTCTCCCAGGCCTATACCCTTCCAACCCCCACTATTCTACTCTGTTTCTGTAAGGTCAACATTTTAGTTTCCACATAGGAGTTACAACATGTGATTTTTCTTTTCCTAGCCTTGTTTATTTCACTCAGCATAGTGTCCTTCAGGATCATCTGTGATGCCTCTATTGACAGGACTTCATTCTTTTTGATGGCTTAATAGTATTCTACTGCATGTATATGTGTGGAATACTACATTTTCTTAATCCACTCATCTGTTGGTGGACACTTAGATTGATTCTGTATCTTGACTATTGTGAATAGAGCTACAGTAAACACGGGAGTGCAAATAGCTATTCAACAACTGAAGACTTTTAACTTTTGTAAAAAAATATTTATTTAATTTTATTTATTATTATTTTTGAGAGTTTTTTTTTGTTGTTGTTGTTATAGGATGTGTGCGCTTGCTGGAGAGACAGAGACTCAGAAATCAGGAAATAGCCATGTCATAATCTCTCCTCCTCCATTCTCATCTCAGGATTCTGGGCATGCATGCACATGTGCCTGGCCTGAGTTTGAAGTCACTGGGTTCAGGCCTCAAGCCACAATTGACCACATGGGAGTTAAGCACATCAACTGCCATGCCACCTGCTGGCCCCTATTATTATTTTTAAGTTTTCTATAGGGCATGTGCACTTACCAGAAAGAGACACAGAGAGAGAGGGAAACTGAGGAAGCAAGCAGCCAGTCCAGGACTTGAACTGCTGTCTGCCATGTGGGAGTCCAGTGCCCTAACCATCATGCCATGGGCTGGCCATGACATAACTTTTAAAAGGCACAGTCTTAATCATCAGATTCTTCCTAGAGTCACATGTAAACTGTGATTAGCCTTCTTATTCTTCATGGGATTTGTAGGGCAAGAGGGAAAAAAGAAAGACAAAATTAACATTTTTGGGATACTTTGTCTATACTGGGATAGGCACTTTATATGGAATTACCAGAATCCCTGTGAAGTGTTGTAGGAATAGTTAGTGGCATTGGCTTTGGTATCAGATACACCTGGATTCAGATTTAGCATTGCTGCTTTTAACCTGTGTGACCCTATGTGAGTGTGCATGTCTCTGAACCTTGCAGGTCTAATGAGAAGGTGCATAATTAATGAGTAGAAAGCATGTAGGAAAGAGCTAATATAGCAGCTGTTATTACCATGGCAATAGCAATACCTTACATCTGGGATACTTCACCAGTTTAGGATCTGTTTCCATGTACCACATACAATTTACTCTCACGACAACCCTAAGAAAGAGAATATGATTTTTTTTTTTAAAAAAATGGTAAACTGAGGCCGAAAGAAATAATTGTCCAAGGTCACACAATCAGGGAACGACAGAGCTCGGAGGAGCACATGGGTCTTCTCCTGTCCTCCGTGTGGCTCTGTGGCTAAGAAGGCAGTTGATTGTGTTAATAATTACTGTTACCATTTTGATAATGACAGCCGTGGCTCTAGTCTGTAACTTGATGGAGAAACCAACTTTGCTTGAAAAAACTTTTCAACTTTTGACAGGAATATGGGTAGAGCTCTTACTGGAATATCTGTGTTTTTGTTTGTCAGGTTAAATACAAAGAAGGCTGGGAGAAGACAAAGGGGAAAGGATTTGAGATGAAGCTGGATGCCATGTCTTTGCTGGCCGCCAAAGCCTCCGGGGAGCTTGCTAGCAATGTAGGTTTTCTCTCATTAACTCCAAATGCATGAGAAATGGTTCCAATAAAATGTCAGTGGTCCTGCAGAAAAAAATAATGACTGTTAACATTGTAAACATTGCAATACTTTAATCTTCTTCTGGATTCGTGAAAGACGGAGAGGTGTTTTTTTTTCTTTTTTCAGAATTGTTCCCTTTGCACTTGTTAAAACCAGGGCCTCTTAGATGGCAAAGTTTCTCTCTCACTCACAGTAGACTTTCTTCTTTCTCTCAAGATTAAATACAAAGAAGAATATGAGAAAACAAAAGGCAAAGCCATGGGAACCACCGACTCCAGGCTTCTGCACTCCCTGCAGGTTGCCAAGATGAGCAGCGAGGTAAACGCTTTTTCTACCTCCCAGCCCCACACTTAAGAGTTGTGTTACTTTGAAAGTTTTTCCTGGGCCTATTTCACCTGGGACTGTTGCCTTTTCATTGACTTCCACCTGCAACTCTTTTCTTTCCTGGCTCGTGTAAGAAAGTTTGTTCAATTTCTTTGTTTTGCCAAAGTGTACTGTTCTATAAAAGTAGATAAGGAGTGTAGCCCTAAGGGTGACAGCATCTACTGATCAAAGGAAAGAGGTATTCGGCTGCATTTATACATGCCACAGATGTTTACCCAGCGAAGACGATGGGCAAGTTACTGTGACACACTGTGCCTGAATAAAGGACAACATATTGCAAGTTCCTCCCTCATGGACTCTCGTGGGAGAGTTGGGCAGTAACCCTCCTGTGTATAGCTGCCTGTCCTGGATGAATCCTGTGGTCATAAACACACATGGTTTTCAGAATGTTTCACAAACAGCTGGGGCATCTCAGGCTGTATCCAATCAGAATGATGCTGCTTGAAACGACTGTAATGGCTAGAGATTAACCTTGGCAAATGTCCCTTTGGGGAAGGAGAGTTCTGCTAGAAGGGCCAGACCTGGTTTCTAATCAAATCTTTCCTGCCAATGCTGAAGAGGCAAAAATGACAAACGAGCATGGAGTTTCTGCTTTATGATCACTTGCTCCAAGTCGTGAAGCCAGTTTATGCTTCTCTGATGGTGCAATTGGATATAATTACGTGGTGAGCGATTAAGGAGCCATGGCTTGAATAGCATAAGAGAGCTGGCATCTGGTTCACCATTTTGGATGTATATACAGAACAAGCCCTATGAAGTGGAGAGTCGTGCAACATGAAGAGGCATTGAGAATTTGGTTTCAGTTCAGACAGAGAACACATTGGTAGTTCGTATTTACAGTTGGAACAATTGGGGACCAAAAAAATTGTGTCTTGGCCAAAGTCATATGGGGATCGGTGGCACTTTAATTACCTGGTGTCACACTCCTCCTCTGGTAGCACTCTCCTGTCCTGACCACCATAACATCGTTACCACTACCGTCATCTCTGCCATCGCGATCGCCATCACCTTCACCATTGTTGCTGCCATCGTCACCACCACCATTATTACCACATCATTACACCGTCATCACCATTAAACCATCATCACTGTCATTCTCCTTGTTAACATTTATCAGGTGTTTGTTATGTGACAGTCTCGGAACTAAGCATGGTTCAGCTATCATTTTATTTATTTATCACAGCAGTTCCGTTCCTCCCCCTAAAAGAAACCAAACCTTTAGGGAGGTGATGTAAGTTTCCAGAAGTCACTCAGCTGGTAAATGGAAGTTCAGGTTTGAAATCAGGCTCGTCTATCTCTGAAGCTTAGGCTTTATTATTCTACCTCTTAAAGCTTCTATAGAAACCATGATAGTGTGCTGCCCTGAAGTTACCTAGTAAAAAGATTGGCAAGAGACAGTTCTCTCAGAGTCAAAGTAGTATGGAATCTCAGCTCCTCAGCGCTCCTGCCTTACAGAGCTGGGAATTGGGTCACACATTTCTGACAGACCAGTGGCATTGCCCAGAGTCTCAATTCTTCAAGAAAGCCTGGAAATCTTGAGGGACCAGCAGTTGGCATAATGGCTGTTGCTGGACTCCCATGTAGTCGACTGCGGTTTGAGTCCCAGACCTGGTGGCTTATACTCACGCCGGGTACGTGTGTGTGCATGCCCAAGATCCCAAGAGGAGAATGGAGGAGAAGGGATTGAGGCATGGCCATTCCCCCCTGGGGATGATTTCTCGCTTTCTGTCTCTCTGTCTCTCTCTCTCTGTCTTTCTGGCAAGCACACATGCCCTATAGCAAAAACCTCAAAAAAAAAAAAGTAAATAAAGTCTGGGAATCTTTCTGCACTTGCCTATCACTCCTGCAAAGGCAGGCTTCAACTAATGGCCTTGTTCTGATATATTCAAGGTTGAATACAAGAAAGGCTTTGAAGAGAGCAAGACCCACTTTCACCTGCCTATGGATATGGTAAACATCCGGCACGCTAAGAAGGCCCAAGCTCTTGCCAGTGACCTAGACTACAGGAAGAAGCTGCATGAATACACAGTGCTACCTGAAGACATGAAGACTCGTTGGGCCAAGCAAGCCTACGGACTCCAGAGTGAGGTGAGCACTCACCATCAGTCCTCCCCGTGCATCTTTTGCAATCAGACAGACTTTCAGACTGATTTCGAACCTGTGCTGAATGTATTGCATAACTCGGGACTAGGAGGACCTGGTGGAGATGCGATGGACCCAGGGAGAACAGAGGGGAAGCAGAGGTATAGTGGAGACAATAGAGACTAGAGGATAGAGGATGGGGTCTCAGAGCTATTGTAAAAGTCAAGATGTGTTGGTAATGGGTGTGAGCAAAGTGGAGGTGAAAGTTGCAAGTGATAAATAAATCTTGGAAACTTGGCAGGTTGGCAAAGAAAGCCCTCAGCCAAAAAATACGAGAAATGCTCCTTTTACGTGAAACATGCTGTTTTCATTACTAGGTGGGCCTAGGGGCCTCACTTCTCAAGAAGAGATCTGCCTGTCTATAATTGGGGAAGGAGTAATTCTTCTTGGGAGAAACATGCAGGGTCCAATTTTCCGAACTATCTCATCAACTTTTGGTCCTACCTGCACCCATGTGTCTGATGAGCACTTGATAATTCTTCTCTTGCAGCTGCAGTACAAGGCTGACCTGGCATGGATGAAGGGAGTTGGGTGGCTGACCGAGGGGAGTCTCAATTTGGAACAAGCCAAGAAGGCTGGACAGCTGGTTAGCGAGGTAACGTGAGCTTAGGCCCATGGTCTCCAATAGTGCTTAGCCCCTGAGTCACGGAGCGTGATCTTTTCCTCTATTCCTCCTCTCCACTCCCAAAATTATTTTGGCTATGATTCAAAGGGACATAACTCTGTTTTGCTCCTGTGGCATACCCTGAACTAACTGTCCCACCCTTAAACTTCCTGAGGAGGCATTTTGTTTTAAGAAACCTACCAATTTAAGTAGCAATTGCATCCTCAACATAATTTGGTTGAGAATGGTTGTAATTTGCAACACATGGGGAAAAATGTATTTTTGTGTGCAGAATGTGTGATTCCTTCTGAATCTAAGTCCGCAGTCTGACATCTGGAGGTCAGCATGCTCGTTATGCCTGTGCCTGAGACTCACTGCCGACTTGAGGCAAAGTCACCCAACCTTCCTGATCCTCTTCCCCTGTAGAGAAGTAAGAAGGTTGGATAGGTCCCTGCAGCTCCAAGTCTGTGCTTTAACCATGTAAAGCTGACTTTGGCAGTGGGCAGAAGAGGACTTTTGAAGGACATTTTGTTTGGAAGTGTGGGCTATTTCAGGAACTGTGTTTGGGATCTTCAAAGGGGATTCTTGTTTCAGGGCCAGGAAGGCTGAGTCGGCATATCTTTTGCAAATGAGAATAATAGCTGCCATTTATGGACTGATAATAACTCTTCAATGTTTGATCATTGGTGTAATTTATCTACCACTTAGAGGGTGTTACATGTATTACTATTTATAGGTCATAATAGCCCTAGGTGAGTAGACACTATAATTATTCTATTACTATTTCCATATATTTTTGGTTTGTTTTAGAGAGAGATTTTTTGCTGTATGGTGTGCGTGCTTGCCAGAAAGACAGAAACAGAGAAAGAGAAAGTGAGAAATCACCCCCCCAGGGGGACGGCCTCATTGCAATCCCTTCTCCATTCTCCCCTCAGGATTTTGGACACACATGCACACATGCACACATGCCTGGCGTGAGTTTCAAGCCTCTGGGTCTCGAACTCAAACCTCAGTTGGCCATGTGGGAGTCCAGTGCCTTAATCACTATGCCACCTGCTGCCCCTTAATATTTCCATTTTACAAAAGAGAAAAATGAGACTTACACTTCAAGTAAGAAGCAGAGTTGGGATTTATAACCAGTGAATATAATCCAATGCCTCAACTTTTTCTTAAGTTTATTTATTTCCTCCATAAAAGAGAGAGAGAATGAGAGAGAGAGAGAGAGAAGCACTCTCTAAAGGGTGTTCATGCTGCAGTCGACCCTCAGCCCTAGCCAGCCAGGACCACAGGTAGCACACACATGTGCCCAGCATGTACAGGGAGACCTCAGGACATAAACCTGGCACCTTCCCACATGGGTCACCCTCGAAGAGTATTGCACTTTACTTCCGTACCACTGACCAGCTGCTACCTAGTTTCTCTGAGACCAACTGAAATTCAGTGGAACAACCAGTCTCATGTGCCTTAACAAGGGGTGCAGTTGTGAGAATGGGTACTCAATCAGTGAGCTGGGACTTCAGCCTCAGACTGTCTGTCTCACTTCTGTGTTGCCTATTCATTTTAAGCAAGATCCAGGAGGACATCACACCCTTCACGTTTGTTATATCCTTGTTGCACTCTGTACAGAGTAAATTCTTGGTTCCTCGGTAAGCACTTACGATTTAACCAATGCAGAATCTGGAGTGACTGGGAATTTTCAACAAAGAAAGGGCAATGTGACTTCCTTCAATTATGTGGTTGAGAAATGTTCCCATTAGAAACAATGGAACTAGACAGGAAAACTAAAAATCCCTTTAGAATATTTTCTCTGGAATTTTTTTTTTTCCTTAAGGGTGGATACATGGAGTTCCTGATGTCCCAGTTGCTCTTTGGGGTTCAGTTGGTATCTATAACCTTCTGCTGATGGGTCTGCAACTTTAGTCAGAATGAGGCTGTGAGCTCATCTCTGATGTCTCCATGAAGTGGAGCTTTTGCTTCAATGAACCGTCCTTAGTGGCCACCTTTCCCATCGACTTTGGCAACTCCAATGGAAAAGCCAGAGGAGCTAATCTTCAGGAAAGACAAGAAGTCCCTGTGGGTAGACAGAATTAGCTCATCTGAAAATTTGCCAATTAACTTGTGTCTGAGACAGGGACACTATGAGGACAAGACCTGAGGAATCTGGAAAATAAGAAACCATAAATGTGAATACCCCCTGACTGCCAGCCTTGTGTTTGTGGCTCCTGGTGTTCCTTCTTTCCTAACGCTGATGCTTCCTCAATACTCATGATAGCACCACAGATCATGGAGAAGGCTGTGGACTAAACATCTGTGCCAAGGACTTGATTTACACATACAGCAACTCAGAGTGAGGTGGCTTCTGTTGCCATCCCCACTGTGCAGTTGGAGCGTGGGTGGCTCAGGTCCATTAAGTGATGTGCCAATGTCATGAAGCTGGGAAGAGGTGGAGGAGAGATGTCAACCTTGGTCTCATGACTTCAAGGTCCAAGTTTTCTCCACCTCACTCTCATCTGTCAGACCTAGATTTATAAAATGGATACATCCCAGAGCACATGGTGAAATTTAGGATTGGCGAAGGGGGAGAAATTAAAATTCTCATTCAATAATAGCAATTAAATTGAGCTCACCAGAGCCAGCTGTGTTGGAACTATGTGCTTCTGTTTAAACTGCAGGACCAGCTGGAACCTACCCGCCAAGGAAATGCTTGGCCTGTAGAAAGTGTGAGTGTACACGTACATATATACGGTGGTAAAGGGCAGCCCGGTCCTAATGCTGTGGAGTCCCTTTTCTTTGTTAACAGAAAAACTACCGGCAGAGAGTTGACGAGATGAAGTTCACCAGTGTGGTTGACAGCTCCCAGATGGAACATGCCAAGAAGAGCCAGGAGCTTCAGAGTGACGTGAGTCCTGGGCTGCCCTTTCTCCACCCAAATGCTGTGTCATGGGCTTGGGAACCTCTGGGGACAACAGCAGGTGCTGCCCAGGCACGATCCAGGAACCAAAGAGCCTTCCCCTTAAATAGGCTGGGCCCAGTTTTCCACAGGCTATGAGGCTGTCTGGGAATAGGACACCACACCTCTCTGCTCCCGCAACTACACTTCACCCCCAGTAGTTAGAAACAGACAAAGGACTGACTTTATTATTTTTCTGCTTTGGGTATTTCTGCTAGTTCCTTCTTTTTTCTTTCTCCTTCTCCTATATCCCATAAAAGACTATAATTCTGGAGCCAGTAGAGAATTGTATTAGAGAAGGACAGCATGTATGTGTGTGGCATGTGCACTTGAACTCAAATATGGGGTGCAGAATAATGAGGCCTCCCATGTAAGGAATCTTCAGAAAGTTCACGGAAAAGGCATACTGGAAAAAATCAATGTGGAGGGACCAGCAGTTAGCGTAATGGCTATGTCGCTGGACTCCCACGTAGTCGACCGCGGTTCGAGTCCCGGACCCAGTGGCTTAAACTCACGCCGGGTGCGTGTGCATGCGTGCCCAAGATCCCAAGAGGAGAATGGAGGAGAAGGGATTGCGGCGTGGCCATCCCCCCTGGGGGGTGATTTCCTGCTTTCTGTCTCTCTGTCTCTCTCTGCCTGTCTGGCGAGCGCACGCGCCCTATAGCGAAAACCTCTCCAAAAAAAAAAAAATCAATGTGGATTTCAAATGTTTGCACCAAAATAACTCATACTTTAATTCCATTTGGGGGTGAACTTTCTAAAGTTCCCTTGTGAATTATTTACAGTTAGTGTTCAACAATGGCCAGGTGCAAATATTGCTGCAATCTGGTTAGGACCCTTCTAACCTCCCTTCTTAAAGGTCCAGTGACACCTGCAAGAGAGATGTTTGCTCCATGTTTCTCAGATCACAGATCACTTTCCTGGTATCAGGACCCAAGAAAGCATGCAGGTCAATTATGGAGGTGCAGGAGGCAGAGTAGGGTTATTTTTCCTACTGGGGAGTTGGGCTGATCTGCACCTGTGGTGGGAAGTTTTTATGGCTGTGGACAGTATAGATGGCAACAAGTTAGGGAGGTAAGTGGCATTTCAAGGGAAAGGTGTGAAAATTGAAACCTTAGAGGGGTTTTAGGTTGGTGTCTGACCTCCATCCTCATTTCCTATGTTCTTTGATTTTCTTTTTTTTTTTTTTTTTTTTCGAGAGAGATTTTTGCTATAGGGCTCATGCGCTTGCTGGAGAAACAGAAAGCAAGAAATCACCTCCCAGAGCGGATGGCCACACTGCAGTCCCTTCTCCTCCATTCTCCTTTCGGGATTTTGGGCATGCATGCACACACACCCAGTGTGAGTTTTAGGGCACAGGGTCAGGGACTCAAACTGTGATCAACTACACGCAAGTCCAATGATGCAACCATTACACCATGTACTGGTCCCTCATTTCCTGTATTTTGCCACCATCTGGTCTGGTGGATTTGGTAATAGATTTCCCATGAAAGCCAGAGAAATGCCGAGCAGACATAGAGATGCCATGAGGGAATCCACCTGACCCACTTGGCCCAGCGCCTTCCCCCAACTCAGCGCCTGCCCCTGACTCAGCGCCTTCCCCCAACAGGTGGCCTACAAGGCAGGCAACGAGCAGTCGGTCCATCAGTACACCATCAGCAAAGATGAGCCTCTCTTCGTTCGGGCCCGAGCCAATGCTGCACATCTCAGTGAGGTACAGCAAGTGGGGGTGGGCAGCCATGGACTCTGCTTCCTGTGGAAATAGCCACCCGGTCACCAGAATCCGCCAGCCACATGGGTAGAGTGTCTGTCCACTGAGGTTATAAACATCTGTTCCTTCAAACTGTAGCTCACCCAGTGGCTCTGGTTCCTGATCGGTGTTTTAGGGAGAAGAGAGAACAACCTTCCATAGAAATGAACTGGAAGAGGACTTGAACCTCCGAATATATCATGGAGTAGGAACAGTGCTGATTCCAGGGGTCAGAGATTTAACAGCATATGAGTAGTGGCAGAGAGGACTAAGAGCTCAGATGTTAGTTTCCTACTGCCCGGGTTTGATCCTTGGTCCTGCCATTCACTAGGTGTGTGATCTTGGGCACATTCTTTACTCTCAGTTGTCCTGTTGGATGAGTGAGGCTAGTACTAGTCCCTTCCTCACTGGATGCTCGTGAGGCTTCCGTGAGCTAATACTTAGGAAGCCCATGGAAGAGCATGCACAGTGGGCCTGGAAGTATGCATACTCCCAATGTCCTCCCCCTTTCTGTGCTGTCTAAGAGAGGCCTTTCTTAGCTTTCCCTGCTCAACCTCCAGGGCTTTGGGGTCTGATCTGAATAATCCACGGAGAGGAGGGACCAGCAGTTAGCGTAATGGCTATGTCGCTGGACTCCCACGTAGTCGACCGCGGTTCGAGTCCCGGACCCGGCGGCTTAAACTCACGCCGGGCGCGTGTGCGTGCGTGCCCAAGATCCCGAGAGGAGAATGGAGGAGAAGGGATTGCGGCGTGGCCATCCCCCCTGGGGGGTGATTTCCTGCTTTCTGTCTCTCTGTCTCTCTCTGTCTGTCTGGCGAGCGCACGCGCCCTATAGCAAAAACCTCTCCAAAAAAAGAAAAAAAAAAAAATAATAATCCACGGAGAGGAGAACTGGAAGGAGAAACAGAGGCTAAATTGATTCATACACTAAAAGGGAGAAGAACCTTCCAGAAAAAAGACCTTGAAATCTGGAGAAGGGGAAGGAGAGAAAAGGGGAGGAAGAGAGAAAATACCCAAGTGGATTAGAAGTTGGGGGGTAGGAAAGAAAAATGGGTGTAATTGGGGCCACTGCTGTCTGGGTGGGATGTGTGGACAGAGATGGAGAACAGACTTTTCTGAAATGCTGCCGTGTTGTGTGATGTTATTCCACCTTTCATGTCTCTGAGACCTTCATGTATTTTTCAATGTCTCTGGAGTTGAATTTCTGCTTCATTTGACTAAAGCCTTATGGGCCAAGAGGCTATAAGGTAGGAGCCAGAAGGTCTGGTTATGTCCAGATTGCATGGTTCCTATGACTCTCAGGGCTGCTATGGAAGGATGTAATTGGTATTTTCTTCCTGAAAAGTCATTACTGAGTCTAAAGAAACCCCCTCTCACATGAGGATAATTTCTTCTCTCCTAAATCCCCTTAGAAACACTACAAGAGCAGCTGGGAAAGCCAGAAAGCGAAAGGTTTTGAGCTACGTCTTGACTCAATGACTTTCCTGGCAGCCAAAGCCAAGAGGGACCTGGCTAGCGAGGTGAGTCAGTCCCCGGTGTGTACAAGAGACCTCAAATTCCTACTGGTTTACATCAGAGGGAGAGTGTCAGGGTGGTTGGGCAGGTTTTTAATCTCTTTGAACCGCAGGATTCTTATCTGTAAAATAGGAATAAGAAAAATCATCTCATGAACCAGTAGGTGGCGTGGAGGTTAAAGTGCTGGATTCCACATGGCTGATTGTGCAATTCGAGTACTGGACCTGTGCGACTTGAAAATCAGGCTGGGCACGTGTGCATACGAAACCAAAATCCTAAGAGGAGACTGAAGAAGAAGGGATTGTGGCATAGTCGTCCCCCCTAGGCGTCATTTCTCACTTTCCCTTCTCTCTCTCTCTCACTCTCTCTGGCAAGTGCATGTACCCTATAGCAAAAATAAATAAATAATTTAAAAAATGAAAAATAAAACTGACAAAAGAGAAAGAAAGATAAGGAAAATCATCTCACAATGAAATAATCTTGTCAGTGCTTAACACATTGCTTGCCACACATGGGTTTTCAGTGAGCGGTAACTGTTACTGGTCGTAGTAATAACCTGAGTTCCTCACTTTATAGAAAACCGATATCCAGAGATAGTCCCTGGCTTTCTGAAGATGTTATGCCCAGTTACCGGTTAAGAGGATAGGCTCTGCTGACAGATAGGCCTTAGATGACACCCGTCTCTATCACCTGCTACTGCTGTCACTGCTAGGGTAGTGGTAAATTGGTAATTGCAAAATGATTATGAAGAAATGGAAGAATTGATATATATTAAGGTGTTTGTTTGTTTGTTTGGTCTCATGCTTTCTATCACAAGTCTAATGTAAGATAAGGAGCTTGGGCCAGAATGCAAGTCCAACTCTATATTTTTTCATCGAGAAGGTTTTACTGTGAAAAACAAAACAAAATAAAACAAAAACAGAAACCAAAAACAGTCAGCAGAATCAAACAGTGGCTTAGTGATGTCATCGTTTTGTATTTAATTATTCTCACTCAAGGTCTGATATTGTTATCAACTGGTAACATTTACAAACCAGCCGTGGTCTGTGGAGGCTCTTTGAGGGGCACAGGTTTTATCCCCTGCCTGACCTATAGTAAGTGTTCAGTAAATGGTGGCAGAAATTGGAGGAGTCTGCCCGCCTCCAACGAGTCAACCCACCCCTGCCGAGACTGGACCCCGGCAAGAAATAAAAGTAGAGCCCAGGTCTCCTAACAGACTTAGTAATGATAATATTGAAAACAGTTCCACAAAATTGTATCACTTTATAGTCTTCAAAGAATTTCCATATTTGTTCTTTCTTCTGGCCCTCTATTGGCCAAGTGTTTTATTTTTTTCTCCAAGCAACATGCTCCCTTATATTCCCCACATTAGTAAATATTAGCATGTACGCTAATTCTTTCATTTGAACTTCTTTCTTTTTTGAATGTGTATTATTTTTAGATAGGGCTTTGCTATATCACAAGCCTCCTGTCTCAGTCTCTTGAGTAGCTAGGACTAAGGCATGCAGCATGGCATCTGACCTTGCAGGGTGACCTGGGAATCGAACCTGAGCCTTCCATATGGCTTCAGCCCACCCAAGAGTCCAGTATGTACTACCTTGAACAGACCTTGAACTCCTTTCTTTGTTTTTTTTTTTCAAGAATTTTAAGTTTGCTATAGAGTATGTCTACTCACTGGAGAGACAGAGACAGACAGACAGAAAGCAAGAAATCACCCCCGTCAGGAGGATGGCCATGCCACAATTCCTTCTCCTCCATTCTCCTCTCAGGATTTTGGGCATGCATACACACACACACGCCTGGTGTGAGTTTCAAACCCCTGGGCCCGGGACTGGTCGGCCACATGGGAGTCCAGCACTTTAACCACTACATCACCTGCTGGCCCCTGGAACTTCTTTCTTAATCAGCATTTGCAGTTTGGATATTCTGTATCTTTCTCATTTCTTGAGTACTTCTTATTTATAATGCTCTCACTGTTACCAAGAGAGACTATACAGTAACTTTCATGGAAAACAACAGGTCACTTAAAAATAAATCCAGAAAGAGCAATCTCAAATAGTTAGAGAAAAGAAGAAATTTCACTGGAAAATTAGTAGAGGATTTTGCTGTAGTTGTGCATTCAGTTTAGCTCTGAGCTTTCTGATAGCCAAGGCAGAAAGGCAAATAATAGGTCGTAGTATTTTATTTCACTGTTTAATGAAAAGAAATATGTCAGTCGTTCAAAGGAGATGAACTTTTTTATGACTCTGATAGGATTCTGCTGAGTGTTTAACTCCCGTGCTGTGGTGTGAAGCTTAACAACTGCTTCAGGAGAATCTCACATATCCCTGCTCTGTCCCTTTTATTTAGGTGAAGTACAAGGAAGATTACGAGAGGTCCAAAGGGAAGCTTATTGGGGCAAAGGGCGTCCAGGGTGATTCGCAAATGAGCCACTCTCTGCAAATGTCCAAGCTGCAGAGTGAACTGGAGTATAAGAAGGGATTCGAGGACACCAAATCCCAGTGCCATGTCTCCCTGGACATGATCCACCTCGTGCACGCTCGCAAGGCTCAACATTTAGCCACAGACATCGGCTACAAGACGGCATCACGTCACTTTACAGCTTTGCCCACAGACATGAAGGTGGAATGGGCCAAGAAGGCGTATGGCTTACAGAGTGATGTAAGTTGTGTGTGTGGGTCTGTGTGTATGTGTGTACTAATGCTGGCGTGAGTGTTTCCCAAACACCAGTTTATGCTTATGGGATACCTGTTTCTGGACTCATAAGTGGAAACACTTCAGCTTTCTTTCTTTCTTTTGCTTTTTTAAGAGAGATATTTCCTATAGGGCATATGCACTCACTGGAGAGACAGAGAGACAGAAAGCGAGAAATCACCCCCTAGGGAGGATGGCCATGACACAATCCCTTCTCCACTCTTCTGTCAGGATTTTGGGCACACATGTACACGCACCCAGTGTGAATTTCAAGCTGCTGGGTCTTGGACTCAAACTGCAGTTGACTACTTGGGAGTCCAGCAACGTAATGATTACGCCATCTGCTGGTTCTAAAGCTTTAGCTTTCTAGTGACTTAACTGTCATTCGAATTATGCCCATTTAAAAATCTGAACCAATAAACAGAAAATCATAGAGTCACTTTCTTCTTGGATTCTAAGCTATGGGTGTTTCCTGGTTTCTTTTTATTGCCGGGGGAAATGTATTTGTGACACTGTTAGCTATGACCTGCTTTGGAATGGTGTCACTGGTAACTCACTGCAGCTCTAGCAGTCCCCATTTTTGGAATGAGCTGCTTGCAATCTTTTTTTTTTTTCTTTTTTCTTTTTTTGGAGAGGTTTTTGCTATAGGGTGCGTGCACTCATCAGACAGACAGAGAGAGACAGAGAGACAGAAAGCGAGAAATCACCCCCCAGGGGGGATGGCCATGCCACAATCCCTTCTCCTCCATTCTCCTCTCAGGATCTTGGGCATGCACGCACACGCGCCCGGCGTGAGTTTTAAGCCACCGGGTCCGGGACTCGAACCGTGGTCGACTCATGGGACTTCAGTGACATAGCCATTACACTAACTGCTGGTCCCCACTTGCTAATCTTTAACAGGACTTCCCCTTCCTGCTTCCAGTCCCTAGCTGGTTCCATTTCTTTCTGTCTTCAGATGACTTGCACAAGAATACAGGTGAACTGGGACCAGCAGTTGGCATAATGGCTATGTCGCTGGACTCCCATGTAGCCGACCATGGTTCGAGTCCTGGACCTTGTGGCTTAAATTCACGCTGGGTGCATGTGCGTGCGTGTCCAAGATCCTGAGAGGAGAATGGAGGAGAAGGGATTGTGGCGTGGCCATCCCCCCTGGGGGGTGATTTCTCGCTTTCTGTCTCTTTGTCTCTCTGTTTTTCTGGTGAGTGCACACACCCTATAGCAAAAACATCTAAAAAAAAAAAGAATACAGGTGAATTGAAAGGGCAGTTTTAGCTGCAGCCAGATTGCTGCACATCTGTGTGTGTGTGTGTGTGTGTGTGTGTGTGTGTGTGTGCGTGTGTGGACATACCCTTTCTGGTAGAGCTATTTCATGCTAGATAGATAGAAGTTCAGGCTAGTTTTAGAGAAGTACCCATTTAAATGGCTTTCCATTAAAACTGTCATTCAATGGCAAGTAAAGAAATGAGAAATACCTGCCTGCCCCCCATGGAGGTGTGTAGGAAGGAATTGGCACCGCGGGAAGCCTCGGATGTCTTGTGAAATTCCCTCGAATGGCTCCCACCTGGGTGCTGTTGTGAATTCTCATTTTCTTCTCCCCTGCATGTCATTTTAAACAAGGAAACTGGTAATGCAGACAATGCGGATGCGCTTCTTTCCACCAGTCCGTAATGAGGGCCAAGGTTGATTTGGCCCCCCCCCTTCTCCACCTCCAGTAATGTTAGGTGGGGCCTAAAGCCACCATCTGCGGGGTGGGCTCCAATTAAAGGGGAAATTAATTTACATCTCGGAGCCCTACCTGTGACTGTGCAGAAATGGATAAGACAAAAGTGGCATCTAATTTGACTCAGCTGGCATCCAGGCTGCGTCGGGAGCCGTTAATAGCCCTTTAAATGTCTGTGCACCAACAATGGCC
Source organism: Tupaia tana (assembly GCA_026018925.1). Taxonomy (NCBI): domain Eukaryota; kingdom Metazoa; phylum Chordata; class Mammalia; order Scandentia; family Tupaiidae; genus Tupaia; species Tupaia tana. The sequence continues at coordinate 24,018,218 of JAKSZU010000010.1, read as the reverse complement.
TGCCTTTTTTTTTTCCTTCTCCTTTGTCAGAACCAATACAGGGCAGATGTGAAGTGGATGAAAGGCACGGGCTGGGTCGCCACCGGGTCATTAAATGTGGAGCAGGCGAAGAAGGCAGGAGAACTCATTAGCGAGGTGAGATTTCCTGACAGCGTGTAACAGGCCTGGCTGCATTAGGCGTGCGGCGTTTCTGTATAAAATTAAAATAATTTCCACTCAAAAGGCAAAGAAAAAGGCAAAGCCACATGAAAGGCCTCAAAACCCAGACTAGGGCTGGTAATTAGAGGGAAACCACATACCAAACACACACCAGTAGGGGCCCATAGAGCCCTGGCAAAAACAAAGTGGGTGACAAATGATATTATGAATAATAATGACAATCAAACGGAGCTCAATTGCTACCCACCAACTTACCTTTTTAATGAAGCAACACAGGAGAGATGATGAAAAGCTACATTTATTGCGCCCAGAAAGCTCTTTTGTGACTGTGTGCGCATTTTCTCCCTCTCTCTTTCTGCCACAGTGTAAATAGTTTTTGAATATTCACGTAGTGTCCAACATATGAGAAGTTTCTCTCTGGTGGGGGTGAGGGAGAAGGTGTCACACATCTGTAAATCTCACCCCTGCCCACTTTCAGTCACCCAGGCTGGACCCTACCATATCACTGCTTGTAAAGAGAGGTGTTTCTTTATATTTGGGAACAATATTATTGAGCAGCCCTTTTACTGACGGGCTGAGAGTTTGTCACCTCAGCGCTGTGGATATTATGATAATTCTGTTGGGAACTGCCCTATGCCTTGCCGGTGTTTAGCAGCCTCCCTGGTCTCTACCCTCTACTTGCCACCACTGTCCTCTGACCAGTTGCGACAACCAAAATGGTCAAAGACATCGCCAAACATCCTTTAGGGGGCAGAATTGTCCCCAGTGGAGAGCCACTAGAACAGGCACACCAGGGAGTTGTCCTTGGCAAACACCCACACAGCTGCCGAACACCATCAGACAGCTTCAGTCCGCCTCGCTTTGTGTCTGCTTGGGGAGGGACTTGCTCAGAAGGCATCTGAGCATTTGTTCTGTTGCCTTCTCAGTATCCTGCCCTTTCTGGACTTTTCTGGGAGAAGAGACGACTATAATGGCTGTAGCCCACAAGACTTTAGCTTTGGCAGGGACCTTCCTGGGACCTTGTTTTCAAGAGACTTTCTTACTGAACATATGAAGGCCTCCAAAAATGTCATGGAAATGTATATTAGGAAAACAGCATGTATTGATTTAACATTTTTTTGCACCAAAATAAACTCTTACTTTGATTCCATTTTCCATGAACTGTTTGAGGTTCCATTTTCCATGAACCTGTCTTGTTTTTTCAAACCACCTGCCTAGCATTGATATTTTCACAGCGTTGAGCATTCAAATTACCGGATACATTGCGGAATTGATATTAAAGTGACCTCACTTAGATTGGCCTAATTTTTCAGGACCTTGGCCAGCACCCAAGGTTTGGGCGAAAGACCCTGTGAAATCAGTAGGAATGGTACTACACTAAGTTATCTAGTCTAATTAAGAAGAAACCCCCTTAGGAGGAGGAACATGAGAACCGGACAGGGACAAACATTTAGGTTTGAGAACTTCTTATCCCGGACTCTCAATACTGGGCCTGCTCATAAGAGGACATGAAGAACATACACCATTATGTGCGTAACTTAGAACTGGAGGTGATTCCTTCATGTGGCAGCCATGCTCTTTTGGGAACCATTTACTCCATGGTGGTCTTGCTTTGGCACCTCATTTTGCAAACTTTCAAGAAATTTGCTTATCATCCTTGATGTCTTGGCCTCATACCAGTCCTCAAACTTAAGTAAGGCTACCCATCTTTTAGCAACTTTTCCCAACCATTTTATTTCAGGATGGCATATTTCCAGGTTAGTGTCAAATTGGACTGACCACTTGACTTTCAGAGACAATGCCACACACTGTTTAAAGACCCACAAATGTGCATGCACAACAGACACACACACACACACACACACATGCACCCCTATAGTCTGAAGCAAAAATCAGCAAAACTTTTCTGCAAAGGACAGAAAATTAGGAAAAGATAGGATACTAAATAGAAAGGATAGTAAGTATTTTCAGTTTTGTATCTCATATGGTCTCTGTCACAACTAGCTGGCAAACAGCCGAAGACAATACATAAACAAATGAAACTTTATTTACAAAAACAGGTGTCAGACCAGATTTGACAGTCTATTGAGCTGTGTGTTCTTAAGACAACCTAGAATGTAAAAATCCAACCAGAGAAATCAGGGGTATTTATGAAATAAATGTCATTAAAATGACCACTCGGGACCAGCAGTTGACATAATGGCTATGTCGCTGGACTCCCACGTAGTCGACTCTGGTTCAAGTCCTGGACCAGGTGGCTTAAACTCACACCGAGTGTGTGTGCATACTTGCCCAAGATCCCGAGACAAGAATGGAGGAGAACGGATTGTGGTGTGGCCATCTCCCCTGGAGGGTGATTTTTCACTTTCTGTCTCTCTGTCTTTCTGGCGAGCGCACGTGCCCTAGAGCACCCCCCCCCCCCCCAAATAAAATGACAACCACTCTAGTCCCCTGGAAATGTCCTTTGATAAGGGAAAAAAAAAAAAAGGAGGGCTGAAAGGAGGTGGGATTAGTTTAAGAGTAATTTTCATAATAATTGAAAATTGAGTACTTAGATATTCACCAACATTTAAATTGTTATAGTTTTTTTTGGTTTTAGTATCTTTCAAAATGTGTGATGACTCTTTTCAATAATATTACGTGTTTTCTTGTTATTGTAACATTTCGAAGAATTATTACGTATGTTATCTGAAGCAGGCTCTGAAGTGATTGGCTATCGTACACTCACTGACTGTTAAATGCAAGAGTTTTGACTGTGATAACGTCTGCCAAGTTCTTTTATGAAAGCAAAATAGAAAGCTTCAATGGCTAAACGTAACTATTTATGCTCTTTCTTGCTTAGAAGACCCAAACTAAGATATGTAAACAACTGCCACACAGTATTTGAAGCCTATAAAAAGAATCTTTTCCTAAGTGTGTATTCTACAGTATTTTACCGGTATAACCTAATTTTGAGATGTTTTCTTTGCACCAGGTAGAAATACTTTAATGTTAATTGACATGAGGTTATTCTTAAATTGAAACAAATATTAACCTGAAGGCACCTAGGATATAAAGATGGAGGAAGCAGAATAATAATTATGTTCACAAATTCACTCTAATCTCAAGCAACCTATGATTTTCTCTTTCAAATGGCATGAAAGAGCAGCACAAAATTCACAGCTTTGATCTTTTTCTGCTCAACAGAAGAAGTACCGTCAGCATCCAGATGCTTTGAAGTTTACCAGTATTAAAGACACTCCAGAGATGGTCCAGGCCAGAATTAGTTATACCCAAGCAGTGGATGTAAGTGATAATGTATATACATTATGACTCTAAGAGTGGGCTCTTCTTTCAACACGCGATTGAAGCGGAGGGGTTCTTGGGCTTGCTCCTTCTGTTGTCCTACGGATGAAGGAGCTCCTTGTCCTTTGCTGAGGCTCTCCTTAGCAGGGGTGCTTCCTCATTAGGATGCAAATGGGGTGTTACTCACTTCGGATGCCAAGTGGGGCTCTGCCACCCCAGTGCCCCATGGTGCTCTTGTGCCTTCCTGTTTGCCTGTCTGGTTGATCTGTCTGTAGTGAGGCCTTTTTCCCCTCTCCTTTTGTGGGAAAGTGTTTTCAGAACTGGAACACTGGGCAGAAATCACGGTAATTGGAATAATGAAGTCATGGTGAGGGTTTTTTGGAATACAGGAATTGTTGCTTTCTGGATTTCCCAACAACTTTGAAAAGGATTTATATCTGATCTTTATATATTAGACTAAGCCATTTTTAAGCCATTTCCCATCATTTCTTTATAATGTGAAATCAAGAGTTGACCCTTTGCCCCTATGCCCAGCACAGGTTCATCTAAGACTACACTGAGTGATACGGTCATACAAAACTTCACTGGGACATAGATTAGCTCTGTTTGGATGATTCTACTGAGAAGCCCACAGAAACCCCTTTTGTATGGGGCTTTAAAATAGCTTCAAATCATTCATCTTGCCATGAAGAAAATGTACAAACCCTGTGGGGAGGGATTTCAAAATTCTCTCCCTTGCTTCCCAATTGAGAAAACTATTCTGGTTTGCTTTATTCAGTAGTCTTTCCGAAATGGCCTCAGTGCCTGTCAGAATATGTGATAAAGTGATTTACAAGCCCCTAGATTTAGGAATGTATAATCTCTTGATAATCAGCCCATCAGAATGAAATCGAATTCTGAAAACATAGTGACCAAATAAGAACTGCCGTATAGAGAAAAGCAGCACCTGCTTCTCCCTTACCCTAACCAACTCTAGAGGGCACTGCTGTGACACGTAGACACTTGGACATAGCTGGTAAGATTTGGGATGGAAAAACCCAGATTAGAAGAAACTTTCTCTGGTGGCTGTGTGTCATTGCTAACTACTGAGATATCATAAGCCCAAATCAGATTTCTGGGTGACTAGAACCCCAGACCCACCCAGGAGGCATTTGTCAAGATGAGAATCCTTGGCTGGGGGAATGGGGAGGGGATGAAGATTGAGGTAGGTGTGGTGAGAACTCGCCTGCAGAAGAGCCAACTTCTCTCATGTCTGCTGCATCGCAATACCCTCTCGCAACTCTAGTTAATAATGACTGGATGGTAAGTAGAGCTCATTTTCTCACTTGACACCCATCTCAGCACCATATTCTGAGTGGAGCGCTCACTGAAGGGAAAGTTTCAGCATGTCATATTCCAGACTGGGAAGTAGAACTCGGGAGAGAACGACGTGCATGTCACCTCACTGGCTGTGCATCTGGGTAGAGGCAGGGTGCCTGCAATCTTGTCTCCAGGAGGAGGTAGCAGCCGCAGCACCTTGGTCTCTCGGAGCGTGACTTGGCTGGCTGATGGCTGTGGGGGGGAGGCACTGAGTTGACTGCAACACTTGTCTTCATCCACAGAGGCTGTACAAGGAGCAGGGAGAAAACATAAAGCACCACTACACACAGACTGCCGACCTCCCTGAAGTCCTGCTGGCCAAGCTGAATGCCATGAATATCAGCGAGGTGAGCCCGATGATCAAAGGGCACCAGTTTTAATGACGAGAGATGAGGGCTAGCTTCATGGGTGTGCACACAATACCCTGTACTCAGAAAGGTTCTGTGCTGGCTTAAGGCTCTGCGGTCACCATTTTGAAATTTGTGGATATTTTTGAACAAGGAACCCGCATTTTCATTTGCCCTGGGCCTTGTGAATTATGCAGCTGACCCTGTAGATGAGTCAGGTTCATTTGCAAAAAGTGAGACTGGGAAAACCGTCTGTATAGAACAGAGGGCATTTGTACTGGCCAGCTGAACCGTGGGAATGGCCAAATGTAACTGAGAATCTTCAGTGGCTGTGCCTTGGAAGGCCGTAGGGGCTTAACACTTCCCACCATAATCTCCATCAGCACCCTCTCCCGCCATTCCTGTTCGTTGATAGAGGCATTTGGCTTTTCTATGTCTCACATAAAGAGCTATGCAAATGCACCTTCTTGCATTTCTTCCAGTCAATGCGCTGCTCAGAAAAATTGGGATCTGTCTGACTCCAAAGTCCTTGCTTTTAGCCCCTCCATTAGGTGACTTTCCCCTTTAACCTTGTGCCTCCACGGGTGAGTGTGAGGCAGGATCCAGCCCTGGTGGGGTTTGCTAAGCCACGAAGACCTCTAACTCCAATGGAGAGAAAAACACCCTCAACAAACCAGATTCCCACTTCAGCAAACCAGAGGGGAAACCATTCAGTCATGCGAAGGCCTTTATTTATGCATGTCTTCCCGACAGACACGTTATAAGGAGTCCTGGAGCAAACTTCGAGACGGTGGATACAAACTGAGGTTGGATGCTATTCCATTCCAAGCAGCAAAGGCTTCTGGCGAAATCATAAGTGATGTGAGCGTCTACCTCCATTAGTGTGGCAGTGTTTGCTACTATGCAGTTTGCACTCCTTTCGTCCCTAACCCCTGCCTTCTTTTGCCTGTGGATAATATCCTCTTCTCTCCGAACTGACTGTGTCAGGGCAATCAGATAACGACCAGTGCAAAAGAACATAGCTTATGACAAAAAATTCTCTAGCCTGGGTACAAAGCCAAATGCTTGACTGTAAACATGGTGCCTGGGCAGATGAAATGCACCCTGCACCAAGAGTTTTCATAAAGCAAGTCCATGGGAAGAGACGGTTAACAATGCACCCACCTTCTTCAGTGTGAGCCGCCCAAGTGCTATCTCATCCTGCCATTTCATAGCGGAGCCCTTTAGTCATTGGGAGTCTTGCATATGAAAGAATAGACCTTTTGACGACTCCTGCGTGCTTTCTTTTAACTCACCCAGTTACTGTCAAAAGAACAAAACATTTCACCCAATATCCACCTCTTCCATTGCATATCCCTTGTCCCTGAGCTGTTACTCTCTCTTGCTCTTTTTCCCTTTAGTACAAATACAAAGAGGCATTTGAGAAAATGAAAGGACAGATGCTTGGCTCCCGGAGCTTGGAAGGTGATATCAGCCTTGCACATTCAGTGCATGCAACCTGGCTGCAGAGTGACGTAAGTGGGAGAAAATGCAACAGGGTCAGTGGGGTGCTCACCTGACGTTGCTCACGGCACACCAACTACTGTCATTTGTACACTGGTGCGGGTATTAATTCTGCCACCAAGTTGCTACGTGGCATTGTTAAATCACTTGTCCCCTCTGGGCTACACCCTCTTCTCTGAAATGAAGTGTTGACTGGTTGACCCCTTTCTTCTCTTCTGGGCCACGCGTTCTATGATTTTGACCAGTAGCCACCACAAATGGGGGGATGCGGGATTGTGGGCTAGATCTTGTCTGAAAAAAGTGACTTTCTTCTTATTCTTTTTGCATAAGTTTTAGACTTTTTTTTTTTTTTTTGAGAGGTTTTTCGCTATAGGGCGCGTGCGCTCGCCAGACAGACAGAGAGAGACATAGAGACAGAAAGCGAGAAATCACCCCCCAGGGGGGATGGTCACGCCGCAATCCCTTCTCCTCCATTCTCCTCTCGGGATCTTGGGCACGCACGCACACGCGCCCGGCGTGAGTTGTAAGCCACCGGGTCCAGGACGCAAACCGCGGTCGACTATGTGGGAGTCCAGCGACATAGCCATTACGCTAACTGCTGGTTCCCAAAGTTTTAGACTTTTTGAACTGAGGAACCAGTAGGTTGAAGTTGATAACCGACCACTGAAGATTGTGCTCTCCTGGTCATACAGTCACCCCTCCTCCCTTACTTCTTGCCTTACTTATTTGCTATCTACCTGGTTCCTGTAGCCATCTGAGTTTTCAACAACTTTCTGATTACTGATTGGGAACCTCTAGTGCTGGTACATGTGTGTGTATGCCATGTCCTTGCACATATCACATGTGTTGGCTTATGTCAGTGATGAAAACATCCAAGATGCTACAGAGAACCAAGCACTTTTCCATGCAGTATCTCATGTAATGGTCAAACTATGTCTAGAAACTCCGTGTTGTTATTCATCCTCATTTTCTGATAAGGAGATTAAGACTCTGAATGGTTCAGTCCCTTGCGCAAGGTCAGCCAGAAGTAGAGGCAGGACATGTGTAGCCAGTTCTAGCTCTCACTCTTTTTCCACCTCTTCACATGTTCTCTGCCATTTTGTTTTCTGCCTTCATTTACTCATTTTCCTCCATTCCTTTCCTGGGATACTGAACTAAAATCATTGTTAGAAGTGAATTGTTCTTGACCTTATGCTAGGGATGAGAGCAGGGTGAGGGGAGGCGGGAGTGAGAGGTTACAGATGAGTGGCTGGAGCTTCAGGGATTCGATGGGAAGGATGGAGGAGGAAGAGGAGAAAGTGATGATTATGCATCTGATCCCCAAGAAAGCTTTGAGTGAGTTTTACAGACCTTTAAATAGCTCCTCTAAGGACTATAATCGAGCTAGTAGTCTGGAGTAGGCTCCCCATTCTTTCTCAGGATATATGTTGGGCATATTTTGGAATGCCCATTCCTAAGGACTGACCTTCCAAGAGTCCACCCCACCCCACTGTTCTTGGCTCCTAAATTCAATAGGAGGTCATCTCATCTTTGAAGACGTTCTTCCTAAGCTAGTGTGATAGCATCACCAACATGAACTTGAATGGATGATAGGGAAAAAATATTGTGGACAGGGATCAGGATAGCCTGTATCTTTTTATCTCTAAAAAACTGGAAAGCTCTGAAGACTTGAGCAAGCAAATCACTGACATTGTAGCTATCTCTTTGAGTTCTGTATTTCTCATGGACCTTTTTCAGTTAAGTCAATGACCTCCAGAAGCTGGGGAAATGGAATGTCAGCACCTGGAAATGAGCTCTGCTTATTAGACTAGTCCCACAAGAAAGGAGCACTGGCCCTGCCAAGAATATCCACCTGGCTTACCTGGGACATTGCATTGCAATTGCTTTCCCTGATGGTCCTATTGCAAATGGTGGCTTTGAAATCATCGCAGTTGATCTATGTGCCCCTCTAGGTGAATTACAAGAAAGGCTTTGAACACTCGAAGGCTCAGTTCCATCTGCCGTTGGACATGGTAACCCTGGTGCATGCCAAGAAGGCTCAGACCCTGGCCAGCGACCAGGACTACAAACATCCGCTTCCCCAGTACACTTCCTTGGCGGAAGACCTGAGGCTGAGCTGTGCCAAGAAAGCTCACAAATTGCAGAGTGAGGTAAGGAGACCTAACCTCTCTCTCAGAGCCCTTCTCTCAGGTTTGGCCATAAGGCAGTGACCTCGAGCTCCTGTTGTCTCAGTGAAACCCACAGAAGGGAGAAACCCAAACCCAAGTCTTCCTTTGAAACATGGCCCAAGATCTCCTGCATAACCCTTAGGCCCAATTTAGACAAATCTAATAACGACTACCATTTACTGAGTATTTTTGCTGAATTCAAAGAATTGTGTGGTTTTTTTAAAATACTTTATATTTATTTTTTAATCATCATAATCTTCTTTATATTACATTGGATTACCTATAACTTTATGGTGTATTACATTGCTTTTTCAAAAGGGAAAGAATTGTGTTTTCATGCATTATCTCAGTTAATACTCACAGTAACCCTATATTGCTAGTCTCTATCCCCATTTTACAGAAAAATTACAGTGAGGTGTAAAAGTCCAATAGCTTGTCCAGGACCACACAACAATACATAAGAAATTGGGGTCAGCCAGTGGCCTAGCTGGATTCCACATGGCCAGCTGTGTGGTTTGAGTCCTGGACACATCAACCTGAAAAACATGCCAAGTGCATATGAATGTGTGCCCAAAATCCCAAGAGAGAACAGAGGAGAAGGGACTGCAGTATGGCCATCCCCCCAGGGGTGCTTTCTCACTTTCCTCTTTCTCTCTCTGGCAAGTACATGTGGCAGGGGAAAAAAAAGAAAAGAAAAGAAATAGAAGTGCTGGGATTTAAAGTTAAGGTTCATATGACCAAGATACCATCAAGGTTCAAGGTCTTGCATGTTCGTGATTTGCCAATGGTATTGCCTGTGGCCTCAAGTTGGATAGGGATTCTTCTTCATACTTCATATAAGGAGGCCTCAAAAAGTTCATGGAAAAATGGAATGAAAGGACAATTTTATTTTGGTCAAAAAAGTTTTTTGAAGTCCTTGCATAGTTTTTTCACACTCATTTTCCCATGAAGTTTTGGAAGAGCCCTCATGTATTCCTGTGCCACTCGTTTTCTAAAAGGGGTTAAGATCAGTTGGCAGAGGTTGCTCAGAGCTGGTCAGAACTGACCTCACTTCAGGAGAAAGGAGAATATTAGGGGAATGCTGGGAAATCGAGGCCCTGGGGATCCTCCCTGGGTCCTCTTAAGGAGTTTCCACACTCCTCTGACCTGTGTTTCTAAAATATGAGGCCTGTTTTCCGAAGCGGGCAGGCCTAGGAGTGTCTGGGAAGCATTAGAGGATTTTCTTATTCCTAAGGAAATAAAGGCTATTCTTCCAACAGGCAGCAGCATCCTATTTGGTGCTCACCTTGCTTCCCAGCTTGTGAGGTTTCTGTGCCATGAGATTCGCAGTAAGAGGCCTCCATAGGAAAATACAACACTGCACAGAACCTCTTTCCTGGTTTGGCAGTGCCCGGGAGCTGAGCGGCTTTCAGATCTGGGTATCTGTCGTCTGTGTGAAGTTTATGCCTGTGTAGAGCATTTACTGAATGACACAAACTGTCAGGAACCTGGGAGCAGCGGTAGGAGTGAGGAAGCTGCCACTATCTCGGGGGCCTGTTTGTCACTTAAGCAGAGCCCTTGCTTGCTCTGCCTCTCGTCATAACAGCAGTTGGAAGGCAGCCTACCCAGGAGGCTCCTTGCTGGCTGAAGGGGAGTGGATTTGGGGACTCTTTAAACTGTCAGCCTGAATCATTCAGCTACGCATACTCGCCTCCACCCACACAGACTCAGGCCTTTGCCAGATTATTTTGGATTTGCCTATTAGTTGTTTTTTAACCCATGGTTAATTAATGCCACCCGCTGCTGCGGCATTTTATTTTAGAAGACCTGTTAGACCCTTTCCACGTTGGCCCTAAAGATGGACTGTCTAACCACAATCCACTCCAGCATTGATTTTTAATAGCCCACATGAAAATAAAATCTGTCTAGCATTCCTGTAACAGCTACTCTGAGACAAGTGACAGCAGAATTATTTTCTTCTGACCTATATCTTCCACCCCCATGAGCATTTACTATGACGCATGTGTGTATTTGCTAAGGATAAAATATCTGGAGACACTGGTTCAGCCCCAAGTCCTAATTATGACCCCACCAGATGATATGCCATGAGACCCCTGTTTCCCTTTGCATTCCTGAGAGTTTTGCTTTTCTGATTCTCTGTGTTGTTCCTTGCAGAATTTGTACCGGTCAGACCTGAACTTCATGCGAGGTGTTGCCTGTGTCATTCCAGGCACCTTAGAGATCGAAGGGAGAAAGAGAGCATCTGAACTTATCAGTGAGGTAATCAGGGACCCTGGAGGAGGTGGTGGGTGTAGATGACGTTTCCAGAGCAGAGGGTGTTCTTTCTGCTAAAACTGGGGGGGATGTTACACCGTCAGCAGGGGTGACTCAATACCTAGGCTCTTGCAGGGCTGCTTTTCTTACTGGATTCTTCATTCCGAAGGGATGCTACTGAAGACAGTTTTGCCATATCAAGACAGATCCTCTATTGACAAATAAGTACATAAACTGAACTTTCCCTGTGTCCCTTTGAAGAGTGGCCCTGCGGTGCAATGCAAAGAAAGCAGACTTTGGAGACTAACGGACAGAGATTGAAATTCTAGGCTAGTACTCACTCCCCGTGTGACCTCAAGCCAGTGACCTGGCCTCTCTGAACCTCAGCTTCTTAATTAGTCAAATGGGAATACTCCTACCTTTCTTGTTTAGTTTGTGTGAGGATAAGCACTCATCTTAGATTGTGCTTTTCTGGTAGCTGTGTAGGAAATGATTATTATAAGCTTGGTGATCCTCTCTTGGTGAAATTATGGAAGTCTCAGAATTCTAAATGTTGTACACTGCTGTCTAAATGTTGTACGTTTCTCCCCTGTGAGAGGGCAATAGGACTTTTATTCATGGTAGACACAAAGACAGGAGGGCTTGGTAGGAGGTACAGGAAATAAGAGGTGCCCAGCAGTTGTCCTGAGTCTCAGATGGGCATCTGGTTTGCATGCAGTGGGAGTTTAGGTTTAACTTTGGGCTTTGTTTTGCCGGTGAAATCTCTAAACCTGGTGGTGCATCACAACCCCCTTTGGAGCTTTAAAAGAAATACAGAGGCCTGGACCCCATGAGGATTTCCTGTCTCCCAGGGTGATGTGCAGGCTTGTGTGTTTTTTTAAGCTGCTTAGTTTGTGGTGCACCATCAAGGCTGAAGAGCGCTAGATCTCCTAGAAGAAAGGTCAGGCACAAATTGTGGATTTATTTACTTATTAAATTTAGAGGGTTTTGCCTTAGGGCATGTGTGCTAGATGGAGAGAAAGAGAGACAGAGACAGTGAAAAGAAAAGTGAGAAATCACCCACCCGGGGGGATGGCCATGCTGCAATCCCTTCTCCTCCATTTTCCTCCCAAGATCTTGAGCATATGCACACACGCTTGGTGTGATTTTCAAGCCACTGAGACTTGAACTGTGATTGGCTATGTGGGAGTCCAACAACGGGACCACTGTACCATATGCTGGCCCCCAAATTGGGAATTTAAAATGTCATGCTCACATTCAGGACAAGGGACTTGATCTCCCCTTGCCACTGATAAGAATATCAGTCAACCCATCCTGTCTTCCTCTCTGCTGGTTCATCCTATGAGTTCAGAGATTAAAAGAACAAGTGATAGGCTGGATTCCAGAGTGACAGACTTACAAGCTTTGGCAAAATGGGACTTTTCAACTGGCATTTAAAGCACTGGTCTTATACGTTATGAAATTGTATTTTCTTCTTTTGTGAATTCAGAGTAAATACCGTCAACATCCCCAGTCATTCAAGTACACTGCTGTCACGGACACTCCTAACCTCCTTCATGCAAAATTCAGCAACCAGATTACCAATGAGGTAAAATTGTTGACTGGCTTTGGAGTGGGCTTTAAAAAAAAAACTGCTTGGTTCTTTTAAAATACGTGTGAATATTTGTGTAGTGGTGGGGTAGAAGAGCACAGGTGTTTGTAAGGAGGTTTAGAAAGGAAAGAATGTCATTATATGGAGTTTAAACATTTTCCAGAGGGAAAGAAGGCCCAGGTGGAAATCTGGTTTAGTCCCTAGTCTTCCTCCCCAAGGGCAGTCATGAGCCAGCCACATTGCATGGGTGTTTCCTGGGAGCTTGTTAGAAAAACCCCATCTCAGACCTATCCTAAGCTACTGGACCCAAATGGTCATTTAACAAGAACCTCAGATGATTTCTTTGCACCTTAAAATCAGAAAAGTATTAGTCTATAATTTATTTGTTCTATCTCACAAATATTGGCTGACTGATTTTCTTGGCATTCGATGATCCTTGTAGGGAGAATCTGTGGCTATTCAAGGACAGCTATACTACATGGTATATAGTGTGGACTTGTCAGCCTTCTTAATTCTCTACCTCCTTTTCTTCTCACTTGCCCTTCACCTAGTTCACACTTTGATGTCTGCAGTGGAGGGGAGAGGCAGGAGAAGAAATCTTACTGCATAAAAATCATCTTTTCAGCCTTAATCGGTTCTATGTCTCCTTAATAGTTCTCTTACAAGTTTGAAATAAATGAGCTTGCCAGAGAATAAAGTTTTGAATCATCTTTAGTTTTTGAGAGTCTCTTTCCAACTCTAACGTTTAGAAGTCAGTAGAAGTCAGTTGGGATTTGGCTGTTTATACTATTAGTTCTCATCTTTACCCTAAGCCAAATAGTAAGTCTGGGAAAGATGAAATCCAAAGGGGTAGAATTCATGAGCTCGTATAGTGTATTATGTGTAATGATCTAATCAGGGTAATTATATCTATACCGCAAACATTTATCATTTTTTGGTGTTGAGAACTTTTAAAATATTCTCCCCTAGCTTTTTGAAATATATATAATAAATTGTTGTTAGGTATCGTCATCTATCATCTTGCAGTGTTGTTGCACGCTAGAATTTATTCCTCTAATCCAGCTTTAATTTTGTATCTGTTACTCAGAATCACCCAGTCCCTCTTTCTTCCATATCTTCCCAGCAATTGTGAATAATGCTACAATAAAGATGGATGTGAAGTGTTTTTCTGACTGAGGGTTTTCCTAGCCTCTGAGTAGATACGTGAGAGTGGAATTACTGGGTCATGTGGAAGTTCTATTTGGAGATTTCTGAGAAACCTCCACATGGTTTTCTTTAGTGGTCATACTAATTTACAGTCCCATCAACTCTTTTGGAGGGCTCCCTTTTCACCTCAGCCTTGCCGGAACTGAGATCAACTTTTTTAGCTTCCTCATATGAGAGAGAACATGTGCTATTTCTCTCTCTGTGTCTAGCTTATTTTACTACATGTCGTATCCTCCAAACTTATCCGTGTTGTTGTGAATGACAGGAGTTCTCCTTTTCAGTGGCTGAATAATATTCCATCATGTGTTATCTGTTCATCTGTTGATGGACATTAAGGTTGATTCCACATCTTGGTTATTATGAATAGTGCTACAGTAAATATGGGTGTGCAGATATTTCTTCAACATGCTGATTTCCTTTCTTTTGGATATATATACTCAGTGGTGAGATTGCTGCATCAAATGATAGTTCCATTTTTCATTTTTTAGGACTCTCCATACTGTTTTCTATAATGATTGTACCAACAAAAATGTGTGAGAGTTCTTTTGTCTCTGCTTCCTTACCAGTATTTTTTTTTGTTTTTCATCTTTTTTAATAATAATCATTCTAATTGGTGTGAGACGATATCTTCTTGTGGTTTTGATTTGCATTTCTCTAATGATTAATGATGTTGAGCATTTTTCATATACTTTTTGACCATTTGTTTGTCTTCTTTTGAGAAATATATGTTCAGATCACATGCTCTTTTTTTTCATTTTTCCCCTATATTATCGTTTTAAAATTTTATTAATTTTATTTTATTTATACATTCACATTATTTGGCTTACCAAGTGAACATGTCAATATGTGAACATTTCTCCCTGGTCCAGTTGATCAAAATATCTTCAACAGATAACACCACACCTCCCCATCCTGTCAATGCTCTGCCTCTGTATCCCTCCTCCAAATGTCCTTCCCCAGGCCCTTTAAATTGGTTTATTTGGCTTTTCTGTTGTTGAGTTAAGTTTTTTGTGTATTCAGGATATTAGTCCTTTGTTGGATGAATAGTTTGCAAAAAATTTTTCCTATTCTGTTGGTTGTCTCATCATTCTACTGATTATTTTCTTTGCTATGCAGATGCTTTTTTAAATTTTTAGTCCCACTTGTCTATTTTTGCATTTACAGAGTTCTTTTGCCTCCTTGGTTAAATTTATTCTGTGTGTGTGTGTATGTGTGTGTGTGTGTGTGTTTCTACTATGTGTTTGTTTCAGCTAGCTCATTATTGGTGTATAAAATGCTACTGAATTTTGTGTGTTGATTTTGTATCCTGCAACTTTACTGAATTCACTTATTGGTTCTAAGAGTTTTTTAGTGTATTCTTTCGTTTTTTCTATATATAAGATCATATTGTCTGCAAATTGGAACAATTTGGCTTTTCTCTTTCCAATTCAAATTCTCTTTATTTCTTTCTCTTGTCCAATTTCTCTGGCTAGAACTTCCAGTGCTATATCATGTAAAAGGGATGAAGAATAGGCATCTTTGTCTTATTTCAGTTCTTAGAGGAAGTTTTTAACTTTTCTTCATTCAGTATATCTGCTTTGTCACACGTGGCCTTTATGGTGTTGATTAATGTCCCTTCTGTTCTTAATTTGTCAAGAGTTTTCATCATAAAGCAATGTTGAATTTTATCAAATGCTTTTTCTGCATCTGAGATGTCATATGCCTTTTATCCTTTATTCTGCCAATGTGATATAGCACATTTATTTATTGATTTGTATATGTTGCATCCCTAGGAAGAAACCAACTTGGTGTATAATATTTTTGGTGTGTTGATGGACTCAATTTGCTAGTATTTTTTTAAATACTTGTGCACATATATTTACCAGGAATATTGGTCTGTAGTTTTCTTCTGTGTGTGTGTCCTCATTTAGTTTTGGTATAAGAGGTCTCATGGAGTGGCTTTGGAAGAATTTTCTCCCCTTCAATTTTTGGAAAAGTTGGAGAAGAATTGGTGTTGCTCTTTAAAAGTTTTGGAGAGTATGGCAGTGAAGTCATCTAGTCACAGGCTTTCCTTTGATGGAAGATTATTTATTTATTTAAATTTTTGAAGGAATAAATGCCCAAGAGTGCAATTTCTAAATCATATGGAAAGTACAGGGTTTTGTTTGTTTGTTTGTTTGTTTTTGTTTTGCTATAGGGCACGTGCACTCAACAGAGAGAGAGAAAGAAAAAGTGAGAATTCACCTCCTGCACACAGGGGGCTGACCTCACTGCAATCCCTTCTCTCTTTCTCTTCCATTCTCCTCTCAGGATTTTGGGCATGCACACACATGTACCCAGTGTGTTTTTCAAGTTACTAGGTATAGGACTCAAATCATGCAGCTGACCATGTGGGATCCAGTGCCTTAACCTCTGGACCTGATGGAAAAATTTTAATTACTGATTCAATCTTGTTAACTTGTTACTGATCTATTCAGATTATCTATTTTTCTTTCATTTTTATTGAGGAATTTCTCCATCTCTTCTAAGTTTTCCAATTTGTTGGCATATAGTACATAGTAGTCTCTAACCTGCTGGATCTTTTACTTAGTGATTCAATCATGTTACTTGTTGCTGATATATTCAGGTTTTCTATTTTTCTTTAATCTTGGTAAGTTTTATTTGTTGACAAATTTCTCCATGTCTTCTAAGTTTTCCAGTTTGTTCGCATATAGTTCATCGTAGTCTCTCATTGTCTTTTTTTTTTTTTGTGGTTTCATTTGTAATATTTCCATTTTTTCTTCTGATTTTATTTATTTGGGACTTCTTTCTTTTTTCTTTGTATGGCTAGTAGTCCATTTTGTTTACTTTTTTAAAAAACCTTTCTATTTTATTGATCTTTCATATTGTGTTCTTAGTTTCAATATTATTTATTTATGCTCTGATCGTTATTGTTTTTCATCTACTAATTTTGGGTTTAATTCATTTTTGCTTTGTGACATTATCAACTTTAAATTTACATTTCACTTTTCTAGTCTACTTTGTGAACTGGGTGCTCACAAATGCCTTCTATAATGGCCTCTGGTCTTGGAGAAATCAGCCACAATACACCCATTTCTAATCACGGGAACAGATATTTTTATACTGGATGAGGCCATTGAGGCAGCATTGGTGTGAGCACACCAATAGAAAGTATCTCAGGCCTAGGAAAGTATGTAGAACAGGGTTTCACGATCTCCCTTTCATCACGCAGATCCACATTTCCCAGATTTGGTGTCATCTTTACATTGTGTCCTCAAGGAAAATGTTTGCAATGTGAGCCACCTCAGTAGTAATCTTAAATTTATGTTTCTTTCTTCAGCCTATTATTTAGCAAAGCAAATTGCAATTTCTTATATACTCCTTTTACATTACTCAATTTGATTCATGAAAGACTGTCTTTATTAAAAAACAAAAAAAACAAACAAAAACAAAAAACAAAAAAACTTGCCCCAAGCTGAAGGTGTATTCATGACACAGCAAACAGCTTTTTCTGTAAGTTTCCCCAACTGCAAACAAGGGACGTCTGCACTACCGAAATACATAGCACTTATCTTCTTTCCTTCCTTCCTCCCTCCTTCTCTCCGTCTTCCTTGCTTTTCTCCTTTTGCCAGCGTCTCTATAAAGCTGCCGGAGAAGATTTGAGACACCAGTACACAATGACCCTGGGTCTGCCTGAGTTCGTCCGAGCGAAGATGAACGCAGCCAATCTGAGTGATGTAAGTCTTTCTGGTTGCTGCAGTTCAAGCATGCTCCCAAACTACCTATGTCTGTGTCTGTGAACTGATCTAACAGGGACATTGCTGTTGTGCAAGAAAGTGTTTTAAAATGTGTTTCATGTTAAATATGCCTTTTCACAAATGTGAGTACGTATGTGTGCTTACAGGGTGTGTGCTAATGAGCTTTTTCTCCACGAAATAGAAATCGATTCCGGAACACTGTGCTACAAATGAAAGGGTTAGCCTTTGTTCGTTGACTCATGTAATATTTTTGGTTTTTTTTTTTTTGTAAGAAGATCTACATGTGTTCCCACTTTAGGCAAAATACAAGGAGTCTTGGCATAATCTTCGTGCTCAAGGCTACAAACTGACAATAGAGGCGCTCCCCTTCCAGGCTGCTCGGGCCTCTGGAGACATAGCCAGTGATGTGAGTTGAATGATATGACCTTCCATCTTGCCTAATTTCTGTTAACTTCATGTAAAACAATGTCTACGGCTGATTTTCCTGAATTAAAGCAAATCTATAACCATCTGAGACAGGATGTCACCTGCAGAATATATTAGTTATGAATGAGATTCTTTGACGGAGGGAGGGAGAGAAAGGCTCTGTTAATCAGAGACTAAGCTCAGGCAAAGGGCTCCCACAGGAAGGAAATTATGATTTATTTCTAATTGCAATGTGTAGGCAGCAGTCCCCCTGTAATGTGCGAACTGCCTGTTTTCTGACTCCACCCAGAATTAGAAAGAGAACTTAGATAGAAATGGCAGTGCAGCCCGAACACGTCTCCCTCTTGGCTCTCTGTAGTTTCGCGCGTTGGTGTTAGGATTTGCCAGCTGTGTTCAGCCACTCTGTTGATAACGTCCATAGCTTGGGGACATGAAGGTGACTTTCTCCTTCCCACAAACAAATCACAGAAAATGTGGACTTCAAATAAATGGATCCTGTCTTTTGGGTTTAATGTTTTGCCAAGTGCGAATGGATAAAGCACAAATTTTTCTTTTACCCTTTGTGATAAATTCCTTTTGGCCATAGGACACGTAAGGGGAGTGAGGCCTTTCCTTTGGTTCTGAGGATCTGATTTTAATTAGATAGGAAGAATGGAGCTGTGTTTTAATTGTTCATCCTCCAGGGAGGAAGGCATGCTCGCAGGCCAGCCCCACTGTGATTTTTTTCTTATAATCATCACTTCCTAGTGTAAGAACAAGTGATTTTTCTTGAGTGTGCAATGAAAATGCACAGATGGAATTTAAGCAGGCTGAATACCAGCCCCTGACCAGCTGGCTCTCCCTTCCAGTTTCTCTACAGATATGACTTTGTAAAGGAGCGAGGGAGGCTCATTGGCGTCCGGAGTGTGAGTGATGACCCCCGACTCCAGCACTGCCGGCGGATGGGCCAGCTGCAGAGCGAGCATCAGTACAGGAAGGAGGCGGCCAGCAGCCAAGCCCAGTGCCACCTCCCCATGGATATGGTGAACCTGGTTCATGCCAGGAAAGCCCAGGCCCTGGCGAGCGGCCACGACTACAGGACACAATACCACGAGTTCACGGCATTGCCGGAGGACCTGAAGATGTCCTGGGCCAAGAAAGCACATGCCTTGCAGAGTGAGGTAAGGGTGCTCCTGGAATTCAAACTGTTCCAACCTACTTGCTCCCACCAAGCCTGGGAGTGAATCTCAGCTTCCTCTTTTGCCTTTCCCTATCCCCTACCTCTGCCCCCAACAGTGACTGGCTTGGTCCGTGTCATCCAAACTGGATAAATTCATTCAGGCATTCAACATATATTTTTTGAGCATGTACCCTGTTACAGGCATCATTCTAGGCCCTGGGAATGCAGCAGTCAATGAGAGTCAAACATTCTTGTGCTCATGGAATTTTCATTATGCCAGAGGGAGATCAAATGATAAATAAGTACAATAGATTGTGTGTCAGATGGCGATACATGCAATGGAGACAAATAGAATGGGGAAGCGGGTAGCAGGGTGTTGGTGGTGTGTGTACAGGGACACATGCAGTTTAAAATACAGAGTCAGGATAGTTCCCATTGCAAAAGTGGCATTTGAGCAAAGGCCTAAAGGAAACAAGGGAAAGAGATAGAGCACTTCAGTCAAACAGAATGGCAAGTTCAAAGGCTAAGAACCTGGGCAGGTACAACCTTGATATATTTGCAGCAAGGGTGAAGCAAGCGTGTGAGAGGGGTCAGAGAGAGAACAGGGCCAGGCTGTGTAGAGGAAGGATGATGGTGGCGAGCTGATATGAATATGCAACCAATGCTGACACTCACTCACTGCTTGCTATTATTTTATCCTTGCTGCTGTGCTCTGAGGTGGGGACAGCCTTGTTCCTGTTTTATAGAGGAGACCACATGGGAGGAGTCCAGTCAGGGCTGGTGCCAGAACTCACACTCTGAATCCTCCTGCTCTCTTGGAGGAAGCTCAGAGCAGGGGTAGTCCCCTCAGAGTGCAGATATAGACCCAGAGGCCTAGACAGGGAGGTCTTAACCCCAGCAAGGGTACCAAGCAGGTGGAAGGAACAGCAACTCCT
Source organism: Tupaia tana (assembly GCA_026018925.1). Taxonomy (NCBI): domain Eukaryota; kingdom Metazoa; phylum Chordata; class Mammalia; order Scandentia; family Tupaiidae; genus Tupaia; species Tupaia tana. Next base: position 23,998,090 of record JAKSZU010000010.1, on the reverse strand, counting down.
CTCTCATGGTGGAAGTGTTTGGAATCAGACTTCAGAGATTCAAAATCCAACAGCTCCACTACTGGTTGTGTGAATGTAGGCAAGTCCCACACCCTCCCTAAGCTTGGGACATGGTACCAATGACAATGGGATTGTGATGCACAATGTGGCAGGCACTGTGCCTTGCATCATCCCTCTAGACCCTCCAACAACCCTGGGAGGAGGGTGCTCTCATTAATGAACAGAACCTATGTACTGTTGTCACATTAACCCTCATCACCTATATCAGGGCCTCTCAGCCTCAGCACCTGTTAAGCTGGATAATTCTTCCTCTGGGCCCCTTCCTGCACATGGCAAGATATTTGGTAACATTCCTGGCCTCTATTCTTTAAGTGCCCACAGCACCCCCTCTGTGACAATGGAAAATGTCTCCAAATATTACCAGATGTCTCTGCAGGACAAAATTATACCAGTCGAGAATCTGGTTCTCAGTGAAGAACTGGTCTACATGAGTCTCTTAGCTTGATAGTCAATAGAAACACTAGAATAACTATTAGCTGTTTTAATTTGTCCCTACACCAGCCTTCCAATTCCAGGTGTCTTCCGGGCAATGACTACTCTTCATTTAGTTATAAGTGGCAATAAGCGAGGTATTATAAATACATAATCAGTTATTATTATGAAATCTCATTAATAATAATCACTTGATTATTCATCATGATTTGTTGGCACTGCAGTAACATACCATTCACCATAGAGTAGAGTGAGCTTATGTGGGCCCCGCATAGGGGACTTACTTCCTGAAGTGCCAGCTCAGGTTCCATGAACAAAGATCTTCGTCTTGCTAAAAAGATGATCCCAAGGCCCTCGAGAACAGCTTAGAACGTGACTGTGTGGTGCCTAGCCAGGGACCCTCTTGTCAATAGTCTATTTCTGGGGAGAAGAGAAACCTTCTGGGGTACAACAGGCCCCAGAGATACAGAGGCCGTCTAGGAAAGGGCAGACAGGCCAAGCTGGGAGTCAGATGATGGCGTTAGAGGCCTAGCTTTGTCATTTACTGACTATGTGTCCTTTAACAAAATTTAGGACCAGCAGGTGGCATGGGGGTTGAGGTGCTGGATTCCCACATGGCCAACCATGGTTCACATCTCAGAGGCTTGAAAATCATGCTGGGAGCATGTGTGTGTATGTCCAAAATTCCAGGAGGAGAATGGAGGGGAAGGGATTTTGGTGTGGCTGTCCTCCCTGGGCAGGGGGTGATTTCTCACTTTTCCTATCTCTGTCTCTCTCCAGGGAACACATGCACCCTATGGCAAAAACCTTTTAAAAAATAATAATAATTAGGGACCAGCGCATGGTTTAATGGTTACATTGCTGGACTTCCATGTAGTTGACTGCAGGTTGAGTCTCAGACTCAGTTGCTTAAAACTCACTCCAGGCACATGTGCGTGTGTGCATGCCCAAAATCATGAGGGGAGAATGAAAGAGAATGCCATCCCCCTAGGCGGACGAGTTCTCGCTTTTTGTCTCTTTCTCTATCTCTGGTGAGTATACCCACTCTATAGCAAAAATCTCTCTTTAAACAAAAAAAGAACAGAATTAAAGGTTTTAAAAAGTTTATTTCTTCCATAAGAGGGAGAGACAGAGACAGAGAGAGAGAGACAGAGATAGAGAGAGACAGGCATTCCCAAAAGGATCCTCCTGCCACAATTTACCTTTAGTCTCAGCCAGTCCAGGTCACAGCCATGCACACATCATGTGTACCCAGTATGTTTCAGGAGGTTCTGGGACACAAAAATGGGACCTTCCCATATGGGTTCAGCTGAGTTACCACTGCACTCCCACCTGAATCCTGACCCCACCTGACCCCACCCCTTCACTTCCTAGGCCTCCATCTTCCCATCAGAAAAGCAAAGAGGTTCAAGTTGATCCATGATCTCAGACTTTCAGGATTCATGAGAAAAAATTTTTTAAACTGTGGTATCGACATAATGTCAGATGTTACTTTAATAAGTGAGAAAAAAACTAAACAATACCTCAAGCTATCATTTATGTCACTGTTCTTTCTGAAGAGAAAGGCAATTTTAACACAGTAAAAAGTAGAACATAATCTTAAAAGAAGTTCTTCTCAAGAAACAGTAGTTGGCAATCTTACTTTGACATTTTAAGAACAGGATATGTATTAAATTTTTGAATGGTAAGAAATTGTTGCTTAAATTTTAAATGATCATATTGTGATATTGTGTTGTATATATTGCTTGTAAACTACAAACTGGTTGATTTGGGAGTCTGAACTCTGAGATACTGTGAACAGTAGACCCTAAAATGTCCAGCTGATTCTGAGACTTCAGCTTGCTTGCCATCATTATCAAAAATCCAGTTTCACATGGCTATATTATTTGTTTTTTGGAGAGGTTTTTGCTATAGAGTGCGTGTGCTCTCCAGAAACCCAGAGAGAGACAGAGAGACAGAAAGCGAGAAATCACCCCCGGGGGGGGGGGGGATGGTCATGCCACATTCCCTTCTCCTTCATTCTCCTCTCAGGATCTTGGTCACACACGCATATGCGCCCACTGTGAGTTTAAACCACCAGGTCCGGGACTTGAACCATGGCCCACTACGCGAGAATCCAACGACATAGCCCTTACACCAACTACTGGTCCCCATGGCTATATTATTGAGAAGAGAAAACAAAAGCTCAACAGGCGCTCACTCGGTTTAGCAGGCTAGGAGAGGACAGCAACCCCCGGCCTTCAGCTAGTTCTCCCGCCTCGCCATTTGGGCCAGGGAGCAAGCTTTGTATGGGCCAGAGAGAGCCAAGAGATCTCACTGTGGGGCTAAGTTCTTCTAGGCCGTGACCACCCACATTGTGGGATGCTCACCCTGGGCCAGGCATTAGTGGAAGTATTTTGCACAGATAATCTCACTGAATACACTGGTAGGTTCTAGTATTATTCCTGTTTTTGCAGATATGGCAGTAGGGCCCCAGTGATCTAAGTAACTTGCCTAAGGCCACAAACTGGCAGGGAAATGACTTGCTCAGGACTCTGCGGCTAAAAAGAATCCCAGCAGGGCTCACAGCTATTGTCTGTGAACTCCTGACTCAATCTCTGACTTTCTCAGATGGCTGAGACCCCAGGTCCTCTGCTCCTGAGTCTATTCTCATAAGCACCCTATCAGTGTGTGTGACTTACTCAGAACACAGCAGCTGATGGCTCTTCTGAGAGTCCAGTCATTTGAGCACCAAAATTGTTCCATGGATGAGAATAAGAACCCAGCATTTGCAGGATAGTATGTGGACTTGATGGGGTGAGGGGTCTAAAGCAAACCCCACCCTACACAAGGTAGCGATTATCATGTTTCTTATTAATATGACAACTTCATCCCTTTACCCCCAGGCTCCTCCTGGGCTCCATTGTTGACACTGTTCGTGCATTAATTAGAACTCCGGGACTGAGAGCCATCGCCTGTGCATTTGTGACAGTACTCCCAAACGGGGTACTTGGACACCCCATGTGTGACTCTGAAGGTGGCTTCCAGACCTTAATACGTGTATGCAAAGGAGCGAGGCTGGCATTTGGGGACACCCACTTCAGTTGGGTAGCTTGGGAGGGTCTCTTATTAATCTTAGAATTCTTCTTCCAAACCATCTTCAGGTAGCGGTTTCTTTTCCACTCACCTCCCCTGTCCCCCTGTTTTATCGTGAAGTCTGGGGCAGGTGTGTTGTTTTTAGGGTCTACGTGAATAGTCAAAGCTGGGCTGGGAGCTGAGATATCAATAGACAATTCATTTATAAGAGAGTCTGTGGCGCAGTCAGATCTTTGGGGAACCCGCATCTTGCTTTCTGACTTACCTGAAATCGTACTGTTCAGCTCAACAAAAGGCAAGTTGAAAGCACGCTCCCCACTTCATCTCGCGTATGAAAGGAGCAAGGCCGGCTGTGAAGAGGCCCTGTAGGATTATTCTCTCCAACTTAGAAATTTATCCAATTTTCTCTGTTCTTTATCAGAGTGGAAGGCAAAAGCTTTGCCGGTGTAGACTGAAAGATCGTGGTATACAAAGCAATCTCACTGACATGGGGTTTTGAAACCTGCTCCCCAGCCTGAGTGATGTCTCCCTTCGCCAGTTGGAAAGCAGAGTGGAATTTGCACAGGGGCATTAACCAGCAGACAGTAGATCAGAAACGGACCCTCTTTGAGGCCAGCTGTGAGGAACGCTGTGAATCCTGAAATGAAAGGAAACTAAAAAGGCCGAGAGGCTGATTTTTGCACTGATATTTTGCGTTACAGCAGAGCTTATATCTAAATTAGAGAAATGCCATCAACTTCGTTTAGATCCAAATTTTAGATTTCCTTAGAGAGGCTTTTTCCACCTTTAAAAATGCCTAATTTCCATAAAGAGAAGAAGAAAAGCATTCAGGCAACTGTCTCATTGTAGGTGACAGTGGGCGGATCAAGGACTCCTAATAAGATTTAATGTTTTAGGAGACTCCTAATCAGACCTATTGTCTTAAAGCACCCCATATTATTTTCCCCCCGGGAATGATACTATAGTCCTGATCTTCTGCGTCCTAAAAACAAGGAAAGAGGATAAGGCTAGCCTATTTTTGCAGTATAAGCAAATCATAATCAGCAGCAGAGGGAGGAGGAATGTGAAAAGATGAAAATGGCTTGCTCTATATTAGTTGGTTGTTTCTAAGTTGGTTTCATTGTTTAAAATCCTGCAGTAATTGACTTTCTGCTCTCTCTGGTGTCACAAATGCAAGAACGAAAATCTAACGTGAAGAGTGACTTTTGTCTCTGAGGACTCGCTGGGCTTCTGCTATGCACAGAGGGGTTGCTATGGACCTTGTAGCATCGTGAGAGAAACTGAGTCACATTTCGGTAAAGCGATTTGCTCAGGTCACAGCAAGCAGGTGTGATCCGTGTTCAGAGCCCTTTTATCAACTCAACAGTGTGTAGGAGGTTGCTGTCGGCAGTCCATAGCCTCACTTGCAGAATGAAATGAAGTAATCCCACTGCTACCTGGAGTCGAACATGTATCTCAGCTCTTCCTTTAAGTGGTCATTCTCATAGGTCATTACCTTCTGCTTCAAATCCTGCCAACTCCCTGGGGGTAGGGAAGGATTTTGTATCTTGTGCAAAATGAATTATTTACTTCCTAGAGGAATGTGTAAATCAAACAGTTTGTCTTGATGACATCAGAATATGCTTCCCAGGAAGGTGTTGAAATGCTGTGGGGAAGCACTATTGCAACTATTACTAGTCAAGGATCTTCTTGGAAGGCCTTAGAGGTCTTGGACACTCTCCTGATACATGCCTGATTTTCTTGCTGCAGTCGCGATACAAGTCAGACCTGATGGGCATGAAGGGCATAGGGTGGCCGACGTTGAGATCCCCGCAGATGGAGAGTGCAAAGAAGGCTGGAGAACTCATCAGCGAGGTACCATCCTCCTGTTCCTACCGGAACTCAAGGGCAACCTAGCATTTACTTTTAAAGAGGGAACCTATTTATGGAGTGTAGATCCCAAAAGGGCCCCCAGTCACTGGACTCCCAGTGTTTTTCTGGGGCCATCTGCAGCCAAGCCCCAGGACAGAATAAGATTTCTTTCACATGAATGATTGCTAGAGAACTAGAGGCATGATGTACTGGGTTGTCAGAAAAGTCATGATGCATTTTTTTCCATAGAAAAGTACATCATGACTTTTTCTTTTTCTTTTTTTTTTTTTTCTGGAAGGGATTTTTGCTATAGGGTTCATGTGCTCACCAGAAACACAGAGAGAGACAGAGAGATAGAAAGTGAGAAATCACCCCCCCCCCCAGGGGGGGGGGGGTGATGGCCACGCCGCAATCCCTTCTCTTCCATTCTCCTCTTCAGTTCTTGGGCACGCGGTGTGAGTTTAAGCTGCCAGGTCCAGGACTCGAACCACTGTTGACTACATGGGAGTCCAGCGACATAGCCATTACGCCAACTGCTAGTCCCCATCATGACTTTTCTGATGACCCACTATTAGGAGGTTCTCCCTAAATACATTCTGTACAATTATGGTCAAACCTGGCTCTTTGTTTTCATTGGGAGAGAGAAGAATTTGTCACTCACCTACAGAGTTTACTGATGGTGCCCAGTGTCCAGAGGCTATCTGATTTCAGACAGTATTAAAAGTTGCACAGGGAAAGATGACCACCGTATTGATGGCCTGGGCATTCCTGTCCTGGAATTCCCTTGAAGGCGACTGCCTCCTTTACTTTCTTTTAACAGAACATATTTGAACAGAGTCTGAGCAGGGCCACATTGATACCAAACCCTGTCTTTTATCAAATTCTTTATTGTGAGGAGCCATGGTATTTTGTAGCCTCCTTCATTAAGAGAGTAAATACTTAAAAGACATTCTTGATCTCAGAGGTAGTCTTTTCCACACTCTTGGTTGTTAACAAGAGAAGAGAGACTTGTTTTCCAATAACATAATTGACACTGGTACCGAGAAGGCAGGGTGAGGCTGCATTCAAAAATGCATGATGTTTGACTGTGTTTTGTGGTAATCATTTTCTCCCTCTTTTAGACCAAATATCGTAAAAAACCAGACAGTATCAAGTTCACCACAGTGGTAGACTCCCCAGACCTGGTTCATGCCAAGAACAGCTACCTGCACTGCAATGAGGTAGGTGCTTTCTCACCCCTCATCCCAAGCATGCACTGGGGCACTACTGCACAGTGGTCAGTGCTTAAGGACGCAGACTCTGGATAGATCTGCATGCATACCTGTTGTCTACTACCAGGGGATCTTGGAGCAATTACTTAATCTCTTCTAACCTCATTTCCCTTTGAGGTGGTGGAGTGGGGGGAAATGATAACAATGATTTCATTAGATTAGGCAAATTAGATGAAGATTAAATACACATAAAGCTTTTAGAGAGCTCCTGGAATATAGTAAGTCCTCAATAAATGCTCCTTGTCATGATTTGACTTATAATCATAATGATAATAATACCAAGTATTATTGATGATCTTTTACCAAACTCTAGGTTAGATATATCTCTTTTGTTTAACTGCCAGAGGGTGCATATGCTCTTCAGAGAGAGAGAGACAGAAAGAGAAAGAGGGTTGGGCAGGGGGTGGGCAATGGGACCTGGTCATGCTGCAATCTCTTCTCCATTTCTCCATCCCGTCAGGATTTGGGGCACACATGCAAACATGCCCAGTATTCTTTCAAGCCACCAGGGCCAGGATTTGAACCGCTGTTGGCCATGTATTACCCAGCTCCCTTTAACTACTTTGGCTACAGAACTGACACTGGATACATCTTAATTGCCCATAATGAAAACAGAATTAAAAGTTTAATATAAATCAATTAGAAAAGTTAAGAAGAAACTACTATATTCAAGATTTTTTTTTTTTGAGAGGTTTTCGCTATAGGGCGCGTGCGCTCGCCAGACAGAGAGAGAGAGACATAGAGACAGAAAGTGAGAAATCACCCCCCAGGGAGGATGGTCATGCTGCAATCCCTTCTCCTCCATTCTCCTCTTGGGATCTTGGGCACGTACGCACACGCGCCCGGCGTGAGTTGTAAGCCACCGGGTCCGGGACACGAAACGCGGTCGACTACGTGGGAGTCAGTGACATAGCCATTACGCTAACTGCTGGTTCCCAAGATTTTTTTTCTTTTGTTTTCTGTATAATTTAGTCCCAGTTTCTTTCTCCTGTATTTATTTCAAGGAATGGGAAGTTAGGGGAATTTTTCCCCCTAACATTGTCAAGAGATTCAATTCTGCATGCACAGTGACAAAGCTGCTCCATCCTCAGATAGAATCGGAATGATCTGATTGGTTCATCTTTGTAAAGCCCAAACTGAATTTGGGAATGGACAAGAAGATTATCATTTCCTCTTTAAAAATAGATGAAACTCAGACCAACGGATGGCATAATGGTTATGTCACTGGACTTCCACATGATCAACCACGGTTCGAATTCTGGACCTGGTGGCTTAAAACTCATGCATGCACGCATGTCCAAAGTCTTGAGAGGAGAATGGAGGGGAAGGGGTTGTGGTGTGGCTATCCCCCCTGAGGGGTGATTTCTCACTTTCTGTCTGTCTCTCTGGTGAGTTCATGTGTCCTATAGCAGAAATATCTCTCTAATAATAATAATGACAATGATAATAAAAATAGATGAGATTCAAACATTTTCTAAAACTGTTTGCAGTTCTTAAATTGCTACTATAAAAATAGCAACCAAGATAAACCTTGATTTGTAAGATTGTGTCTTCCTGGGACCCACTGGGTTATGGAAAACTTAATTTCTTGAACACATAGTAAGACATTTTTTTGATAGAAAGGACTTATTAGCTATGCGTAATGTTATCATCAGTATTATTGCTATGACTGTGGATGTTAAACAATAAGGCATTGGGCTGAATGTTGTTACTAGTAAAAATCATGTCCCATGCTCAGTTGCAAAGATCTCTGGAATATCCATACATCTTAAGTTGTGTAAAACACACAAGTATGACAACCAGGATGTTGGTTCATGACCCATGGGGTCTATTTAAAACCAGTTACCCTCAGCTGACCTTGGCCACATAGGCATCTTCTCCAAATGGTGGGTTCAGGAGGGATACTCTCCATGGGTGGGCTGGGTACTATGCAATCCAGGGGACACTTGGGGGAGGAGAGAAAAAGGAATCTGCAGCTTTGCTTTTCACCTGTGTTTTCAACAAGAGCAGTCCTCCATTTACCATGAGCCTGTCTTACCCACAGCGCCTGTACAGGTCAGGGGATGCAGAATCTCTGCACAGATACACCCCGATCCCCGACCACCCTGATTTCACCCGAGCCCGCCTCAACGCGATGCATCTGAGTGACGTAAGTGGTCTGTACCTATTTTTATAAAATGATCTGGGCCCCAAATGGATTTTGTTTGTCAAAATAAGATCAAGTCCCAGGAAGGAAAAATTGGAACAGAAAAAACACTGGACTGAGATGCGGACAATGTGTATAGCTTTCAATCGCTTTTTTCACTGGGAGTCAGTATTCTCACCTGTAAAATGGGGATGGGGTTGAGTTAAACTGAGGTCCCATCCAACAGACTCTAGGCATGGCTCCAGAGACCTCAGTCGTGTTTGGGGCACAGTCAGGGAAGTGGTCCCCTGGTCTGGCAGATGTAGGCTCCTGCTCAGTTTGTTTCTCGGACCCCTCCCCTTGGCCTTTCAGAGGCCTAGCTGTGGAAATGGAGTGGCGCCAGTCTCACCCTGCAGTTGGGAAAGCCGCTGTCACAGTAACCCATTCGGGCCAAATCAAGCGCACTCCTTTGTGCGTGGGACTGTGGCCTCCACACTTTAGTTTCCCTCGGACATGTGCCCTTCGCGTGCATAACCCAGACGCTGTTTCCTAAACCCAGGCTTGTTGTTAGCAGGGGTTGGAGGCCCCTGGTTGTAATAGAATAGGCGGCTGCTTGGCCAGCAAAGCTGTGATCCTCAGATAACAGGTAGAGAGGCGGTGGAATCAAAAGACACTGTCAGATCAGAATAACACAGGCTGAGTGTGTCGGCCTGGGGCAGCACGGGGCCTCCCAGAGTCCGGCCATTCTTCCCTCCCTGGCCTGGCCATTGTGTCCTGGGGCTCCGTGCAGATCAACAGCTGCTACCGCTCACCCCAGAGGTGGCTGCCTCACAGGGGCTGGCGAGAGGCGCCTTCTAGTTAGCGTGTGTATTAGTTTGTTGCGTTTGTAAAGCCCTGTGGGATCCCACGCGGTGAATGCGATGGTGCTTTGTAAATATGAGTTATTATGACCATTTGATGCTTTTGAGGGATGTGTAAGGGATAATTTTAGAACAGCAGCTCTGGTGGGCTGACCTCCATCTGGGGAAGCAGGACCTCCCCCTCAGCAGAGCTGGCACAAAACATCCAGCTCATTAATGCTTCGAGGATGGGGGAAGGCCAGGCCTCCATGTGAGGAACTATTGGAGATCCAGAGCTGTGGAAACTGGGATGAAACTGCCAGTTTGTTTGGGACCCAGCTTAAGGAGGACAGCCACCCCAGGTTGGTGACAGGAGCATCGTCTCTCTCATAAGGGACGTCAGTCTGCAGAGTCCTGGAGCTGAAATTAGCCGCCAGGGTATGCGGATATGGAGAACTCATGAACCTCTTTTGAAAGAGCACTTCTTCGGGGGCGTGTAGAATGCGCACAATTGGATCAAGTGCTCTGTGAGGAAGATGTGGAGGGAAAGTGACCTTCCTGGGCAAAGAAAGCCATTGAGATGTGTAAGGCAGCCGAAATAACTCAAAATCAAATGACTCTAATGTGTGAGGATGAGGACAAAACTGTGCCCACTGTGATAAAGAAGAGGAATGCCCAGGGTTCCAAATCAAAGAGCCTACGGAATCTAAAGACTCCCAGTGGCAAGGCAAAAACCTCAACAGAATAAAATAACTCGGGGAGGAAGTGATCACAATCAAGCAAATAGTATACAGGGAGGCGACAGCAGGAGAAAGGGAGCCAGTGCACTGGAGAGAACCCCAATTTGGGCCACGGTCTCTAGCTAGCCCTGAGTTATAGACACTCAGAAGCCGGGGTGCATTGGGTACAAAGCAGGGTGAGTGTGGAGTTGGATATGGTGTAAAGTTTGGCGTCATTAGCCCTGATCTGGTGCAGAGGTTTTCATGAGGAAGGCGCCATGTCTCCCTCACAGAGAGCCACCAGGATTTGACTCTGTTTGGTATGGTCTTCTTTGTGAAGCCACCGCGATGGGAGGCGCAATGCTGGGGAGGACTGCTGTTCTGTCATCCGAGCTCCTCCCCTTGTCATTAGTTTTTAGTTTTAGCCACTAAACCCAGTAGAGACCCAGTCAATATAATCATTTGGGTTTTGTTTGTGATCCCTCTATTAGGTGATCACCCCAGCGTTTACTGGTTCTGTATGTCCAAGGCCTTGGACAGAGTAGGTACTTGGCTCATGGTCTGTGGTTGGGTATTGCAGTCGGAGGTGATGATGAAGGTGGAGGTGATGATGGACTAGAGTACATAGAATGATGCGACCCACCGTGCTTGGCCCCAGCATTTGGTGGTCCCCTCTTATTCCAGGCCCAGTGTGGGTCCCTTGCTTTTCATTTGCCACTCCTCCTTTGCTTAACCTCCCCAGCCCCCTCTACAACAAAGCATCAGCTTTGACCTGATTTTCCAGGTGACAAAGGTAAGGTTCTTAGGGCACCGTGACTTGCTATAGATCGCAGAATGAGTGAGTGACCTACATGGTCTGGGGCTGTCACTTTGTCATCTGTTGGTGATGTGCCTCTCCTGCTGTCCCTCTTCTCTGGGGCTGAATAAAGTATAGCTCTCCACTGGGATCTCTGGATGACTCCTTTCATGGAGCCATTCCCTTATCTTAAAAAAAATATTAGCTACATGAAGGCACAGCAGATTTTGATGCCTCTGTCGGTGATGCAGGTCTACCCGAGGACTAAGAGGATATGATTACAGACTCCCAGAGGGCATGTGAGAACAACTTGAAAAGGGAAAAAAAATGAAAGAGGAAGATATGAAACACATGGGTCAGGTACTCGGTCAGGTTCTTGACAATAAATTCAATTCAGGTGAAGGCTCTTCCCTTCGTGCAGGCGCCGGAGGTATCTAAGAGAGGCAGCGTGCCTCATCGTGACAGTGTGGGCCCTGGCATCAAAGCCAGGCTGAGGGGCCCCAGGAAGTCAGCGGACTAACGAACACATGTGTGCCAAGACCCAAGGAACAGCACTTTTAGCACGTGGGAAGAAACGGAGTTCTGGAACTTTGATTTTTGGCATCTAGAAGCTGCAAACCTGAGGCACTGAAAGTGAATGCAAGGCCAAGGAGTGGAGTGAGGGTCTCTGATACCAACAGGGTGCAGTGGATGAGTCAGACCCGTGGACCTCAAGGGCAGGACTGACATTACACTGGGGCTTAGCAGTGAAGCCCTTCATGACCAGCCCCACCAATCCCAGAGCTGGGGAGTCCCCACAATGGACCTGGAGCCATGGGCTCTGCCACCGGGAACCAACAAAGTAGAGGGTACCAGTGCTTAGGAACCACTCCTGCTGAGAGCCAACAGCATGTCAGAGAGTGGAGTGACTCCCTGCTTACTCACGACTTTGTTTTCCCTATCTAGAAAGTCTACAGAAACTCTTGGGAGCAGACCCGGGCTGGAGGCTATGACTTCAGGCTAGATGCGATCCCGTTCCAGACTGCCCGAGCATCCCGGGAGATTGCCAGCGATGTAAGACGCCGCTCTCTCTCCTTCCATCACTAATGGGTTTTACTCTGGTCTTACCAGTTCTGTTGAAGCTGAAACCCCAGGACCCCAAGAGAGAGATGATCTCCTCTCTGCACCAAAATGAAACACACATCATATTTCAATCCAAAGAAGAAAAAAAATAGACTTTGTTTGATAAGAGTTTAGCCAGGCATTTGATATTGAGGAAGGTTGTATGCCTGCTCCTTTTTTAATAGAGGCACTCTTTTTAATTTTATTTTTTCTTACTTGTGGTAGAGGGGACGTACACTTACCAGAGAGAGAGAATGTGAGAAAACGCTCCTCACAGTGAATGTTGCAATCCCTTCTGCTCCCTTTCTCCCACTTTTTGTGATTTGGAGCATGCATACATACACACCCAGTGTGTTTTTCAAACTGCTGGGTACAGGACTCACACTGTGTAGTCAGCTATGTGGGTTCCAGCCACCCTAAGCACCACACTACAGGCTGGCCCAAGAGAAGCACTCTTAAAAGTAGGAGTATGAAAACCTAGAAATCAATGAACATCTGATTGGTTTGTTAATATGCAATAAAGGCACTTCTTTTAGCAGAAGTGCAATGTGGTAGAATTACTTAGGATTTTTGCCTTGCCCTGAATTGACTATTGTTCAAATCCTGACTTAGTCATGCAGCAACTGGCTGTTTATCTTAGGCAAATTGCTTAAATTCTCTGAACTCAAATTTCTACATCTATTTTAAAGTGTCTGGCACACAGCAGGCCTTCAGAACATGGCAGCTATTATCAAAGAGGAGGATGTCATTGACTAGGAAAATACCCCTCCACACTAGATACATGCTCTCCTATGAAGAGGTCCCTGCTAGTCCACAGTGAGATCAGGACAGAAATCAGGAGCAAGCACTCTTATACATGCTTTTAGCAATTCGATGTTGCAACATCCAAGCATGTGATGGATGGGTGGACTCCTCTCACCGAGCAGAGTACAGGCCGGTTTGAGTGTTATACAATGCATGTGGCATTACTACTTACTTATCACGTGGAGGATAAGCAGAACAACATCTTGTTCTTTAACACTTCAGAAATTGAAAGCAAGACAAATGAGCCAGATCCTTCACTATGGGTGGTTTGAGGAGCACTGGAGTAGGTCCCTGAAAGAATAAAAGGAAGAGTGGCTGCCTTGAGAACATACACACTGCTCTTCCTGTTGGAGTACTAATTAAAGCAGCAATGATACTAGTTGCCATCATTCCATGGTCATGAACCAGTGCCAGACATGACACCCAGCCCCATCTGTCTGAATCCTCTTAACCTCCTATGGGGATTCTCCTGTGTAAACTGGGGCTCAGTGAGAGATTCAGTAACTGACTCAAGGACACACAACTAGGATTACCTCACCCCCTGTTGAACTTCCTGCTGAAAATCCCATGGACTGGCCCCATCAGTGGTGCTGGCCCCAGAGAGGAGATGGGCCCCCATGACCCACCTGTGCTCCTCTGACTTACAGTTCCGGTACAAAGAGGCCTTCCTGAGGGACCGGGGTCTGCAGATTGGGTACCGCAGCATCAACGATGACCCAAGAATGAAGCATTTCCTCAACATCGGCAGACTCCAGAGCGACAACGAGTACAAGAAGGACTTTGCCAAGAGTCGGTCCCAGTTCCACAGCTGCACAGACCAGCCTGGATTCCTCCAGGCCAAGAGGAGCCAGCAATTGGCCAGCGATGTGCATTACAGGCAGCCCCTGCCCCAGCCCACCTGCGACCCAGAACAGCTGAGCCTGAAGCATGCACAGAAGACCCACCAGCTTCAGAGTGATGTGAGCTACCTTCACCTGCCTCTTTGAGGCCCTTCCCCTGGTTTTCCTTCCCAAGGGAAGGCTGTAATCCCACATTCCATGTTACCTTCTGGGGAAAAAGGGCTGTGATAAGATCCAGAAGGAGTAGTAACAATAACAAGCATTTCTCGTCTCTACTGTGGACTGGGCTTTGTGCCAAGTGCTTTCTAAGTATTGTGCCATGTAGCCCACAGCAACCCCAGGACTACCTCATTTTACAGATAAAGGAACCCAAGACTCAGAGAGGTTAAGTGACTTACTCAAAATCACACAGCAAATGAGTGGTAGACCTGGGGTATGAACCTCATTTGGTTTGATGTGAGAGCCCAGGTTCTTGATCGCTGTGCTGTACTGTTTCCAAGAGATCTTAGCAATTGCCTAACCTAGTCCTCGCACTTCCCCTGGGAAGAGACTGAAGCCCAGAGAAGGGATGCACTTCCCTAAGGCCAGAGTTAGTCAAGGTAGGAGTTCAGACTTGATCCAGGTGTCCCCACCTTCCCCTCCTATGGCAGCTCCTATCACTTGAGTGGGAAGGTGCAAGGGACCCATGAGCTGGCCCAGCTCACAGCACACTGGGTGCTCATGCCAGGGAGCTTCTGCATAAGATGAACTTGCTCCCCTAGTCCTGCTAGTACTGACGTTAACATATTCTCTGGCCCGTGGCTGCCTTTTTATTTCTATTTCCTTGGTGATCAAACTACCCCAAACCCTGCTGACATACTCCTCTTGCTCCCTCCTTCCCTCAAGGTCAAGTACAAATCAGACTTGAACCTGACCAGAGGTGTTGGCTGGACCCCTCCTGGCTCGTACAAAGTGGAAATGGCTCGCCGGGCTGCAGAACTGGCCAATGCAAGGGGCCTGGGTCTCCGAGGCGCTTACGTGAGTAGCAAGTTGCAAACCCACCCCAGCTTGTAAGGCCAGGGAGAAAGGCAAACTCAGTGTTTCTTTTCAAAGTTTATTTTTGGCCAAAGGTCAGCTGGCTCTAAAGAAGTGTGAAATGCAGCTTGAGCAAGGCGCCTAATTTCATGGGTCTGAGATGACCGTGCAGATGACACACGGGTTAAACTTCCTGCAGGGTTTTCTCTGAAGTCACAGCCATTAGTTCTGCAGAGGCAAACCTACCGGGGCTACATCAATCCTGGGCCAGGGCAGCCCAGGCCGTGCCGACTGTTTGCTTGTTGCATTCGTAGGAAGGGTCAGGGACTGGCTGGCTACAACAGTCTGCATTCTGAACCCTACTTTGTTCGGAAGAAACATCCCACATTAAATGAGGGATTCCTTGACTTCTTTCTCATCCTTGCCTGAGGAGAGAGTTTTCTTCTTGGAGGGGGTGGAGGAAGGGAAAAGAAAGGGAAGGGTGAACATATAAATGCCCCCAGAGCATATGAGCGTGTCCTGGGGGAGCAGGGCAGGGGGCTCCATTTTAACTTGGGGATGTGTATGATTTCTGCAGGGGAGGCTAGAGCCGGTGGATGCTGTGGATCATCAGGAGGGAGAGGTAAACCCAGATGCCACTGAGATTCTTCACGTCAAAAGGAAGAAGGCGCTGCCGTTGTGAGCGATGTCCACCTTCGGTTCTTGCGAAGAGCCAGAGAGAAAAATTATTCACCAGAGATGTGAATTAGGCACTCTCTGTTTGGGCAAGCTGTAAAAATGGCATACCAACCCATCCCCAGATCTGCCTTTACTAAAATAACAACCCTGAAAGCAAGTGGAGAGTGTTGTATTTTTGGTACTCTCTAATACCTAAGTGTGGATGGCTGGTTCTGCTGAGGACCTCGAGTACCCAGGCTGAGGAATAAAAATGTCAAGGTGGCACCCACTGACCCTGGGTGTCTTGTGATTCTGTGTTTGCGGATGTCTGAGGTGGGGGCAGTCTCTGTGAACACTGATTTTCCAGAAGGTACAATTCTTGGAAAGGAAGCACACATTATATACTTGGTGTTGACTTCATCATTTCTTGAGTTACTCAGGGAAGACGCAGAGGGAGCCTGATGGATGAAATGGTCCAAAATCTGGACTAGGAAGGTCCAGGAAGGGCAGCCATTGTCTCGGTTTAGAGCATGGACACTCCACTGTGTGGCCTCTTCGAGGTTCCAAGAGGTGTCCACTGCCACCCACAAGGTCTCCCCTTGTCTGAGTGCAGAGGAAGATGGGCCCTGAGGGTCAGAAGATAGTAGTAGCCTCCGTTTGGATGGTGGTTCTGATCCAGCTCAAGAACTTGGTAACTTGGGTGTAGACTCCTGGCTTCTTTCCACATTCCAGACCCCAGCTCACTATCCCAGAGACGTAGTAGGTGCCATCCTTCTCGCAGGTCAGAGGGCCTCCAGAGTCACCCTAAAGGAAAAAGAGGCATGAGTTCAGCCTTGTGAACCAAAATGCGCTTGGCGATGACCCCGCCTCTGGGAGTAAGGGGTATTCCAGGGGGTGGAGTCACTCTACCCACTCCATTGGTGGGAGTCATTTGCCAGCTGCTGTGGGCTGCTCTGGAGGTAGGAAGGTTCTCTTCTTGCCTCCCGTGTAAGGCTCTGAAGGGAGAGACATTAATACTGGCCTTCATTCTGAGCCTGTGAGGGCTAGGCAGAGAAGCTACGGGGCTGTGGTTAAACCCCTACTTCCTGACACTTAATCATATGGGAATTATTACTGTGAGCTCTTAGTGGCCCACGACTTTCTCCTTCTGGAAACTGACTATGGGAGCAGTGCCTTATTTGAACAGAGCCCTTCCAGGGCTGGCAGGAAACACACAGGGAGGACAGGACTATGAGGCCACGTGGCTGCTTAGGGATTATATATGGTCTGTGAGGTTAGGTCTTAAGGGTTGCACATTAGGCTCTACCACATGCTAGGCATGTAACCTTGGGCCCCATCTTCTCACATTGTAAACTGTGGATAGCAATAGATCTCCCCAACAGGGGGCTTGTGAGGATTAAGTATTTGAAAAGTGCAGAGAACAGCTCATATGAAGTGGCAAAGCTAACAGTGGTGAGAAGGAAGAAGAAGGCTCATGACTGGCAAATCATTGCTAGGTACCTTAATAGGGAAACTCCATCAAGAAGCCAGGATTGGAATGTAATGATGCTGGGTTTTCCCAGGCAGTTGGTGGTTTATGAGGATAACAGATAGAACATTCTAAATAGTGGTGTTCTTGGGAGTCTGAGAAGAACATATCCCTACAGAGAAGGCTTGGGGAAGGGAGTGGACTTTGGCTTGGGGAAGGGACCTGAAATCACTTCAGCACCAGGTGAAGGAACCATCATCTCCCTCTCTTAGTCACCACAAGTCTCACCAGCTTGGGGTTCTCAAAAGTCCTGGACTAGGGAGAATATCAAGCTCTAAATTGACTTTGGCCTTGGTGATACTTAGTTTGCTAAGGCTAACTCTTTCCCTCTCATACACACATACACATTTAAAGCCTCACCATTAGTTTGTATTATGGTGGGATCTCTAGGCCTTACTTATTTCTCATAGCTAGTGGTCTTTTGGACAGTTGTGTTTATTGGGATTTCAGATATCTTGTCAAACATGGAGACCAGAAGTTCCATGTTCATAGTTAAATACAGTGGAAAAGACTTTGTTGTCCTGGATACCTGGGTTGTTCAAATTCTAGCCCTGCCACTTACCACTTGGTTGCTCTAGGCAAGATGACTTCTGTAAGTAAATGTAAAATGACAATAATGACATTCCATTCATCAGAGTGTTATGAAAACTCTGACAAAATGAATGCTATGCTCATTATGCTGAATTGTCTTGAATTGACGTGGACTCAAGGGTGCCAGAGACATATGTCCCCTATGCCTAAGCTTACAGCAGGTGGACCTCTGAACCTGACCCTCAGGCCAGGGCTCTAAGGAGCCTCTGTGCCCAGTGTAACGCCCCAAGAGCCTCTCCTCCAAATACTGTTTGAAGCCTCCAACCTGGCAGGTGTCTCGTCCAGGTTTCTGAAGGTTTCCTGCGCAAATCATACTGTCGTCAATCATGTGGTCATAGAGTCGGCGGGAGTTGCACAAAGTGTTGGCGATCAGCTTGACTTTGGCATCCAGGAGCTGGCGGGACCCTTCCCCTGTGGGGTAGAGAAAAGAGCATGTAGTCTAGGGTGATAGCCACCCTGCCAGAAGTCACCAGGAAGGAATGATTGCTTTAGTAGAGAAACAGAAATGGCTCATTTTCCATGGCTGGTGGTTCCTTTCCTTCAGCCTTCACCATGTCTGTGCAGACCTGCAATGCTGCACTGAGCACGTAGAACACGATCGTTCTCTCCTGTTTCTCTTTTACTAGACCATGAGGTCAAGAGGGAAGGGATGGTATCTTAACCATTAAAATTTCCGATGCCTTGGGGCCAGCAGGTGGTGTAGTGGTTAAAGTATTGAACTCCCACGTGGCTGACTGCAGTTTGAGCCTGGATCTTGCAGCTTGAAACACACCTGGCACAAGTGTGTGCATGACCCAAATTCTGAGAGAATGGAGGAGAATGGCGGCCTGGTCAACTCCCCTTGGGGGTGATTTCTCACTTTCTGTCTTTTTTTTGTCTCTCTGGTGAGTGCACGCAACCTATGGCAAAAATTTCTCTCCAAAATAAATCAATAAATAAAGTAATTTCCTGTGCCTAGCAGAAGAGCTGGCACATGATAGAGTCTGAGTGGATGAATGAATGAATGAATGAAGTGCCCTGGTACACTAGATTACCTACTTTCCAGAGCAGATATCCTTCCTTCCCCTCTTAAAGAAAATGAAATCAAGCAAAACATGTCATCGACTCCAAACATATAGTCTTAGAGTCCTATTCATCAAAATAAAAATACTCAAGGTACTACAAGATTCCCATCTAAAACATATGCTGACCAGACCACACGGAGCAGAAGAGAGGTCATAAGATTTAGAGGGACTTCAATGAAGACAACTACAAAAGGAATTTTTCCCCTAAATCCAATTAGCCATAAATCTTCTTTCCCAAAAGCTTGATAATTTGTGTATTACATTTCACTTCTTTATGCCTGTCCTACTTAAAATGGATCTTGTTTTTCACTCTGAAGAGCAAGATTTGGGAGTGAAGTGAACTATGTTTTAAGTATCTGAGAAGGCCTTGAAATCGTCTTCTGAAGTTCTTTGTAGTAGAGAATATATTCTTCCTAGTACTATTAGAAAAGTATCCCTTTGGTTACTTTTTAGAGAAGACCAAATCCTAGAGGTAAATCAGTAGCTCAATTGAACAATATTTTACAGAATACTTACTTTGTGAGAGCCCTGACCAAAGGACTATGGGAGAGACAGAATGGGAGACCTGATGCCCACCCTTCAGAGGCTGACCTAATGAATATCTCTGTAGAATTCTGTCATCTCTACGATTATGAACCCAAACGTGGGAAATTAGTATGATTGTTGGGAAACTAAAACTTGGTCACTCAAGCAAGAAGCTCAAGAATCACAGTCTGTTTCCAAATTCCAAGTTCTTTCCAGTCTACTCTCTTTCCAGTCTACCTATGGTAGGGGAGAGATCTTCTGGGATACAGGAGCAATGCCTGATAGAGGTCAAGTGTACAAGAGTAGGGGCCAGGGACATATATGGAGAGCAGGGAAGATTAGAAGACACTCCTTACAGGTGTCTTAAGATTTTGCTAGATCTCGAATGATGAGGCAATGCTTTCTCTTGATAATGCATTTTGAATAGAATACACTCATATTTCAAGTTCAGAAGGCCAAGTGAGTTTGGCACTTCTATCTCTGGTTGATGTCGCTCACCTGTGTCTCAGGAGAATGTCTGGCCATACTCACCTGTCTCTGTGACACCCCAGCCAGAGATGTGGCACTCAGTCCCAGAGGGAAAGGGATCACTTGGCAAACATATAGTCTTCACATATTTGGATTCCAAAGCACAGTGACCATCCACTGGCTTTAACTTGAGCAAAGCTAGGTGGGGAGAAAGGAAATACATGTGAAATCTACTCTTTGTCAGAGAAGCATCAGCTTCAACTTGCTTCAGAAGGTGGTTATAACCAAGGCCCACACTCCAAGCCCAAAGAACTTCTTCCTTGGTCATTTCATTTTGTTTTTGTTTTAGAGAGATTTTTGCCTTAGGGCATGGGTGCTCAGCAGAGAGACAGAGACAGAAAGCCACCCCAAGGGGGTGGCCACACTGCAATTCCTTCTCCTCTACTCTCCTCTCGGGATTTTGGGTGCACACACACACACACGCACCCTGATGTAAGTTTTAACCCGCCAGTTCCAGGACTCAAACCATGGCCAACTATGTGGGAGTCCAGCAACGTGAGCATTATGCCATCTGCTGGTCCTGGTCATTTCATTTTTTTAACTTCCACCTGGGAAGAGGAACACTACAAGCTAAGAGTAATGGCAAGAAATAATAACTGAGTTTGAAATAATTCCTAATCCACTAAAAAATAAACTATAAGGGGGGCGGAAGCTATTGAAGAAGCAGAGAGAAAGAGAGAGAGAGAGAGAGAGAGAGAGAGAGAGAGAGAGAGGAGAGAGAGAGAGAGAGACCCCACGAAAGGAGAAATCATGTATGGAGCAGAGCCGCCAGTAGAATATCATTGTCTCTATTGTCTCTGCCCTGAAGTGTTGGGTATGTCCTCATGCACATCATGTCACTCAACACACAGAAAGCTGAGAACTGTGTCTCAGTGTTCCCATTTCAGAGAAGAGAAAACTGATGCTTAGAGGTGATCTGGTTCCTGGCTAGAAAGTGTATTTAAGCTCTTTCCATAACACAAAGTTCCTACATCTCTTCCCTCAATTTAAGAGCTTGTGCCACTTATTCACAACACTAACACTTATGAACTTAAAACTCTGGAATAAATTCTCTACTATAGGGGGCCTACAGGGAACCAGAGCCATCAAGAGCAACTTCTAGGAACTAGCAGTTAGCGTAACGGCTATGTCGCTGGACTCTCACATAGACGACTGCGGTTCGCGTCCCGGACCCAGTGGCTTAAAACTCATGCCGGGCACGTGCGCGTGCGTGCCCAAGATCCCAAGAGGAGAATGGAGGAGAAGGGATGGCGGCATGGCCATCCCCCCTGGGGGGTGATTTGTCACTTTCTGTCTCTCTGTCTCTCTCTGTCTGTCTGGCGAGCGCACGCGCCCTATAGCAAAAACCTCTGGGGAAAAAAAAAAAGAGCAGCTTCTAGAACCAAAGCTCTGCTTCCATCAGGGAAGAAAGAAATCCACTCAGGAAGAGACCCACAGGAGATCCATGAGAGAAGAGACTTGCCAATATCATTGTGGGGAATCTCATCCCTCTCGTTGTAGTGGCTGTACTTGAATATCTTCTCCACCCCGAAGATCTGCTCATGGAATTCTGTCTTCTTCAGGTCCTGGTCTCCTAGCACCACTTTTAGATGTTTGGCTTTTATGCTGCAAGGAAAAACAAGATCCTCAGGAAATAGCCCTGGGGTATGAGAGGCCTGGGTCCCAGCTCTGTTCCTGGGGAGCTGTGTGACCTTGGATAAATCCCTGATCTTTTGCAACCTTAGCATCTTTATCACTAATCCTCATCTAACTCACATAACTCTGCTCTGTGCTCCAAGTAAGATACTGTCAGGGAGCTGCTTCATGAACAGAAGTAGACTCCAAATGTCAGCTGTAATTTTTATCCCATTTTCCTGGGAAAAGCCCCATTCTCCCAGGTCCCTGATAAAGATCAGTCATTGAGGTCTTGAACAAATCTAAAGTAGGTACTAACATTTGTTCACCCAACCTCTCTTGAGGAACATCTCCTAGAATCCCAGAACAAATCATTTAATATCTGAGTGGGGAATCAGCAGGTGGTGTGATGACTAAGGAACTGAACTTTCACATGGCCAACTGTAGTTCGAGTCCCAGACCCAGCAGCTTGAAAATCATGCCAGGTACCTGTGTGTTTGTGTGTGTGTGTGTGTGTCCAAAATTTCAGGAGGAGAAGGAATTGCAGTGTGGCTATCCCCACTGGGGGGTTGACTTCTCACTTTCCCTCTCTGTGTCTGTGTGTATCTCTCTCTGGTGAATGCATGTGCCCTATGGCAAAAACTTAAAAACAATAAAAATAACTGGGTGGTCCAGAAGACCTTCAAAGCCATCTTCCAAGCCTGGGGTTGATGGGACCAGCCTTGAACACAAACTTTAGGTAATTGGAGGTAGTGATTCTTCAGTTCCCCATTAGGGACTTGCTTCTCTAAGACACATCAGAGGCTTGGCTGAAGACACTTGACCCAGAGGTTCAAGAGGATGGCATCAATGGAGCAGAACTGAAGAGGTTAGGGAAGTGGACAGACCTAGGTTCACATCCTATTTGCCCATGTACTTTCCATGTGACTTTAGGTAAGATGCTAGCCCATCCTAAGGCTTGGAATAACAATACATTTCTTCCCTCCACAAATATTTACTGAACATTAGCTCTGTACTCAGATTTGCTCTAGGCATTGGGAACACCACAATTTTGTCTTCCCGTAAACAGCTTGGAGGATTAGATGTTACATAGCACATGCAATGCCCATGGTAAACACTCTAGACTCAAAAGCTCCTTTTCTGCTGGTTTTAAGCAGCCATTTCTTTGTCCTTGGAGCTAGATTGACCCCCTAATCCTGCTAAAGCTTCCAAGATGCTACCCAGGTGGGGAAGGGAGAACATCTCTATACGCTTGAGTCACCCTGGCCCTTGCTCCAGTGGAAACCTACTCAGTGCAGTGGGCAGCAGTGAGCACCCAGCAGGGGTGGATCAGCGCACCCCCACAGAAGTGGCCCTGGGGCATGGAGATGGACAGTGGCAGCGAGGTCTGCAGGGACACCTGCCACGGGTGCTTGCCCGCCGTGCTCTTAAAGCCTCCATAGATCCTCTTGACCTTCCTCTCTGCTATCTCAGTCCTCCCACAGGAATCAAACCCTGGAATCTTGGTCAGATGTTCTGTAGAGCTTCCCTCTACGTCGGCAATGTCTGTGAGACACAAGAAGGACAAGTCACAGTACTCAACCTACTTCTGGTACCTCAGAGGTGGGACTCTGAGTCGAGCAGCTGAGGAGGTGTTGAGAGCTAAAAGATGCACTGGTGCACACATGGTGGGCATGCAGTAGGTGCACAGCTGATATTTGTTGAATACATTGATTAATATAAAGCAAGTACATAAAATTAACAAAGATGATATTGCTTTTTCCTTATTTCAAAATGTGTTGTTAGGATCAATATGTTCATATATACATGCATGAGGAAATATATGAATACTTAGCTACTCATTAATGGGCACATACATTTTGGATGCTTTTGCAGTGCAGAGGAGAGGGTATCAATATGAAGTGGAGTAGGTAGTTGAAACATTTGCACAGATCCCTGGGATACAAAGGAGAGAGACAGAAGTGTTGTGGGGCCTTGCTCCATTCTTTGAGGTATGTAGAGAGGAAGAGACAACATTTCATTTGGGAGATCAAGGAAAACTCCTGGAGAAAAGAATAACTGAATTGTTTTTCCAAGATGGGTGGATGTGGATGAGAGGAGCTATGAGATGGAACACTATAGACAGACGTGACCATGAGAGCAAAGGCACAGACGTGAAATTGTTCAGGGAGGGAATCTCATTAGCCAGAGGTAGGCCCAGAGGTGGGCCATGGAAGACTGGCAGGAAATCTGTGAGGAAAATTCAGACCCAATTGCATTTGAGAAGCTATGGGTCAATGTTTGATCACCATCACACACCCAGGCCGGACATAGTGCCTGGGACCAAACAAAAAAAATGGTAAATATCTGCTGAGTGCACTGCCTGGGAGTCAGGAAACACGAGTTTACAGTTAAACCACATGGTCTAAGCTCACAAAGGTGCCTAGGTCTGGTCTGCTCATCATCCTGAGGTCAGGCAGGTAGGGCGGCACTTGGATGGGAATTGGTAACACAGGTGAGGAAGGACAGTGGGGCAAGAACATTTCTCTGTGGGTCTTCAACTCTTCAACCTCCCCACCCCAAGGGCCTCTGCACAGCCACGGCCTTACCTAGGGCTGAGCAGGCTGAGACATCACAGTACTCCCATTTCACCTTTTCGTTGTTCACTTTAATGAAACACCAGGGTCTTTTGTCTCCATCTGGGTTTCTAAAATAAAATAATAATAATAATAATAATTTTGAGTTGAGGTTTGCTGAGCCCATAGCACTTCATTACAAAGACCTTTGGACAAGAGAGTGCAAAGCTCTTGCTGAGACTACATTTCATTCAAATCCTCCAACAGGTTAGAAAACCATGACCTGGGGACCAGCAGTTAGCATAATGGCTATGTCGCTGGACTCCCACATAGTCAACCGTGGTTCGTGTCCCGGACCCGGTGGCTTAAAACTCACGCCGGGCGCGCGCGTGTGTGTGCCCAAGATCCTGAGAGGAGAATGGAGGAGAAGGGATTGCGGCCTGGCCATCCTCCCTGGGGGGTGATTTCTCACTTTCTATCTCTCTGTCTGTCTGTCTGGCTGGCGAGCACACATGCCCTATAGCAAAAACCTCTCAAAAAAAAAAAAAAAAAAAAAAAAAAGAAAGAAAGAAAGAAAGAAAGAAAGAAAGAAAGGGAGAAAGAAAGGAAACCATGGCCTAAAAGGGTAGTCTTAGATTTTGGCAAAAATCTAAACTTTCTGAGGAGATTCTAAGGCCCAGAAAATGGGTTACAAGCCTTGTGCAAGACCTATGGGACATGTTAAATTGTTTGTAGGAAAAGACAGAAAATCCCTGCTGAAGATCCTTCTTTGTCAGGAAGGTAAAATACCCACAGGACGTGATGAGAATAGGGTTCCTCTGCCCAAATAGCCAAAGTCCATGCATGAGAATTCTCTGAGAAAGGCTGCCAAGGGGGCCACCTGCAGACAGCTCCACGAAGGAAATAGCTCAAGGAGTGAAAATGGAAGATAACTAGTATTCTGTGCAAAGAAAGTACTCTTGTTTATGCAGTCAGTTTAAAGCCATGCTAAGGATCCCTGCCCCTTAGATGAAAATCATTGGCCTAAGTTAGAAGACCAGTGGGGAAGAAACCAACAGAGTGATACAGAGCAGCAGAGGAGGAAGAAGTTGACTAGGTCATCACCAGGGATGGTGATTGCATTATCCTTACATGAAAAACCTGACGATCCTATGAGAGAGACCATAATGCTCATGAGACATTCCGTTTGCTCCTAAACATTTCTCCCTTGAAGTTATATGAGGCCATTTGATTATTTCTGACAATGAAATATGTGTTGGGAGATGATGTGTCACTTCTACATTGAGTTAGTTAAACAAACAAACAAACAAACAAACTAACTAACTTGCTCTTCTGATCCTTCCTACTCTCTTCTCATCCTTCCTGAGGATAAGAACTGTGTGGCGCCAAATTTCCACCATCACCATCACCAACCCACATAACATAGGTAACATTAGTAAGAAACCTCTATGATGTATTTGAGCCACTGAGGTTTGGGTATTATTTGTTACAGTATCGTAACTTCACCTATTCTAAGTAGTAAAGTCTCCTAGAAGAAGGTGTATGAGTTTCAATGATCTGTTTCATTTCAAGGAACCAAGGCAACATAGAAAAAAAGGAATTAATTTTTTCAGAGAGAGATTTTTGCTATAGGACACATGTATTTGCCAGAGAGACAGAAATCACCCCCCAGGGGTGATGGCCATGCCACAATCCATTTTTTTCTTGGAATTTTGTGCATGCACACACAAGTGCCTGGCATGTTTCAAGCCACTGGATCCAGGACTTGAACCATGGTCAACCATGTGGGAGTCCAGAACCTTAATCACTACTCCACTTCCTGGCCCCAAAAAAGGGAATTTGGGGACCAGCAGTTGGCATAATGGCTATGTCACTGGACTCCCATGTAGTTGACCATGGTTCGAGTCCCAGGCCCTGTGGTTTAAACTCATGCTGGGTGCATGTGCGTGCGTGCCCAAGATCCTGAGAGAAGAATGGAGGAGAAGGGATTGTGGCATGGCCATCCCCCCCTAGGGGGTGATTTCTTGCTTTCTGTCTCTCTGTCTCTCTCTTTCTAGTGAGCACATGCTCCCTATAGCAAAAACCTCTTCAAAAAAAAGGGGGGGGGGAGTTTTTACCTGCAGAAGTTGTGATCTCCAACCCCATGGGCCTCAGCATCCTCCATAAACATGTTGTAATTCTCTTTTAAAAGGAGGTGGGAGTTCCAGTGAAGGCAGGAATGCTGGTTGACTGTCCTACTCACACTCCCTCGGTAAGAGTAGCCATCACCAATGTAGCAGTCATCAGCATCTTGGAAAGAGAGTGGGGATGGATGTGAGAACTGATAGCAACAGGCATGCTGCCCCCCAGAAGGTCTTGGTGGTGCGCAGACAGTGATAGGATCGGGCCCGAGTACTACAAAGTTCCAGAAAGAAGGTGGCCTGAATGTCCCACAGTCATCCCAATTCAAAAACATGAAGTACAGTGGTTATGGGGGTTAGGAACTTGGTTGAGGCCCAAGAATGGCCTGGTATGTTTGAAATTCCTGCACTACATACCACTTTATAACTTTTTTAAATTTTTCACTTGAAACCAGTTGTACCCTATGCCTTTAAGTTGGAAGACTGAGGCAATCAAGTTTGGGGGACATTCTGGCAACAAAATCCAAGCAGAAAAGAATTCCTAAGGCCTCACTTAGGACCCTAGTTTCTAATGAAGTGGTGGCAGAGACCCTTACCTATTTCACAGACTTTCCCCTTGAACTGGCCATGGCAGGTACAGGTAAACTTGGATCTCCGCCTATGCCTGGAGCAGGTGCCGCCATTCTGGCAGGGGTTTGGCCTGCACACAGGGACCACTGTGAACACAGGAAGTGGGGCCAAGAAAGCTCTTCAGGAGGAATGGTAGCCTATATTGAGATAACAAGGAGACTTTATATTGTGGTAATGAGGGGTGGCACTCTTATGGTGTCCATGCTTTCACAGAAGATGGGTCACCCAAGGGAAGGACATACCCACTGACACTCTAGTGAAGGTACACATAAACCTTAAGAACATAAGCAAATGTGGATGAACAATGTGGATGGAAGTCATGCACAGAATAATACATAAGTCGATGGATTACTCAGTAGGAAAGAACAGGAGGCTTGGACTGAGCAGGCATTTTGTGGCTAATCTGGGCTAATCTAAAACTTGACTCTGTCCTTTGAAAGGTGTGTAGCCATGAGCAAGTTAGTTGACCTCTTGCTCAGTTTCTTCATCTGTAAAACTCTTCCATGCAGTATTTCTGGGAGAATTTGAGAGAGAATGTAAATTTCCTGGCACAGTACCTGACTCAAAGCAGTGACTCAATACATAATCATTCTTCTGTGTGGCCCACATCAGGGATAAATTAGGGCCTACTTCCTGGAGGAAGTGAGTTTCAAGATGATTTTGGTTTGGGATGGGAAGGGGTACAGATCCCACTGAGTAGTCCATGGATGATGAATCTTTTAAAATCATCATTGAAAGGGCCATCATTCACATCATGAAAACATCAGATGCATCTGGTTTTCTACACAGTAAGATGCAGAGACTCTAGACACATGCTAGGGTGAAGAAAGCCAACATAAGAGAGTCCTCTGCCACTTACCTTTGGAACAGTCTGGACCCTTGTAAGGGTGTTTACAGGCACATCGGTAGTAGGGAGGAGTCTGGATAATGAGACATTCACCCCGGCCACATGGGTTGCTCTTGCACATGTTTTGTACTGTAGGAGATCCATAGAGTAGGGACAAAATACAGAACATTATTTGGGGGAATTTTTACACACACACACACGCGCGCACACACACCAAAAAAAATGTTATTTATTTATTGAGAGAGAACCCCCCCCCTCCCCTTACAGATTTTGGTGCTGCAATCCACCCCTGGCTTTTTTGTCAGCCCTGGATCATGTATGTGCCCAGTGTACTCAGGGAGGCCACTGGACTTGAACTGGGAACCTTCCTATGTGGAACTGCCTTGCAGTGCCACATTTTACCATTGCACAATCCTCTAAGACCCAGGGCAATTTTCACTTAGGCAACTGCCTACATCGCAGTGTGGGCGAGGTGGCTGATAGAATGCTCGTGCCTTTGTCCATGGTCCTGAAACACTATCTACACCAAGGTAGCCTTGGGCCATGTCATAGATGACCGCTTCTCACATCCCTTTCAGTGCTCATAGGCATTTTTCTGATTTAATAAAAATCTTTGATAATTTTTATTCCTTCAACAAATGGATCCAGGGAATGGCCCTGTGGCCTACTCATTAGGGGAGGTGGATTCCATATGGCCAACTGCAGTTTAAATTCTGGACCCAGCAGCTTAAGAAACACACCAGATACATGTGCATGCATGCCGCTTAAATTCCCAACAGAATGAAAAATGGAGAAGGGACTGTGGCATGACAACTCCCCACTTAAGACGTGCTTTCTCCTTCTCCCTCTGTCTATCTGTCTGTCTCTCTCTGGCAAACATATGTGCTCTCTGGCAATAGAACTAAAAAGACAAACAGAACTAGCTGCCTTTTTAGCCCCTCCATTTTATTGCTGATTTCATATTCCATTTACAATGTTGTCATTCTTCTGAGGAGTTGAGAGATTAACCCAAATATTTCTGAGGAGTTGAGAGATTAACCCAGATATTAAGTTTGTACCCAGTACCCCTGACAATTCTGAAACATATATTGTAAGAATTGAAGGAATAAATGAAGAGAACACAGAGTAAAGAAGTCAACCACAAAGCCTCAAATATCCATAAGACCTTCACTGCCTTCCCTCACTCCAGTTTGATGGTTGCTAGACTGGGCAGAATCCAGGTTCTTTCTCACTTCAGTTAAATAGTTGCTAGACTGGGCAGAATCCAGGTTCTCCCTAGGGGTACAATTACCCACAGGAGTTCAATTCCTGATGCTTTATCCCATGGCCTTATATTATGCCTAGAGAGCTCATTAAAGGCAGATACAGTGAGGATGGCAAGACCAAAGAGCACAGGCAGGATCGTCAGACTCCTGGGCTCCAATCCCTGCTCTACTTCTAATTAGCTGGGTGACCAAGAGCAAGTCCCTTTCACTCTTTGCGTGCCCCTTCCTCTGACAGTGTTGGGCTTTGTGAACCCTGAGGTCTTTGTGAACCCTGAGATCCTTTCTGTTCTCCCATTCGAGGACAATATTTCTCTTCTTTAGTTAATTTAAATGCTGTAAAAACAAAGTCCTGAGTCTAGATTATGTCTTGGTTAGAGTCCAGTTCCAATTCCCTCTTGGTCTCAGTCTTCTCATCTGTAGAGTGGATATACTATTCCCATCTTATGGTGTGGGGGTGGGGACTTCGTGAGATGCTGCCTGTGACCTCACAGAGGAATCCATTATGTACAGTATAATATCTGCAGTTGTAATCCTTTCAAGGGAATCACACAGTCCTTCCCCACCCCTCTTGTTTAACTCAGAGGGAAGAGTGAGTTAGGTGATGGTGCACTGACCTTTCTGACACCTGCTCCCAGAGAAAGGGGCAGGACAGCTGCATGTGAAGTTGTTCCCACTGACGAGGCAGTCCCCACCATGTTCGCACGGGTTGGACTGGCATGGGTCCAAGACATCTGGACAAAAGTCAGTGTTGGGAAGGAACAGCAGGTAAGAAGCCTCCACTTGATCATCTGATTTCAGTCTCAACCCCAAATAAATCACTATATAACTCACGATTAGGAGAGGGGGAAAACATATACTGTTCTTAAAGAGCAAGGAAAATTGCAATCACACAACCAGAGAGGTTTCAGGTTAGTAAGAGGAGAAGCGAGAAGGAATCAAGTCTGTCTCCCCTCGGCCTGGCTTTAGAAGGGGCCTTTCCCATTGAGAAACTCCCCTTTTCCCTCATCAGTGTTTTCCTCCTCCCAGTCTCGCCGGGAGTGCCCTGGGGTCTGTCTCTGATGCTGAAGGCATTTCACAGGCATGAAGACCTCCCCTACTTCCAGTGCCCAGGGGTGGAGGTCAGGAGTGGGGAAAGAAAACCCACCCCTAATGAAACACGAGCTTTCTGAACATCAGGAGAGAAGACCAAAGGCAAGAGGGTGACAGAAGAATTGACGGCGAGGAGGAAATGACCCAGTGGCCTTCATCTTTCTTCAACTACTTGTTCAGTTAGGTTTTGTCATATTTCATCTGTGCCTTTGGCTTTTCATGGTTGTCTGAATGGATCTTCCCTTGGGGAATTCTTTATCCTTCTGTTCACACACATTGTTCTTTGGTTCAGGAACTAGGATCCCTGGGCCCGGCTCTTGTTTTGATGGTCCCTTCTGATGTTCCCCTGATGCCCTGTATCTTGGCCCTGCCTTCCAGGCCACTTCGCACAGTTACACAGCTTTTATTCCAGCTGCTAAGTGCTTTCCATTCCTTCTTCTGGTTTAGTCACATGACTTGCTTGGACCAGGCGACTTATTTTTTCTTTCTGTCCTATTGCTTGGGTTAAGATGCCCCCCCCCCCCCAAACAAAAACAAGTATGGTAGAAACACACCTGCATGTGTGTATACTTATAGACACGTACACACAAACCTGACAACTGTGCAAATTTCTGAATAGTGAAAAGCAAAAGAAAAACACAGCAAAAGCAGAAGAAAAGAAAAGTATTAAAACCCTGAGAAAGCCACAATCCAATGCTCCATGCAAATCCCAACTCTTCTAAATAATTAGAAATTGACGTGTGATCTAACTGGGGAGTGATTTTGCACATGATGCCTATTGACAATGTCAAGAAGCCTGAATGATGATGCCCTAACTTGCTGCATGAACTTGGCCAAGTCAGCTTCCCTCTTGGCCTCACTCATGAAGTCATCTGTCATCTGAGGGTAGGGAAGAAGTTCTCTAAGAACCTCCCTAGTCCTCATAGTATATGATATATAAATTTAAAGTAATTTATTTGATACCTATGTTACTGTGTTGGTCGGGGAGAAGGGGAGAAAGAGGCCCTTGCATATGGTCACATATCAGCTCTCCTCCAGGTATGTTGACCTCCTCCCAGAAGGGCCCTGATAAAAGATTTTGTGCTGACCTTCCTCTGTGTAATACCAATCAGGATTCTCGGGGTGGGCAACTGTACTGCTGTCATTCTCCTCCTGGTTGTAATACTCATAGCTGTATTCATAGTTGTCAGGTGTCCAATCTGCAGATGTAGGGACAGAACAGAAGAATCCTTAATCATTAATAAATCAATATTTTATTTAGTTGAACACCTTTCCACCACAGTATTCAAACTCCTGAAAAAGGAATCATGTCTTTCCAGCTTCTCACCTGGATAGGAGTTGGTAGAAGGGTGAGGCTTTTTGTTGGCATTAGGAAGGATCAAGAGATCCTGATTCAAAATGGAGAGAAGTTGGGCCAGCCAGGTGACACGGTGGTTAAGGTGGCCAATCCCACATGGCTGACTGCATAATTCAAGTCCTGGACCCTGCAGTTTGCAAAACATGCTTGGTGCTTGTGCACAAAATCCCAAGAGGAGAGTGGAAGAAAAGGGATTGTGGTGTGGTCATCCCCCTAGGGAAGCTTTCTTATTTTTTCTCTCTCCCTCTCTTTCTCTCTTTGGTGAGCGCATGTGACCAATAGCAAACAAACAAAAAAAAATGGGGAGAAGTGAAGCCTGGTTTTTGTAAACTGTGATCTTGGAAAAGCAAATTGAATTCTTGGTGCTTTGGTTTTCTCATCTTCAAGCAGCAGGAAGAAGACTGGTCTAGCAGGTTCCCAGGGCCTATGTGGTGCCTGTCCAGGGTCAGATCAGATAGCAGAGTGCCCTGCTGTGTAGTGCTGTGAGTAATATTTTTTAATGGGACTATATTAGCCACCTTAGCTTAATGAAGTCAAAGAAACTCATTACTTTTTACTTGGTCATGGCATCAAATGACTGCCAAGGTGTACCTACGGAGTCATTATAACAGCTAATATTTATCAAGCCGCTATTATGTACCAGACTCTGTGCTAAGCACTTTACATGAACCATCTATTTTGTGTTCATAAAAATCTAAGAGGCATATCATTTGCTCCGTTTTAGGTAGAGAAACCTGAGAAACCTGTGCCCAAGGTCACATAGCTAAAGATGTCAGGGTATGAACTAGGCTCCATATAACCACTAAAAATAACCAGCTCAACTATGATGCTCTACTGCTTCAACTGGTGTTTTACATTGCCTCAGATCATCCACACTCACCCTTACAAAAATGTGTCCAGTCCTGGGACCAACAGTTGGCGTAATGGCTATGTCGCTGGTTGTAATCATCTGTGGTTGGAGTCCCAGAACTGGTGGCTTAAAATCATGCCAGGTGCGTATGCGTGTGTGCTCAAGATCCCGAGAGGAGAATGGATGAAAAGGATTGCGGCATGGCCAACCCCCCTGGGGGATGATTTCTCGCTTTCTGTCTCTCTGTCTCTCTGTCTTTCTGGCGAGCTCATGCACCCTATAGCAAAAACCTCTCAAAAAAAAATGTGTCCAGTCATCCCCATTGAATATCCATTCTGCTAGGATTAGAAATCACCCAAGGACAACCTTGAGAAAGTTCATGGATCTCATCCACTGAAAGACAAGGCAGTGTGTGGAGCTGCCCACAGATGGAAACTTGCTGTAGGCCAGTCACTGGGAAAAGCAGGTGTGTAGAAGGCTGACTCCAGCTCTTTGCTTCTGGGGTCTGAGGAGATGCTGGTAGCTCTGTGGCTCATGGAGAAAAGTTTTGGATTTGAAGAAAGTTGGGTTGACTTTGCTCTCTCCAGCAGGTGGGAACATGGCAAGTCTGCAAATTGAAGCTGTAAAGAAGCTGTCCAAAGATGCATATGATAATGAGGCAGGAGCAAATGCAGATAGCTGACTTGAAAAGGCACTCTGACAGAGCCAGCTGATGGCTTGGAGGATGGCACTTTACCTAAGCCCGGTTATCAAGCACATTATCTTACTCGTCTCTCAGTCATTCCATTATAGTCTTTATCTACTTGGCTTTTGAAAAATCGACTTTTGCACAATGGCTGTTTCATATTTCCCATTAAAATGGAACTATCTTTTTATTTCTTTTTTGAATACACCAACTCTGGTTCCTTGCCAAAGTTTCACCTCATTTATCACAGTGTCAAGTCAAGACTCCCTTTGCTTGCTCATTATTTCTCTTGAGCTGCTTTTCCCCACTATGAGAATGCTCCCAGAGGAGGCCACCTTTCCAGGGATGAGGATCTAGGCTGAAGATAAGGCCATTGTCTTCCTGGAGCAAATAAAGTTTCCTTCCATCTAGCATGATAACGCAGAGAAAGAGAGTGAGGGGAAAAAATGTTTTTCTGAGTTTGACATGAAAGATTTCAAACTGACATTTGAGAGAGACAATGGGATTTGGTAATGAGAAGATCGCATCGTTTATTTCTTTTCTTTCTTTGGAGAATTTATTTTTGCTTTCCAACAAATGTTTAGAGATAAGTGCCCTATAGAGAAGTTGCTCCTATAATTTCTCCCATCGCTTCCCCAGGTTGGAGGTCAGACTAGCTAGCTAATCTTGGCTAGGCTGTTAAGAATTACCTCCTTTGCAGATGCTGGTAAATGGGAAAGATGCTAATGTGGATAAGATGTGTAACTTTTCCAAGTTATGGGAGATGGATGGGGGATGAGAGGTGTCCGTTGGTGGATTTTGACTTGAATTCAGTCCCATTAACAAGATCCATTCATCTCCCAGAGAAGCTAAGGAAGGGATTGAATCATATTCTGGCTAAATAAGGCAGTGAGTTGCAACCACTCTCTACATCCAGAGTCCTTGGCTGAGGTGGGTAGAACCAGCAGGGACTCAGCCTCCTCAGACCATCAGTGCAGAAGCTCTCACAGAGGGCCATGCAAGGCATGGCATCCAAATCCTTTATGTTTGGAGTGGGCTGCAACATATTTTGAAAGCATCCCTTGGAAGAGTTTCTCCTCCTCCAAACTTAAAGCTTATTCTGTGTTTTCCATTATGTTGGCTCTTAATCCTATTGCCTATGTAAGAAACTTGTAATGTGCACCTGCAATGGGCCATGAAGGACAGCAGATATAGAATGGCATTGGAGACAGTAGAGAGAGAGAGACAAATAAGAGCAATATGTGGCCTTGTCCTTAAAGGAGCCTCCAGCCTTTGAATAGGGGAAGAAAACCAGTCAAGGAAGGAGATGGTAGGGTGGTAAAGAACTAGAGAGCAAGAAGCGGCCAAGTCTAAGTCCTGTTGCCTCAAATTCCACTGTGGAATTCTGATTTGATATAAGGATACAACTAACTCTTGATTCTCTTCCCCTCTATATATCCACAGTCACAATGTGACTTTGTAGTACTTTTACCAAGAGATGGAGTCAAAGTCCCCACCTCTGGAGTTTTGTCTGGCCTTGGGACTTTCTTTGGTCAATAGCATGTGGTAGAAGGACAGTGTGCCAGTGCAAATCCTGGGCCTCAAGAAGTCTGGTATGCTTTCTCACTCCCCACATTTCTCCTGGATCTCTGTGACTCCCATGTGAATAGTCTGCAAGAACATTAGAGAATGTGTGAGCAGCTGCAGTCCCAGCGAAGGCCTCAGACATATGAAAAAGTCTCTCTAAGGTCAGCAAAATGAGATCTCAGTCAATCCACCAGTTGACTGCAGATACTTACGAGGCCCACCCAAGATCAACTGAGCCCAGTCCAGACCAGAAGAACTGCCCGGTTCTGGACTCCAAAGAACTAGTATCTAAATACGTGATTGATGGTTTAAGCCACTGAGTTTGGGGTTGTGATTTCGCAATAATAACAAACAGACACACAGGACTTGGTTGATACTGGGTTACCAGTATAACAGGAATTTCAGAAGCAAAAAGCATTCCTCAGTATCTCAGTTAAGCTACAGATTTAGGTGTGATGACTGGGCTCTGATGGTCCCTCTCTCAGGGTTAGTTATTAACTTGGCCCATCTTATTTGTTTCCTCCAATTAGAGAGCTGATTTCTTAAGAGCAAGGGTCATTTCTATTCCTCTTTCTACCTCCCAGTGCCCAGCGCAGGGCCCTCATACACTTAATGGATGTGTGTGACAGATTGACTTTTCCCTCTGTGGCCAAGTCTCCCTGCTTTCTCACTGCCAAGTGCAGAGCTTTGCCAGCAAAGATGGTGTCTACTGGCAGCTGAGAAATAGGAAATTAAGAAAAGACACTAAGTGAGGTTTGGGTCATAGCTTTTAGTGGAGAAAATGCCTGCTGAATTGTAAGAAGGCAGAAACGTGTCTAAGTGCTTTTCCAGGTAGAGTGGGATTGCAGCCTGTCATGAAATGTGGTTCCACTGGCAGATAGTAGACAAACACTCTGGATTTAATGCAGATTACCCAAGACTTTGTCCCAGCCCTAGAAAAGGCACTTTGGTGGGGAAATGGGCAGCTGACAGGAGAATTTTATTGGGTCGTTGGAAAAATCATGATGTATTTTTCTGTTTTGCTATGTAAAAATATATCACGACTTTTCCAATGTCCCAATATATTAGGTATAAAAAGAAATCCTTATGTATTTGTCTATCAAGGTCTAGTTTTAGAAATGATCAGGAAGTGGCCCATCAGATGGAATAGTGGTTATGTTGCTGGACTCCCACACGGCTGACTATGGTTCGAGTCCTGGACTCAGTGGCTTCGAAATCACACCAGGCATGTGCATGCGTGCCCAAAATCCCAGGAGGAGAATGGAAGAGAAGGGATTGAGGCATAGCCATCTTCCCTGGGTGGTGATTGTTCACATTCCCTCTCACTGTTTCTATCTGTCTCTCTCTCTGGTGAGCACACACACCCTAGGGCAAAAATCTCTCTCACCTTTTTTGTTTTTTCCAGAAAAAGAAATGACCAGGAAGTACAGTAAGAATATCCCGAGCTAACCCAAATAACATTAATAATTGGTTATCGGGACCAGCAGATGGCCTAATGGTTATGTTGCTGGACTCCCACATGGCAAACTGTGGTTCAAGTCTTGGATCTAGAGGTTTGAAACTCACGCTGGGCATGTATGTGTGCATGACCAAAATCCTAAGAGGAGAGTGGAGGAGAAGGGACTACAGCATGACCATCTCCCATGGGGGGTGATTTGCTGCTCTCTGTCTTTCTGTCTCTCTATTTCTCTGGTGAACATACATGCTCTATACAAAAATCTGTCTCTCAAAATAAATAAAGTAAAATAAAATAAAACGAAATAAAAAGTAATAACTGGTTATTTTGTGTTGAGTATTCTCTATGAATTGGACACTGTACTAAGTAATTGTGGTTGCACACCATCTTCTCTAACCTTAAAACAGCCTCTGGCATGACTAGCACTATTCCTGCTTTATAGGTAAGGAAAAACCAAGGCTAAAGGGTAAGGGGGCGGCGTAACCCAGGCTACCCAATTCCAAGTCTTGTTTGTTTTTTTGTTAGCCTCAAACTCCTTGTAGATTTGTGTTTCATGAAACGCTGTGGTTTTTAGCTTTCAGGAAGTAGCATGCATAGGGAAATCTTCTTTGGCACATGCTTCAGGTCCCTCGACCAGGATTATCGTGGCCCATGTTCAGGGTCTTTCAGAAAAAGCTCAGCATTCCTGAGATGAGGGCTTTGCAGCTGCTCTGGTTAAAGAGCTTGCCAGATGTGTGGAACGGAATAAAAATCCCCGGAATGTCGTCCCTGTTGGCGTCATCCATCACCGTGGCACGGACGGCTCCTCCGAGAGCCTCTTCCAAACCCCAGTGCTGTCGGCCTGCATTTGACGCCTCCAATCTGGCTGGCGGGGCAAGCCCAGCAGAGAGCCCGGCTGGCAGGCAGCAGGACAGCTGATGGATGGGCTCAGCCTGTGTTGCCGGGCAGAGTCAAGCCAGCTTTGAAGAGGCATTTCCACAGGCCTGCTGGCTGTCGTCATGTCACCTGCTTTGGGGAGATGGGCAGAGTCTGTGCTGTTTGATGGCCACCTCCTCCACTACCCACGGGGGACTGTGGACTGGGCACCTTTTCCCCCAGCAAGGTCTTGCCATACTCTGGTTCTGACCAAGGGAGCAGCTTGCCTGTGGGCATGAGTGTGGCATTTCTTTTGCCATGCTGTTGTCTATGACCAGCAGAGATCTGACAAATTCCATCAAAGCACAGCCCCCATGTGAAATTAAATCAAACACCTAACAGGGATGTTCTTTAAACCTAATCTACTCTTTGCAGAAAGACCCAACCACTACATCTCACTCTGCTTCACAGCCAGAGCCTGACAGAACACCTCAAGACAGACTCTAGAGGCTAGGGGCTGCCCACTTTAAGGTCTCTTCATCTACTTAATAGATGAAGCTATTGGCAGAGTGTTCCATAGAGCCCCAAATCCCAGAGTGTTAAATCCAACATTCTCCATGTCCCACTGAGTAGTTTTCGGCCTATGCTTAAATACCTCCAGTGATAGGGAACGCATGACCTGCCAAGAGCCCAGCAGGCCCTTCAGATTTTTTGGACAAC
Source organism: Tupaia tana (assembly GCA_026018925.1). Classification (NCBI taxonomy): domain Eukaryota; kingdom Metazoa; phylum Chordata; class Mammalia; order Scandentia; family Tupaiidae; genus Tupaia; species Tupaia tana. The sequence continues at coordinate 23,960,662 of JAKSZU010000010.1, read as the reverse complement.
TCATAGCTAGGAAGTTCTTCCTGTGTGCAGATCAGTAGTGACACTATAGCTTCCAAGTCTATTTAATTATAGCTACAAACATTGTGGACAGATAGAATGAATCACCTCCTTTTTCCATGTTTTCTGTTCAATAGGGCCACATTGCTTACAGTTGTTCAAGTTGTTCACTGCAAAATTCCAGGGTGCCGAAGACATCTTTTTCTACAAATTTCCAGCAGATGGCAGAAAAGTGTTCCAAGGTAAAGATATTTCTGGATTTCCAGAGTCGCCTCTTAGACTGGGGTTGAGCTATTTTTCAAATACTTGAAGAGTAAGGTCCCCTGAGTCTTCTGAGCTCCTCTGTTCTTCTGCTCTGTCACCCCACAGTCTCTGCAGCTCTCTCTCTCTTACACCAGAGCCGAGGAGCCCCTTTAATGGTGCCTGAGCAATCTGTATCAAGGCTGGGGAGAGGCAGCTCCTCCTGCCTCTTGACTTTGGCCCTCCCTGGACTCCATGTATGGATGCTGGTATGGCCATCAGCAAAGGGTCCTGCTGGTCTCAGAGCAGCAAGGGGAGGCTCGGACCCAGAGCCAGAGATCACTACTAGACAGGTGGTAGGAAGGAGATGCCTACCCGACCTGGCAGGGCTGTGGGACCCAGGAAGAAGAAATAGAAAGTGAAAGGTGAGAAGGTGAGCCTGTGACAGACAGGCCATCACAGGGGTGGGTTGGGCTAGGGGCTGCCTGCTGGACATGCTGACTTCCCTCCAAATGGATGGGCTGAGTGAGGGTGGCATGAGGCCAGCCTGTCTGGAGCCAGTCTCTGCTCGATCACATCCTCGCTGTGCCTCAGCCTTTTCATCTCATCTCAGCCATCCATGGGCTGTGTGACCTGAGACAAGATGCTTCCCTTCTCTGGGCCTTAGTTGCCTTCTCTATAAAATGAAGGATTTTAACTACATTAGCAGTTTTTTCCTTTGGGGTCCTGAGACTGGGAATTAGGGGTGTCACTGGGCAGCTCAAAATTACGGAACACGTTGAATGTATGCAATTTTTCTACGCAATCCCAGAGGTATCTGGGATACTACTGAGTCAGTTGAATCCTAAGGTCCTTCCAACTCTACCAAGCTTGGGCCTGTTTTCCTCTTGCTCAGACCCGGCCAGTGGTTGGAGGTCAGCACACTCACCTGGGTCCAGTTCTTCAAGTAAAGATGTCAGGGAGAACTGAAAAACAAGACAAACAGAGAGGGCAAGGTTGAGGGGTTGGGCTGAGTCAGCTGGGCACCTGCTGGAGCTTGTGGAAGCTGGAGGAGCATATTCAGGATGCAGGAGCGCTGAGCGCTTCCTGTGGGCTGCAGCTGTACCAGGGCTGGAGGGGTCAGGTAGGAGCTGTATGAAAACACCGCCTGCACCACTGCCTGCACTCCTGTGCTTGCTGAGCTCTGAGGCACCGCCTTCCTCCTCAGTGGGGACCTGGGCCATTGTGCTGTCTGCTCTTCGGTGGGGCATGGCTGCCCAGATATTGACGTTCCTCTTGGTCATAAAGATTACAACCTACTCTCTGCCTGCTTGTTCTTTTATTCTTATAAAAACCTTATGAAGAGATTTGTATAAGGGGTCTTCAAAATTTCATAGAAGATGTGTATAGTTGGGGCTGTCAGGTGACATAGTGGTTAAGGGTGCTGGACTCCCACATGGTCAACCAATGGTTCGAGTCCCAGACCTGGCGGTTTGCTTTCTCACTTTCTCTCTCTCTTTCTCACTCTGTCCTCCTCTGGTCAAAATAAAATAAATAAAGTTAAATACAATAATTCTAACCCCCCCCCCAAAAGAAAAAGATGTGTATTGTTAAAACAAAACTGTGTGGATTCCAAACTTTTTTTGCACCAAAATAAATTCATACTTTAATTGCAGTTTTCCACAAATTCTCTGAGATCCCCTTGTATTAGTCTCACCTTGGTCACAGGTGAGAAAATTGGGGCTCCGTGGTCACACAGCTGTGATAGCATTAGGATTCATGCTCAAGACTGGATGACTTCCTTGGGTAACAGCCCGTGGGGATTCAGGATGAATGAATGCTTAAACCTCTCCACTGACTTTCCATTGTTCTTGGAATAAAATCCAAACACCTGCCATGGCCTGTGAACTTCCTGCCATACTCCTTTCTCACACTGCTCCTTAGTAAGCTCCAGTCGTGTCTGGCTTCAAGATAGTGCAAACCAAGTTCCTCCCACCTCAGGGCCTTTGCACTGGCTGTTCCCTCTGCCCAGGAGCCCTACCCCAGGACCTTCAGTAGTTTTCAGTTTAAGTGTCATCTTCTCAAGGAGGCCTTCCCTGAACACCTATCCACATGACCTCTCTCACCCTCGTTATTTTGTAACTATACCCACCCATTCTTCCACGGTCCTTATTGCAGCATGGAGTTTTATATTAGTTTATTTGCATGTCATCTGTCTTTCATGCTGACTGTCCTCCAGAAAGGCTGGGAAAGTGGCTGTTCTATCATTGCTGGATAATTCAGTATCTAGCATAGTGCTTGGCATATTGCAATACTTAAAAAGTTTTTGCTAAATAAACTATTGGGTCATTGGAAAAGTCATGAGGCATTTTTGCATAGAAAAATATGTCATGCCTTTTCTAGCTATCCAACACTACATGGACAGTTTCTTTCAGAATGCAGTACCTCAGCAGAAAAAGCCAATGTTACCCATTTAATTTCTGAAATATATTCTTTCACTTAAATCAGGGGTTTGCAAACTAAGACCCTTGGGCCAAACCCTGCAGCTGTGTTTTTGTAAATAAAGTTTTATTGGAACACAACCATTTGTTGACTCAATGCTTATGGTGACTTACAGTGATGGCAGAAGACTTGTGACAGAGAAAGTGTAACCCCAAATATGGACCACCTGGCATTTTATGGGAAAAGTTTGCTGATCTATGACTTAAGAAATGAGATTTTGGGACCAGCAGATGATGTAATGGTTATGTTGCTGGACACTCATGTAGTGGACCACGATTCGAGACCCAGACCTGGTGGCTTAAAACTCATGCCAGTTGTATGTACATGCCCAAAATTCCAAAAGGAGGCTAAAGGAGAAAGGATTACAGTGTGGCCATCTCCCTAGGGTGTGATTTCTCACTTTCTGTCTCTCTGTCTCTCCAGCAAGTGCACGCAACCTACAGCAAAAATCTCTCTTAAGAAAAGAAAAAGAAAGAAAGAAAGAAAGGGAGGAAGAAAGAAAGAAAAAGGAGATTTTTGTCACTGAACAGGTTTCCCTTCTGGTCTGGCTGTCAGAAAGCTGAGATCAACATGAAGCATCTTCCCAGTAACCACATCAGTCTGGACAGTTTGGTGTATCTGCTTCTTCTACTCCCCAGAAGAAGTTTTAATCCTCTGTATGATAGACTTTCTTAAACTATTTTGAGAAGTAGGCAGGTGATATAAAAAGAAAGAATGGATCCTGATACAATGTACTGAGGACACATCAACAAATAGTATTCTAGACCATCTTGCTTATCTTGGATCTGTGTAGGAGGGTCACAAGGGATCCAAATGGTGGGGCATTCTACAAAACAAGGAGCCTAGACACCACAAAACTGTCAACATCAGAAAGACAAAAAGGATGGGAGGGTTGTTCTTCATTAAGAGATATAACAACTAAATTTAGTATTAATCCTCGATTAGATTCCAGATTATTTATATATATATATATATAAAGGAGGGCTGGCAGGTGGCGTGGTGGTTAAGGTGCTAAACTCCCACATGGCCAACCATGGTTTAAGTCCTGGACCTGGTGGCTTGAAAATCATGCTGAGCTTGTGTGTGTGTGTGTGTGTGTGTGTGTGTGTGTGCGTGCACAGAATCCTGAGAAGAGAATGGAGGTGAAGGGATTGTGGCATCACCATTCCCCCTAAGGGGGGTGATTTCTCATCCTTCTCTCTCTCTCTCTCTCTCTCTCTCTCTGGCAAGCACAAGTACCCTATGGCAAAAAAGAAAAAGCAAACAAACAAATGAACAAACATCTATACAGGATATTTAAAGACAATTGAGGAATTTGAATACAGACTTTGATAGTATTATTATGTCAATGTTGAATTTCTAGACAGTGGATGGATAATGTTTTTTGTGGTTTTGTAGAAAATGTCCTCATTCTTAAGAGATGCATGCTGAAGTATTTAGAGTGATGTCTGCAACGTACTTGCAAATGATTCAGCAAACAAACAAAAACACACACACACACACACATATATATATATATATATATATATATATATATATATATGAAAGAGAAGAAAGAAATCAAATGTGACAAAATGTTAATAATTGTTTCATCTAACTGGGTGAAGGGTATTTGTTGCAGTATTCTTTCCACTTTTATGTAGGTTTGAAAAATGTCAAAATAAAATGTTGGGGAAGGGAAAGGAGTGCAAAGATAGGAAGAGAAACCATTTGTTACTGAGAACTGAGCCTCAGTTTAATCACCTCTCTGTCCTCCTGCCCGTTCTTGCAGGAAGTGAGACAGGGACAGGCTTTTTGATTGGGGGGTGGGAGTGGGCTCAGTAGTGAGGCAGCCTGGCAGTTCAGGTCTTCAGGATGTTCCTGGGCCTGGGATGCTTGAACAGGAAGTCTCTGAAATTAACCCTTCCTCTGGATGTGGGTCCCAGGATAGTGCCAAAAGTGGGGCATGAGGGGATGCCAAGGACAGATGTGACCTCTTCATCAGTCTCGCCCTCATCACAGCCAGCCAACTGTGCCTTGGACCTGGTCTGTGCTCTGCCCCACCTTCCCTCCGTGGAGTATGCCCTCAAGAACAAGGGCCCATTCCTCTCTACCTGTCTCCCCAAGTCCTGGAAAGATATCTGATAAAGGGGCTAGCAGGTGGCATAGTGGTTAAGGCTCTGGACGCCCACATGGCCAACGGCGGTTCAGATCTCAGGCCTGGTGGCTTGAAACTTACACTGGATATATGTGCATGTGTTCCTAAAATCCCAAGAGGAGAATGGAGGAAAAGAGATTGTGGCATGGTCATCCTCCTTGGGGGGAGGGGAATCTCTCTTTTTTTTTTTTTTAAGAGGTTTTTGCTACAGGGCACGCGCGCTTGCCAGAAAGACAGAGACAGAGAGATAGAAAGTGAGAAATCACTCCCCAGGGGGCATGGCCATGCTGCGATCCCTTCTCCTCCATTCTCCTCTTGGGATCTTGGGCACACACGCACATGCGCCCAGCGTGAGTTTATTTATTGATTTTTTTGGAGAGGTTTTTGCCATAGGGCACATGCGCTCGCCAGACAGAGAGAGAGACAGAGAGACAGAAAGCGAGAAATCACCCCCCCAGGGAGGATGGCCACGCTGCAATCCCTTCTCCTCCATTCTCCTCTCGGGATCATGGGCACGCACACACATGTGCCCTGCGTGAGTTTTAAGCCACCGGGTCCGGGACTCGAACCGCGGTCAACCACATGGGAGTCCAGTGACATAGCCATTACGCTAACTGCTGGTCCCCCTGGGTGGGGATCTCTACTTTCTGTCTATCTCTCTCTATCACTCTGTGAGTGCATGCACCTTAAAGCAGAAATCTCTCTTTAAAAAAAAAAAAAGATACCCTATGAAGTTTACTATTTGAGCTGAATAGGCAGGCACACCTGGCTACTGTCAGCCCTGAAAAACAGTCAGGATGGAGAGAGAGCCTCAGAGGACATCTTTCCTCAGGTCCCAGCTGGACAGGGCCCTTCAGGACTTGTATCTGGGCCAGAGCCCCAAGTCTTGGCTCTAGTGGGATCCTGAGTGACAGCCAGGTGTCATGCTGCTCACAGTCAGCAGGTGGCAGACGTGCCCTTCTTAGGAGCTGGCGTTCTCGGAAGGAAAGCAAACAAAAAGCAAGACAAAACTTCCAGGGCTGGGCTGGTTTTTGAGACCTCGGGTTCTCAAGGAGTCTGAAGCTGTTGCTGCCAAGTTGCACAGCCTGAGCAGCACGGCAGGGGTCTCAGGGATGGAAGCAGGCCGGCTTGGGTCGTCACACTGCATCTGCCCACAGAGAGAGGCTGAGCTGCAGCGTGGAGCTGGCAGCCCAAACCCAGGCTGGGTATCTGCACAAAGGCCAGGCCAATCACTGGTTATTTCTGTCACACACCGGGACCCCTGAAACCAACCTGGGGATGGTGGTGCAGGATTTAGAATGGAGTGCCACTCTAAATCCAGCTGCTGGTCCTTCTCCACATTTGGGCTTTCTCAATGGATCTATGGCTCAGGACTCTGGACCTTCATGAGGTTAGGAGCAGGCCCTAACCAGATTTCAGTTCTCCCTAATAACCAAAGAACTTGTCTCAAGGTCTGGTCTTCTAGGACAAGTTTGGTTGGTGCAAGTGGGGAGGATGGACATAGCAGTTGCTTCCTCCAGACCCATCATTCCAGTCAAAGGTTCTATAGTGACAGAACTCTCACTCCTGGGACTTGCAAGTCCGGAAAGGAAGATCAGAGCAGGAGGCGGAGAGATGGAGATAACTAAGGAGAAGAAAAAGGGGAGGATTATGATCTTAATTCACGTTAACTAGGAGCTGACGATGTGCCAAGGGGTATGCTGAATGTTTTACATGTATTTTGTTTTGGTTATTTGCACATAATACCAGGTAATTCAGCTGCTATTGTGATGTCCATCTTAGAGGTAAGAAAACTGAGGTTTGTGGAGATTAAGTTGCTCAAAGTAACTCAGCTGGCCAATGCTGGAGCCAGGCAGTAACGGGAATCAGCTTTACATTGTCACGGAGAAGGGCACAGAGAACTTCCTCATGTAAAGAGGAGCAACATTTAAACCAAGTTCAAATAGCAGAGCTTCTGTTCTTGGAAGCTTGCTTTCTTTCTCTTTTATTTTTTTATTTTTTTATTTTTTATTTTTTTTTGCTATAGGGCATGTGCATTAGCCAGAGAGAGAGAGAGAGACACAGAGATACAGAAGGAGGGCACGTGAGAAATCACTCCTGAGGGAGGATGGCAGATGGCATTCTCCTCCTGGGATTTTGGGCACATACATACACATCCGGTATGAGTTTCAAGCCACCAGGTCTGGGACTCAAACCATGGTCGGCCATGTGGGAGTCCAGTGCCTTAACCCCTATACCACCTGCTGAAGGCTAGCTATAGAGAGGGCCACTTGGCCCCAGTGACAGCTGGGGAGTCAGATCAAGTCTCAGCAGTCCACTGTAGCAAACACAACAAGCATCTCTACCCAGATCAAAAGGCAGGCAAAAGCCACTGCCCACTCCTTTTACACTCGCATTCCTAGTCTCTGAGGGGCTAAGGTATGGGGTCACCACCCACCCACCTCCTCTTAGAGGTCTGGACACAGCTGCTCCTTGCACATGGAAAGGTTGGTGTTTTGTAATACTTTCGGAGAGCCCACTCTAAATGCGACTGTTGGTCTTTCTACTCCATACTTTGTCTTTCTCAATGGATCCATCACTCAGGACTCTGAACCTTCCTGAGGTTAGGAGCAGGCCCTTAGTAAAGTTCAGTTCCCCCTAATAACCAGAGAACTTGTCTCAAGGTCTGGTCTTGTAGGACCAAGTTTGGTTAGTGAAGGAGGGGAGAGAAAGATAAAAAAGGATCCTATGTCTCTAGACTTAGTGATTTACAGTGTAATCTCCGTGGGGCAGTAGGGGGTGGGGGTGGGGAGGTATCAAGGTCTAGTCTATTTTGTATTATCATTAATCCAGTGATGATTCCAATTCAAATTCTTCCTCTGCCTTTCAAAATCCCAAACCTTCTGGAAAACAAAACACAGAGGCCGAGGTTGCAAGTCTTAGTTGATGTATTCCAGAGTTAGTTGATGGAAAATGTTCTCAGAGGGCTGGGAGGCAGTGGAGAGGGGAGGTGGGGCTAGATCTGTCCTTAGGTCCAGAGGTTCAGCTCAGAATGAACCAATAGAAGAGAAATTTTTTGCCTCGTAGATAAAAGACTGGGGTTGTAATCCCAGTTATCTTTTTCTTCTCAGATGTTCTACCATGTACCTCATGGTAGACCAGATGTTGCCAACCACTAGGACGGGGGCTAGAGGGAAGTGCATTATGTCAAGGGCAGCTGAGCAGGAAAAGACTGCACCATGGCCAAGCGAGGCTGAGCTACTGGCTGCAAGGTGGGCAAGGACAAGTGTCCACAGGGACAGTTCCCACTGCTGGACAAAGAGCTCAACACCAGTGGTGAAAGTAGCACAGGACAAGAGTTTCCACTGTCTGAGTGACCGGCTCAGGAGCTCCTCCGTCCCCTCCTCTGCTCTGGCTCCTGCTGCCAACCTAAGTTATGTTATGAGCACAGTGGGTATACCCGGCCACCCAGTCCTTCGATTTTCTTTTTGGTTGTGATAATGTATACATAAACCAATATTTATCATTTTAACAATTTGTAAGTGTATCATTCAGTGGTGCCAATTATATTTATAATGTTGCATAACCACCACCACTATCAGTATGCCAAACTTTTTCATCATCTCCAACAAAAACTACCCATTAAATAATAACCTCCCCCTTGCCACCCTGGTGACCTCTGTTAGGCTTTCTGCCTCTGAATTTACCTATAGGTATCTTATATAAATGGAACCCCACAATATCTATCCTCTGTGACTGGATTTACTTCATTCTGCATAATAATTTCAAGGTTCATTTGTGTTATAGCATTTATCAAACTTTGGCTTTTAGTGGCTGGATAGTATTCCAGTCTCTCTTTCGCTCTTTCTTTCTCTCTCTCTAACACACCTTATTTATTTCTTCATCTGTTCATGGACACTTGAGAGGTTTGAACTTTTGGGCTCTTGTGAATAATACTGCCATGAACATGAGTGTACGGTATCTGTTTTAGTTCCTGTGTTCAATTCTTTTGGGTGTATATACCTAGGTGTGAAGTCACTGGGTCCTATGGTAGTCCTGTGTTTAACATTTTTAGGAACTGCCATACTGCTTTTCACAGTGGTTGTACCATTTTATATTTCCATCAGCAATGCAGAAGGCTTTCTATTCACATCCCCACCAACACTTGCTATTTTTCATTTAAAAAATTATAGTCATCTTAATAGTTGCAAATGGTGCCACTTCAAATTTTTAGTCACCAGAATCTTGCCTTTCTTGCTTTAGCACAGGAATTGCTCAATGTTGTCTCAGGATTGGTCATTTACTGTGGTTTAGCTTTAACCTGAAGCTCAGGCCAAGTGGGGAAGGGTTTTAATGGGGAAATTTGGAAGTTAAAGGAGAGGGCACTGGCCAGCACTCCATGTGGGTCTTTTCTTCCTGAGAACCAGGTGAAGCTGTTCACAGGACCACAGTGATAGAGCAGGAGGCATCGTAGAGGGGATCTGGCCTAGAGCCTTCGTCTGCAGAGGATGAAGCTGAGGCCCACCTTGCTGAAGTGTTTGTGTAAGGACACGGATGGTATAGGCAGGGACTCGGGCCCAGGCCTGGCTGTGACACTGAGCACCTGTGCCTGGCTCAGGGAGACTCTGTGCTGTTTCCCTGCTCTAAAGCCCCGTCAGCTGACTCAGACCCCTGCTCAGTTCATTCAGGGCTGGGCTGCATGTTCACATGGTGGTGGGAGGCAGTGATGGGGCAGAGGCTAGGGAATAGAGAAGAATCTCATCTGGGGACTGCCCTGTTAAAGACACTGGTGGGCCAGCCCTGTAGCCTAGTGGTTATAGTAGCCAGATCCCACATGGCTGATCACAGTTTGAATCCTGGCCTTGGCAACTTAAAAACCTCACTGCGCATGTGTGCATGTATATCCGAAATCCCAGAAGGAGGGAGAAATGGAGGAGAAAGGATTGTTTTGGGTTGTTGGGAAAGCATGCATTTTTTGCATAAAGGAACAGAAAAATCCATCACAATGTTCCTGACAATCTAATGGCATAACATGCCCTATTGGGGGTGCTTTCTCTCTTTCTCACTCTTTGTCTCTTGCTGTTTTCCTCTGGTGAGTGTATGTACTCTCTGGCAATCAGAAAAAAAAGAAAAGAAGAAACTGGAGCTCAAATCAATGTGCTAATCTTGAGAACTCGACAGAAATACAGACCCCTGGAGCCACTGTGTAGAGGTTGTGCTTTTGTGGGCTTTGGGCCCAGAACATGCATTTTCAGCCAGTGCCCAGATGACTCTGCCCTTGGCTGTACTTTGATAATACACCAGTCGCCTGAGCATGAAGCTACTGGCCAAAGAGACTCAGGACCTGTCTTTGCCTCTTTGCAAGTTGTTGAGCCACTCTGTGCCTCAGCTTCCTCAATTATAAAAGTAAGAATTTCTTTACCCAGTATGATGTGTTATTCAAGGGAATTTGGTTGCTCCAGAGAGTAGAGCATTTGTAATGGGTTACTCTTCAGGTGAGCTTTTGGTGAGAAATCTCTGTACAAATATGTCTTCTTAGGGAGCTGGGCCAAAGAATGGGAGAGTAGGGTTTCAAGTTTGGAGAATAGGCCATCCTAGATAAGGAGATTAGATAAAAACAAATACTCCTTTCTGCATGTGATAACGCACTCAGAAGCCCTTTGGAAAGGCAAATAAACAGACAAAACAACAGAACTGTCTGAGTCAGGGCCCATTGCATGGGTACAAACACCCACAGGAACATTCTTGGCCAATCAGTTTCCAGCAAAGGGTCTGGGGTTTCAGAAAAGTAACTACCCTCTACTGGGAGCCACTCCACCACTGATGCTGTCCTCATTTCTTTATTTTCTGTGGTGCGAGGTGTGAGTCTCTGGTGGTATTTGAGTTGATTTAGGTGGTGCTTGGCCAGGTCATGAAATAACATCAAAACATGGTGTAAGAAAGGCACTCCCTGGGATCAGCAGATGGCGTAATGGTTACGTTGCTGGACACCCACGTAGTAGACTATGGTTGGAGACCCAGACCCAGCGTCTTGAAACTCATGCTGGGTGCAAGTGCGTGTGTGCCCAAAATCCTGAGAGAATAATGGAAGAGAAGGGATTGCAGTGTGGCCATCCCCTCTGGGGGGTGATTTCTTCATTTTTGTCTCCCTGCTTCTCTTTTTCTCTCTGGCAAGCACATGTGCCATATGGCAAAAATCTCTCAAAAAAGTAAAAAGAAAGACAAAAAGGTGCCCCCTTCTCAAATGTACTGACTTCCTTTCCAGTCCCACCACAGGGAAAGATTCGAGGAGGGGCTGGTATGTCTAGGTTTTCTGTCTCTTGCTAATCATCCTCTTCTACCAAGGAGAGCAGGCCTCAGGCTTGGGGATCTAGCATAACAATGGCAGCCAGCTAGACAATTCAATGACATTGCTTAGTTTTCTTTCATTTTTCATGTACAGTAGCCCCCTTATTCTCAGGAGATAGTTCCAAGACCTCCAGTGGGTGCTCGAATTCATAAATAGTACCCAACTATATACACTACACCTTGATCTTCTAACTTAGATAGCTACAGCATGAGGAACAGTCACTTAGAACATACAGCATGGGTACAGTGGTCAAAGGATGATTCACCTTCTGGGTGAGATGGTGCAGGGTGGCACAGGATTCCTTTACACCCAAAAATGGTGCCCCATTTAAAACTTACAGACTGTTTATTTCTGGAATGTTCCATTTAATATTTCTGGACTGTGATTGACCATGGGTAACTGAAAATGGGGTAACTGAAACTGTGACCAGGAAATAGTCACAGATAAGGGAGCACTATGATAGAGTACCGACGATTTCCCTTAAAAGTAAATCAATCTAGGTAGAGAAGAGGAGAGTCTGATTATCAAAAGTGCTAAGAAAGTAGTTTGAGTTTGGGCAAAATGCCTGAAGGTGGGTACATTCATGACTAAAATTTTAGAAACATTGAACTAATAGGTTAGCTATCTGGCTAGACTGAATCCTTCTGGAGTCATAGAGATTCAGGGCTGTTGTGGAAGCCTCCAGGTAGGAGAACCTGTATTTCCTACTGGAACCTGGAATCTAAGGCTGGGCCCAGCTCAGCATTATTGATATCGCAGTCAACCGTCTCGTTTGTCTCGGGTAGCGTCTGGCATGACACTCTTACCACAGTGGTTACAAGCACAGAACCTGTGTTCAAATCCAGGTAACCTCCTAGGGGTGCCATCTTGGGCAGATTATTTAGCTTCCTATAGCCTAATTTCTTATCTGTAAAATGAGGACACTGGTCCTGGCCTTATAGCCTTGTTGGGTAGCTTAAATGAGATGATAAACATGGAGCACACGGAATTTGACATATTGTGGAAACTGAGAAATGCTTACTGTTATTATTATTATTATTGTTGTTATTAGTTGCTGTTGTCAGTGAGTTTGGTGGCTTTTCATCATCGGTGTTATTGTTTTTGGCAAATCACTGAGAGTACCCTTGGGAGAAGGGCTGACTGAGGAAAGCTCGCTCTGCACGAACTCTTTCTGGAACTTATTTGTCGGGTCACAAGCACGTCATACCAGCCCCCTCCTCCCACCACTTTTCCTGGGATCTTTGCCAAGTCCTAAGCCAGGAAACCTTGTTATATTAATTATGAAGAAAAAGCATGTTTTATTTAAAATCCCGGCTGCCGAATATTCTGCCACGCTGTTTCTCTGTGACAGCAGAATTGCTTTTGCATTTAGGAAACCCTAATGAATTTAAAATATAAATATATCCGTGCCTATATACACATGCGATTTCCTGCGACCTGATTTCCCTAAATACCAGTGTACACTGACAGAGCTAATGAGTTGGACTCGTGCTTAGGACCCCCTTTTTTTTTTCTGAAAAGGCATGAGAAGTTGCAATGACATTCAGTCCCTCCCTTCTCTATAAAATTCTGTAGATTATAGCACGAGTGAGGGATGTCTCTTCTAGACCTGAAAGAAACTCTGACATTCAGGAGCATCTAGGATTTGAAAAGAGTGGTGCCCATCCTCCTGTCGAAGGCTTTGTCTGCTCCTGGCCCATGCAGATTTGGATGCTTCAGTTAATCAGGCTCTGAACCTGGTTACGTGCCCATCCCTAACTGGCCCCAGCGCTTCAACGTTCACAGTGCTTCTGAGTAATAACCAGACAAGTGCGTTCACACCGCCCGCACCCCTCCCCAGGCAGAACCAGGCAGATAATGTACCTCATTCACATGGGGAGGGCTACAGGGAGTTGTGGGGACTGCAGGGTCTGGAAGAATGAAGCTGCTTCTAGTAACCGTGCAGGTACCACACCGCCCCACAGTGCCCTGCATTCTGGGAGCCCAATGTTACTGGAATGCCTGGTTTTCAAGGAAAGCTGCAACTCTGTGTCTTCTTGAAAAACGTTCTGACTTTCAAATGTCACCAAGCAACTAAAAGGAAACAAAAATGTGAGGAGGTCTTCAAAAAGTTCACAGAAAATGCATACTAAGAAAGAAGTATGCACAGTTTTCTATTTTTTTGGCCCCCAAATAAATTCATATTTTAATTCCATTTTCCACAAACTTTTAAAGTCTCCTCATACTCTTCAGGCTGACCTATCTGCCAAATAAAATTCGTAGTGTCTGAAGAATGAACTCTAAACTATCAATTTCCAACGTCTGGTTCATGCAAAATATTTTGTGACTCTTTACCTGGGAAAATGCTAGAGTTCTGAGATTAAAATGCCCCGATATGTGAGCAAATAAGCATTTTAATTGTAAGTTTCCTTTATCAGAAAGAGGAGAAGCCATTGTCTTTCCTCTTGTCTGGGGATTGTCTGAAATAAGCGAGGCAGGACTGACAAGCATTATCCTCTGGCTTCTGATCCTGGGAAAGGCTAAATTCCATTACAATGGGCAGCCATGCCCAGATCAGTGTAGGAACCACACAGTGAAAGGAGGTAAGACAGTCCTTATCTTTTTGGCAGCTGAGTACCTCCTGTGACAGACAAGGAGTTAGACAGACGCAGGTCCCAATCTTGACCAGAAAGTGAATTCGATGTCTCTGGGCTTGTTTCTCATCAGTACAGCAGGGGTACAAAACAAATACACTGTGGGCCAGCCGGCAGCATGGTGGTTAAGGTGGCTGGATCTCACATGGCCAACTGACAGAGCTCCAGATCTGTGGCTTAGAAACGATGCTGAATGTGTCTGTGGAGTGTACTCCAAATTCCAAAGGGGGATATGGCAGAGATGGGATTACGGCATGGCCGTCCCCCATGGGGGCTGTTTTCTCAATTTCTTTCTCCTTCTCTCACTGTCTTTCTATGTCAAGTGCATGAGCCCCTAACATTCTTTTTTTTTTTTTTTTTTTTTTTTTAAAGACACACATACAATATGAAGGGACTTCAAGAAGTTCATGGAAAATAGAATTAAAATAGGAGTTATTTCGATGCTAAATTTTTTTGAGATCTGTGCATAGTTTTTTCTTAATACGGTTTTTTTTTTGTTTGTTTGATTTTTTTTTTTTTTTGAGGTTTTTGCTATAGGGCGCGTGCGCTTGCTAGAAAGACAGAGACAGACAGAGAGACAGAAAGTGAGAAATCACTCCCCCCCCCCGGGGGGGGATGGCCACACCACAATCCCTTCTCCTCTTGGGATCTTGGGCACGCATGCACAGGTGCACCCAGCATGAGTTTAAGCCACCGGATCTGGGACTCAAACTGTGGTTGACTACATGGGAGTCCAGCAACATAGCCATTATACCAACTGCTGGTCCCTCATAATATGTTTTTTCCATAAACTTTTTGAAGGTCCTTTGAACATGCAAGTCTATGCTGGGGATAGGTGCTCCAAACTGACAGATAAGGAAAAACTAATCTAAACCAGAAGAGGAAGGCATTGTGAATGAAGCTATGGAGTCAAGGGAATGATATACGCACCCCCCCCCCCCCTTTAGCTGGTGAACATCTGAATAAAAGTGGAAGTAAAAGATGATCCCCAAAAAGAGTCATCAAAAAAACCCATTTGCTGCATGATCTGAATTCCTGGAAGAGCAGCCAGGAGTCTTCACAATGAGCAGCAATCATTAATCCTGCAACTGCCTGTTTTCAGGCATTCAGAGGCACATGGCGTCCACCACACTCCACCCAGCACATAGGCCCTTAGTCAAGGAGCTCCTGTCCCTACAGGCAGGAGCTTGTTCCTGAAGCTAGGTAGACTGAAGAGATCATCCTTAGTCAGGGGTCCTGGTAGGAGACCTTGTCTAGGTGGACACCAGCCTAGAGTCCACAGCTCAGCTCTGCCATTTCCAGCTGTATGACTTGGAATCAAGTTATCCAGCTCCACAACCGTAAAATGAGAAGAATAACAGTACTACTTCTTAGAGTCCTTCTGGAGATGAACTAACACATGATAAACCAGGGTCTAGAACTCAACTCCTCATTAGATGATAGTGGTTGGCTATTTTATTTTCAGCTATGTCAGGTGGAAGGCCACCCAGCCCATCTGGCTATGTGGCTTCTTTCCCCCCGGTGATGCCCCAAACTCTCCAAAGCATCTGAACGACTTGGCGACCTTCCCCTGGATGTCTGTGTGCCGACCTGTGGAACACGAAGCGCCTTCCCGACCACCTGTCTGGCACACATCTGGGGTAAGAAAACATTCCAAAGCCCTGAATCCTCTCTTTGGAATTGACTAAGCTCATTGCCTGAAGGCTATCTCTCGTATTTTCTCTTTTATCCATTATTGACTTATAATTTCATCGCTAACCCTAAAAATTCACTGGGGCTTGCAAAAAAGGGATTTTTTGGGGGACCATTATCCTTTTGTGAACTTCAAACAGACTGTGTCAACCCTTCTCCTTGCTTGCAAACTTTCGAATCTAATTCCTTCCGACTGGTACTTTCTCTGGGCCCCTTGTGGGCCTCTGATAATTTCCACTGCCTTTCTCTAGACCTGTGGTATTTCTGCTGTGTCTTGGCCCCAGACATCCAACAAGCAATCAAATGATGTCGGGGGCTCGATAACGATCTGTATTTGCAGCCACCACACATACACAAGTCATCATTTGAAAAGAAAACCCTTTCAGCAGTGAGTCACTTGGCAGCTTACTATGGGGCTAAGATGTCTGAGTACAGTTTACCAAAAGGGGAGGAGAACTGTTGTCTTTAGAACATGCTGATCAGAAAACCTGGAATTTAATCTGCTTTCTTTAGGAAATGCTCTGTGGAGTGAAATGGGACATTAAAAACAAAGGTACTTAATAAGATAATGAGGTTGTGACTGTTATTTCAGTTCTCATCTTTTGCCTGCTCTCTAACACCCTCTCCTCATTCTCTGGTTTTGATACAGAAGTTGTTTTCAGTCTGGAAATTTAAAAAGAAGAGAGCTAACATGTTTTGAGAGCCACATGGATGACCTTGTTTAATTGTGACCCTCCATAAATTTGTGAGGAATCAGCTCTTTTTCTGCAGAAGAGAACACACCACGACACCTGCTCAACATGGTACAGCAAGAATGCAGCAAAGCAGAGATTCAAACCTCAGATCCAAAGCTCACACTCATGCCTCAGGCCACATCTAGGATGGAACTCCCAGGAGGCGATATTTCTGTGTAAGGTCCTCTCTCCTCTGTAGAGATACCCTTATGCTTTTGAACCCCAGCTGCACACAGCAGGATCCGACATCTCACCAATCATCTGCTCCCAAAGGTCTTGAGTTCGCCATTCAATACCCTTTGCCTCCTTGCTCACTGTGACTTTCCCTGGGTCCTTGCTCACCCTTTCTGCCCCATCCACTGTAATCAGTAGGTCACATGGCAAAGAAGAAAAAGTACTAGCCACAGACTTTCTCCCATATTCACTCCATCTAAACAAACCCATTGCCAGAATATTTGCAGCCAGTGAGGTTCCCCTCTAAGGCCAACGTACAGGAATCCTTACCCTAGTGTTGGCCCAACATGGCTGGAAAATTGCATGTGTATGTCAGCACCAGCACAAAGGTACATTTTTCTTGGAAGAGTTTTCAGCTTTCAATGGCTTTTCAAAAGGGTCTCTGCGATCCATGCCAGATGACAAGGCATGCCTTAACAGATTTTCTTGTCCCAGTCTCCTTTGTTGGAACACATTCCAGAGCCCGTGCTCCAAGAGGGGTCATGTCAGACACATGTCACCATGAAAGTGGCCACTCAACGGCACCAATGCTATAGGCCCGCATTAGCTCCTGTCATGAGGACATATTCAAATTGGCAACACCAGCCTTTCACAACTAAAGTTTCTCAGCGCTCTTGGCTCTGCTGGTCTGATCCTCCTAATAACTTTAGAGTCTCTCAACTACAGATATCTGAAAAAAGCACTTACCCCGAAGGCTGTCTCTCCCACCAAAACTATTAACAGCAGAACATGAAGATCAGACATTCTGGCAAATATCTCTGCAGTTTAAGGACTTGTGTTTTGCTCTCAATACAATTCTTTTGTTGTCAGTGCCTGGGGGGGGCGGGGGGGGGGCGTCAGTCTCTAAGGGTTCAGGAACAAATGAAGAGGATGCAAATTATTAACTAGGCATCAAATACTGTTTAATGTTTAATGTTTTGCAAACCAACTATCTTGATTAAACAAATGGTAACTTTGGGGCTGGCTGAGTCATGGGGTGGCTTCCCTTCTGGGGAGAAGGTCTCCAAAGAAAGTGACTGAGATAGAGTGTCCCCTGGGTGCACATGGGAGCTGCTGAGTGTTCCATGCAGAAGGCCTGACAGTATATCACTCCCACTGCAGCATGAAAGGCTCCAGACCAGGTAGGCTTGTGCCATGGGCCTCAGCCATTGCTGATTCAGACAGAATGTTAATAGACTTCTGATTCATCAAATCTCAAACAGAATTAAGGCATGGATGGGCTCCTAATAACATCACGCTTTATATTCATGAAAGATAAATTAAAGGATGCAAAACTGCTATTGACAAACATTGATTCTAGGCCCTTTGAAGTGTTGCCCACAGTTGCTTGTTGGCTTCAAAAGTTTTCTTTCAAATCTCATTACGTAAGGTTTTTACTTTTTAATTATTTTTTTTTTCCTTTCATTGGAGTCTTTCTTTGATCAAGGAGAGGAAAAAAAAAAACACCCGTGATGCTCATATTTCAGGACAATTGTTTCCTGTGTTCCTTATTTAGCTGCATTAGTTGCAGGGAGAGCTTTATAAAGCAGCAGTTAACTCCCTATTAAGGGGGTTCTCGTGGACACAATTGATCTCTTTAATAGCATGATCTGAACTTTTGTAAACACCTGACTGCCCACAGTAATCTATGCATAGGCACCAGGAACCCTCCAGACCTGAGTCCTAAATCCAGCTCCTGAAATGCTGCTTCTGACTAAGTCAGGTGCTCCTCTGCCCACCCCTTCCCCATTTGCCATCCCTGTTGGGCACACACACTCAGACTGCCCTGTGGTAGCTCTACCTCTGGAAGCTGGTTGCAAGCTATGGAGGGCCCCTAAGCTCCAGCCCAGGGCAAGGCCAAAGTCAATGCCCAGTCACCAGGTAGGCCTCAAAGGCCTAAGTAAGTCCTGCCATTTTACTTCTTAAATAACTCTCCATTTGTTTTCTTCTCTCCATGTATTCTGTCTCCACCTACCAACTCTCTCTTGGTCAATCTCCACCTGATCCCTAGGACACATGCACATGCTTGTCCCTTTTGCCACAAAGCTCTTTTTTAACCTTATCCTATCACTCCTCTAATCATTACACTAATCTACCTTTGTTCTTCACTCTACCTTCAATCACTCCTGAGCAATTTAACTTAGTTAACTCACCTGGTTAAGGCATTTTTCAACTCTTAACCCAAGTATTACTTCCTCAGAAGCCTGGCATGTATCTCTCCTTCCTTGTATGTAAGGTTGTAAAGACATATCACTATCACCATTTCATTGATGCTGTCCTCCCACGGACTCCATTAGACTGGATGCGCATGAGGACAGGCACTGGTCTGATCATCACTAAATCCCTGACCCTTGCCAGACACTTGAGAGGTCCTCAATAATTTCATGTTGGTTGGTATGAACAAATAAATGGCCACTTATTAAAGTGACTGTTGGGCATTTCATATTCAGGATGCCTTAGAGAGCATGGCCGACTCAACGTGAAAAGAAAAACTGGATATGAAAACCTAAATTTATTTGGGGAATTTGAAGCACAGTTCACCTTATTCATGAACACTGTATTAATATTCACCAACCATTCATTGAGGCTCTACTGCGAGCCACACATTGGTGATATAGAGATGAAGGAAGAGACGTGAACTTCGATCCTAGGGAGCACGGATTCTGGTTGAAGAGATTAGCGGACAATGAACAAATAAAAAAGTTCATTTTCATCAGTGACAAGTATGAAAAAGAGTGAAACAGGATGATAGAATAGAAATCCATGGATAGGAGGTTTCTGTGGACTGGGAGGTGGCTGAGCAGGTCATTGTTGCTGTGCTGAAGATACTGATCCCAGAACAAGAGTCAAAGAGATGGTGCACATGAGAAGTTTGCTGTTTTCCAGTTTCAAAGTGGAGGTTGTCATGGCATCAACACAGATAGTAAAAAGATTAAAATAGACACGTTGGGCCAGCAGGTGGTATGGAGATAAAGGCAACCAGTTCCCCCATGGCTGACTGCACAGTTCAAGTCCCAGACTCAGTGGCTTGAGAAACATACTGGGCATGTGTGGGTGAGTGCCCAAGATCCTGAGAGAATGGAGAAGGGATTACAGCCTGGCCATTCCCCCCTGGGGTGGGGGGATTTCTCACTTTCCCTCTCACCCTGTCACTCTCCAGCAAGCACACTGTGCCCTGTGGCCGGGCCATGGAGGAGTCAGGCAAACCTGATCACTAAATCACTCACATGACTTAGGTGTGTCTCTTTTCCCCTCCACTGCCTTGAGTGAATTAGTGACCTGTGACTTCATGGAGAGCTTCTCAGAAAACAGATCAAATCTTTTCTTCCTGTGTCAACAGGAAGTGACCAGGGTGAGTTCACTGTTCATTTTTGTAATCTGGATTAATTTCCCTGACATATAATCTTCCTTTTATTTCAAGCAACAAGTGACCAATTTTCCTCTCTTTGGATTAACTACAGTATTTTCACATATTGTCTCTTATTTCCCTAAAGTTTTGTTATCATGACAATGTGAAATTGAATAAATTTCTACCCTTAGTCCTAGAGAAGAGAATCCTCTGTAAGATACTTAAACCTTTTAATTTAGGAGAACAAAGGGGCTAACTTACTGTGTAATATACCGTCATCTGAGGAGCCGGAACAAACCTACCTGGGATCTCTATCTTTTAAAACCACACACAGGTTCTTTAGTGCTCATCTTGGCAGGGTTTTCTGATGTTACCAAGTCAGTCCCTGCTCGCTGCGCTCTGGGTGACTTTTTCTCACATATTAGGTTACCAGCCACTGGAGAGAGCCCTTGTCCTGCCACAGAGGGCTTGGAGCTCTGGCTCTCGAGTGGGCTAATCTTCTAACCCTAAGGAAAGGCTTTCTCACAATGCTCTCGCCACAGACCCCTTTTCTGTGTTGGGTTAGGAACTGTTCTGTACAGCAGTCACCTTTTTTTTTTATTTGGAGAGGTTTTTGCTATAGGGCGCATGCGCTTGCCAGACAGACAGAGAGAGACATAGAGACAGAAAGCGAGAAATCACCCCCCAGGGGGGATGGTCACGCCACAATCCCTTCTCCTCCATTCTCCTCTCGGGATCTTGGGCACGCACGCACACGCGCCCGGCGTGAGTTTTAAGTCACTGGGTCCGGGATGCGAACCGCAGTCGGCTACGTGGAAATCCAGCAACATAGCCATTACGCTAACTGCTGGTTCTCCAGCAGTCACCTTTTGAGCCTGAACAACCCTGTGTATTTGTTTGTTTTCCTCAGGGAGTGATGTTTCCGGGAAGCCCTCAGTATGGGGAGGCAGCATAGAGTTGTGCCTTAGAGCAGCAGCTCGGTTTCAACACAGACCTGGGGTTGAGCTCCAGCTCTTCCCTGTCCCCAGTGTGTGACTTTGGGCCAGTCACTTACCCTCTCTGGGCCTTAGTTTTTTCATCTGTGGAATGGGGATACTGTAGTTTCTGTTTCACGGCCTCACTGAGCGGTGTGTGTGAGAGCATAAAGGTAAGGTCCTCAGTGCGATGACTGGCATGAAGTGGAAATTTGTAAACATACTGGCTTTGATACAGGACAGTCTTCCTAGGGAATGAGACTTGCTAAGCCCTTAGGCCCTGTGAGGTGGAAGGACCTAGCACTCAGGAAGTCTAGTCTCCAACCCAAGGAAGAACCCACTTTCTTAGAAGGAAACCTTATCTCATTTGATCTCTCTAGGACAAACTTTCTGAAAGAGCCAGGGAGTAGATACTTTAGGTGTTCTCTGGGACATAAAGTTGTGGTCACAACCTCTCCTCCTGCCATGGCAACATAAAAGCAGCAAATGGGTGTGGTTATGTCATTAAAACTGTGTTTACAAAAAGAGGACTGAAGTCGTGGACCACTGCTTTAGGAGAAAGTGATACGGAAGCAGCTCACATGCTGCATACCTGAGAGAGCCCTGGAAGACAATGGAGATACGTTGGAAAACACCAGAGGGGCCTTAGACTGAAGGGTGACTACCAGACATTAGGTAACCTAATCCAACCAGAAATCATCAGCCTTCATCGTGGGGTAAAAGACTAAAGAACCGTCAGTCATTCATTCTACAAGTATTTATTGAACACCTAGTATGGATCAAGCAGTGATCTGGGGAGTACAGAAAACCGATCAGGTTCCAGTCTCATGGAGCAACATTCCCACAATGACCTTCTCTCAAAGCCATGTGAATGGTCTTCAGATAAATTTCTCAAATTATCCCTCTCCAGAGAAGACATCCTGTAGAGAAATACCACTGCTCTTTCCCGTTATGTCCATAGCTTCTTGCCCAATCCATTAGTTTCGAGGGGTGGCACCTACTTTTGAAGGAAAAGGAGCAGGGGAACTGTTTTGTCAACTTATAATATTTTCCCACTCTGCCTCAAGGCCTCCAGAGTTTTGTGTTTCCATATCCACTGTACGCTCATTGGTACTGCACACCCCATTCTTTCACTTAGAAGACTAGGATGCCCCCTTGTGTGTGTGAAAGGAAACCAGTGTCTACTGGGAAGCTTGTGTGTTCTGGGTGCTTTAATAACCCTGAGCCTGTGTAAGTCTTCACAACTACCCTGCAAGGTGATTTGACCCATTTGACAAACTGAAGCCCAGAGAAGGTAAATAAATTGCCCAAGGCCATGAAGCTTAAAACAAGGCCAGGAATTTGAAGGTTCCTGACTTCCAGCCTAGGCTCTTCCTACTCTACTGCATGGATTCTCCAGCCTTGGGGTAATGCTACTTATTGAAGAAAACTATGCACCCAAAGGCAAAGACTGCCCATTGCCTGACCGATTTTCATTTTCTGTTTTTTCTTACTATGACTTATTAGTGATGACAATGTGCCCAGGGTTTCTTAAAGAACTTATGTCCTCCTGGAACAGTAGCCACTATTGTCTCAGGCTGGGTTTCCTGGAAAGTAGATGGAGCTGCTGAGATTCGTGTGCTGGAAGTTTTTTGGGGGAGTACTATTAGGAGCAATATGTATGAGAGGGGAAGAAAGCAGAACTGGGCAGAAGGAGACGATGGGCTGCAACACAGTCCCAACAGAGGCCCAGCCCACAGAAGGTTATGGAGCTGGGATGGCTCTCAACCTTAACATGACGTGAACCTCAGGGGCTGGGCCTTTGTACTGCGATGACCCATCATTGAATATAGGCTGCCCATACAGGAGGGGGTGCTTTTGACAACTCTCTTTGGTTTGGAGCAAGTGTCAGAGAGACACTCAGCTGAGAGGCTCTAGCACCCAACACCTGGCTGCTGAAGGAAAGGGTACCTCATCTATGAAGACGGGGTCTGGTGGCTCAACACAGCATCCACCCCAACCATTAGCTGGTAATAGATTCTGCATCTTTTACTTTGAGTGTTTTACTTAAAAAACCTGAATGATCCAACCAGGTTTTAGATGAGCACTCTCAGTCTAGCCTTGGTCTAATCGGAGATGGCTGGAGCCACAGACATGGCTGGGCTGATTCATGGAACAGACGATGACAGATGTTGAGTCAGGTTAATCAATATCAAGGAGAAACCCAGAATGCCATTATGGAAACCATAAATTCTACACAGCTATTAAACTGAGCTGTAAATTTATAGCTAAGCTTCTCGTTGGCCAAAGGAAATAGGAAAATCTCATTATTTGATATGATTTACATCAAACATAAGTCAGTTCTAGAGAAAATAAAGTAACTCTCCATTTCCCCTAGTCAATTCCAGGTCAATTTTGATTTTTATAAAACTTTATGAGCTGGTGAACACAGGTTGGAGTTGGGTAAATAGGATGGGAAGCCTCAGTGACTTAGGGACAGTCTTTAATTTCATGTGGTCCCTCAACAAGCCAGAGAAAGGTGCCCCTCTTTGGGGCTGAGTTAGGAGTTTGGATGAACCCATGTTTCTTATTCTCTCATCTTTTTTGTCAGAAGGTTGAGTCTTTAGAACACAGTAGGTGCTTGAGCCAATATCAGCTGGAATGTGGAAGGGATGAATAGCCTATTCCAGTCCTCTCCATTTTAGAAAATGGCACACACATAGCTGTCCATGTTGGAAACTTGGAAATCATCGCTGACTCCTTCCTTTTCTTCCTTTCCCCAAACACAAAGCATCAGTATGTTTCTGCCTCTAGAATATATCTCAGATCCTTCCAGCACTTCCACCTCTGCTGCTCCCATGCCAGCCCAAGCCCACGGCATCTCCTGTCTAGCCTCCTGTGACATTCTCTTCACTGTTCTGCCTCTTTTCACTCCTCTTAGATCCATTCTCTGTGGCCCAGTAGCACTTACTTTATAAAAACTAATCAGATTACACAAGCCCCTGCTTAAAACTCGTCTTTATCTTCCTTTTCACTTTGAATAAAATCCCCAGTTGTTATCAAGACCTTGCTTGATATGACCTCGGTTAACTTCTCTAGCCTTGTTTTGTGTTCTCATTATGCACTGTCCTCTGTTAGACCAGAGACCACATCTGTCACATTCATTGCTGCATCCTCATTCCCGAGCTCTGGATCTGGGAAGGAGTAAGCATCAATAGATATTCATTAGATGGATGGATGGAGTATGGATGCATAGATGAAGGGACAGTGGGCAGCCATGTTTGCTCAGAGGATAAAGCCCATCCCTTGGCAAGCACTCACATCTAAGCAACAACTCGAAATTCAGAGGTGCCTCCCTAAACTATAAGGAACCCTGACTTTATGTCACTGGTGGTCCTATTCCTGTGACCCTGAGGTCTGGGAAGATGTGAGAGCCATTGTGAAATACAACATTCAGCCTCCAATGCAGCACAGCCTATAGGAATCAAACGCCTCTGGATCCTCACACAGTAATTATCTGCCCATTTGTACTTCTTTCCTTTCTTTAATCTTTCAGTAGGGCTTCAACCTTCCCTCTTGCATTCTGAGTTTCCTCTGTTCAGTAGTCTATGGCTGAGTGCATGTTTCCCCCGGTCTCTCTCATCCCATCAATCAGTTCTACAGAAACACAAGTTTGCCTTCTTGGATCTCCAGCCTCACAAAGAGCCATCACCTGGGCTCTGTGATGCTTCTTGTTCTAAGTGCATCTTTGATTTATTAAACATTTTTGAATAAAATTCCGCATACGTTTTGCAAGTTGGAAAGTTTCCCTCCTCCCTTCGAAGTGATAGAAAACCTGAAAGAGAAGAGGGATCTTGAGATTTGGGTGTCCCTTTCTGTCTAGACTTGTCAGTTTTCTGAATCTACTGTTCTGAGACACTTTCACAGGCATTTTGCTCTAAGAGACGGCAGACCTCTGAGTACCTCTCCAAAAGGAACTTCCTTTAAATACTGTCTGGTATCCGTATCACCAGCTTCCCTAGGCGCATTTGCATGCTTGTTCTGTTGCTAATGAGATCTGGATTGGTATCAGACAGAGCCAACAGAAACACCATTTATTTGCTGTGTGATGTTAGACAAGTTGCTTAACCTGTCTGAGCCTGTCTTGAAGAAGTTTCATGTGGATTAAATGAGATTTGTGTTCATTTATCTTCACCTTTTTTTCTTACTCCATTGCTTGATTTATTCCTAATTGATTATGGAAACTATATGCCTTCCTCCAAATCAACATTATATTTGATGAAGCAAGTTTTGATAAAAGAAGTTAGACAAGGAGTTAGACAAGAGTAGAAACAGCAATAGCAACACACATACACACACACACACACACACACACACAGCTGTGTGACTTCTCTCCCTGAATCACGCAATCATTTTCTCATTTGAAGAAAATTCATGGAGTGCTGGTTACTATGGAATCCTAAGATGCACAAGAGACTTGTCTTTGTTGAGGTGACCTCAAATAAGTAACTCTATAGATACCTGTGACACCAGGCCCTTGCCGAGGCCAACTGTGAACCCCACGGAGTGCATGGGATTGGAAGAAGCCACCTGAGAAGAAGGATGGGTGCAGAACAGGTCATTTATTCCGACAGGAGAGCAGTTGGCCACACTTCTCCATTTTTCTTTTATGGTAGACAGCATGTGTGCATGAGAGAGAGAGAAACATCCTGACAGGGTCTCCTCACACCTCAATCCCCCTCCCCCAGCCCTCTGGCTCCTTGGGATCCTGAGTGTCCACATGTGCCCAGTGTAACATTCATGTTTAACCACACAGTCCCATCTCAGGCCACTCAGAAGGATCAGTTGCTATTTTGGTGATCATTAGCTATTACTGAAATGCTTACATTGTGTTCCCAGCACAGGTTTGGCCTGTGGATTGGGGACAGCTAGGCAAGCCACACCCAGGGTCATCTTCTTCATGCCTCAGTTTCCTCCTCTGTGACATGAGAATAATATTCGTACATACCCGATGGGGTTGAATGACAATTAGATGGGTTACGACGTGTGAAGTCCAAAGTGCCAGAACTGTGTCAGCATACGGTGAATGCTGCAAGAGCATTTGTTAAATGACCCTCCTTTCAGAGGGTCTACAGCAGAGGCTTCCGTATCACTATCTGATGTTGCACCAGGGGCCCAGTTAATTACCACAGAAGCCGTTAAAAACGTACATGTCGTCCCTGAATGAGTAAACACTCATTGACTGAAATGACACACGCAGACTTGGCCTTGGCATAAACAAAATAAAAGAATCTGGCAAAGTTGGCTAAGCACCTTCAGAGGAGACTTCTAGGTCTAGACATCCATTTGGTCCTGCTGCGGACACCTGGTCCAGCCAGAAGGCCAGCTGACCCTGCCTTTGGGCTGTGATTGCAACATGACCCTTTCCCGCAAGTGTGTGTCAGAGTGCCTGAAAAGGCAGCGCGGGGACGCGCAGAGACCCACACCTGGGTGATTGGATGCCTCTTTGTACAGGCAGCAGAGCTACTTTTGCTGTAAAGCCACAGGTCGCAAGCTTGAGATGGGGGAGATGTGCAGCTCCCACGTCCTCTAATTAGGAGACCCCTATTATTTCCCAAAGAGCCCGAGAGCTGTCGAATGGACAAATTGGCTGAGGCGGTTCACAACATGTGAAGTGTTTGGAACTGCTCCTGCCATGAAGCACAGACCTCAGATATTACACCGTGACTACCCTGTGACATAATTAGAGAATGATCAAGTGTTAGATCACAGAACAGACCGCGTGAGCCCCGGGAGTAGAGGAGAGGAAGTCAGGACAGTGTGGTCAGGGGATAAACTTAGGGGTTTTGTTCCGGCTCCCTCTCATATCAGCTTTGTGTCGCTGGGCAAATCAGCAACTTCCCTGCACCTCAGCTTCTCAACTATCAATATTAATGTCATTCGTTTTGCTGATTGTGCCAATGTAGTTTTTTTTTTTTAAGAATTATTTTATTTAACTTTATTTTATTTACTTATTTATTTTAATTTGACGAGAGAGAGAGAGAGAGAGAGAGAGAGAGAGAGAGAGAGAGAAAAAGAGAGAGAGAAAGTGAGACAGCAAGCTACCAGGTCTGGGACTCGAACCATGGTCAACCATGTGGGAATCCAACGTCCATAACCACCATGTCACCTGCCAGTCTTGCCAATGTAGTTTTAAAGGCTGGAATGCTTTATAAACACAGGGCTCTCCCTGAATGTCAGGGCTTTATATTTTCTTGCTGATCATTTGGTCCCCTGACCTGCTGGGTATTGATTTGCATGCTGTCACTGGCCTTTGCACTTAGCACCCATTTCTGCAATAGTTTGTGTAGTCAGTGCTTATCAGATGACTGGAGACAGGCGATTTCGTCTTGAACGCTCTACCGTCCTCAGAGTTCACTTTCTCTTCTAACCTGCTCAGCGTGGCTCTTTGAGCTCACAGGTCAAGTACCACCTCCACCCCCAGGCAGGGCTCTCCACAGAAGATCCATGGGGTGGTTCATGTGTCCATGCTCCCACGAAACCTTTCCTATCTATCCTCTGAGCCTCACCCTCAGTGCCATGTTTTCAGCTCAGGCCTTCCACCTCCCTGCCTGTACCGTCACCGTAGCCTCAATTTCTCAGCCCTGTCCTCAAACCCAGCTTTCAGTGTGCCCGGATGAGTGATCTGAAGTGCCAATCTGGTTGTGTCATTCATCTGCTTAAAATGCATCAGAGGTGCCTCACTGCCTACAGGACAAAGTCCAGACTGATTAGTGTGACAGGAAAGGCCCTGCTAATCTGGCCCTGGTGGCTTCTGCTTTCTCCTCTCCCTATCCAGCTTTATTGCCCATCAGCACCCCATTCCCCCAACACACATCCTAACCCACCTGGTCTGATGCCTTTGTTTATTTACTCTTGTGCTTCCTCTGCCATGAAAGTCTTCTCCTACCTCTGGTGCCTTGAACTCCACCCTTTTCTCTTTAAAAACACAGCATGATGGTCTCCTACCTGAAACTTTCTTCCCTGAAAAGGTAGAGAAGTCTTGGGACATCTTTCCCCTTTATAGACTTAACACTCTGTGTAGGACTTAAGACCCTGTTGTGCCACTCCTGGGGACACTTTGTGGTTGAGATTGTCATCTTTGGATCTCTAGCACATAGCATGCTGTAGGTGCTTGGTTATTATTTGCTGAATGAAATCAATACGTGTTGAGGCAAGCAGGTGGCATGGTGGTTAAGGTACTGGACTCCCACATGGTCAACCATGGTTCGAGTTCCAGCAGCTTGAAAATCATGCCAGGCACATGTGCGTGTAAATCCAAAATCCCAAGAGGAAAATAAAGGAGAAGGGGTCGTGGCATGGCCATCTCCCCGGGGGGTGATATCTTACTTTCTCTCTCACTGTCTTTCTCTGGTAAGCACACATGCCTTATGACAAAAACCTAAAATAATAATAATAATAATAATAATAATAATGTGTGTATGTCATTTTAGGGGTATGTGAGGTAACATTCAGAGGGGCATTGGGAAGAAGGAAGGAGAAGGAGGAGGAAGAAAGAAAGAAGGCAGACTTAGAAACAAGCAGTTGTGGTGGGCCCTCTGGAGATGAGAGGTTCCCAGATCCAGTTTGAGTCCATTGAGATGTTTCTCCTTGACCCCTGTTCTTAGAGCTGTGTCAGCAGAAGGCTCAGCAGCGGCAAACAAGTCAAGGCAGCGTTTGTCCAGGGGCCCATGGATACTGATGCGTGCAGAAGCTGAAGCCTCCCCTGACCAGCAGTACTCATGTTCCCGCTGGTTCGGACCCAGCCCGGCCCTCCCACCTGCTGCCACACAGCTCTGTGCCATGAGCCAGTCCTGAGGCCTGGTGTTCATGGGCAGAAATATTGGTCCTGGGGGAAGTGTGGTGGGGGAAACAGGGTTTGGATCTTGGCGTGCCCATTTTTTAGCTCACGATCTGGGATTGGTTGTTTTACCATTTGAGAGTAATATGACTAGTTGAATTAGATAATGCAACCGAAGATCTCTGCACAGTACCTTACACGTAGTAGGCACTCAATAGATGCAGCTCTTATTTTCACGGGCCACCTAAAAGCAAGAAATTCATCAACCACAAATGAAAGCACATATAGCAGGAGAAAATTATTAATGTACTTTATGTGACATCTAATGGTTCTTTTATGAAGCTGTCATTCTTCATTTTATTCCTCTTCTTGTGTACCTGAAGAAATCACAATAAAACCCTTATATGTCTGAATTATTTTTTAGATAGAAACCATTTATTTATTTTGTTTGAAGCTCATTTTATGGTTGGATTTGGGACTTCCTGGATAATGAGAAAGCCAACCAATCCTAGAGTTCTCTGGGTCTCTGGTCTCTTTCTAGGGAGATTTTTTTCTTGCCCTTTCTTAGGAAACCAATTTTTTGATCTATTCTTCACACAGGTATGTTTGTTACATCTAGTCTGGAGTTGTCCCCAGCTTCAGAGAGGGACATACTTAACAGGGAGAATTATCAAAGTTTCCCAGACTTTCTGAAATCGTTAATTCAGCAATGATACTCAGATCAATGAGTTAGTTCCTCATTCTACACACAAGCAGGGGCGTGTTGGAGAAGGCTCAGGAAGACTCAGAGGAGCTGACTGTGCACAGCTCTGCTTGACTCTGCACTCAAGAAACATGACACTGGTAACTGGAAACCAAGCACGTGGAATATTGGTAACACGAAACCAGCCAACACTGTTAAAGCAGGGCTTCCCACCAATCCCAGAATGCCAGCTATTCAAAGTTCACCAGTACACTCACCGGAAACAAGAAACAGAGAGATCAAGTGACCCTTTCAGTGCTGCAGGACACAGTAGTTGAGAAATGTTAAGCAGGACTTTTTAGAAGATGCAGGACTTGATGGCACAGACAGATACACAGGATGGCAGACAGCGTAACTACACAGTAACAGCTCTCCAGAAATGCATGTGCCCACATCCTTCAGACCCTTTGACTACCTCACCTTATATGGCAAAAGGGCTTTGTAGATGTGATTCAAAGGATGGCTCTTGAAATGGAAAGAGTATCTTGGACTATCTGGGTAGGCACAATTCTTTTTTTGGAGACATTTTTGCTATGTGCTCATCAGAGAGAGAGAGACAGAAAGAGAAAAATCACCCCCCACATACACACACACAGGGGGGATGGCCACACCGCAATCCTTTCTCCTCCATTCTCTTAGGATCTTAGGCACGCAAGCACACACACCCAATATGAGTTTTAAGCTGCCAGGTATGGGACTTGAACCACCATCGACTACATGGGAGTGCAGCGACGTAACCACTACACTATCTGCTGGTCCTGGACAAAATTTTTTGAAGAGTCCTTAAAAGTGGAGAACATTTCTTGGCTTGGACCGAGAAATGAGACAATGTGAGAAAAACTAGGTTGTTTTTTGTTTTGTTTTGTTTTGTTTTTAATAAACGTAATTTATGGGCCCAGCAGATGTGGAGGATAAGAACCTGGGTCTTTCCTGTGTGACAGCACCATTGTCTGTCCCCCAAAAAAGCATTGCCTTTAACCCATGTGGGTCAAGTGTATTCCAAAGGTGCATCTGTGGGCCACTTCCTGACCAAGTCTGCTGCCTCCAGCTGTGTCTGCTGAATTTGGCTTCTTTGCTGATTCTCTATGAGCAGAGCAAGCCCACAGGGCCATGCCATGGTTCAGTCATGAGAGGCCTCCAGAAGGCAGAGTCTGGTCTTCGCACTAGTGCTGCCCAAATGATTAAATATGAAAATAAAAATGAAAATAAACTCTCCTCTTCCTACCCCTTCTTTTACCCCATTCCCCAATAAAAGAAAAAGAGGAAAGAATGGATTTTGCTGGCTTGCTTGTCTGCTTCCCAAAATGCTGCTGATATCCTCTCAGAGCCAGGCCTTCCATGCTGAGGAAGAGCAAGTGCAGAACAGAGACTAGCTCTGTGGATGACAGGCATGGGAGGCTGTGGCCTACACTTCTTGCCACCTCCTATCTGCTTATTTCCCACCCAGACTTACCTGCAGCTTTTGGAGGGACGAGGGAATAGGAGGGCAATTATTTGGATTTCTTGTCAGAAACTATTTTTTTTTTTTAAAGAGAGATTATTGCTATAGGGTGTGTGTGCTCACCAGAGAGACGGAGAGACAGAAAGAGAGAA
The DNA here is from genome assembly GCA_026018925.1 of Tupaia tana. Lineage (NCBI taxonomy): Eukaryota > Metazoa > Chordata > Mammalia > Scandentia > Tupaiidae > Tupaia > Tupaia tana. The sequence continues at coordinate 23,929,730 of JAKSZU010000010.1, read as the reverse complement.
ATCACCCCCTTAGGGCAGATGGCCACGCCACAGTCCCTTCTCCTCCACTGCCCTCTGAGGATTTCGGGCATGCATGCACATGCACCCAGCGTGAGTTTTAAGTGGCTGGTTCTGGGACTTGAACAGCAGTCAAGTATGTGGGAGTCCAGTGATGTAACCATTATGCTATCTGTTGGTCCCTGTCAGAAACTGATTTATGCTGTATTTGTCTAAACAATTAAGTATTTTTTTCTGAAAGCTTTTATCTCGCTGTCATCTTTCGTAATTGATTCTCCATACTTTTCCTACATCACTAGTGAGCGTTGCTGATGAAGTAATTCTAAGTGGTAAAGCGTATATGCAGCCAAAATTAAAGCAAGAGAGATTGTCCTGGGATAGTTTCCTCAGCAGGGTTTGCCTCCTGAAGGAGCAGATCCTTTTCCCTGATTGAGAGAGTGTGGTCACCTTCAACCCTTGCATGACGCGATGACACTGCAGTTTTGACCAAAAGCCTCCCTGGAGTTTTGTTCAGGTCTGAATGGTGCTGCAGAAAGAGCACAGACTCCAAGTAAAACCGACTGGGCTGCCATTCTGGATCCACTGCTTATGACTTGGGTGACCTTGGATAAATCAATCCCTCTGAGCCTTAGTTTCCTTAGCTTACAGGGTTTTTGTGAAGATTAAACAGATTATATAAGTGCTTTGCTGTTACTTCTTGATGTACTTTATTTATAAACATGCAACCTGGAGCTCATATATCCCAAGTGTGAAAATATGCACACGTATGCACATTGCATGCTGTGTCTGTTCTCAGATCCACTTCCTGTCCTTCCATGCTTTGCTTTGCACCAGAGGCAATTAATTACATTGATCAGGCTTGCTTGTCCTCTGGTTTCAGGGTGGGTTGAGCACTGGGGGGCACTAATGAGAGACTAGAGGATGGAAGGAGGTGGGATGCTAGGTTACCCTCCCTTTCTTCTTCTTTTTTTTTTGAGAGAGATTTTTGCTATATGGCATGTGCGTTTATTGGAGAGACAGAGACAGATAGAGAGACAGGAAGCAAGAAATCACCCTCTGAGAGGATGGTCATGCCACAGTTCCTTCTCCTCTATTCTCCACAGGCACATGCATCTGGTGTAAGTTACAAGCTGTGGGATTAGGGGATCAAACTGTGGCCAGCCAGGTGGGAGTCCAGTGCTTTTACCACTATACCATCTGCTGGTCCTACCCTCCCTTTTCTTTTGCTTCTTGTGGTATCTCTGGAAACTTCTGTCTCCTCCCCACTTGCAGCATCACAGAATCTGGTAGAATTTTATTGGTTACTATGACAGAAAATTTGCTGGAATACTTCTAAATGCCAAGTGCTTTACACACATCCTAATCTTAATCCTTTCAACAACCCTATGAAGAGGATGCTACAATCATCGGCCTCATTTTACAGCTGAAGACTCTGAGTCTCAGAGGGGTTAACTTGCCTGCTACTGTCTCACTGCTAGTCAGTGGTATAGCCAGAACATGGATGAAGGCAGAATGACTCCAGAGCCCTTCCTTGCTCATCTTGCTCCCACACTCAAGGTGAGTGCTTTGTACAGAATGCCTGTGCTGGGCTGGCTCCAGCCACACCTAATTAACAAACCCTAGCATTAACCACCAGTTCCACCCTAGACACCAGTCCATGTTGGCATGGACTGTTTCCTGCCCTGCAGACACGAGAAGGGAGAAGCTGCTCCCCAAGGATATAGCAGTTAAAGTCTTGACACACAATGAGCTGGGCCCAGAGAGATTCTGCAGCTTTGATGGGAGACAAGATCCCAACGAGGCAGTTCCAGGAGATGGCTTTGCTTTGAACAGGAAAGTCAAGATAAAGGAGAGGAAAAAGTGGAGGGGTGGAGGGAGGGAGAGGCAGTGAGAGGGGCGGGGAGAGAAAGTCCCCGATTTCACAGAACCCAACCCTGAGGAGACACTCTCTGATGACCAGGGGAAAGGCTTTGAAAAGTGGAGGGGCAGTGCCTCAAACCTGCTCCCTGAAAGTGGGGGTGGATCCTGGCAGAAATCACATGGGGACCCCTGCTGTGGAGCCGGGGATACCAGGAAAGAGTTCCGGTGATAAAAAAAAAAAAATGTTAGAGAGGACTGAAAGGCATCTGCCTATAATTCCTGTCCTCTAATTCCCAGTTTGAAAACTTGGGGAAGGAACTCTGTCAGGCTGCTGAGTCTTCCCTGCCCAACTAGATACACTCAACCTGAGTTGCTGCTCAGAGCAAGGTGCAGCTTTCGTTGGCTTAGAATGGGAGAGTTGTCACATTTAATGTGGCCAAATAGACATCTTGGTTTGAATGCTTTTCTGTTAAGCTCCTTCCTTCTCCCAGTTACCTGAACCATTTGCTGGCCATGAATGATAACATATGGAGAAGAGATAGATCCCTCTTCCCACAAAAATGGAGTTCCACGCCTCTGATTAGAATGGAAGACCCCATGGATGCCTCCTGTCTACTCTCCAGGAAGAACATCTCAAAGCACTAAAAATGGATCATGTTGCTTTCCTGCTGAAATCCTTTGGTGCCTTCCTATCATGGATAGGAAAAAACATCAGACTCCTTACTATGCCAGCCAGGCCCTGTGTGATTTGACCCTGGCCTTCTGGCGCCCTCACCTTGGACAAGTCTCTCCTTTGCCTGCCAAGCTCCAGGTAAATGGCCCCCTCTCAATTGCTTAAACTCACCCTGCTCCCCATCACTGCTATGGGACCTTTGCACATTCATTTTCTTTTTCTTAGACCTCCCTTGTATTAGTTTTTTACTGTGTTGTTAAACTGGAATACTTGAAACTGGACAATTTATAATGAATAGAGGTTTATTTGGCTCATGATTCTGGTGGCTGGAAAGTCCAAAAGCACAGGGCCAGTATTACAACATGACCGACAGAAGCAGAGAGGAAGACAGGCATGTGGAGAGAGAGAGAGAGAGAGAGAGAGAGAGAGAGAGAGAGAGAGAGAGAAGAGACAACAGACTGTTCCATTTCCCATTTGTTCCTTCCATACTCCTAGTCAGTTGGATGGGTCTGCCTCTTAAAGGTCTCAGCACCTTCCAGAACCATTACACTGGGGACCAAACTTTCAGAAGATGAAACTTTGGAGGACAAACCATTATCTAAACCATAACATCCCTTCAGGGTGTTCTTTGTAAGGCTAGTTTCTTTGCATTCACTGGCCTTGGTTTAAATGTCTTGTGGCATTTTTCTTCAGAAAAGAGGTCTATTCTTTTTTATCTCGACATACCTTATGATACTCCCACAATGTATAATTTATTTATTGCTTGTCCTTTTCAATGGCCTCCTAAGAACCTCTCCCACTTGCTGTTTGGTACACACTGTGTCCTCTGTGTCTAAACACTAGGTGGAAGCTCAGTGAACATGTGTGGAATTCACGACAGACTAAAGGAGGGTCCAGAGCAGAGAAGCAGCACTGGCTGCTGCTGCAAGGGGAGAGGGGACTACTCGAGGTGATCATGCCTGGAGGAGTGTCCATACAGAATTGACAACTGGGATTGGCTGGCAAAAAGACGAGACTGGCAAGAGGGGCCTATGCCAATCTGCTTCCCTGGCATGCCCAGTCTTTCTACTGGTGTCTTACCCTCTGCTGCAAACACCGTGGATGGGTAAAGAGGAGAGGACATGGTCCTAGAGTCTGTCATTTTATTTGAGTCCATTTTTAGGGTAGGGGACACCAGCTCCTTATGCATTTCATCCTTTCCTTCTTTTTTGCTTGTCTGTGAAAAAGCAACAAAGCTGTGAGTGGTCATTCTCCCTGTCCACCATATTCTTTCTATAATTCCAAGATCATGCAGATGAAGACATGGTAGGAGAGATGATAAAACCCCAAAGAGAAAGACACTACAGTGTGTATATGCATACATACACTTATGTATGTAATGGTATATATTTTTAAATAGTATGTATACATGCATTATTTGGACAAAGGTAACCAGTAGAGGAACTCAGAGCTGGATTTAGCTACACTGGGAAGAAAGAGGGTGGAGAGGGGGGTGAGTGTTTTTGAGTGAACTGAGTTCTCATTTATCCAAATAGAAAGTCAATAGGTAAAGTACATAATCAATAAAGCAAGAAGTGTTTTTTATAGACTTGCCAGTCTCCTCTCTTTACCAGCCAGTCCCAGTTGTTGACTCTATATGTCTATCTCCCCCAGGCATGGTCACCTCCAGTAGTTTCCTCTTCCCATTTTTCTTATTGTTGTTCAAAGTTGATTCATGTATTCTACCATGAAAGAGAGAGACAGAGACAGTCACCCTCAACAGGGTCCCCATGCCATGATCCGCCCCTAGACTCAGTCAGCCTGGATCACAGGCCTGTGCATGCCCAGAGTGCTCAGGGAAGTCCCAGGTCGTGGGACCTTTCCAATATGGGTCTAGTTGCATCACTGCTGCTGCACCACTACCTGGCCCTCTTCTCTCTCTCTTTCTCTCCTCTCTCTTGCTCTCTCTCTCTCCCCTCTCGTGTGTGCGTGCGTGTGTGTGTGTGTGTGTGTGTGTGTGTGTGGTTTTTGCCATAGGGCATGTGTATTCACCAGAGAGAGACAGAGGGAGGGAAAATGAGAAATCACCCCCCACCCCCGAGGAGGGCCATGGCACAATCCCTTCTCCTTCATTCTCTTCTCAGGATTTTGGGCACATGCACACACACACACACACACACACACACACACACTTGTCTGGTGTTATTTTCAAGCCACTTGATCTTGGCCATGTGGTTGGCCATGTGGGAGTCCTGCACCTTAACCATCACATCACCTGCTGGCTCCCATCTTCTCTCTCTCTTTTCAGAGAATTATTTTAATTTTATAATTATTATTTTTAAAATTTTTACCAGAGGGACCAGCAGTTATCGTAATGGCTATGTCGCTGGACTCCCACGTAGTTGACCGCGGTTCGCGTCCCGGACCCGGCGGCTTAAACTCACGCCGGGCGCGTGTGCGTGCGTGCCCAAGATCCCAAGAGGAGAATGGAGGAGAAGGGATTGCGGCGTGGCCATCCCCCCTGGGGGGTGATTTCCTGCTTTCTATCTCTCTGTCTCTCTCTGTCTGTCTGGCGAGCGCACGCGCCCTATAGCAAAAACCTCTCAAAAAAAAAAAAATTTTTTTTACCAGAGAGAGACAGAAAGAGAGAAAGTGAGAAGACAAGCCACCAGGTCTGGAACTCAAACCATAGTTGGCCATGTAGGAGTCCAGCACCTTAACCACCATGTCACCTACTGGCCCCATCTTCTCTTTTTAACACAGCTAAGTTGGTTCACTCACACTGTGCCTCAGAGATCCACTTCCCTGTAGGGCCCTTTTACTGAGTGCTACGTTCTTTCATATCCCCACTCCTGTCTGCTGGAGCTTTCAGGATCATGTCTAGAGACATCAGAACTTGGTCTTAATAGATGTGATTACAAAATCACGTGATGTTATTTTAAGTCGCTTATACCTCCAAATAAGTGCTGTCCTCCTAGAAGCTTCAGGCCTTCTAGAAGATCCAGAAATTCTGGGTCAAGCAACTATTAAACCCGTGGTGATGCCCTTCTGGTCCTCTGTCCCTTTGGCCCCTCTGCTGACAATCTTAGCCTTCAAGCATACACTGGAGTCCTTCGGTGCCAAAGCATGCCTGCCTTAGGAAAGCCACAGTCCTGGGGTTGGAAACCAGGCATGCTACAGAAAGGGGTCCTCTTCGTGGTGTGAATGTTAGGTCATCTGTGAGCATCCTTCTGCCCAGGACTGGAAGCAAACCCAGCCAGCCCTTCCTTTCATTCTTTGCAGAACCAATGGAGTAAATCACAGCAGGGGTGACAGTCCCTGGCCTGAGTGGCAGTTCCGACAAGTGGACATTGTCCATATGGTCACTGCTTCTTCTCCTCTTCCCTTTCCCGCGTCCCCTACCTATCGTTAAGGACACTCTCACCCTCCGTTTGTCCTCTGTGGGCTCCTCTTTCTGTCCTTCGGCTGCAGGGAAAGGACGCCGTCTGCGTTTCCACAAACAGCTCAATGCAGGGGCTTTGCCGGGGGGCTTTCTCTTATCTCTCAGCTCTCGTTTCTCAGAACATGTTCGGGCTGGTTTCAATTTGGGGATTAATCTAACCAAAGTACTGAATCTACTTCTCTGCATGGAGAACGCTCTCCAGTCTGTTGTTTATCTGTCCTCCTCCCAACCTCCTCCCTGTTGCACCCTAATCTTTGGAGCTTAAAAAGGCTTAAAATGCTTCTTAGGCATGGAATAGTTTTTATAAGGCAACTATTGATGAGCTAAACAGAAATGACTTGGAAACTTCGTGTGTGAACTTTCCTCTGTGATTGCATTGCCGTATGTCGCGCAGAGGGGGAGGGACGAGGCCTCCTGTTGTCTTGTAGTGTCAGATATTTTCTGCTGGGAAAGCCGGCCATAGGGATTTGCAAACGTGGGACCTCAAGCCTGTGTCTGAGATAGTGACGCAGAGCCAGCCCTCTCCATCTCCCACTCAGCCGATCAAATGGTGGCAATCGTGGTGGCTTCACCCCAGCACAGCTCATGCCCTGAGCTCTCTGCTCTTACCTGGAGAGGAGGAATTTATTTCCTTTCACAGCGCCCTATTGCTTCTTGTCCCATCCCATTCACAGCAAAGTGACAGAAGAGCAGCATGATGTCCAAGCTGCCCTTACAGTGTGCAAACTGCTTTCACAGGCATCCTTGTGCCTGCTGCCCACCACTACCCAATGAGGTAGGTGAAATGATTCCCATTTCTCAGATGAGGAGACTGAGGCTCAGCAAGAGGATGGACTTACTCAAAGGATCTTGATTTCTAAGATGTGTTAGGATTTGAAACCAAGTTTCTGACCCCACAGTCCTCCTGTGTCCCAGTTCTGATCCACTTGCTTCCCATAGTGAAGAGGGAACTGTCAGATAGGTGAGTGACAGCAGGCACCCATGGTCAGGAGAAGAAGGGTCCCTGGGCCAATCAAATCAATGGCAATGCCATGCAACAGAATGGGGGTGGAGGGACCCAGAAAAGGTATCTCTGAGCTGAAATGAACATGTAAAGGCCTCTTTGCCTCACTGAGTTGGAGAATTTGAGTCCAGTGACATGAAAACTCCATTGGGTAGTGGAACTGACCTTGCCCATGGGAAGGGGCTGGAGAACCCAGGGGGAAACTGGAGATCCAGAGAGTGCTCACTTTTCCGGAGGGGAAGGGAGAGAGTCCCTTGATGATTGCATACCTTTCCCCTCACTCCGCACGCGAGCCAGCTGAGCCGAAGAAGGCGTGCAGGTTTGTGAAATGCGAACTTGCTCGTGCAGCCTCCATGGATGCAGATTTCAGAGGGAAACGGTAGCGGTTCGAAACCTGCGCTGCTGACGGGAGCTTTTGAAAGGATCCCTAGCATTTCTGAGGAAGCAGGAGCGGCCTGACGCTTTCTTTTTAAATGTTTGTATAGTCTACCTATGTGGAAGGACAAAACCGGCATGAGGTGAAAAGAAGGACTTCGGTAATCAGAAGGGAGGTGGGGACGTAGCTATGGAAATGTGTGGATATTTTTTTCCGAGTTTTTGGAGGAACGAGGCCCCAGGCTGTCTCCTCTAAATCATCTGAGAACATGTGATATCTACTCAGGGACTCCTGGAATACCCAGTGGTGTCCTAATGAAATAATAATGGGGCATAGCCTCCTTCCCAGCATTTCTACAGGGAAGACTTAACTGTTCCCCCAGTCAGGGATTAGACCTAATCAATTATTCTTCGGGATGCAGGACACACACACGATGTCAGGGCTGCGTCCACACACGCATGGCCCCGCGCACAGAAAATCCATCATCCTCAGCTTAGACACTCAGCAGGCGCCAAGCACAGGAAGCAGCCTGGAATGTGTCCCAGGGAAGTAGTTTCTGGAGTAGAGAAGGAAATACCAACAGTAATGCAGGGAATATTTCCCTCGGGGGACTCAGGGGCCTGAGGGACTGGAACCCTGCCTTTGTGGATCACTGCCATCTTGCTGAGAGCATGTTGGCCATCCTCAGGTCTTGCCCAGGGTTTCACAGCCTTGGCCCTGTTGACCCCTTGGCCTAGACTGTTCTTTTCTACAGAGGACTGTCCTGTGCATTTTAGGGCATTTAGCATGAACTCTGGCCTCTAACTACTAGATGCCTGTAGCCCCCCCCCCCTCCCCACACACACACACACACACTTGTAACAACCAGAAATGTCTCCAAACATTGCCAAATGTCCCCAGCTTAGGTTTCTGGTTAAGAATCACTGGTCTATATGAAAGACAGAGCTCAATTTTGTTTCTGTCTGATCACTGAAAACGCCTTTGCTTCCTGTTTCACTCAGGGTAAATGCCGAAGTCCACCCGGGCCCCCAGGGCCCTTTCTGGTCCGCTTATCTGACCTCAATGCAATGTTGCTTTCCCTGGCTTGTCCTGTGCCAGCGTCTCTGGCTCCCCTCTGCCCTTCCTACACATCCAGCTCCTTTGTTAGGACTTGTGCAGTGGCCATCCCCTCTGCTTGGAATGTCCTCTGCACTCCCAGGTAGCCACACTGCTCATTCCCTCACTTACTGAAGCCTCCACTCTAACATCAGTTCCTTGGAGGAGCCTACATTTGACCAGCCAACCTGAAGAGCACCCACTCTCCAAGTCCTTCCTTCCTCAGACGTACCTCCCCACAGCTCTCTTCACTGCCTGCCATTACATATCTCTTGCCCCCCCACCCCAATCTTTCTCAGCAGAACACATGCCCCATGTGGGCAGGACCTTGGTTTCCTCAGTTAATTGCTATATTCTGTCTCAAATCGTGCCTGCAGGATTTTAATTTGTGAAGGTGACTGAGTGATGACAGAGAGCAATGCCATTGAAAGATTTTTTTCTTCTTTTTTTAAATAAGAGCGTTTTCTGCTATAGGGCACAGGCACTCACCAGAGACAGATAGAGACAGAGAGAAAGTGACAAATCACCCCTCAGGGGATGGCCATGTCACGATCCCTTCTTCTCCAATCTCCTCTCTGGATTTTCGATGTGCACGCACATGCACCATGCATGAGTTTCAAGCTGCTGGGTCCAGGGCTTCTTCTGGAATTGGCCATGTGGGAGACCAGCACCTTAACCACTATACCACCAGCTGGCCCCAAAAGAGAAGATTTTCTTTTTTAAACTTGCATTTCTCAAGAGAAGGGAGCCACTGTGCCCTGTAGAGGCACATATATCACCCGGAGGTCACACCAGAGCACCATGTTTGGATCTGCAGGCAGAGAGGGGAAAGCTAGGCCAAATCATTTATTGGGGTTTGTGAGGGGATGAGGAAGGGTAAATGATCTGAGGATTTGCTGACTTGAATCATTCCGGTGGGCTTCGGCTAGTGGTCTCTAGCCACCTGGACCCAGATCCGGGGGGATTTAGGGCAGCAGAAATAGGTTGGTGTGGAGTGGTAGATAAGGAGGTGGAGGGCCTACAGACCAGACTGGCTGGATTGCAGATGAAAGACATACTCGTAGCAAGTTGTTATCATCTTTAGGATTTATACAGCCCTGGGAAGGGCAGTTTCTGCCTGGGTCTATATGGTCTCCAAACCATCAAAACATAGGCTACGTAAAGTAAAAACTTGATGAATATATATTCTCAACTCCTCAAATACAGCCTGGCCATCACATTTGCTCAGAAACTTGTTGACTGGGACCAGGCAGTGGCACAGTGGCAAAACAATTGGACCCTCATGGGACAGGTTTTGGGTTTGTATCCCAGGACCTCCTGAACATGTGTGTGCCCATGACCCAGGCTGACTGAGTCCAGGGCTGTGTCACAGTTTGAGGACCCTGATGAGGATACCCTCGACCCTAAAGTAAGTAAACAAACTTTAAAAATGTGTTGATTGGGGCCAGTGGGTGGCCTGGTGGTTGAGGTGTTGGACTCCCACATGGATGATCATGGTTCGAGTCATAGACTCGGTAACTTGAAAACTGTGCCGGGCGCATATGTGTGCATGCCCAAAATTCCAGGAGAAGAATGAAGGAGAAGGTATTGGGGCATGGCCACCCCCACTGGAGGGTGATTTCTCACTTTCCCTCCCATTGTTTCTCTCTGGCTTTAAGTGAAGGCATGCACCCTATGATAAAAACCTAAAAATCAATCAATCAATAAATAAATAAAATATGTCATCTGTATTGTTCTCGGCTGTGTACCCCATGCCTCACATGATGGCCAAGTGGGCTGTTGACATCGTGATTCATGAATTCTTATGTAGTGTCCCCTCTTACAGGTACAAGGTTGGAATAAATAGAAATCTGACACAAGCCCCTGCAGATACGGGTGCTCATCTGGGCCCAGCTCTGCATGGGGTTCAGAGCTGGGCTTGGGGTCTAACTAACCTGGGTTCAAATTCCTGCTGGGTCCTGGCGAAAAAGTCACACCCTGGCTGTTAGATCTTTGGTAAGCTGCTCAAATCCTGCAAGCCTATTTCCACATTTAGAAAAATAGAGTTAACAACAGTCCTTCCTGGGCCAGCAGATGGTGTGGTGGTTTGAGGCACTGGACTCCCACGTGGTCCACCACAGTTCGAGTCTCAGACCGGGCGGCTTGCTTTCTCACATTCGCTCTCTCTCTTTCTGTTTCTCTCTGGTAAGCACATGTGCCCTATAGCAAATTTAAAAATAATCACTAATAAAATTAAATAAATAATTCTTTCATTTTTTAGAGAGAGATTTTTGCTCTAGGATACATGTGCTCGCCAAAGGAACAGAGAGTGACAGAGAGACAGAGTATGAGAACTCACCCCTGATTGGGGGTTGGCCACACCACAATCCCTTCTCCTCCATTCTCCTCTTGGGATTTTGGGCACACACAAACACACGTGCCTGGTGTGAATTTTAAAACTCTGGGTCCGGGACACAAACAACAGTCAACTACATGGGAGTCCAGCGACATAACCATTATACTATCAGCTGGTTCCAAATAATTCTTAAAAAAAAAAAAAATCCAACAGTCCTTCACCTGTTGGAGAAGAATGGGAGATAATACCCGCAGATGATGCCAATGAATGCTGACGCTTGGGTAAGTGTTAAGAGCTGAGACATGGGGCTGGTCCCCAGGACCTTAGAATCTCAGTAGAGACTGGGAGAAGTCAAAATACAGACCCTGATGGAACTGCCGGATGCCAAAGAGATGCTAAATGCCACAGAGGAGGGGAGGGAGCCCTGGGTGCCAAGCGATGTTCACCGCCATGGTGGGATGGAAGCTGCAGAACACTTGACTCATAATCCTCTCCACTAACACTGCACTTGATTCGCAAAACTCCTTCCCATCTGTTGTCCCATCTGATCCCCACAACACAGAAGGGCCGGCATTCTTTCCTCATGACCAGTAAGGGGCTCGGAGACACTGATGACCTTAATAAAAAAACAGCAAGGAAGGGACAAGGCCCAGATTCTAAGCTCAGTCTTCTGACTAACTTCCTTCCAACTTTTAAGGAATAAGCATATGGTAAAAACACAAGGATATTATTTATTTTTTAAAGTATTTTTAGAGATTTTTGTTATAGTATGCACTAGTCAGAGAGACATAGAGTGAGAAGTCACCCCCCAGGGGGGGATGGCCATGCCACAATCCCTTCTCCATTCTCCTCTCAGTATGTTGGGCATATGCGAACACACGCCTGGTGTGAATTTCAAGCCTCCCGGTCTGGGACTTGAACCACGGTTGACCATGTGGGAGTCCAGCATCTTAACCACTACACCACCTGCTGGCCCCAGAACACAATGACACTATTATAACAACAGCTCCGTCTGTCGCACGCTCCAATGTACCAGTGCTAAGAGCCCCGCAGTCATGGGCACATTGCACGGTCATGGCCCTGGAGGCTCCTGCTCATCCACTTTTTCCGGTTGGGGAAAACAAAGCCCCGAGAGGTTAAGACCTTTGAATCAAGATGCATCTGGCTCTAAATCCATGTGTCTAACCCTGTGAGGTCCTACCTGCCCCTGGAAGCAGAAGCACTCCAGTGCCCCATGTCCCCCTCTCTTCCCATGACACCTGCTGTGTGAATAGGTTGGGTGATGGTGGGAACAGAAGAGAGAGGAGGGGATGTCTCTACACCTTCAGCTTGGCCAGTCCCTATCAGTTATGAAGCTTCTTGAAGGTGAGAAGAGGAGGACAACTAGCTGAGTATGGGGTTCATAGTCAGGGGCAACTCACTCATTGAGGGACCCTCAGCAGTGCCTGCTCCCACCTGCCTCCTCCCAAGTCCTAAGTAAGACCGCCTTGCCAAACGTGTCTTTGCAGTGAGGTCAGAATGAGGGGTCCCATGGGTCTCTGAGTCCGGGTTGTGTGGGCCTTAGCTGGGGGCCTGTGTTCTGTCCTCTCCCAGACCACAGGTGCCTTGGGCCTATGTCCAGGTTGGTTTTGCACCCCCAGCTCACAGCAGGGTCCAGGCCCAGAGAAAGCACTCCACAAATGCTTGTGGGACGAATGAGTGAATTAGTGAATTCTGTAACACGCCTGCTCCTGATTGGGCTCAGAGTGAACTGGGGGAGGAACAGCACCAGGAGGTCCCTGGAGTCCTATTCTCCAGAGGCCCACGGGACCTGGGATACCTTTTCCCATGTCGATTCCTACCAGAGATATGCCCAAGTCTCTAAGATCCAGCGCCATACCTTCTTGCCAATCCTCTTAGACTGTCGTGTTCCTGGCCTGCCACGCACCCTTAGCTCCTACTCTGAAGCTGGAGGCCTGAGAGCAGAAGTCCCTTTCTGCATCTTGCCACCCGGTCTTGGACAGCTTCTTTAGAGCAGGTGGAAAAGAGGGGGCACATGGCCACGCCCTCCGTTACACTTTCCACAGAGAGAGCTGTTCAGTTCTGCCCCAGGGCCCTCCCCCAGTTCCCTGCCAGGTGGGAGGAGGGTGATATAACATCCTTTACCTTCCCCTTTCGGCGCCGTTGGGGACGAGAAGAATATAAGAGTAAATATAGGGATTAAAGACTTTCTCTCAGTGTCCTATTTATTTCCAGGAAAGGGACACAGATGAAAGAATAGGGGCCCTTAGAAGAGCACCAGTTCCTGAGAGCAGCTCGCCACCACGAAGCCACTGGAACAGCTGGATATCCAGGCACCTGGCACCAGGCAGGCCCTCCCACTGTGGCGGGCTCGGGCCTGGAGACAGGACTGACGGGTGCAGTATCCGCCAGCAGAGCCTCCCTCAGAAGGTCAGGACCACTCTATGGCCTCCCCACCTCAGGTCTGGAGCCCAGCCTGGGGACACGGGCTTGCAAGTCAGACTTTCCAAGTCCATCTTCCTTTGGCCGCTCAGTAACTGTGAGACCTTAGGCAAGTTACGGAACGTCTTTGGGCTTCGGTGATCCATCTACAGAGTGGGGACGATTCCCTCATGGGGCACATTGAGGGTGGAGACCTGATACATACTTAGAACCATTCCTGGCACACGGTAATGGCTTGGTCAATGTTAGGTATTGTTATTATATGGTATGATCGGCTCCCTCACTCCCACAACCAACTGTCTTTCCACTCTAAACTCCAATCCATGAACTGGAGGACAGACAAGAGAGCCCTCGAGACCCTCCCTGAAGTGTGAACTTATGGAGCATGGCCAGTGAGCTGTGAGCTGTTAACCTACAGAATTCCTGCAGCCTCGCCTCCTTTGCCCTAACTGCCCAATACAATGAACTTAGACAACAGAAACTTACCCTGTTGGTTCAGAGCAGGGCAGAGTGTCTCTGTCCCTCAGAGGACTTCCCAGGAATAACGCCAGTGATGAAAAGATGTACCGGCTGCTCACGATCTGTTCCTAAAACAGTTAGGGGGGTGGATAAAAAGATCATCTTCATACATTCAGTGCCTCGTATGTGTCACGTACTGAACTAAATCCTCGTAGCATTATTCGTTTGATTACCACCACAGCCCTATGACCCCGGCACTCCATTATCTCCATTTTAGGGATGAGGGGACCAAGGTTCAGAGAGGTTAAGCATCTTGTCCAAGGTCACACAGCGAGGAAGTAGAGGAGCTGAAATTCAAATTCAGGTCTGTTTGACCTTGGAGCCCAAGTGACTTTATTACCAATTAGGAAATGGAGTCTGCTAATAAAGGAATTGCCCCTCTGACCTCTCTTCTGATTGCTGAAGTATTTCAGTCAGATATACACGTTCTTTCTCAGCTACGGGGACATTAGCGGTCCTACGCATGAGGCTTCCTGTTCACGATTACGAACAAACATTTTGTTCCCTACTCATTTTAGGTGGTATTGTGAACAGGATACTTGACCCAGATACGCGGTGTCTTTTGGAAAGAAACAGATCACAGCAAATGTCTCTTAATTAAGCCGGGACCTTTACCCAGTTCATCTTTTTCCTGAATGTGCTCTTTCTTTTCCTACCCAAACTGCTTTGACTAAAGCGAGGCTGGGCCCAGAAACTGTTAGCTTTTTCCCCTCTTCCCTCTCTCATATCTGCAGCTCTAGCTCTGGCTCCAATCTCCCATGTCCACCCTGCAGGAAATTGCCGCTGGGTGTCCCTCCACCTCACTATGCCCGAGCAGTGCATGTCCTGTCCTCGGCGCTCAGCCCCTCTTCCTGTCGGAGGTGTCATTGTTCTCCTGCCCAAGCCTGCAGAGTTCAAGGCCACGGAAGCCACTTGGGGAAGCAGTGCGTCCCCAAGCCTTCCTTCCCAGCATCCCTTGCATTTCCTCCCTGAGTTCCAGCCCTACTGTCCTCTCCTGTAGACTCTCCTCTCTCCTCTGGATTGAATCCCTGACAATCCACCTGCTGCTGGCTTCAGAGAGATTGTGCCCCCAAAGGACCGTTGTCACAGACGTGCCCAACAAGTGCCAGTGATTCCATGCTGTCTGCTGAAGTCGACCTGAAGTGAAGGGCTCCATAATGCTACCTGTCTCTCATTCATTTCCTTTTCCTTTCAGATCTGTCTTCTCATCCATAATTTAACTTACTTTACTGCCTCTGGCTAAAAGTCTTCCTTCCTGTACATGTCTTTAAATCTGCACACGTGCCAAGATATGGGAAGGTAATTTAGATTGTATAGCATTGGCCCACTCTGCTCAATTGTTGTAACTATCTGAGCTCAGTAAAGAGAAGACTCCTGAGGTTTTATGCATCATCTGCAAGAAAGAGAGCTATGACTGATTGGTGATGTCTGCATGTCCTTGGTATGATGTGGGCTGGGGGTGTAGAAGGAAGAAATGATTGATTAGTGATGTCTGCCGTAGGTAAAGAAGGACATCGGAGGGAGTAGACTCTGGCCAGAGCCAGGCTTTAGCCTGCGTGTCCTTGCAACCTGTGACAATGGCCGCCGTATGAATCAGCTTACCCACGATGGACTATCACAGTAACAAATACCTTACTGCAGTGGGTTCTAAGAAGTAAAAGCCTGAGGAGATCTACCTGTAAAAAGACTATAGTTAGCAGTGTAGTCATTCAGCTCTTAATTACATTTCACCCTGTTCTTTATCGGCACCAGATAATTAAAATTTTACTTATAATTATAATGGCTAGCCACTGTGAGAACTTGCCTTGTGCCAGACACCATACAGAGCTCTTGACATGCATCATCTCATTTAATCCTTGTAATTCTGTGAGGGAGGCATTTCTCCTAGCCCTTTGTGCGGATGTGAAACAACATCTCGAGCTATGAAGTGACTTGTCTGAGGTCGCCTAGGCAGTAATTGGTGGGGACAGGATCGGAGACCCAGGGCTGTGCCATCTCAAACCTTCGCTATTAGACTAACAGGTAGTTTCATGCTTCTTTACTAGCAGGTCGCGTTGTTCGGTGTGATCTTGAACTCGCTTTGGTGAAGGCGTTACACAGAAGGTAAGGTCTTTGAGGGAGGAAATGGGTCAGACACTTTGTTCTACCTTTCCCTTCCGTAGTGGAGCACCCAACACAGCCCTCAGCCACAAATGGTGAAACCTCTTTAATGCTCTTTTTGAGGCTAGTCAGGCCCTACCAATTATCTATTATTCTTTTAACATATTTTGGGGCTGAAAAAAAGGTTCACAGATACACACAAGAATAGAGAGGAATGGGCTCACAATGACTAAGGGACTCTAAAAAGACGGCTCCAGGAGGCTGAACTCTATCTCCCTGTTTGAGGCTTCAATGAAACCTCTGGCCTTTTCACATGCAGTAGCACCTTGTGGCCACAAGAGGGCAGTAAAGACAAAGCTACCAGCACCACATCATCCAGTCTCTCCATCCAGGCCTCTTTCGCAAAGGGGACTTTGGTAGCAGCTATTGTCTTTCATTACGGCCACTGTCATGAACCTTCAGATGAAGTGGACCACAACAGGCTGATGCAAAGATCTGACAGAGGACGAGTCTGCAACGTCCAGCGTGAACTCAGCTAAAAGGGACATTTATTTGTGCTCATGTTTGTCTCACCTGCATTTATTGAGCACCTACTGTGTGGTAAGCAGTGCTGTTCTGTGGGGCTGATGGATAGGTAAACTGACAGCTCTAGCACAAGTTTCTAAAACGTCTGCAAAACACCACAGGAGACGCTTACCATGTTCTGGAAAAATCCAGGAGGGCCTCTCAGAGGAGGTGATGTTTGAGCTGGGTTAGAAAAAGGTCTGGGAGTTTACTAAAGAGGTGGCGGGCACCCAGAGAAAGAGAAGAGGAGGATGGCAACTCTGGCAGTCACTGGGTGGAAATGAATTTTTACCGCTTGCTGTGGGCTGGAATTTGATGCTATCTCCGGATGAAGATTCTTGAAATTCTCTCCTGTCTTTTGGGTCAGGTTTATAACCATCTATGGGAGTGGAGCTGAAGGGGAGCAGGGGGAACCACTTCTTCTAGAACGTTCTTGTGATTACGGATTTCCTGAGCAGGTTTGCAGCAGTTCCCAGACAGGGCATCATGGATCTTTCTCTGGAACAAGCTGAAAGGGACCAAGGCTGGACAGGGACACAGGAAGCCCGCCTGGGCCCACTGTCCGTGCTAGGCTGTAGTTTAGCTAAAGGCTTGGCTCATCCCCAGGAAAACAGCCCGAGCAGGTGGGGTTCCAGCCCTGCCTTTTCCCCCTGAGCTCTTTTCCCCATTTGCTCCTGCTTAGGCCTCACCTGGACTCTACAGCAAACGACTGCCACCCTGCAGGTCACACTGAGCCCTGAGGGGTAAGGAAGGGGCAGGAGCTCAGTGGTCTGGTGATCGGCCCCAAACGCAAATCTAGGCTGTGTGAGCGAGGACCTGACACTTACACTCTCGGGGCCTCTGCTTCCTCTTCTAGGAAGTGGGCATCACAGTCCCTCCCTCTTAGGTTAACAGAGGAGGCGATGAAGTCGGGTCCCAAGGGAGGGTTACAGCATGCCCGAGTGTCTTGGGGTTAGAGACTGGGGCCCCCGGGGCAAAGGGCCATAGCTTAACCTCTCCAGGAAGCTGATGGGGGAAGTTGGGGAACCCCAGTGGGGAACAGCACCAGGAACTACGGGCAAGGCTGTCCCGCTGGAGGAGGCTGGAGTGTGAAGGCCTGAAACGAATGAGGGAGTGCAGTGTAGAAGTCGACTTTTGGGGGCGCTACAGGGTCGGCCTCCTCTCAGCCCGGCCCAGAGCTGCTGGTTCTCAGGGGAGTTCAGGAGAGGCAGCATTGGGCTGCTGGAGGGTTCGACCCCTCACGGTCAAAGCTGCTCCTGTGGACAGGAGGGGGGCATCAACCCACACTGGTGGGAGGCCAGGAGACCCGCGAGGGGGAGAGAATGTCAGAGTGCAGCGTTGAGAAAGTCCTGTGTGAAATTCATTATTGGTGTCAAGGTAACAATAGATCAACAATAACAAACCAGTGAGTGATGACCCCAGCAACACCAGGCATTTCCATGCTTGAAACCCTAACAACGGGCGGCAGTATCATTATTAATTTTGCCAGAGGGCACGGCACGTGCCTTTGCCAGAGAGAAACAGAGAAAGAGAGAAAGCTCACCCCCCCACACACACATACACACAGGCCATACAAACAGTCACGCCGCAATCCTGTCTCCTCCATGTCTTACTCCTCTTCGGATTTGGGGCACACGGGCCCAGCGTGGTTCTCAAGCCCAGGGCCAGGACTCAAACCGCACAGTCAGCCCCACCACAGGCTGGCTCCGTGGGCGTCATTATTATTCCCTTTTTGCAGATGAAGACGCTGAGACTCGGGAGTTTGGGAAGCTTGGCTTGCTAAGCAGCCTGCATGAGCCGAGATTCAACTCTGAGGTCCTTTCCTTCCAGGTCAGCCTGTCCAGTGCCCCGCTGCTTTTTGGAATTAGTCACTTTTTCTTGTCTCTTGCTTTTTAGGACAGGGTCTCGCTGGGTGAGCCTCTCGCCTCAGCCTCCCAGCTGCTAGCACAGAGCACACCGCCACACCTGGCTCTTCTCCAGACAGGATCTTGCTACATTTCCCAGGCCAGCCTGGACTCATAGTCCTCCTGCCACAGCCTCCTGAGTCTCTGGGGTTACAGGTGCATGCCACTGTGTCAGGCCTCGAGGTTGGACTCGGAATCAAACCTGGGCCTTCCGGGTGGTGCCAGCCTGTGGAGAACAGCGTCTTACTAGCACAAGCCGCCACAGCTGGGTAAGAATTAGTCACTCTTGATTCAAAGGAAAAAGGCTCCATTTTTTCTTTTCTTTGACAATTTGGTTATTCTGAGTCAAAATGAACCTAACTCGGGCAGATTCTGAAAGCCAGCTGATGCTTACGTGCTGGGTGGTGACAGAAACAGAACCCTGCCTGCAGAAAATGGAGGCTGTTCTTGGGTCTTCCTGTTCAATCCCGGGCCAAATCTGAGAATACCCCTCCAGCCCACCCCAGACTCCTGGAGAGTGGGCGTTCTCTTCCCTACGGGGATGGGCCTCCCAGCTTCTGCCTCGTGGGCTCCCATGACCGGGTGCCGGACAGGCCTTGTTTCAAGTCCAAAGAGAGTCCACATGGCCTTGGGCAGGCCTCCAACCTCTCCAGGCCTCAACATCCTCATCTGTGGAATGGGCTGATACCTGACTTGCCCAACAAATGCATACTAAAATGTATCACAGAAATGTGCTATACACTAAAAAAGTTAAAACACACACACACACAAACGCTGCTAAGCAAACTGATCTAATGCTGCGAGGCCATTAATTCTGAGACATCCCCACATCTTGGTGATAGTGAACTGTCGGGGTGCTGGTTTGAGAGTTGGTGTAGCACATGGTCCCCACCGCAGCCCTCGGCACAGTGCCTGGCTTGAAGCCTTGGCCCAGCCAGCAGGCCAGGATAGGGGTTCATTCCCCGCATGGGCCCTTGCTCACAGTCCCTGTCATGATGGCTTCTGCCCTCGGGGGTGCCCCAAGCCTCTCTGCCCATTCCCCGAGCTCTTGGGAACAGACTCTCCCCAGGCAGGAACTTGTGCCCCTGTTCTTTCAGAAAAGGAGCGAACGACGTAACTCTCAAAGTTTTCAGGGAAGATTTTATTTTCTCTTTTTCGGTAAGCTTGTCAGACTCCTACCCGGCTTTTTGAAAGTTAGAGCTAGTGGGTCAGCGGGGAGCCAAGGAGACCCAGAACTTCTGCGCTCGGCAGACGTTGCCTTCCCTGCGAGGCGCAATGGCGCCGTTTGTTCTTGCTCAGTTCTCCCGACCGCCCGCTCTCGGAATAGTGCCACTTCCTCACCTCCTTAAGACAGTCATGAGCTGCCTAAGAGGCAGAAGTCCAATTTGGTGGCTCTCCAGCTCACAGCAGCCTCACGGAGCACAAGCAGCCGGCAACTGCACCACCTGTACCTGGGGATCTGTCAGCCATTCCTAGGGCCAGGGAGGACTCCCACACCCAGCCCCTGTGCCCTCGCCTCACACCTCTGCGGCTTTGGCCTCCCCGGCTTGGCCTCCCCTAACCCCTTTGCTACTCCTAGACTAGAAATGTGGGAGAACAAGGAGGGCAAAGACAAAGATTCTCCTGGTTTTAAACGGGTCTGACTTGGACCCGGCCTCAGAGAACCCGTATGGGTGAAAGTCTTTCCCCCTCTTGCAGGACACTCGGGCCAGCCTGCAAATGCTTCCCCCCTGCCTGTAGCCCAGGGTGCCCGCCCATCAGCCCATCTGGTTTCTGGCTCCGTAGCACCACCAGCAGGTGAGTGCGGATGGACACAGACTACCCTGGTGCCTGGGAAATGCTTACTGGCCAACAGGTCTGGAATGTTCTGGAGGCAGGATGACAACTCCCAAGCCATGGGATCTCAGACAGAGGGGTCCCTGAGTATTGCCTTTTAGTAAATATGAGCCACAGTTTTGCCTTCTGTTTGCCTGCTGGTCTTCCTTCCTGAGGAAACGAGGAGGAAGAGCCTTAGGATAAGAACAAAAAGGAGGCAAGTCCGGAGCCCAGAGACCAGCTGAGCGTGGGACCCTCACAACCTCAGTGGTGAGCCTGGGAGGGACTGGCAGGGGCAGATCAAAGCCGTCGCTGGCTGAACTCAAGCTCTGAAAGACCAAGTATTGACCCAGAAGAGATGGAGCCAATTTTGACATAATTGTTGAAAATTAGAAGAGACCAAGATAGAGAGAATGAACACATGCGACTTTTTTCTGTTACAGGAGCATTATTACAAGGGTTCAAAATTCCTTCCTGCTGTTCTGAAATCCAAAAAGCTCTGGAAACAGGAATCTTTTCCTCAAAAACGTTTGGCATCAAAACTCGTTTATTGGTAAAGCCCAGCCTGCAATGATGTGAGGCAAATTATCATTTTTATTTGTCCCTCCTCCACCCCGCAAATGTAAATGTTCATGATATTTCATGTAAATTACTGTGTTCGACCAAAAAGGTGCTATTTTAGATCTGGGGTAGGGGGCGAGGGAAAAGTATGTTACACAATGTATCGCCTATGTCCCATATTAGTCCTTTCCTAAACTCTTTTTTTTTTTGGGGGGGGGGAGAGGTTTTGCTATAGGGCGCGTGCACTCGCCAGACAGACAGAGAGACAGAAGGCGAGAAATCACCCCCCAGAGGGGATGGCCACGCCACAATCCCTGTCCTCCATTCTCCTCTTGGGATCTTGGGTACTCACGCACACACGCCCGGTGTGAGTTTTAACCCACTGGGTCTGGGACTCGAACCGCAGTTGACTACATGGGAATCAAGTGACATAGCCATTATGCTAACTGCTGGCCCCATTCCTTTCCTAGACTCTTAAGGGAAAAAAAAATGGGGGGTCAGTTTTGAAACTCATCAGGCCCCCAAGCATGTTTGGATAAAGGCCTGAGGATCTATAATGCCTTCCTCTGAAGATTATCCTGGAAATCACGTGTGGCAATACATGCCAAGCATTCAGCACAGGACGTGGTACCTAGGGCGTAATGCTGTGCCCCGCCATTGTTCCCAAAGGGCATCTCTGCCAGGTTTCAGCTCTAGACAGAAAAGACAACTGGACATTAATTTGAAGAGGGACCTTCTCCCTAAGGGAACCAATGGGGCTTCCCATACATCAGGAGAAACACATCCTCCTCCCCCCAACGTCCTCAAATAATTCTCCCAGAGTCAAAATAGATACACTCTATGCCTCCCAGTTTGCCGTTAAAATAAAAGCCAGTTTCCAGGAAGAGCGTGGTGTTGTACACGGCTTTCTTCCGCAGCTGCCGTAGGTTGCAATACTCCCTGTTGGTTATGAAGTTGAAAAATACATTCACATCTGTCCTTGATCTGCTAAGTCAAGAACATAAAAACTCAGCCGCACAAAGGCATTCTTCCGCACCCCTTCCAAAAGGGCAGTTCCCATCAACCGCGTGGGTTAGGAAGAGCTTCTTTACATATGTTTTTGATGCTGAAACTGTAACATTTGACTTTTTTCTCCTGCTCCAAAGTGTTATCCAAATAAATAAGAATTAGATGATGTTTGTTTAAACTTAGATACATGACCTAAGATTCTTGTTTCTCTTCTAACTTCAGCATAAGGCTTAGCTACTTAATCCCTACACTTGAAAGCATGTGTGTTATTTATTTATTTATTTATTTATTTATTTATTTATTTATTTATTTGATCAAATCCATTTATGTGGTGAATCACCTCTTCTTCGGCAAATAGACAAGCAAGGAGGTGGTTTTGTATTCTTAGCCAGCTGGAGTGAAACCTGCACTGCAGCCTCATGGCCATCGCGGTGTTGGGCAGCTAACATTCCTACCTAGATCAAGTCGATTCCTTTCTCTGTCCCCAGCTTTGGTCACCTGACTTGTGGCCACTAGCCACAGAAAAGATGGGTGGAGGAAAATCAATGAACTTGACTCACCTGAGACCAAAGAGTCTCCCAGGTGTGGGGCTTTTAGGTTTAGAACTAGGAAAGTTCAGGACAAACTCAATCAAAGGGATCCCTACCCTCGCTTGGGTGAGAGTATGAGCTACATCCGCGGAAACCCATCCTGACTGCTGGGCCAGAATGTGCAGGCTCCTGTCTGAAGGTTCATCTGAAATTCCAAAGAGGTGCCCTGACCACATGGCCACCAACCAGGGCAAAGGAAGGAAGGGAGAGGAAGGAGGCTATGGATCTACAATGCCTTCCACAGAAGGCATTACACATGGGGACCAGCAGTTAGTGTAATGGCTATGTCGCTGGACTCCCATGTAGTCGACCATGGTTTGCATCCCGGACCCAGTGGGTTAAAACTCACACCGGACGCGTGTGTGTGTGCGTGCCCAAGATCCCAAGAGGAGAAGGGAGAAGAAGGGATTGCGGCGTGGCCATCCCCCGTGAGGGGGGCGATTTATCGCTTTCTATCTGTCTCTGTCTGTCTGGTGAGCGCACGTGCCCTATAGCAAAGAAAAAAAAAAAAAAAAAAAAGAAGGCATTACACGTGCATTACAGATGTACCATCACCTCCCATCCCTCTCGGTGCCAGCATACTGACCTACTGTGGGAAGCCTGGCAGGAACCAGAGACCCCAGCCTCATTTCAACAGTACCAGCCACCAGAGACCAGGAATGAGGAACGTCTCTGAAGAGGTTGCTGAGGACCTACGCAGGGGGAATGAGGAGGATGAGGAGGCCAATGGCCATGCTTCTTTCATAACCTAGGATGGCACAGAAGCCCCACTGCAACAAACAGATGAACAGACAACTACATCAATGAGGAGCAGCTAGACTGCCCAGGGAGGAGGGCAGAGAAGCAGAGTGAGAAAAATCCAGAATCAACTGAAGTCACATTCTGAATAGACCAAATACTTATCCCAAGGAGTTAACCTTAGAGAGATTGTTGTAAATCAGGAGCAGTTGAGCTATTAAGAATATCAAGGATGAACACCATCCTGAATGGAGAAAAGCTGACAGCTTTCCCACTAAAAACGGGCACAAGACAAGGATGCCCACTTTCTCCACTTCTTTTCAATATAGTACTGGAAGTCCTCGCCAATGCAATCAGAAAAGAGGAAAAAATTATTGGCATCCAAAAAGGAAAAGAGGAGGTGAAACTCTCTCTATTCACAGATGACATGATTGTGTACATAGAAGACTCAATGATTTCCATGAAAAAATTTCTGGAAGTAATGCACGAATACAGTAAAGTTGCAGGATACAAAATTAATATACAGAAGGCTATAGTGTTTCTATATACAAATAACAGGCAGATGGAGATAGAACTGAAAAAAGTTATTCCATTTACCATAGCCACTAAAAGTATAAGATACTTAGGGATAAATCTAACCAAAGAAGTTAAAGACCTCCACAAGGAAAACTATGAGAAGCTAAAAAAAGAAATTGAAAATGACACAAAAAAGTGGATAGACATCCCATGTTCCTGGATTGGAAGAATTAATATAACCAAAATGGCAATTCTACCCAAATTAATCTACCTATTTAATGCAATGCCAATCAAAGTACCAGACACATTCTTCACAGATTTAGAAAAGACAATCATAAAATTTGTCTGGAATAATAAAAGACCCCACATTGCAAAAGCAATTCTACAAAAGAAGAGTGGAGTGGGTGGCATCTCACTCCCTGACCAAAAAATATACTACAAAGCTGTGGTAATCAAAACAGCATGGTATTGGCACAGGAACAGACATGTGGACCAATGGAACAGAATTGAGTCCACAGGAATAAATCCCCAATCATTCAGTCAACTGATTTTTGACAAGGGGTACCAGTCAATCCAGTGGGAAAAGGAAAACCTCTTCAGCAAATGGTGCTGGAAAAACTGGATTTTCACCTATAGAAAGATGAATCTGAACCCCTACCTCTCACCTTTGACAAAAATCAAGTCAAGGTGGATCAAGGATCTAAATCTAAGACCCCAAACTATTAAACTGCTTCTAGAAAACACTGGGGAAACTCTGGGAGACGTTGGGGTAGGGAAAGACTTCTTACATAAGACCCCCAAAGCACAGTCGATAATCCCCAAAATAGACAAGTGTGATTACATCAGACTAAGAAGTTTCTGCATGGCAAAAGACACAGTAATTAGTGTGAATCGACAGCCCTCAGAATGGGGAAATATTTTTATAAACTAGCATCAGATAAGGGATTGATAACCAGAATACATAAGGAACTAAAGAAGCTGTTTGGAAAAAAGATGATGAACCCTATTAAAATATGGGAGAAGGAGTTGAAAAGAATACTCACTAAAGATGACATACGAATAGCCAGAAGGCATATGAAAAAATGCTCAACATCCCTCATCGTAAGGGAAATGCAGATCAAAACAACAATGAGATACCACCTAACCCCAGTCAGAATGGCTAAGATTAAAAAAAAACAAATAATGATAAGTGTTGGCAGAGGTGTGGTGAAAGGGGAACTCTCTTACACTGCTGGTGGGAATGTAAATTAGTCCAAACACTGTGGAGAACCATTTGGAGATTCCTCAAAAATCTACAAATAGAACTGTCATATGATCCAGCAATCCCATTTCTTGGCATCTACCCAAAGGACAGAAGAATTCCTCACTGAAAAAGTGCTTGCACATCGATGTTTATTGCGGCACTTTTCACGATTGCTAGGACATGGAACCAACTCAAATGCCCCCCATATGGCTGAAAGGATTGAAAAACTGTGGCACATATACTCTATGGAATACTATTCAGCCATTAAGAACAACAAAACCCTGGCTTTTGACAGAAAGTGGAAGAACATGGAAGATTTACTGCTTAGTGAAGCAAGCCAGGCTATGAAAGAGAGACACTGTATGTCCCCACTTAATATATACTGAGTGTCCACACTCTATAACTGAAGCTGACAGGCTAAAGGATGTACAAACACAAGAGATGAATGTGAATGTCAGATGTGGTGGGTGAGGAGGAGTGGGGCCTGGGGAAAAACATTTGGAGGAGAGATACGGAGACAGCATTGTTGAGACAGGGAGGTAGTGTTGTTATATTTTGATCAACTTGACCGGGGAGAAATGTTCACATATTGAAATGATCACCTTGTAAGCTAAATAATGTGATGTAATGTATTAAAAAATGTTAATAAAAATAAAAATAAATAAAAAAGAAATTTATATAAAAAAATTTAAAAAAGGAATCGAAATTTAAAAAAAAAAGAATATCAAGGATGAGTTTGTATTTCTCTGTGGTGGGGGTACAAGACCAGGTTGACATTAGTTATAGGTAAAACCTGACATTCTGGAGATGTAGTTGAGTCTTATCTGGAGACACATTAGAGTCTTAGAATATAACTGTGAAGGGAAAAAATTCCCTCACTGGGGGTTATGATTATTACAACATTACAGCTTTCCCTGCTTGTACGATAAGGTTAAAATCTAGATCCCCTAGACTCTGGGTGACATGGCCCCTGCACCATTCCTTTTCCCATGTCATCTGTACCATCACGTCCCATCCATCTCAGTGCCAGCATACTGGCCTGATTTTCATTCCCCACTCTCAGATCTCCTCCTGCCTCAGGGCCTTTGCATATCTCCTAGCTCTTCCCAGCATGGGCGCTTCCCTTACTTCTCCTTTTGGCTCTCTCTTATTTCCCCTTTTATCTTACAACAAATGTCCTTTCTTTGGGATCACAGTTCATGACCCCCCGAGATAAAGTCACAAATCCCCATTGGTAATGCTATTCAATCATTTGTGACTGTCTTTTTAATTTCTTACTGACTCCCCAGATTCTACGTCCCATAAGAGCAGAAACCAAGTCTGTTTTGATTACTTCTATAGTTTTACTATGTAGGCAATGCCTAGCACATCTTATAATTGTGGAAGAAAAGAAGGGCAGAAAGTGGAAAAGAAGGAGAGAAAGGAGGGAGGGATATATTAAAATAATCCAGGAGTCAAAACCATAGCAAGATACCACTTCATACCCCCTAGGATGGCTCACCGTAAAACAAACAACAACAATAAAGGAAAATAATAAGCGTTGGTGAGGATGTGCAGTAATTGAACCTTCAGACATTGCCACTGGGAATGTAAATTGTGCAGCTACTGTGGAAAATAGCTTGGCAGTTCCTCAAAAAGTTAAACATAGGGACCAGCAGTTAGCGTAATGGCTATGTCGCTGGACTCCCACGTAGTCGACCGCGGTTCAAGTCCGGGACCCAGCGGCTTAAACTCACGCCAGGTGCGTGTGTGTGCATGCCCAAGATCCTAAGAGGAGAACAGAGAAGGGATTGTGGCGTGGCCATTCCCCCTGGGGGGTGATTTCTCACTTACTATCTCTCTGTATCTCTCTGTCTTTCTGGTGAGCGTACGCATCCTATAGCAAAAACCTCTCCAAAAAAAAAAAAAAAAAAAAAAAAAAAGAAAGAAAAAGTTAAACATAGAATTATATACGAGCCAGCAATTGCATCCTAGGTATCTTCCTAAGATCATTAAAAACATGTGCAGGGACTTCAAAACATGCATGGGAAAAAAGTGGAATTAAAGTATAAGTTTGTTCTGGTGCAAGAAAAACTTGAAATCCATGTGTAATTTTTTCATAATAGAATTTTCCATGAACTTTTTGAAGACCTTGCACATGTTCAGTTGAAGATTTGTACATCAGTGCTCATTGAAGCATTATTCATCATAATTCCAGAGTTCCACAGTGGAAGCCACCCAATGTCCACCCGCTGAGAAATGAATGAACCAGAATGATCTGGTATAGCCATTCAATGGATTAGTTGGCCATAAAAAGTTAAAAAGTACTGATACATGCTATATCATAGATGAACCTTGAAAATATTTTGCTGAAGGAGAAAAGCCAGACACAAAAGGCCACAAATTTTATGATTCCATTTAAAGG
Source organism: Tupaia tana (assembly GCA_026018925.1). Taxonomy (NCBI): domain Eukaryota; kingdom Metazoa; phylum Chordata; class Mammalia; order Scandentia; family Tupaiidae; genus Tupaia; species Tupaia tana. The sequence continues at coordinate 23,902,566 of JAKSZU010000010.1, read as the reverse complement.
CAATGTCCAGAATAAGCAAATCCACAGAGACAGTGGTTTCCAGAGACTGGGGGGAGAAGGGGATAGGAAGGGGCTGCTTCATGGGCATAGGGTTTCTTTTGAGGATGATGAAAATGTGCTGCAATTAGATAGGGGTAATGATTTCACAGCCCTGTGAATATACTAAAAACTACATAACTGTACATTTTAAAATAGTTAATTTACTGTTATGTGAATCTTATCTCAAAACAATTTTATTTGCTGATCAGATTTCTACAATGTCCCTACTGTCCTGATAACAGTTAATATATTATGAATTAATGAGCTTAATAGGACAAGTATTCCTTTTCTTTCTTTCTTTCTTTCTTTCTTTCTTTCTTTCTTTCTTTCTTTTTTTTTTTTTTTTTTTTAGAGGTTTTTTTGCTATAGGGTATATGCACTTGCCAGAAAGACAGAGAGAGACAGAAAATGAGAAATCACCCCCCAGGGAGAAGGCCACATCACAATCCCTCCTCCTCCATTCTCCTCTTGAGATCTTGGGCACGCACGCACATGTGCCTGGCATGAGTTTAAGCCACCGGGTCCGGGACTCAAACTATGGTTGACGACATGGGAGTCCAGTGACATAGCCATTACGCAATCTGCTGGTCCCAGGACAAGTATTCCTGAAAAAAACCTTTATCAGTTAGGCATGCTTTTGGCTGCACATAAGAGAAATCCAACTAGTAATGTCTTAGTCATAAGGACATTTACTATTACTTAACGAGCAATCCGAAGATAAGTCATTTTTGGATTGGTCTGAAAGCATGATACTGTCATCAATTAGCAACTTTGTTTTTATGATATTTTTTGTGTTTAAGACAAAAGAAGAGGAAGGCACAGCGCCAGCCCAATCTCCTTTTGCATATGTCCTTTCTATCAGAAAATAGGCCTCTCAGAAGTGTTGTCCGACACATTCCACTCTTTAAAACTGGTCACATGGCTATGCTTGACTGCAAGGGAGATTGTGAGGAAAAATCACCCACCTTTTCCCCAACAGCTTTCATAGGAAGAGAGTCCAGAAAGGGGAATCAGAAATGGCTATTGTGTTACACAATCAGCAATATCTGCCAGGGAGAATAAATGTCCTGTAGGAAAGAGAAGGAGGGAGGTTTCCTCTTTAATCCTATGTCTGATTGATTAGTAGTGACTGCCTGGAACTGTGTGGAGAAAGACTCTAGGCCAATACCAGAGTCAATGTATGAATGATTATTGATGTCTTTAGTGGATAGCAAGGAAGAAATGGCAGCATGTATGATACATACACATGCTATATACTTACCATCACTGTCCTAGGGTTATTGTCCCAAATAGGAGAATGGAATGGTGGGCCTGTGTCATAAACATATAGGAATCCTCTCTGTGGAAATCTTTATTTTACATATTTTATTTTACTGGCACCAAAAACAAGGAAAATAGTTCAAATGCAGTTAGGTACATCCTGATTTCTTCTCTCCAATACTGATTTTCTTTTCCAACATTCCAGGAAAAAGATACCCTCCACTCCCTGTAGACGGAAGCTTTGGATTTGGAACCAGACAGCAGAGGTTACAATTTTTGGCTTCTTCCCACTTTTTGTTGTTGTTGTTATAGGGTGTGTGTGTTCGCCAGAGACAGAGAGAGGGAAAGTGAGAAATCATCCCTCGGGTGGCGATGACCACTAAGCAATCCCTTCTCCTCCATTCTCCTCTCAGGATTCTGGACACACACTCACATGTGCCTGGGGTGATTTTGAAGCTGCCAGGTCCAGAGCTTGAATTGTGGTTGGCCATGTGAGACCAGCCACCTTAACTGCTAGGCTATCTGCTGGCCCTGCCTCTTCCAATATTATTGGTTGGGTGATTTCCACAAGCCATCCTGTTTTAGAGATAAGAAAACTGAGGATTAGAGAGATGAATAACCCTACTGAAATGTGAGGTTGTAAAAATTAATGAGATTAAATGGGTGTGGGAGCATTTGGAAAGTTATAGTGTTTGAGTCAAATGTAAAGTATTACCATTTTTGTATTAAAGAATAAGAAAGGGAACCTCTTTTACTATGTTTATAGTTTAATAATTGATACCATAGTCTCGGAATAATTCTTGTGCAAAATTGAAAGAGATATGTAAGTATATAGAATAAAAACTGTCCCTTTTTCAATCCTCTGCTCCTCCACAGATGCAACCATTACTCATCACAGTTTGACACGTGTCTTTCCAGACATTTGTTTAAGTACTCATACACAAACACACACCCCTGAACACTTGGGTGCAAGAAACACCAAAGCTTTTTATTTTTTTGGAGAGGTTTTTGCCATAGGGCGCGTGCGCTTGCCAGACAGACAGAGAGAGACAGAGAAACAGAAAGCGAGAAATCACCCCCCAGAGGGGATGGCCACGCTGCAATCCTTTCTCCTCCATTCTCCTCTCAGGATCTTGGACACGCACGCACATGTGCCCGGCGTGAGTTTTAAGCCACCAGGTCTGGGACTCGAACTGTGGTCAACCACATGGGAGTCCAGTGACATAGCCATTATGCTAACTGCTGGTCCCACACCAAAGGTTTATTTTCCCTAAGATGTAAATTTTTGTTCAACTCACAAACCAGGAAAATTCAATCTCACTTGCAGTGGGGCTCTGTCCCTTTGTCTTTGCTAGGGTTCTGCAGAGATTCAGTGGCGTCTGGTGTCCAGAGCATTTGAGAAGGACATGCTAGTGTCTAGGCCACTCTTGTCATCATGGATTGGCTCTCTGTCCTCACCTCTTGGCTTCTGAGAATGGTCTGAGATGATGTGGACGGCTCCTTTTCTTGGATCTAGAGACACCAAGGGATCCTGCCCACTGAGGTTGCTACTTGCTAGACCCTAAGACTTTCTTTCCCCCAGCATCTCCCTACCCCCCACCTTTTTTTTGGGGGGGGAGGTTTTTGCCATAGGGCGCGTGCGCTCGCCAGACAGACAGAGAGAGACAGAGAGACAGAAAGCGAGAAATCACCCCCCAGGGGGGGTGGCCACGCTGCAATCCCTTCTCCTCCATTCTCCTCTCGGGATCTTGGGCATGCACACACACACGCCCGGTGTGAGTTTTAAGCCACGGGGTCCGGGGTGCAAACCACGGTCGCCTACATGGGAGTCCAGCGACATAGCTATTACGCTAACTGCTGGTCCCCCCCACCACCACCTTTTTTACCATCTCAGTGACCTCCTTCCCGGACTCAGTTGCTTTCCAGTCTGCCCACTCAGTATATCACTATGTCCTGATGCCCTCGCTCCTCTAAACAACACCTCTCTGTGACTTCAGAAACCCATGTTGCCCTCTCATCTTCAGGATGGGGTGGGGGAAAGAGCCAAGGTGACAGTCATATTTCTGCTTACTAATCCACTCTGCATTTAGATATGTTTACATTCATTTTCTTAATATTAATGGGATTCCCTTATACATTTTATTCTGCAGGTTGCAGAATAATAGCTCCTCAGAAGCTGTATGCCAGATCTGTAACCGTGAATCTATACTGTAACGGGAAGGGGGAGAAGGAAGGCTATATCTGGCTGTGCAGCTGAAGCAGACCTTTTTGTGGGGTGATTATATTTACCTTACATGAGAGGAAGAAATCCAAGGGGCAAATACACATACTGTCTGAAAAGAAGCTCAGCTGCAGTAATAGTCAGTGAGCCACGGCAACAGTGAGGCCTCAAGTGTTTGCACATCAGTTTGGCAAGAATGAAAGGCTCTTGAGGACCATTTCCTGCTCTCACACTCACCCTGCTCATCTCTTCTCTCATATTCAGTGGGTATAAGATACGTTACACCACGTTAATGTACAAGCCCTAAACATCAATGCTGTTCACAGTGGTGGTGTATTTCTTGCTCACATTACACGTCTACTGCATGTTAGGAAGAGGCTTGGCCCCACATTGTTCTCACTGGAAGACCCAGGCTGGCAGCACTGTACTCTCTGGAACGTTGCTAGTTTGGGTAGTGAAGGAAAGAGAACACTGGAGTTTTTGGAGGTCTTGCCCCAGCAATAAAATGCTCCAGCCCCAGGACCAGCAGATAGCATAGTGGTTACGTCGCTGGACTCTCACGTAGTCAACTGCAGTTTGAGTCCCAGAGCTAGTGGCTTAAACTCATGTCAGGAGCGTGTGCGCATGTGCCCGAAATCCCTTGAGGAGACTGAAGGAGAAGGGACTGTGGTGTGGCCATCCCTCCTGGGGGGTGATTTCTCAATTTCTGTCTCCATCTCTCCAGTGATCACACATACCCTGAAAAATCAAAAATCTCTCTTAAAAAAATAAAAACAAAAAAATGCTTCAGCCCCAAGGTGACAGGTATCATTTTGGTCCACAACCTGGACCCAGATTAGTCAATCCTCCCATGCCAAGAAGGGGAGAACTGCCAATGCAATGCCCAGGACACTCGTCTTTTCTATTGCTGGGTTGGTCCAGGATGAGGTACTTAGTATCAGGACAGGAAGTGGATGGAGAAAAAGTAGAAGGGAATAAAGTCTGGAGGTTACTTTTCTCCCACTTACCACTTTCTAGTACATTTCCCCAGGGTGGGGAGAATCTTGATCTGTTCCTCTGGGGAAACATCTGAGTGACAGATTGTGTTAGAAGTCAAGAAAAGACAACAGCTCTGAGTACAGCTCTGGGCCTATCCTGTTCTGGCTCATGGGCATTCCTTTTTTACCTCTCCGGAGTAGCTCGGTGACCTATGTGTAGGACCCACAAAGTTGGTGAGTGCTCAGAAAGGGCAACAAAGAGTGACAGGGCAGTTGTCTGGCTGGAGAAGGCCCTTGGGATGTGTTTTCTCTCTACGTAGCAATGGAGATCATCCATGCAAAGGATGAACATTGCCCACTCTGCCTTCTTTATGAGGAAGTCCTTTTGATGGGTCTTCTTTTCTTTCAGGGCAAAGGGTTAGCAATAATGGAAGACCTAGACTTTGTTTGGAGTGGAGGATGGAATTGATTCTTCCATCACTTGCTGTGTGATTTGGCCTAGTTTTCTCCTCTCTGTGGATATCAGTTATCACTTCTCTCCCCAAAAAGAGGGGATTGGATTAAAAGGTATCCAAGGCCCCTTTAAGGTATACCATTCTTATTTCTATCACTTTTGTTGCAAAGGCAGTAAAAATGAACTCTATTAAAACTTCTAGGTCATTGTGCACAAAAGTAGCTCCTGGATATTCTTTTGGGAAAAGACTTCTCCCACCTTTTTACACTCCCTTCCCCCATTGGCAGAAATTTCTGGAAGCTCTTTCTGTGTTCTGCTTTCTCTGAGCTTTTCAGCTCCTCTGGGATTCTACAGAGGGTTAACAGATTACCCACAATTGAAGAAACGATGGTTTCTTTCATTCATCATCAACATATCACTATCTGTAAATGTTTTATTTTTGTAACACCATATTACCATTCTCTTCTAATAAATTATAAGCTTAAGGGTCAGAGACAATTTTCTTCTTCTTGGAGGCTATATCCCCAGCTCTGACCCAGAATACTCAACAAGTAATTACTGAATAGATCCGTGTGTGAACAATGGCACATGCAACTATCAGGCAGCCAAGGTGCACAAGACCCTGTGGTTCAAAGCTCACATGTATGAGGTCAGCTAGTCACTAACTTTGAAGAGCTTGTGGGCCCTTGGTAGGATGCATGGCTCTGGAGAAGGGGAGAAACCACTTGCATCAAAAGCTCAAGGAGGGTTGATATTAAAACCCCAAGTACTGCTCCCTGAGATTCAGAGTTTGGAAAGTCTGACAGGATGGCCCTGGCCAAAAATCTCCAGCAAGAAAGAAGACAAGGGGATCCTTAGAAGGACCCTGGGTGGTAGAGATCAGAGGAGGAAGAGTTATCCTGTGCTGATGACCCAGGCCCATTCCATGAGCCCAGAAGTTTTGTTGGGGGTAGTGAGGCTGGCTCAGCATGATGTGTGCCTGTGACTGGCATGCTGGCTTGTGTCATGACTAGCTGACATGATAGCGACCTGAAAGAGCAAAGATAGGGGTCCATGGTGGACCACCCTGAGATCCTGGCAGGATCTTGAATACAGGAATGGACTGTGAACGACCACTAGGAATACCACGTGGCAGTGGCCACAACTCAGTGCAGGACTTAGCACCTCATTTCTCTCTATTCATCCAGCAATTAGAGGCAGGACTAAACGTTTCACTTCTTCATACAAAGGCTCAGAGATTCAGGAATATGTGGGGGTTGGGAGAAAGCCACAGATGGACATACTGCTAATGACGAGCAGAAAGTGCTCCAACAGTAAACTGGAAAAATAACCATACTTGTACCTAAGCTGGAGAAATATACAATCACACAAATGTGTATCCACACATACACACAAAGTACTCGCACATGTAATACAGCAAGAACAGTTAAAAACAGGTGAAAAAAAGAAAGGCAAAGGAAACCAAAGCTAGAATAGCCATCTGGAGCCCAGAGAGAGAGGCCCGCTCACAGATGTAGAGCAGGGTCTCTCTCCGTATGCTAGAGGCAGGCAAGACACTTGTCTCTACATTCCTTAGAGTCAATGTAAAGCAGAAAAGATGATAAATTATTACTTTGTTGGGAAAATCAATTTTCTATGTTTTTCTACCCGAAATGCATCATGACTTTCCCAACAACCCAATATTTAATTCACTGTGTCCATAAGGTGCATCTACACCTAGTTGTTGGCTATTAGACCCAAAAAGACCTTCTCCTATGAGTCCTCGTGTAGTGGTCACTGGGTTATATCAATGACAATGCCCTTCACGAGATTTTTACTGTACCAAGTGACAAAGTGATATAAACATTTCATGTAGAGTCCTCAGTGGAAATTGATGGACTATGTTTTTCCAAGTGCAAGTCACTGAGATCACCAGGAAGGGTCAAAGCATGTGCTCCTTTGAGGAACCAAGATGCTTCCTCAATCCGGGCACATATTTTCATGTATGTGAACAAATGATGGGGTCCTGCATCCTTCAGGTACTCATCTGGACCTTGGTGGTTAGTGAGGAGCCAGGAGCTAGAGATTATACTTTTGTCAATAACTTAGAGGGGGACCAGCAGTTATCGTAATGGCTATGTTGCTGGACTCCCATGTAGTAGAGTTTGAGTCCCGGACCTGGCGGCTTAAACTCATGCCGGGCACTTGTGCGTGCGTGCCCAAGATCCCCAGAGGAGAATGAAGGAGAAGGGATTGTGGCATGGCCATCCCCGCCGGAGGATGATTTCTCGCTTTCTGTCTCTCTGTCTCTCTCTGTCTTTCTGGCGAGCCCAAGTACCCTATAGCAAAAACCTCTCCAAAAAAAAAAAAAAAAAGAAAGAAAGAAAGAAAGGAAGGAAGGAAGGAAGAGAAAGAAAAAGAAAAAGAAGCAAACAATAACTTAGAGGAAAGTTTCTGGAGCAGTGGTTCAAAGCACCAACTCAGGACCAGACTGCCTGGATCTAAATCCAGTGCCCCAGTTCACCAGCTGTGTGATCTTGGGTAGGTTAACATTTTTGCATCTGTTCTTTCCTGAGGAAAATAAAGTCAACAATAGCAACTCTTTTAGGGGTTGTTGTAAGTCATACAAAAGGCACTACATGGGCCATGTTTATAATGTACCCCACACTTAGTAGGCACCCAGTCAATGTCAGAGAAGATGATTGCTGGATACAGCCAGAGCAGAGCAGAGTCAGGTGTTACTGTGTTCAGCTGGAGAAACGGATGGCAGCATTCTCTGGCAGGAGCTGATAAACCTCTGGGGCCGTGTTCTAGAAGTGAACACCACTCTGCCCCTGCACAAAGGTGCACAAGAGAATCTTCCTAACTCCTAAAGAGAGTCATGATCCCAATTTACCTTCCAGAGGGTTGGGGTCATCTACTCTGTCCTATTCCCTCACTCCCTTGCAGGTTCCCTGCTGCTTGGCAGCAAGGACATCCCAAAGCCTTGTTGTTCACAAGATGAGGATTACATTGAAAAAGAAACAGTCACATGATGAAAGCTTTTACTCTGGTGAAGCCTTTTTTCCCCTTCATCCGAGAAGACTTAGATCATTAATTAGGAAGTGTTTCTGTTCGCCAAAGTCGTCAATAATTTAGAGACTTGCTTTTGAAATAGAGGACAAAAGATAAACAAAGTCAATCTATCTTCATAATGACAACTCAAAAGTCAAAAATGTATCAGTCATTATCTTTCGATCTTTTGCGTACTTTATGTTATACCTTTCTTTGTCTTTTACTTGCCAGTTATTCCAGTTACTCTTAGGTAAAGCCTTTCCTTGGTCTAACATTGGTAAATGTAACAAAGGTACATTGGACAGGTGTACTGTTGGCAGCTGTATCTTTAAAGGCTGTTCACTTGGAAGGATGAGGTAGAGAGAGGCAGAGAGAAAGCCTAGAAAGTCATAGGCACGAGAAAGCTAGTACTGAGTGTATTAATCAGTAATTGCTTCAATAATGCCGAGTAACAAACAGTATCAAAATCTCAACCAAAAATATGCATTTTTTTTTCACTCACAGGTTTGTGGGTTTCTGGAGCAGCTTCACTCCAGGCTGTGGATTAGGCTCAGGGCTCCTTCTTGGGTCTCTCATGCTTGGACTGGTAGCTCTTCCGGGTGTGCTTTTCTAATGTTGGGTGTCAGAACCTCAAGACGGGCAGGTAGAAATGAAAAAGTCCTTCCTCCAAAGGCCTAGGCACAGAGCCAGAACACTCAATTCTGTCAATCCAAGTCACGTGGTCACATCTATGTTATGAGCACTCAGAGTGAGCAATGCAAAGACAGGAGAGAAGAAAACCTGTGAGTAAAGAATACAATTTGTCCCACTAGACCTGGATTAGAATCTAAAATTACATTGGTGCTGGATTGGTGCTGCTATAGTTTCATGCCAAGGGAAAAACAGGGGCTAAGGCTGCCTCATCTAGTCTTATTCTCCTGTTGAACAACAGAGCAGCATCCCTTCTCCTGTGACAAGTGACAACCTGGCCAAGGGAATCTAGTGAAATGATAGATATCCTGGGAAAAAAAAAGTCTAGCAACCATTTTCTGCTAAAATAGATGAAAGTGAGAATAACTCACACATGGAAACTTTGAAGATTCTACTCAGCCAGGCCCTTTCAGCACCACGTGAGGGCCATGTGTGTGTTCTTGTAGCAAAGAAAAGCTGGTCCTTTTAAACATCACCCAAGGGCATGTGTCTTCAGGAGCTGCCCTAGAACGTGGATAAGAAGAGATCAGCTACACTGGTGGTCTGGGCAAGGATTTGAATTCAAATTCAGTTCAACAAAAGTTTTTTGGAGCACCAACTATGGTCTGAGCACTGCTGAGTTCTGGGGTTGCAAACTGAAGAAACCAAGTCCTCTCTCTTATTTTGTTGGGGAGAGAGACAGCCAATACACACATAATGAAGAGAACGTAATGTGTGACCTGAAAGTAAACACTTCATAGAAAAATCTCTTGGAGCAAAAGGAGTGAAGCCTGGGAGATTGGAGAGGGATGCTATTTTGTACAGCACTTGACAAAGAGGGAGCTTTGAGCAGAGACCTAAGGGAGTAAGTGGGGGTATCCTGGGGAAGTGTGTTCCAGGCAGAGGAAAGAGCAAGGAGGCATGTAGAGGGTGGGAGCCAGCCTGTTTGAGGAACATTAAGAAGTTCAAGGGGCTGCATCAGAAAGATCAAGTGGTACATTGGTAGGAAACCATGAGAAAGCAAGCCAATCTTTAGGAAGTAGATCAGTGCAAGTCTACTGCTGTGTGCCAGACACCGGAGGCAGCTCACTTCTGGAAAGACTTTCTCTTGCTCTCCATGAACCATACACAGCACCCCATGCTAAGAAGTTCTGGGGCTCATGAAGCCTTGGTTGCAAATATGTACAAGTTGCCTCTTGTGTGTGTTACTAGACAGTTGTCCTGACCTCGCTGAGCACTCCTGGTTGACGAGTCTTGGGAAAAGAGATGCAGGCTGAAGACCAGCTTCTCCAGGTGGGCACAGCTGCTACTGACTCATCTGCAAGAAAAATAACCTTTAAAAGGGTGTGTGTATCTGGGTATATGTTGGGGCTGTTTCTTGGCTTCAGTATTGGGGGTCTAGAAAAAAGGGCCACATCTGGATTGCACACTAGAGAATCCCCTTCACTAGGGAGTCTCTGTGAAACCCAGGAGTTCCCAGCACGCACCCAGAACAAGTTAACTGCCCTCACCTGCCTCTCACTGTGGCTCACATGGGGTTAATTAGAATATGCCTCTTCTCCCCTACCAGGTAGAAAGCTAGAAGCATTTCTGTTTTATTTCTTATTCCTCTATTTAACTGTTTTCCTAAATTGCTCATTTTCCAAGGAGTATAATCATTCCTTTGTCCTTTGGAAAGATGAAGTTGCTTTAGCGCGTCGTGTTTATCCAAATCCTTATCACCAAGGGCTTCGTCAGTTAGGTCTGCCATACCTTAGCTCGCAGGTATAATTAGTGCCCATTTTAATTGTACAACTGACCAATCATGGATGGCTCCCAAGGGGGCCAGGACTGGGAGAGCAACTATTATTAATAAAACCCTACTTAATAGAGTCTTATCTTGCCAGGGGGAGAAAAGCCATCTGTTCAATGCCATGCAGGTACTCCAATCCTCCTTCAAGTGGGCAACTTCTCCAAAGTGTGCAGCAAACAAGCTTCAAAAGACAAAAAGGGCCACCCAGGAAACACTGCAAGGCTTATGGACACTGCCAAAGGGGAATGGCCAGTGCAGGAGTAATGGGCAAATGCACCTCACAACCCAGAAAGCAGAAAAGGACGAAGAAAGAAGAGGCAGGCTCTCTGCCCTCTCTCAGCTATTGCATCTGGGCACAGAGGTGGCTGCTTTGTCCCCTCCCAAAGGTTTTCCTTGAAATTATAGCAAAAAGAGCATTGCCAGGAAGTTAATGAGTCCCACCCCAGCCCTTCTCCTACCCCCTCCCAAAGAAGCATAATAGGCCTATTTACATAGGTCAGCATCTGAAGGTAATTAAAAATGTAATCTTATATTTGCAGCAGCCTCTCTCATCCTTTGTAAATTCCCACCACCAAATACTACAACTCTCACATCTTTAGTGTACTTTTTAAGCTTCTTTTCCCCACCTCTTCTCACTCCGGTAGTAAATTTAGATCCTCGTAGCAATCTGTCTCAGTGGGGGGAGGAGGAAAAGAATCAATATCCCCATTTAACGCATGAGAAAACTGAGGTGCAGACAGATTCCATGCCTTACCCTAGCTCAGCAAAGCCAGGATTAAGAAGCCAGATTACTTTGTTCTCAGTGAAGTTATTTTTACTCTCTCATGATAAAGATATTGGTCTATCCTGGTGCATTAGTTGCATTGGTTAGTTCAGTTTCTTTTTTTTTCATTTTGGAAGAATTTTTGCTACAGGGCACATGTACTCATCAAAGAGACAGTAAGTGAGAAATCACCCCCCCCCACACACACACACACACACACCCAGTGAGGATGTCCACACCGCAATCCCTTCTCCTCCATTCTCCTCTTGGGATTTTGGGCATGCATACACATGTGCCCCACATAGGTTTAAGTTGCCATGGTCAACTCTGTGGGAGTCCAGCAACATAACCACTATGCCATCTGCTGGTCTTCAGTTAGTTCAGTTTCTATATGTGCCAACCTAGGTTGTAAAATATCAAAAAATACATTAAGAGGAAAATGCCCCTGGAATTTTATATAGCATTTTATGTGGAATTTTGAAGCAGAAGTTGACCTAAAGCACGTGTAGACAATCAAAGATAACCAGAGCTAGACAGTATTTAAAGCAGTAAAAACAGATTTTCTTCAGGAAGTATTGCTTTTCGGAATGGAACTGGAAGGCATTCCAAACACAACAAAAATAGTGGGGATGTATGGCCTAGGAGCAGGTTTGGGAGTCAGAGGTGGGAGGAGTCAGTGGCTGGGAAGTTACTAAGAGGATTCATCCAAGGTAGGGGAGACTCTTGTTGAAAGCAAGCCAGGGTGACTAGATACCCACAGGAGGAGATTCTCTCTAAACTGATATAACAGGATTTTTCTCGAAAACCAGGCTATGCAGGCCTGCAAGGATGGGGTCCTAGATAGATGCCTACTTGAGAAGAGGGCTAAGAGGAGCCTGAGTAAAGTTTGGTCAAGGAGAGAGCTTTAGTCATGACCTCTTCTCACCCAGAGGGGCCAGCACAGCCAAGCCAACACACACAAGTGAGGACTTTGTTACTTCCAAATCCTCATCCTATATAGAACTTGTTATTCATTGTTGGGGCCAACACTATGAAAACACAGATGATTAAAGGAGCTTCTGGTAGTTTGGGTTCTAAATAGAGTTTATTGTCTTAAAAATCACATGAATGCATACTGGAAAATTATACTTGAAGAGAGTGTAATGAGGTAGGTAGGGCACTTGACAAGGAATCAGGGCATCTCTTTGCTGACTTAAGGTCTGACCATGGTGTCCTGGTTCATCCTAGGGAAGAAGTTAGAGGCCCAGAGTCTGGTTCCCCACCTGCCACTAGCTGGCTCTCTGATTCTAATTTCTCTGAGTCTTAGTTTCCTCATCTATGAAATGGGGGAGGGAAGAGGCAGAACAGATTGATCCCGAAGGGCCCTTCCACCTAGAAAAATCTTTGATTCTAGGGCACACAGACATATCTCTCCCCGTCTCAGCCACTGGGAGATCATTTTATAATCAGCAGATATTTTAGGAGTATAAGTCAAATCTCAAACAGACCTCCAGAGGAGCTTAGATTTTCCTCACATTGTGCTTGTGTTCCAAGGGGTTCAAATGTGGGGCGGGTGTTAGGAATCTTTAGTTTCACAGCTGTTTTTGTTCAAATATAATGGTACTTGTTCTAATAGGATTTGATCTGTATGAGTGAACATTTAAGTTCCCTTAATAAAACATCTACCCTTCCCTCAGTCCAGGGGGCTCTTTCTTCCAGCAAATTGTGGAGGTGGCCGCCAGGTGACAAAGCTGGGCCTGGGAGGTCTTCCAGTCCAATCTCTCACTGTTCAGAAGAGGGGGTCAGTGGCGGCTTTAAGATCTCAGCTTGCCACGGCCTCCCCAGCTAGTGACCCAGAAAACAGAAAAGAAAGCCGCAGACGGAAAGGAGTGGTCAGCATTTTCCCGACCGCGCTTCCTTCTCCTAAGCCCGTTAGCGAAGTTCAATGGCACGTCCACAGGGAACACGCCTCCGTGGCTAATGCCCTGCTAGCTTGGGGACCGTGACTGGGGGTATAGCGAGAGAGCACCCCCTTTCCTCCACCTCCCAGAGGAAAGGGAGCCCAAAGCTGGCCTCCCCCGTGCCTGTGCCTCAGGTCTGCATTTGCACATCGCTGCCCCCCCCCCCCCACAACACACAATATTGAATAAATATGCCTGGCCCTGGTCCATGTGGGAATTCTGGAGAGTTACAATTGTTATTTCCAGGAATGCACAGACACCAGCAAAAATTCATTTCCCAAATGCATGGCTATTTTGAGAACCAAATCCTGCTCTGTAGCAATCAAATTGGGGGCTTTTCAAGTCTTGCTTTACAATAGAATCCTGTTCTGCCTTCAGCTGCCTTTTACCTACAAGAATTCAATAAGAGAGAGAGAGGCCATTAGAGTTTCCTCTCCCCATCTCTTCTTTGGCACGACATACATTCCTGGCCAACTTTCCTGACTCTACATCTTAGTAAATTCTTCCTGACAATAGTTAGTGACAAGCATGTCAGAAACAACAAACTCCGTCATCTATACGGCTTATCAATAATTTAGTCTCTTCCCCCTCGTGAGAGCCTGTGTGTTTTGCAATAATGAAATATATGATTTTAAAAATAAATAATAGGCTGTTGTCAGCCCGATTGTAGCTGCAAGTTATGAATGTGATTGATTGATTGAACATTTGACTTCATTCGCTCGAGCAGGATCAAAGGGAGCCTCTTCCACCCGCCTAAGGCCACTAGCAATTTATTTAGAGACTGTGTTCGTATCCCAGCAGGTAGCAATATTGGACTGAGGTACACAGAAAATCAGCTCTTTGAGGTTTTTTCCAAGTCCAAGGGAAGCAACAAATGAGATTTTTTTTTTAGTTCATTAAATCATTAACCACTTAATCACTAAAAACAAGACATTATAAGCGTTCCCCTTAGCTGGGATACCCAGAAAACAGAGGGAACGCCATTCTGCCGAGATCTGGCGTTGGGAGGTGGACCCTTTTTAAACAATGCGACAGTCTCTAATTTTTTATTTATATGGCACTGTATTTTTTTTTCTTCATCTTAACTAATCAGTGTGGCAACAGCCACACTGACATCCAAAAGTGACAGGTGTCTGAATTGCAATGAGGTGTCTCTACAACAGTCAACGTGGGGAAGGAAAAGACAAAGGTATGGAGGAGATGTTTGTAAAACAAATATTGCAACTGCCAGGCAGATTGAATGGGAAAGACAAAAGAGGAAGAGAAAAAAGAAAATGGGGTCTCAGAATTGGTTGACGTAGAAAACCCCTCAAATTCAGCCAGAGCAGAGCTCTCCCTTCATTTTGGTGTCCAGCTGGTATAGAAGAAACTCCCCCTTCTTTCTCAAGAAGAGTCCCAGGGTCAAGTGTGATTCTCTGTCCCTCACAGGACAGCTTCCCTGAGCTGCTAAAAACCCTGCAAACCAGAGCTCTCCCCAAGAGCGGGGGAGCTGTTTGGCATTCCAATGAGCCAGGCTGGTGAGGAGCCAGAGCCTGGTCCTAACCAGGGTGCTGGGAATAAAGGAGACAGGATGTGAAGGCCTGAGGACATCCACCCACCGAGGGACAGCCCATCTTAACAAGAACAGGTTACGGTCTTAGTTGTTCTAGCAGGGGAATGGAAGAAAGGGAACGTGTCTTCCCTTTCTAGCTCCCCTAGTCCTGCGCTGTCTGACCTCAGGCAAGGCAATTTAATAATCATCCCAACGCTTTCGACTTCATAGGGCCTTTCATCCACGGATCTCAAAGCACTTCACAAATACCACTTCATTAACCTTCACAACCCACCCTGGGGGCCAAGGGGTGGGCATGTATCCCCTGTGGTGGGAATGCTCAGCTGGAGGCACAGAACGCAGTTTTTCCTTCAAGGTCACTTGAAAGTTGACCAGGAAACTCCAGAGTGAGATCCAGAGCTGCTGGCTTCAAACTCAGTGCTGCTGACTGCTGGGGCCTCGGTTTACCCTCCTTTGTGCCGCTGGGCTGGACCCACACCTCTTATTCCCCTCACATAGAGCAAAAGAGCTGCAAGTTCAGAAAGGGCAGAAAAAACAGTACTGCTTACCGTGGGCTATGCGCAAACTGCTTTCCATTCCACTTCTCATCTACTCCCCAACGAGAACCTTCTGAAGTTTCATAAACCCCACTTTACAGGGCAGGAAGGGGAGGCTAAGGGATGTTTAAGAACTTACCCGACATCACCTAACTCGTGAGTAGTGGAGTTGATAACATCTTTGTGATTTTTTTAAAAAGCAACAATGATAAAGCATAACTATTCACAGCCGCACCAACAAGAATCTGTTTTCATTTATGAATCTTTCTGGGTCTATGAGCAACTCATCAATTGAGCCTATGAGCTGTAACCGGAAATGTTGAGGCCAGGAAGGCCAGAAAGCCTGGCTGGATTTACAGAGGAGAAGGTGGAGAGTGACTCAATGGGACAAAGAAGCATCTTCAAAAAGGGAAAGGGAGACAGGAGGTTAGGAGAACAGTTTGGGATGGGTTTAGGGAGAGGTCAGGGGGATGTGTTTGGTATAGGGGAAGAGAGGGACTTGGGAGGGACTTCCTTCCATCACAGTGCGATGAAAAAAGAACAAGAAGTTTTGTTTTGCATCATGGTGTGGTGTCTTAAGGGACTGCAATATAGATTTTTACTGCTTTGGAGCTGCTTTTGGATGCCAGACTGACGCTTCCTTAAGTGCAGAGACAGGCCAAAAGTCAATGCGACGTTCTGGGAGTGGCACATCTGACTGAACGTTTCTGCTCTTTGTATGCTACTTTGCCTCTCATCCCCCAGAGTTGAGCTGGACAACTGCATTTCCATGCTCCTACGGTATTTTAGAACGTGTTTGGATCACATACTTTTCACATGTGCTTATAGCTGTTTTGTGATTGAACAATCCTTCGTATGAGAAACCTTGGTGGGGCTTGGTGGGACAAACAGCATAACTGGCTCTGCCAGCCAGATGAACTAATAACATATATGCCACGAGGCAACCAATACTTGCAGGAGATGTATCAGTCAGGAGAGATTAACTGTGATAAGAAACAGCTCCCAAATGTCAATGGCTTAACATCATAAAAGACTATTTAACACTTACATAATATCCCATATAAATATTCCTGGTCAGATGTTCTTCCAGAAGGGTCACCTCCATGCTATGACTTAGGGACTAGGCATCTACTGTCTTAATTTACCCCCACCCCATGGGGCATTGGCATCGAGTTGCAAGAATGACAGAAAGAGTGTGAAAAAGTGCATAAGAGCCAGGAAAAAGTGCATAAGAGACTGGAAGTGATGTATACCTCCTCTCTCCCATCACATGGTCCCACCTGCCGGTGAGGGAGGTTAGGATATGTTGTCTTGCTGTGTGTCCAGAAGAAGTTTGGTAAACACCAAGTCTCTGCTACACAGTTCCCACCATTGCAACACTGGGTATTCCCTCCTATCAGCTAAACTTAGAACGCCGCTGAAGTTGCTCCTATAGGCAACCAGTGATTGAGTTTGTTGGGGCCATATGATTCCCTCCCTCCCTCAACTCCCTTAGTAGATTTATGAAGAAGCTAGAATTCTCAAAAGGGGAGCACACTGTGGGAGTTTTTTTAAAAGTCTGTAAGGACCTGGGACAATTGAGAGGCATCTAACAATTTCTACTTGGAGGGAGAATGGGCCTAATTTAGTAACTGCCTTTAAACTGACATTGACTAAGGCATTCTTCACCTTGTTCTGTAAACAACAAAAACAAAAGGAAAGGAAAAAAAATATAAAACAACCTCTACCACATATAATGTGCAAAACTGGATAGAAAGGTTTGCCTCTCCTGGACACAAAAGGTGAATGCTTAAAGTTCTGTCTTCTATATTCATTCAGCAAATGTTGACCGTGCTTTATCGGAATGTCCAGGAAATCTTGAGCAAAAGAGAGTGATTTGTTTCTTATTCTCAGGAAAAAAGTCTCAGTCCTTTTTCTGTGTGCAGCCATGGCTTTGCAGTCAAACTGTTAGAAAACTTCATTCCTGTGTTTCCCCAGAGAAACCATGCTTTCTAGGTCACTATGACAATCCCTAAACATGCAGCTTTATTTTGGAACACAAATCTGCACACTCCTCATAGGTTGCAGGGGCTTAATAATGACAAAAATCTGTTTCTAGCACAGCCTATTTCTTCTCATTTTCCCTGAACATACCAAACTCTGTTTACTACCGAGACCCAGAGCTGAAATATTCCAAAGCAACATCTCACTGTCCATCCTCCCAGGTTTTCCCTCTGCTGTACTCAACTCCCCCTCCCTCTCCATTTGTAAAGACAAAAGAGTAAATTCTATAACTACTGGCTTTTGTCCAGGAACACAAAAGAAAATGAAACAAGGCAAAGAGAGAAAAATGAACAACCAAAGAACAAACTCAAATGAAAATTCTTAATATCCCGAAGTGCAGGTTAGTGCTTTGAATTCTTTTCCTCCTCTTCCTAAGTGTCCAGTTCAGGGTCCAGATGCGTTATTTTTTTTTAAATGATAATTGACACATAATAATGCACATATTTATAGGCTATAATGTGATTTTTCAGTACATGCATACAATATATAAATGATCAAATCCGGGCAATAAACATATTGACCTTCTGAAAATTTATCATTACTTTGTGTTGTGAACATTCAAAATCCTGTCTTCTAGCTATTTTGAAATATGTATCGAATTGTCACCAGCAGTAGTTACTCGATTATGCTATAGTACTCTAGGACTCATTCCACTCATCCTCATTGCATTTTGTATCTATTAACCAAGTTCTCCCTATTCTCCTCACACTTCTCTCTTTCACATCTTCTAGTATCTACCATTTCACTCTCCACTTCTGTGCGATAACATCTTTTAGCTTCTAATGAGTGAGAAAACACAGTGTTGATCTTTCAGTGCGTGGTTTATTTCACTTAGCATAATTTCCATAACGTATCCATGTTACCACAAGCAACAGGATTTCAGTCTTCTTCTATGGCTGAATGATATTACATTGTGTATCTATAATGTATGTTTTTATTCATTCATCAACTGATAGACACTTAGGTTGATTTCATATCTTGGCTATTGTGAATAGTGCTGCAACAAACACAGGAGCACAAATGTGTCTTCTAAATACTGATTTTCCTTTCTGTTGGCTGTATAACCACAGAGGGATTGCTGGATCATAAGGCAGTTCTATTTTCAGTCTTTTGAGGAACTACCATACTGTTTTCCTTAATATATATATATAAATTTATACTCCCACCAGCAGTGCACAAGTCTTCTTACTCTGCATCTTCACTAGCACTTGCTATTCTTTGCTTTCTTGATAATAGTTATTCTAATTGAGATAGGTGGATACCTTGTGATTTTGATTTGCATTTTCCTGATTAGTGATACTGAACACATTTTTTATGTACTTGTTGACATTTTTATGTCTTTTTTTGAACGTTCATTTCAGATCAATTGCCTATTTTAAAATTATTTTACCTGTTGTTGTGTGTGTTTTATTATTTTTTTCTTTTGCTGGTGATTTAAGTTCCTTATATATATTGACTATGAATCCCTTGTAAGATGTATAACTTGCAAATATTTTCTCACGTTCTATAGGTGCTTTCTTCATGTTGTGGGTTGTTTCCCCTTTTGTGCAAAAGCTTGTTAGTTTGATGTGATTCCCCCTTGTCTATTTTTGCTTTTTTTTTTGCCCATACTTTTAATGTCCTATTTTAAAAATCTTTGCCCAGACTAATGTCCTGAATCATTTACCCCTTGTTTCCTCCTCATCATTTCATAGTTTCAGGTCTTATATTTAAGTCTTTGATTCATTTTGAGTTAATTTGTCTATATGGTATGAAACGGGGGTCTAATTTCATTTTCTGGATATGGATATCCAATTTTCTCAGCACCATTTATTGAATTGACTTTCCCTCTCCCACTGAATGTTCTTAGACCTTTGTCAAAAATGAGTTGGCCTAGAGTAAAGTCAAGGGTTGGTAAAAGAGCTCTGAAAACCTCTGCATGGAAATTACTTACCAATCAATATGTACCCCAAATTATCTGTTTTAGCTCAGTAATTCTTTTTCCTAAACTCTATTTAAAGTTAATGATTTAGTTTGGGGTTCCCCAGAAGCAGAGCCTTAGGCAAGGATTTGTGCAAGCAGTTTCTTTGTGAGATGATCCCAAGAAGCCTAGTAAGGGAGTGGGGAATGTGAAAAGCAAGAATGGATATACTGAGTTGGATACTGTGGGTAGGTGCGATTCAGTCCTCTGATGACCATCTGACAAACTGTATAGAGCACCTCTTACAATCGTCACCCTGAGGATCAAGGAAGCAAGGATACTTATTCACCAACTCCCATCCTGATTGGTTGAAGGCTGCTGAAGGACATTAACACTGGCACACCCACACTATTTGGTGTGTATGTAAACTAAACATGTTCCCATAGCCAGAGAATGAGGTTAGACAGGTGAAACAGAAAGCCAGAAGACTGTCCAGGGACTGTTTGCAGGAGTCCCTGGAAAGGGTTAAGAAAAAATGACTAGGATGTTGACAGCACCTGCTTTAGATAATAATACCAAGATCTGAAAAAATTGAAAGCATAATAGAAGTGCAGCATTGCCTATCACCATGAAGCATTGGAGGCAACTTTACTGTCTATCTTAGAGTGTATGTTACATGAGTTATGGTATGTTCCCTTGATGATATTGTCCATTGTTATTTTTTCAAGAACATTTACTGTATGCCTGGTCCCAAAGTTACTATGATAAGCAAGGACAGATCCTATTCTCACTTCCAAGAGTATATGATCTTATTTGTTAATATGGGGTTTGAAAATAAACAAGTAAACATGGGCCCAGACCTAGGTTGTACTATTATACCCTAGAATCAAGATTTAAATACAGTATTGTTTTTTAGAATTATTTTATTTTATTATTATTATTATTATTATTTTTAACTTGCTAAAGGACACAAGCACTCACCAAAGAGAGGTAAAGAGATAGAGGGGAAGTGAGAAAGCAAGCCACCACTTGAACCTTGGTCAGCCATGTGGGAGTCCACCGCTTTAACCACCCTGTGACCTGCTGGCCCCAATACAGTGTGATCTTAATTCTATTTTTTTCCCCACAGAAAAAAGACTGGAGGGAAATACACCAAACTGCTAATAGTGATTTTATTTGAATGAAATGCTTCATACATCTCTATTTTTTTGCCAAAATTCCTATAATGAGAATGTATTCGTCTTATAAAGGAGAAAATAATAAACTTTCTTTGAAAATAAGAGAAAAAGAAGTCACCTGCCAAGTAGAAGGGAACTCAAAGCTGGCCCTTCTCACCTTCTCCCTAAGTCCAACTTTTATGTGTATCTTACATTTCTGGTTCCCTGCTGATCTTGGAAGCAGCATCTAATGCAAAGTAATTTGGGGGTACTTCTTGGGCATGACTGAGGCCTGGAGGTAGCATGCATCTCTTGATTAAATGTGAAGCTCGTAGGGCATCAAGAAGATAACAAGAAGTATCTATTCCTTTTATTTTTCCGAAATTAATTCATGGAAAAATGAAGCTGCAGTCATGTTGTCCATGCTGGCTCCTCTGTCTGCTGATTAGCTTTGATACCATCTTCAGTAGTTAGCTAGTGACTTTGGTGTCAGCAAATTCCCGCTTCTGTTAAAAACTTACCATCCCACCAGAGGGGAGAGACCTCCACATTGGGGAATTTTCTAGCCTATCATCTCTCTAGTAGAACTTTAAGACCCGGGGATGAAAGATATTACCTAAATATAAAGTTTTCTCATCAAATGGCTTCAAAATGTAAAATGAGCTCGGCTTAAAGAGGCAGCAATATGACCATATTTGATGTAATTGTATTTATTGGCATAGTTACAATTGGCAAAGTTCATTCTGAAATATTTTCCATGCAGTTAAAAGAGTTGAATGTCTTGGAAACCCTCTCTCTCGATTCTCCTAAACCCCTCAATGTTAAATTATTTCTGATAGATGGAAACATTTTTGTTCTTCAGCCTTTCATTAATTCAATATCTGGCGATAGATCAAGACGGCAGTGTTGCCCAGTCCAGGGGGCCCTGTACACATAGGGTTGTCCCTTGGAATTGTGCAACACAAGGGTACATGTAGCTCCAAAGTGATTTTTAAAAAATAATTATTTAATTTTATTTATTAGTATTATTTTTCAAAAAAATTTTTATAGGGCATACACAAACCAGAGAGAGAGCGAGAAAGTGAAAAAGCAAGCTGCCGGGTTCTAGCCCCCCAGGCCCCTTGGAGCAAATGTGATTAAAAAAAAATCTTCATGATGTTCAGTATGACTTTTAGAGATTTAATTCTGATGAAACGCGCTCAGTATCATTTGTTTATGATTATCAACACTTCTTAAAGTGTATCTATTCATTACTAGTTCGTGGGGATAACCAGGTATCTTGCAAATAAAAATCTCCTTGATTAAAATTGAGTTTAAGAGGGACCAGCAGATGGCATAATGGTTATATCACTGGACTCCCACATAGTCAACTGCAGTTCAAGTCCCGGACCTGGCAGCTTCAAACTCACACTGGCCATATATGCATGCATGCCCCAAATGCCAAGAGGAGACTAGAGGAGAAGGGATTGTGGCATGGCCATCTCCCCGGGGAGCAATTTCTCACTTTCTGTCTCTTTCTGTCTCTCTGGTGAGTGCACGTGCCTTATAGCAAAAATATCTCTTAAAAAAAAAAAAAAAAAAAAAAAAAAGCTTAAGAGAGACCAGTTAAGTTAAACAGGTCTTTCTACTGTAGGACTCTTTGTGGTTTTGAATATACCCATATCTCCAGAAATTTCCAAGAGAAGAAGGGAATGTGCAATGCTTACAGATTCCTGAACACAGAGGTGCCCCCTTTGCTGCAGGATATCTCATAGAACAAGCAGTCTGTGTAAGCGCATATTATTATTATTGAAGTATATTGGGCATTAAATCTAGGTCAGTGTCTCTTAAACTTCCATGTGCATCTAAGCTACTAGAAGAACTTGTTATAATCCAGTTCCGGACCCTATCCTGAGAGATTCTGGTCCAGTAGGTCTTGGGTGGAGTCTAAGAATTTTCATTTCTAACCAGTTCTTGGGTGATGTCCATTTTGTGGGTACAGGAAGCATATTTTGAAAAGTGATGGCTTAGTGAAATTTAGTGGTCTCCCCAAAAGACAAATGACCTATAAGGATAGGAGTGGTTTTCTAGTTGTACAGTCTGTCCTTTTGGATATAAATGCACTATTTCCTCCACCAAATGCATCATGGTAAAAGATCATTGATTTTTTTTTAAAAGAAATTTTTGCCTCAGGGTGCATGCACTCACTGAGAGACAGAGAGACAAAGACAGTGAGATGAAAAGGGAGAGATCACCCCAGGAAGGATGGTCACATCTCAATCCCTTCTTCTCCATTCTCCTGCTGAGATCTTGGGCACACATGCACACGTGCCTGGTGTGATTTTCAAGCTACCAGAACCAGGACTTGAACCGCAGTCAGTCATGTGGGAGTCCAGCGACATAATCAGTATGCCATCTGCTGGCCCCAAAGATCATTGATTTTTAGAAACCAGGGTTGAGGGCCTAAAGGAGTACATGATCTAGGAGCATCATTAAACCCCACAGAAGCTGTAGTATAAGGTGGAAGTCCATTTAGCACAGGCATTGGGAATACTAGCTTTGGTGTCAGAAAACCTGGCTTCAAAGCCCTGGTAAATAAGCTCTCAAACCTTAATCTATTCATCTGTCATATAAATACTATGGGTTTTACTTGTTATGGTTATAGAGAGATCAAATAAGATAGCAAGCAGTAAACACTTGCACAATGTCATATGGCAGATGCTCAATAAATGGGTGAGAAAGAGTTGCATACTGGGAATAAGGTACAGGGAGTGAGTCATCAAGGCCAGGCAACAAATATAATTTGCTGAGCATTTGGTCCAAGTTTGTTCAAAATACATTTGTTTGGAATTTCTTTTTTTTTTTTCTTCTTTTTTAGGTTTTTGTCATAAGGCATGTGTGCTCATCAGGAAGGATAGAGACAGAGAGATATATAGAGAAAAAGTAAGAACTCACTGCCAGGGAGGGGAGGGTGGCCACATTGCAATTCCTTCTCCTCTTGGGATTTTTGGGCATGCATGAACTCATGCCTTGGCATGATTTTCAAGCTGCCAGGTCAAGCACTTGAACTGTGGTCAGCCATGTGGTAGTCCAGCTCCTTGACCACCATGCCACCTGCTGGCTCCAGGATAGGCACTTAGCACTGGGATTAAGACTCTGAAGTCCTTCAGTGGGGACTTATATACTCTATGAACCAGACAATTATCTCAGAAACTGCCAGGTGTCATGCTCCTCCCAAATCCTTCCACAGCATGTAATGACACATAGTAGGTGCTCATTAAACATCTATTGAAAATCAACGTATTTGACAGAGGGAACAACTTGACCCAAGGAGCCACTGAGCAATAAAACACTGAGGTTTTGCTTTAGTCAGTCAAGCCTTTTCTTCTCAGAGCAAACAAAAAACGCCAAAATAAAATCGGACAAGGCTTTGGCTCTGAAAGACACTAAACAAATACACTTGAGTTATTATCTCAAGAAAAATCAATGACTTCCCTACCCACCAGTGTATGGGCCTTCAGCATTGACTTGGAAACACTGAGGCCCTCCCAGCCCAATGCTCTCAAGTCCACAGGTTGAGCACATTAAGTTCTGACTTCCCTAGCTAGCCAAGGCAATGTGAAATTATTTTTTTCTTGGAGTGCAGAGCCATTGCTGTAGGTATTGATGTCCTCTGCCTTCTGGCTAAGTTACCAAAGTGTCAAAGAAAAGAAGAAGCAAACCAGTCAATTGTGAGGTTGGTGTTTCAGTGAATGAGGATGTGGGAACCATGGCAGGAGAGTTAAGCCCAGGCAGAAAGGCTGATCCAGAGCTAAGACGATACTTGTCAGAGCATCAGAAGCACCTGCTGTCTTAGTCAGTTTTTTGTTGCACTAATAGAATATCACATACTGGGTAATTCATAAAAAAAGAAACTTATTTCTTGCACTTCTAGAGGCTGGGAAATCCAAAGGCATGGTGCCAGCAGCATAGCATCTGGTGAGGGCCTTCTTGCTGCATCATAATAAGACAGAGACCTTCATATGGTGAGAGGGCAAAAGCATGCAAGAGAGAGCAAGAGGCCACTTTCAAGATAATTAATCCACTCCTACCATAGACCATTAATCCATGAATAGATTAATGCATTCATAAAAGTACCCCCCCCCCCCCCCCGTGATCTCTTAAATGTCCCACTTCTCAATACCATTGATGGCAATTCAACTTCAACATGAGTTTAGGTGGGACTTCAAGCCAGAGGACTTGCGGGAACTTTAAGAGAGAGAGAGATTGATTGATTTCTAGGTTCTGCCCTAAACCAGATTTAGAATGTCCATCTTACAATGTTCCTTCGTAGATTATAAAAACAAACAACTTCAGGATTCAATTTCTGTTTAGATCCTGAAAAAGCTATTACTTTGAGCTAAACCCAACCTTTTGTAGCTCACCAAGGAAATCTCAGACTGGAGAGACTTGCTTCTCAAGTGTCCCATTGGATGATCAATCGGACAGCACTGAAGAAGAAAGACAGAGCTCTGTAAAATAGTCCTCATGGAAGAAAAGAATAGAATTTTGGAGAGGAAAACAAAATTGGTAATCAACAGAAATAAAGTTTTAATGATGCAGGATGCATGAGTTCTTGAGATCTGCTCCACAACATTTTGCTTAGAGATAACAGTATTGTACTGTACATGGCAACTTTATTAAGAGTGTGAATCTCGGGACCAGCAGTTAGTGTAATGGCTATGTCACTGGACTCCCATGTAGTCAACCGCGGTTCACGTCCCGGACCCGGTGGCTTAAAACTCACGCCGGGCGCGTGTGCATGCGTGCCCAAGATCCCGAGAGGATAATGGAGGAGAAGGGATTGTGGCATGACCATCCCCCCTGGGGGGTGATTTCTCGCTTTCTGTCTCTATGTCTCTCTCTGTCTGTCTGGCGAGTGCACCCGACCTATAGCGAAAATCTTTCAAAAAAAAAAAAAAAAAGAATCAATTGAAGGGAAGAACATACCATATGGAAAAGAAGAGCTGTAGAATTCTCAAAGATTCTTCTCACGGTTGCTGTCATGTGTCTGTAAATACACACCTTGGGAAGAGTTCATCTTCAAAAGGGATATCAAGATTCCTCCTTTTATTAGTTTGGCTCCCAGTAGAAAAAGTGGGTGTGACAAACCCTCTTGCATTGTGTTAACAAATGAAGGCCAGTTCTTACAGCCTGAGAAGCTGTTCACATCCTTGATATCCCTTTTACTCTGGCTGTCCCAGTTCCTCATGAGAATAATTCTCTTTATGGAGTAAGCATTCTATATACTTTATCTCATTCTCACAGATGTCCTATGAAATAGGTCAGGGGCTGGCAAACTATGGCCGGCTGCTTGTTTTTCTAACTACTACTGGAGCACAACACTGCCATTCATGCCCATTGGTCTATGAGGCTTTTACTCTACATGGGTAGAGTTACTACTTAACTACAGAGTTAGGTAGCTGTGGCAAAAACCTACCCACCCCCCAAGAGTCTAAGATATTTACTATGTAGCCCTTCATAGAGAAAGTGTGTTGACCGGGGACCAGAAGTTGGTGTAATGGCTATGTCGCTGGACTCCCATGTAGTCGACCGCGATTCCAGTCCCGGATCCAGTGGCTTAAACTCACACCGGGCGCGTGTGTGCGTGCCCAAGATACCGAGAGGAGAATGGAGGAGAAGGGACTGCAGCATGGCCATCCCCCTGGGGGGTGATTTCTCGCTTTTTGTCTCTCTGTCTTTCTGGCGAGAGGATGCACCCAATAGCAAAAACCTCTTCAAAAAAAAAAAGGGTACTGACCTCTGAAATAGATCACTGGGCCCACTTTATGAATGAGGAAACAGAAGCACAGAAAAGCTAAAGGAATTGCCTAGAATTGTTTGGGTAATAAGTTATAGTGTCAGAGAGGTCTCTGGCCCCAGAGACGATTCCACATGCATCTCCTGACTCTATACTGCAGTGACTCCTGTTATGTTGGTCTGTTTGTGCTAAATGTGTCAGACAAAAGGACACATTCCTTTACTCTCAACCAAGTGTCTCATGTGGACCATCACACAGGTCTGTGGAAGACTTGGAGACCCAGAGGAAGTTGTCCAGCCCATGCCCTCCTCTCCTAGCCACTAACAACTGTGCTTCCAATCAGCCCAGAGCTTAGAAAAGACACAGTTATGCCATGTGAACAGAGAAGGCCTAAACAGGCCTGAGCTCTGTAAAATCCAGAGAGATCAGCTCAAGGCTACACTGAAGAGAACCAGGTTGCTCCAAGCAAAAAGCAACAAACTTCCCTTAGCTGAGTGACACCACCTGGGGAGCTCATCGTGGCCCTATCTCTGAGGACAGGCCCACATTTGTCTTGTCTGCCTTTCTGACCTTCCTGAAGTGTTTCCATCCAGTCCTGGCTGTGCTGCCTGCTGGTGTTGTTCAGGGCCACGCTGCCTTCCTCTTGGGAGTTCTCATCTGGTCCCGTATTTTTATTTGTCTGGCCTTGGCTTACACTTACTCCATGTAGAAAACAGTTCATATCTCAGCAGAGGTCTACAGTTCCTGAAGCGTGTTGAAGCTAAGGTTCCATGTCTTAGAGAGAAAACTCAAAGTTTCCACATGTATCCTGAGATCAAACCAGTTTCAATAATAGGGTGATAAGTGAAAATGGCAGAAAAGATGGTTCAGTTAAAAACCAAAAAAATTTACAAGACTACAAAAATAGTAATATAAACTATGCTAAGTTCACAGAGTGGAATACCATGCATACATTAAAAATAATATTAATGGGGACCAGCAGTTGGAGTAATGGCTATGTCCTTGAACTCCCATGTAGTGAACCATGGTTTGAGTCCTGGATCTGGTGGCTTAAACTCACGCCAGGCACATGTGCATGCGTGCCCAAGATCCCGAGAGGAGAGTGGAGGAGAAGGGACTGTGGCATGGCCATTCCCCCTTGGGGGTGATTTCTCACTTTCTGTCTCTCTGTCTGTGTCTTTCTGGTGAGTGCATGCACCATATAGCAAAAACCTTTCAAATATATATATATATTAATGGAGGTTTTTAAATCACATACTATTGCAGAGGCAGGATCAGCTTCAAGAGTTTGGGACCTATGCAGTTACACAGGGCCCTACATTTAGAAGGGATCTACACTGGTTTAATGCATCATGGCTAGCATCTTGAAATTCTAAATAATTTTTTAACAAGGGGCCCCCACATTTTCATTTCTCACTGAGCCTACAAATTATATAGCCAGTCCTGGGCAGATAACTTCTGGAGCCCATTTTCTTCTGTCTTTTAGTAGCTACTCACCTGACTAGTATCATGTGAGAATTACTTTCTAGTAATTCTTGGGAAATTTTTTATGTTTTTCTAAATCTTAAAAGAAAATCAGTAGAGAAATTGAGAAAATGGAAAAAAGTATTATAATTGTCCTGCAAGAATCAAAGCTTAATGATCACATAGAGACGTCACTAGTTTGAATCCACCAATGTCAAATCAAAAGCAAGAGTAGGAAATGCTGACAGGTGAAGAATGACATTTCTGGGAACTAGGACAGGAACACACAGGAAAGAAATGTTCATGATCTGATCAGTCAGTCTTGCCTGTAGTTGTTGTCCTGTTATAAGTGTGTGTTTACAGCCCTGACTGTTGTTTATGGTCAGTCATTCTTGGAAATAAAACAAAGGGTACTACATTTATATATATCTTCTTTATTTAAATCCTGTTAGTGATGCTCTCAGAAATAACACATTTGGGAAACAAAGTAAGTCCTAAATTGGCAATTTCAACATGTGATTCTGGGTATTGCGTTAACTTTGCTAAGAGATCTGAATTTCACATTATTTTAATAATAGTAATGTTCACTGGCATTTTCCAATGTTTGATTGTTTATAGGCTTAAAAACTACAGTTGTTTGCAGATTCACCAAACCTAGTATTTCTTATTTATTAAACCAGTTTTATTAGCTATCCATAGTAATGAGTAAAGAACATGGAGATTGTTAGAAGTCTTCTAAGGATAGCTTATGATTTCAGGTATGTCTAAGAATCCCCAGGAATTCCAACTTCTTGTTTATGAATCTAAAGATTAATTCCCATTGGGTATTTGGAAACATCAATATCTGACATATGATTGCCCCCATATGATGGGTAACCATAGCCACATTATAAGTTTGGGTCAATGAGATAGGAGCAGAAGTGAAAAGTACCTTCTGGACTGTGTTTTTATAAGGAAGTTTCTTGCCCTCTATTCTCTCTTTTTCTCGTCTCCCTAGCTTGGATATAATGAAAACATGAGGAACCACTGGGACCTGGATATGGAAAACATGTGTTAAGAGAGGGACCTGCAGATGGCATAATGGTTACATTGCTGGACTACCAACTGTGGTTCAATTCCCAGATCCAGAGGCTTGAAACTCACACCAGACAACGTGTGCATGTGTGCCCCAAATCCTGAGAGGAGACTAGAGAAAAAGAGACTGTGGCTTAGCCATCCCACACCCGGGCAGGAGGCGGTGTGATTTCTTGCTTTCTGTCTCTCGATCTCTCTGGCAAGCGCATATGCTCTATAGCAAAAATCTCCCTAAAAAAATAATAATAAAATAAAATAAAAAAGAGGGACCAGCAATTAGCATAATGGCTATGTCACTGGACTCCCATGTAGTCGACTGCTGTTCGAGTCCCGGACCCGGTGGCTTAAACTCATGCCGGGCACGTGTGCGTGCATGCCCAAGATCCCAAGAGGAGAATGGAGGAGAAGGGATTGCGGCGTGGCCATCCTCCCTGAGGGGTGATTTCTCGCTTTCTGTCTCTCTGTCTGTCTCTGTCTTTCTAGCGAGCGCACATGCCCAATAAGAAAAAACCTCTTCAAAAATAAAGAAAGAAAAAAAAAAAAGAAAAGAAAGAAACAGAAAGATGCTCCTCTGGCCCGTTCCTGGATGACTTTGTGAAGTAGAACTGCCTCCTCTGTGTTATCTTTAGCTGGTTATATGGGAGACAAATATATTATGTGTTATTTAAGCCTCTGAATATTGGGACTTCTTTGTTACAGCAGCTTAGCCTATATAAATATGTATGGGGACAGACTTAGGCTATAATGCTACTGACAAAACCTCATACACAATTTCTTATGCAATATCATCTCATTCACTAACAGATATACAAAGAACATGCCCAGGAGAAAATATGTCAATAGTCTAGGAACAAAATGAAGGGAGCATCCAAAGCGGACATTGTTCTAAAGAAATTAGGTGGTGTTATCTTTATAATTATTAAACTAATATTTACTGAGCACAGCATATCTTCTGACAAAGAATTATTAGGTCACCAGAAAAGTAATGTGTTCTATGCAAAAATATGTTATGACTTTTCCAACAACCCAATAGAATAGAGAGCAAGAAAGACATGTTCCCTTGTATGATGTTTACACTGGAATTAGAAAGGAAAATGTTTATAAAAAATCGCCAGTATAAATGACATGAAAAATGCATTCTCTTTTTAATAGGGCTTTCTCCGGAGATTAGAATATTAGTAAGATTTGGGGTTTGGAATAGTCTCACTTTCTTCAAGGATTGATCATCTCGAACATGCCTCCTAGGACCTGGTGGTTTCACCAAGTGGTGGTCCATTCGTTTCAGGAAATCTTTCAACAGTCCCAGTGGGCAGGAGAAGTCCAAGGGCTTTCATTTCACAATCCTGCCTCTCTTCTTCTTCAGAAACCTCAATCCAGATTCCCTACCCCTGAAGTCAAGAAAATTGGAAAATGTTCCAACCTCATTAAACTCTGTAACATGGGAGCTCCCCTTATCTGAGAACACCTGGCTAGCTGTTGTGTTGCCATTTTGGGAAAACTGATAGTGTCTGTTTGGTTTGGGATTGGGGGAAAAGGCAAAGAAAGCTGAACAAACACATGAGTGGAAATTTGGCACTTGTCTTCCACAGTAGCTTTAATTTCTGTAGACTTTTTAAAAAGAGAGAAACTCCAGTGTTTTGTTTAGCAGAAGTCATTAAATATACTGCAAGAACCTGTTTGAGTCAGTGAGACGCAGTTCATTTGCTATTGAGTCAGGCTTGCTGTTTACCAAAGACTTTCTCCGCCTATCTGTGCACCTACCTGCCTGGCTAACATAGCAGCTCCGTCAGGCTCTGCAGGGCATTTTTGTCCACATACCTGTCAGACTCCATTTTTCATCAGAAGCTTCATTACACAAAATAGAGGCTGAGTGTTCTTAGAGGCACTTTAAACAGCTGAAAATAATGAAGGAGAAGTCAGTGCAATTAACCAAGCCCGCAGCAGGAAGATTTGAATAGTGAAGGAACTAATTACATGCCCCAGGCACTGAGGCATTTTATTTGCAACATCATCAGGTCACACTAAAGAATGTCCCCAAACTGCATCTCCCAAGACGAGAGTGAGATGGGCACTGCCTCGGTGAATTCCTTTCCTTCTCCTTCTCCACCAAGAAGACTTAAACCTGCAAAGCAGTTTGCCATTATTTCTCCACTATGCATTTTCCCTTTCTTTCTTACTAATAGAAGCAAGTTATACTCAGAGAATGTGTCCAGACAAAAGATGATATTCTCTAGTCTTCCTTGAAATTAGAAGTGACCAATGGAAGTGATCAGTGGAAGAAAATTGAGTCTTTGGGGATGGTTGTTCTTTTTCCTTAGAACATGGGTGTGATGAATGGAGTTCCGGCAGCCATATTTTTATTATAAGGCAATCTTGGGGCTGGACTTCATGATTGATGAGCAGAAATATAGAAAAAGGCTGGATCTCTGATGACTATGAAGATTCCATACTGTCTTGGAAGTTTTTTTTTTACTTAATAAAAAGTTTATTATGAAATATACATGACCTGATTTTTACATCAACGTAAAACAGGCCCATTTGATGAGGGAACATGGGTTTTTCTGTTGAACGGCCATTATTTATACTCATTCCAAGGCTTTTGTCGATGGAAAAAAATAACCAACTGTAAAATTAATAATTAATAATTAATGCGGTTTATTTCCAAGTCAACTGTGAGTGACCTAGGCCAGAGAAGAGGCATACATGCCTTTTCTCGGGGTGATCATGTACAGGGGTTCCTTTTATTTGTTTTTGAGATTGACAGACAACATTTAGTGAAAAGATTTTCCATTGGTCTGGCCCAAAAAGGCAGGGCATGTAGAAGTGGTGGTGGTGGGGGGGGGGTGGCTTGTAGGTTACCAGTGGGTTCCACAATTCTTAGGTTGGTGATTGGAAGGGAAGATCTGTCTTAGTTAAAGAAAGGCTTAATCTACATCTCAAGGAAAAGGGAAGTTCTGTGTCTTGGGAAGAGATAAGCAAAAGAATATACTGTAATCGGTTAAAATATACATCTCAAAGATACTATGCCAGGGACAGGAGGTAGGAAGAATCCTGTTAATAGAAAATAAATGGTCTGTTAATGTTTGTGGGCATGACTTCCCCAGTCCCTTTTGAAAAGATTTTGGGAAAAATAGGAAAAGTAGTCAAACGTCTGTCCACACTTTTAACATGATGATGATACTGTTTCCTCGTATTACCACCATTCCAATATAGTGGTCTGTTGCCCACTAGTTGCCATCTCCACACATTCATTTATCACAAGATTTATAAATGGATCAAATTCCTGCAATATTCCTTGGACATGTCTGCCACTATTTAATTTCAATAACTTCTTGTCCATACATTTTTTTAATTCGGGAGGGTGAGCTTTGCTCATAGTACCAACTCGGCATGCTCAGAGATGCCTTTTCACTGTCTTGGGATTCTTGATCTCCAGACTTCTCATTATGTGGTAGAAAAACAAACTTTTATTTATTCCAACTGTTAATTCAGATGTATCTTACTAGTGGAAAATCTAATATTTTAAAAATAATTATTTATTTTATTTTATTCATTATTATTTTTAAAAATTTGACCAGAAAGAGAAAGGGAAAGTAAGAAAGTATATTGCCAGATCTGAGACTCAAACTGCAGTCAGCCATGTGGGAGTCCAGTGCTTTAACCACCACACCACCTGCCAGTCTTGGAAAATCTAATTTTAATAAATACAGTATATACTCACTTTCCATCTTTCCCACAAGCCCTTCCATAAGCCCCTCAAAAATTCAGACATTGACCGAGTCAATTATTGATCAACAGACATTTACTTAACTCACACTATCGGGCACGCTGTGAGGTCCCCACCAGAGGATGGAAGATGAATGTACATAGCCCCTGACCTTGGAAGCATACTTCTCATTCAGAATGAACCGCTGTCACCCTTTGAACTTTGAATCTCTTTTAGAACTGCCTTCCCAAAGAGGAACTGTGTAAATTGCTAGACAGCCGAGAGCCTGCCTGGCGCATCATGCTATCCCACATTTCTTGGCACAATTCCTCCCCATTAGGTGCCCAATGTCTAAGGGCCTTCAGCCCAAGCCTGCTTCTTTAAGCAGCTTCTCACATCTGGCAGTCACAGTTTCAAGAGTCACTTAACCCTGACTCAGTGGTCACTGATGGTTCCCATCACTTCCCCAGTCATATTTGTTGGGACTCAGCCACCCATTCCATCCTTACCACCTGCTTCAGATAAGACACAGAGGAACATGTGGCTTCCACTCAGTTCTGCTTCTGCTAGTCCACCCTGGCCGTGTTCCAGCAAGCCTTGTCAGCTCTGTCAGGCCCTAGAATCCTCAGGCAGTGAGTACACTGCATTCCCCAATGGCCACAGGAATTCAGGGTGAAGAAACCCACCCTGAATCTCCCAGGCAGTGGCCCCTTCTATCAATTGGCCAAGAATAAGGTAATCTCTGAAGGTCCAGGGTTTCACTAGGGAGGAAGTAGAGGGTCCTCCATAGTACATCTTGGGGGATCATTTTTAGCACTGGAATTGTGGACCAAAGACCATCATTTGTCTCTCTTGGGCCTTCCAACATGCCAGTAGTTCTCAAGGCAGTCATGACCAAAGCTGTCTGCCAGATACGAACTCCGGCCAGCTAGCAAAGTGGGCGTCAGTCTTGTTGGTCAGGCCCAGGAATGCAGGAGGGCAGTGTGGGTGTGAATGGCAGCATTATCCTTTTCCACCTTTCTTAACCACGCTGAGTGTCTGTTTTCTTGCCTATAAAATGAGAATAACGTATTGTACTTCTAAAGTAATTATAAGGATTCAAGGAGTCAGTGCATGTAGCCTTTTCTTTTTCATGAGAGATTTTTTGCTAAATAGTGCGTGTGTGCTTGCTGGAGAGAGAGACAGAAAGTGAGAAATCACCCCCTCCCGGGGGGGATGGTCAAGTCTACGATCTCTTCTCTTCCATTCTCCTCTTGGGATCTTGGGCACACCTGTGCCCATGTGAGTTTAAGCCACTGGGCCTGGGACTTGAGCCGCAGTAGACTACATGGAAGTCCAGTGACATAACCATTATACCATCTGCTGTTCCCAGTGGACGTAGCCTTTAGCCCTGTTCCTAGAACACAGCGATTACTCAGTAAATGGTAACTGTGGTCATCAGCGTAATGAGAACCTGGCTCATATGCTGTTACCACTCTCATAAATTGGTGAACATTAAACATACTTAAGGCACAGATGCTGATGATGAATCTCTCAGTCAATATTTTTGGAGGAGAGGGTAATTTTAAAAGGGACCTTTTCACTGATTTTTCTGAACTCCCTATTTCCCATTCATCTGTCCAGCAATATTATTCATCTTCTAGGTCATAAGGAAACAAGGAAATTCCAGTCTGGCTTCTCATTCTCACATCCTTGCTTGGAAGCATCTTTATCACTTGCCTTCCCAGTGGGTCAACTCGCTGATGTTTTTTCCTTTTCTAAAGTTTATTTGCAGTAGAGGCTCAAGTTACCTGCCCGTTTTCTTTTCAGGATGCGCCTATCCTCAGACAAGCCTGAGGTGTGGTGAGACAGGCAGAAACATAAAGACTCATATGGGAAATCAATGTGTAAATGTATTTAGACTTTATTTGGGGAAACCGGGCTTTCACTGCCATCCAAGTTCAACAGAAATGGCTGTGTAGACCAAACAGTGGTTAGTCGTTGACACCAAAAACCGCTTGCATCCCAAATTAGACACAACAAATCTGGGAAAGAATTTTTTTAAATCCAAACCTTGCAACGCACTCCTCACCCCAGCCTACTTTGGGTGTCAGGAGGAAGGGAAATATGCATGCCCAGAGGAGGCAGGAGGCCAGAGCAGACACCCAGGGCTACAGCAGGCAAAAACCAAAACCTCGTTTGTCAAACATAGGGTTGGGACAGAAAATCTGGGAGCATTTATGAATCAAGGCTCTTGGTTGGGCCTCCTCTCTAGCCATACTATTAAGAGCTGTCAGAGCCGAGGGGTGGGTCATCCCTGTGCCAATGCTAAAGATCACACAGTGAGAAAACTCAAGAGATTCTGTTTTTGTGACCAGTAGAGGCTGAGCATGCAGAGACCTGCAAGAACCAGCCCGGAACATAGGTAAGTAGAGCTGGCAGCCTGCACCCAAAGGCCTTTGGTGCTATGGTGGACCAGAGACTGCAGGCCCGGCAGAAGAGACACCCCACCCCCTTATAGAGCACCAGCTATATAACTCTGGCTGCCAATTCCTATAAGAAACGTGGGATGAATGTGACCAGATCTTCAGAGGTTTTAAGAAATGCTATAAAAGCTCCTGATTCTCAAATGTTGGCAACTGATTCAACACACTTCATGCTGTGTATAGGCAGAAGCAACAAATCTGTCGGCTGGATCCAACATGCAGGGCAGCTAGCTTCTGAATTCTGGGTGGGGGCTGACTTTCATCTTAACTCTGAAGCTCGGGGTTTCAGGAGGTGGGTTGAGAGCCCACATGTATCTGCGATAACTCTTCTGCCCAGATCCTCCTACTGCTAAATTAATCTAGCCTAAGAACTCCTTTACAGTATAGAGAAAAGTGAAACTCAAAAATCAAAGTACAAACCCAGACAAAAACCTTCCAGGTAGCAACCTCAAAGATTGAGCTTTACTTTTATTTTTTATGTATTTTGTAATGCCCCAGAATGATTTGCCATGTTAAAATCACAACTGGAATAATAGTCAGCAACCCCTTGGTAGCCTTGACGCTACAGGACAGGCTCGGGAAGAAAAGGAAAGAGAAGGGCATATGTGACACGTACCCAGGATGCTACGTGGGCCTAGTCAGTAGCTAAATTTGCTCCCTGCTCCCCAGATCTTAGTTTGAGGCCTGTATACCCAAGCGCCCTTCAGAATTTGGAACATCCAGACAAAGTCCAATCCTGTTGGACTCCTTGAGGAGCAAAGTTTGAAGAGAAAGCCATCTGTCTGGGTGGGCAGGGCGAGGGCAGAGGCTGCCTCCATGGCAAGGTCAAGGGGAACCCCTGCCCTCAGGAGCAGGCCATGGAGGCACCTGTAAGTCTTTCCTGTTTGCCAAGCATGGACTATCCATGGGGGCAGGCGTAGGAAAGGCCCACGTGCCTTGAGGTGAGAACCAGCCTCAGGACACACACACTTGCACACAAACCTCCAATTCCAGGCAAACTTAAGCAACACAGCCGGCCAGGACTTTTAAAGGCTGGCATCCTCCTCTTCTCTGCACAGCATGCCTTCACCATGACGGGCAGATCTGGGGAAAGGGAAGAAGAGGAAGGCAAAAAAAAAAAAAAAACCATAACAGATCAGAAAAACAAAAGGAGAGGGACTGCTCCCAAGTCTGTGATTAAGGCCTCAAGGGCTGGCTGCTAATCACCACAGTGGGAGAAGTTCTCTCGCCCACACCCGCTTGGCTTTTCTGCACAGACACAAAAGTTCCTCTCTCGCCCACAAGCACACTCAAACCTTTCGCTTTGTTCCCTAGAGCTCAGAGACTAGGGCTGCTCAGAAAGATCTGGGAGCTTGCAGAGCATTGTGGGTACTGATATGCAAATGAGGAGCACAACCAAGCGTGTCCCACATTGCTTCAGAGGACCTGAATTTTTTATGGCTTGTATGTGCTTTTTGATGTTTTCATTGTCTCCCAGCATAACTGATATGCATTCTGATTTTGACAACTAGAAGTTGTTGTGTTTTCTCTTTCTTTTCCTGGAGCTGGTCTTTTCTACCTTAAAAAAAAAAATTACAAGGAAAAATAAAAACAAAAACAAAAAAATCTACCATAACAAACCGAGGTTACTCTAAGAAGTGAAATATTCTAAGCAATTCAACCACAGATGCAACCAGGAAAGGAAAACATGTTGATTGTCTTAAATTCCTTGGAGTAAAACAACTCCAGCTTGCCTACTTCACTTAAAGGGACAACTTCCAAAAGGAGGAGAGAAGGGAGACAGCGAATTTTTTTTTTTTAATTTGATGGTGGTCAGTGGTGAAATCCCATTTCTGTTATGAAATATGCCCTCCCATCTGTTTGCACTTGCTTTTAATTAGGTTGGGAAGTTCACTTGGAAAAAGTGAGAGCCTTATTGTCTTTCAACCCCCCCCCCCCCCACACACACACACAAACGTGTGCATGCACACACACACACACTCTAAGGACTAAGTGAACTTTTTAGGGCAACTTACTCATTTCACAGCCATTTACCCTTAAAGGATCCAGGACACCATCACCCACACCAAATACCTCAGGTTCAGTGGTATTTCTGGTTTGGCTGCAGGAAGGAATTGCTGGACAACTCACAAGAAAGTCATTTCAGAGAGAATCTTGCCAACATCCGCCCTCTCTGCCCCCTGCCCTCTAGTGACTAAGATCGTTCGGATAACGGCCGGATCCCAGAGGGCCTGTTAGAACCTGGATATTGGAGCCTTCCAAGCATTCCCGTTTCATTCCAACCTTCATGCAAGAGCAAACAGTACAAATCTTGTAGACATCAACATGACAACCACATCTTTAAAAACCTGAACACATTTTGCATTTTTCTTGCCATCTGCCTCATCCCAGGTCTTGTAACATCATTCCAGCCTTCTTAGCCTTCCATGACCCAAACACAGCATTTCTTCCTTTGGCCATCGTCCTGTGTTTCCATCAGCCTTGGACACTCTTCACCCAGGGAGGACAACCTCCCCGCTCCTCCATGCCCCCACTCCCCACCTGGCCTACCTTAGACCATTTAGACTCACTCTTTCACATCCTTCCTTGGAGCATCTCCTCCTTCACCTTCCTCCACCTTGGCTGAAATTCCTCTATAGTCTGATGGTGCCTCCAGGTTTTGAGGCCAAAGCTGCCGAGTGATATCACCATGGTCGGAACCGATCTTCTGATCACTTCTCTCCCAACCCTCAGCTCCTAGGAGCTTGTCTGACAGACGGTCACTGCTTCAAAGTATCTCTGAATGAAAGAGTGCCGTTCTTCCTCGCATTCTATAAAGTGTAGACACTCAGCACCTATCGATACTTCCCAAAGGCCTATGAGGTCTGTATGTATTATTTCCATTTCACAACAGGTAACATTGAGGCTCTGAGGTGCCTCTGAGGCTCTTGACTTGCCCAAAGGCCCCAACTGCTCAGTGGCATCTGCAGTGTCCCAAGTTCAGTGATCTCCCAGTGACATGCTGTTTCTCCAGACACTTGGCGCTTGTTCATTTTCAAGCCATTTTCTCAGACAATATTTCTGTGACTTTCTCAATGACCCTGTAAGATAGATATTAATAGCAACCATTTTTTTTTTTAACAAATACAGAATTGAGTAGCATGTATCCCTGTATTCCCAATGCGGTCCTGTTCTCTTTTTCCAGAACCTTTCTTGGAAGGCCACAAGAGCTACAGTGATTAAAAAAAAGAGCCTGATTCACCTGTGGTTCAGGCTACTGGGGGTGGGAGGGAGGTCAGTGAGGGACTTGACGAAGTCATGTTGCCCTTTCCAATTACAAAAGCCTTTAGGGGCTTCATTCACCAAACCACCCTCACGACCACAAGAATTTATGATCCTTCTAAATATACCCAAACGAGACTCCGGAAGTATCTTAGGTAGTCGGAATTCAACTCCATAAACCATATAAATACATTCAAAATAGAAGTAAAATATTTCCACCCCTCCCCCCTTTTTTTTTACGACTAAACATTCTCTAAATAGAAATGCTGGCAGTCACTCCCTTAATAACGCTTATTCTATTTAACGCATTGGGGTATAAATAGAAGCACAGCAGACTCATGTACCAGATCTTGGTTTATTTGCTTTCAATCCCAGAGCCAGACAGCCCTGATTTCATACTGACGGCAGAAAGAAAGAGGAATACAAGTGTCCTCACCTCCTCTTCAGCTTTAGCTCTGTGCCCTTTGGCACATCCAGTTTTCTCCCAACAGGAGGTATCTGAGAAGTCTCCCCTGGGGGATTGAGAGAGATGTCAAATGGGCTCAGCTTTTCAAAGAATGACAAGGAAGAGCATTTCTCGAGAAAGGCTTTGTGGTGGTGGCTACAGCAAGGCTCCAGGAAAACTCAACTGGCACAAATTAGGATGGACAGAAAAAGAAACAATATTCTTAACTTCACATAAAAGCTGTCTAAACTTCCCCCACCCTACCCCTCCCCAGCACCCTCACATTGTTTAGATTTCAGGCTCTTGAAGAAAATGTATTTCTTTTGACATTTAATAATGTCTGTTGACATGCAACATCCCTGCTAGGGCTTTTTATTTTTTTATTAAATGATGTAAGTTCTGTAACTGATACCAGTTGTCATCAAACATCATAAAAGCCAATCATGCCTCGAGTCATCAATATTTATTGTTCCTGGTGGGGGAGAGGCTGTTTTCAGTTTGGGGCAGATGGGTTTCATTTTTAAGTGGAATAGTTAAAGCAGACGCACCTAGGATGAAATATCAGAACAGCAAGGGTTTGCCGACATGGTAAAATTGAGATGTTTGGGCAACTAAAAGGAAGACAACAGGGGAGAGAAAGATAGAGATAGAGGAAAGGGGAGAGAGGGCACTCACAGAGGAGACAGTAGGACAGGATGTGGGCAAAGGAAAAAGGAAGGTAAGGGGAAAGAGTGTGCAGGCTTATATCATGTACGTACAATAACATGTTTTTTTATTGAAAGATAACAAAATGACTTGAGTAAATGGACAGACTGTGAGAGTAAGAAAAAAAAGAAGCCTTGAAAGAGAGTGTGAAAGGAAAGGCAATAGGGTAAGAATAAGATACAATGTAAGAGAAAACAAAAGCAACAAGTTGAGGAAAAAACAAAGAGGAAATAGAAGAATAAAATGGAAAGTTACAGAGACAATGAAGGGGCTGGCTCTGTGGCACAGAGATAACATGCTGCTTGCTGCTCAAGAGAGGCTAGATCTCACATGGCGACCATGGTTCAAATCCCCAGCCTAGCGTCAGGTACACATGTGAGATCTGACATGCTGGAGGGTTGAAAGAGGTGGATCGAGGCATTCCTCTCTCCATTGCCATCTCTCTCCCATTCTCACTTTTATGTGCACATACTCTATCGTGAATAAAGAAAGAGAAAGAGAATGAAACAGAGGAGAGGTTTATAGAGACTGAAGGTGAGAGAGTGACTGGAGAGGTGGTGAGTAGATTCAAGTGTGGGGGACACCTGGAGCCAGCGGAGCCCAGCAGGGGTCAGGGCATCCTGGGGTTCAGTAGGCTTGGATAGGCCAGTCCCAATCAGGAGTGGTCAGAAGTGGACGAGGTTGATCTTTGGCACCCTACCAGTCCTGCCTGTGTCCCCTCTCTCTTCAAAGTCCCCATCTTACCTGACAGCATTCTTGAGGGCCCTAGAAACTTCTCAGACTCTAACTCTAGAGAGGTTCTAAAATCTCATTCACACTGAAATGGAAATGACTGATAAGGCTTAATGAGCTCTTTCTGACCATGCTGAAGTATTTCTGGTTCTAATATTTTAATTATAATGACAAACTCTGAGACACCTGAAAATTTAAGAGGATGTGACCAGTCTCATCCCTTGTCTAATCCCATGTGGCCAGTCTCATCTCATAGGCAAGTCTATTCTGCCTCCTGAATGTTGTGTTAAGAACACACTTTGCAAACCCGAAGTTCTTTTTGGAGGAATGATAGAAATATGAGTAGGTCTTAGACCTAGAGGCCCAGGGCAACCTTGAACCTGAGGCTTCTGCTTGGGATCCCAGTCCCCAGTTACTGAATAGAAATAGACTAGGAATGGAGACCTCTAGGAGACAGAGGTGAAAAACCTTGTCCTTGGTCCTGGGCTCTTGCAGAGCCCAAGGCCCGGGAGAGAGGGAGGCACAAAGCTCATTGCTCCTCAGTGTCCTTGAATACCCAAAATCTGCCCACACTAGCTTTTGTGTTGATGTCAAAGTCAGAGGGAAGCAAAGAAGAGAGAAGGACAAACCTTAACAAAGAGAAGTTCCAAAAAAGCTCCTGGTGAAAAATAAATAGGTCAGGCCTCAAAGCAGCCCCACAATCCTTCCTCATGGTCCAGCCCACCACTTGTATTTTGAAATTATAATCCTTTATATTTATGTAACCTGGTCTCTGAGACAGGATAGGGGTAGGGGCCCTTCCACCTCATGAGGAAGAGTCTGAGGCAGGGAGGGCCTCTGCAGAGGGTTCCAGAGCATGCTGGTAGTATCAGAAGAACCAGTACCAAGGATTTCAAATGACCACTTTTCCCTCCTTCGATGACTGAGAGGCAGGAAGTAGGTATGCATGTTCCTGATGCCTCTTGACTGGTCTGTATTTCTCCCATCTTGTGAAACCTGGAGGAGAGTGGAAATGTACAGCATTCTGCACCCTTCTGAATTTCCCATCCCTTCTGGTCAAGCCCCAGGATCTAAATGCCACCATGGCCTCTCTTGTCCTGCATTTAAGCAGCACTCGGAGGTGCCCAGGTATAGCAGTTCTTCTACACCTCCATTTTACTCCATTTGAAATGGCTCTGTGCCATTCCTACCAGAGGATCCAACTGGCAATCCCAAGCTTACCGTTGGGTAGCTGTCGACATTGTCTATTTCCAAAGGCCATGAGAACCTTGTATTTTGGAGAACTGTGCCTAGTACGAACTGCCAACACAAGGGCTGATCAGAACTGTTTCTGTTTTCCTGGTTTTTCTTGCTGATTTTCTAACTTTTAGCAATGGTATCTCTTGGCTCTTTTATTTTGCATCTTTTTCAGTACTAATGAGGTTAAATAGTTCTCCATAAACTTATGAACCATTTACTTTTCACTTTTAGCAAATGCCCTATCCTCCCATTGCATTTCCTGTCTTTGTCCTGTCAGTTTTCAGTATTTTAGAATCTGGTCTATTCCTTTACTGGGGTAGACATGTTCATTACCTCCTCCCAATCTGCTACCCATCAGTTAATTATAGCTCTAGTGTCCATGTTTGAATGGAGATTTTTAATTTTGATGTAGTCAAATTCACCAATTTTTACTCTGCGGTTTATACTTTTGGTGTTTTGTTAGAGAAATCTTTTCCATTCTAAGGTCAAATAGATTCACTTTTCACATAATATTCTACTGAATACTTAAGATTTTATTTCTCATTTAAGTCTTTTTGGAGTCATTTTAAAATGTGGTTTGAATTAGAGCTACAACTTTATTCATCTTCTTCCAAGGAGCCAGTTACCCCAACAGCATCTACTAAATAATTCATTTTTTTCTTCCATTGAATTATGATGCCTTCTAATCATAGATCACGGATCTCTGAGTTTATTTATTTATTTATTTAACATTTGCCTATTGGTCTGTTTCTCACTAATAACTCACGATCTTTATTACCATGTCTTTGTAGAATGTCTTGGGATCTAACAAGACAAAGTTTTCTTTTTTTACTCTTTTTTTTTATTTTTCAAAATTATCTTAGCTATTTGTATAACTTTACTTTTCTAAAAATCAAAAAAAGGTTAAACATTTTTTGGAACTGAATAAAATTTGAAGAATTAGTGTGGGAAGAACTGACATCTCAACCTACTCATAAATGTTCCACGGCTCTATTTACTTAGGTCTTACTCTTCCTAGATTTTTCTGTAAATGCCTATTTTAGGTTAATTACTAGATACTTCCAGGGGCGGCAATGGGGAGGACTATTCTGAAATTGTGACTTGAATTTTGTTATTTTTCTAATAAATTATTGCTGGTATAGTGGACCCCACCACACCCCCTGCCTTATTTTTGAATCTCAACTTTATTGAGGTGAACATTCATAAACAATAAAATACACTCACTTTAATTGTAGGATTTAATTACTTTTGACAAACATATTACCCATGTAATTATTGCAATCAAAATACAGAACATTTTCATCACCTCGGAAAGTTCTCTTACATCCCTTTAGTTAATTCCTATCCCTTTCACGCTCCACAAAGCGACCATATGCTTTCCATCACTACAGATGAGAATTGCCTTTTCTAGAATTTTATTTTCTATTTTCTTGACAATACATGGAAATAAAACTCATGATTATATATTGACCTTGTATTGTGAAATATTGTTAAATTAATATACTAGTTTCAGTTGATTGCTTATAGATTTCTTGGATTTGCTGATGTTAATATTGAACAGACATGTGAAAACAAGCATTTTTGCTTGTTTCCAACTTTAAGAAAGAAGTTTTATTCTCTCAAGTCTGGTGTCAGCTGTAAGATTTTTTTTTTTTTTTTGAGATTTTTTTTTTTTTTTCATAAAGTTCTCTTCTGTTCCTAACTTGTTGGGTCATTATGAGTGGGTATTAAATTTAATCAAATGCTTTCTCTGAGCCTATTGGGATGATCATATGAGATTTCTCCTTTATTCTATTAATAAGGTGAATTATATTTATTGATATTTAAATGTTAAACCATTCCTGAAATAAATGCCACTTGATCACAATGTATTATCCATTTTATACATTACTGGATTATATTTACTAATATTTTATTATAGATTTTTGCATCTGTGTTTGTGGAGGATATTGGTCCCTAAGTTTTTCTTTGCTTTCTGGAAATTGCTTTACAGGTCCCTCACATTATTTGCCTGTTCTTGCAGTTTTATTCCACACATACACATTTTAGGAGTCAGCAGTAATTCATGGAAGACTCTGTATATCTTTCTCACCCTTGGTTCTCTACTCCTACAAGTTATAGTCTCCTGAAACTCACCAAACTCTGTTTTTTTTTTTTTTTTTTTTTTTTTTTTAACTC
Source organism: Tupaia tana (assembly GCA_026018925.1). Taxonomy (NCBI): domain Eukaryota; kingdom Metazoa; phylum Chordata; class Mammalia; order Scandentia; family Tupaiidae; genus Tupaia; species Tupaia tana. The sequence continues at coordinate 23,859,182 of JAKSZU010000010.1, read as the reverse complement.
AGTAAGGCAGCTATTTGCTGCTTGGGATTTCTCTCCCTATGCAGTATTTATAAATGTAGGGAACAAGCCAGAGATTGTAGGAATTACCTCATTTGTTTTCCTTTTTTTTTTTTTTTTTTTTTTTTTGAGATCATAGTCCTGTGCTGACTGTTGTAAAATGCCTAAAAACAGCTGTTTCATAGATTTTATCCTGTTTTCTAGTTGCTTTCATAGGATGGCCAGTCCAGTTCCAGTTATTTCAACAAAAACACAAGTGGAAGTCAAGGATGATTTTTTTCTCCATTGAGGTATGTAAATTTCTCTTGCATCAAGATCTAGTGATCTTGATGAATTCATGATTCTTAAGAGTTTTTCTACTAATTTTGTGGGATTCACTGTGCAAATAATCACTATCATCTGCAATTAAGGACAGTTTTTATTCTTTTGATTTCTGCAGTTTGTTTATTTTTCTTATATTTTACTGCTGGACAGCACACCCTGTACTATATTGCTTAGAAAAATGATAACATGTATCTTTGACTTACTGGCAATCTTAATAAAATATATCTAAATTTTTAACATGAAAGTTCAACTTTTTGCTCAAGTTTCTGGTATTTTTATTTATTAAACTAAGAACTCATTTTTCTTTTAGAAAAAAATTAAAATACTTTTCTGAGTTAAAAAATTATAATTCAGTATTGAACTTGATTAAAAACATTCTGAATCTATTGCGATAATCATATAATTTTTCTTATTTTGTCCATTAATATAGTAAATTATATTGATAGGTTTTCCTCTTTCTGGTTTCTGAAATAATTTGTGTAAGGTAGAGATTATCTCTTACTTGACAATTTCATAGGATCTATGTCTAAAACTGTTTAATCTGGAACTTAGAGTGAAGAGTTATTTGATCACCATGACTCTTACTGTATTCATTATTTCTCTTTAATACTTCTGTTTTTCTTATCCCGATTTTGACTTTTTATGTTTTTCTGGTAATTTGTCCATTTTGTCCAAGTTTTCCAATTTTTTGGAATTTCATTTTTCATAACTTTATTATTCACTATTTCAATGTTTTCTATGCATACATGTTTTCATTAGATATCTACTTATATCTATTCTTCCTTCTTTAAAAAATCCATTTTTCATGAGAGATCTTTATGATGAAGAAAATGGTTGAGTATCTTGACTGGGACTGTAGACACATGAACATTGATGAACATTGATACAATTTCATAAAATTAAGCACACACACGTACAAATAAAACAGAAATTCTGAATAAACTAAGTATATTATATTGATGTCAATATCTTGATTGAGATATTGTGCTATAGTTTTGCCTATGTTGCTATTGGGGAAAACTAGGTAAAGAGTACGTGAGATCTCTCTATTTTATTGGGTCGTTGGAAAAGTCATGACACAGTTTTGCATAGAAAAATAAGTCATGACTCTTCCCACGACCCAATATTTCTTACAACTGTATATAAATCTATGGTTCTCTCAAACAACATTCTCATTAAGATATCAATTTTGCTAGAAGTTTGCTTCTTCTTATTAATCTTTTCAAAACACTAGTGTCTGGTCTTGAGAGCTTTAAATACATTTATTATTGTATTAAGTGTATTTAATAAACGTACTAAATACATTAATTAATGTATTTAAAGCCATAATGTCTTTTACTCATTGCACAATGGGCCTCAATGTCTCTTTTGGTAATTCCTCCTCCACCATCCACTGCCTCCCAGCGTCGGACACCTCAGTGGCTTGCTGCTGCCTCTGGGGCCTCCACCATGGCCTTGGTTCTGACACATGTGTCCTGTCTCCGCCTCCTCTGGAGAGCTGTGAGGGATGTTCTAGGCATCTTAAGGAGCTACGCTGTGGGAGGGAGCAGATTCTAGCTCTGTCTCTGTGTCCAACTCTCCTCGTTTTGCCTTTCTGCTTCTATTTCATCATTGGGTTTAAAAAAAAAAAAAAAAAGGAGCCATAGAATTCTACAGAAGTTATTGAAGCACCATGCCTCTCCTTTCTGGACCCTGGGAGTAAGAACAGTGCTCACCTCATTGGGTTGAGTTAGAGGTGAGAATTAGAGGTGAAGAATCCAATGCACACAGGGGCTACCATTGACCAACACTTCTTTGCATCAAGTCCCATGCTGGGCTTCTCATTTAGACCCTTCAGGAGCCCTCACAGCAGGTAAGCATTGCAATAATGAGAAAACCAGTGGCCAGGCGGGGCGCAGCAGTAAAGCGACGCTCTGCAATGGTGGAATCATAGGAAGATCTCAGGTTCACATCCTAAAGCTTCTCTGTGCATTGCAGGAATGTGTGTGCATGCCCATGACCCTGGCCAGCTGAGGCTGGGTGGCCTGCCACATGAAGACCCATAGGGAATACCTGTATCTCTCTCTCTCTCTGTTCTCTCTGTCATGGAAGAAATAAATAAACTTTGAATAATTCTGAAGGACTTTTTAAAAACAAGAATGAGAGAACTACATTGTGGTTCTTACCATGGGAAGACTACAGATATCCTCTCACCTGTACCTTTGAAAGACTTGGAAGCTGATGTCCAGAGACAGGGACACTTGCTCAAAGTCACACAGCTTTCTGGGGCAGAACCAGCACTGGTCTAGGCTCTGTGTTCAGCTCTTCTTGCTTAACATTTTTGCTTCCATATTATTGTCAGTTTTAACAACAACAATAAAAAGACTTGCTGCATGGGCTCCTTACCAGTAGGAGGCCTCTTTCAGTTTTAGATGGAAAGTATAGTATTGGGCTCAAATGCGTGTGTGTGCGCGCTCACACACGTGTGTGTATGATTTAAACAATTAGTTCTATTCCTTGAAGCCTTGTGCTGGGGTTTTTTGTTACAAACTATCCCCATTTCACAAGTAGCCTCAAGCAACAATTAGTCCTGCATGTAATTTCAGAATCAAATGGCGGTTTGGGCGAGAACTGTGCAAGTGGTTTGGAAGCAGATGTAGCCCGAGGTGAAGTCACTCACTGCCTTCGAGGGGAGCCAGGGAGGGGACGTATGGCCCAGTGCTCTGAATCAGGAGCCTAAAAATGTCCATGCCTCTGCCCTGGAACCTGTGACTATGTCACCATTCCTGACAAAAGAGACTTTGTTGGTGTGATTGAGGTGATGCACCCTGAGATGAAAAGATGATTCTAGATCATCTGGGTGGCTCAGTCTAATCACATGAATTCTTGCAAAGTGAAGAACCTTTCCTGGCTGTGATAAGCGATGTGAGGACCCACACATTGTCAGAGGGATACGATGTTGCAGGCTTTGAAGGTGGAAGCGGGGGACCACCAGCCAAGGAGTGTAGGGACCCTCTAGAAGATGGAAAAGGCAAGGACACGGGTTCTCCTGAGAGCCTCCAGATGGGACCAGCTGAGAACTTCGGGAGGACGGGACGGCATCTTCTTTCTCTTGTCCCCCCATCAAGCCCAGTGCCTAGGGAGGCTTTGCCCAAATATTGGCAGCAGCAGAGTGGTCCAGGGAAGGCCTGCATTGTTATTTTTCGGAGGTGCCTAAGTGATTCTAATGAGCAGCCAGGATGGAGCAACACGGCTGCAGACTCGCTCTCATTCTGAAGGTGGGGAAACAGTGGGAAAGAGACCTAGGCCAGGGCCTCAGAGCTAGGAAGTGACAAGGCAGTGACTCTCACCTCAGGGTGCCTTCACCTCTGCTCCCTCAGCACTTCCACGTGCAGGACTGGAGCATTACCTCTGACCCCTAGCACTGGGCATGGGTGCTGAAGAAAATGGGTGTGGGTGTGGCCATGCTGTCCCAGGTATACACATCTCCTTCCACTTTTTACTCACTAATTCTAGCTCAAACACTATTTAGATGCTTTCTAAATATCATTTCCATCCTTTAAAAAGCAACTTCTTTATGGTCATAACTATGATTTCCCCCCCTTTTAGAGTTGAGGATATGGAGACACAGAGACGTGAAGTAACTTCCTCAGGGTCACAAAGCTACTAAGTGGTGGGGCAGGGACTCAAACTCCTATACTTTTGAGGACTTCAGGCCCAAATGCATCCTGACTACACCCTGCTATGCCTTGTTGGGGAAGAGTCCTTGACCATTCTTTGATTCTAAAAACTCAGCTGGGTGCTCACCAGGCTCCAAGGGGGCCCACCCTGTTTTTTAAGTAGCACCCTAGGCTTCATATCCAGTTCCCTTTGCTGTCAAAACCTCCCTGTCCTGTGTCCCCGCTCCCTTCCCTCAGGGACTTGCTTTCTATAGATCTTGTAACACCCAGAGAGCTGGGAGGTGCCAAAGATAATTATTTTCACCTTGACAGTTTTGCCCACGGCTGGCCCTGAAGCAGATAATATACCCAAGGTGGAAGTGGGTTGGTGGTACCGCTCAGTGCTTTGCAATGCAAATGCACAAAATCCTGCAGCCCAGTTTGGAGCACCATCTTCTAGGACTCTCTCAAAGCACCCAGCAGAGGCTTTGTCTGTGTGGAAGGCCATGGCTGTGGGAGGCACCAAAGGCTTCTACATTCTGTTGTCTGGATGTAGTCCTTGAAATCAGCAAGGGGCCATTCTATCAAGAACACTTGGGGGAACCAGCAGTTAGCATAATGGCTATGTCGCTGGACTCCCACGTAGTCGACCTTGGTTCCATCCTGGACCCCGTGGCTTAAAACTCATGCCGGGTGCGTGTGCGTGCGTGCCCAAGATCCTGAGAGGAGAATGGAGAAGAAGGGATTGCGGAGTGACCATCCCCCCTGGGGGGTGATTCTCGCTTTCTGTCTCTATGTCTCTCCCTCTCTGTCTGGCGAGCGCACGCGCCCTATAGCGAAAAACCTCTCAAAAAAAAAAAAAAAAAAAAAAAGAACACTTGGAAGGGCCATTTGGTGGGGTCTCTGATCAGTAAGCTTTTTCAGCTCAGACCAAAGCTTTCCAGGGAATGTTATCCAGCTTGTAAGTAGAGCTTCTAGAAGCTGAGGGCCAGCACCCAAGGCTACCCAGCAAACCTGGGCAGAGCCTCGAGGCCACCTTGAAGATGAGCGACTCTTGTGGACAGAGGATGGCGCCAGCATGTTTGGCCTCCATGGCCTGCACTCAGAGCTGGCTCTGGGAGGACATCTGACACCTGGGGACTCTCAGAGACTTTCAGTGAAGTGCTGTCTCCTAAGAAAGAATTCCAAAATATTCAAAAACATTCAAAATTGTGTTCTAATCATGCTCTTTTCAGAAAGATTTCAAATTCTCTAATAATATTCAAACATTATTTTTCCACCTCATCAGAGCAGAAGGAGTGATGTCAAGTTGGGAAAAGATGATAAAAAAGGAAAAGGAAAGGGAAGCCTTAACCCAAGAGAAGCTTCTAGGTTTGGGTAGGAGGAGTTGTTCAGAGAACGGGTTATCTGGCCAGAAGGCGCCACAAGATGGCAGCATTTCTGAACATTCCAGCAGTCCCAGGGTCCTCCCCTAAGGGCTCTGGGGTGCCAAAACACATCCTTCCCTTGTATTCAGGAAAATTAAGAGCCCCAACCCTGGAGCTCTAGTCTTCAGCCTCAGTGAAGGGCCGGATTTCTGTGGTACATGCTCAGCTGCTTTAACGAAATCAACACTGGACCCACGCTGGTTGGCCAGTGGCCACTTGGGATGTTGGACTGGATTGTCTTTGTTTCCCCTGGATGTCCACTGGGCCAGATGTTATATGAAGGGACATGAACTTTGTGGTGTTTAGAACGTACCTCCCACTAGCTCAGGCTGTATGCTCTGGAGAATATTCTGCATGGCTGCCAGCAATGCCAGCATTTGATTTCCAACCCTGCTGCCATGCTGACCTCTGTGCCAGTCATGGGTGAAATTGTGAACAGTTTTTGCTATGAAAACTTTTCCTGCTACCTGATTTATATATGCTCTTCATTCATTCATTCATTCATTCATTCACTCACTCACTTTTCAATAAAAATTATAGCCCCTCCTAAGAGTTGGGTGTTCTGCTATGAGGATGACTGCTCTGCTATCATGGGTCTTGCATCTAGCTGGGTGGAAGTAGAGGGGTAATTAATCATACATAAATTGTGGTCTAGGAAACGTGGATGGTAGTATGTCAGGAACTCTAGAAGACTCCATCATTTATTAGCTGTGACCTTGGACAAGTTACTGAGCCAGGAACATGTGTGTGTGGTTTCTGAGATTTTGCATGGGGTTGGTATGAAAAGTAAGGAAGTAATGCATGTGACAATGTCTGGCATATTGTACATACCGAATGAGTGCTACCTGCCATTCTTATTACTCTTTGGTACCCCACGACACCAAGGGATGCTAGTCACATAGACCACGCATGCAACCAATCGTGGCAGCTTTGACAACATGTCAAAGTCTCAGTGTCCTCCTCTGTGTAAAGAAATAATAATAATGATGTCACAAGACCATTGTGAGGATTAAATGAGGCATGGGTAGAATGTTAGGTATGTACCTCAGTACTTGGTGTCCTTTATCATTCTTAGTTCCAGATGCTATGATTACCAAAGCCAAATATAAAAGCTTCAAACTGCACAAGGAGTCAGAACTAAGACCCTAAGGTACCCTTAAAGTGTGTGTATCACTAACTAAAGGCCAATTTTCCTTTAGTGACTTCCTCCTCTTTCTACTATCTGAAGGAACTGTTGGTGTGTCTACACTGCTGTCCTTCAGCATTCAAAGTATATCAGTGTCCTTCTCTCTATGGCTAACTAGTGGGCCAGTAGGGGCAACAGAGTCAACCTAGGGCAGAGGAAAGGAAGCTCACTGCCTTTGTTGGGTGACTTCTATATTGACAGCTACTGGGCCTAATATATGTTATCTCAGGGAAGCCCTAAGACATAGACCCCTGTATGAGCATCTCTATTTTATAGATTAGAGGCCAAAGTTACACAGCAATTATGTGATGGAACTGGGCTTAAACCCACATCAGTCAGACACTAAAGATGGTCTCGAGTAGCTTGATGGAATCGACTAGAATTTCACTGCTTAGTTTGTCCTCAGGCCAACAAGAGGCACAAAAATTCTTGTTAAATTGTGCCCATGGCCAATTTATTCCACATGGGCTATCTATCAGCATGGTCATTTCAATGAGGGGCTCATTCCCAAGATCAAGATGATGTCTTGGGCTTTTTATTGTCACTCTTAAAAGTAAGCATGGCCTAGTTTGTATCTCCAAATGATATCTGAGAAATCTGGAATATGTACACTTTCTCGGACATGGCAAAGATTCATCTAGCTTATTGAAATGGGCAGCGAAGAAGCTGCATTGCATGCCAACATGTATATGGGAAACAGATTTGGAGAAGGGAAGTAAAAGTCACTTTCAAAGAGTCAATCAAAAGAGCTGATGCTGAGTTTTGGACTGAGAAAGATGAAGCTCACTACCTGCTAGTCCAACTCAGCTTCCATTTGCAGGTCAGATTTCTGTGTAGATAGATGGTGGTCTTTCTCCAACAAAAGGTTATATTCCCTAAAACACTTATGGTTAGAAAACTTAGAGTTGAGAAATGTAAGAGCTTAAGGAAAATAAAGTAAGATTTGTAGCATGGGTTGTAAACAAGACTATGAAAGTCCTTAAAAACATATTTGAGAGAAAACATATCTAAAATACAAATCTGACAAAGAACTAGTACCTACAATATTTAAAAAGAAGACTCTCGGGAACCAGCAGTTAGCGTAATGGCTATGTCGCTGGACTCCCACGTAGTCGACCGCGGTTCAAGTCCCGGACCCGGTGGCTTAAAACTCACGCCAGGCGCGTGTGCGTGCGTGCCCGAGATCCCGAGAGGAGAATGGAGGAGAAGGGACTGCGGCGTGACCATCCCCTCTGGGGGGTGATTTCTCGCTTTCTGTCTCTATGTCTCTCTCTGTCTGTCTGACGAGCGCACGCGCCCTATAGCGAAAACCTCTCCAAAAAAAAAAGAAGACTCTCAAATTCCAACAGTAGCAACAACTAAAAAACCCATATAGTCCAAGTAGAAAAAGAACAAAAGACATAAACAGACATTTTACCGAAGGGAATATATAGATGACAAATAAACATATGAAAAAATGGTCAACACCATTAGCCATTAGGAAAATGTAAATTAAAACCATAATGAGTATCATTAACGTAAGAATGGTGGAAAGAAAAAATAGGGACAATATTTGAAGCTGAAGTTGGAGAGAATATGGAAAAACTGGGTCATTCATTCATTGCTGGTGGGAATGTAAGATGGTATTACCAATCTGAAAAAAAGTTTGGTGGTTTCTTATAAAACTGAACACACAATCACCATATGACCCAGCAACTGTACTCTGGGACATTAACTCCACAAGAATGGAAATTTATGTTCATTCAGAATCCTGTACATGAATGTTTATAGCAGCTTTACCCATAATACCCCAAACTTGGATGTTCTTCATGAGCAAACAGTTAAACTGTGTTATGTCCATACTGTAGAAGGCTACTCAGTACTAGAACAGAACTATCAATTTCCAGAGAATTATGATAACAACAAAAAAAATCTCCTGAAAGTTACATATTATATAATATTCTTGAAATGATAAAATTATAGAAATTTAAAATGGGTTCTTGCAAAAGAGAGGAAGTTATAGTTATAAAAGGGCAATGGAGTGGGGGCTGGCAGGTGGCACAGTAGTTGAGATGCTGGATTCCCACATGGCTGACCACAGCTCAAATCCCGGACCTGGCAGCTTGCTTTCTCACTTTCCATCTCTCTCTCTCTCTCTCTCTCTCTCTTTCTCATCAAATTAAAACAATAATAATAATAACAAATAAAATAAAATAAAATAAATAATTCTTTTTTTTTTTTACAGGGCAACAGTAGAAATTCTTGTGGTGATGGAAACATTCTGTGTCTTAGCTCTGACAATGGATACAGGAAGCTACACACGTGATGAAATTATTGATATATACAACTAAATGCACATGTATTACCACGTGGCGGGAATATTGGCACTTGTTATTAGAGACAATATCATAATAAAGATAAACCAAAGCCAAACTCAGAATGAGATTTCCCAGATTAGACTGTGATTTGCTTGACTGGGAAGCCGTAACAGAAAAAGGGAAGGTAGATGTGGGACTCCCAGCCCACCTCTTGTCTTCTTCAATGGCTAAAAAAGCAACCTAGTGTGTCCTACAGGAAGCAGCCAGTTTCAACTTCAAGTTTCAGAGGAACTTTTCATTTATGAACACGTACAGTGATGAGCAAGGCACACCAAAGCAAATCTGTGTAATTATTTGTAATTTTCCCAAGGAGAAGACTAGGAAAGGAACGCTGGTAAACCATAATAGGTATAACCTGATGGTTGAGGTTGTCTAGTCCTGAATTAGGGCCTTAGATACCCAAGCAAATGAACATACAGATAAGAGCCAGATCATCTACAAATGGAGAATTCCCACCCACAACCTGCTGCACCTGCTCAGGACGCCAAACCATTATCTACAACAAGCAGCCCAGGAGGCCAGCCTGCTACATGTCAGACTGGTCAGCAGTCAGACCACTGTCTTCGGTAACAATTCATAAAGTCAAACAACTCCTGCAACATTCACTCCCAAATGTCTAGGACTTGATTAATAACTGACAATGTCCCTAATTCTCGCCTCTGTTTCCAATTTAGGACAACCAGAGAGAGGTAAATATGCACACACATACTCTAACCTCACTTCTAGTTAGCCTACCCGCAGCTTCCCAAGCCAGTGGCCTCCAATGAGGGCACCCCTGAAGTTCCTCTCTTTTCTACTAGAAAACTTTCCCACTCCCCTGTCTGCATCTGAGCCTGCAGAGATGCAAGTGATAGTAGCTGAATCCCTTGCTAGAGCAAGCTCAGAATTAATAGTCTTTGCTTTCCTCATATGATTGATCTTTTCTTATTTTCCCACACCATTCTAGATATTTATGGAATAACTGATTGCAAGTAATTAGTGGCATCACCTACCTTCCCATTCTGTCTCCTGCTCATGGGGAATTTTGCTGATGGTGTGCTGATGACTCGTTCCCTCTAATCTGCTTCTCTCAGCTCAGCATATGTGGAGTTTGTGCTCATGGTTGAGAGATGACGGCTCTCCTGATTCCAGTATCATGACTGTATTACAGGAAGGAAGAAGTGGGCAGGGAGAAAGACAAAAGCTTTGTGAAGTCTGCCATTAAAAAATAAAAATCAAGACAAAACAACTTTCCAGGAAACCGCACCCAGAAAATGCCCACTTTTTAAAAATAATTAATTTAATTAACTTTATTAATTTTTCTTTTATTTACTTAAATTTTGATGAGAGAGAGAGAGAGAAAGTGAAAGAGCAAGCCTCCAGATCCGGGACTTGAACCACAGTCAGCCATGTGGGAGTCCAGCACCTTTAACCACTGTGCCACCTGCCGGACCCCAAAATGTTCATTTTTAATTGACATACAAACACCTAAATTACAAGGGAAAATGGGAGATCAGGTTATTTTATTTATTTATTTATTTATTTATTTATTTATTTATTTGGAGAGGTTTTTGCTATAGGGCGTGTGTGCTCGCCAGAGAGACAGACAGAGACAGAGAGATAGAAAGCAAGAAATCACCCCCCAGGGGGGATGGCCATGCCACAATCCCTTCTCCATTCTCCTCTTGGGATCTTGGGCACACACGCACACGCGCCCAGCATGAGTTTAAGCCACCGGGTCTGGGACTGAAACTGTGGTCGGTTACATGGGAGTTCAGCGACATAGCCATTACGCTAACTGCTGGTCCCGGGATCAGGTTATTTTTGGAACAAAATTGGGATCTTATTGGTAACAAAGGAGGAAAGGCTAGATATTGATAAACCAGCAACATCTACCACATCTGTTTATTGAACCTCTTCTAGGGTATATATTTTTCTTGCAAAAATTCTGTAGGAAAGTGATGATATTCTTGTTTGATGGACAAGATAAGAGATACTCAGTGAGGTTAAATGGTTTGCCTAAGGTCACACTGCTGGCTAATGATGATGCAATGACCAGAACAGAGATGTGCTGGGTTTGAATCCTGTGTTTTTTTCCTGTCAGCCTGTGAGTGCATTATCTATGGGTTCTCAAACATTCAGTCCATAGCCATGTAGCAGAAATCCCTGAAGATGAGATATTGCCCAGCTGAAAAACTGGGGATAGAAAACTCAGAAAACTCTCCTGCCCCTCCTCCCTACTCTGCTGCTTGCCTTGTTCCTGGCCACATGCTAATAACACATATAAGGGCTTTGTTTTCCCCAGAGCGTGACTCAAATAAACCTCCAAAGAAACCTTGCTGGCTACCCTTTACCTCTTCCTGATAGCCCCTACACCCTACTCACACAAAAATGACCTATTCAAACTGGAAACACCCCGGGCTGTGCAATTAGACTGGAGGAGAAAACGGAGCCCATTTCAAAAAGTGAGCCCCTCGCATTTCGAAATAAGATTTTATTAATTGCTGGCCCCTGTTGGTGCATTACCATGAAACAGCCTGGACTGGCTGGCTGTAGCATAACCTTTCTCAACAGAGAGAGCTGGACATTCTTTGCAGGTAATCTACAGGGCCCAACAGCAAATATCCAGAAGCAGGACTATTCATGCATGAACAATAGAGCAGCTCCTTATTGTTATGGCCATTGTCCTCTCACAAAGAGCAACGGGCAGGTTAAATCTATTTTAGCTGAGAAGGCTCTACAGAAATCCTTGCTACCGAGCATTTGATACTGATCACAGAGTCACATCAGGGAACAGCAGCTGAAAGGAGAAAGTCATTTTTATTTCTGAACTTTAGAGGAGACAACCTCTCCTCTGCTCTGGCTCCCCAGGACTTAGGCCTCTAAGTGGAAGTGAGGGTTTTGTTTTGTTTTTTATTGCCACTCAATGAGAGTAGGTTTTTTAGGAGTGGGGGGTGGGACAGTTGAGGGAGGTGGAAAGATACACAATGTCGCATTCAGGCCACGTATGTGAACTCTGGATTCATTCAATTTTGAAAATATGTTCTCAGGGGAAGTCTGTGAGCTGTGAATTACAACAAAGGGTGTGGCAGCTCAAGGGTTGCTGGTGCTTAAATGGTACCATTTGGAACAATGGATCTGGTGTAGGAAAACAGAAACTTGGTCTGCCCTGGGTTTGCCTCTGTTTGGCCAGGCAATGGAAATGCCTCTAGCTCATTGACCCTTCTTCTCCAAAGGGTGCATACATCAGGGATGGTCCTTCTGAGACTCCTGTAATGTCCAACATGACTGAGGGGTTGGAGAGAGTGAACAGATGATTCAGCAGGGGTAGATTTAGAGGGGGGACCTATGATAATATACAGTCCAGTTCTTACAGCAGCAGAGACAGACCCAGGGAGGGAATGCAACTTGCCCTGCATGCTTGTAGTTAGCGCTGAGATTAGATGCTCACCCACAACTCTTCATTTTCCACGGCAATTTTCAGTAAGAAACATGGCACTCCATTGGACCAGAAGGGCAGCAGCAATTTAGCTTGGGGGTGGGGTACAGGATGGGAATATCCAAATATTTAACCATCAGTCTAGCCAGGGCACTAGCAGGGCAGGCCAGGCATCAAGCAATCAGCCGTCGACCAGTGAGTCCTGATACTACCAGGTCTGTTCTTCATCTCAGCAGAACCATCATGGCACATGCTAAGGATGGAGCCCCTGGGGGAAATTTATTCACAGGCAACATTCACATTCACAACTGATGGTGCTGTGGAGCAGCTGCAGTTGCCCACTGCCTGCCCGGGACCTCTTGTCAGGTAAGAACAAGAAATCTCACGTGTTACTTGAGCTTGCTGTTACACGCAGCTGAGCATTCTACCCAGTGATTGGGATGTCTTCAGGTAGCCAAACAAGCCCTGGAAGGAGCACTGGAAGACATATCACAGGTCTCTGATATTTCAGGACCTCTCCATCCTCCTCATCTGTCAACCCTTCCTTCTGAGCTTTTCTATTTGCATAGATGTCCCTCGCCTACTAGTAAAGCAGAGCTTCCGGGGAAATGGAGTTAAAGGGAGGGAGATCAGAAGTGAAGACGACCAAGGCATGACACAAATACCTGTCTGCGTCACGTGAGATACTGGAGTTAATCAACTCTGAGAACAAAGGTAGTCTGAAGGGAGAACTGCCTGCTGGAGCTGACTGCAGCAACCCTGCCACGCTCAGCAAGTCAGCATGGGAACCAATGTCAGAAAATAGTAATGGTAACAACATCTAAAAAGCTTCTTCTCTAATGAAGGTTCTGCTGAATTTTCAGCCCCTGGAGAAACAGCCGGAAGTGGAGGATTTACCCAAAGGGACTTGAGTAGGAACTTGGGAGAAGTACAGGCACGCCTTAGCTAAGGTTAGGATGAAGATCCTTGACTTAGTAGGAGAGCTAGGAGACAGCACCCTATTGACCTTTGAAGGTCAAGCTACTGACCCCACAGCTCTGGGCAGTATGGCTAGAAGCTGCCTCTCCAAAAGGATCGTGGAGTAAAAGTGAGTCACAAATGAGCTGATCACCATTAATGTGTCGGCTGAAACTGCCAGTCTGACATCCCTCCTAATGGCTGACAAATGTCAGGGTGACTTGTGTGCTTTTTTTGTTAATTAAATTGGTTAATTAGGTCCCAGAGGCCTAGCTGCTAATTATGAGCTGCAGCCGAATATGAGCTTAAAATAAAAAAGATGCAAGGAAGTTAAAACAAAAGAGAAAGCACACACACACATACACGCACACACAAACACACATACCCGTACTCCTTTGTGTTCTTTACAATCTGTACTGTTACCGTCTCTTAATTTCTGACCTACCACATGTTACTACCTTCTTGATGTATTCAAAAAAAGGAAGGCAAGAAAAACTCCAATTCTGCCTTTTTCCACAAGGAGCATCTGCTCAATCAGTGCCTCGTTCATTAATTTTCTGCCAATTAGCCAGGGAAAAAAGGTATAAGGAAGAGGCGGAGGGAAAAAGTCCAGATTTGCAGCTTACTGCGTTACCCTGTGAAGAGTGTTTTCAAAAGTGACACATTTCCTCCCATTTGGATAAAGAGGCAGCAACAGTCTCCCAGACCCAGCAGTGACTTGTTGATATTTATGAAAACTTTTCCAAAATTTCATGGAACAGACTCCAGACACAAGTGAGAAGAGACAGAGCAGTCTACATGGTCTCACTGAAAAATAACCTAACTTAATGGCAAATAAAGTGACTTGCAGCTCATGGAGGACTCTGGAAAGTTAGAGCTGAAGGCAAGTGTCTCCAAGAAGCAACTCCCAACCCTCGGCCACCGATTGTGGGCATTGTCTTACTGCAGTTCTCACATCTACTGAAGTGAGAGCACAGAGCGAGTCGACTCTTCCAGCTTCATACCTCAGGTTCACGCTGCTCTGAGAGCTGGCAGTAGGAGATGAGTGGGTTGGAGGGAAAAGAGGGGTACACAGGGGCAAAGAAGGAATCTGAGAAAGTGGGGAGGGAAAAGAGGAACTCAAAGGACCTTTTGAGCAGAAACAGATTTTCCAGCCCCTAAAGTTCTAGCAGAGTTATTTAGACTCTAGATTAAGCTTCTCTAGTCCCCGTGCTCTTCACTGACAGCCCTGGGCAAAAAGAGTGTGGGATTTTGGAAATGTGTGGCTAGAAGTTCGGGGACTCTGAATGTGTGTGACCCTGGTTCTAGTTGGAGCCATCTTCCCCTGATGGATTTAGGTGTACAGTCACCCTGCTAGCTCAGTCACAGAGTTTAGAACCCTCCTCATGTTTTGTTTTGTTTTGGAGAGGTTTTTGTTATAGGGTATGTGTGCTCACCAGAAAGACAGAGAAAGACAGAGAGACAGAAAGCGAGAAGTCACCCCCCTGACGGATGGCCATGCCACAATCCCTTCTCCTATATTCTCCTCTTGGGATCTTGGACACGCATGTATACATGCCCAGCATGAGTTTAAGCTACCAGGTCTAGGACTCGAACCATGGTTGACTACATGGGAGTCCAGCAACATAGCCATTATGCCAACTGTTGGTCCCTAGCTCTCCTCTTGGTTTCTTCCAGTTTTAGCCTCAGCTTCACAAAGTCCTGTGCATCTGCTCCTGAGAGTGATACCTCAGGGCAGCTGCAAGCTGGCTTTGACCCCTTTGCTTTTCCCCAAGGCCTCTGCTCACAGTGGTTCTAACCTTTCTGAATACTTGAGGAGCTGTGAATAGAGGCCATGAGCCACAGGGAGCCTTCTACCACCTGTGTGGCTCTGCCACCAAAGCCCTGCACCTTCATCACCCTCTTCCCAGCCTCTTCTGTCACTCAAAATGTAGACCATCTCATCCAACTTCTGGCTAGCAGAAGAGAGACTTGTGTGTGGCAAGCTCAAGGTTAAAGGAAAACTGCACATTTTACAGAGATTCCACATGACTCTCTGTATTAACTAGCAGCTATGAGTTTGTGCATGTGTGTCCTTCCACACGTGATCCTGCCTAGCTTAGAAAACCACTTTGGTGTGTGCTATCACATTTAACCCTCGAGATTGACATTTCCTAGATTTAAAAAAGGAGGCCAAGGGAGGTTTTGAGTTGCCCCAAATCGAACAGCTTGAAAGCATGAGAGTCAGGCAGAAAACTGACTCCAAGCCCAGCACCCTAGGAGAGCCACGGCCTTGTGTGTCCACTGGAAAAAAATAAAAAGATATTACTCTGAGTGGCAGATTTTTCCTCTTGCCCCAACAGGAAACTTCTTAACCAGATTGAACTCCTAAAGGATCACTATGTAATTCCGGATGGGGAAGGAGAGGGTCATGATAGACATGAAGGACAGGCAAGGCAGCAGCTCAGCCAACAGCAGCCTCCTCCCCGAGACCATGCAGAAAGGCCTGGGTCCTGCCTGTGCATAGAATATTGACCTGGTGGTATCGACGTGCCTCCTGCCGAGATGCCTTTCCTTATCGATAACCAATGGCAGTGCCGAAAGTTCAAACACTGCTGGGCGGCTTTCATGTTTGTAAACAGTATTGATGTGCATAAATCAGGGTCCATCAGACTGCAGGATTAAACAAGGACAGAGGCAGAACATTTGGGAAACTCAATCCGGAAGCAACTAATTAAAATCAGAGCTGGGAATGAAGCTGTAAATGGTGGCAATTACTGTAAATGCCGTCCAATCCTGGACACCCCCGTACCCCAACCAAAGCTTTCCTGTGCTTGTGGCCAATGATGCTATCGCCTTCTTCTTAGGATAAAACTGGGTCCAACACTTCTGCTCTACCCTGAACAGAGCCTCTTAGTCTGGCGACCTTGTAGTAAGCTTCACAAAAGAGGCAACAACTGAAAAGGCTGGGTGGTCTGTGGGAGAAGACAGACATCTGACGTAACCACTTTGACTCAGAATATTCAGATACAGCCTAGAAAACATTGCTTAAACTTCTAATGAAAAACAAAACAAAACTCAAACATATCATTAACAAGAAATGTGGAAAATAGCAATACTCCCTCCTGGACTCCAAAAATGTCAGTTTAGAGGGCAAGAGAAGGCCTGGATTCAGAAGAAGGCTCAAGGCTGTCTTTTGTCCTAATTTTTTGTTCACTTTATAAAGTACTTTTAGAGCCAGCAGATGATACAGAGGTTAAGGTGGCTGGATCCCACAGGACCAATTGCATGGTTTGAATCTCGGACCCAGTGGCTTGAAACATATGCTGCATGCGTGCATGTGTAAGACCAAAATCCTGAGAGGAGGATGGAGGAGAAGGGACTGTGGTGTGGCCAACTACCCTGGGGGAAGATTTCTCACTTTCCCTCTTTCTTTATCTCTCTATCTCTCTCTGAGCACATACACCCTTATAGCAAAGTAAAAAACAAACAAACGAACAAAAAACACAAAGTAATTTTACATTATGATGGTTCAACATCCAAAGGACCTTGTCAAAATATTCCCTGATTGGGACCAGTGGGTGGCGTGGTGGTTAAGGCGCTGGACACTCCCACATGGCCGACCAGGGTTCGAGTCCGGGACCTGGTGGCTTGCTTTCTCACTTCCTCTCTCTCTCACTCTCACCCTGTCTCTCTCTGGTTAAATTAAAAAATAAATGAAAGAATAAAATAAATAATTATTAAGAAAAGAATGATTTTATATATTAAAAAAAGATCCCCTGACTCAAACAGACCTGTCCAAAGTCCCACTTCATTGTTAGGGTGACCTAGGTGTGTGAGGGTGGCGAACAGTTGTAGTTGGGATGAGTTTCTTGCCCTAAGAGACACGATATGGGTTGGCTCTGTGCTGCAACCGTAATATGCTGCTCAAGAGAAACTGAATCCCACATGGTGACTGATTCAAATCCCCAGCCTGGTCATTCCTGAAACATGCTGAACAACATGCATGAGTGCCCAGGATCTGATGGGTTGGAGGACGAGTGGAGTGGGGTTGGGGGTGACCAGACACTGTGAAGGATGCCCACCTCTCTCTTTCCTCCCTCTTTCACCCATACTTTATCATATATATTTTTTAAAGAGACAAAAAAGAGAGCTGCAATAATAAAAAGGTGATTCATGCTTTTTTTTTTTTTTTGGGGGGGGGGTGCTATCCTGTCTGCTTTTCACCATCTTTAGCATGGCCTTGTTAGAAACCAATAAAAACAATAGCCAATATTCATTCAATACATACTATGTGCAGGCATGTCCTTACGTGCTTTGCATGCATTAGCTCATTTACTTTTTTTTTTTTTTTGAGAGGTTTTTGCTATAGGGTGCGTGCGCTCATCAGACAGACAGAGAGAGACAGAGAGACAGAAAGCGAGAAATCACCCCGCCGGGGGGATGGCCACGCTGCAATCCCTTCTCCTCCGTTCCCCTCTCGGGATCTTGGGCACGCACGCACACGCGCCCAGCGTGAGTTTCAAGCCACTGGGTCCAGGATGTGAACCGCGGTCAACTACATGGGAGTCCAGCGACATAGCCATTACGCTAACTGCTGGTCTCGCTCATTTACTTTTATGAAACCCCGAGAGAGGAAGCTGTGATTACCACAGTGACTTTGTTTTCCTAAGCAATCTTGGAGGTAAGGCAAATAATGCTAGCTCACTGTAGATATGAAACACCAAAGCCTGAAGGGGTGAAATGCTTTGCTCACACCTAGCCAGGAGCCCTCTTTGGGGCACCCAGATGCCCTATATTTGAAAAGGGGGAATGGCCCGTGCTTTGTCCCCAAACTGACCACTTTCTGTCATAGCTTTTAACCCATCGTCAGGAGTGGCCTGACATGCTTCTAGAAACATTTTTCTTGGACTTCGGACAAGAAGATATCGTCCCCAACATTGTGCTGTCATGAACAATGAAACTGAATACTCGAAAGAGCAAAGCCTGTAAAAATGCATTGGACTATTATCACGATCAGAAAAGCCTTTCTCCAAGACAGACCTAAGGTTGCTCTTTTCTTAGCTGATCTCAACAGAGGTACTCTCTGCTGGCCTGAGCAGCAAGAGCACAGCCTTGTGTGAATGTACCAGGGTTCTGGGAGCGAGGGAGCCAGCCAGCCTGGGAGCGAGCGGATCACGTTCCTGGTCTTAGGTTAGCTCCAGGACTGGAAAGCTTAACTTGTGGTTTTTTCAAGATTAATCATAAGTTACAACAAGCTACTCTTCCTTGGGGTATTTCATTTGCATCATTTTCTCTCCCGGAGGGCTAAAGGAATAAAACAAAACAAAACAAAACCAAAAAAAACCTCTGCACAGCTTTGGAAATTAGCTGCTTGTTACTCTCTCTCTCTTGGAACTGGATTTGGATCTCATGTCCTTTGCTCCAGAGCACTGGTCTGGCTCCCCATTAAGAAACATATAGCTGGAAAAGACACAGCTGCCAAGGCACGTAACATGAGGAAAGCCAGTTGTGGGCAGCTCAGAGGTAACCTGAGCCTCTGGCTTCTGGTGCCATCATTTAGCTGCAGGTCCTTGGGGCCTTCAAAGTAGGCCCTGAGCTCTCCACATACAGCCAAGGATCAGGAGTGAGTCAGCAAGCCCTGTTCTCTGTGGAAATGGCAGAACATGGTTATATCTTAGGGAATGACCCTGCAAGAAGGCTGTTGACTGCCTATCAGAGGAGCGACCCTTTGTCCAGTGTTATGGGTGCAATTGGCAGATGAGCCAGTTTAGATGGAAACAGTTAAAATGTTCCACAGAACCTGGATCTGGGGAATGAGACATGCTGCTATGAGAGCTCCTGTCAGAAAAATAAAATAATTTAATATTAGGTTGTTCATTAAGAATCAGGACTCCTATCACGTGCCCCATTCGATCTTCTCCCAGTATTGCCAACCCTCCAGCAGTTACACCATTGTCTTTGTCTGGCACACGAGCTGGGAGCCCACCTCTGGACCTTGCTGACACCACTTCCTTGCCTGGACTACCTCTTCCCAGCCCACTTTCTATGTACCACTTTTCTTCTCCTCTGTCCTACAGCTTGGCTAATTTATTACTGCCTCCATAATCTTAAAACATTGAAAGGTATATCCGTTTGCTAGAACTGTTGTAACAAAGTGTCACAAAGTGGTGGCTAAAATGACAGAATTGTATGGTCTATACTTCTGGAGGCTAGAAGTCTGAAATCTCAGTGTTGGCAGGGTTGCTTCCTTCCAAGGACTGTGGGGGAAGGGTGTGTTCCAGGCTTCACTCCTTGGCTTGTAGATGACAGTCTCAATGTTCACATGGTGCTCTCTCTCCAGATGTGATATGCATATCTCTGTGTCCAAATTCCCCCTTTCATAAGCATACCAGTCATATTGTGTTAGGATCCACCGAATGATTTTTCATTTTAACCATTGTAAAGACTCCATCTCTAAATAAGGTCAGATTCTGAGGTACTGAGGATTAGGACTTTATTACATGAATGTGATGGGGGAACAAGAGACACGATTCAACTCATAACATTAGGCATACACTGTGAGAATTAAAAGGGGGCTTATGAATCACCTAGCCAGTCCTCTTGTTATACTCATGGGGAAACTGAGGCCTGGAGAGGTCAAGGAGTTAGTCTAGGGAAACACAGTTGATAAAGAAACTTGGTTTTGGGACTGTAGTTATTTGTATTGTATGACCCTATGTTCTCTCTAGCTCCTATTGGTTTTGTTCCCATTATTTTCTCCATGGAGAAACTGAGGCTAATAGGAATTCCTGGTTTTCTTGGCTTACTTGGCCTTCCCAAAGACTGTAGAAATCTGGTTAAAATAATGGACAGTCCTTGACTCTACTGCATGGTAATTCTCTAGCTTTAGTGTTTCTCTGTGATGGCTTCCAAATCTGGCAGAACTTTCTACTTATTTTCATTTTTTCAACATGTGAATATCAGGTATGCACTGTATGCCAGCCACTATGCAGCTCCATGCAAGGTGAGGGCCTCCAGGTTCAAGGCGCTTGATTTGCCTGTGCCATTTTCTTCCCTTATTATTTAGCCACATGAAATAGAAAGGGGGTTAAAGATGAAAAGAATAGAATCCCTATCTCATGGTAACAAGACAGAGCACAATTCTTTGGACAAAGGAAAGGCAGAAATATAAAAGCATTAGAACTCAGATGGGAGTAACAGGAAGAGAAAGTATAAATGTATTTGTATATTAAGATCTGGACACCATTGACGACTGTGCTGTTTTTATCTATGCTCAGAATAATTTGACTTTGCGCTCATAGAGAGCTAGTCAGGGCTGTATGAATGGTATGCTTTGAATGTGTTCTTACAAATTCATGTGTTGACATTTTTTGCTATTGTGATTGTATTAATAGGGTGGAAACTTAACCGTGGTATTAAGAGGTGGGAACTTGGAAGGTACTTAGGATTAGATAAAATTTGTTAGGAAAGGGCCCTGTGACTTAATGCTGTTGGCTTTATAAGAAAAGTAAAAGACAGAAAAGATACATGTTCTTGCCCTCTCACCGTATGAAACTCTGTATCTCTCAAGACTCTGCAGAGAGCCCCTACCAGCAAAAAGAACCTCACTAGATGTGGCCTGTCAACCTTGGATCTCCAGGACCATGAGCTGGATAAACTTTTGTTCTTTATAAATTAGCCAGTCTGTTTTTTTCAGATATGGAAACAGAAAAATGGACTAAAAAAATGATGAAAGAGAGATGTGTGCTAAGATATGAAGAGCCCATCATTATCTGGCCACTTGAACTATTTTTCTCTTTTTCTTTCTTTTATAATTTTTTAAGAGAGATTTTTGCTATAGAGTGCATGCACTTGCCAGAAAGACAGAGAGAGAGAGAGAGAAAGCAAGAACTCACCTCCAAGGGAGAATGGTCATACTGGAATGCCTTCTCCTCCATTCTCCTTTGGCATTTTGGGCATGAATGCACATGTACCTGGCATGAGTTTTAAGCTGCAAGGTCCAGGACTTGAACTGCGGTTGACTATGTGGGATCGAGCGATGTAACCATTGTGCAATCTGCTGGTCCTATTCTTTGAGAAATTTTTGCTATAGAGAACATGTACTTGCTGGAGAGACAGAAGGCGAGAAATCACCTCATGGGTGGGGGGGGACGGCCATGCCACGATCCGTTCTTCTCCATTTTCCTCTCAGGATTTTTGGGTATGCATGCACATGCATACAGTGTGTTTCCAAGCTATTGGGTCCAGAAT
Source organism: Tupaia tana (assembly GCA_026018925.1). Lineage (NCBI taxonomy): Eukaryota > Metazoa > Chordata > Mammalia > Scandentia > Tupaiidae > Tupaia > Tupaia tana. Next base: position 23,837,646 of record JAKSZU010000010.1, on the reverse strand, counting down.
TCAAACAAAGGTTGGACACATGGGAGTCCAGAGCCTTAAACACTATACTAGATACTGGCCCTGTGAACTACCTTTTTCTAAGAGAAGGACTGTTTCATGGAGGGAGAGTAGAGAGTACAGCTCTTATGCATGGAGGGCATGTTTTCAGCAAATACATCAGTTAAGACAGGTTTGCTATGGTAGCACACAGCCTACAATCACAATGGCTTGCAATAACAAAGACTTACTTCTTATTCATGTTACGTGTCCACTGGGGGCCAGCTGTAATTCTGTACCATGCTGACCTTACCATGAGACCAGGCTGAGGAAGCAGTCTTCACCTGAAAACCTGTCAACTTTCTGACAGAAGGAAAAGACTTGGCAAATCATGCATAGATAGCTCTTAGAGCTTCTTCTTGGACAGAGCTCACATCCTTCTGGCCCAATGAAGTCTCATGTCCAAGTCTGATGTCAAAAGGCAGGAACAGGGAGAGACTCAATACAGGTGACCAGAAGTCCAATCTCCACATAAATATACACAATCATAATATAGTTCTCAAACAACCTTATGTGACTTTCAGCTGTCATTTCACTTCTCCAGACTTCAGTTTCTTCTTTTAGTTAATGAAAGTCATAATACTACTGTCCTTGCAGGGCCATCATGAAAATTAACCGTGAAACTTGATATGAAAGTGCTTGCCAAATAATTAGTAAAGCACCCTAAAAACAAAAGGCATCAAACTACTCTATCTGGGATAGAAAGTAAATTGCAATTCAAGTCAACTGCAAAGAAAGGTGGCCAAGGACCAATAAGGTAGGGGGTATCAGCTAAGTGCTTTCTACAACAAGGCCTAGACTTTTTCCTGGAAAGGAGGGCAGCCTAGAATGGCCAGTGTGTTCAGCCAGACAGAGCCCTCAGATGTAGCCTAGATAGCTGAGAACACTGGGAAGGACTAACCAGCTTGCTGGCATGGGAGCCCCCCCAACCACAGTAAACTCTTTTTTTTAACCAGCCCCCTTTAGCACCCATCCTCCTGGTCAGTGCAGATCCAAACATTAGTCTACAGTAAAGGAAAACCAATAGAACAGTGTTGTTATATGCATTTAACAGCTGAGGAAACTAAGGCTCATGGACATTAGGCAACACAGTCAAGGTCACACAGTAAGTAAATACTTATATAGATTCTCTTTTAAGCACTTTACATATATCAGTGTTTAATTCTTGTAACTATGAGGTGGGTACTTTCACTATTCCCATGCACAGATGAGAAAATTGAGGTGCAGATAGGTTAAATAATTTGCCTGCCATCACATAACTCACACACAATTAATAGCCAGTCTTGGGAGAATCCTGGGGTTGGACATCCTAAAGTACACATTCTTTCCCCACCCCCTCATTTTAACATATCTGACATTGGGATTGTCTTTTAATTAATGGCATATTGTAGTTGAAGAATCAGCTTTTTTTTTCCTCTTTTAGTGGTATATAAAATAACAGTGCCTCTTAAAATTGATGACATATTACTTAGTATTGATGAAATATGAAACATCATTTCTCAGCCCGCCCCAACTCACCTCCTTTTGTCAATTTCAGATTTAAATATGATTCTTCTTTTTTGATGGAGAAGCTAGACATAGCCGTGAGTTTGTCTAGCTTGTCATCATTTCTTCCCCGTCGCTCCAGCCCTCTAGGTGAAAATGCAGGAGAAACCGACAAAATGTGATCGGTTAGTGCACAAGGCAGCTGGAGCAGCTGTTTACTGGTCCTGTATGAGACTGGGTATTTGGGAGAGAGTGGAGCCATCCTGGCCTGCACTTCCAGAGACAGAGCCCTACCCAGAGATTCCTGCACACAGCATCCATTTTTACTCCCCAGTGCTGAGAGCAAATGTTCCCCATTGTGCAGAGACAAAGTCAGGAAACACGAAGAGGAACTTGGGGGCAACTGCAGAAGGCACGTCTAAGGCACTGGAGTTACTGAACAAGACACGAATCTGTGTCCATTTCATGGGGGGTAAATACTACCACATGTGCCTGAAGCTCTCACATCATTTAGTCTGTGCTGACATGAATCCCCTTGGAAGACTTAGCATTTGGTTAGGTAAACGTTTCCCCTCTCTCTCCCCTCCTTACCTCCCCCGTTCCCCATCAATATCTTGCAGATGTTGGAACAATACGCTGACTGACTCCTTTCCCACACTGGAATGCCGGTCTGGGGAAGAATGTAGAAGAGCCTTCTGGCCGCCTTCGACCCTCAGCTACGACGGGCCTCCTACATTCTCTTGCTTGTGTATCAAGCCTTCAGCTGCTCACTGCCAAGTATTAAGTGCTTGTTCCACAAACCTGGTGTAGATTATCACTTTGCTGTATAGATGTATCTAATAGAATTAAATAGTTGGCTCCTGACCAGTAACAGATGTGCTACATATAATGCAATAATAATGAGATTGAAACCACCATGTAATATTGAGGGAAGAGGTGAGAGTGACTTGCATTTCTATAGTTTGGAAACCAGCTTGGAGGAAAAAAAAAAAAAAAAAGAAACTAGAGAGGACATCCATTTAATTGCACCAAGCAAGCTATCTCTGTGTTTCACATTCCCCAAGCGGTGACTTTAACAACTCTGCGTACACCCGTGACATGAGTAGGAGGCAGAAAGGGTGGGAATGGTATGGCGGGCACTGCATACGGAAGCCATCTTGAGCTATCCGCCATCTTGAGCTATCCACCATCTTGGAAACCATTAGGCTTCACTTTCTCACTGAGCAAACCGTTTCTCAGAAATCATGTGACCAACCATTCTCCCCAGAAGTGGTTGGGTTTCTAGGCAACGGGAGAGATCCACCCACACCAATGATTGGTTCATGCTGTTCTATCTCATTTGCATTTCTTGCAACCAATTGGTGCCCACCAGCTGTATATAACTCGCCATTTTTTCCTTAATTAATGGAAGAAGAAGAAGACTTGATCAGCACCTCGTATAGTGTGTGCATGTGTTTGTCCCATCTCTCACTCCCTACCCCAGGGAATCTGTTCGACTGTCCCCCGGGTCGGGACATGTGGTGCCCAAACAGGGACTTGGGTACGAGGGATCCAGTGAAGAGCTCCCGAGGAAGGCTCCAGTGCAGAGCAAGCAAGAAAAGCCGGCGGAAACCAGAAGGGGACGGCAGAGAATCGGCCTGAGCACCGAAATAAAGAGAAAGGCCGCAGCAGAAAACAGAAGAGGACGGCATAGAATCATCTAGAAGGGGACGGCAAAGAATCGTCCTGGTAAGTAACAAAGGTTACTTAACAAGTAATAAGGGTGATTATGGGACAAGAAATGAGTAAACATGAGTTATTTGTTCATGGGCTTACTGAAGCCCTCAAGATACACGGAGTTAAAATTAAGATTAAACAATTAATTTCTTTCTTTCTTTCTTTCCTCTCTTATTGGAACCTAATAGATGAGATCATTAGGTTCCAGCCAACTGACCCTAAAATCGCGGCAGTTGTGCAGAAGGAGAACAAATTATACAAAAAAATAAAACTCAGACAGATAGTAAAGATGCCATGGAAACTAAAATAGACCCTGGCACCAAAAAAGAAAAAAGATTTAATTTCTTTGGACAGTGAGGAAAAAGTGACAGAACTTAAGCTCATTTGGATGACCAATTAACTAATTCTCAAAAAGCAACTTTAGAAACAAAGGCTGCTGCATATAACAATTCAAAATGGCCACCTGAGGAAAAAACTTCAGAAATGGAGGCCACTAAGTACAACAATTCAAAATGGCCACCTTTCAAAAAACGACCGCCATCTTATGATTCGGTTGCATCTGCGCCATCTTTGGTGTGTAATCATTCTTGCCATGAAAAGGCTGCCCCGCCATCTTTGGCGATGCCTGTTATTGATCCTAGGGCAGAAGTTCAGGCTAAGATCGAACAACTTAAAGAACATATTCAGGGGAACCAGCAGTTAGTGTAATGGCTATGTCGCTGGACTCCCACGTAGTCGACTGCGGTTCACGTCCCGGACCTGGTGGCTTAAAACTCATGCTGGACGCGTGTGCATGCGTGCCCAAGATCCCCAGAGGAGAATGGAGGAGAAGGGATTGCGGCATGACCATCCCTCCTGGGGAGTGATTTCTCACTTTCTGTCTCTATGTCTCTCTTGTCTGGTGAGTGCACATGCCCTATAGTGAAAACCTCTCCAAAAAAAAAAAAAAAAAAAGAAAAAAAAAGAACATATTCAGTTAGAAGAAGAACATTAAGAATTGATATCGCGATTAAAAAAACTAAAAGTGGGTAAATCTAAAGGTACAGTTTCTTTGCAAAATCGCTGTCAGCCCACTCTTACTTCTGGTGTAAGACTTAAGCCAGCTCAAAAACTACAACCACTGATAGACCTTGAGGAACAGGAAGCCTTTCCAGTAACAAAAACCACAGATCCACAAGGACAAGCATGGCGTCACCTACATGGCTTTGATTTTAACATTATAAAAGAAATTAAAACAGCAGTTGCTCAATATGGAGCTACAGCTCCATATACTTTAGTCATAGTTGACTTGGTGGCAAAAAATTGGCTTCCACTGTTACCTTTGTTTAGGACCAATTAGACTCCCTTGCAGAAGTAGTACTCCAAAATAGACCTGGTTAGATCTCCTCTTGGCAGAAGGGGCGGGGGGGGGGTGTCTCTGTCTTTCTTTACAGGAACGCTGTTGCTTTTACTCCAACAAGTCCGACATAGTTCGTGACAAGCTCAACCAATTACAAGATCTTCAATGTAGAAAACAGTTTGCCGACAACCCCTTATGGACCACGTGAAATGGACTTCTCCCAGTTTTACTCCCCTTAGTTGGTCCTCTTTTGGGGCCTTCTTATTGTTTGCTTTTTGGGGCCTGTTCTCTTTAATAAGCTCATGGCTTTCCTTAAACAACAGATTAATTCCATAAAAATGCAGCCTATCCAAGTCCACTACCACAACCTGGAGATGGAGTATCGCGGAGCCTAGACATTGCTCCTGCCTGAGGCGCTGAATCGGTTAGCCAAAGATGTGTAAGAGATTCTGAGCCTAACAGCTGTACAGTCCTCCCACCTAAGACAGGAAACCCATCATTGCAATGGGATTCTCCAATGACGGGTAAGGATGGACATGTGGCTCTAATAAACGACTCCAACCAGTCATGCCAGACAGGCATGATTCCCCCAGGTTTTTCTCCTCTCTTTGAAAAAATAAAAAAGGGGGACATGTGGCGGGCACTGCATATGGAAGCCATCTTGAGCTATCTGCCATCTTGAGCTATCCACCATCTTGGAAACCATTAGGCTTCACTTCCTCACTGAGCAAACCGTTTCTCAGAAATCATGTGACCAACCATTCTCCCCAGAAGTGGTTGGGTTTCTAGGCAACAGGAGAGATCCACCCACACCAATGATTGGTTCATGCTGTTCTATCTCATTTGCATTTCTGGCAACCAATTGGTGCCCACCAGCTGTATATAACTCGCCATTTTTTCCTCAATAAATGGAAGAAGAAGACTTGATCAGCACCCCGTATTGTGTGTGCATGTGTTTGTCCCATCTCTCACTCCCTCCCCCAGGGAACCTGTTCGACTGTCCCCCGGTGAGTAGGAGGCAGAAAGGATGGGAATGGGGATAGGTTTGTGCTGGAGTTGGATTAACCTCACTGAATGACCACCTGCCCCTCCCCACCACAACCTTGTGCTGCCCAGTTTGGGGGGGGCGGCTATAATGAGGTCAGAACAGGATAAATTCTTGCAGGCTGCTCCAGGTGAGGGGTGACCCATGGAAACCAAGCTCAAGGTGTCAGCACATGGGCAGAGGGAAGATAAAAGTATAGATGAGTATAGAGGAAGTCCTGATGTTGCCGAGGAGACTCCAGTGCTCTCTCTCACCCCCTTGAGAGTTCTGGGACCTTCCAGAGATATAGGACAAGCTGGTCTGGGGATATCTGTTCCTGAAAAGTCAACAATTATGGTTCCTGGAGCTACTAATTAGAAGACTCTCAGGGTGCATGCCTACAGTGAGGGGTAGCCAAGTTGAACCCTGAGGTCAAAGAACAGGCTCAGCCACAGGGCCAAAATTCCTTCTACACTGCAGGGTCCTAAGTACTTTGCTCTACCTGTCTTTACTTCCTCAATCACCTTCCTTTTCTCTACTCTTCAAACATAAAAACTATGACAGTTAGTTATTGCTGAGTAACAACTATAAAACTTTATAGTTCATTTTTTTCTCACAAGGTTATTTATCTGACCTGAAGAAGTGTGGACTGATCCCATCTGGGTTTGCTGATGTGACTATAGTTAGCAGCAGATTGACAGGGAATTGGCTGGACTAGGATGGCCTTGGCTCCACATGGCTCTCACAACCGTCCAATAGGCTAGTTGTGTTATGTGCTATGACAGTGTCAGAGTCGTAATAGAAAACAAGCTCAATTGTTGAAGAAGATTGCCAGAAATAGATATACACTTTTGAGGCCTCTACTTGCATCACATTAGCTAGCATCCCATGGGCCAAACAAGTCTCATGGCCAAGCCAGAGCAGAGTGAGAAGGAATTGTGAAGTTAAAGGCAAGAAGCTTAGATGAAGGGAGGCCATGAATTAGGGCTATTGAAATAATCAACCCATCAGGCTAACAGCAGATCTCTCTTTGTAAACAATGAGAGCAAGGAGAGAATGGGAAAATATATTCAAAGTGTTAAGAGAGAAGCAATTTCAGCCGATACTGTACCCGGCAAGATTATCTTTCAGGTGGGAAGAAAAGACAAAAACATTCTCAGATAAACAAAACCTGAAAGAATTTACCAGCACCAGACCAGATCTCCAAGAAGTTCTCAAGGGTGTGCTGTATCAGGAAAATTAAATACAGACACACGGAAACAAGAATCCAAAAACTAAGAAAGTGGCCAACTTAATCATAGGGACAAGTCTGGAGTTGAATATTATATTCCAGAATTTAATCAGGAAAATTGAACCAGAACAGAAGATAAAAGTACATGAGACTGATAGGTTCATGCACCTACCATTTGAACAGAATCCTAACCTGTTTCCTGGCTTTAAGCAAAGTTCCTTGGCGTTTCTTTGATTTAAGTCAAAACTGGTTTTCTTAGTAGTAATGAGTGAACTCACCATTGAAAGTAGTTAGATTATGTAGGAAATTGTGTGATCAATGCAATGTGGGTGGGAAGGGAATGGAGGACAATTGTGGACACAGGAGGTGGTGTGAGAGGAGGATGGGAAGGGACAGAGGGTCAGAAAGAGGGGTGGAAATAATTCTAGGAACTAGAAATGGAAAATTTTTTAAAAATGTGCATGATTGAGACACTATGCAGTGTGTACTGGATGGGAGATCGCATTTTGTGTGCTGTGATGATGCTTAGGGAAAGAATGTAAATTGAGTTACAAAAAAAAAAGTTTCAGGAAAAAATATATCTATTCAATGACTGCAGTAGGATATGTAGCCCCAGCTAGGTGCTACTTTATAGGATGCGTAAAGTTAGACTTGTGTTCATGGAAATGTGTGTGTCACCTGTGTTTGCTATGAGGGTATTTGGATTGGTTAGGGTCTTTGGTGATTCAATAAAATGTGGGGGGAAAACAGTATAGAAAGCAAACATAGATACCAGAGACAGTGTGGGAGGAGAATGGAAGATGGCAGAGGGTAGGAGATAGGGAATCAAGGATGGGGGAGAAAAAGCAAAACATACAGAAAACAAGAAATGAAAGATCATTTGCTGACAATAACATGTTTGTTGATGTGCTTGATTGAGACAATATACAGTGTACCCTGGATGGAAAATCTCATTTTGTATGCTGTAATGATGTACAGTGAATGAATGCAAATAAATAAATTGAAATTAAAAAAAAGAAATAATCAACCTACTAGAGTATTCTTTACATTCTTCAAAAGTTTTCAAGTTCACAAGTTAGGGACAATTTAATGGCATGTCATAAAACTCAAGTGCTTCTGTGGCCTACCCCAAGAAGTTGTCAGGGAGCAGTTAGGCCAGTTCCCAGTTCTCTAACCTGGACTTCCATTTTTGTCTTTCCACCTGCTGACACCTTGGGAACATCTGCTTCTCCCCTTCCCTCATGTCTCCTCCATCCATACAAACATATACATATGTACTAAAGACAGATCTTGGGAGGAGTTCCTTCCCACCACAGTCTCCAGCTCTCCAAAGAATGAGTAAGACACAGAAAATCTGGTATGAGAGCATAGACACAGTTCAAGAAAGACTGGGTAGCAAAAGATGAAAGCTCAAGGAACAAAACAGATGGGATATTGAGAGGAGGCCAAATACAGCAGGGGCTCTCTCATGTCCTGGGTCCAGAGTTATAAGGGAGGCCAAGGCAAGCTGGTAAACAAGTCCACCTGATCCAGGGAACAAAATCAAGTGTTTAATCATCAAGAATTCCTAATAGAACCAAATGGATTAGATTAGAAAAATAAAAAGAAACCTGCTTGGCACATAATAATTGTTCAATGAATATTTGTGGACTGACTAGGAAACTATCCTAAGTAACCAGCAGACAACAAAGATTTAGGAGCAAAGGGAGTCACTGAAGCGTTATTTGTGAGGGTGGAAACAAACCAAATGTTCAACAATAACAGAGTGATTAAATAATTTATAGCACATCTATATAATGGTGTATGATGCAGTTATTTAAAATGATGTTTTAAATAGAATTTTTATGACTGGAGGAGAGGTTCACCCTGTAATTTGAAGTGAAAAAGCAGGTTACAAAACTACATGCAATGTGATCCCAAGTGGGCATGAAATAAGTGTGGTTTTAACAGTGGTTTATGGGAGATTTTTTTATCTTTATGGTTTCTATAGTTTCCAGGTTTTCCATAATGACAATGTATTTCCTTTATGACTATAAAAATAACTGAAGTTCTAAAAAAGAACATAGATCTTGATTTTGAAACCAGGACCAAGATATTAAATTTTTGTTCTCAAGCTGTAGCAGAAACCCTTCTATATGTTTCTGTATTTCGTTGGTAGTACTTACTACACATTGTCTGTAGTTGGTCTCTCATTTCTCATCTCCAGTGGAGTGTAGACTGCTGGAGGACAGGGGTTTTGCCTGTCTTGTTCATTGATATGTTTCTAGCATGTGTCATAGCCTTGTAGAGAGTGAGCCTTTGGGAAATATTTGTCTAATGAGTGAAGGAATGAATAACACAAATTAAAGAGAATTCTCTTTCCCTTCTATGGAGACAACTAGGGCATCTTATAACATTGGTATTAGGAGCACTCATTACTTCCAATAGCCACAGATTCCTTCTTGGAGATTCCACCTGGTACCCAGTATTGTGGGGAACAAGAAGGCAGTGCTTACTCACACGGAGTATAGTTGTAGAATATGAAGTGCAACAGGTCAGAGACAGGGATTCGAATATAGAACATTAAATTAAAAAAAAAAAACAATAAACAAAAAAAACCCCTCACTTCACCATGGTTGCTGCTTCCCCCTTGAGCTACACTGCCCTTGAAATCTCCAAAACCAATATGAGTGCTCTTGACCTCTTTAATTACTTGGGGAGCTGCACTGGAAGAGTGTGTGTCCTCCCCTCAGGCAGAGTCCTCCAGGCCCTGCTCTGCTCTGTCTTCTACCCCATGGACATTGCATTTTGACCAGTTCTTCATTTCTCAGCTCTAGGCAGTAACTATATTCTTCACGCCTGTCTTATGTCACTCTTTCCCAGACTTGTCAAGATCTTTCTGTTTTGTGAGCTGTGCCTGTAACTGCTTCCTTCTTTTTACAGTTGAGGAAACGGAGCTGGGAGAGTGAAGATGCTTGCCCAACGCCATGTGTTAAACTAACGGCAGAGCTCAGCCTTTGTTTCAGTCTTTTTCTTTTTTACTCTTCTCTCTATTCCTTTATATTCTATTCCCCTCCCTCTCACCCCCAAGAAGACCTTGACTACCACCACTAAAAAGCAAATGGTTAATGTTAGTGACAGGAAGACTAAAAAAAGGTACTAACAAAACTATGTGTAAGGAGCACAATTACTTTTAAGGGCCTTGAAAGTTCACTTTAGAATCTTTTCTCCTCCATTCTTTAATTAAACTTGCCTTTGCATACCTACCCGTGATTGAAATAAGGAAAACAGTGTAATTTCAGGGCTCTTATTGGTCTCTTTTGTTCCATTGTAAGTAAGTTTGTCTTTTATTTTAAGAGAAAGAGAGAGAGAGAGATTTTTGCTATAGGGAGCGTGCAGAGACAGAAAAAGCAAATCCCTTCTAACCCCAACCCCAGGGGAGATGGCCACACCACAATTTCTTCTCCTCTATTCTCCTCCTCTTGGGATCTTGGGCATGCATACACATGCGCCTGGCATGAGTTTTAAGCAACCAGGTCTGGGATTCAAACTATGGTATACTATGTGGGATTCCAGTGATGTAACCATTATGCCACCTGCTGGTCCCTGAGTGAGATTATTTTAAAAGCATATATGTGCAATATTTCACTTTATAATAGTAATGGTTATGTTTATTCCACAGTTACTGATGCTCAGGTAGTATGTTAAGGACCAAATCTACCTAAATTATACAATCACCTCAATAACTCATGAGCTAGTACTGTTGTTATTTCCATTTTACAGATGCAGAAACTGAGACTAAAAGAAAATAAGCAACTTGCCTACAGTCATCCAGTTAACTTCTATTTAGGCTGATCTGGAAGAATAATCACCATGTATAGCATTGTTTTATAGGGAAATATTCCTGGGCCAGATGACCAACACACACACTTACACATCAGGAACACAATCTGCTTCAGCTTCTCAGATGAAGGAAGAATCAATGTCTGAGACAATTTTGTGGCAGATATGAACTGGGGTGACTTTGCAGTTTATGATTTATTTATCCCTCTCTTCTGGTGACAGATCAATAGCTCTATCTTTGGATTAATGCATCTTCCTGTCCCCTCCCAGCCAGGATGATTGGCCCACAAAGTAAAACTATAACCTAAGCTAGGCCAATCAGTGTCTTTCCCTAGAATTTAAAAACTGAAACTATAAGTCCTACTCTGCTTCATATCTCATCACTGAAAGGCTATGATTATGGGGTTGCTGAAATCTGCAGAAGGAAGAAGAGACAGCCTATTATAGGAGGGGATAATGAGGCCAAGAAGAGAGAAGCAAGACCTAGCAGTGACAAAGGAAGGAGATGAAAATGAGACTGAATCCAGTTGTCCCCAAGCTCTTCTTTCTATTCTGTGAGGTATGTCCTTAACTGCTTCCTTCCCTTTAAAATTGACAAACTGGGATCAGCAGTTAGTGTAATGGCTATGTCGCTGAACTCCCATGTAGCCGACCGCGGTTCGAGTCCCGGACCTGGTGGCTTAAACTCACACCAGGTGCGTATGCGTGCATGTCCAAGATCCAGAGAGGAGAATGGAGGAGAAGGGATTGCAGTGTGGCCGTACCCCTGGGGGAGTGATTTCTCACTTTTTTTTTTTTTTGGAGAGGTTTTTGCTATAGGGCACGTGTGCTCACCAGACAGGCAGAGACAGAGAGACAGAAAGCGAGAAATCACCCCCCAGGTGGGATGGCCACGCCGCAATCCCTTCTCCTCCATTCTCCTCTCGGGATCTTGGGCATGTACGCACACGCGCCCGGCTTGAGTTTAAGCCACCGGGTCTGGGACGTGAACCGCGGTCGACTACGTGGGAGTCCAGCGACATAGCCATTACGCTAACTACTGGTCCCTGATTTCTCACTTTCTATCTCTCTGTCTCTCTCTGTTTTTCTGGCAAGCGCAAGCGCCCTGTAGCAAAAACCTCTCAAAAAAAAAAAATATATGAGAAATTGAGCTGGGGAAACAGAAGAAACTTGCCCAAGGCCACGTGTTAACCTAATGGTGGAGCCCAGCCTGGAGCACAAGTCTCTGATACCCAGCACAGTCCTCGGAACACCTAGTCCTCCTCTGGACCTGGATATGCTGAGGATATTGAAGGCGGGGACAAACTGAGAGTTGAGAAGGGAGAAGGGGAGATACTCTGGGACTTGATTTTGGTAGCATTTAGGCATATGCCCATGGCTTAGTCAGCATGCTAATCTGCCCCAATTCCTGCCTGCTGCCTGGATGCTCAGCAGCCACCCCATCAATGCCTCATTAACTAGACCCACCTGTGGGTGCTTTATTTAATTATGTCAATTGGAATGGAGTCAAGATGCTGGAGTTAATGTCCTTCCGCTTTTGGAGAGCTAATTATCACCTGTAGCTTGGCCCCAGGCACATATGGAAGGGGTCACCAGAGGCACTGTACACGTGTTGGCTGAGCCAAAAGCATTCCCTCTCATTTGGGTGCGAAAGGTGAGTTAAACATGACAGAGGGTCAGAAAGCATCTGGGCCAGCCACTCACCTCCGGAGATGAGAGCATTGTGCCCTGGGTCATAACGTTTCCATCACCAGGCTGGGCATAAAGAAGTGCCCAGAATCCTGAAAACAATAGCTGCCCGTGTGAGGTGCTTACTGTGTGCCAACCCTTCTCACTGTTAGCACAAGCTCGCAGCAGCTCAGAGGGCATTTTCCTGCCTGGGATGACCTGTTGACCCAGAGAGGTTAAATAAGTTGCCTGGAGTTACACTGGTTGGCGGCTGAGCTAGGATTCAGACTTCAGACATAAGTCAGGGGCCAGCCAGATGGCATGGTGGTTAAGGTGGCTGGATCCCACATTCCCCTACAATTCCAAGACCAGAACCTGAAGAGATTGTGGTGCAGCCATCCTTCCCCCGCCCACACACACACAGGGTTTCTTTCTTTCTCTCTCTCTCTCCTGTTAGCGTCTGGGTCTATGAGTACACAGTGGCCTATATCAAGGGTTAAGAGTTAACACACTGGTAAAGAGAAGGATGAAGGCTCTGAGCTATCTCTCTGGCCTACTTAAAAAAAAGAAATACTTATGTCTGGTTGATGTCATAGCCCAGATATTTTCCTTGGTTTTCTCTGCCTCATGGTGAGTAATTGATTACTTCCTATGTGCCAAGCACTGTGATAGGTTTTGAAAATATGGAGATGAACAAAACATAGGCCTTTACTTCAAGAAGCTCATATAAAATGAAAATAATTAGACTATGCTGATACCGTTAATATTAGTAGGATGCCCCCCAAACCATGTAGAATGTAAAATCAAAGGTGTGTGTTGTATTTCTAGCTTCGCTCCCCCTAATTATATGGCTTCCTATGAATCACTAACTGTTCTAACCTCAGCCCCTGCATCATGGAACTCATTGTCTCTGTCCTATTTTCCAGGGACTCCAGGAGCTCAAGTCAGATAACATATTAGAAAGCACAGCTTACAGGGTCAGCCCTGTGGCCTAGTACTTAAGGGAACCGGTTCCCACATGACCAACTATACTGTTGGAATCCTGTACCCAGCGATTTGAAAAACACTCCAGGCACGTGTGCATGTGTATTCAAATTCCTGGCAGGAGAAATGGAGAAGGGATTGCAGCATGACCAGGCCCCATGGGGGGGGGGGGGGGGGGGGGTCTTTCTCTTTCTCTCTCTGTCTCTCTCTCTGGTGAGCACACAATCCTTCTGTCAAATTTTGAAAGAAAAAAGAAGAAAACAGGGACCAGCAATTGGCGTAATGGCTATGTCGCTGGACTCCCACGTAGTCGACCGCAGTTCGAGTCCCGGACCCGGTGGCTTAAGCTCACGCCGGGCACGTGTGTGTGTGTGCCCAAGATTCCGAGAGGAGAATGGAGGAGAAGGGATTGTGGAGTGGCCATCCCCCCGGGGGGTGATTTCTCGCTTTCCGTCTCTCTGTCTCTCTCTGTCTGGTGAGCGCACGCACCCTATAGCAAAAGCCTCTCCAAAAAAAGAAAAAAAAAAAAAGAAAAAGAAGAAAACACTGTTTACAAATGCAGGGCTTTGTATATTGTAGAAGCTATTATAATTAGAAGGGCTCAAAATTGACTTTGCTCCTGAAGAGGTTTGCCTATAGCATAACTCGCATTTGAGATCCCTCAGCTTATCAAACAGGACCAGAAATGGGAACTAGCTTCCTGCTTAGGAATTTTTTTCTTCTGCCATACACAGGTCCTACAGTAAGCAGAAAGAGTCCCTCTGTGCTTTTAAAATGACCTGCTGGTTAATAACTAATAAACAGAAATCATAATTTACTTACAGAGTTTCTGGAATTGGAATTTAAGAGGATCCTCTCCTCTCTTTGCCTGGAAGATTGTTCAAGGGGAAACTTTGGTCTTTTTACACCACAGTCATGGGTCATCACTGCTATTTCCTTTTTCACTTATATATGAGGAGGGTATTTGAGCGGTGCCTGACGGACAAGGCATAGGCTTGCCTTCCCTGGACCAATTTGCCAGTTCATCTGTAGGGGCAGAGGCACAGGCTCCAGTGTCTGCTGTTCTGAAAAACACTTGTTGCCATAAACACAACACCCACAAAGCTCACTAGATGTCGACACACTTACACCCAGAGTGACCTACTCATCCCAGTTTATCAGAGAGATCTCTGGCTTTAGCACAGCAAGTCCTGCTTCCTGGGAGTCCACCCAGTTTTGGGCGAACTGGGACAGTCAGCCCCCCCTACCCCCACCTTCCCCCTCTGAGTTAGGAGAGATGCCTGTGCCTCATCCCATCTCTTTCATGTAGGGCAAGTTGCTTAACTTCTCTGAGCCTCAGTGTCTTATGTGTTAGGTAGAGATAACAGCAGAGCCTACATCACAGAGCCCAGTGAGGATAAAATGAATGTAAATGGAAAGTACTCCATGCAGTGCAGTCACATGAGACCTAATAATTTAGTTGTTATTACTGTATGGTCCTAGCCATGAGGAGCTTCCACTGAAGTTGAGGAAAAAGAACACCTTAAAAGGCAGTTAAGCCCAGCTGCAATGTTGCAGATGGTAGGGTGCCACTGAGAGCTACTGGAGCCATGTAAGAGTCAGGATTCAAATCCCAGGCTGACTCGAACATACCAGGTGTGGCCAATGATCCCAGATGGCTGGAAGAGAGGAGATCTCGTTGTGACAAGACCCTGTTGGTGGAGGGAGGGGAGGTCCCTTTTCTCCATCTCTCATGAAATAAAGAACAAAATGGGTTTTTTAAAGGTAATTCATTTCCTTCTTCCTCCTGCCTTTGTGTCTTTCTTTCTGGTTTTACCTCCCTCATAACACCCTACTCCCCAAGTCTGCCTGTGTCTTGTTCCCCCACCCGAGGATGTATGATGCTGTTTTTTTCACAGTGCATTATTCATTTCTTGGCAGAGAATACTGTACTCATAAGAATTAACATTTGGGTTTTATTTACTGGCTCACAAAGTGCCAGGATTGCATGGAGGATTCAGTTGCACAAACTGTCTTGATGGGAAGTCAATGACAAATTGAGAAAAGAAGGGTCTTGAGGATCAAACAGCAAACCCTTCACAATCCTTGCTTGAAAACTCGGTCCTGGCTGTTGTACCACATTTCCCCAAGTGGTAGTGGTGGTGGGGGGGGAGGGGCTTGGGCTCCCTCTGGAGTCTCTTCGCTGACCGCCACGCTGAGCAGTGAGACCTATTCCCAGCCTTACATGAGATTAGTCACAGGATATTTCATTTTAAACCCAATGGAATGTTTTCCTAAATCAGACAAGACTCTTTCAATGTTTATGACTGTTTTGCTGGAATTCTCTTTGGCTCCAGGAGGGATTTGAAAATTAAATACATTTCCTTTTGGTGACCTGGGGCTGAGCTGGAGGGAGATGAGGCTCTAAGTTTGGGCCAGCACTGACTTGTCAGGCTTGTTCCAAGAAATATCTCCCACTGGCCAGTCTTCCAAGCACCTGCAGCCCACCACGGCAGCCCGGCCAGGCACCTCATCCCATGGAGACTGGGAGATGCAACAGAAATGTTTTACAAAATTAAAAAGGTGGGTCAGGCCTGAGTCATGTGAAGAGAAATGGGAGGCCTACAAAGGGTTCCTTTTCATATCAGAGCTTTCTTTTCCCTAAGTGGTGGGTGAAAATATGAGATTCCTATCAAAGTAATGTGGCCATAGCTGTAGAGTTTATCTGATACAGTAGATTGTTTCACTTGTCCTTAACAGAGATAAGAAGAAAGACGGTCCTGGAGAAATGATGACGAGATGAGCCTATGGAGAGATGAGGTAATGGCAGGACAAACACTGTTAACTGCCTAGTCACTGATCCTCTGTGTTCTTCAAAGCCTGTAATGGCTTCCCTGGAGATTGGTGAAACCTAAAAGTATGTTTTTCCCACTTTATAATTTCAAGTGAGTTCTATTTTAATTGAGCATTTCTGCCTCTTCCCTAATATACTTTTTATCTTTTGAATTATAGACCCACCTCAAATGAGAGGCAAGACAATAGCACACACTTGAAGCTAAGACACTTGAATTTGAGTCTAGCTTTAGCCATTTATTAGCTGTGTGTCTTTAGACAAGTTAATGTTTTCATGTTTCGGTTTCTTCAGCTATAAACTATAGACAGTGGTAGGACCCACTTCATAGGGTGTTGAGAAAATTAAAGAAACTATGTAAACTGCTTCGATGAGTCCCTGACAGCATAGCAAACTCTTAACAAATTCTTGCTATTATTAAACCTAACTTAATCCAAAAGGTTGATACCACCATAATTTGTGTTTCCAGAAGGACTCCATTCACACCTGAGTAAGAGTACCTGGGAGCATTTCATAGGCAGTCAGATGAGCTGGATTTGGGTTTAGCTGAGTATGTTTCCTCTAGGAAGGATCAAAGCCCTGTTGAAGCCAATTGAAGGTACAAGGGACTCATGGAAAATGGAATTAAAGTATGAGTTTATTTGGTGAAAAAAAATTTTAAATCAATGCATAGTTTTTTTTATTATATCCATTTTGAAGACACTGTGTAACCATTATTTAAACAAATTCCTGGTTCTGTTTTATTTTATTTTATTTTATTTTTTTTAGTTGAGTTCCTTAGGTTGTGCTAGGCTGTAAACTATAGAAAACTTATTCAAACTGGCTTAAATAGAAGGGTTGTGTTCTAGCCAAAGTGCAGAAAGTAGCTGTGATTCTGAGTTGGTTCTGGCCAATTGAATCAGGACTTTGAGAACCTGTCTCTCCTTCCCCCTCCACTTTGGTGTCTGTGGAATTGGCAGCATCCTAGATGGGGTTCCATCACAATTGAAATATGACTGGCAATGGCAGAGTGAGGTGTTTCTCTGGCATGTCCATCGGGAGATAACACAGGGAGAACAGGAAGAGACTCTGTGGAAGCCCTCCATTAAAGATGACTTCCTCAGATGCCTCCAATCAACCTCTTCTCATATGTCTTTGTTTTCAGTGATTCCCATGCTCATTCCTGATCCTATCATTGGCTAAAGGGAAGGATTTTCTCTCATATGCCATCAAATCACAAACAGCACTACTGTTAGTCATTAGGGCAAAGCAGACAATCACTGGGAAGTCATCCTAATTGGCTACAGGATAAGTGATTCTTCATCAGGTGGTGACTAACGTTTAGGGTTGTATGACTTTACAGGAGTTCCTGAGAGTCCAGAGATACTGGCTAATGCTATAGACCATTCTGCATGGTTGAATTTCTAGGGATGACTTTAAAAAAAAATTTGTCAGATGGCATGTGTGCTCCTCAGAGACCGACAAAATCAGAAAGAGAAAGAAAGCTAGAAAGTACCTCCCATGGGGAATGGTCATGCCACAACCCTTCTCCTCCATTTTTCCCTCCTTTTGGAATTTTGAGCATGGATGCACATGCACCCTGGCATGTTTCTTGAATCAGTGGGCCCAGAACTCAAATGACATGATCAGTCACATGGAATCCAGCCACCTTAACCACCAGGCCAGGGACTGGCCCAGGAATAGTATTCTACAGACAATATTTTTAAATATAGGGGGCTGGCAGGTTGTATGGTGGTTAAAGGTGCTAGATTCCCACATGGCTGACCACGGTTCGAGTCCCAGACCTGGTGGCTTGCTTTCTCGCTTTCCCTTTCTCTCTCTCTCTGGTCAAATTAAAAATAATAATAACAAATGAAATTAAATAAATAATTCTTTTAAAAATATTTTCAGATATATACAATGGTATATATTAGTCCAACATGTGTCCTGTTCATACCAAAGCCTTCAGCTTTGAGTTAAATACTGTCTTGGATTGAACAGAATATTTTAACATCCTTCCCCAATTTTTCTTCCTCAATATCCAGCAAGCACAAAAATTACTTCTGCCTAGTTCGCCATTGTATTCATGCTGCTTGGCCAATAGAAACTTAATCAATACGTATTGAATACATGAAAATTCCCCTGCTCCTACCAAAAACAAAAACGAAAAGTCTAGGCTCAGGTCTTCTTATTAACTTGTGTTCATGCTCTTTTGTTCCGCTTCCTTTAAATGTTCTCTCTGCTCCTTAGGGGCCTTAGAGATCTTCAGGTTAACTATTTTCTCTAGGAATAATAATAACATTCACTTGTTTATTGAATACTTACTATGCTTCCTGTCAGTGTTAAGCACAGCACAGATACTACCTCATTTAATAATCACAAAATCTTATAAAGTAGATTTGTAGGTGAAGAGAATGTCTTAGCAAAGGCCACATAATCGATACATAGAAAAGAGACTCAAGACCGGATGTGAGGAGAGCCAAAGCCTGGTCTCCTAACCATGCTCTGTTATGCCTACCTGGACTTCTGAAGCCTACCGGACACTCTTCAAGTACTGTTCTCTTGGCCTCTGCTCACCTGTTGCTTTCTGATGTTCATGTGTAAGTCTCTCTTTACTCATGCTGTGGCTCTGAAGGCCAGAGGGCTGTATCTTGACACTGCTGGGCTCCCAACCATCACCCTAGCAGATACTCTTGAATAGACGTTATTTAAATTGGACTGCACACAGAACTCTGGCCTCTGTAAGCCCCACAGCCAGTGTGTGGAGACTGCCAAGACTCCTCCTGGCCCAGCCTGTGTGTGTTCTATGTCTTGGCCAAGCCAACTTGCAGCAGAACACTGAGTCAGATAGTCACTTTAGAGCAACGCTCAGTCTCCATCTGAATAAAGCATGAAGTCAACCCCATGGGTCCCAGGCTGACTGGCTTGGCCTAGTTTTCTTTAACATGAGCAAAGTTAGTGTCCCTAGCCTATGGCCCTGCCATAAATCTCTGTACATCATGCTATCTATGACAGTATTTGTCGATGTGTGGATAGCTCTTTCGGGCTATGGAGGCACCAGAGCACTGGACTCTTCCTCCTCGGTTAAAAGAACTGAAAAACTCTTGACCTCTGGCTGGAGGCACAAGAATGGAACAATTTACAGCTGCTTGTTATGGGCTATGTCTCTCAAGGCATGCTTTAAAAGCTTTCAGCTGGGCCACACATACATATACAATCTGTTTGGCACACCCCTGGCCACTTGCTCACAGAACCCAACCAAATATATAGCAAATATGTGACTACTGGTCTATTGGGGCAGCCATTGTAGAAGCTGACAGAGCTTTGGGCTGGCTGAGTTTCCTGGAAACCAAAGGCAATTGCTGGCATCTGGAGGCCATGGAATTGGATTCCAAGTGCTGGGTCATTAGCCGCAGTCATGGGAGAGAAAAACCCTGATAGTTAGGGCAGAGGAGGGAGAAGAGCTACTCTTTTATTACCATTCCCAATTACTCGGAAGGTTGAAATTTCTCTACCACCAAAGCAGGGCCCCTAGCTAGGTAATCAAGAAGTTCCAAGGATAAGATAGAAGATTATCTGGCTCTATCTGGTGGATCTTTAAACCACCTGGTGTTAACCTCCTCTGCTGCTGCTTCTCTCTGATCTCATCCCTTCCCCTTCACCTCTTTTTCTATGTGGGCAGAAAGAATAGCAGAACAACACCTCATTCTCTTCTTGGCTTAGCACCCTGTGTTTTCTTTCCAATACTTGATCTCCAGGCTTCAGAGAAATAAAAAGACTAGGATACTTGGAACACAAAGGGCATAATTTACTAAAGAGTTTAGGGGAGCATCCATTCATAGTCTTTCTATGAGGTTAAAAAGCAACAGAATCTTTTTTCTCTCATCCATTACACTCAATACAAAACAAATTGGGAAGACAGAAATACCTAACAAATGACAAAACACAAAAGAAAATGATTTTAATAAATCCAAACAACTAATTGTAATAAATGAAAGTGGTTTAAAGTCATCATATTAAAAAACAAAGACTTTCAGTTTGGGTTTCAAAAACACCCCAAACTGGCTTTCTCATAAGAGAGATAGCCAAAATAAAATGACACAATAATATTAAAAACAAAGGAGTGACAAAACTATCAGCCTCAAAAATAAAAAGGGAAAGTTGGGGTAGAAATATGGGTAAGTAGCTACCAGGCTTTCTCTAAGAACAGTGTATTTGGACAAAATTATGTTACTTGTCTCTACCCTTAGTGAGAACTTGAGGAAAGTGTTTATAAAGATAAGTTCTACTGTGGTCTCTGGAGTAGACTTCACATTTAAGCTTCTTCTCCATTCATCCCCATCCTCCCAATTTTAGAAGGTAGGAAATGCATAGAAGTCTCTTGGAAAGACCTCTCCATCTGTCCAATTTCTGATTACAACTAAAGACAAAAATTTTAAAAACAAGTTCAAGGCCAAGCCTGATGGTTAAGATGGCTGAATTCCATGTGGTAGACCACAGAGTTCAAGTCTCAGACCCAGCAGTTCAAGAAACACACAAGTGCATGTGCGTCCATACCCAAAATCCCGAAAGAAGGGAGCGATGAAGGAGAACAAATTGCAGCATGACCATTCCCCATGGGTGCTCTCTCTCTTTCTCTCTGTCTGACTTCACTAATACACATGCCTCTAGCAAATTAAAAAACAAATAAAAACAAACAAACAGAAACAAGTTCAGGAGTCTCCACAAGCTACTTCTCATGATCACACCAGAAAATGGCTACAAGGTGGCCAATTTGGATAATCCTCCAGGCAAAGAAGTCATGTATGAACACAGAGCCTGCTTCATGAGTGGTCCAACTAGACTGCCCATATAGTATCCTAATAAAACCAACATGGAAGGAAAATGGTGGCAACTAACTGAGAGGCTGATGGACAAATGTATAGATATGCAGGTAGTCTAAGGATGGGCCTCAGAGATTTGAAAACTTCCTTAATATTGTATGTAAATAATAAATCCATGAGTTTTTCTCCCATTCAGTCCTTCTCAGAAATAAAGTTCATAGATTTCAACATACTTTCAAAGAGATTCAGAACTTATAAGGGTTTTAGGAACATTTAACTGGTATGCAGGGCTGGCCAGTGATGTGGTGGTTAAGGGTACTGGACTCCCATATGGTTTGAGTCCTGGACCTGGCCACTTGCTTTCTCTCTCTCTCTCTCTCTCTCTCTCTCTCTCTCTCCCTCTGTGGTCAAATCAAAATAAATAAATAAAGTTAAATAAATAATTCCTTTTTAAAAAAAGAAGAAACATTAACTGGTATGATAACGTTAAAACTGAAATGAGAGTAGTGGCCTATGTCCCACAAGGACTCACGAATCAAGGCTTAAGGTTCTACTGCCATTCACAGAGCAAAGGTGCTCCCAAAGGTGGTAAAATTAAGAATAGAACTTAGCCTTTCATTAGTAGGAGATAAGGGAAGCTATGGTATTGGGGTAGAGGAGGGTAGGACTTTATATAGGCCTCATGTTGAACCAAGAGAGGAATAGCTTTTTCTTCCCTTCTCTAATCATGCTATGATCCATTTCATATGGAAAAGCATTTTTCAGAGTTCCCCATTAAAACAATCTCAGAAACATCACCTTGAAAAACTGTTCTTGTTGCTAGAATAAATTTGGGAAATGCTGTATATGTTACTCCCCTTGTGATGATTCAGAGTAATTTTTTTTTTTTTAGTAAAGGGCCTGACAAATCCTGCAGTAAATGAACACATTCAACTTAACCCAGTGTTTCCAAGAGTTATTTGTATAGACTTTTCTCCTCCCCAGAACCCTCTTTGGTATGCCATTAAACCAGCCTTCCTCTGCATATGCTTTAGGAAATGCAAGGGAAGTCAAAGGTCTAATGTGTTTCCTCACATTCTAAACTCCCTTTCAGCTCTTCGCTGCCTCTTCAATTCTGTGAGCCATTGCAAACTTGATGCCCACTCTCACACCATCACATCTCACCCTTCTTCACCTCTTGCTTCAATTGATATCATACCACCCTTCCTTTTTAAAAATGTGCCCGAGGATGTATATGCTTTCCGGAGAAAGAGAAAGTGATAAAACACATTTCCATGAGGGGTGATCATGCTGCAATTACTTCTCCTCCATTTTCCCCTTCTTTCAGGATTTTGAGCATGCATAGTCACATACCTTGCATACAGTTCAAGACTCAGACCATGAAGTTGGCCATGTGGAGTCCAGCCACCTTAACTGCCATGCCAGTAGTGGCTGGCTCACTATTCTCCCTTTGAGCACTCCTCCCACTGTTCCAAATCTTATCTATTGTCAGCCCTAGGCTTCATTCATCCTTTCTTAACACAAAGACTTTCCAGAAAACAGCAGATATGAAATAAAAGTATGGGAGGTGGGTGGTGGTGAAATGGGATTGGGGAGACAGAAACAGCAAGGAGAGAATAATTCTCTGTGGCCACCCCTTGCCATCTCCCAGGGCATCTTGACAAACTATGTTCTTAGATGTGAACATCTAATT
This sequence comes from Tupaia tana, assembly GCA_026018925.1. Lineage (NCBI taxonomy): Eukaryota > Metazoa > Chordata > Mammalia > Scandentia > Tupaiidae > Tupaia > Tupaia tana. Next base: position 23,815,016 of record JAKSZU010000010.1, on the reverse strand, counting down.
TTCATCTTAGTTCAATGGGGTTGCAACTCTGTCATCTCTATGCATTTCCAAACTGGGGAAACAGGGGAGAAAGGGAAAACAAAGCAAACCTAAGAAATTGATGTGTATCAAGTACAGGATGAAGTCACCCTTGACTCAGTCGTAACGTTTCCTGATAGAGATTTGCCTTTACCTTCAGAGTGAGGCTATTCTGTACTGAATCCCACCATTTCATGCCAGCTCCTATGGATTCATCCACAGTGAGTTATGTACTTTATGGAAGTTGGGCAGGGACACCTTGAGGGCAGGGTGAACTCCAGAGAACCTCAGGTAGTCAACCAAAAGATCATGGAGCACTAAGGAAGGTCCTAGAACCCCCAAAAAGTTCTTAGCACCCCAGAAAAACTTAGGATGAGTTGTATACACAGAAGAGAAACCTGTGGTTGGCCAGACTTCCACATTCAGATGGCAGAGGCCTCCATGGCAGAAACCACAGCCACCTCTTCCTCCATGGCTCTAAGGCACAAGAGTTTTGTATCACAATCTTGGGATTCTGAGGTGAGACCCTTGGGTCTGTAAGAGTCCTCCATGTCTTCAGAGGACTCAGAGAAGTAGTCCTCAAGGCAGTAGTAAAGCATCAAAAGGTGGCAAGAGGAGTGATGCACACCCAGGTTCATGTCCTACCTCCACTACTTTCAGGCTGTGCAACCTTAGATGGGATACTTAGCCTCTCTGTGCCCTAGCTGTTTTATTTGAGAAATGAGGGCAGTAATTGCATTCACACCATAATCTTATTGTAAGGATTAAGTAAAATATAAAACTCCTAAAAATGTGGCTCATACAGATGCTTGTGATAATGCCATTTTCATTATTATCAGTACTAATATATTGGCCCTGGATTGGAAATCATTATGCCCAAGTGGTGGGTCTAGGTCTACAACTAATATTCCTTCCTATCTTTGGAAAATTCTGGGCCTCCATTTTCCCATCTGTCAAATGGGAGTCTGCACACCTCCTTCAGAAAGGGGCATAGGTTCACAAGAGCTAAGAAATCCAAAAGTACTTTCAACAATGAAGAACCCCCAGAGTTGCAAGTCATCGCTGGGGATGAACAGGCAGCTCCCATATACGGTTTGGGTCATGGGTGATTCTTTTCTCATCCTGAACACCACACATGGCTCCTTGTTCCCTTTCCCAGCTCTTCCTTCCTGCTGAGACTCTGGGCTTCGATTGCTCCCACTGGTGTTAGATAGGACTGCCACGACTTCCTCTGTTGTGGCCCCAGTCCTTCAGGATTCTCAGGAGCCTTAAGAGAAGACACAGTTTTTTCTGTCTTCCCGAGTCTCAAAAGTCATGCATGATTTACAAGCTGCTGGGTCCAGGACTCAAACTGCGGTTGGCTATATGGGAATCCAGCAACTTACCCACCACACCATCTGCTGGCCCCTGTTTCTTTTCCTTTTTAAGCCTGGGATGATGTTTTTGTGGCCCAGCCATGTTGCGGTATGTATTCACACCGTATTCTAACAACTGAGCAGTTTTCTAAGGGAAAAGGAAAGGCAACTAAGACAGAGACATGCAAGTTTCACAGATCAGTTAAAGCAGAGAGTTCCACTGAGTGGCATGCTGTTTATTCAGGTGCTTTCTCCCTGGCCTACACCCTAACCCAGAAGTCCAGAATGGACTCCTGGCTCCCATAAACACCACATTCAACAATATCAACCAGAAACGAGGGAGGGAAAGATACAAGAGGTGATAGTGGCAGCATAGCAGGTGCAAACCCAGTCACTCCCACTGTGACAAACCCACGTCTAGGGTGTCTATGGGTGGTCAGTCCCCTTCCTCACCAGATGGCACTGCCTACACCATCAGGAGTGTATATGTGGCTCTGTGGCATAGGGTACTTCTCTGCCAGGCCACAGGAGCATTTTCCTATGTTCTGGTCATGGAAACCTGGCCTGAGGGGCTGCCAAGGCTGGGAGAAAGGGGCTGGCCATCTAATGTCCCCCAGTCTTTTGGCAGCTCTTCTAACCCTCTCTACATCCACATAGAACCAGAGGAATGGGCTGACTTCTTAATAAATCAAAACCAGTTTCATTCTTTAAAATTGAAATTTCACAGGTCATCAGCCTACCCCATGGCCCACTGCCCTTGGAGAGGATGGAAAAATAATTGGAATCATATGAGCCAGTTTGATTAGAAAAGTGAATGTGTTTGGAGTAAAGGTCTGGACTCCCTGCCCTTGGTGACTAACTTGACCTCCCCCTTTCTAAGTCTAAACTCTTTAGAGATGAAGCTGCCTTCCTGCCTGGGGAAATTATCTCAATTTAAGAGGCAAGAGGTCGCCTACTTCGCCAGAGACCCAGACTGCTCACCACTAGAACAAACAGTTGAAAAGCAAAAATATTCCATGACACAATGGGGTCTTTACAAACATTTGAGGGGTAGCTCTCTGACCCCACCCTCCGGCCCACTGAAGCGATCATCTGTTTGGTTGGGCCATGGACATGAATGTAGAAGCCACAACTTCATCTAGGACCAACAGTAAGACTTGCTGTGAAAACATTTCACTCTTCCAAATGTCTCTGAAGATGATGACATAGAAAGGGGGAGACAGGAGCTGGCAGATGGCATGGTGGTTAAGGGTGCTGGACTCCCACATAGCTGACCATGGTTCAAGTCCTGAACCTGGCAGCTTGCTTTCTCAATCTGGTAGCTTGCTTTCTCCTCTCTCTCTCTCTCTCTTTCTCTCTTACTCTGTCCCTCTCTGGTCAAATTAAAACAAACAAATAAATAAAGTTAAACAAAATAATTTTTAAAAGAAAGAAACGGGGGAGATAATGTAAATACATCTTTATCAGGACTTATTATGCTTTTCTGAATGATCTCTGGGAGATATGACATGCTGTTCCTAACTTAGCAGAGACTACTGATTCAGGTTTGGTTGGGGGGAAACTATTCGTTTGCTTCATCTTAATTAACAGCAAATGAAATATTTAGGTAAGCAATCCATTCTTTACTAGTTCCCACTCTCTTCTTGGACATCCAAGGTAATATGCAAAGAAATATCTACTAATGAGTGAACATGGCTCTCCCTTAATGGTGTGTTTTCATCCAGAAGTTATGATTTGGAATTCGAATAACTTTATCACTTGACTGACCTTTTCTAAGTGCTAGAAGGTATTTCTCTCTCTCTCTCTTTCTCTCTCTCTCTATTTTTTTTTCTTTCAGTGACTCAGCTAGTCTCAACTACCCCTGATTCTCTAGACCTAGGAAAATATCCACCTCTTTCTTACAGCTTGAGTGGCAATCTCTCTATACTAAAAAGAAAAGATTTTTCCAATGAAACTGCATTTGGTGCAAAACGACCTCCTCTCAAAACAAAGAAAGAAAGACAAGTGTCATCTATGAACATCTTGTAAGCCTAAAATCTCACAGTTCCAAAATTTAAGAGTGGGAAACTGGTGAATGGCCACCTAATTGTCTCTAGCTGCCTGAGTTTACCTGATAACCTGTGTTGACCCCTGCAAACCAATCCCCCAGCCATATCAAATGCAGACCAGTAGGGACTTCTAACAATGTGGACCTTAATAACCAACTGCCTCAGAGCCAGTATTGGCTCTGGCAACATGCACATGCAAAATAGAACTGGGGAAATACTGAAGGTGTTTTTTTAATACCTCTTGTTAAACAGGTTTTTTTTTTAAGACCTCCAGCTATCTATTGCTCTCTCTCTCTCTCTCTCTCTCTCTCTCTCTCTCTCTCTCTCTCTCTCTCTCTGTCTTTTTTTTTTTTAAGACTTAGTGAGGTGAACTACCTTTCCCCCATAGACCTCCCTTGCAAATTGCTTTTCAGTAATCCCCATGCAACCTGCTGGCAGCCGTATTCTAAATAACAATGCAACTCACAAATACATCACCTGCAATTATAACTCTAGCTTTGATGTAAGACCAATTTGAAGATAGAGAATCTGGGTCTAATTAAGGCAGCTCAAGCTCAGACTGATAAGGGCCACCTTCATTACAGCTCAAATGAGCTGAAAGCAGCCCTAAAGAGTCAGGAATAGGCTGAGAATATTTTCAAGGCATTTCAAAGCACACCTTATTGTAACACAGGATTCTAGTCTCTACATCTACTACTGTGGACTTGTTAGCAGAGTTTTCATTTCCTACTTTGGTCTGTCTATCCATGCAAAAACATTTCTCAATGTTTCAAAGAGATGACAAAGGGAGGCCCAGGTCTGGAAGATATTTATCCTGAATCAATCTAATGATGTCATTAGTACTTAAAACACTCAAGTAGCTTCCTGCTGCTCTTAGAATAAAATCTCTCCTTGCCATGGCTCACAAGGCCCTGCAGAGTTTGGGTCTTGTCTGCAGGTCCAAACTTACCTCATTGCCTGGTCCCGGTAGTTACGGGATTCAGCACAGCATGGAACTATTCGGACTCTTGGTGACTTGTATTTGTTGTTCTCTCTGCTTGGATTCTTGTTCTCTACTTTTTGCATAGCTGTCTAGTTCCCATTATCTTAGACCCAAAGTCACCCAAAGGAGAGGTCTTTTCTAACCACTCCATTTATGGTAGCCACATTACCCCTTTGTTTCATCCTGTTTTATTTCTTCCTGCAATCTCTTTGTCCACCATTTAGGATCTCTTGGTTCTTACCACAGAACCTCCTAAGCCATAAGGGTAGGGTAAGGGTTTGGGTTTGGATTTGGGTTAGGGTTAGGGTTAGGTTAGGGATAGGGTTAGGGATAGGGGTTAGGGATAGGGGTTAGGGTTAGGGTTTCGGATTTGGGTTAGGGTTAGAATAGGGTTAGGGTCAGGTTAGGGTTAGGTAGGGTTAGGGTTAGGTTAGGTTAGAGTTAGAGGTCAGGGTTAGGGTGAGGTTAGGGTTAGAGTCAGGTTAGGGTTAGGTAGTGTTAGGGTTAAGTTAGGTTAGAGTTAGAAGTTAGGGTTAGGGTTAGGTTAGGGTTAGGGTTAGGGTTTAGGGTTATGGTTATGGTTAGGGTTAAGATTAGGGTTAGGGTTAGGGTAAGGATTAGGGTTTAGGGTAAGGGTTAGAATTAGCATTAGGGTTAGGGTTATGGTAAATGTAAGGGTTTAGGGTTAGGATTTGTGTTAAAGTTTGGTTAGGATTAGGTTTATGGTTAGAGTTAGGTTTATGGTTAGTTTTGGTTAAGGTTTAGGGTTAGGTTTAGGTTTAGGATTAGGTTAGATATAAGGTTAGGGATAGGTTAGGGTTTGGATTAGGGTTAGGGTTAGGGTTTTAGAGTTAGAGTTTTAGCATTAGGGTTATTGTTAGGGTTTGCGTTAGGGTTAGGATTAGGGTTTAGGGTAAGGGTTTGGGTTAGATTAGGGTAAGGTTAGGGTTATGGTAAATGTTAGGGTTTAGGGTTATGGTTTGCGTTAGGGTTTGATTAGGTTTAGGGTTAGGGTTAGTGTTAGTTAGGATGAGGAAAGAGTTAGGGTTAGTGTTTTCTCTGGCTTAGGGTCAGGGTTAGGGTTATGGTTAGTTTGTGTTAGTGTTTAAGGTTAGGTTTAGGTTTAGGCATAGGTTAGGTTTAAGGTTAGGGATAGGTTAGGGTTTGACCTAGGGTTAGGGTTAGGGTTTTAGGGTTAGAGTTTTAGGGTTAGGGTTATGGGTATGGTTTGGGATAGGGTTAAGGTTAGGGTAAGAATTAGGGTTTAGGGTAAGGTTTAGAGTTAGCTTATGGTTAGGGTTAGGTTTGGGTTAGGGTTAGGGTAATGTTAAGGTTAGGGTTAAAGTTCACACTTAGGGTTATGTTAGGGTTTGGTAAGGTTAGGGTTAAGGTTAGGTGAGATTTTTGGGTTAGGTTAGGGGTGGGTTTGGTGGTTAGGGTTACGGTTAGCTTTAGATTACAATTACGGTCAGGGTTAGAGGTTGGGGTTGGGTTAGGGTTAGGTTTAGGTTTTGGGTTTGGATAGGGTTAGGGTTAGGTTAGGATTAGGTCAGAGTTAGAGTTAGGTTTATGGTTATTGGTTATTGGTTAGGTTTTAGGTTTAGGGTTAGGGATTTGGGTTATTGTTAGTTTTAGGTTTTGGGTTAGGGTTATTGTTAGGGTTAGGGTTACATTAGGGTTAGGATAAGGGGTTAGGGTTAGGTTAGTGTTAGGGTAAGGTAAGGATATGGTTAGGGTTATTGTTAGGATTTGGTATGGCTAGGGTTAGGGTTAGGGTTATGGTTTGGTTATGGATAGGGCTAGGGTAAGGTGATGGTTGGGTTAGGTTAGGGTTAGGGTTTGGGTTACGGTTAGGGTTATGGTTAGTTGTTAGGCATTAGGGTTAAGGTTAGGTAGTAGGATTAGGGTTAGGGTTTGGTTATGGTTAGAATTAGGATTAGTGTATGGGTTAAGGTAAGGGTTAGGGTTTAGTGTTAGGTTTTGAGTGAGGGTTAGGTTAGGGTTAGGGTTAGAGTTTTGGGGTTAGTGTTTGGTTTAGGTGTAGGGTTAGGGTTAGAATTATGTGTCAAGGTTAAGGTTATCTTAGGGTTAAGTTTAGGGTTAGAGTTAGGGTTAGGGCTGTTTAATGGTTAGGGTTAGAGTTTAGGGTTTAGGGTTAGGGTTAGAGTTTATGGGTAGGGTTAGTGTTTAGAGTTAGGGTTAGTATTGGGTTATGGTTAGGTTTAGGGTAAGATTAGGGTTAGGTTTATGCTTAGGTTAGTGTTAGGATTTAGGGTTAGTGTTAGGGTTAGGGCTTAGGGTTAGTCAGAGGGTTAGGTTAGGTTTAGGGTTATGCTTAGGCTATTAGGATTGGAGTTTTAGGTTTAATGTTAGGGTTAGGTTAGGGGTAGGTTTAGAGGTTAAAGGTTAGGTTTATGATTAAGGGTTAGGGTTATAATTATAGCTAGGTATAGGGTTTAAGGTGAGGGTTAGGGTTTATGGTTTAGGGTTAGGGTTAGGGTTAGGGGTTAGAGTTAATATTAGGGTTAGGGTTAGGGTTTGGGTTAGGGTTATATGGTTATAGAATTATAGGGTTAGGATTAGGTTATGGTTAGTTTAGGGTTAGGGTTAGAGTTTAGGTTTTAGGGTTATTGTTAGAGTTTAGGGTGTAGGATTAAGGTTGGTGTTAGGGTTATGTTAGGTTTAGGCACAGGGAATAGGGTTAGGGTAAGGTTTAGGGTTAGGTTTAGTTTTAGAGATAGGTTAGGTTTAGGGTTTAGGTGTTAGGTTTAGTGTTAGGAGTACGTTTAGGGTTATGATTAGCCTTTGAGTTAGGTTAGGTTTAGGTTAGGTTTAAGTTTAAGGATTAGGGTTAGGGTTAGTTGAATGTTAGGGTTAGTGTTAGATTAGGGTTAGTGTTTAGCATTAGGTTTTGGGTTATGTTTGGATTTGAGATAGGGTTAGGTTAGATTTACGGTTAGGGTTAGGGTTTGGTTTAGTGTTTGGGTTAGGTCAGGTTTAGAATTAGTGTTAGGGTTTAGGGTTAGGGTTAGGGTTAGCGTTAGTTTAAGATTAGGTTAGGGTTAGGGTCAATTTTTAGGATTAGGGTTAGGTTAGGGATAGTTTTAAGGTTTGGTTAGGGGTTAGGATTACTGTTAGGGTTAGGTTTAGAGTTTAGGGTTAGGATTATGGTAAAATTTGGACTATGGGTAGGTTTAGATTATGGTTAGGGTATAGGGTTATGGTTATGGTTATGGTTTAGGGATAGGATTAAGGTTAGGTTAGGGTTAGGTAAGGTTTAGCGTTAGGGTTAGAGTTTAGGGTAAGAGTTAGTGTTAGGGTTATGTTTAGTTTAGGGTTAGGATTAGGGTTAGGATTAGGGTTATGGCTAGGATAGGGTTAGGGTGAGGGTTGGGTTTAGGTTAGGTTTCGGGTTAGAGTTTAAGGTTAGGGTTAGGATTAGTGTTAGGGTTTGGGTTAGGATTAGGGTTAGGTTAGGGTTACGGTAAAGTTTAGTTTAGGGTTATGGTTATGGTTAGGGTTAGGGTTTGTGTTAGGTTGAGGGTTAGGGTTCGGTTAGGGTTAGTATTAGGTTAGAGTTAGGGTTAGCTTTAGAGTTTAGGGTTAGGGTTACAGTTTGAGTTTGGGTTAGGGTTAGGGTTAGTGTTAGACTTATGGTTATGGTTTAGGGTTAGGTTTAGGGTTAGGTTTCCCGTTATGTTACAGTTAGGGTTTAGTGTTCGGTTTTAGGGTTTAGGGTTAGACTTAGGGTTAGGGTTAGGTTTTTGTTAGGGTTAGATTTGGTTTAGGTTTAGGGTTAGTGTTTAGTATTAGGGTTAGTGTTAGTGTTAGGTTAGGGCTAGGGTTAGGATTAGTGTTGGAGTTAGGGTTAGGGTTAGGGTTAATGTTTAAGTTTAGGGTTAGCTTTAGGGTTTGGGTTAGGGTTAGGTTAGGGTTGTCATTGAAGGTTAGGGTTAGGGTTAGGGTTTGGGTTAGGATTAGGGTTAAGGGATAGTGTTAGTGTTAGGATTAGGTTAAGTTTAGGGTTATTGTTATGGTTAGGTTGGGGCTAGGGTTAGGGTTTAGGTTTATGAGTAGGGTTGTTAAGGTTAGGGTTAGTGTTTTGCTTAGGTTTAGGATTAGAGGTTAGGGCTAGGGTTAGGTTAGTGTTTGGTTTGGATTAGTGTAAAGTTAGAGTTAGGGTTTGGTTATGGATAGAGCTAGGGTAAGGTTATGGTTGGGTTAGGTTAGGGTTAGGGTTTGGTTTAGGTTTAGAGTTATGGTTAGTTGTTAGGCATTAGGGTTAGGGATAGGTAGTAGGATTAGGGTTAGGGTTTGGTTATGGTTAGGGTAAATGTTTGGGTTAAAGTCAGGCTTAGGGGTTAGGGTTAAGTTTTGAGTTAGGGGTAAGGTTAGGTTAAGGTTAGTGTTTTCTTAGGTTTATGGTTAGTGTTAGGGTTTGGCAATGGTTAGGGTTAGGTTTTGGTTATGGATAGGGCTAGGATAAGGTTATGGTTGGGTTAGGGTAGAGTTAGGCTTTGGATTATGGTTATGGTTATTGTTAGTTGTTAGGCATAAGGGTTAGGGTTAGGTAGTAGGATTAATGTTAGGGTTTGGTTATGGTTAGGGTTAGGGTTAGGTTTTAGAGTGAGGGTTAGGTTAGGGTTGGGGTTAGAGTTTAGGGTTAAGATAAGGGCTTATGTGTAGGGTTAAGGTTATACTTAGGTATTAAGTGTTATCTTAGGGTTAGGTTTAGGATTAGAGTTAGGGTTAAAGTTAGTTTAAGGCTAGGTTTAGAGTTTAGGGTTTAGGGTTAAGGTTATATACAGGGGTAGCGTTAGTGTTCTGAGTTAGGGTTATGATTTGGGTTATGGTTAGGTTTAGTGTTGGGTTAGGATTAGGGTTATGTTTAGGTTAGGATTAGGGTTTAGGGCTAGTGTTAGGGCTAGGGTTTAGGGTTAGTCAAAGGGTTAGGTTAGGGTTAGGGTTATACTTAGGGTATTAGGGTTAGAGTTTTAGGTTTAGGGTTAGGGTTAGATTTGGGTAGTTTTAGAGGTTAAAGTTTAGAATTAAGGGTTAGTGTTATAATTAGGGTTTGGTGTAGAGTTTAGGGTTAGGGTTAGGGTTAATGTTAGGGTTAGGGTTTAGGGTTAGTGTTATGGTTAGAGTTATGGTTTGGTTAGGGTTAGAGTTAGGATTAGGGTTAGAGTTAGGATTAGGGTTAGGGTTAGGGTTAGGGTTAGGGTTAGCGTTAGTTTAGGGTTAGGTTAGGGTTATGGTCAGGACTTACAATTAAGGTTAGGGTTAGGTTAGGGATAGTGTTATAGTTTTGTTAGGGGTTAGGTTTACTGTTAGGCTTAGGTTTAGTGTTTAGGGTTAGGCTTAGAGTTAGTGTTTAGACTATGGGTAGGTTTAGTTTATGGTTAGGGTTTGGGTTTATTATATTTAGGGTTTAGGATTAGGGTTAGGTTTAGATTAGGGTTAGAGTTAGGTTAGGTCTATCATTTGAGTTAGGGTTTAGAATAAGGTTTAGGGTTATGTTTAGTTTAGGGTTAGGATTAGGGTTAGAGTTAGGATTGGGTTAGGGTGAGGGTTGGGGTTCAGTTATGTTTAGGGTTAGCATTGAAGATTAGGGTTAAGGTTAAGATTTGTGTTATGGATTGGGTTGGGGTTAGGGTTATAATAAGGTTAGTGTCAGGTTAGAGTTAAGGTTAGGTAGGGTTAGGGTTAGGTTAGGTTTGAATTAGAGGTTAGGGTAGGGTTAGCGTTAGGATTATGTTAGGGTTATGGTTAGGGTTAGGATAAGAGTAGGGTTAGGGTCAGGTTAGGGTTAAGGTTAGGTAGGGTTAGGTTTAGGTTAGGTTGGAGTTAGAGGTTAGGGTTATGTTATGGTTAGGGTTAAATTTAGGGTTAGGATTAGGGTAAGCATTAGGGTTTAGGTAAGGGTTAGGGTTAGTTTATCATTAGGGTTAGGGTTATGGTAAATGTAAAAGTTTAGGCTTAAGATTTGCATTAAAGTTTGGTTAGGGTTAGGTTTAGGGTCAGGGTTAGGGTTATGGTTAGTTTGGGTTAGGTTTTAGGATTAGGATTAGGTGTAGGCTTAGGTTAGGTTTAAGGTTAGGGTTAGGTTAGGGTTTGGGTTAGTTTTAGGGTTAGGGATTTAGGATTAGAGTTTTAGGGTTAGGATTTGGGTTAGGATTTGAGTTAGGGTTAGTATTAGGGAAAGTATTAGAGTTTAGGGTAAGGGTTAGAGTTAGATTAGGTTAAGATTAGGGTTTTGGTAAATGTTAGGGTTTAGGGTTATAGTTAGGGTTAGGGTTAGGGTTTGGGGTTAGTGTTGGGGTTGTGTAATGGTTTGGTTTAGGGTTAGAGTTAGGAATAGGTTAGGGATAGGGTTAGGGTTAGCATTTGGTTAGGTTTAGGGTTAGTATTAGGTTTTAGGGTAAGGTTTAGGATTAGAGTTAGGTTTAGGGTTAGGGTTAGTAGTAAGGGTTCGGTTTAGAGTTAGTGTTAGGCTTAGGGTTAGGGTTAGGGTTACTTTTTGGTCTAGGGTTAGGGTTAGGGGTTAGGGTTAGGTTAAGGGTTAGAGTAACTGTTAGGGTTAGGTTTAGGGTTAGTGTTAGAGTTAAGGTAAGTGGTTACAGTTAGGACTAAGGTTTACTGTTAGGTTTAGGGTTAGAATTAGGTTTTGCTTTAGTGTTAATGTTTAGGGTTAATGATAAGGTTAGGTTTAGGTTTTGGGTTAGCGTTAGAATTACTGTTAGATGTTAGGTATTAGGGTTAGGGTTATAGTTACTGGTTAGGGATAGGTTTAGGGTTAGTGTTAGACTTAGGGTTAGGTTTAGGGTTTGGGGTAAAGGTTAAGATTAGGTTTTGGTTTAGGGTTATGTTTAGGGGTTAGGGTTAGGGTAAGGGTTAGAATAAAAGTTAGGGTTTGGTTACAGTTAGGGCTCAGGTTTAGTGTTAGTGTTAGGGTTATAGTTAGGGTTTAGGTTCAGTTAGGATTAGGGTTAGGGATTAGCATTAGGGTTAGGATTTCTGTTAGTAGTTAGAGTAAGGGTTAGTGTTAGGATTAGGGTTAGAGTTAGGATTAGGTTAGGGTTTGCATAAGGGTTAGGGTAATAGTGTTAGGGTTTGGTTAGGTTTAGGGTTATGGTTCGTGTTAGGGTTTAGGGTTAGGTTACTCTTAGGAGTTAGGGTTAAGGTTAGTGTTAGGGTTAGGTTAGGGTTAAGGTTAGGGATTAGTGTTAGGGTTAGTGTTTCTGTTAGTAGAGTAAGGGTTAGTGTTAGTGTTCGGGATAGGGTTATGATTAGATTAGGTTTAGGGTTATAATTAGGGTTAGGGTTTGGTTAGGGTTTTAAGGTTAGGTTTAGCTTACTGTTAGGAGTTAGGATTAAGATTAGGGTTAGGGTTAGGTTAGGTTTAAGGTTAGGGATTATCACTAGTGTTACGGTTTCTGTTAGTAGTTAGGGTTAGGGCTAGTGGTAGAGTTAGAGTTAGGATTTCCTTAGGGTTATGGTTAGGATTAGGATTAAGGTTAGCATTAGTGGTAGAGTTAGGGATAGGGTTTGGTTAGGGTTAGGGGTAGGGTTTAGTGTTAGGTTTAGGGTTAGGGTTAGGTTTAGTTTTAGGGTTAGGGTTTAGGGTTAGTGTTAGGGTTATGGTTATGGTTAGGATTAGGGTTAGGGTTTAGTGTTAGGTTTAGGGTTAGTATTACTGTTAGGTTTAGGTTTAGGTTTAGGGTTAGGGTTAGTGTTAGAGTATTGGTTAGAGTTTGGTTACACTTGGCCTAGGGTTTAGTGTTAGTGTTAGGGTTAGGGTTAGTGTTATAGTTAAGGTTAGAGTTTGGTTAGGGGCAGCATTAGGGATTAGTGTTAGGGTTAAGGTTTCTGTTAGTAGTTAGAGTATGGGTTAGTGTTAGGGTTAGGGTTACGATTAGGTTAGGGTTAGAGTTAGGGTTAGGTTAGTTTTAGAATCAGGGTTAGGGTTAGCGTTTAGGGTAAAGATTAGGGTTAGGGTTAGTGATAGAGTTAGGGTTAGGATTTCCTTATGGTTAGGGTTAGGGTTAGGGTTTAGGGTTAGATATATGTTTAAGGTTAGGTTTAGGGGTAGGGTTAGGGGTTAGGGTTAGGGTTAGTCTTAGGATTCATGTAGAGTTAGAGTTAGGGTTTGGTTACGGTTAGGGCTAGGGTTTAGTGTTAGGTTTAGTGTTAGTGTTAGGTTAGGGTTAGTGTTCGGGTTAGGGTTTCCTTAGGGTTAGTGTTAGAGTTCTTGTAAGGGTTAAGATTTAGGGTTAGGTTTAGGTTTAGGGTTAGGGTTAATGTTAGGGTTAGGGTTTGGTTAGGGTTAGGGTTAGGATTAGGGTTAGGATTAGTGTTAGAGTTAGCATTAGGGTTCGGTTTGGGTTAGGGTTAGGGTTTGAGATTAGGTTTTGGGTTAGGTTTCGGTATAGGGTTAGGGTTAGGGTTTATGGTTAGTGTTAGGGTTAGTGTTAGAGTTAATGTTAGGGTTGGGTTAGGGTAAGGTTTAGGGTTAGGATTAGGGTTAGGTTTTAGGGTTAGTGTTACTGTTTGCGTTCAGGATAGGGGTTGGTTAGCGTTAGGGTTAGGATTAGATTTAGGTTAGGACTTAAAATTAGGGTTAGAATTGGGGGTTATATTTATGGTTTGGGTTAGGGTTAGGGGTAGGGTTAGGGTTAGGGTTAGTGTTAGAGTTAGCATGAGGGTTCAGTTATGTTTAGGTTTAGTTTTAGGGTTAGGTTTTAGGGTTAAGGGTACTGTTTGGATTTGGGTTATAGTTTGGTTAGGGTTAGGATTAGTTTTCAGTTAGTATTTAGGGTTAGGATTATGATTTTTGTTAGTAGTTAGCGTTAGGGTTAGAGTTAGGGGAAATGTTTAGCGTTTGGATTGGGTTAGTGTTAGAGTTCGGGGTTAGGGTTAGTCTTAGAGTTAGGGTTATGTTTTCATTAGGGATAGGTTTAGGGTTAGAGTTTAGGGTTAGGTTTAGGGTTTGTTTAGGATTAGGGTTAGGGTTAGGTTTTGATTTAGGGTTAGAGTTGGGGTTAAGGTTAGGGTTTAGGCTTAGGGTTAGGATTAGTGTTAGAGTTACGGTAAGGGTTTGGTTATGGTTATGGTTAAGATTTAGTTTTAGGGTTATGGTTAGGATTACTGTTAAGAGTTAGGGTTAGGGTTAGAGTTAGGAATAGGTTAGGGTTAGGGTTAGGGTTAGTGTTTCGTTAGGTTAGGTTTAGATTATAGTGTAAGGTTTAGGATTAGGGTTAGGTTTAGTTTTAGTGTGTAGGGTTTGGATTAGGTTAGGTTTAGGGTTAGGTTTAGGGTTTAGGGTTTGGGCTAGGGTTAGGGCTAGGGTTAGAGTTTGGACTAGGGTTATCATTTGGTTAGGGTTAGGGTTCAGTTTAAGGTTTAGGGTTAGGGTTAGTATTAGGGTTTTTGTTATGGTTAGTGTTAGGATTAGGGGTAGGTTAGTTTTAGGGTTAGGGTTAGGGTTAAGGTTGGGATTTAGAATTAGTGTTTGGTTTGGGCTAGGAATAGCATTTGTTAAGGTTTAGAGATAGGATTAGGGTTTTGGTTAGGGTTAGGGTTAGGCTAGGGTTTTGGATATGGTTAGGTTTAGTTTAGGGTTAGTGGTAGGTTTAGGGTTTAGGGTTAGGATTAGTTTTGGGTTAGAGTTAGGGTAAGGGATAAGGCTAGGTTAGGGTTAGGAGTGGGTTTAGTGTTTAGGGTTAGTGCTTGTGTTAGTATTAGTGTTAGGGTTAAGTTAGCGTCAGGGTTAGTTTTAGGGTTTAGGATTAGGGTTAGGTTAGGTTTAGTGTTAGGGTTTGGGCTAGGGTTAGGCTTAGGTTTTGCATTAGGGTTTGGACTAGTGTTAGGCTTTGGTTAGTGTTAGTGGTAGGTTTAGGGTTAGGGCTAGTGTTTGTGTTAGGGTTTGGGTTAGGGTTATGTTTAAGGTTTAAGATCAGGGTTATATTATGATTGGGGTTAGGTTTAGGGTTTGGGCTATGGTTAGGGTTAGGGTTAGTTTTACATTAGGGTTTGGTGTACGTTTAGGGTTTAGGGTTAGTGTTTGGTTTAGCCTTAGTTTTAAGGTTAAGTTATGGCTAGGCTTAGTTTTAGGGTTTAGGGTTAGGATTAGGTAAGAGTTAGAGTTAGGTTTATGGTTTGGACTAGGGTTAGGGTTAGGTTTAGAATCTGGGCTAGGGTTATCATTTGGTTAAGTTTAGAGTTCGCTTTAGAGTTTAGGGTTAGGGTTAGTGTTAAGGTTTTTCTTACGGTTAGGGTTAGGATTAGGGTTAGGTTAGTGGTAGGGTTAGGGTTGTTGTTTAGTGTTAGTGTTAGAGTTTGGGCTAGTAATATGGGTTTTTTTTTTTTCAGGATTAGGTGTAGGATTAGGGTTTAGGGCTAGGGTTAGGGTTTGGGTTAGGGCTATGGTTTGGGCTAGAGTTAGGCTTTCATTAGAGTTAGCAGTAGGTTTAGTCTTTAGGGTTAGGGTTAGGGTTATTGTTTGTGTTAGGATTTGGGTTGGGGTTAGGTTTCAGGTTCCGGGTTAGGGTTATGGTTAGGCTATGATTAGTGTTAGGTTTACGATTTGGGATAGGGTTAGAGTAAGGTTAGTGTTAGGGTTCAGGCTAGGGTTATCGTTTGGTTAGAGTTAGGGTTCGGTTTAGAGTTTAGGGTTAGGGTTAGTGTGAGGGGTTTTGTTATGATTTGGCTTAGGAATAGGGTTAGGTTAGTTTTAGGTTTAGGTTTAGGGCTAGGGTTGGGGTTTAGGGTTAGTTTTTGGTTAGGATTAGAGTTAGGGTTAAGTTATGGGTAGGGATAGTTTTAGGATTAAGTTAGGGTTAGGGTCAGGGTTAAGATTTGGGCTAGGGATGGGACCAGCAATTAGCGTAATGGCTATGTCGCTGGACTCCCATGTGGTCGATCGCGGTTCACGTCCCGGACCCGGTGGCTTAAAACTCATGCCGGGCGCATGTGCGTGCGTGCCCATGATCCAAGAGGAGAATGGAGGAGAAGGGATTGCGCGTGACCATCCGCCCTGAGGGGGTGATTTCTCGCTTTCTGTCTCTCTGTCTCTGTCTGTCTGGCGAGCACATGTGCCCTATAGCAAAAACCTCTCTAAAAGAAAAAATAAAAAGAAAGGATTTGGGCTAGGATTAGGGTTAGGATTTGGGTTAGGGTTTGGGCTAGTGTTAGGCCTCACTTAGGGTTAGTGGTATGTTTAGTATTTAGGGTTAGGGTTACAGTTTGTGTTAGAGTTTGGTTTAGGGTTAGGTTTAAGGTTTAGGATTAGGGTTAGGTTATGATTAGGTTTAGGTTTAGGGTTTGGGCTATGGTTAGGTTAGGTTAGGGATAGAGTTATGGTTTAGGCTAGGGTTAGGGATAAGTTTCTCGTTAGGGTTTGGGCTAGTGTTAGGCTTTGGTTAGGGTTAGTGGTAGGTTTAGTGCTTAGGGTTTGGTTTAGGGTTAGTGTTTGTGTTAGGGTTTTGGTTAGGGTTAGGTTTAATTTTTAGCGTTAGTGTGAGGTTATGATTAGGGTTAGTTTTAGGGTTTGGGCAATGGTTAGGGTTAGGCTTAGTGTTACGTTAGGGTTTGCTGTACATTTAGGGTTTAGGGTTAGTGTTTGGTTTAGGCTGAGTTTTAAGGTTAAGTTTTGGTTAGGCTTAGTTTTAGGGTTTAGGGTTAGGATTGGGTTAGGGTTAGGGTTAGGGTTAGGGGGTTTAGGCTAGGGTTAGGGTTAGGTTTAAGCTTAGGATTTGGGCTAGTGTTATAGTTTGGTTAAGGATAGAGTTCACTTTAGAGTTTAGGGTTTGGGTTAGTGTTAAGGTTTTTGTTACGGTTAGGGTTAGGATTAGGTTTAGATTAGTGGTAGGGTTAGGGTTAGGTTTAGGGTTGTTTTTTAGTGTTAGTTTTAGGGTTTGAACATCTATATGCTAATAAACAAGGCAATCTGAATGAGATGGACAAATTTCTGGACAAATATAATCTACCAAGAATGAGCCAGGAGGATATAGAAAGTCTGAATAGGCCCATAACAAGCCAGGAGATTGAATTAGTAATAAATAACCTCCCAACAAAGAAAAGCCCTGGCCCTGATGGATTTACCTCTGAATTTTACAAAACTTTCAAAGAAGAGTTAATTCCCATTCTGCTCAAATTATTTCTAAAGATACAAAGGGGTGAATCTCCCCCTAATTCAGTCTATGAAGCCTCTATCACCCTCATCCTTAAAATAGATAAGGACAGGACAATGAAGAAAAACTATAGACCAATATCTCTGATGAACATAGATGCAAAGATTCTCAACAAGTTACTAGCAAATCATATTCAACAACTTATAAAAAAGATCATACACCATGATCAGGTAGGCTTTATTCCAGGAATGCAAGGTTGGTTCAACATATGCAAAACAATAAATGTAATACATCATATTAACAGAAATTAAGATAAAAACCATATGGTCATATCAATTGATGCAGAAAAAGCATTTGATAAAATACAACATTCCTTCATGATCAAGAGTCTCAGCAAAATTGGAATGGAAGGGCCATTTCTCAATACAATAAAAGCTATCTATGAAAAACCCATAGTGAACATCATCCTGAATAGAGAAAAGGTGAAAGCTTTCCCACTAAACACAGGAACAAGACAAGGATGCCCACTTTCCCCACTCCTTTTTAATATATCACTAGAAGTCCTCACCAATGCAATCAGAAAAGAGGAAAAAATAAAGGGCATTCAAATATGAAAAGAAGAGGTGAAACTCTCTCTATTCACAGATGACATGATTGTATACATAGAAGACCCAATAGTCTCCATGGAAAAATTACCGGAAGTAATACATGATTACAGTAAAGTTGCAGGATATAGAACCAATATACAGAAATTGATAGCATTTCCATATATGAATAACAGGCAGACTGAGATAGAACTGAAAAAAGTTATTCCATTTATCATAGCCACCAAAAGTATACGATATTTAGGAATAAATCTAACCAAAGAAGTTAAAGACCTCCACAAGGAAAACTATGAGAAGCTAAAATAAGAAATTGAAAATGACACAAAAAAATGAAAGTACAGCCCATGTTCATGGATGGGAAGAATTAATGTAATCAAAATGGCAATTCTACCCAAATTAATCTACATATTTAATGCAATGCCAATCAAAGTACTAGACACATTCTTCAGAGATATAGAAAAGAAAATCATAAAATTCATCTGGAATCATAAAACATCCCATATTGCAAAGCAATTCTATACAAGAAGAGTGGAGTGGGTGGCATCTCACTTCCTGACCCAAAAATATACTACAAAGCTGTGGTAATCAAAACAGCATGGTACTGGAAGAGAAAAAGACACGTGGACCAATGAAACAGAATAGAGTCCCCAGAAATAAATTCCCAAACATACAGTCAACTGATTTTTGACAAGGGGTACCAGTCAATTCAGTGGGAAAAGGAAAACCTCTTCTGCAAATGATGCTGGAGAAACTGGATTTCCACTTGCAGAAAGATGAATCTGAACCCCTACCTCTCACCTTTGACAAAAATCAAGTCAAGGTGGATCAAGGATCTAAATCTAAGACCTCAAACTGTAAAGCTGCTCCTGGAAAACATTGGGGAAACTCTGGGAGACATTGGTGTAGGGAAAGACTTCTTAAATAAGACCCTCAAAGCACAGTTGATCATCCCGAAAATAGACAAGTGGGATTACATCAGACTAAGAATTTTATGCATGGCAAAAGACACAGTAATTAGTGTGAATCAACAGCCCTCAGAATGGGGAAATATTTTTGTAAATTATGCATCAGATAAGGGACTGATAAACAGAATACATAAGGAACTAAAGAAACTGTTTGGAAAAAAGTTGATCAACCCTATTAAAAGATGGGAGAAGGAGTTGAAAAAAAAAAAAAACACTCTTTAAAGATGACATACAAATAGCCAAAAGGCATATGAAAAAATGTTCAACATCCTTCATCGTAAGGGAAATGCATTGTAAGGGAAATCGTAAAGATCAAAATGACAATGAGGTACCACCTAACCCCAGTCAGAATGTCTAAGATGAAAAAAAACAAAAAATGATAAGTGTTGGCGGGGTGTGGTGAAAGGGGAACTCTTTTACACTGCTGGTGGGAATGTAAATTGGTCCAGCCACTGTGGAGAACAATTTGGAGATTCCTCAAAAATCTACAAATCGATCTACCATATTATCCAGCAATCCCACTCCTCGATATCTACCCAAAGGACAGAAGAATTCTTCATTGGAAAAGTGCTTGCACATCGATGTTTATTGCAGCACTATTCACGATGGCTAAGACA
Source organism: Tupaia tana (assembly GCA_026018925.1). Taxonomy (NCBI): domain Eukaryota; kingdom Metazoa; phylum Chordata; class Mammalia; order Scandentia; family Tupaiidae; genus Tupaia; species Tupaia tana. Next base: position 23,796,295 of record JAKSZU010000010.1, on the reverse strand, counting down.
TGGAACCAACCCAAATGCCCCCGTACGGATGAATGGATTGAAAAACTGTGGCACATATTCTCTATGGAATACTATTCAGCCATAAAAACCAACAAAACCCGGAGAAGATTCCACATGGATACTGGGAACTAGATATTTCAGGGCACAGGCGAAATGAAGATTTTCTACTCATAATTCAGCCTCCAGCAAGCAAAGCCAGTGTGGCAGGAGAGTTGAGCCTCTGAGAAGATTCCACATGGATACTGGGAACTAGATATTTCAGGGCACAGGCGAAATGAAGATTTTCTACTCATAATTCAGCCTCCAGCAAGCAAAGCCAGTGTGCGATCACTACAGAACAGCAATCCGATTCTAGAACACCTCTGTCTGCTTGCTCCTGAACATTGAGGCTTAACTTCAAGAATTTGAAAGAAACACGCCATTCATCAGATGACAAGAAATCACCGTCGGATCACGAGAAATATGGGAAAACGAGAAAATACCTCTCCTCCAATGGAAAAGAGTAACTCTCCTTCATCCACAAACAGTTCGGTGAAAGTCATGGAAATGTCTGATAAGGAATTTAGAGCATTCGTAATGTCGAAGCTAACAGAGATGGAAGAAAAGAGAGATAATGAACTGCTAAAGAGAAAGGAGAAAGAAGTTGCCGAGTTCCAGGAGATGAGGTAATTCTTGCAAGATCTAAAAGAGGAATTACACACTTTACAAAAGACTCAAACGGAACTGCTAGAGATCAAGTCTATAATACAAGAAGTCAAAATCTCCCTTGAAAGTATTAAAAGCAGACTAGATCATTCAGAAAATAGAATCTCAGATGTAGAAGAGAAAATGGCTGGCTTAGAAAAGTCCACCACGAAGACTGAGAAAATGGCTCAAAAATTTGAGAATGATATGCGAGAAGTACTGGATACCATCAAACGTCCAAATATCCGGATAATTGGCATTCCAGAAGGTGAAGAGACCCATAAGGGCATTGATAATCTATTCCATGAAATCCTGCAAGAAAACTTTCCAAACCTAGAGAGGCATTCGAAGATCCAGTCCCAGGAAATACAAAGGACCCCAAATAGAATCAACCCAAGGAGATCTTCTCCAAGACACATTATAGCCAGGTTGACCAAAACCGCAGACAAATACAAGATACTAAGATTGGCAAGAGAGAAACACCAAGTTACCTACAAAGGACATCCCATCAGGCTAACAGCAGATCTCTCATCGGAAACAATGCGAGCGAGGAGAGAATGGGAAAATATATTCAAAGTGTTACGAGAGAAACAGTTTCAGCCAAGAATACTGTACCCGGCAAGATTATCTTTCAGGTGGGAAGAAAAGACAAGAACATTCTCAGATAAACAAAACCTGAAAGAATTTACCAGCACCAGACCAGATCTCCAAGAAGTTCTCAAGGGTGTGCTGTATCAAGAAAATTAAACACAGACACACGGAAATAAGAGTCCAAAAACTATGAAAGTGGCCAACTTAATCAGAGGGACAAGTCTGAATTTGAATATTATATCCCAGAATTTAATCAGGAAAATTGAACCAGAACAGAAGATAAAAGTACATGAGACTGATAGGTTCATGCACCTTCCATTTGAACAGAATCCTAACTTGTTTCCTGGCTTTAAGCAAAGTTCCTTGGCATTTCTTTGAGTTAAGTTAAAACTGGTTTTCTTAGTAGTAATGAGTGAACTCACCATTGAAAGTAGTTAGATTATGTAGGAAATTGTGTGATCAATGCAACGTGGGTGGGAAGGGAATGAAGGACAATTGTAGACACCGGAGGTGGTGTGAGAGGAGGGTGGGAAGGGACAGAGGGTCAGAAAGAGGGGTGAAAGTAATTCTAGGAACTAGTAATGGAAATTTTTTGTAATGTGCATGATTGTATCACTATGCAGTGTGTACTGGATGGGAGATTGCATTTTGTATGCTGTGATGAAGCTTAGGGAAGGAATGTAAATTGAGTTACAAAAAAAAAGTTTCAGAAAAAAAAAATATATATATTCAATGACTGCAGTAGGATATGTAGCCACAGCTAGGTGCTACTTTATAGGATGCGTAAAGTAAGACTTGTGTTCATGGAAATGTGGGTATCACCTGTGTTTGCTATGAGGGTATTTGGATTGATTAGGGTCTTTGGCGTTACAATAAAATGTGAGGAGAAAACAGTATAGAAAGCAAACATAGATACCAGAGACTGTGGGAGGAGAGTGGGAGATGGCAGAGGGTAAGAGAGAATCTAGGATGGGGGGAAAAAAGCAAAACATACAGAAGACAAGAAATGGAAGATCATTTGCTGACAATAACATGCTTGTTGATGTGCTTGATTGAGACAATATATAGTGTAATTTGGATGGAAAATCTCATTTTGTATGCTGTAATGATGTTCAGAGAATGAATGCAAATAAATAAATAAATAAATAAATAAATAAATAAAAAAAAAAAAAAAAAAAACCCAACAAAACCCTGGCTTTTGACAGAAAGTGGAAGAAGACAGAAGATTTATTGCTAAGTGAAGCAAGCCAGGCTATGAAGGAGAGACACTGTATGTCCCCACTTAATAAATACCGAGTTTCTCCACTATACGACCAAAATGGATTGACTAAAAGATATACAAACACAAGAGATGGGTGTGAATGTCAGATGTGATGAGTGTAAAGGAGAGGAGCCTAGGGAAGGACGTTTGGAGGAGGGATACAGAGGCAGAGCATTGATGGGATGAGGAAGTGTGGTGTAATCTGTTGAAGATATTTTGATCAACTGGACTAGGGAGAAATGTTCACATATTGAAATGTTCAATTCATAAGCTAAACAATGTCATTGAATGTATATAAAAATTAATTAATTAAAAAAAGTAATAGGGTTTTTTAAGGGTTAAGGGTAGGATTAGGGTTTAGGGCTAGGGTTAGGGTTAGGATTAGGGCAAGGATATGGGTTATGGTTAGGTTTAGTTTTAGAGTTTAGGGTTATGATTAGTTTAGGGTTAGGGTTAGGTTTAAGGTTTGGGCTAGGTTTAGGGTTAGGGTTAGTTTTAGGGTTTGGGCCAGGGTTATTGTTGGGTTAGGGTTCGGTTTAGGGTTTAGGGTTAGGGTTAATGTTAGGGTTTTTGTTATGGTTAGGGTTAGGAGTACGTTTAGGTTAGTGTTAGGTTTAGGGTTAGAGTTCAGGTTGGTGTTTAGGGTTAGTATTAGGGTTTGGGTTAGGGATAGCTTTTGTTACGGGTTAGGGGTAGGATTACCATTTAGGGCTAGGGTTAGGGTAAGGGTTAGGACTAGGTTTTGGGTTACAGTTAGGTTTTGTTTACAATTAAGGGTCGGTTTAGGGTTAGGGTTAGGTTTTGGATTAGGGTTAGAGTAAGAAATAGGGTTAGGTAAGCATTAGGAGTAGCTTTAGGGTTTAGGGCTAGTGTTTTGGTTAGGATTAGAGTTAGGGTTAAGTTAGGGTTAGTTTTAGGGTTTAGGTTTAGGGTTAGGTTAGGGTTAGGGTTTGGGCTAGTGTTAGGCTTCCATTAGGGTTAGGGATAGGGTTTGTGATAGCATTTGGGTTAGGGTTAGGGTTTTTGTTAGGGTTTAGGTTAGGCTTAGGTTTAAGGTTTAGTGTTAGTGTTGGGTTATGATTAGGGTTAGGTTTAGGGTTTGGGCTAGAGTTAGGGTTAGGGTTAATGTTATGTTAGGATTTGGTGTATGTTTAGGGTGTAGGGTTAGTGTTTGATTTAGCCTTAGTTTTAAGGATAAGTTACAGTTAGGCTTAGTTTTAGGGTTTAGGGTTAGGATTAGGTAAAATTTAGGGTTAGGTTTATGGTTTGGGCTAAGGTTAGACATAGGATTTAGGCTAGGGTTATCATTTGGTTAAAGTTAGAGTTCTTTTTAGAGTTTAGGGTTAGGTTTAGTGTTAAGGTTTTTGTCACAGTTAAGATTAGGATTAAGGTTAGGTTAGTGGAGGGTTAGGGTTAAGATTAGGTTTAGGGTTGTTGTTTAGTGTTAGAGTAAGAGATAGGGTTAGATAAGCATTAGGAGTAGCTTTGGGTTTTATGGTTAGTGTTTTTGTTAGGATTAGAGTTACGGTTAAGTTAGGGTTAGTTTTAGTTTTAGGGTTTAGGTTTAGGGTTAGGTTAGGCTAGGGTTGGGGATAGGGTTCGGGTAGGGTTTGGGCTAGTGTTAGGCTTCTGTTAGGGTTAGCGGTATGTTTAGTGTTTAGGGTTAGGGTTAGGTTTGTGTTAGGCTTAAGGTTAGGCTTAGTTTTAGGGTTTAGGGTTAGGATTAGGGTTAGGGTTAGGCTTAGTATTTTGGCTAAGGTTATTGTTTGGTTAAGGTTAGAGTTTGCTTTAGAGTTTAGGGTTAGGGTTAGTGTTAAGTTTTTTGTTACACTTAAGGTTAGGATTAGGGTTATGTTAGTGGTCGGGTTAGGGTTAGGGTTGTTGTTTAGTGTTAGTGTTAGGTTTGGGCTAGTAATAGGGTTTTTTCAGGGTTAGGGTTAGGTTTAAGGTTTAGTGTTAGAGTTAGGTTATGATTAGGGTTAGCTTTAGGGTTTGGGCTATGGTTAGGGTTAGGGTTAATGTTACATTAGTGTTTGGTGTACATTTAGGGTTTAGGGTTAGTGCTTGGTTTAGGCTTAGTTTTAGGGTTTAGGGTTAGGATTAGGTAAGAGTTAGGGTTAGGTTTAGGGTTTGTGCTAGGGTTATCATTTATTTGAGGTTAGGGTTCGCTTTAGAGTTTAGGTTTAGGGTTAGTGTTAAGGTTTTTGTTACAGTTATGTTTAGGATTAGAGTTAGGTCAGTGGTATGGTTAGGGTTAGGGTTCAGGTTAGGGTTGTTGTTTACTGTTAGTGTTAGGGTTTGGGCTAGTAATAGGGTTTTTTAAGAGTTAGGGGTAGGATTATGGTTTAGGGCTAGGGTTATGGTTAGGGTTAGGGCTAGGGTTTGGGTTAAGGTTAGGTTTAGTTTTATGGTTTAGGGTTATGCTTAGTTTAGTGTTATGGTTAGGTTTAGGGTTAGGGTTAGTGTTAGGTTTTGGGCTAGGGTTATCATTTTGTTAGGGTTAGGGTTCAGTTTAGGGTTTAGGGTTTGGGTTAGTGTTAGGGTTTTTGTTATGTTTAGGGTCAGGAATACCTTTTGGTTAGTGTTACGTTTAGGATTAGGATTCAGGTGGGGGATAGAGTATGTGTTAGGGTTTGGGCTAGGCATAGCTATAGCTTTTGTTATGTGTTAGGGGTAGGATTATCATTTAGGGCAAATGTTAGGGTAAAGGTTAGGGCTAGGTTTTGGGTTACAAATAGGTTTTGTTTACAATTAGGGGTAGGTTTTGGGTTTAGGGTTAGGGTTAGGTTTTGGTTTAGGGTTAGAGTAAGAGATAGGGTTAGGTAAGTGTTAGGAGTGTCTTTGGGATTTAGGATTAGTGTTTGGTTATGATTGGAGTTAGGGTTAATTTAGGGTAAGGGTTAAATTTAGGGTTTAGGCTTAGGATTGGGTTAGGGTTAGGTTTAGGGTTTGGGCTAGGGTTAGGTTTAGGGTTCAGGTTAGGCTTTGGGTTATTGTTAGGCTTCTGTTAGGGTTAGCGGTATGAATAGTGTTTAGGTTTTGTGTTAGGTTTCAGTTTCGGGTTAGGGTTAGGTTTAAGGTTTAATGTTAGGGTTAGATTATGATTAGGGTTAGGTTTAGGGTTTGGGCTATGGTTAGGGTTAGGGTTAGTGTTACGTTATGGTTGGGTGTACGTTTAGGGTTTAGGGTTAGTGTTTGGTTTAGGCTTAGTTTTAAGGTTAAGTTATGGTTAGGCTTAGTTTTAGGGTTTAGGGTTAGGAATAGGTAAGAGTTAGGGTTAGGTTTAGGGTTTGTGTTAGGGTTAGGGTTAGGGTTACGTAAGGGTTTGGTGTATGTATAGGATTTTGGGTTAGTGTATCGTTTAGGCTTAGTTTTTAGGTTAAGTTATGGTTTGGCTTAGTATCAGGGTTTAGTGTTAGGAGTAGGTAAGAGTTAGGGTTAGGGTTAGGTTTAGGGTTTGGGCTAGGATTAGGGTTAGGGTTAGGGTTAGGCTTAGGATTTGGGCAAGATTTATCGTTTGTGTTAGGGTAGAGTTCACTTTAGAGGTTAGGGTTAGAGTTAGTGTTAAGGTTAGGATTAGGTTTAGGTTTGTGGTAGCATTAGGGTTAGGGTTATTGTCAATGTTAGTGATAGGATTGGCGCTTGTAATAGGGTTTTTTAAGGGTTAGGGATAGGATTAGGTTTTAGGGCTATGGTTAGGTTTAGGGTTAGGGCTAGGGTTTGCATTATATTTAGGTTTATTTTTAGAGTTTAGAGTTATCATTAGTTTGGGGTTAGAGTTAGGTCTAGGGTTTAGGCTAGGTTTAGGGTTACTGTTAGTGTTAGGGTTTGGGCTTGGCTTATTGTTTGGTTAGGGTTAGGGTTCGGTTTATGGTTAGGGTTAATGTTAGGGTTTTTGTTATGGTTAGTGTTACAATACGTTTAGGTTATTGTTAGATTTAGGGTTAAGTTTTGGATTGGGGTTTTAGGGTTGGTGTTAGTGTTTGGGCTAGGGATTGCTTTTGTTACGGGTTGTGGTAGGTTTAGCATTTAGGACTAGGGTTAGTGTAAAGGTTAAGGCTAGGTTTTTGGTTACGGTTTGGTTTTGTTTAGAATTAGGGGTAGGTTTAGGGTTTAGATTTAGGGTCAGCTTTTGGATTAGGGTTAGAGTAAGAGATAGGGTTAGTTAAGCATTTGGAGTAGCTTTGGGGTTTAGGGTTAGTGTATTGGTTAGAATTATAGTTAGGGTTAAGTTAGAATTAGGGTTAGTTTTTAGTTTTAGGTTTAGGGTTAGGTTAAGGTTAGGGTTAGGGTTTGGGTTTGGGCTAGGTTTAGGGTTAGGGTTTGGGTTACGGTTTGGGCTAGTGTTAGGATTCTGTTAGGGTTAGAAGTATGTTTAGTGTTTAGGGTTAGGGTTAGGGTTAGGTTTTGTGTTAGGGTTTGGGTTAGGTTAGGGTTAAGTTTTAGTGTTAGGGTTAGGTTATGATTAAGGTAAGCTTTAGGGTTTGGTCTATGGTATGTTAGGGTTTGGTGTACGTTTAGGGTTTAGGATTAGTGTTTGGTTTAGGCTTAGTTTTAAGGTTAAGTTATGGTTAGGCTTAGTTTTAGGACTTAAGGTTAGGATTAGGTAAGAGTAAGGGTTAGGTTTAGGGTTTGGGGTAGGATTCAGGTTAGGGTTAGACTTATGATTTGGGATAGGGTTATAGTTTGTTTAAGGTTGGAGTTCGCTTTAGAGTTTAGGGTTAGGGTTAGTGTTAAGGTGTTTTTTCCCCCCAAAAAAATTAGTCTGAATTTATTTTTTTATTTTTTTCTCTTTAAATTTATTTATTTTTTACATTAATTCACTATACATCAATACAGCATACAAATGAATTTTCCATCCAAAATACACTGTGTATTGGCTCAATCAAGAACATCAACACACATGTTTTCAGCAAATAATTTTCCAATTCTTATGTCTTGTATACTTTGTTTTTTGTTTTGCCATCCTTGATTCCTTATCCCTCGCCCTCTTCCATGTCCCACCTTCCTCCCACATTGTCTCTGATATCCATGTTTGCTTTCTATGCCTTCCCCCCATTTAATTGATTTGCTAATGAACTTAATTAGTCTAAATATATCCAATAGCTAGCACAGCTGATATATACCTATACATGAACCCAAGGCTGACTTTAGGCATAAACCCCAGTGAGTAGAATGAACCTATTATAAAGTAGTACCCAGCTGGGGCTATATAGCTTACTGCAGTCATCAAATATGCATTTTTTAAAAAATTTTGATACGAACAGTTTTACCGTTTTCTTTTTCTCTTGCAACTTTTTTTTTAATTACTTAACATTCATTCCCTGAGCATCGTCACAATGTACTAAATGTGGTTTCCCATCTAGAATAAACTGCATAGTGGCTTAATCATGCATGTCATCATCAATAATATTCCATTTCTGCTTTCATACATATGTATACGTATATATATATATATATATATGTTTTTTACCCCATGTTTGACCCTCTGCCCTTTCCCACTCTCTTATTACACTATCTGCTATATACAGTTGTCTTCCATTCCTTTTTCCCCAACATTTTGTTGATTGCACAATATCATAAGTAATCTAACTACTTTCAGCAGGTAATTTCAAGAAGAGTAGTTTTGAATTGGTAATGATATTTCCTTGAAACTTAAAGTCTAGAAACAGGTTAGTATTCTGTTCAAATAGTAGGTACATGCACCTATCAACAGCTCAAGACAGGACAAAAATCCTTTAAAACTGGAAAACAAAGCTTAGGAGAAAAGCAGCAATAATTCAGTCAAGTTACAGAATGTTGTTTCATCGGTTCAGTCTCATGTACTTAATCTTTCTTCTGTTAAGGTTTGATCTTCCAGATTGAATTCTGGAGTGTTAAGGTTTTTGTTACAGTTAAGGTTAGGATTAGGGTTTGGTCAGTAGTAGGGTTAGGGTTAGGGTCAGGGTTTTTGTTTAGTGTTAGAGTTAGGGTTTGGGCTAGTCATAGGGTTTTTTAAGGGTTAGGGGTAAGATTAGGGTTTAGGGCTAGGGTTCGGGTTAGGTTTAGGGGTAGGGTTTGGGTTATGGTTAGGTTTAGTTTTAGGGTTTAAGGTTATGATTAGTTTAGGGTTAGTGTTTGGTTTAGGGTTTAGGATAGTGTTATCATTTGGTTACTGTTAGGGTTTGGTTTAGGCTTTAGGGTTATGGTTAGTGTTAGGGTTTGGACTAGGTTTAGGTTTAGGGCTCGGGTTAGGTTTTGGGCTACTGTTAGGCCTCTGGGTTAGCGGTATATTGAGTGTTATTGTTAGGGTTAGGGTTAGGGTTAGGGTTTGTGTTTGGGTTGGGCTAGGGTTAGGTTTAAGGTTTAGTGTTAGGATTAGGTTATGATTAAGGTTAGGTTTAGGGTTTGGACTATGTTTAGGGTTAGGGTTAGTGTCATGTTAGGGTTTGGTGTATGTTTAGGGTTTAGGGATAGTGTTTGTTTTAGGCTTACTTTTAAGGTTAAGTTATGTTTAGGCTTAGCTTTAGGGTTTAGGGTTAAGATTAGGTAAGTGTTAGGGTTAGGTGTAGGGTTTGGGCTAGGATTAGGGTTAGGGTTAGGCTTAGGATATGGCCTAGGTTTATTGTTTGGTTAAGGTTAGAGTTCGCTTTAGAAATTAGGGTTAGGGTTAGTGTTAAAGTTTTTGTTATGGTTAAGGTAAGGATTAGGGTTAGGTTTGTGGTAGGTTTAAGGTTAGTGATGTTTAGTTTTAGTATTAGGGTTTGGTCTATTAGTAGGGTTTTTTAAGGACTAGGGGTAGGATTAGGATATAGGGCTAAGGTTAGGTTAGGGTTAGGGCTAGGGTTTGGGTATGGTAAGGTTAATTTTAGGATTTAGGGTTATGATTAATTTAGGGTTAGGGTTAGGTTTAGGGTTTGAGCTAGGTTTAGGGTTAGGGTTAGTGTTAGGGTTTTTGCTAGGGTTATCGTTTAGTTAGGGTTAGGATTCAGTTTATGGTTTAAGGTTAAGGTTAGTGTTAGGGTTTTTGTTATGGTTAAGGTTAGGAATATGTTTAGGTTTGTGTTAGGTTCAGGGTTAGAGTTCGAGTTGATGTTTATGGTTACTGTTAGGGTTTGGGTTACAGATAGCTTTTGTTATGGGTTAGGGGTCAGATTAGCATTTAGATCTAGGCTTAGGGTAAGGGTTAGGGCTAGATGTTGTGTTATGGTTCGGTCTGGTTTACATTTAAAGATAGGTTTCATGTTTATGGTTAGGGTTAGGTTTTGGATTAGAGTTAGAGTAAGAGATAGGGTGAAGTAATCATTAGGAGTAGCTTTGGAATTTAGGGTTAGTGTTTTGGTTAGGATTAGAGTTGGGGTGAAGTTAGAATTTGTGTTAGTTTTAGGGTTTAGGATTAGTGTTAGGTTAGGATTAGGCTTTGGGTTCGGGTCTGGGCTAGGGTTAGGGTTAGGGCTCGTGTTAGGTTTTGGGCTAGTGTTGAGCTTCTGTTAGGGTTAGCAGTATGTTTAGTGTATAGGGTTAGGGTTAGGGTTAGGGTTTGTGTTAGGGTTTTGGTTAGGGCTAGGTTTAAGTTTTAGTGTTACAGTTATGTTATGATTAGGGCTAGGTTTAGTGTTTGGGCTATGGTTACGTTAGGGTTAGTGTTATGTTAGTTTTACATTAGGGTTTGGTGTACGTTTAGGGTTTAGGGATAGTGTTTGGTTTAGGCTTCATTTTAAGGTTAAGTTACGGTTAGGCTTAGATTTAGGGTTTAAAACAGGTTAGGATTAGGTAAGAGTTAGGGTTAGGTTTAGGGTTTGGCCTAGGGTTAGGGTCAGTGTTAGCCTTATGATTTGGGCTAGGGTTATCATTTGGTAAAGGTTAGAGTTCACTTTAGAGTTTAGGGTTAGGGTTCGTGTTAAGGTTCTTATTACAGTTAAGATTAGGATTAGGGTTAGGTCAGTGTTAGGGTTATGGTTGGGGTTAGGGTTGTTGATTAGTGTTAGTGTTTGGGTTTGGGCTAGTAATAGGGTTTTTTAAGGGTTAGGGGTGGGATTAGGGTTTAGGTCTAGTGTTAGGTTTAGGGTTAGGGCTAGGGTTTGTGTTATGCTTAGGTTTAGTTTTAAGGTTTAGGGTCATGATAAGTTTAGGGTTATGGTTACATTTAGTGTTTGGGCTAGGGTTATCCTTTGGTTAGGTTTAGGGTTCATTTTAGGGTTTAGGGTTAGGTTTAGTGTTAGTGTTTTTGTTATGGTTATGGTTAGGAATACGTTTAGGTTAGTGTTTGGTTTAGGGTTAGGTTTCAGGTTTGGTTTTAGGGTTACTGTTAGGGTTTGGGCTAAAGATAGCTTTTGTTATGGGTTAGGCGTAGGATGAACATTTAGGTCTAGGGTTAGGGTAAAGATTAGGTCTAGGTTTTGGGTTACAGTTAGGTATTTTTTACAATTAGGGGTAGGTTTAGGGTTGAGGGTTAGTGTTAGGTTTTGGATTAGGGTTAGAGTAAGAGATAGGGTTAGGTAAGTGTTAGAAGTAGCTTTGGGATTTAGGGTTAGTGTTTGATTAGGAATAGAGTTAGGGTTAAGTTACCATTAGTGTTAGTTTTGGGGTTTAGGTTTAGGATTAGTTTAGGGTTAGGGTTAGGGTTTGGGCTAGGTTTAGGGTTAGGGTTTGGGCTAGTGTTAGGCTTCTGTTGGGTTAGCGGTATGTTTAGTGTTTAGGTTTAGGGTTAGGGTTAGAGTTTGTGTTAGGGTTAGGTTTAAATTATAGTGTTAGGGTTAGGTTATGATTAGGATTAGTTTTAGGGGTGGGATAGGCTTAGGGTTAGGGTTAGTTTTATGTTAGCATTTAGTGTACATTTAGGGTCTAGCATTAGTGTTTGGTTTAGGCTTCATTTTAAGGTTAAGTTATGGTTAGGCTTAGTTTTAGGGTTTAGGGTTAGGTTTTAGGATTTTGGTAAGTGTTAGGGTTAGGTTTAGGGTTTTGGCTAGGGTTTGGGTTAGGGTTAGTTATAGGATTTGGGCTAGAGTTATCGTTTGGTTAAGGTTAGAGTTCGCTTTAGAGTTTAGGGTTAGGTTTAGTGTTAAGGTTATTGTTATGGTTAAGGTTAGGAATAGAGTTAGGTCTGTGGTAGAGTTAGGGTTGGGGTTAGGGTTGTTGTTTAGTGTTAGTTTTAGGGTTTGGGCTAGTAATAGGATTTTTTAAGGGTTAGTGGTAGGATTAGGGTTTAGGGCTAGGGTTACTTTTCGTGTTAGAGGTATGGCTTGCGTTATGGCTAGGTTTAACTTTAGGGTTTATTTTATGATTAGTTCAGGGTTAGGGTTAGGTTTATGGTTTGGGCTGGGCTTAGGGTTAGGGTTAGTGTTAGTGTTTGTGCTAGGATTATCATTTGGTTATGGTTAGGGTTCGTTTTAGGGTTTAGGGTTAGGTTTAGTGTTAGGATTTTTGTTATGGTTAGGGTTAGGAATACGTTTAGGTTAGTGTTAGATTTAGGGTTAGGGTTCTGGTTGGGTTTTAGTGTTAGTGTTTGGGTTTGGGCTAGGAATAACTTTGTTATGGGTTAGGGATAGGATTACCATTTAGGGCTAGAGTTAGAGTAAGGGCTAGGTTTTGGGTTATGTTAGGTTTTGTTTACTATTAGGGTTAGGTTTAGGGTTTGGGGTTAGGGTTAGGTTTTGAATTAGGGTTAGAGTAAGAGATAGAATTAGGTAAGCGTTAGGAGTAGCTTTGGGGTTTAGGGTTAGTGTTTGGGTTATGTTAGAGCTAGGGTTAAGTTAGGGTTAGGGCTAGTATTAGGGTTTAGGTTTAGTGTTAGGTTAGGACTAGAGTTAGGTTTAGGTTTAGGGTTTGGTCTAGGGTTAGGGTTAGGATTTGGGTTTGGGTTTGGGCTACTGTTAGGCTTCTGTTAGGGTTAGCGGTATTTTTAGTGTTTAAGTTTAGGGTTAGTGTTAGGATGTGTGTTAGGGTTTGTGGTAGGGTTAGGTTTAAGGTTTAGTGTTAGGGTTAGTTCATGATTAGGTTAGGTTTATGGTTTGGGCTATGGTTACAGTTTGGGTTCGTGTTATGTTAGGGTTTGACGTACGTTTAGGGTTTAGGGTTAGTGTTTGGTTTAGTCTTAGTTTTAAGGTTAACTTATGGTTAGGCTTAGTTGTAGGGTTTAAGTTTAGGAATAGGTAAAGAGTTAGGGTTAGGTTTAGGGTTTGGGCTAGGGTTAAGTTTAGTGTTAGGCTTATGAATTGGGCTAGGGTTATCGTTTGGTTAAGGTTAGAGTTTGCTTTAGAGTTTAGGGTTAGTGTTAGTGTTAAGGTTTTTGTTACAGTTAAGGTTAGGATTAGGGTTAGGTCAGTTGTGTTAGGTTTGGTTTTAGGATTGTTGTTTAGTGTTAGTTCTAGGGTTTGGGCTAGTACTAGGGATTTTTAAGCTTTAGGGGTAGAATTAGGGTTTATGGCTAGTGTTAGGGTTAGGATTAAGGCTAGGGTTTGGGTTATGGTTAGATTAATTTTAGGGTTATGGTTATGATTAGTTTAGTGTTAGGGTTAGGTTTAGGGTTTGGGCTAGGTTTAGGGTTAGGGTTAGTTTTAGGGTTTGGGCTAGGGTTATTGTTTGGTTAGGGTTAGGGTTAAGTTTAGCGTTTATGGTTAGGGTTAGTGTTAGGGTTTTTGTTATGTTTATGATTAGGAATACGTTTAGGTTAGTGTTAGGGTTAGGTTTACGGTTCAAGTTGGGGATTAGGGTTAGTGTTATGGTTTGGGCTAGGGATAGCTTTTGTTATGGGTTAGGGTTAGGATTAGCATTTCACGCTAGGGTTAGGGTAAGCAGTAGGGCAATGTTTTGAGTTACAGTTAGATTTTGTTTACAATTAGGGTTAGGTTTAGGATTTATGGTTAGGGTTAGGTTTTGGATTAGGGTTAGAGTAAAAGATAGGGTTAGGTAAGCGTTATGAGTAGCTTCGGGATTTAGGGTTAGTGTTTTGTTTAGGATTAGAGTTAGTTTTAAGTTAGTATTAGGGTTCATTTTAGGGTTTAGGTTTAGGGAAAGGTTAGAGTTAGGGTTAGGGTTAGAGTTTGCTCTAAGGTTAGGGTTAGAGTTTGGGTTAGGTTTTGGGCTAGTGTTAGACTTCTGTTATGGTTTGCAGTAAGTTTAGTGTTTAGGGTTAGGGTTAGGGTTTGGGTTAGGGTTTGGGTTAGGGTTAATTTTAAGCTTTAATGTTAGGGTTAGGTTATAATTAGGGTTAGGTTTAGGGTTTGGGCTATGATTAGCGTTAGGTTTGGTGTTACATTAGGGTTTGTTGTACGTTTATAGTTTAGGGTAAATGTTTGGTTTAGGCTTCATTTTAAGTTTAAGTTATGGTTACTCTTAGTTTTAGGGTTTAGGGTTAGGATTAGGTAAGGCTTAGTGTTAGGTTTAGGGTTCGGCATAGGGTTAGGGTTATGGTTAGGCTTATGATTTGGGCTAGGATTATCGTTTGGTTAAGGTTAGAGTTCCCTTTAGAGTTTAGGGTTAGGGTTAGTGTTAAGGTTTTTGTTACAGTTAAGGTTGGTATTAGGGTTAGGTTTGTGGTAGGGTTAGGGTTAAGGTCCGGGCTATGCTTAAGTCTGGGTGAAGGGTTATAATTAGATTTAGGGGTTAGGGTTTGGGTTGGGCGATAGGGTGAGAGTTAGTGTTAGCGTTATGGTAGGGTTAGGGTTAGGGTTAGATTGAGGGTCAAGGTTAGGGGTGAGTTTTAGGATTATGGTTGGGGTTTGTGTTATGGTTTGGGTTAGGGTTATGTTTAGGGTTATGGGTTAGGTTTTGGGTTAGGGATTAGGTTTAGAGTTACGGTTAGGGTTATGGTACGGCGATTGTTATGTTTAGATTTTGGGTTAAAGCTAGGATTAGGGGTGAGGGTTAGGGTTAGTTTTCGGGTTATGCTTACGGTTTTTGTTAGCATTATGTTTAGGGTTAGGTGTTAGGGTTAGGTTTTGGCGTTAGCATCAGGGTTAGGTTTAGGCTTACGGAAGGGTTACAGTTAGGGTTAGATTTAGTTTTAGAATTAGGGTCAGGGGTGAGGATTATGCTTAGGGCTGGGGTTTGAGCTACCATTTCAGTTAGTGTTCTGGTTAGGGTGAGGAGTTAGGGTTAGGTTTAGTGGTTAGGGCTAGGGTTATGTTTAGGGTTATGGTTTCAGGAGGGTTAGTGTCAGGGTTAAATTATTTTTAGGATGAGGGTTAGTGGTTAGGGTTAGGGTTAAAGCTAGGGTTAGGGTTAGGGTTAGGTTATGGGCAAGGCTTAAGTCTGGTTGAAGGATTACAGATAAGTTTAGAGGTTAGGGTTAGAGTTGGGCAATAGGGTCAGAGTTAGGGTTAGGGTTACGGTAGGGTTAGAGTTACGGTTAGATTGAGGGTTAGGGTTAGGGTTGAGTGTTAGGGTTAGGGTTGGGTTTTGGATTATGGTTTGTGTTAGGCTTATAATTAGGTTTAGGAGTAAGGTTTCGTGTTAGAGTTGGGGTTAAGGTTATGGTTAAGGTTATGGTAGGGTGAGTTTTATGATTAGATTTACAGCTAGGACTAGGGTTAGGGGTGAGGTTTAGGGTTAGTTTTTGGGTTATGCTTATGGTTTTGTTTAGCATTAGGGTAAGGTGTTAGGGTTAGGTTAGGGCATTAGGATTAGGGTTATGGTTAGGCTTATGGTAGGTTAACAGTTAAGGTTAGATTTTGGTTTAGGATTAGGGTCAGCGGTGAGAATTAGGCTTAGGATTTGGGTTTGGGCTACAATTTCATTTAGTGTTACAGTTAGGGTCAGGGTTAGGGTTAGATTTAGTTGTTCAGGCTAGGGATAGTGTTTGGGTTACAGTTACAGGAGGGTTAGTGTTAGGGTTAAATTATGTTTAGGGCGAGGGTTAGGGGTGAGGGTTAGGGTTAGGGTTAAGGTCCAGGCTAGTCTGAAGTCTGGGTGAAGGGTTACAGTTAGTTTTCAAGGTTAGGGTTAGGGTTGGGCGATAGGGTCAGAGTTATGGTTAGGGTTACAGTATGGTTAGGATTATGGTTAGATTGAGGGTTAGGGTTAGGGGTGAGGTTTGGGTTATGGTTTAGTTCCAGGTTATCATTAGGGTTAGGGCTTAGGTTTCAAGTTAGGGTTTAGGGTTAGGGTCACAGTTAGGGTTACCGTAGGTTGAGTGTTATAGTAAGATTTAGCGATAGGGCTAGTATTAGGGGTGAGGGTTAGGGTTAGTTTTCAGGTTATGCTTACGGTTTTGGTTAGCGTTATGGTTAGGTTTAGGTGTTAGGGTTAGGGTTCGGCATTAGGATTAGGGTTAGGGTTAGACTTATGGTAGGGTTACTATTAGGGTTAGATTTAGGTTTAGGATTAGGGTCAAGGGTGAGGATAAGTCTTAGAGTTTGGGTTTGGACTATGGTTTCATTTCGTGTTACGGTTAGGGTCAGGAGACAGGGTTAGGTTTAGTGGTTAGGGCTAGGGTTAGTGTTCTGGTTATGGTTATAACAGGGTTAGTGTTAAGGTTAAATTTAGGTGAGTGTTAGGGAGAGGGTTAGGGTTAGGGTTGATGTCCAGGCTTGGCTTAAGTCTGGGTGAAGGGTTACGGTTAGGTTTAGGGGTTAGGATTAGGGTTGGGGAATAGAGTCAGGGTTAGGGTTAGGTTTACAATAGAATTAGGGATGGGGTGAGTGTTAGGGTTAGGGTTGGTGTTTGGGTTATGGTTTTGATTAGGCTTAGGGCTTAGGTTTCAGGTTAGGGGTTAGGGTTAGGGTTACGTTTTGGTTATGGTAGGGTGAGTGTTATGGTTAGATTTATGGTTAGGGCTACTGTTAGGGGTTTGGATTAGGGTTAGCTTTTGGGTTATGCTTACGGTCTTGGTTAGCATTATGGTTAGGGTTAAGTGTTAGCATTAGTTTTCAGCGTTAGGGTTAGGGTTAGACTTACGGTAGGGTTACAGTTAGGGTTAGATTTAGGGTTAGGATTAGGGTCAGAGATGATGGTTAGGCTTAGGGTTCTGGTTTGGGGTACGGTTTTGGTTAGTGTTACATTTAGGTTCAGGAGTTAGTGTTAGGTTTAGTTGTTAGGGCTAGGGTTAGGGTTTGGGGTATGTTTACAGGAGGGTTAGTGTTAGGGTTAAATTTAGGTTTAGGGCAAAGATTTGGGTGAGGGTTAGGGTTAGGGTCTGGGCTAGGCTTAAGTCTGGGTAAAGGGTTATGGTTAGGTTTAGTATTTAGGGTTAGGGTTGGTGATAGGGTCAGTATTAGTGTTAGTGTTACGGTAGGGTTAGGGTTAGGGTTAGCAGTGAGTGTTAGGGTTAGGGTTGGGGTTTGGGCTATCATTTGGATTAGGGTTATGGTTAGGCTTAGGGCTTAGGATCAGGTTAGGGGTTAGGATTAGTGTTACGGTTATAGTTATGGTAGGGTGGGTGTTATGGTTAGATTTCAGGTTAGGGCTTGGGTTAGGGGTGAGGGTTAAGGTTATTTTTCGGGTTATGCTTACGGTTTTTGTTAGCATTACGTTTAGGGTTAGGTGTTAGGGTTAGGTTTCGGCGTTAGGATTCGGGTTAGGATTAGGCTTACAGTAGGGTTACAGTTAGGGTTAGATTTAGGTTTAGGATTAGGGTCATGGGTGAGGATTAGGCTTAGGGTTTGGGTTTGGGCTACAGTTTCGGTTAGTGTTATGGTTAGGGTCAGGAGTTAGCATTAGGTTTAGTGGTTAGGGCTAGGGTTAGGGTTCAGGTTCTGGTTACAGGAGTATTAGTGTTATCACTAAATTTAGGTTTAAGGCGAGTGTTAGGGGTGAGGGTTAGGGTAACTGTTAGGGTCCTGGCTAGGCTTAAGTCTTGATGAAGGGTAACTTTCAAGTTTAGGGGTTAGGGTTAGGGTTGGGCGATAGGGTTAGGGTTAGGGTTAGGTTTATGGTAGTGTTGGGGTTAGATTGAGGATTAGGTATAGGGGTGAGTGTTAGTGTTAGGGTTGGGGTTTGGGTTATGGTTTGGGTTAGGGAAATGTTTAGGGTTAGGGGATAGGTTTTGAGTTAGAGGTTAGGGTTAGGGTTACACTTAGGGTTACGTTAGGGTGAGTTTTGTGGTTAGATTTAGGGTTAGGGTGAGGGTGAGGGTGAGGGTGAGGGTTAGGGTTGAGGGTTAGGATTAGTTTTTGAGCTATGCTTACGGTTTTGATTAGCTTTACGATTAGGGTTAGGTGTTAGGGTTGGTTTTAGGGTTAAATTTAGGTTGAGGTTGAGGATTAGGGGAGAGGTTTAGGGTTAGAGTTAGGGTTAGGGTCTGGGCTAGGCTTAATTCTGGATGTAGAGTTATGGTTAGGTTTAGGGGTTAGGGTTTGGCGAAAGGGTCAGGGTTAGGGTTAGGGATTCTGTAGGGTTAGGGTTAGGGTTAGATTGAGGGTTATGGTTATGGTTAGGGCTTAGGGTTCAGGTTAGGGGTTAGGGTTGGGGTTACAGTTAGGATTATGGTAGGGTGAGTGTTAAGGTTAGATTTAGGGTTAGGTCTAGGGTTAGAAGTTAGTGTTAAGGTTAGTTTTCGGGTTATGGTTATGGTTTTGGTTAGCGTTATGGTTAGTGTTAGGAGTTAGGGTTAGGTTTCAGTGTTAGGATTCAGGTTAGGGTTAGGCTTATTGTAGGGTTAATGTTGGGGGTAGATTTAGATTTATGATAAGGGTCAGGTGTGAGGATAAGGCTTAGGCTTTGGCCTACGGTTTTGTTTAGTGTTATGCCTAGGTCAGGAATTAGGGTTAGATTTAGTGGTTAGGGCTATGGATAGGGTTCGGGTTATGGTTACAGGAGGGTTAGTGTTATGGTTAAATTTAGGTTTACAGCGAGGACTAGAGGTGAAGGTTATAGTTAGGGTAAGGATCCGGGCTAGGCTTAAGTTGGGGTGAAGGGGTATGGTTAGGTTTAGGAGTCAGGGTTAGGGTTGGGCAATAGGGTCAGAATCTAAGTTAGGGTTATGATTAGGAATATATTGAGGGTTAGGATTAGGGGTGAGTGTTAGGGCTAGGTTTGGGGTTTGGGTTATGGGTTGGGTTAGGGTTATGGTTAGGGTTAGGGATTAGGTTTAGGGTTAGGGGCTAGGGTAAAGGTTACAGTTAGGGTTACGGTAGAGTGAGTGTTACGGTTAGACTTAGAGTCAGGGCTAGGGTTAGTGGTGAGGGTTAGGGTTTGGGTTAGGGTCAGGGTCAGTGTTAGGAGTTTGGTTTAGGGTTAGGGGCTAGGGTTAGGGTTACAGTTAGGGTTACGTTAGGGTGAGTGTTATGGTTAGATTGAGGGTCAGTGTTTCGGTTAGTGTTACAGTTAGGGTCATGAGTTAGGATTAAGTTGAGTGGTTAGGGTTAGGGTTAGGGATAGGGTTTGGGTTCTGGTTACAGATGAATGTTAGGCTTAAATTTAGAATTAGACCAAGGGGTAGGGGTGAGGGTTAGGGTTAGAATTAGGGTCCGGGCTAGGATTCAGTTGGGGTAAAGGGTGTTCATTAGGTTTAGAAGCCAGGGTTAGGGTTCGGCAAAAGTGTCAGGGTTCGGGTTAGGATTGGACTTTCAGTAGGGTTAGGGTTAGGGTTAGATTAATGGTTAGTGTTAGGGGTGCATGTTAGGGTCAGGGTTGGGGTTTGTGTTAGGGTCTGGTTTATGGTCAGGTCAGTGTTAGGGGTTAGGTTTAGGGTTAGGGCTAGAGTTATAGTTATGATTAGGGTTACAGTAGGGTGAGTGTTATGGTTAGATTTAAGGTCAGGGCGAGGGTTAGGGGTGAGGGTTATGGTTAGTTTTCAGATTAGGTTGACGGTTTGGGTTAGCGTTACGGTTGTGATTCGCGTTAGGGTTCGGTTTTGGCATTAGGGTTAGGGATAGGGTTACGCTTATGGTAGGGTTACAGTTTAGTGTTACAGTTAGGGCCAGGAGTTAGGGTTAGGTTGAGTGGTTAGGGCTAGGGTTAGGTTTCAGGTTCTAGTTACAGGAGGGTGAGTCTTAGGGTTAAATTTAGGTTTAGGGCGAAGGTAGGGGTGAGGGTTAGGTTTAGGGTTAGGGTTGTGGCTATGCTTCAGTTGGTTTGAAGGGTGACCACAAGGTTTAGGGGTCAGGGTTAGGGTTGTGTGATAGTGTCAGGGTTAGTGTTAGCCTTAGGGTTATGGTAGGATTAGGGATAGATTGAGGTTAGGGGTGAGTGTAAACGTCAGGGTTAGGGTTTGAGTTAGGGTTTGGTTTAGGGTCAGGGTCAGCGTTAGGGGATAGTTTTATGGTTAGGGCCTAGGGTTAGGGTTACAGTTAGGGTTACAGTAGGGTGAGTGTTATGGTAAGATATAGGGTCAGGGCGAGGGTTAGGGGTGAGGGTTAGGGTTAGTTTTCTGGTTAGGTTGACGATTTTGGTTAGCATTACGGTTAGGGTTAGGTGTTAGGGTTCGGTTTCAGCGTTAGGGTTAGTATTAGGGTTAGACTTACATTAGGGTTACGGCTAGGGTTCGATTTAGTTTAGCATTAGGGTCAGAGGTGAGGATTAGGCTTAGGGTTCGGGTTTGGGCGACGGTTTCGGTTAGTGTTATCGTTAGGACCAGGAGTTAGGTTTAGGTTGAGTGGTTAGGGCTAGGGTTAGGGTTCGAGTTCTGGTTACAGGAGGTTGAGTGTTAGTGTTATATTTAGGTTTATGGCGACAGTTAGGGGTCAGGGTTAGTGTTAGGGTTACGGTTCAGGCTAGGCTTCAGTTGGCGTGAAGCGTGACTATCAGGTTTAGGGGTCAGTGTTAGGTTTAGGCAATAGGGTCATGGTTAGGATTTGGGTTACAGTAGGGTTAGGGTTAGGGTTAGATTGAGGGTTAGAGTTAAGGGTAAGTGTTAGGGTCAGTGTTGGAGTTTTGGTTTGCGTTTGGAAGGGTCAGGGTCAAGGTCAGGGTTAGGGGTTAGGTTTATGGTTAGGGACTTGGGTTAGGGTTATGGTTAGGGCTATGGTTAGGGTTATGGTAGGATGAGTGTTATCGTTAGATTTAGGGTCAGGGCGAGGGTTATGGGTAAGGGTTAGGGTTAGTTTTTGGGTTAGGTTGACGGTTTTGGTTAGCGTTACTGTTAGGGTTAGATGTTAGGGTTCGTTTTTGGTGTTAGGGTTAGGAATCGGATCATTGTAGGGTTGCAGTTAGGGTTTGATTTACTTTTAGGAGTTGGGTCAGGGGAGAGGATTAGGCTTAGGGTTCGGGTTTAGGTGACAGTTTTGGTTAGTTGCCGGGGACCAGCCTCGGCGGGGGTGGGTTATTTTGACAGAGGCGGTGCAGGTGAACAGAAGACACAGGCCTCGGTGCCTTTTTACGCACGTCTTATGCCAGACACCCCCCAGAGATCGTTCTCTGAGGAGTGACAACTGCTAGGAATCATCGTGCCTTTTTATTGAAAATGTGTTACATGCAAGTAAATGGGAGAGGGGCTGCGTGCTTTTAATTATCAGCTCATAAAGGTTTTAATAAAAGGGAACATAGATTCTATTTAGGGTTGGATTAAGGGTGGGTGTCGGGCATTTCCGCAATTGTAGGTGGGTCTCCATAGAATGCAGTTTTAGGAAGGTGGTTCTGGTAAGCAGCAGCACAGCAGCCATCTTGTGATTACTGGGAATGGCTCTGAGAAAAGAAAATCTCAAGAATAGATATTAGTTCCTATGGATCTTAATAAAGAATGATACTTACATAGTTTTATAGGGATCTAAAACTTGATTTGAGGAGTCCTAAAATATTTATTTATTTCACTTGGTGAAGGCAGGGGGGTGGTCCTGGGCCAGTTTTGGCCTAATCCTATTTTACATAAAGAAAGGATTAAGTTTACCTTAAATGTATTTTGAAGGGCCTTCCAAAGACTATTTCCGCCTAGATAGAACTTCAGCCCACCCTCTACTGTGACTATGGAGATAAAGCATTGTAATTAATAGTAGGTGATTATAGCAAAGGGGAGCGGTCGGGGGAGTTCCTGGAAAACTTTATCATATACTCAGGATGTATAAGAGAGCTATGTAGTAAAATTGTATAGTAGTAAATTGGGGAGTTAGAGGGGGGTCGCTTCCCAGCAAGGCTACCAGTTTTCTGGAGCAAATAGCAAGCAGCCTTGCTGACATGCTAATTGACCCAAGCTTTGTTCCAAGGTCAGGGGGTGCACAACAGTGGTTTTGCCAGCATATTGATCTGACCGGAAGCGGAGCTCAAAGGTCTGGGGGGCTCAGACAGATCCTGGGGCCTCGCTGGGTCGGACTCCTCCAGTTAGTCTTATGGTTAGAACCAGGAGTTAGGATTAGGCTGAGTGCTTAGGGCTAGGGTTAGGGTTCGGGTTCTGATTACAGGAGGGTGAGTGTTAGGGTTAAATTTAGGTTTAGGCCAAGGGGTAGAGGTGAGGGTTAGGGTTAGGGTTGGAGTTTTTACTAGGCTTCAGTTGGGGTGAAAGCTGACTGTAAGGTTTGGGGGTCAGCATTAGGTTTGGGTCATAGGGTCAGTGTTAGGGTTAGTGTTTTGGTAGGGTTATTGTTTGGGTTAGATTGAGGTTTAGGGTTAGGGGTGAGTGTTAGGGTCAGGGATGGGGTTTGGGTTAGGGTAAGGTCCGTGTCAGGGCTAGGCGTTAGGTTTAGGGTTAGGGGCTTAGGTTAGGTTTACGGTTAGGGTTATGGTAGGAGGAGTGTTATGGTTAGGTGTAGGGTTCTGGAGAGGGTTAGAGGTGAGTGTTAGGGTTAGTTTTTGGGATAGTTTGACGGTTTTGGTTATCGTTACGGTTAGGGTTAGATATTAGGGTTTGGTTTCAGTGTTAGGTTAGTGTTTGGGTTAGGCTTACAATAGGATTATGGTTAGGGTTCAATTTATGTTTAGGATTAGGGTCAGGAGTGAGGATTAGGCTTAGGTTTCGGGTTTGGGTGATGGTTTCAGTTACTGTTATGGTTAGGGCCAGGAGTTAGAGTTAGGTTGTGTGGTTAGGGCTAGGGTTAGGGTTTGGGTTCTAGTTACAGGAGTGTGAATCTTAGGGTTAAATTTAGGTTTAGGGTGAGGGATAGGGATGAGGGTTTGGGTTAGGGTTAGGGTCTGGACTAGGCTTCAGGAGGGGTGAAGTGTTAGGTTTAGGGGTCAGTGTTAGGGTTGGGCGATAGGGTCAGTGTTAGGCTTAGGGTTAGGGTTACGGTAGGGTTAGGGTTAGGGTTAGATTTAGGGTTAGGATTAGGGGTGAGTGTTAGGCTCAGAGTTGGGGTTTGGGATATGGTTTGGGTCAGGGTCAGGGTCAGGATCAGGGTTAGGGGTAAGGTTTAAGGTTAGGGACTAGGTTTAGGGTTACGGTAGGGTTAGTGTTATGGTTAGATTTAGGGTCACGGTGAGGGATAGAGGTGAGAGTTAGGGTTAGTTTTCAGGATAGTTTGACGGTTTTGGTTACTATTACGGTTAGGGTTAGGCGTTAGGGTTAGGTTTCGGCATTAAGGTTCAGGTTGGTCTTACGGTAGGGTTACGGATAGGGTTCAATTTTGGTTTAGGATTAGGGTCAGGGTGAGGATTAGGCTTAGGGTTTGGGTTTGGGCAACGCTTTTGGTTAGTGTTACGGTTTGGGCCCGGAGTTAGGGTTAGGTTGAGTGGTTAGGGTTAGGGTTAGGGTTCGGCTTCTGGTTACAGGAGGGTGAATGTTAGGGTTAAATTCAGGTTTAGGGCGAGCGGTAGGGTTGAGGATTAGGGTTATGGTTAGGGTCCCGGCTAGGCTTCAGTTGGGGTAAAAGGTGACCATTAGGTTTAGAAGTCAGGGTTAGGCTTCGGCAAAAGGGTCAGGGTTTGGATTAGGGTTAGGTTTCAGTAGGGTTAGAGTTAGGGTTAGATTAAGGGTTAGGGTTAGGGGTGAGTGTTAGGGTTAGGGTTGAGGTTTGGGTTAGATTTTGGTTAAGGGTCAGGTTCAGGATCAGGGTTAGTGGTTAGGTTTTGGGTTAGGGTCTAGGGTTAGGGTTATGGTTAGGGTTACGGTAGGGTGAGTGTTATGGTTAGATTTAGGGTCAGGGCAAGGGTTAGGGGTGAATGTTAGCGTTAGTTTTCAGGATAGGTTGACAGTTTGGGTTAGCAATACTGTTGGAGTTCACGTTAGGGTTCGGTTTCGGCGTTAGGGTTAGGGTTAGGCTTATGGTAAGGTTACACTTAGGATTCGATTTAGGTTTAGGATTAGGGTCGGAGTGAGGATTAGGCTTAGTTTTCATGTTTGGGAAACTGTTTCAGTTAGTGTTACTGTTAGGGCTAGGAGTTAGGGTTAGGTTGAGTGGTTAGGGCTAGGGTTAGGGTTCAGATTCTAGTTACAGGAGGGTGAGTCTTAGGGTTAAATTTAGGTTTTGTGCAAGGGGTAGGGGTCAGGCTTGGGGTAAGGGTTAGGGTCTGGGCTAGGCTTCAGTTGGGGTGAAGGGTGACCATTAAGTTTCAGGGTCAGGGTTAGGGTTGAGCGATAGGGTCAGGGTTAGGCTTAGGGATAGGGTTATGGTAGGGCTAGGGTTAGGGTTAGATTGAGGGATATGGTTAGGGGTGAGTGTTAGGGTTAGGGTTTGGGTTAGATTTCGGTGAGGGTGAGATTCAGGGTCAGGGTTAGGGGTTATGTTTAGGGTTGGGGCTAGGGTTAGGGTTATGGTTAGGATTATGGTATGGTTAGTGTTATGGTTAGATTTAGGGTGGGAGACTGTTAGGGTTTTGGGTTAGCGTTAGTTTTCAGGTAGGTGATGGTTTTGGTTTGCGTTACAGTTAGGATTAGGTGTTAGGTTTCGGTTTCAGTAGTAGGGTTAGGCTTAGGATTAGACTTATGGTAGGGTTACGGTTAGGGTTCGATTTCGGTTTAGGATTAGGGTCAGGGGTGAGAATTAGCCTTAGGATTAGGGTTTGGGCGATGATTTTGGTTAGTATTATGGTTAGGGTCAGGAGTTAGGGTTAGGTTAAGTGGTTAGGGCTAGGTTTAGGGATCGGGTTCTGGTTACAGGAGGTTGAGTGTTACCGTTAAATTCAAGTTTAGGGTGAGAGGTACAGGTGAGGGTTAGGGTTAGGGTATGGGCTATGCTTCAGTTTGGGTGAAAGGTGACCATTAGTTTTAGGGATCAGGGTTAAGGTTGGGCGATAGGGTCATGATTAGAGTAAGGGTACGTGCTAGGCTTCAGTTGGGTGAAGGGTGACCGTTAGGTTTAGGGGATAGGGTTAGGGTTTGATGATAGAGTCAGGGTTATTGTTAGTGCTAGAATTATGGTAGGGTTAGGGTTAGTGTTAGGGTTAGATTGAGGGTTAGGGTTTGGGGTGAGTGTTAGGGTCAAGGTTGGGGTTTGGGTTAGGGTCAGGGTCAGGGTTAGGGGTTAGGTTTAGGGTTACGGGCTAGGGTTTGTGTTATGGTTACGGTATGGTGAGTGTAACGGTTATATTTAGGGTTTGGGCGAGGGTTAGGGGTGAGGGTTAGGGTTAATTTTCAGGTTAGGTTGATGGTTTTGGTTACTGCCACAGTTAGGGTTAGGCGTTAGGGTTTAGTTTCAATGTTAGGGTTAGGGTTAGGCTTCGGCTTACGGTAGAGTTACAGTTAGGGTTCGATTTAGGTTTAGGATTAGGGTCAGGGGTGAGGATTAGGCTTAGGGTTTTGGTATGGGCAATGGTTTCAGTTAGTGTTACATTTAGGGCCAGGTGTTAAGGTTAGGTTGAGTGATTAGGGATAGGAATAGGGTTCGGTTTCTGGTTACAGGGGGGTGAGTGTTAGGGTTAAATTTAGGTTTCGGGCGAGGGGTGGTGGTGAGGGTGAGTTAGTGTTAGTGTCCGGGCTAGGCTTTAGTTGGGGTGAAGGGTGACCATTAAGTTTATGGGTCAGGGTTAGGTTGGGCGATAGGGTTAGGGTTAGGGTTATGGTGGGTTAGGGTTAGATTGAGGGTAAGGATGAGGGGTGAGAGTTAGGGTCAGGGTTGGGGTTTGTGTTAGGGTCAGGTTCAGGGTCAGGGTTAGGGTTCGGTTTAGGTTGAGGGGCCACAGTTAGGGTTATGGTTAGAGTTACAGTAGGGTGAGTGTCATGATTATTTTTAGGGTCAGAGCAAGTGTTAGGAGTGAGGGTTAGGGTTAGTTTTCGAGTTAGGTTGATGGTTCTGGTTAGTGTTACAGTTAGGTTTATGCTTTAGGTTTCCATTTTGGCGTTAGGGTTAGGGTTAGGCTTATGGTAGGGTTACAGTTAGGGTTCAATTTCAGATTAGGATTAGGGTCAGGGGTGAGGATTAGGCTTAGGGTTCTGATTCGGGCAATGGTTTCATTTAGTTTTACGGTAAGGGCCAGGAGTTCAGGTTACGTTGAGTGTTTAGGGCTAGGGTTAGGGTTTGGGTTCTGGTTACAGAAGGGTGAGTGTTAGGGTTAAATTTAGGTTTAGGTCGAGGTGTAGGGGTGAGGTTTAGGGTTAGGGTTAGGGTCCGGGCTAGGCTTCTGTTGGTGTGAAGGGTGACCGTTAGGTTTAGGGGTCAGGGTTAGGGTTGGGTGATAGGGTCAGGGTTAGGGTTAGGGTTAAGGATAATGTTACAGTAGGGTTAGGGTTAGGGTTAGTTTGAGGGTTAGCATTAGGGGTGAGTGTTAGGGTCATGGTTTGGGTTTGGGTTAGGGTTTGTTTTAGGGTCAGGGTCAGGGTCAGGGTTAGGGGTTAGGTTTAGGGTTACAGTAGGGTGAGTGTGATGGTTATATTTAGGGTCATGGTGAGGGTTAGGGGTGAGGGTTAGGGTTAGTTTTCTAGTTACATTGATGGTTTTGGTTAGTGTTACGGTTAGAGTTAGGCGTTAGGGTTCGTTTTCGGCATTAGGGTTAGGGTTTAGCTTATGGTAGGGTTACGGTTAGGGTTCAATTTATGTTTAGCATTAGTGTCATGGGTGAGGATTATGCCTAGGGTTAGGGTTTTGGTGACAGTTTTGTTTTGTGTTACGGTCAGGGCCAGGATTTAGGGTTAGTTTGAGTGGTTAGGGCTAGGGTTAGAGTTCGTGTTCTGGTTACAGGAGGGTGTGTGTTAGGGTTAAATTTATGTTTAGGGGAGGGATATGTTTGAGGGTTAGGGTTAGGGTCCGGACTAGGCTTCAGTTGTGGTGAAGGGTGACCGTCAGGTTTAGGGGTCAGGGTTAGGGTTGGGTGATAGGTTCAGGGTTAGTGTTAAGATTAGGTTTATGGTAGGGTTAATGTTAGGCTTAGATTGAGAATTAGAGTTGCGGTGAGTGTTAGGGTAAGGATTGGGGTTTGAGTTAGGGTTTGGGTTAGTGTCAGTTTCAGGGTCAGGGTTAGGGATTAGGTTTAAGGTGAGGGGCCAGGGTTAAAGTTACGGTTAGGCTTATGGTAGGGGCATGTTATGGTTAGATTTAGGGTCAGAGCAAGGGTTAGCTGTGAGGGTTAGTGTTAGTTTTCAGGTTAGGTTGACAGTTTTGGTTAGCGTGACGGTTAGGGTTAGGCATTAGGGTTCAGTTTCGGTGTTAGGGTTAGGGTTAAGGCTAGGCTTATGGTAGGGTTACGTTTAGGGTTCGATTTAGGTTTAGGATTAGGGTCTGGGGTGATGATTAGGCTTAGGGTTCGGACATGGGTGACAGTTTCAGTTAGTGTTACGGTTAGTGCCAGTAGTTAGGGTTAGGTTGAGTGGTTACGGCAAGGGTTAGGGTTTGGGTTCTGGTTACAGGAGGGTGAGTGTTAGGGTTAAATTTAGGTTTAGGGTGAGGGGTATGGGTGAGGGTTTGGGTTAGGGTTAGAATCCGGGCTATGCTTCAGTTGGGGTGAAGGGTGACTGTTAGTTTTAGGGGTCATGGTTAGGGTTGGGCGATAGGGTCAGGGTTAGGGTAGGGGTTAGGGTTAGAGTTACGGTAGGGTTAGGGTTAGGGTTAGATTGAGGGTTAAGGTTAGGGGTGAGTGTTAGTGTCAGTGTTGGGGTTTGGGTTAGGGTTTTGGTTAAGATCAGGGTCAGGTTCAGTGTTAGGGGTTAGATTTAGAGTTATTGGCTATGGTAAGTGTTACAGTTAGGGTTATAGTAGGGTGAGTGTTATGGTTAGATTTAGGGTCAGGGCGAGGGTTAGGGGTGAGGATTAGGGTTAGTTTTTGGGTTAGGTTCATGGTTTTGTTTCGAGTTATGTTTAGGGTTAGGGTTAGGGATACGGTAACGGTTAAGGTTAGGGTTCAGTTTAGGTTTGGGATTAGGGTCAGGGTTAAGGATTTGACTTACAGTTTGGGTTTGGGTGATGATTTCAGTTAGTGTTACATTTAGGGTCATGAGTTATGGTTGAGTGGATAGGGCTAGGGTTAGGGTTCAGGTTCCGGTTATAGGAGGGTGAGTGTTAGGGTTAAATTTCGGTTTAGGGCAAGGGGTAACAGTGAGGGTTAGGTTTAGGTTTAGGGTTGGGGCTATGCTTCAGTTGGTTTGAAGGGTGACCACAAGGTTTGGGGTCAGGGTTAGGGTAGGGTGATTAGCGTTAGGGTTATGGTTAAGGTTAGAGTTATGATAGGGTTAGGGTGTTAGGTTGAGTGGTTAGGGCTAGGGTTAGGGTTCGGGTTCTGGTTACAGGAGGGTAAGTGTTAGGGTTAAATTTAGGTTTAGGGTGAGGGGTAGGGATCAGGGTTAGTGTTAGGATTAGGGTTCAGGCTAGGCTTCAGTTGGGGTGAAGCGTGACCATTAGGTTTAGGGGTCATTGTTAGGGTTAGGTGATAGGGTCAAGGTTAGGGTTTGGGTTACTGTAGTGTTAGGGTTAGCATTAGACTGAGGGTTAGGGTTTGGGGTAAGTGTTAGGGTCAGGATTGGGGTTTCGGTTAGAGTTTGGGTTAGGTTCAGGGTCACCGTCAGAGTTAGGGGTTAGGTTTATTGTTAGGGGCTTGGGTTAGGGTTACAGTTAGGGTTACGATAGGATGAGTGTTATGGTTAGATTTACAGTGAGGGCAAGAGTTAGGGGTGAGGGTTAGGGTTAGTTTTCGGGTTAGGTTGATGGTATTTGTTAGTGTTACAGTTAAGGTTAGGCGTTAGAGTTCAGTTTTGGCATTAGTGTTAGTATTCGGCTTATGGTACAGTTACGGTTAGGGTTCGATTTAGATTTAGTATTAGGGTCAGGTGTGAGTATTAGGCTTAGGGTTTGGATTTAGGCAATGGTTTCAGTTAGTCTTATGGTTAGGGCCAGGATTTAGGGTTAGGTTGAATGGTTAGGGCTAAGGTTAGGATTTGGGTTCTGGTTACAGGAGGGAGAGCATTAGGGTTAAATTTAGGTTTAGGGCAAGGGGTAGGGGTGAGGGTTAGGGTTAGGATCAGGGCTAGGCTTCAGTTGGGGTGAAGGGTGACCATTAGGTTAAGGGGTCAGTGTTAGGGTTGGGCGATAGCGTCAGGGTTAGGGTTAAGTTTAGGGTTAGGGTTACAGTAGGGTTAGGGTTAGGGTTAGGGTTAGAATTAGGGTTAGGGTTGGGGTGAGTGTCAGGCTCAGGGTTGGGGTTTGTGTTACAGTTTGGGTCAGGGTCAGGGTCAGGGTCTGGGTTAGGGGTTAGGTTTAGGGTTAGGGGCTAGGGTTAGAGTTATGGTTAGGGTTACGGTTGGGTGAGTGTTATGGTTAGATTTAGGGTCTGGGCGAGGGTTAGGGCTGAGGGTTAGGGTTAGTTTCCGGGTTAGGTTGACAGTTTTGGTTAGTGTTACGGGTATGATTAGGCTTTAGGGTTCAGTTTTAGTGTTAGGGTTAAGGTTAGGGTTAGGGTTAGGGTTAGGCTTATGGTAGGCTTACGGTTATGGTTCAATTTAGGTGTAGTGTTAGGGTCAGTGGTGAGGATTAGGCTTAGAGTTTGGGTTTGTGCATTGGTTTTGGTTAGTGTTACGGTGTCGGCCAGAAGTTAGGGTATTTTTCAGTGGTTAGGGCTAGGGTTAGGGTTCGGGATATGGTTACAGGAGGGTGAATGTTAGGGTTAAATATAGATTTAAGGAAAGGAGTAGGGGTAGGGTTAGGTTTAGGGTTTTGGTCCGGGCTAGGCTTCAGTTGGGGTGAAGGGTGACCTTTAGGTTTAGGGGTCAGGGTTAGGGTTCGGCGATAGGGTAAGGGTTAGCATTAGGGTTACGGTAGGGTTAGGGTTAGGGTTAGATTGAGGGTTA
Organism: Tupaia tana; assembly: GCA_026018925.1. Taxonomy (NCBI): domain Eukaryota; kingdom Metazoa; phylum Chordata; class Mammalia; order Scandentia; family Tupaiidae; genus Tupaia; species Tupaia tana. The sequence continues at coordinate 23,766,767 of JAKSZU010000010.1, read as the reverse complement.
GGGTTAAAGGTAAGTGTAAGGGTCAGGGTTGCTGTTTGGGTTAGCGTTTTTGTTAGGGTCAGGGTCAGGGTTAAAGGTTAGGTTTAGGTTTATGGGCTAGGGTTTTGGTTACGGTTAGGATTATGGTAGGTTGAGTGTTATGGTTAGATATAGGGTCAGGGCGAGGGTTAGGGGTGAGGGTTAGGGTTAGTTTTTGGGTTAGGTTGATGGTTTTGGTTCGAGTTAAGCTTAGGGTTTGGCATTAGGGTTCGGTTTCGGTGTTAGGGTCAGTGTTTGGGTTAGGCTTATGGTAGGGTTATGATTAGGGTTCGATTTAGGTTTAGGATTAGGGTCAGGGGTGAGGATTAGGCTTAGGGTTTCGGTTTGGGCAACGGTTTCAGTTAGTGTTATGGTGACAGCCAGGAGTTAGGGTTAGGTTGAGTGGTTAGGTCTAGGGTTAGGGTTCGTGTTCTGGTTTCAGGAGGGTGAGTGTTAGGGTGAAATTTAGGTATAGGGCAAGGGGTAGGGGTGAGTGTTAGGGTTAGGGTTAGGGTCCGTGCTAGGCTTCAGCTGGGGTGAAGGGTGACCATTAGGTTTAGGGGTCAGTGTTAGGGTTGCGCGATAGGGTCAGGGTTAGGTTTAGGGTTAGTGTTATGATAGGGTTAGGGTTAGATTGAGGGTTAGGGTTATGGGTGAGTGGTAGGGTCAGGTTGGGCTTTGGGTTAGGGTTTGGGTTATGTCAGGGTCAGGGTTAGGGGTTAGGGGTTAGGTTTAGGGTTTGAGGCTTGAGTTAGGGTTATGGTAGGGTGAGTGTTATGGTTAAATTTAGGGTCAGGGCGAGGGTTAGGGGTGAGGGTTAGGGTTAGTTTTCGGGTTAGGTTGAAGCTTTTGGTTATCATGACGCTTAGGTTTAGGTGGTATTATTCGGTTTCAGCGTTAGGGTTAAGGTTAGGCTTATGGTAAGGTTACGTTTGGGGTTTGATTTAAGTTTAGAATTTGGGTCTGGGGGGAGCCAGCAGTTAGCGTAATGGCTATGTCGCTGGACTCCCACGTAGTTGACCGCGGTTCGCGTCTCGGACCCGGTGGCTTACAACTCACGCCGGGCACGTGTGCGTGTGTGCCCAAGATCCCGAGAGGAGAATGGAGGAGAAGGGATTGCGGCGTGACCATCCCCCCTGGGGGGTAATTTCTCGCTTTCTGTCTCTCTGTCTCTCTCTGTCTGTCCGGCGAGCGCACGCACCCTATAGCGAAAAACCTCTAAAAAAAAAAAAAAAAAAAAAAAAAGAGCTTCTCAAGAAGACTCTAATAAAAATAAAATAAAATGAAATAAAATAATTTGGGTCTGGGGTGAGGATTAGGCTTAGGGTTCGGGTTAGGTCGATGGTATCAGTTAGTGTTATGGTTAGGGCCAGAAGTTAGGTTTAGGTTGAGTGGTTATGCCTAGGGTTAGTGTTCGTGTTCTGGTTACATAAGGGTGAGTGGTAGGGTTAAATTTAGGTTTAGGCTGGTGGGGTAGGGGTGAGGGTTAGTGTTAGGGTTAGGATCCGGGATAGGCTTCAGCCGGGATGAAGGGTGACCTATAGGGTTGTGGGTCAGGGTTAGGGTTGGGCAATAGGGTCAGGGTTTGGGTTAGGGTTAGGATTATGGTAGGGTTAGGGTTAGAGTTAGATTGAGGGATAGGATTAGGGGTGAATGTTAGGATCAGGGTTAAGGGTTTGGGTTAGGGTTTGGATTAGGGTCAGGGTCAGTGTCAAGGTTGGGGTTAGGGGCTAGGGTTATGGTTACTGTTAGGGTTATGGTAGGGTGAGTGTTATGGTTAGATTGAGGGTCAGAGCGGGGCTAGGGGTGAGGGTTAGGATTACTTTTTGGGTTAGGTTGATGGTTTTGTTTAGCGTTAAGATTAGGGTTACGTGTTAGGGTTCGGTTTCGGTGTTAGGGTTAGGGTTATGGTTAGGCTTATGGTAGGGTTCGATTTAGTTTAGGATTAGGGTCAGGGGTGAGGATTAGGTTTAGGGTTTGGGTTTGGGTGACAGATTCTGTTAGTGTTACAGTTAAGGCCAGGAGTTAGGGTTAGGTTGAGTGGTTAGGGCTAGGGTTAGGGTTCGGGTTCTGGTTACAGGAGGGTGAGTGTTAGGGTTAAATTTAGGTTAAGGCCGAGGGGTAGGGGTGAGTGTTAGCATTAGAGTTAGGGTCCGGCTAGGCTTCAGTTGGGGTGAAGGGTGACCATTAGGTTTAGTGGTCAGGGTTAAGGTTGGGAGATAGGATCAGGATTAGGGTCAGGGTAAGGGTAGGGTGACTGTTATGGTTAAATTTACGGTCAGGGCGAGGGTTAGGGGGAGGGTTAGAGTTAGTTTTTGGGTTAGGTTGATGGTTTTGGTTAGCGTTATGGTTAGGGCTAGGCTTTAGGGTTTGGTTTTTGCATTAGGGTTAGGGTTAGGACTAGGCTTACGGCAGGGTTAAGGTTAGGGTTAGATTTAGGTTTCGGATTAGGGTCGGGGTGAGTATTAGTCTTAGTGTTCGGGTTTGGGTGACATTTTCGTTTAGTGTTACTGTTAGTGCCAGGAGTTAGGATTAGGTTGAGTGGGTAGGGCTAGGGTTAGGGTTCGGGTTTTTGTTACAGGAGGGTGAGTGTTAGGGTTAAATTCAGGTTTAGGGTGAGGGGTAGGGGTGACGGTTAGGGTTAGGATTAGGATACGAGCTAGGCTTCAGTTGGGGTGAAGGGTGTCCATTAGGTTTAGTGGTCAGGGTTAAAGTTGGCTGATAGTGTCAGGATTAGGGTTAGGATACGTGCTAGGCTTCAGTTGGGGTGAAGGGTGACCATTAGGTTTAGGGGTCAGGGTTAGGGTTGGATGATAGGATCAGGGTTAGGGTTAGGGTTAGGTTTACAGTAGGGTTAGGGTTTGGGTTAGATTGAGGGTTAGGCTTAGGGGTGAGTGTTGGGGTCAGGGTTGGGGTTTGGGTTAAGGTTTGGGTTAGGGTCAGGGTCAGGGTTAGGGGTTAAGTTTAGGTTTAGGGTCTAGGGTTAGGGTTACGGTTAGGGTTATGGTAAGGTGAGTTTTATGGTTAGATTTAGGGTCAGGGCGAGGGTTGGGGTTAGGGTTAGAGTTAGTTTTCGGGTTAGGTTGATGGTTTTTGTTAACGTTACGGTTAGGGTTAGGCATTAGGGTTTGGTTTCGGTGTTAGGTTTAGGGTTAAGATTAGGCTTACAGTAGGGTTATGGTTAGGGTTCAATTTAGGTTTAGGATTAAGGTCAAGGGTGAGGATTAGGCTTAGGGTTCGGGTTTGGGCGACGGTTTCAGTTAGTGTTATGTTTAGGGTCAGGAGTTATGGTTAGGTTGAGTGGTTAAGGCTAGGGTTACTGTTCGAGTTCTGGTTACAGGAGGGTGAGTGTTAGGGTTAAATTTAGGTTAAGGGCGAGGGATGGGGTGAGGTTTAGGGTTAGGGTTAGGGTCCAGGTTAGGCTTCAGTTGGGATGAAGGGTGACCCTTCGGTTTAGGGGTCAGGGTTAGGGTTGGGCGATAGGGTCAGGGTTAGGCTTATGGTTAGTGTTATGGTAGGGTTAGGGTTAGATTGAGAATTAGGGTTACGGGTGAGTGTTAGGGTCAATGATAGAGTTTGGGTTAGGGTCAGGGTCAGGGTTAGGGGCTAGGGTTAGGGTTACGATTAGGGTTACAGTAGGGTGAGTGTTATGATTAGATTTAGGGTCAGGGCGAGGTTAGGGGTGAGGGCTAGGGTTAGTTTTCGGGTTAAGTTGATGGTTTTGGTTAGTGTTATGGTTAGGGTTAGGGTTAGGCATTACGGTTTCGTTTCGGAGTTAGGGTTAGGGTTAGGCTTACGGTAAGCTTACGGTTAGGGTTCGATTTAGGGTTAGGGTTAGGGTTATGGTTTGTGTTAGGGTTTGGTTAGGGTTAAGTTTATGGTTTATGGTTTAGGTTAAGTTATGATTAGGGTTAGGTTTAGGGTTTGGGCTATGTTTAGCTTTAGGGTTAGTGTTACATTCGGGTTTGGAGTATATTTAGTGTTTAGGGTAATTGTTTGGGTTACACTTAAGGTTAAGGTTATGTTTGTGTTATGGTTAGTTTTAGCGTTTAGGGTTAGGGTTAGGCTAGGGTTAGGGTTAGGGTTTAGGCTAGGGTTAAGGTTGGGTTTCTCATTAGGGTTTGGGCTAGTGTTAGGCTTTGGTTAGGTTTAGGGGTAGGAATCAGGTTGTGCTTTAGGCTTAGTTTTAAATGTACGTTAAGGTTACGTTTAGTTTTAGGGTTTAGGGCTCTGATTAGGCTAGGTTTAAAGTTAGGTTTAGGGTTTGGGCTATGGTTAGTGTTAGGGTTAGGGTTAGGGTTTGGGCTAGTGATGGGGTTTGTTCATTGTTAGGGATAGGATTGTGTTTAGGGCTAGGGTTAGGCTGAGGGTTAGTGTTAAGTTTTGGGTTATGTTTAGGTTTAGTTTTACGGTTTAGAGTCAGGATTAGGTTATGGTTAGGGTGATGTTTTGGGTTTTGGCTAGGGTTACAGTTACTGTTATGGTTAGGGTTTCAGCTAGGTTTATCATTTGGTTAGGGTTAGGATGCAGTTTAGGGTTTAGGGTCAGGGTTAGTTTTAGAGTTTTGTTATGGTTTGGGTTAGGATTAGGGTTAGTTTGGTGCTAGGTTTAGGGCTAGAGTTAGGGTTGGGGTTTAGGGTTATTGCTAGGGTTAGGGCTAGGTATAGCATTTGTTAAAATTTAGGGGTAGGATTAGAGTTTGGGGTAGGGTCAGGTTAGGGTTAGTGTTAAACCCTAAACTCCAAACCTTCTCCTAACCTTAAACAAAACCTAAGCATAAACCAAAATTTAGCCCTAAGCCTAACCTTAACACTAGCCGTAAACCCTAATACTACCCCTAACCCTTAAGAAATGCTATCCCTTGACCAAACCCTAACATTAACCCTAAATCACAACCCTAACCCTAACAATAACAATAACCTAACCCTAATCATAACCCTAATCATAACAAAAACCCTAACACTAACCCTAACCATAAACCCTAAACTGAACCCTAACCATAAAAAAATGATAACACTAGCCCAAATCCTAACCTTAACCCTAACCCTAACCGTAGCTGAAACCCTAAACCTAACCCTAAACATAACCTAATCCTAACCCTAAACCCTAAAATTAAACGTAACCATAACTTTACCTTAAAACTAAGCCTAACCAAAATAGTAACCATAATACATAAACGTACTCCAAACATTAACCTAACCCTAACCATAACCCTAAACCTAGCCCAAAACTTAATCCTAATCCTAACCCTAAAACTAACCATAACACTAACAATAACATAACCCTAACCTTAAGCCTAACCCAAACACTTACCCTAAACAGTAAACATACTCCAAAGACTAAAGTAAACCTAACTCTACCCTAAACATAGCCCAAATCCTAAACTTAACCCTAATAATGACCTAAACCTAACCCCAAACCTTAAATGTAACCCTAACCTGAACCCTAACCCAAATCCTAACCCTAAACACTAACCCTAAACAAAGCCTAACCCTAGTCCAAACCCTAACCTGAACCCTAACCCTAACCCTAGCCTAAACCCTAAACCTAAACCTAACCTAAACCTAACCCTATATCCTAAAACTAACACTAACCATAACTTAACTCTAACTCAAATCCTAACCCAAAAACTAACCCTAAACCCTAAACCTACTCCTAACCCTAACCTAATCCTATCCCTTACCCTAACCCTAACACAAAAACTAACCATAACCCTAAACCCTAAACTTACCCCTAGCCATAAATAAAACCTAATGATAACCCAAAACCTAGCCCTAACCCTAAACATAACCCTATCCCTAAAACATAATCCTACCCCTAACCCTTAACAAGCACTATCCCTACCCAAACCCAACACCAACCCTAGACCCCAATCCTAACCCTAACACTAACACTAATGAAACCCTAATCCTGACCCTAACATAACAAAACCTTAACACTAACCATAACCCTACACTCTAAACTGACCCCTAACCCAAACCAAATGATAACCCTAGCCCAAACCTTAACCTTAACCATAACCCTAACCCTAACCCAAACCCTAACTCTACCCCTAACCAAATGATAACCCTAGCCCAAACCATAACCCCATAGCCCTAACCCTAACCCTAACCCAAATCCTAAACCTAACCCTAACCCTAACCTAATCCTAACCCTAGCCCTAACCCTAAAAGTAAACCTAACCATAACTTAACCTTAAAACTAAGCCTAACACAAACACTAAACCTAAACCCTAAATGTACTCCAAACCCTAACCTAACCCTAACCCTAAACCTAGCCCAAACCCTAACCCTAACCCTAACCCTAACACTAATTTAACCCTAATCTTAAGCCTAACCCTAAACACTTACCCTAAACACTAAACGTACTCCAAAACCTTACATAATCCTAATGCTTACCCAACCATAAACCTAAACCTAATCATAACCAAACCCCAACCCTAAATCTTAAACCTAACCCTAACCCAAACTCTAACACAAACCCTAAAACTAACCCTAACGCTAAACATTAAACCTACCACTAACCCTAACCAAAGTCTAACCCTAGACCAAACCTTAACCTGAATCGTAACCCTAACCTTAGCCTAAACCCTTACCCTAAATCTAACCCTAACCTAACCCTACCCTAAACTCTAACACTAACCCTAACCATAACTTAACCCTAACTCTAATCCTAACCCAAACACTAATCCTAAACCCTAAACCTACTCATAACCCTATCTTAAACCTATCCTTTACCATAACCCTAAACCAAAACTTTACCCTAACCCTAATCTCTAAACCTATCCCTAGCCCTAAACTAAACCTAACCCTAAGGCAAACTGAGGCCCTAATCCTAGCCCTAACCCTAGCCCGGAACCCTAAACCTATGCCTAACCCTTAACAAATGCTATCCCAAAACAAACCCTGATACTATACCTAAACCCAAACCCTAACCCTAACACTTACCCTAATCCTAACACTAACACCAATCTAAACTTAATCCTAACCCTTAACCCTATAATTAAACCTAACCATAACCCAAACACTAGCCCTAACCCTAACCATATCCCTAGACCTAGCTGTCAACAAACTCCATTCCTAGCCCAAACCCTAACACTAACCCTAACCCCAACACAACCCTAACCCTAACCTAATCCTAATCCTAACCCTAACCAAAACAAAATCCCTAACACTAACCCTAAACCCAAACCCTAAACTGACTCCTAACCCTAACCAAATGATAACCCTAGCCCAAACTCAACCCCTAACCAGAACCCTAACCCTAGCACAAACCCTAAACATAACCCTAACCCTAATCTAATCCTAACCCTAAACCAAATTTAACCTTAAAATTAAGCCTAACCCAAACACTAACCCTAAACCCTAAACGTACTCCAAACCCTACCCTAACCCTAACCCTGAAGAGAACCCAAACCTTTACCCTAACCCTAACCATAACCCTAACCCTAACTAAACCCTAACCTTAAGCCTAACTCAAACACTTACCCTAAACACTAAATGAACTCCAAATCCTAACATAACCCTAACCCTAACACTAACCATAGTCCAAACCCTAAACTTAACCCTAATCATAACCCTAACCCTAAAACATACACCTAACCCTAACCCCAAACCAAACCCAAACCCTAACCCTAACCCTAAACAGTAAACCTACCACTAACCCTAACCAAAGCCTAACACTAGTCCAAACCATAACCCAAACTCTAAACCTAGCCTAAACCCTAACCCTAAAACTAAACCCTAAAACTAACCCTAACCATAACTTAACCCTAACTCTAATCCTAACCAAAACACAAACCCTAACCCTAAACCCTAAACCTACTCCTAACCCTAAGCTAACCCTATCCTTTAACCTAACCCTAACTCAAAACCTAACCCTAACAAAAACCCTAAACCTATCCCTAACCCTAAAGTAAACCTAACCCTAAGCCAAATCCTAGCCCTAACCCTAACCCTAACTCTAGCCCTAAACCCTAATCCTACCATTAACCCTTAGTAAAGGCTATCCCTACACCAAACCCTAACACTAACCCTAAATGTCAACCCTAACTCTAACCCTAAACCTAACACTAACCTAACCCTAATTGTAACCCTAACTATAACAAAAACCCTAACACTAACCCTAACCCTAACCCTAAACCCTAAACCGAATCGTAACCCTAACCAAATGATAACCCTAGACCAAAACCTAACAAAAACCCTAGCCCTGAGAACAGCCCTTCTTCAAGAACCAGCTCCATGGCTCCTGCGATCTAGTCATTTTGGGGGAAATGGAGGAATGAAGAGGCCCCACTGATAATTCAGCCTCCAGTATAGAAAACTCGTGTGGAGAGGCAAAAGGGAACAGAACAGGCCTTCTTCAAGAACCAGCTCCATGGCTCCTGCAATCTAGCCATTTTGGGGGAAATGGAGGAATGAAGAGGCCCCACTGATAATTCAGCCTCCAGTATAGAAAACTCACGTGGTAGGAAGACTCCTCTCAGGCCTCCTCTCTCTGTATCTGTCTTTGTCTCTCTCTACCTCTGTCTCTGTCTCTGACTCCTCTCTATTTTTTTTTTTAATTTTTGCTTTTTAGAATTTTGTTTAAGGTGAGGCATCTTTCTGGCCCTGTTGGCCCCGCCTAGCCCTTTATCTTGTTAATAATTCCCTCTCCCACTCCCCACCCAGGAGAGGCGAAAGGGAACAGAACAGCCCTTCTTTAAGAACCAGCTCCATGGCTCCTGCAATTTAGCCATGTTGCGCGGTGCGCTGCGCGGTTTTCTAATTTTGGGGATTTTTTGAAATGTTTTGAATATTAATTTTTCTTTTTTTTAGGTTTATTTAAAAATTTTTGTCTTCATTTTTTTCTCTTTTTCTTTGTTGTCCTTTTTTTTTTTTCTTTTTTGCTGTTGTTGCTTTTGTTTCCCTCTCTCTGTTTCCTTTTCTACACACTCCTCGACCCTCAGGTTGAACTTCCAAGTTTTTGACAAAATCGACCATCCACGAGATGAGTAGAAATCGCTGCAGGACCACAAGAAATATGGGGAAGCAGGAAAATACCTCTCCTCCAAGGGAAAAGGATAACTCATTTTCATCTGCACACAGTTCAATGGAAGTCATGGAAATGTCTGATAAAGAATTCAGAACATTCATAATGGCAAAGCTTACAGAGATGGAAGAGAAGAGAGACAAGGAACTACTAAAGAGGAAGGAGAAAGGAGTTGAAGAGTTCCAGGAGGTGAGGAAATTCATGCAAGATCTAAAAGAGGAATTTCACACATTACAAAAGAATCAGATAGAACTGTTAGAGATGAAGGCTATAATACAAGAAGTCAAAATTTCTTTTGAAAGTATTAAAAGCAGACTAGATCATACAGAAAATAGAATCTCAGATGTAGAAGAGAAAATTGCTGGCCTAGAAAAATCCGCCACGAAGACTGAGAAAATGGCCCAAAAAATTGAGAATAATATACGAGAAATAGTAGATACAATTAAACTTCTGAACATCCAGATAATAGGCATCCCAGAAGGCGAAGAAACTAATAAGGGCATTGATAATCTATTCCATGAAATCCTGCAAGAAAACTTTCCAAACCTGGAGAGGCACTCAAAGATTCAGTCCCAAGAAGTACAGAGGACCCCAAATAGAATCAACCCAAGAAGATCTTCTCCAAGACACATTATAGCCAGATTGACCAAAACCACAGACAAAGACAAGATACTAAGACTGGCAAGAGAAAAACGGCAAGTTACCTACAAAGGATATCCCATCAGACTAAAGGCAGATCTCTCATCGGAAACAATGCGAGCGAGGAAAGAATGGGAGAATATATTCAAAGCATTAAGGTAAAAGCAATTTCAACTGAGAATTCTGTACCCAGCAATATTACCGTTCATTTGGGGAGAAAAGACACGAACATTCCTAGATAAACAAGACCTGAAAGAGTTTACCAGCACCAGACCAGATCTCCAGGAAGTTCTTAAGGGAGTGCTATGTCAGTAAAATTAAATGCAGACACACAGAAATAAGAGTTCAGAAACTAAGAAAATGGGCAACTTAATTGTAGGGACAAAGTCTGGAGTTGAGTATTATATACCAGAGTTCAATCTGGAAGATCAAACCTCAACAGAAACAGAAGAAAATTAAGTACATGAGACTGAACTGATGAAACAGCATTCTATGACTTGACTAAAATATTGCTGCTTTTCTTCTAAGCTTTGTTGTCCGGTTTTAAGGATTTTTGTCCTGTCTTGAGCTGTCAATGGATTCATGTACCTACTATTTGAACAGAATACTAACCTGTTTCTAGGCCTTAAGTTTCAAGGAAATATCCTTACCAGTTCAAAACTGCTTTTCTTGAAACCATCAGCTGAACTTGCTATTTAAGTAGTTAGGTTACTTATGATATTGTGTGATCAACGAAATGTTGGGGGAAAAGGAAGTGAAGATAACTGTAGACAGCAGAGATAGTGTAATAAGAGAGTGAAATAGAGCAGAGGGTCAGACATGGGGTAAAAAACATATATACATGAAAGTAGAAATGGAATATTATGGATGATAACATGCATGATTAAGCCACTATCCAGTTTATTCTAGATGGGAAACCACATTTCGTATGTTGTGATGATGCTCAGGGAATGAATGTAAATTAATAAAAAAAATTTTCAGAAGAAAAAAAAAGGCATTAAAAATACCTATCTGATGACTGCAGTAAGCTATATAGCCCTAGGTAGGTGCTACTTTATAGTATGTTCATTCTATTCACTGAGGTTTATGCCTAAAGTCAGACTTATGTTCATGGACATGTATATTTCAGTTGTGCTTGCTATTGAAAATATTTAGATTTATTAAGATATTTAGTGAAACAATAAAACGGGGGAGGCAAAAAAAGCAGCAATAGATACCAGACACAATGTGGGAGGAGGGTGGGAGATGGCAGAGGGTGAGATAGGGAATCAAGGATGGGAAAATAGGCAAAATATACAGAAAACAAGAAATGGAAAATTATGTGTTGACAATAACACATTTGTTGATGTGCTTGATTGAGCCAATATACAGTGTACTGTGAATGGAAAAATCTCATTTTGTATGCTATAATGATGTACAGTGAATGAATGTAAATAAATAAAAATAAAAAAATAAAAATAAAAATAAAAATAAAAATAAAAATAATAATATTAATAATAATAAAACCCTAGCCCTAACACAAACCCTAACCCTAACCCTAATCCTAACCCTACTCAAAAACCCTAATCTAGACTTTGGCTAGGGTTACTGATAGGTTTAGTGTTTAGGGTTAGGGTTAGGGCTAGGGTTTGGGTTACAGTTAGGTATAGTTTAGAGTTAGGGGTAGGTTTAGGGTTTAGGGTTAGGGTTAGGTTTTGGGTTAGAGTTAGGGTAAGGGATAGGGTTACGTTAGGGTTAGGAGTAGCTTTAGGGTTTAGGGTTAGTGTTTGTGTTAGGATTCAAGTTAGGGTTAAGTTAGGGTTAGGGTAGGTTTTAGGGTTTAGGGTTGGAGTAAGTTAGGGTTAGGGTTAGGTTTTGGGTTTGGGCTATGGTTAGAGTTAGGGTTAGGGTTACGTTAGGGTTTAGAGTATGATAAGTGTTTAGCGTGAGTGTTTGGGTTAGGCTTAAGGTTAGGGTTAAGTTAGTGTTGGGGTTAAGTTTAGGGTTAGGGTTAGGGCTAGGTTAGGGTTTGAAGTACATTTAGGGTTTAGGGTTAGTGTTTGGGTTAGGCTTAGTTTTAAGGTTAAGTTACAGTTAGGTTTAGTTTTAGTGTTTACAGTTAGGATCAGATTAGGGTTAGGGTTAGGGTTTGGGCTAGGGTTAGGGTTACGGTTAGGAGTAGGGTTTGGGCTAGGGTTATCATTTGGTTAGGGTTAGGGATTGGTTTAGGGTTTAGGGTTAGGGTTAGTTTTAGGGTTTTTGTTATGGTTAGGGTTAGGATTACAGTTAGGTTAGTGTTAGGTTTAGGGTTGGGGTTTAGGGACAGTGTTAGGTTTGCGGTAGGGATAGCATTTGTTAAGGGTTGGGGTAAGATTAATTGTTTAGGGCTAGGGTTAGTGTTATGCAGACGGCTAGGGTTTGGATTATGGTTAGGTTTTAGTTTCAGGCTTTAGGGTAAGGGTTAGGTTAGGGTTAGGTTTAGGTTGAGGGTTTAGGATTTGGGCTTGGGTTAGGATTAGCATTTTTGTCATGGCTAAGGTTAGGATTAGGTTTAAAGTTGGGGTTTAGAATTAGTTTTAGGGTTTGTGCAAGTGATATCATTTGATAAGGTTTAGGTATAGGATTAGGGTTTTAAGTGAGGTTAGTGCTAGGGTTTGGGTTATGGTTAGGTTTAGTTTAGGGTTAGGGGTGGGTTTAGGGTTTAGGGTTAATGCTAGGTTTGGGATTAGATTTTGGCATGAGATAGGGTGGGTTAGGACTAGGTTTAGGGTTTAGGGTTAGTGTTTGTGTTAGGATTAGAGTTACGGTTAAGTTATGCTTAGGGTTAGTTTTAGGGTTTAGGGATAAGGTTAGGTTAGTGCTAGGGTTAGGATTTGGGTTTGTGCTAGCGTTAGGGTTAGGGTTTGGGTTAGAGTTTGGGCTAGGGTTAGCTTTTGGTTAGGGTTAGTGGTAGGTTTAGTGTTTAAGGTTAAGTTTAGGGTTAGGGTTTCTTTTAGGGTTTGTATTAGGGTTAGGTTTAAGGTTTAGGTTTAGGGTTAGTTTTAGGGTTTGGGCTATGGTTAGTGTTAGGGTTAGGGTTACATTAGGGTTTGCAGTACATTAAGTGTTTAGGGTGAATGTTTGGATTAGGCTTAAGGTTAGGGTTAAGTTATTGTTGGGGTTAGTTTTAGGGTTAGGGTTAGGGTTTGGGCTACGTTTAGCGTTAGAATTAGGGTTAGGTTTGGGTTTGGAGTACATTTAGGGTTTAGGGTTAGTGTTTGGGTTAGTCTTAATTTTAAGGTTAAGTTATGGTTAGGTTTAGTTTTAGGGTTTACGTTTAGGATTAGGTTAGATTTAGTGTTAGGTTTAGTGTTTGGGTACGGTTAGGGTTAGGGTCAGTGTTAGGGTTTGGGATAGAGTTATCATTTGGTTACGGTTAGGCGTCAGTTTAGAGTTAAGGATTAGGGTTAGTGTTAGAGTTTTTTATGTTTAGGGTTAGGATTAGGGTTAGGTTAGTGTTAGGGTTAGGATTAGGTTTGGGGTTTAGGGTTAGTGTTAGGGTTTTGGCTAGTGATAGCATTTGTTAAGGGTAGGATTAGGGTTTACAGCTAGAGTTAGGCCTAAAGTTTAGATTATGGCTAGGTTAAGTTTTAGGGTTTATGTTTAGGATTAGGTTAGTGTTAAGGTTAGGTTTATGGTTTGGGCTAGGGTTAGGGTTTGGGTTCGGGATTGGGCTAGGTTTAACACTTGTTTAGGGTTGTGGTTCGGTTTAGGGTTTAGGGGTACAGTTAGTGTTAGGGTTTTTGTTAGGGTTAGGTTAGGGGTTTAGTGTTAGTGATAGGATTTGGGCTAGGAATAGCTTTTGTCAAGGGTTAGGGTTTTGGGTAGGGTTAGGGATAGGGTTAGGGCTAGGGTTTGGGTTATGGTTAAGTTTAGTTTAGGGTTAGACATAGGTTTAGGGTTTAGAGTTAAGGTTAGGTTTTGGGTTAGGTTAGGGTTAGGGTTATGGTAAAGGATAGAGTTAGCTTAGGGTTAGGATTAGGTTTAGGGTTTAGGGTTAGTGTTTGGGTTAGGATTTGAGTTAGTGTTAAGTTATGGTTAGGGTTAGTTTTAGGGTTTACAGTTAGGGTTAGGTTAGGGTTAGGTTTAGGATTAGGGTTAGGGTTTGGGTTAGGGTTTGGGCTAATGTTAGGCTTTGGTTAGGGTTAGTGGTAGGTTTAGTGTTTAGGGTTAGGGTTAGGGTTTGTGTTAGGGTTTGTGTTAGGGTTATGTTTAATGTTTAGGTTAGGGTTAGGTTATGATTAGGTTTAGGTTTAGGGTTTGGGCTATGGTTAGGGTTAGGGTTAGGGTTTCATTAGGGTTTGGACTACGTTTAGTGTTTAGGGTAAGTGTTTGGGTTAGGCTTAAGTTTGGGTTAAGTTAGTGTTAGGGTTAGGGTTTGGGCTCTGTTTAGGGTTAGGGTTAAGTTAGGGTTTTGAGTATGTTTAGGGTTTAGGGTTAGTGTTTGGGTTAGGCTTAGTTTTAAGTTTATATTATGGTTAGGTTTAGTTTTAGGGTTTACGGTTAGGATTAGGCTAGGGTTAGCGTTATGTTTAGGGTTTGACTTAGGGTTAGTGTTAGAGTTTGGGCTAGGGTTATCATTATTTATGATTTTTATGGGTTGGTTTAGGGTTTAGGGTTAGTGTTAGGGTTTTTGTTATGGATAGGGTTAGCATTAGGGTTACGTTATTGTAAGTGTTAGGGTTAGTGTTGGGGTTTAGGGTCAGTGTTAGGTTTTGCCCTAGGGATAGCATTTGTTAAGGGATATGAGTACAATTAATTGTTTGGGCCTATGGTTAGCATTAGGCTTAGGTCTAGGGTTTGGGTTATGGTTAGGTTTAGTTTTAGGGTTTAGAGTTAGGGTTATGTTAAGGTTAGGGTTAGGATTTGGGCTAGAGTTAGGGTTAGGGTTTGGGCTAGGGTTATTGTTTGGTTAGAGTTAGGGTTCATTTTAAGTTTTAGGGTTAGGGTTAGGGGTTTTGTTATGGTTAGGATTAGGATTAGGGTTAGGTTAGTGTTTGGTTTAGGGTTAGGATTAAGTTTGGTGTTTAGAAATAGTGTTAGGGTTTGGGCTAGAGATAGCGTTTGTTTAGGTTTAGGGTAGGATTAGAGTTTTGGGTAGTGTTAGGGTTAGGGTTAGGGCTAGGGTTTGGGTTATGGTAAGGTTTAGTTTAGAGTTACGGGTAGGTTTAGGGTTTAGGATTAGGGTTAGGTTTTGTATTAGGGTTCGGGTAAAGGGTATGGTTAGCCTAGGGTTAGGAGTAGGTTTAGGGTTTAGGGTTAGTGTTTGGGTTAGGATTAGAGTTAGAGTTTAAGTTATGGTTAGGGTTAGTTTTAGGGTTTAGGGTTAGGGTTAGGTTGTTTGTTAGGGTTAGGGTAAATGACAGGGTTAGCTTAGGGTTTGGAGTAAATTTAGTGTTTGGGTTAGGCTTAAGGTTAGTGTTAAGTTAGTGTACGGGTTAGGTTTAGGGTTAGTGTTTGGGTTAGGATTAGAATTAGGGTTAAGTTATGGTTAGGGTTAGTTTTAGGGTTTAGGGTTAGGGTTAGGCTTAGAGCTTAGGCTAGGGTTAGGGCTAGGTTTCAGGTTAGGGTTTGGACTAGTGTTAGGCTTTGGTTAGGGTTAGCGGTAGGTTTAGGGTTAGGGTTAGGGTTTGTGTTAGGGTTTGGGTTAGGGTTAGGTTTAAGATTTAGTGTTAGGGTTTGGTTATGTTTAGTGTTAGGTTTAGGGTTTTGGCTATGGTTAGGGTTAGGGTTAAGGTTACATTTGGGTTTGGATTACGTTTAGTGTTTAGGATAAGTGTTTGGGTTAAGCTTAAGGTTAGTGTTAATTTAGTTGTAGGGTTAGGGTTAGGGTTTGGTCTAAGTTTAGGGTTAGGTTTAGGTTAGGTTTTAAAGTACGTTTAGGGTTTAGGGTTATTGTTTGGGTTAGGCTTAGTTTTAAGGTTAAGTTATGGTTAGGTTTAGTTTTAGGGTTTAGGGTTAGGATTAGGTTAGGTTTAAGGTTAGGTTTAGGATTTGGACTAGGGTTAGGATTATGATTAGTGGTATGGTTTGGCCTAGGGTTATCGTTTGGTTAGGGTTATGGGTCAGTTTAGTGTTTTGGTTTAGGGTTAGTGTTAGGGTTTTGTTAGGGTTAGGATTAGGGTTAGGTTAGTGTTAGTGTTAGGGTTAGTGTTGGAGTTTAGGGTCAGTGTTAGGGTTTATGCTAAGAATAGTGTTTGTTACGGGTTAGGGGTAGGATGAATTTTTTAGGGCCAGAGTTACCATTAGGCTTAGGGCTATGGTTTGGGTTATGGTTAGGTTCAGTTTTAAGTTTTAGCGTTATGATTAGGTTAGGGTTAGGGTTAGGGTTTGGGCTAGAGTTAGGTTTAGGGTTCGGGTTCGGGTTAGGGTTTTTGTTATGGTTAGGGTAAGGATTAGGGTTAGGTAGTGTTAGGGTTAGGGTTAGGGTTAGGGGGGGTTTAGTGTTAGTGTTTGGGCTAGCGATAGCGTTTGTTAAGATTTAGAGGTAGGATTAGGGTTTTGGGTAGGGTTAGGTTTAGGGTTAGGGCTACGGTTTGTGTTATGGCTAGGTTTAGTTTAGGGTTAGGGGTTGGTTTATAATTCAGGGTTAGTTTTAGGTTTTGGTTTACAGTTAGGGTAAGAGATAGGGTTAGGTTAGGGTTAGGAGTAGGTTTAGGGTTTAGGGTTAGTGTTTGGGTTAGGATTAGAGTTAGGGTTAAGTTATGGTTAGGGTTAGATTTAGGCTTTAGGATTAGGTTTAGTGTTTGTGTAACGGTCTGGGTTTGGGTTAGGTTTAAGGTTTAGGCTTAGGGTTATGATTAGCGTTAGGTTTAGGGTTTGAGCAATGGTTAGGGTTAGGGTTAGGGTTATGTTAGAGTTTGGAGTACATTTAGTGTTTGGGGTGTTTGGGTTAGGCTTAAAGTTAGGGTTAAGTTAGGGTTAGGGTTAGGATTAGGTTTTGGGGTAGGTTAGGGTTAGGTTAGTGTTTAGGGTACGTTTAGGGTTTAGGGTTAGTGTTTGGGTTAGGCTCAGTTTTAAGGTTAAGCTATGGTTAGGTTTATTTTTAGGGTTTAGGGTTAGGATTAGTTTAGGGTTAGGGTTAGGGTTTGGGCTAGGGTTAGGGTTATGGTTAGGGATAGTTTTTGGGTTAGGGTTATCATTTGGTTAGTCTTAGGGGTTGGTTTAGGGTTTATGGTTAGGGTTAGTGTTACGGTTTTTGTTATGGTTAGGGTTAGGTTTAGGGTTATGTTAGTTTTAGTGTTAGGATTAGGGTTGAAGTTTAGGTTCAGTGTTAGGGCTTGTGCTAGGGATAGCCTTTGTTAAGGGTTTGGGATAGGATTAATTCCTTAGGGCTAAGGTTAGCATTAGGCTTAGGGCTAGGGTTTATGTTATGGTTAGGTTTAGTTTTAGGGTTTAGTGTTAAGATTAGGTTAGGGTTAGAATTAGCTTTAGGATTTGGGCTAGAGTTAGGGTTAGGTATTGGGCTAGTTTTATCATTTGGTTAGGTTTAGGGTTCGGTTTAGGGTTAGGGTTAGTGTTAGGGTTTTTGTTATGGTTAGGGTTAGAGTAAGGGGTAGGTTTGTATTAGTGTTAGGGTTAGGGTTAGGATTGGAGTTTAGGTTTACTGTTAGAGTTTGGGCTAGGGATAGCTTTTGTTAAGGGTTAGTGGTAGGATTAGGATTTAGGGATAGGGTTAGGTTTAGGTTTAGGGCTAGGGTTTGGGTTATGGTTAGGTTTTTTTTATGGTTAGAGGTAGGTTTCAGGTTTAGTGTTTGGGTTAGGTTTTGAATTAGGGTTAGGGTAAGAGATCGGGTTAGGTTAGGGTTAGGAGAAGGTTTAGGGTTTATCGTTATTGTTTGTGTTAGGGTTAAGTTATGGTTAGGGTTAGTTTTAGGGTTTATGGTTAGGGTTAGGTTAGGGTTAGGGTAAGATTGAATTTGAGCTAGGATTAGGTTTAGCGTTCGGATTAGGGTTTGGGCTAGGGTTAGGCTTCTGTTAGGGTTAGTGTTAGTGTTAGGCTTAATGTTAGGGTTAGTTTAGGGTTAGGTTAGGTTTAGGTTTAGGTTTTAGGGTTAGGGTTAGGGTTAGTGTTTGTGTTAGGGTTAGGGTAAGTTTAGGGTTAGGTTAGGGTTATGGTTAGGGTTAGGATTTGAGTTTGGATTAGGGTTAAGGTTTAGGGTTAGCATTTGTTTTAGGGTTAGGGCTATGTTAAGGTTAGTGTTATGATAGGTTTGGGGTTAGGGTTAGGGCTATGTTAGGGTTAGTGTTATGATAGGTTTGGGTAGGGTTAGGTTATTGTTAGGGTTAGGGGTAGGGTTTGGTTAGGGTTAGATTTAGGGTTAGGGTTAAGGTTAGGGGTAAGGGTTTGGTTCAGATTAGTGTTAAGGTTTGGTTAGGGTTAGTTAGGTTTAGGGTTAGGATTAGGGTGTAGGGCTCGGGATTAGGTTTAGGGTTAGGGATAGGTTACATTTATAGTTAGGGTTAGGTTTAGGGTTAAGATAGGATTAGGGTTATGGTTAGGCTTTGGTTAGGGGTTAGGGTTATGGTTAAGGTTAATTTTAGGGTTTAGAGTTAGGGTTAGGTATTAGGTTTAGGGTTAGTGTTAGTGTTTGGTTAGGGTTAGAATTAGGGTTAGGATTGGTTAGGGTTAGGGTTAAGGTTTATGGTTAGGGTTAGGTTTAGGATTAGGGTTACAGTTTTGCTTTAGGGTTAGGATTAGGGTTAATATTAGGGTTTGGTTACGGTTAAAGTTAGGTTTAGGTTTAGGGTTAGGGTTTGTTTAGGGTTAGGGTTAGAGTCAGTCTTAGGGTTATTTTTTATGGGTTAGGGTTTGGGGTTAGGGCTAGCGGTTATTTTTATGGTTAGGGCTAGGTTTAGGTTAGGGTTAGGTTTATTATGGAGAGCTTAGGATCAACCACAGAAGGAACAAATAAACAAAAGACCAATATCTCTTAGGTAATTGGCCAATAAATTATGCAAAACTTCTGTTTCCAGTGCGGCATGAACCATAAGATTTTGCAATCAGTGTCTTAGATGTTTCTTGCAAGCTAAGAAGCCTCCTGCAGACTGTTCCCCGCCTCTGCTTGAACACCTGTGGTGACATGCTGTTGTGTTGAGTCTGGGAGTCCCATTTCCACCAAGCTGATCTGAATCTCTATGAAAGAGTTATATGACAGACACTTCTCAAAAGCATTCCCTGTGAGACCAGCAGATGGTATAGTGGTTACATTGCTGGACTCCCACATTACTGACTATGGTTCAAGTCCTGGGCCCAGAAGCTTGAAACTTATGCCAGGCATTTGTGCATGCATGTCCAAAATCCTGAGAAGAGAATGGAAGAGATGGGACTGTGGCATGACATTCTCCCCTGTGGGGGTGATTTCTCACTTTCTCTCTCTCTCTGTTTCTTCAGTGAGCACACACACCCTATGGCAAAATCTCTGAAAAAAAAAAAAAAAAGAAACAAACAGAAAAAAACTTTCATTGCAATGGTAACTCACCTGAACCAAAACCATCCCTGGCAGTGAACAGTACATAGAGAGATCATCACTTTGGCTCCTGGCTTCCTCCATACAAATGGCCTTGAAGTCACAGTTAGGGTAACAATACAGGATGTGATACTGTTAATGATATATCATGGTGACTGAGTACACAGCTTGAGCCACACACTGTGCTAAATGCTGTACATACCTTATGCCCTCTAATCCTCACAACAACCCTAGGAGGCAGGCACAAGTATTATCTTCATTTTACAGACAGAGGTTAAACTCAGAGAGGTTAAGTACCACAACTTGCCCCATGTTACACAGCTAGCTATTTCATGTGAAGTCCACATCTGGCTCTGCTACTTCCCAACTCATTCCCTCCTGTTGGGCCCATATTCAGTCTAAAGATCTGGAAAGCTAGGTCTGGACCTCGGTAAGTGTGAGAAAGAAAGCTGTGGAACCAAAGGTGATGCTTCTGCAAGGTTGCTGCCATACAGTCACTTTTGCAAGCACAATGCAACTGAGTGTCCTTCCCCACCAGCTCCCTGAGTACTTATGAACTAAGTTTGCCCACATCTGTTTTGCCTTTGACCACTGAGGCACCTGCCCTGGGTGAGCAGAGGCCACAATTACCAAGGGCTGGTTGGGCCCATGCTGGGCAAGGGGATGCCATGCACTGTGCGCACCCCACTGGAGTGTTGTGTAAATTATTTCACACCTCAGCAGCTGAATCAATTGGGTGCTTCTCTGCTTAAGAATCGCTGGTGTAAAATGTTTCTTTCTCTATAGTCAGGGCATGTTCTTGGCCCTTCAGGGGGCTTTTGAAAAGGACTGGTTTTGTATTAAGAGTAAAGTATGCTATCAAGAATATTTAATATATTACCAAGCAATTGAGGGGGGACACTTGTCTCAAAAACCCAGGGAGAAAGAAGTTCTCCTAGCAAGCTCTTGGCTGAGAAAAGGCCACTCTGGGATAGGGAGTGATGTCAGAAATCTGAAGAAACAGTAGATGTTCAGAGGAAAGGAAAAGGAGAGCAGAGAGCATGGAGCTAAGGCTCCACATAGTGTTCATGGGGTCTCAGGACAGGAAGCCAAGCCTCAGCTGTCCAGAGGGTCTATTGGGAGTACCGGTGGGTGTGGGGAGAGGGAATGTACTGCTTCTGTTCTGCTCTGTCTTCTAAGTGCCCTCAGTGGTCCCTATTTGCCTTAGAAAGCTGATTTTGTAGTTTTGTGTCTGACACAAGGTCATAGTATGAATAACAGGATGAGGCCAGAAAGTCCACACAGCAAGGTTTAGGATTAATTGGATTTTTTTTCACATTATTTATTATTATTATTATTATTATTATTATTATCATTATTATTTGTATATACTTTCAATCATATTGTTTGGCTTACAATGAGACCATTTCGATATGTGAACATTTCTCCCCAGACCCGTTGATCGGAATATCTTCAACAGATAACACCACACCTCCCCATCCTGTCAATGCTCTACCTCTGTATCCCTTCTCCAAATGTCTTTCGTCAGGCCCCACTCCTCTACATACACCTCATCTGACATTCACACCCATCTCTTGTGTTTGTTCAACTGTTAGTCAATCAGTTTCAGACATAGAATGCAGACAAACGGTATATGTTAAGTGGGGACATGCAATGTCTCTCCTTCATAGCCTGGCTTGCCTCACTCAGCAGTACATCTTCCATACTCTTCCACTTTCTGTCAAAAGCCAGGGCTCTGTTGGTTTTTATGGCTGAGTAGTATTCCATAGAGTATATGTGCCACAGTTTTTCAATCCATTCCTCCATACAGGGGCATTTGGGTTGGTTCCATGACTTAGCAATCATGAATAGTGCCGCAATAAACATCGATGGGCAAGCACTTTTCCAATGAAGAATTCTTCTGTCCTTTGGGTAGATACCGAGGAGTGGGATCCCTGGATCATATGGCAGATCTATCTGTAGATTTTTGAGGAATCTCCAAATTATTCTCTACAGTGGTTGGACCAATCTACATTCCCACCAGCAGTGTAAAAGAGTTCCCCTTTCACCACACCCCCACCAACACTTATCATTTTTTGGTTTTTTAATATTAGACATTCTGACTGGGGTTAGGTGGTACCTCATTGTTGTTTTTATCTGCATTTCCCTTACGATGAGGGAGGTTGAACATTTTTTCATATGCCTTTTGGCCATTTGTATGTCATCTTTAGAGAGTGTTTTTTTCATCTCCTTTTCCCATCTTTTAATAGGGTTGATCATCTTTTTTCCAAACACCTTTTTTAGTTCCTTGTGTATTCTGGTTATCAGTCCCTTATCTGATGCAAAATTTACAAAAATATTTTCCCATTATGAGGGCTGTCGATTCACACTAACTACTGTGTCTTTGGCCATGCAGAAACTTCTTAGTCTGATGTAATCCCATTTGTCTATTTTGGGGACGATCGACTCTGCTTTGAGGGTCTTCTTTAGGAAGTCTTTCCCTACACCAATGTCTCCCAGAGTTTCCCCAGTGTTTTCCAGGAGCAGCTTTATTGTTTGAGGTCTTAGATTTAGATCCTTGATCCACCTTGACTTGATTTTTGTCAAAGGAGAGAGGTAGGGGTTCAGATTCATCTTTCTGCAAGTGGAAGTCCAATTTTTCCAGCACCACTTGCTGAAGAGGCTTTCATTTTCCCACTGGATTGACTGGTACCCCTTGTCAAAGATCAGTTGACTGTATGTTTGGGCACTTATTTCTGGGGACTCTATTCTGTTCCATTGGTCCACATGTCTGTTTCTGTGCCAGTACCATGCTGTCTTTATTACCACAGCTTTGTAATATATTTTTGGATTGGGAACTGAGATGCCGCCTACTCCACTCTTATTGTGTAGAATTGCTTTGGCAATACGGGGTCTTTTATGATTCCAGACAAATTTTTAGATTGTCTTTTCTAGGTCTGTGAAGAATGTGTCTGGTACTTTGATTGGCATTGCATTAAATAGGTAGATTAATTTGGGTAGAATTGCCATTTTGATTATATTAACTCTTCCAATCCATGAACATGGGATGTCCTTCTATTTTTTTGTGTCATTTTCAATTTCTTTTTTTAGCTTCTCATAGTTTTCCTTGTGGAGGTCTTTAACTTCTTTGGTTAGATTTATTCCTAAATATCTTATACTTTTAGTGGCTATGGTAAACGGAATAACTTTTTTCAGTTCTATCTCAGTCTGCCTGTTATTCGTATATAGAAATGCTATCGATTTCTGTATATTGATTTTTATATCCTGAAACTTTGCTGTAATCATGTATTATTTCCAGTAATTTTTCCATGGAGACTATTGGGTCTTCTATGTATACAATCATGTCATCTGCAAATAGAGAGAGTTTCACCTCTTCTTTTCCTATTCGAATGCCCTTTATTTTTTTCTCTTTTCTGATTGCGTTGGTGAGGACTTCCAGTACTATATTGAAAAGGAGTGGAGAAAGTGGGCATCCTTGTCTTGTTCCTGTGTTTAGTGGGAAAGCTTTCAGCTTTTCTCCATTCAGGATGATGTTCGCTATGGGTTTTTCATAGATGGCTTTTATTGTATTGAGAAATGGCCCTTCTATGCCGATTTTGCTAAGAGTCTTGATCATGAAGGGATGTTGTATCTTATCAAATGCTTTTTCTGCATCAATTGATATGACCCTATGGTTTTTGTCTTTCTTCCTATTAATATGGTGTATTACATTTATCGTTTTGCGTATGTTGAACCAACCTTGCATTCCTGGATAAAGCCTACCTGATCATGGTGTATGATCTTCTTTATAAGTTGTTGAATACAATTTGCTAGTATCTTGTTGAGAATCTTTGAGTCTATGTTCATCAGAGATATTGGTCTATAGTTTTCCTTCCTTGTCCTGTCCTTATCTGTTTTAAGGATGAGACATAGTAGAAACTCAAAACATCATTAGAGGATACTTTGAACATCTATATGCTAAGAAACAAGATAATCTGGATGAGATGGACAAATTCCTGGACAAATATAATCTACCAAGAATGAGCCAGGAAGAAATAGAAAGTCTGAATAGGCCCATAACAAGCCGGGAGATTGAATCAGTAATAAATAACCTTCCAACAAAGAAAAGCCCTGGCCCCGATGGATTCACCTCTGAATTCTACAAAACTTTCAAAGAAGAGTTAATTCCCATTCTGCTCAAATTATTTCTAAAGATCCAAAAGGGTGAATCTCTCCCTAATTCATTCTATGAAGCCTCTGTCACCCTCATCCTTAAAACAGGATTAATTGGACTTTGAGGGGTAGGGTTGAAGAGGTGGCCTGTTATTTTTATCAAGTGCATCTGATGGGAGGGTACAGAGGCTGCATTAAACCTTGGGTTCACCACTCTCACCAGAGGTACATTTCTCCCTCAAGCTCCTTCTCTATGGCCCTCCACGGCCAAAGTGGCCATTCTTATAAAGTACTCACCTCATGGTAGGGCAATGGGAGAAGAGAGAGAGGGAAGAGAGAGAGAAGACCTGGAGAAAATCATGGCATTTGTGGAAAACTTCCATCTCGAAATTTCCTGATCTTAAATCCTCCTGGAAACTTAGAGGCTAACCTACCTCCAGGAATCTCAGAGGCTAGCCATACCTGTATGCAGGTAGAAAAGCCAATTTGGGCAACAAACAGGTCAGTTAATGGGAAGTCCCAGTCCTCAGTCAAAATACTTGCCTTCTAAAGAATGTAATCAGTTCAGTCAAGGTGATTGACTCTCATTCCCCAAAGGGCAATGAAAATCAATGTCCTATGTGATGTCTGTGTTTCTGTAAGTTTCCTCCAGTCTGCAGGGGAAACACAGCTTTTCTCACTCTTGAAAGCAAAGGCAGCTACTTTTCTTTTTGTGTAAGAGTGAAATTTAGAAAAGAAAGGGAATAAAGTCAGTCAGGGTGCCACCAGCCACCTTTGCTCCTCAAACTCTCTCTGGGTAAGAAAGAAGCTTCTAGATCTATCCCAATCCCTGCACTCTCAGCACTATTTACTCTTCTGCTTACAGGTCTCGTGTGGCCATTAAACCTAAAAAAAAAAATAGTTTCTGATCTTCAGGTCAGCCACTGAGTTGATTGTAATCTTAACTAGAAAGAAAATGTAGTAATTTAATGTTTTAATACAGTTTTTGAAGGAAAAATGATTCCTCTTAGTTTGAAAAGAAGATAAAATATAATAGAAAAGCAAAGATTTAACTGCTTATAGTGAATTTTCCAAATGAACAGCTCATGTCCATGTATGAAAAATGAAAGTTTACCAACACACAGATGAATAATTACAAGTAAGTGAGCAAGAGGGCAAGTAGATGAACTCGTTCATATCCATGATGTTGGACACCGTTGGCATAAGGAAAGGGTTGCACCTATCCCCACAGAGTTGTACAAACAAGACAACTATCCATGTAGCCAAATC
Organism: Tupaia tana; assembly: GCA_026018925.1. Taxonomy (NCBI): domain Eukaryota; kingdom Metazoa; phylum Chordata; class Mammalia; order Scandentia; family Tupaiidae; genus Tupaia; species Tupaia tana. Next base: position 23,742,171 of record JAKSZU010000010.1, on the reverse strand, counting down.
CCACCCACCCAATATTCAGAAAATTGGAGCTACAAGATGTAATCCCCAATCAGGTTTTGAAGCTTCTTATGGTATCACAATTTACCAGTAGCTTCCTAGCTCCCAGTTAGCACCATGAAGCAGAATAATCGGCCAGAATCCCTTACCTCGCTCCTCAACAGGCTGGGAGTTCAGGGGAGGTGGTCTTAGAAGGTGATTGCTATTGACTTTAGGGCATTGTAAAAATCTCTTCAAGATTTTTAATGCCTCCTCCACGAAAAGCATTAGCTAAGTCTTCAGGTATATTCAATATTTTCAATTTTTAGGAGAGAAGAGAAGCCCAGTCGATGCCCTTGTCGTACATCTTCTCATGTGGAAGCCTTTCAAGCACATAATCACGTGATAAATTATCCCACCCCAGCCAAAGACCTCCCCACAGCATGAAGAACAAGGCCATCAAGTCTGCTTGATATTTGAAACCTGCCCCAACCACCCGTTGACTGCACAGGCCTCAATCTGCTGCAGGGAACGGCTGAGAAAGGCTCAAAACCCAGCTTTTATTAAAGACCAGTGGTATCTTCCTGAGAAAGGGGGCCCACTCCCAAAGGGTCCACAATGCTTTCATCAAAGACTGAGTCAGAGAAGCCCTGTGTGAGCCACTGTGGAATCCCCAGGCCACAACTGGACAGAAGGTTCACTTTGTTTGATGGCATTGAACCCTAGCCCTGTTCACTGGGGCCTTGAGAGCACCCAGCTGTCCTAGTGCTGACCCTCATGGTATGCCCATGGCCCTGTCCTGAGCTCACTGACCTGTGCACAAGTCTAGGCCTCAGTTTCCCCATCTGTTAGATACATTTAAATGAAATGATCCCCAAAGCAACCTCAGCATTTTCCTTCTAGGAGACTATATTTCTTTTCACAAACTGGGAGGCTAAAGCAACAGGCCTATTCGCTCACAGTTCTGGGAACAAGAAGTCTGAAATCAAGGTGTTGGAGGGTTATGCTCCCCTAAAGGCTCTAGGAAGAATCTTCCCCTGCTGCTTCATGGCCGCTGGTGGTTGCCAGGAATCCTCGGCATCCCTTGGCTTATAGCTACATCACTCCAGTCCCTGCCTGTGTCTTCACATGGACATCTGTCCTGTGTTTCTGTGTCTCTGATCAAATTTTTCTCTTCTTATAAGGATACCTGTCATTGGATTAGTGCCATCCTAATCCAGTAGGACCTCACTTCAACTTGATTATACTTGCAAGGACCATATGTCTGAACAGGGTCACAGTCACAGGTGTTAGAGGTTAAGACTTTAACAGCTTTTTGGTGGACACTATTCAATCCCATTCAGAGACTACATTTTTTCCTTTCATTCATTGAATTATGGATTTTGAAGCAGAATTTGGCTTTTGTGTTGGCTTTGAGACAATCACGAGGAATATTAAGTGCATGTTCTTTGTCTTATAAGCCAAAGGAGAAGTTAAGCAACTTTTGCGGCCACAGGACAACTGTGTCCAATGCCAGAAGATACTTTTGGACAGAATTCCCCTTCGTCATAATTCCTGATTCTTCTTCGACTCTCTCCATTGCAAGACGATGGAGTAAAGAGGCTGAGAAGCACCTTGAGTTTGCACAGCTCTGCTCATAAAGGGAGCATCTCCTAGGGACTCAGAAAAAAAAAAAAAAAAAAAAAAAAAAAAAAAAAAAAACACTAGACTTTCAAACCCTGGCTTTGCCTCTGGCTGGTGGTGGTACCTGGTGCACTGTGCTTCATCCTAATAAATCTGGGGATGATGGAAATGAATCACACTTGTCTCATAGGGTTAGAGTGTGGATTCAATGAGTTCATAAACAATAAATGCTGTTATTGCTGTGCCTGGAACTCAGTAAGGCTTAGATAAATTTAATGACAGTCTGAAAGGGCCGTTGTTGGATTTAAGAATGTGGGGCAACAGATTTCTGCAAAGTTGCAATGTTGGATTATTGTTATGACCCAAGACATGCCTAACAGATTGGGCAGGACCTGCTACCAATAATTCTGAACACTAAGTGACATTAAACAAGTGCCCACCAGGTATCACAGACAATGGGAAGTGCTCTGTATTTCTTCCCCCTTGTATACAATGAACCTAAAAGTAGGTCCTATTTTTATGCTCATTGTACAGATAAGGAAACTGAGACCCAGAGCACTTGCTCAGGTCACACAGCTGATCCTATAACACTGGCTTTCAAACCTAGGCAAAACTAACTTGTGACCTCTAAGTTCTAATGCTATTAGAAGCCCCTGCCTCCCACCCTTCCAGGGTTCTTTCAGGGGAAGGATTGGTCTGGAATGGAACCAACAGAGAGATCTTGCCCTAAGTTCTCAGGAGATAAGCCGACTATGTACGTAGCACAGGATCCCTGACAGGACCCAGCCTGACACATACCACTGAAGAAGAGAGACCCTGGCCCAAGGCCCCTCTAGCTCTGCTATCTCTCAGCTGGCAGCTGGCTCTCCAGCCTCTGGGTTAATGAACCTCACTCCCTATTTCTTCTTCTCCACTCATCCCAGCCAGGCAGGAGCCAAAGTCATTTCCAGACCCTCCTCACATTGCAACTTGGGAGCCCCTGGCAGCAAACAGAAAAACACACACAAATAGAGTGATAGCTCCCATTCTAGAGGCTCGGTTTCCCCCCCAGTTCTCAGACAGAATCATGCAGGGGTGGAAGCTGTGCTTTCCAGGGTCATGGCTGTCCCATGGGTAACCCCATGCCTCATGCCTCATGCCTCATGCTTCATGCCTCATTTCTCCCAGGCCCCCGCTCCACGCACAACTCTTGGCACGGCTGGAGTTGATGACCAGTCAGCACCTTGGGGCAGCACATTGTCAGTGCTCCAAGAGATCACCCTTCACACTGGCAGCCATAGAGACAAAGTAGGGAGAGTGGGGAGGAGGGAGCCATCAGGCTGCATCCTCATCCTAGCCGAGAGACACCACCACTCCTGCTTCCCATCCTTCCTGGCCCCAACATGTTTACATGCCCTTTCCTTCCTGTTGTCTGAAGGCTTTGACTTAAACCCACCCAAGTACTCAGGGCCTTGTGGAGTATGAAGCATATTACTAGAACGGCAGGGAAGACCACCCCATCCATCAAGAGGTTGGGATTCTGCCCAATAGAATTTCCCGGTAATGAGCAAGTTACCTTCCTAAGCAGCACTTTTCTCATCTGTTAAATGAGTGTTGTACCATCTTTGTTGTATGAGAAACAAAAAAGTGCAAAGAATGCTCCTGATGTACTCAGCACAGAGCCTGCCACATGTAATAGATGCTACTCACATCCTCCGCACCAGGAGGGGAATGGTCACAAATCTAGAAAAGGCACTTAGCTGCAGTTTGGGGGAGAGGGGTGGAAAACAGGGCTGGTGCAAGGATTCATGGGAGAAGGGTGGTTTCCCATGGCGTTCACCTTCCTGGTCTGGGTTTGGGGGATAGGAAGCTAAAGAAAATGGGTATTAGAGAGAGTAAAGAAAGGTGAACTTTCCCCAAGGCCCAGCTGGTGCCAGAGGCTGGGATAGAATCTTAAGACGCTACTTCATTTAGGCCTTCTTGCAGCCCAGTGAGATGCGTACATTTCACCCGTTTAGCAGAAGACAAAACTGGAGTTTGATGAGCATAAGAAATATGCCCCAAGTCCCTCATCTGTTGGGTAATTGCAGTGAGATTTGAGCCCAGCTATGGCCGACCTTCTCAGTATTGTGAGACTTTGAAACTATGGGGTGTACACAGAACTGACAGAGAGAAATGCTTCCAATGTAAACATCATGGAAGCCCAAAGCTGGAAAATGCCTTTATCAGTTAGTCCACGCAAATGAGGAAATAAGACTCAGGAAGTTACGTAACTTGCCCAATAACACATAGTGACATGGTGCCAAGGATGAAAACTAGAGCCCAGAGAGACATATGCTGAATGGTCATGGTCTCCCAACACTACTCGGAACTACAAACCTGTATTTGAAAGGAACAGAGATTTTTAAAATGTGCAGAAAGTTGCAGGTGTCTCTTGGTGAGAAGTTTGGGTGAGTCTCCAACCTTCCTGTCTCCTTTTTTATTCCACATCAGGGAGTTCGCCCTCCTGCAGAGCCCCTTCCTTCCTCTGCTCTCTGAGAATTTCAGAGCTGAATATTATTTCCTCATCTCAGCCCTTCTGAGAAAGAAGGATCAAACATCTCACTTTTGGGATTTGTGAACTATTGTTGAAAGGGTAATAGACCCCTGAAAACGTAATTTTTCAAGAAACATTTGGGCCTTGAAAATATACCTTGTGTCAAGAGGCTGCATTATTTGAAAGAACATTCTTGTCAGTCTTGAAAGGATTTTTGTAGCTGTTGTTGAGAGCTGTGCTCAATGAAAAAGGTTGGGTCAAATGTTCCTTATTAAGCTAACCTAAGACTCCAGCCCAGGTCTGTCTAGGTGTCTTCAACTTGATAATGATTATCATAATAGTCATTAGACTTTAATATTCTTATTCACAATAATAACTATATTGAATGTTATTAATGTGTCATTTACTGTACTAAGCATGTTACATGTTTTCATCTCATTTTCAGATACCCTCCACACACATTCCTGATACATAGGTAGTATAGTTAATATTGCCAATATTACAAATGAAAAATTGAGGATCAGAGAGGTCAAGCAATTTGCCTAAGGATACACAGAAGTTTAGGAGCCAAGTTTTCAACCTGAAATATGTGCCTTTAAGATGCGCTTTTAACCATGAAGCCATTGATTAAAAGATCTCATAGTTTCATCAAGACATCAGATGGAGACACAACTGCCTACTTTTCTCTCTCAGTAGCTGCTCTTTTTAACTAGGGTGGAGTTCCTGGATCTTACCTGTGAGTTTGGGCCAACTAACGAGTGTTTGTATATCAAATAGACATCTATCCTCCCACATGGCTTGCTATGATCCAAATACTTTTGTCTCTTCCCTTCCCCCAAAATCCTTACATTGAAACTTAATCCTCAACGTGGTGTTAAAAAGTAGGGCCAGAGTCAACTCTGTGTGGCAACAATAATGTGCCGCTCAAGAGAAGCTGGGTTCTACATGGCAGCCAGGGTTCATATCCCTGGCCTGATCAGCCTGGAACTCACTGAGCACACACACTTGCATAGCAAGCAAGTGCCCAAGATCCAACAGGTAGGGGATTGAAGGAAGAGGATCATGGCATGACCAGACCCTGCACAGAGTGTTCCTCTCTCTCTCTTGCTCTCACTCTCACTGTCACTCTCATTCTAACAGGCATACATGCATGCTCTATCAAAGGAAAACAAAAGGAGGTGGGGCTGTTAGCAGGTCGTTAGTCATAAGGGCTGCATGACTGGGGAGTGGGACTAGTACTCTCCCAAAAGATCCCTGACTAAGCTTTGACAGCTCTCTCCCTTCCACCATGTGAAGATGCAGGAAGAAGGCCCTTTCTATGAAAAATATGGATCTTGGACTTGCCAGCCTCCAAAACCTTGAGCCATAAATTTCCATTCTGTATAACTTACCCAGTCTAGAGTACAGTTTCGTGTCACTTAACAACATTTCAGTCAATGACAAAACACATACAGAACAACACTAAAGCTCAATCTCAAAGATACGTAAAATATAAAGGGGGACTTGCCAAACACAGGAGGCACAGAGACCCTCTCAAGGTGAAGATATAGTATGGAGAGCAGCCAATTTGAAAACATGTGATTAAAACTTGTGGCCTGTAGACACATGCAGAAACGCGCTTTTGTAAGCTACTCTACAGGGTTATTGAGAAGTATTTATATATAAAAGTAATATTTGCCTGTTGTCAATGGTTATTTTGTTGTTGTTGTTGATACTTAATACCCTGATACTGCCTAGTACCGGGCTAAAGGAAGTCACAAACATAATTTAGATTATGTTTGTGTCCCCCAAAAGGATCAGAGAAATTATATGGCACCAGTCATTTTCACTTCTTCAGTTGATTTACACCCAAAAATAACTGGCTTTACATTCCAATTTCTCCTCCTTTATTCTCTTTGCATTCCACTTCCTTCTTCCTCATTCCTTTTACATCCCATTTTCCCCTTCCCCCATTCTCTGCCCTTTAAAAGAATAAACCTGAGACGGATTCTGGTTGCAAATTCTCCATCTGAGAAGTTGAGCCCACCCAACCCTCGCTTTTCTATACTTGTGTGTCATTGTGTGTTTTGTTATTGCGTCTCCTTTTTTATTCCACATCAGGGAGTTCGCCCTCCTGCAGAGCCCCTTCCTTCCTCTACTCTCTGAGAATTTCAGAGCTGAATATTATTTCCTCATCTCAGCCCTCCTGAGAAAGAAGGATCAAACACCTCACTTTTATACTACCAGGTTCTAAAAGGTCCTTGGAGAGCCAAGATGATTTCTAAATTAACTTAGGATCCCTGGTCCCCAGCAACATGCTAAACATATAATAGATGCTCAGTAAATAATGGCAGTGAAGAAGTCCTACCTTGGCTACTCCTTGTTCCTCTGAGGATGTTGACCCCTGTCCAGGGCACACTCAGGACTGTTCACCAGGATAAGGGCTCTAGATCTCTGCCTCTTGAACCAGCTCCTGGGAGGATGCTCCTAGCTTCCCTCACTTGCCCACAGTGGCCTCCTTTTTGCAGCCTTCTAGGTGTCCTGTCTCTGCAGCCCAGCCTTCTCAAGTCAATGCCTCCTGGATGTCAAGGGAAGGCCACTGTAACTACCCAGTGGTTCACGATAAGCTTTGAGGGATCTAAACCCTTTAGCACTCCATGCAATTTTTTGGTGTGTGTAGGACAGTAATTCAAAAAATGGTCAAGGAATCAGGCTCAGGACCTGGGTTCAAGTTCTGACTTTACAACTAAGTGTTATGAGTTGATCATATCCTCCAAAAAGATGTGTGAAGTACTAACCCTCAGTCCCAGAGAAGTAACCTTATTTGGAACGTGAGACCTTGCAGATGTAATTAATTAAGATCATTAGAGTTGACCCTAACCCAATATGATTAACACCCTTAAAAGAAAAGGAAGAAGAGAGACACCCCTCTCTGGGATGCACAGAGAAAGATGCCGATGACAATAGAGGCAGAGAATAAAGTTATATAATGGTAAGCCAAAGAATGCCAAGGATTGCCAGAAACATCAGAAGCTAGGAGAAAGCCATGGAACAGACTGTCTCTCACTGCCTTTGAGAGAGCATAGCCCTGCCCACACTTTGATCTCCAGTTGTGCTCTAACCTCCAGAACTGTGGAAGAAGAAATTTCCATTGTTTCAAATCCCGCATTGTTATGGTAGGGCCTAGGAAACTAATATACTAAGTATAGCTGTGGCCAAGTCACTTCACTTTCTAAGCACCAGTATTTTTATTTGGCAATACTAAATTATATCTGGCTTCTAGGGTTGTCTGGAGAGGAAATAATGTATGAAAGCACTCACCACAGTGCCTGGGATGTGGGACGTGACCCATAAAAGTTGCCATCCTTTCCACCTATGTTTCTATGTGAGAGATTTCAAAAAGTTTGTGGAAAATGGAAAAGTGAGTTTAATTCAGTGCAAAAAACAAGTTGAAATCGGGGCCATCAGTTAGCATAATGGCTATGTAGCTGGACTCCCATGTAGTTGACCACGGTTTGAGTCCCAGACCCGGTGGCTTAAACTCATGCCAGGCTCGTGTGCATGCATGCCCAAGATCCTGAGAGGACAATGGAGGAGAAGGGATTGCAGCATGGCCATCCCCACTGCAGGGGTGATTTTTCACTTCCTTTCTCTCTGTCTCTCTCTATCTTTCTGGCAAGCGCATGTACCCTATAGCAAAAACCTCTCCAAAAAAAATAATAAATAAAGTTGAAATCATGTATAAAGTTTTCATAATACACATTTTCCACAAGCATTTTGAAGACCCCTCTTATGGAGAAGGACCATGGCTTTTATTTTCTTTTCAGATAGGTTATACCCGCCAAAAGAGCTATGAAGCACTGCCCTAGGTCTTTCTGTCTACAGGGCACTGCAGCAAGGGAGGGGCAGGGCCCACCCTGTAAACAGAGCCCTATATGCACCTTTGTCTCCCCCCCACAGCCCCACCTGGTGACTGTGCTGAATCCTGTCTTGCCACGGAGGAAAGACGCTGGGATGCTCTGAGGAACACCTTTGGGCTGGGATAGCACAAAGGGCTCACGATTCACACATACCACCTCATGCATGTTCATAACCATTTCAAGATGCAAGAACAAGGATCTCTATTTTGTTGGAAGAAGTAGAAGAATCAGTTGCTCTTGTTCCCTCCTGTTAGAGATGTGTGTCACCTACCCTGCTAAGTATGTGTCTCAAAAGACACAGACATCTGTTCATTTGACTAAGTGAATGGGGAGAGTTAAGGATCATGGAACTATGAAACTTTGGAGGTAAGTCCTCAGTAAAGGTCACAGCCTGGACACAGAGAGGTGCTAGCTTGGTATTAATCAGGGAGTCGAAACTGGGTTTTCCTGTCTGGGAGGAGGTCACAACACAAATGCCTCTTCTCTTCCTTCTTCCTGCGGCCTACATTGATTTAGGCTCAATCTTGGCTAGCCTAGGGTTTGGGTTCTGATAGTTAGGGCTCCTTTCCTAGAAAGGAGAATTTTGAGAACTGTACCAAGAGATGACATGCCTGCTCCATCCCAGATGCATCTTTCCTGGGTTATTTCACCATTTTCTTCCCAGATGTGAGCACAGAACTCTGTCCCCACCTGCAAAGCATGTTGACATTAGTTACCTTGTCAATGGTAGTCAAAAGAGGGTTGCAGAGACCAACCAGATTTACCAGGTAAGGTCCTGGGGCAAAAGGCCCAACGAGACCAAGAATTGAGCAAAACAGAAAGCGAGCGAACCCAGACAGATACCAATACTTCTGTGAACTGATCGCCAAGGCTCTCTGAGATTCAGCTTGTCAAGAAGGCAGGCACAGAGCCATGCCCTCCCACCTGGTATTTTTTACAAAGAATGGAAATCCCTTGGAAATTTTTGAACCCTTTTCCTAGCCTGAATTGACAGTGCCTCATAACTCAAGTATGAGGTTGTGGGTGGTTCTTTACCTTAACAGACTACAAAGTCATTGCTTCCCTCCGTAGGCTGGTCGCCAAGCAGGGGAGTGGGCTCCTCTAGCATCCTTCTTATACACTTGTAACTTAAATATTAGGTCATCTGGAAAGTCACAATGTATTTTTCTGTTTTTCTACTCAAAAGTGCATCCTGATTTTCTTGAAAACTGATTAGAAAAGTCAATGGCACTAACAGCACACATGGAGGGGCCTGAAGGCATAGTTCCATTCACCCAATCTCCCATCTCTGATGGACAAAACAGCTTTACCCCAAAACACACACCCCCAATCCTCTATCACACATGAAAAACATGTTTCCCACTGCCAAGATTAAAGTGGGCCAAGCATCAATCACCATCAAATGGGATGTTTCATTCTCCCCTAGCTTTGTTCTGGATGTTCGGAAATAGAGCAACATTGATTATTTTTTCTTTAACACAAAGAGCCACACCCTCTAGCCCACCGCTCCACAGCCAGCCTCCCCAAATGCACCATCTAAATATTTACCATAGCATAACATGGAGTCAACTCGAGTTCATTAGTTTTTCTGATTATCTCTGGCATTTGATACGAGAAGGGAGTGCCGCAAGTACTGTAAATATTTACAGAGTACTCAAATCAGAAAGTCTGACTTTGGCTGCAAATAGTTCACCCACATCTCTCCCACAGGCGAGACAGGCCCGTGCATAGGCATCAAGAGAGAAACCCATGGGGACATGCTGGAACTGCAGCTGCAAGCTGGGACAAGTGCTCGGAGAAGGAACAGTGAGACAGAGGTGCCCTGAGCTTTGAGTTCCTATAATGGAAGCACCTTTAATTATTCATGAACATGAGGGTTTAACACTATTTATAGTATTAAAGTTAATCATTTATTTAGCACAGTGTCTTCCAAAGAGTTCAAGATAACCTTTATAATGCTCATTAAGTGGCAACTTGTAATAATTAGTACTTGTTTCTTTTCTGTCTCTCCCACTAGACCATAGACATCCCAAGGGCAGGGCTGGTATCTGGCTGGTTAACTGCTTTATTTTGTGTTTATAATGGTCTTTTACATAGTAGGTGCTTAATACATATTTATAGATTGAACACATCCATTTAGGCCTTTGCTTTTTATTTGACTTTCAAAGATACACAAGCAAGATATTTTGAGGCTTAAGCTCAGCTAGATTAAGCTCCTAAATTTGAGTTACCTGAAGCATCTCTTGGTAGTAGCCTTTGGAGTCTTCCAGAGAGCCCCACAGAGCATTAGAAGCACTTTCCACCACTAATCAATTGTGTGACTTTGGACAAGTCCTGACTTAGAGCATAAGTCAAGGTTCTTTACTTGGGTTTTTACTAGAGAGTCATGCTTCTGGGGCTACGGATGCCCTGAAATTGGATGTGCAGATGTGCATGACCTGAATGTGTGCTTAAATCTAATGACAGAGAGTCTATAGCTTTAACTGTATTGTATAAGGACTCCATAATGAAAATTAAGTTAAGAACAATTTATTTGTTTCTTTGAAAGTTGGGGATAGTAGTCGCACAGGTATCAGGCCTTCTAGGCACATAAATTGAGGTTGCTTGCTCCATGCATACCCGCTTCTAGTGCTGGACACCCCTTCCAACACACACCTCTACCTGAAGTTTGCTCCCACCCTGATCTCTTAGACCTTCCTCCCACTGCCACCCCATGCCTCCATTCCAGTTAGTGGCAAGGATTGGGAACCTGTGGATCGGCTCATGACCGTTAGCTTCTGTCAAGTCCATGGCTAGCCTTTTCCTTCTCACCTTTAATCAAGTGTACACTATTTTACACTTTTTTGCTACATCCTAAAGTAATATTCTTTTCAGTATGAACCTCCCCTACAATGTGCTGGCTTTGTGGAATGTTTTCAAGAAAAGGAAAACATTTTGTGGAACTATGAAGATAGTAAGTATAGGCCCTACAATTGCCCTATTTGTGTAGAGCAGAGTGCCTATATGAGAAGCACCAAAGCTTGGGTTGTGTGGCCCAGAATTCCAGGCAGGAATTAGCTGAAGATGACCAGTTAGCCCCCATTAGCAGCTGCTAGTGGCTATATGTTGGCATCCATTTGGTGAAAACAGTATATGTCCTGACCCTTCTGCCTGACACTTAAGTCCAGACTTTTCCACTTCTAAGATCCATTTTAAAATGCAACGATATAACTAGAGGTGGTGGGGATGGAGATTCAAGTTTTTTTTTTAAGGTTATTAACTAACACCTTAAATAAATTGTCACCCTAGCACGTCCAGGAAAATCAGCTACTTACAAGAGGGCGAATAATTAGATTTCTGTAAACTCTCATTTTCTCATCTCTGAAATAAAATAGTTGGATTATATTAGGCAAATAGATTGCAATGATAGTGTAACTCATACTTCTAAAACCGTTTTTTGTATGCAGGTCATCCATGATATTGTTCACTGCAGAATATGATGTAATAGTACTGGGGTGTGGTTTAAGAGTCCAAGTTTCTGCCAAATTTCCAGGCAATGCCGAAGTTCTTGACCCATAGAGCATGTTTTGGGTAGCATGGTTCTTTTTATTTCTTTTGTCTTTTTTTCGAGTTTTTCTTTTTCCCCCGCTATAAGGCGCATGTGCTCGCCGGACAGACAGAGAGAGACAGGGAGACAGAAAGCGAGAAATCATCCCCCAGGGGGGATGGTCACACCGCAATCCCTTCTCCTCCATTCTCCTCGTGGGATCTTGGGCATGCATGCACACACATGCCCAGCGTGAGTTTAAGCCACAGGGTCCGGGACTCGAACCGCGGTCGACTACATGGGAGTCCAGCGACATAGCCATTACGCTAACTGCTGGTCCTTTTATTTATTTATTTATTTTTTGAGAGAGTGATTTTTGCTATGGGGCTCATGTGCTCACTGAAAACACAGAGAGAGACAGAGAGACAGAAAGTAAGAAATCACCCCCAGGGGACTGGCCATGCTGCAGTCCCTTCTCCTCCAATCTTCTCTCAGGATTTTGGGCACACATGCACATGTGCCTAGCATGAGTTTTAAGTTGCTGGATCTGGGACTCAAACTACAGTCGATTATGCAGGAGTCTAGAGATGAAACCATCAGCTGGTCCCTTTTGGGTAGCATGGTTCTAAATTATTATATTGGAAGAATTTTTTAAAAGTTTATTTACCTATTTCTGAGAGTGAGAGAGACATCCCTAACAGGGTCTTTATGCCATTATCCTCCCCTAGCCTCAACGAGCCAGGATCACAGACACACACATGTGCTATGTGTATATCTCCCAATATGTACAGGGAGATAAGGTGACCTTGAGACACAAACCTGGGACCTTCCCATTCAAGTTCAGCCTCATGGAGCATGACATTATTACTGGGCCACTGTGGCTGGCCTGTATTGGAAGAATTTTGAGGGTATTAAACAAGCCAGGAATAAGCACAGTTTCAGCATAGAAACCAGGGCATCCCCAGGAAGGAAAAGAATCTAGATAATAGAGTTGGATTGAGGACAGAAACACTTCTCCCTGTTTGCCCTGCATTAAACTCTGGAGCTCTGATGAAACTCATTAACTATTAAGAGTGTACATCAAGCTTCTTTGGTCTCCCCCAATTAAGTTTACTTTCCAACCCACAAAATCTATATTTGGTTCATGTTTTAAAAATTGATCAGAACTTAACACAGTAGCATGATCTACTTGTCATATGCACAGCGTTGGGAATTAGGCCAGGTGAGTCTTGAACAAAATTCCATTTTGTTTGCAGCTGGCACATGAGCGAGTCTTGACTGCTCCTTCCAGATTCAACTGTTTCTATATTGCTTAGACATTTTAAATAGCAAGCCCCAGAGCAAGTTGGGTGCTAAAACTTTGGGCTCAAAGTAGAGTTCTAGCCCTAGGGAAGTTAACAATGATGGTTAAACCACCTGTGATTCCTTCAAAATGATAGGAAAATAATCTACACACTGAAAAGTAGGAAATGGCTTTCTCCTTGAACCTGATCTCCACAACGCTGAGAAAAGTACTAAAAATCAAGTAAAACAACACTTAGGTGTGAAACAGATTATGGTTCACAGCTGGAGGCAAAGAAGTTGCAATTCTATCCAATTACACCAATTTAATTGGGTGTTAAAAATATCTTAGGTCCCGACAGTAGTTTCTTAGCTAGACTAAGGTCCATAGTGGGAAGAAGGATCACCTCTATGTGTTGGGAATTGTGATTTGGGGCTGGGGAGATACAGCAAAACACATTACTCAGAATACCCCAAGGCAGGTTGTATTTGGACTTGGAGGATGAACCTAAAGCATGGCTTAGACAAAAAGACTTTGGAGCTCTTCTCCTGGACTTGACAGAGCAGTTGAAAGCAAGCACCTGCAAAATCTTTTGGTCCATGTACTACTAGAGAAACTCATTCTCAGATGCTCCCACTCACATCTTAAAAGTCTCAAATCAGCCCCTAAATACATGAAATATTAGATATAACTTGAATGTACAACTTTATAAGACATTTATCCTATATGAATAACATGACAACAGTTGTAGCCAACATTGCTGTTCATGAAGAAGTTCTAATGACATGGAAGAATGCTTACAATATGATGTTAAATTAAAAACATAGAATACAGAGATAGAAGAAGCAACAGGGAGGTCCAAGCTGCTTGGCATGAGCTCCTCAGGGACTCACACCAAGCTTTCTGTTGGGGAGAAGGGGTTGCTCTGGCCTTCAAGATCAAACACCTGGTTCCTGTGATCCTTGACATAGATGGTAGGAGCTACTGCCTCATGTGTGCTGATGCCGTTCTGTCCCTCACCTATCCAAGTGCAATAGGGAGTTCCAAGCAGCTTGGCTAGAGCTCATCAGGCACCCCTGCCCAGTCTTCTGTGGGGAAGGGCTTGTTCTGGCCTGCACGGCACTTGAAGTGGTCTATTACCTTACATTCTACCTATCCAGCTCAACTTCTGGTCACATTAGGAACAGAAGGATTTGGGTAACAGGAAGAGGAATTCTCTCCCCCCAAGCCCTCTAGCAGTAAAAGGAGAGAAACTCCCCTCTGAAAACTTGAACCCAAAACGGCTGCTGTGGATTCTACCCTCCCATTAACAACAGAGAAGGAAAATGGGCACAGAGTTAACACACATCTTAGGGAAGGGCACGAGCACACAGCTACAGGGACACATACCATAAAAATAGGAACAACTGAGTTATTACCAGACAACTAAAAATCAAAGCAGAACTTCAAGAAATAGGCAAAAACCAGGAAATAGCTCCTCCTCAAGGGAACATAATAATTCGTCACCAATAATGGATAAAACACAAGAGATTATAGATTCTTCTGGAAAAGAATTCAGAATATTCATGGTAACAAAACTCAATGAGATGCAAGAGAAAACAGACAACCCATCCCAGGAGATGAGAAAATACTTCCATGACTTGAAGGAGGAACTCCATAAAGAAATAGACACACTGAAAAAGAATCAAACAAAACTTCTGAAGATAAAGAATACCATGCAAGAAATCAAAACCTCCCTTGAAAGTATCAAGCAGATCAGACCATGCAGAAGAATCTCTGGCCTTAAAGACAAAAACCTCTGATTTAGTTCAAGCAACTGAAAAGAATAGAAGAATAACCATCAAAAAATCAGAACAACATATGAGAAATCCTAGACACTATTAAACAGCTGAATAGTCATGTTATAGGTATTCCAGAAGGCAAAGAGACAGGCAAAGACATAGAAAATCACTTTCATGATATTGGGTCATCAGGAAAGTCATGATGCATTTTTGCACAGAAAAATATGTCATGACTTTCCCAATGACCTTATATTTTAGCTGAAAACTCAAAATTTAGAGCGGCAAGTGGACATCCAAATCCAGGAACTACAAAGAACACCAAATAGATACAATATAAGAAATTCCTCTCCAAGGCCCATCATAGGCAAATTGGTAAAAATAAAAAACAAAGACAATATTCTAAAAATGGCAAGAGAGAAACACCAAGTAACAAAGATTACCCCATTAGGCTAACATCTGACTTCTCAACTAAATCAAAGCAGGCAAGGAAAGAATGGGAAGATTTATTTAAAACTCAGAAAAAAAAAAATTTCAGTCAAGAGTACTATACCTGATAAGATTATCCCTCAAATGGGAAAGAGAAATAAAATCATTCTCAGATAAACAAATGCTGAAAGAATTTACCAAAACTAGACCAGCTCTTCAGAAAATGCTTACGGGAATACTACATCAAGAAAACTGAAGGAAGATAAATAAAAGTAAGAGAATCCAAAACAACTAGAAAAAAAGGATAAATCCACACATCAATAAAAACATTGAATGTTAGGACTAAATTTCTCAACAAAAAGGCAAAAATGCAGATTCAACTACCTTACACACAAGCAGGTTGAAGTACAAATTCACCAATTATCTGATAGACAGTTATCTCCATAGGTTTCTATTTAATATACTTATTATAACCGTAACACATTGTTAAAAAAAGAAACTAGATAACAGAGAAAAAGTAAAGAAATGTCAGAAGTAGCTGAGTCTTCTTTGGAGTAAGTGTAAAGAAGGCTAAAATCAAGATCTTTGTGACGCCTATAAGTCACCAAGTCACTAACTTTATCATGTCTTTACTTTTAAACATCTCTTTCCAATTTTGTTTTGGTTTTGCTTTTTGCTTTTTGTTTATACACAGTACAGTACTATGGTCTTATAAGAACTCACAGTGAGTGAATGAAAGTTTTCTTTTTCTATCTCTTCCTAATGATTTACTGTTACATACAACATAACCTATCTCTAACTGGACCAGATCTTTTCATAATATAATCTCTTATATCTCAGAGTCCTCTTCATGGAAATTACAAATTTTTCTTTCATTGGCTATGTTAAGATTATCTTTGTTTTAAAAATCCATCCTCGTTAATTTACAAGACTGTTTGTTGTCTGATTTTTAATTATTTTGTTTTTTCTTTAGAACTGTATTTCATAGTAAAGAATATCATAGACAATTTTTTTCATCATAGACAACTCATTACATACTTTCAGAATAACCAGTAAAGCAGATTTCAAGTGTTCACAACATAATATAATGTTAAATGTTGAAGGTGGTGAATGTGTTTGTATCCTTGATTTGTTATGCACTGTATACATGCTTTTAAAGGCCATTCTGAACCCTTCAAAAATATGCAATGACTATATGCAAATCATAAACTACAATAAATATTTTTTAAATGTAAAATACAAAATTGTGGTAAGGTATGTTCTCACCAACATCTAAAAGACACGGAAAAGCAGTCAAAATTCAAAAGTGATTCCCATTGACAGGTAATTTTTTTCATCTTTTTTAAACAGTATTTTCTCCAAATCCCACTACTTCATATATTATTTTTATACACAGGAACAAAAACAGTTTAATAAAAAAAATTTGCTCCTACTTAGATGTGCACTTAATTTCACTGGCCTGTCATCTACTAGCTTACATATGGTTTTTTGTGACCCTGTGCTCCAAACCAATCCCTTCACCTGATTTTTTGCTCTTCTCTGTCCAAACCTTAACCATCCTTCTATCTTTTGGGTTCCCTATTCCTCAATAGAAACTCCTGAAACCATTCCAGGTGGAGTATAGGTGGTTTTGAACTCCTGTAACACTGTTTCACCTGTATCATTTGTGAAACCTTGCCAATACCAGGATCTTTTATAGCCAGCATGCTATTTTCATACTTGAGCTACACTCCAGACCTTTACCCCAGCACTTCTGGGAGTAGAACCCAGGCATTAGTTTTAATTATATATATATATTTTTTTTTTAATTAAGGTTTTGCCATAGGGCATGTGCACTCACTGGAGAAAAACAGAGACAATGAGAGGGAAAGTGAGAAATCACACCCCAGGGGGTACAGCCATGCCTCAGTCCTTTTTCCTCCATTCTCCTCCTAGGATTTGGGGCACTCCTCTCACACACACACATACCTGGGATGATTTTCAAGTTGCCAGGTCCAGGACTTGAACCATGGTGGGCCATGTGGGAGTCCAGCACCTTAATGACTATGCCATCTGCTGGCCCAGTACTAGTATTTTTTAAACTTCCCTAGGTGATTCCAATATATAGCCAGGATTGAGAATTACTTTAATTGAAAGTCAAAAGTTATCTCCTATATGTACAGCAACCATTTGTCTCAGATTTTCTGTGCCAATTCTAATTCAAATATCTGTAGAGGGCCAGCAGGTGGCGTAGTTCATTGCTGAACTCTCACATGATGGACAGTGGTTTGAGTCTCAGACCAAGTGGCTTGAAATTCATGATGGGTGCGTATGCTTGCGTGCCCAGGATCCCGGGAGGAGAGTGGAGGAAAAGGGATTGCAGCATGGCCATCCCCCAGAGAGTTAATTTCTCACTTTCTCCTCTCACTGTTTCCATCTCTCTCACTTCCATGTACACACACACAAATCCTAAGCCCAAAATCCCTACAAAAAAAAAAAATATCGAGTCAATGCCACATAAACCATGGAAGCGTCCCAGAAACCCCAGCATTCCACTGCTTAATCATTAATTAGAACCATATTAAATATGTCTCTGAGATGGACTTGGACACCATCTCCACATCGCATTTTTGGGTTTGTTCAGATTTATTTGTTTTGAATTCCAATAGGGACATCAAATTTAGCAAATAAACATACAAGGTAAACAGTTAAGTTTGCATTTTGGATAAACAACGAATAACTAAAAAGGTAAGTATAGCCCAAATATTGCATGGGACATACTTATCCTAAAAATGTATTCACTGTTTATCTGAAATGCAAATTTAATTGGGCATCTGTACTTTATTTTGCAACACTTGGCCTAGAAAAAGGGTTTTCTGTACATGAGGACTTCTACAATGCTAGCATAGAGTCCTCCTATAGTCAAGGCTCAAAGTGGCTGAGTTACTGACTACAGAATAGACTAACTCTAGAATCCACAGGAAAGAAGGCCTCACTTTCCCGGCTCTATCACTGAGAGGACTTATTACTAAAATTCAACTTGTAGAAGTATAAATGAAATCAAACATAAAGATGATTCTGGGCTGCATCTAGAGTTTGAGAATCACTAATCCATATGTGGCCCAAAGTAAAAGGTTCTAGAATGAGATAGTTCTGGGTTAGCTCTCATTGCCAATGTATGATTTTAGGCAAGTTAATTAAGTTCCTTATACCTCAGCTGTTCTCAGCCATAAAATGTGGGTACTAATATGTTTATATGTAATTGATCAGTCTGAGAATTAAATGGGATTTTATTTATAAAGTTCTTAACATACTGCTTTAGTCCTGATTATTAGCAATATAAAAATAATTTATATCTTTTTTCAAATTCAGCCAACAAGCAAATCAAGTATACTAAGGGACTTATTGTTGCTCTTAGCCCAATTACTCTTTCACTCCTTAACTGACTACTTTTTAAATTTTCTTAAACTTCTTTTTT
Source organism: Tupaia tana (assembly GCA_026018925.1). NCBI lineage: Eukaryota > Metazoa > Chordata > Mammalia > Scandentia > Tupaiidae > Tupaia > Tupaia tana. The sequence goes on along the minus strand of JAKSZU010000010.1, from coordinate 23,723,686 downwards.
TTTATTCACTATAGAGTATATACTCACTCACGTAGAGTGAGGGTGAGTAAGAGGGAGGGAGAGAGAGAGAGGCACCATCCACAGGATCTGGTCACACTGTGATTCCCTTCCTCCAGGCCTCCAGTCAAATTGCATCCTGTGTATTTGCATGCATGCCTGACATAAACTGAGTTGACCAGGCCAGGGATTTGATCCACAGTTGCAAGTGGGATCCAGCCTGTTTTAAGCAGCACCACAGCATTGTTTTACAGAGCCAGCCTTGACTACTTTTGATATAAGTGACAGTAATGTAAGGAGGGCAGGAGAGACGCCTACTGCAAAAAAAAAAAAAGAGGATAAGATTCTTCTAGAATTTGAAGACTGATTAAATAAGGCGTATCTCAGTTGGCAGAGTTTTATGTAAATTACGATTACATGGTTGGCATTTGTTGGAAGATTTTATGCACTTGCACATGGTCCCCCAGCAAATTCAAGTGGAAATGAGTGGCCAGGGTCACAGCAAACACAGAGGTCTTTGATCGACCCTGGATGTTGGGACCAAGGGCCAACACAACTCTTGTGCGTCACTTCTTCACATTCCTGCAGGTCAAAAACCATGTTTCTCTCTCAGCAATTGTTTCTACCCTGGAGCAATTCAGGATCACCTCTTCTGATGCTACCCACAGCCACTTCTTCTGGAACAGTGAGACACTAACCAGACTTGATTTTTCAGTTTTTCAAAAACAAGTTTGAAAAATATCACCTGGGACAGCCCCCATAAAGAAAAAAAAAATAGCCAGCCTGCCTGCTCCCTGGCAGTTCTTAAAGGGACACGTCAGCCACCAGTCATTGTCAGCTTTGCTCAGACCGTGACAAGCTGCTGCATGGGGAGGAAAAGGAGGCCACACAGCGCCACTAGTCTCTGAGCACATTGTACCCACACAGATCCCAGGAGGGAATCAAAAATGGGAACCAGCAGCTGGATGCTTCGGTTCATTCCTCCAAGCCCATCTTCTGCTCTAAGATGTCTGACTACTGGGAGCTCTCAAGGCACGTGTTGGGGGAGGGAGTGGAAAGGTCCTAGCCCCATCACTACGTAGGTAAATATCAACCTTTCTGAGACCCATATCCTCCTCTGTGAAATAGGGACAGCACTTTCTTTGCTCCTCTTACACTATGGGGAGGTCAAAGGAGATCACAAATGTCAAAGTGCTTGGTAAATTCTTTTTTTTTTTTCTTTTTCTTTTTTTTTTGCTACAGGACGCGTGCGCTTGCCAGACAGACAGAGAGACAGAGAGACAGAAAGCGAGAAATCACCCCCCGGGGGGATGGCCACGCCGCAATCCCTTCTCTTCCATTCTCCTCTCGGGATCTTGGGCACGCACGCACGCACACACGCCCAGTGTGAGTTTTAAGCTACCAGGTCCGGGACACAAACCGCGGTCAACTACGTGGGAGTCCAGTGACATAGCCATTACGCTGACTGCTGGTCCCAGTAAATTCTCTAATATTGTCTTTTTCTCCACTAGGCCAAGGAGTCCATCAAAGAACTCCACAGTCTCCACTCACCCTGCCAACCTACAGTCAGGAAGGCTGCTCCCATCATAAACAATTCCTGTTGAGCTGTTCTGTTTCTTGAGTTCTTTTTCCAGCATCTGTTTTAGAGCAGGGATGGTAAAGTAGATAAACCATAGAGGGACATTATTATTATTACTATTTTTAATATAAAATCAAATAATATAAGATTGCTTTTATATTATATTCTGCTATTATTATGTTATTATTGATTGCAGGGCAGTTTGGATGGTCCTAGCAGGGACTCAGGAGCTCCTGGTCTCACTTATCAGAGTATCTATGTCCTGTTGTAATTTCATCAGCCTGAAGGGCCAGCCATTAAAGTTAAAGCTCAAAGAAATCAGCTGTGAATCCTGGATTCTTGTGAATTTTGTTGCCTTGTTAGGTTGCTATACAGAGGCTTCAAAAAGCTTGTAGAAAATGGAATTAAAACACAAGTTTATTTTGACACAAGCATTTTGAAATCCATGCCTAGTTTTTTTCATAATACACACTTTCCATGAAGTTTTAGAAGGCCCCCCTTACCTCTGTGTGTGTGTGTGTGTGTGTGTGTGTGTGTATTTTGTTTTTAATTTAGCCAATAAACAAAGTATACTAGGATTACTGCTGCTTCTATCAGAACTAACTTTCTGGTCCTTATCTGAACACTTCTGATACAAGCAGACGATAATGATTGGGAGGGGTGCAGGAGAGAAGCCTGTAGTAGGAAAAGAGAGTAAGAGTCTTCTAGAATTTGGAACTAAAGACTTGTTAAAAGGTAGATCTCAGTTGTTGGAATTTTATGCAAATTACAACTAAGTAATTAGCCCTTGTAGCAAGAGCCAGTTTTTTTTTAATTATTTTATTTAATTTTAGTTATTATTCTTTTTTTTTTTAATTTGACAAGAGAGAGAGATGAGAAAGAGAGAGGAGAGAGGAAGTGAGAAAGCAAGGCACTAAGCAGTGGCTTTTAGGTGGCCTTGCTCAAAAGAGCATTGGGGGGACCAGCAGTTAGCGTAATGGCTATGTCGCTGGACTCCCACGTAGTTGACTGCGGTTCGAGTCCCGGACCCGGCGGCTTAAACTCACGCCGGGCGCGTGTGCGTGCGTGCCCAAGATCCCGAGAGGAGAATGGAGGAGAAGGGATTGCGGCGTGGCCATCCCCCTGGGGGGTGATTTCCTGCTTTCTATCTCTCTGTCTCTCTCTGTCTGTCTGGCGAGCGCACGCGCCCTATAGCAAAAACCTCTCCATAAAAAGAAAAAAAAAAGAGCATTGGGCTGGTGACGCAGGATGGGTTGGGTGTTGAAAGCTCTCCCATTTGCTAAGTGTGGCTCAGAATCAGGGTTGACCCCTCGGTTCTGTCACTTGACACACACCCAAATGAAGTGACAACATACTGCAAAGAGTAGGGGGTGCTCTTGTGGTTTTCCATCTGGTCTTATTTGGTTTGGGGGGTTTGGTGCCTCTGAAAGACACATGGAGAACAGCCTTGTCATCCTGAATCAGACAGTCGGCTTCAGTATATAGGAATACGTGTGAGATTTCACACATGTTTGCTGGAGGAAAGGGGCCATGGAGCAAGAGAGGAGGCATATTTACATTTTCTGCAAGTATTTGGCTTTTTTCAAAAGAAAAAAATAGGCATTTCACAGGGCACATTATAAACCAAAGCCAGCTCTCCCCCTATATGGTATTGAAACTCAAACAACCCAAACTAGAGAAAAATCTGATTTTAACATCCTAGGGTTAGGAATGACCACCTGATTTATTCATTTCTCAAGTTTTTTCTTTCCTTATTCACTCTGCTACCAATGTCTCATAACAAGAATTTCCTCAACAATGCTCAGGGGGAAGGATGGTGCTTGCATGCTATTTTTAAGATCTGTTCTGTGTGATATGAAGACTATAACCCAATGCCAAGAACCAAAACACCAATTATCTAGTACAGAGGTGAGCATAAAAGATGGCTAAGAGGTTTCTGCTATAGGGCGCGTGCGCTCGCCAGACAGACAGAGAGAGACATAGAGACAGAAAGCGAGAAATCACCCCCCAGGGGGGATGGTTCCCTTCTCCTCCATTCTCCTCTCAATCTTGGGCACGCATGAGTTGTAAGCCACCGGGTCCGAGACGCGAACCACGGTCGACTACGTTTAGCCATTATGCTAACTGCTGGTTCCCAAAAGATGGCTATATGTTTCGGTTATTTGATTGCTTATTTTAAGCACAAGTTGCTTGGCAAAAGCAATCGCCAAAGAAGCAGTCACAGTAAGGGCTGCTATGGACACAAATCCACATCAATGATGATCACACAGGGGCAGCAGGTGGTATGGTGGTGAAGGTGCTGGATCCCACATGGCCAGGTACACCATTTGAGTTCTGGACCCAGAGACTTGAAAATCCACGCCAGCACATGTACATGCATGCCCAAAATCCCAAGAAGAGGATGAAGAAGGGATTATGCTGTGGTCCTCACCCCTGGTGAGTGCTTTCTCTCTTTCTCTCTCTCTCTCTCTCTCTCTCTCTCTCTCTTTCTGTCTCTCTCCAGTGAATGCATGTGCCTTGTGGCAAAAATCGAAACGTCATAATCATCATCATCATCACACAGCTGGGATGAGCAATGAGACTGAGGGCTAGAGTAGGCAGGCTGTTAGAAAGGCCAGCTGTCAATCCCCACCCACCCACCTCTGATGTGGGTAATTCCTATTGTTCAGTGTTTATTCTCCTCAGGGGTTCGGCAACTTAGGTTCCACCTAAGCTATCTTGAAAACTGCCACTGTAAAATTGAGGAGGAGGCTCTCATGAGAATGGTAGAATGTACTGGAGTGGAATGAACACAAAGGGACTTTGAAAAATTCATAGAAAATGGAATTAAAATGAGTTTATTTTGGTAAAAAAAAAATGAAATTCATGCCTAGTTTTTTCATCACGTGCACTTTCCATGAGCTTTGTGAAGACCCCACATTACTTCCACATAAAATTCCAATTAGTAATCCCCGCAATTCTGTACAATGAGACTTATCTTCACTTATAAGAGTTGAAGCTGAGACTCCGAGAAAATCAAGTATTTTCAGCTCCCGTGGTTAAGAGGGGAAAGAACTAGAACTTCTGATTCCATATCCCAGTCTGAATTCTTAAACAGAGCCAGATGTCAAATGAACTTAGTAGTTAATAGCTTTTGTGCTAGTTGGTCTGGGTTCAAGTCTCAGCTCTGATACTCATTTCATTGCTGACCGTGGATAAGACACTTGCTTTCTGTGACTTTCAGTTCCCTCATCTGTAAAATGGCACCAGCAGTAGCAGGATCTAGTTCTCAAGGTTGTCATGAAAACGGACTGAAACAATATACTTAGAGCACTTAGCCTAATGCCAGTCATCCAACAAATGTTATTCTGCTTACTACTCTTCCCCTCCCATGCCAGCCTGCTCATAATTAAGAGACTCAGCAGCTGGGCTAGTGTGTACTAGTATGTGTGTGTGTGTGTGTGTGTGTGTGTGTATGTGTGTATGTGTGTGTGTGTATGTATGTGTGTGTGTGTGTGTGTGTGTGTATGTTTGTAGTTGCTGGGGTGGGTAACTCCTGAATTTGGGAGTTCTTGAATACAAATACTTTCAGACTATTTACATTCTCCATATTACTAAGATTTCCTGAGATGTCTTGTTTTTCGATCTTCCTTGTGACAAGAACCAATAACAGCTGCACCTGCTGAGCAAGGTCTCTCCAGACCAAATCCTGTGTCCCAGCGCTCAGAATTGCCTCCTCAGAAGTTACTGATGGTTTACAAACTCCTCCAGACTTCTCCAAGATTCCCAGTTAAGGAAAAGAATTAGTCAGGCTCCTTCCTAGGACAATGTCCATCTACCTTTGGGAATAAAATTTTTAAAGTATTTAAAATAATTTCATGAAGTAAAAGTGTAAAAGAAAAAAATGAAAAAAAAAAAAAAAGTCTGGAAGCAAGGAAGGGAACAAGGGTCTATCCCCAGCAGGACAGGATGCATGTAAGTAAGGAGGGTAACTTTGTATTTACAAATTCTGGTATTTCTTACTGTGATAACATTTTACACTGAGCAACTTAAAAGTAGCTCTATTCCTTGGTTGGCAATGGGTGGTGGGTGGGAGGGGGTGGGGGTAGTGCCCTGTAGAAACTGCTCCAGACCTTTCTCAACAAGGCACCTCTTTTTTTTTTTTTCTTGGAGAGATTTTTGCTATAGGGTGCATGTGTTCAACAGAGAGACAGAGACAGAGAGAGAGAGTGAAAAATCACCTCCCTGGGAGGATGGCCACACCACAATCCCTTCTCCATTCTCCTCTCAGGATTTTGGGCATAAACACAGGTACCTAGTGTGAGTTTCAAGCCGCTGGGTCTGGACTGAACCGTGGTGGCCATGAGGGAGTCCAGCACCTTAACCACTACGCCACCTGCTGGCCCCAAGGCACCTCTTTTTCTGTAAGATGTCACTTCCTCTAGGAAGCACGTCTAGGTGGAATTCATTATCCCTACTTCTGCAGCAGCACCTCATGCTTACTGATGCTATGGAACTTCATTAATTTGACATGTCATTTGTTCATCCACTCAACAGTTACACTCCAAACGAGGCCCGGTGGAAGGCCCTGAGAAGCCAAGGCCAACAAGACAGGCAACGTGCTGACTGCCTGGAGCATGTTCTCGAGGTGAAGGTTGAAAGTGGACCACTGAGCTTGGATTCACGAGTTGTCTTATGGCATGTCCTATGATAGACATGGGACAAGAGCCGGCAGAACATATACTCCAGAGACCTGGCCCAGGCCAAGAGGTCTGGAAAGGCATCTCTGTGCCTGTGACCTTTCAGCTGGGAACTAGAAGACGAGAAGAAGCATGGACTAGGTGAAGGGGCAAGAGGAAGACCGGTAGCGTTTGGGGTTGAGCACCCAGGAAGGTGCTGAGAGCTCTCTAGGATTAAGAGAGTAGGCCCAGCCTACCAGGACACCAGAGCCTGGAGAGGGTGCCCAGAACGTGTGAGGCTCTCCAGAATCTGGGATTTTATACTTTACCTGAAGAACAGCTAAAAGCCGCTGAGAGATTTATCTTCATGGACTCCATTTGTTTTCTTGTCTGTCTTTGTTCATTTCCACTTTGATGCACCAGCTCCCAGCTCAATGCCTGGCAATTAACAGGAGCCTGATAATTATCCATTGGATATCTGAGCCAAATCACCCTAGAGAGAGAGAACCTCCAAGCAAAGCACATGACCATGCACCCCACCTCTCTTTCCCCTTCTGCTGCTCCTAGCCCAGGCCTGCAAGCTGAGAAGGGTAAAATCCACACTAAGAAGGGACGATTGGCAATGAGCACAAAACGGAGCTATTTCTCCCACCATTGCAGTCTTTCCACAATGTTCTCAGTGGGCATCCGATATCACCATCCTGACCAGTGACACAAATAAACCAAAACCACTGACTCAGAGGAGGAAGTGTTTTGGGACTGGCAGGTGGCATGGTGGTTAAGGCACTGGCCTCCCACATGGCTCACTGCAGTTCAAGTCCCGGACCTGGCAGCTTGCTTTTTCACTTTCTCTTTCTCTCTCTCTTGCTCTCTCTCTCTCTGGTCAAAATAAAAACTAATAATGGGAACCAGCAGTTAGCGTAATGGCTATGTCACTGGACTCCCACGTAGTCAACCGCGGTTCACGTCCCGGACCCGGTAGCTTAAAACTCACGCCGGGTGCATGTGCGTGCGTGCCCAAGATTCCGAGAGGAGAATGGAAGAGAAGGGATTGCGGCGTGACCATCCCCCCTGGGGGGTGATTTCTCACTCTCTGTCTCTATGTCTCTCTCTGTCTGTCTGGCGAGCGCACACGCCCTATAGCGAAAACCTCTCCAAAAACAAAAACAAACAAAATAATAATAATAATAATAATGATGAATAACATTAAATAAAATAATTTTTTAAAGAAAGAATTTTTTAAAAGAAGAAGGATGTGTTTGCCAAAAGCCAGACAGCAAGTCTCAGGTGCTCTGAGATCCATGTCTTGGCCAGTTGTCGAGGTAGACTCCCAGTTCCCTGCCTAAACACGTTAATAGGCTTAATTATGTGAATTTGCTTTTCTTTGGCTCAGAGAAAGCAGAGGTAGGGGGATTTCAAATACTGCACAAAAATGAAAGTGTGCTGAAACCATTCTGACCTCAAATTGAATGTCAAAGCAGTTGGATTCCTCCGCAGCAACAGAATACTTTTTATAGAATGGGAAGTCAATTGAGAAATCATAAAAAATTAGAGTGGGGAAGGACCTCTGTTCTCTCAAGGGTCAGGTCCCAGGAGTTTGCTGTGTAATTGTTCCCCATGGTGAAGGTCTAATGTTTTGTCCACTCAAGTTTTAAATATCTCAACCAATAGCTCACCCCTGGGACACTTCTCCACGGAGCCATAGATCTTGCTGTCAGGGCTTTTTTCCTGCTATTCAATCTCACTTTTCCTTTCCTCCGCTTCGTCCCATTTGTCTTTGGCAATGATTTAGACAAGAGCGTGCTGACGTTTGAAAACAAAAAGCCCTGTCTTTGCCTTCAACTTCGTTTTCCAGACCCCTCTACCCATGGAATCTTCGAGATCTAAACAGGAGAAGAGTGCAGGCTTACGCGAATGCAGTAAGCAACAAGCTGATGTTGGCTCTGGAAGAAGCCATTTCAAAGAGCCAAACCCCAAGGCCTTGAGCCCACAGGCAGACAGGAACAGAGGCTATTTCTGCCTCCAGAATATGCAGTCTCCCTGGAACCTGATTCTCAAAAGCAGAAAGGATCAGTCCCGGAGTTTTCTGGACATCCCAGAGCAGAGCCACCCCTTGCCATGACGGCTGGGACAGAAGGTGGCAGCAGAGCATCAGGCTCCATGGGCCAAGCAGTCCCGCCGTATAATGCAGTTTGTCCCAACTACTCAGCATCCAAACTCTGGGAGCACAAAACCCGACAAAAACTGGAATGCTGAGCTGAGGCCAAGAGTAGGCTGCAAATCAAGGCTCTGGCCGGTCTTTAAGACAAGTCCCAAACAGTCAGGAGTGTGTGAGCACAGTCCTTTTTCTCCCTAAGAACATCCTGCATCCAGATTTAATCCGAAGGATAACTTGAGTCCTAAGCAGAGATACTGGTCCAAGCTGATCTAAACACAGAACCTTGCTGATCTGGTGTGGTGTGCACACATTTGAGGGTTTATAGAAATTTGGGGTTCATATATTTTTCTTTTCTTTCGATTATTCTTTCTAGCCTAGGCTATTTATTTCTGAATTCGTCTCTGGTTTTCCTGTTTCCCTTTGCTTGATTTCTTACTTACTTAGTAGTGTTTGTGCGCAGTCCTTCCGAAGCAGGGATCTACAGGGAAAGCATTTCTGACTTAAAGCTAGAATCCTGCTGGGGAACCAATTAAACGCACTACCCACCAGGGAGAGTGTGATATTTTTTATGACTTTCTAATTTCGGACCCTGAAATGGCTTCACTGATCAGAACATTCTTCTGCTTAAGAACCTGAAGGAGCCCGTTGAAATGATGCTTTTGATTTGTGTTTCATTTACAACGGTCCATACTCGCCAAGTGTACTCCAAGGATTTCCATGGGGCCTCAGATTCTTGAAGTGGGGGAAAGGCAGGACAAAGAAAACAACAAAACTTGCTCGCTACTTTGCCTTATCAGACTGGGAAACCGCCAGCTACTTGGGGAAAGTCCTTCTTTGAGAAGTCGGTGAACTGAGAAAAAAAGGATAGAAGAATTAGAACAAAACAATTTCACTGGATTCTAAATCTATTTAAACTACAATAGTAAATCAAAACCATGCCTCTTTCTCATTATCGATGGCCTGATAGTAGAGCCTCCTAAATGCTCATTAAGGCAAAAGAAGAGTTGGGTTTCATTTCTAAACACATTCTCAGGACGCCCTAACGCAAGGTGCAAGGGTGGTTGCTTCTGACTGCTGTTTGTTTTATGCCTCTTTCTCTTCTTTAGAGTTAACATGAAACGGAAAGGCTTAAAAAAGGAGTTGGGGGGGGGGGGGGTCCAAATAGGTTCTAGCAAGGAAGAAGAAAATAAAAGTCAAATTCTCCCTGAATGTCTGAATTTCTGTTTATTTATCTTTGCAATAAGGAAGGATGCCTGAAAATCCAGAACTGCTCTTGGATAAAACAAATCATATGAAATAACTAACAACCCAGCAAAACAGCTAAAAGCCCAAAGTACGAGCTGTTCCAAATCCTTTCCACTTGCCATGGGGGTCTTGGCTCAGATTTTTTTTTTTTTTTTTTCATTTCTCTTTCTTTCTTGGCACTCTTGCTTAGCCAGGAGGTAATTCTGAATGTTTATCTGAAGTATCTCCCTGATATTCTGGAGGTACTTTTCTCTCAAGCAAAAGTTCCCCCGAAAGCAAAGGCTTCTTTTAATTCCCATTATATTATACTCAGTGTTGTGATTCGTTAACTAGTAGTGCACAGTTTAATTTTAGCGAGACTTTCTACAAGAAACCGACATATATAACCATGTTCAGTAACAGCTTTTATAAAATGTGATTCAAAAATTAACATTTATAATTTCATGTGAGCTACTGTATTTGCTATTACGGGATGCTCTGTTAAAATAATCTTTCCTACTTTTAAATAGAAATCCCATGAGAGCAAAAATGTTTATCTTTATTGTGTATAGCCTACTTAAGTACCACTTTATCATATGATTTAAAATTCAACAATTTCGTAGCTAGTATTTATTATTTTAAAAAAAGGGTGTTTCTTCGCAGTTTGCCTGAATTTAAAATTACAAACCAATTCATCTTTTTGCCCCTACTTTTCTCCTTTTTTTCCTTTTTGCTTGCTTCTTTCTTCCTCACTTCTTTCTTTCTTTCTTTCTTTCTTTCTTTCTTTCTTTCTTTCTTTCTGCCTTCTTTCTTTCTTTTCTTCTCTTCTTCTTTCCTTCTTTCTTTTTCATTTTAAAATCCAACAAGTAGATAGTGTTGGTTTTTAAAGGTCCATAAAAATTTAATATCCTTTCAGGAATAAATATTTGTAGATTATTTGAAATGACTAAGCTCCTCGACAGGCCTTTAGGGAGACTACCCTATGTAGGTTCTACTAAAAAGGCAATATTCCAGATCAAAATTTAGTTCCGGTCTATACTGGCAAAGAGGACTGAACCAATCACACAATAAATAGCAGCATAAACACAAGAATGAAGGAATACACAGGCAGACAGAATGTACCATCAAAACACTAAAGCACCCAGGTAACTGAGTCACTGAATTGCCAGGACAGCCGTCTCAATTCTCCAGTTGGTGTGGAGGCTTTTGCCTCCAATTGAGTAAGCACTCATTCTACAACCTCTAGGCTCTTGCAAGAGACAGCAGATTGTTATCCTCTGGGAAGTAGCACTATTTCAATCAACCAATTTGGCATGTTGTGTTTTACAGTTTCTAAAATTAACACAGAATCCAAACAAAAACAGGGCTGCTGTATTACAGAGGACACTGTCATCTGCTGACTTCGAATCTGTTCATTATCAAAATTAGCTGCCTCGTTCGTCCTATTCCCATTTTTGAATGCATACCATTAATTAACCAACCTGTCATTATATGCTGGCATGACCAAGTTCTCCAGGATTAGACTTTAAATGAGGATGTTAGAAAGGTCCCAGAGCTGGGAGGAGAGCGGGATGGGGAGGAGGCAGAGGTGATGAACAAGTGGAGGAGTTTCACAGGTAGCACTCAGTCTTGCTTCTAGCTACCCTGGCTTTTGGTAGAAGGGCTGTGTGTAGAAACGATGTGATTGATTCTCTCGCATTGAGCAAAGCTGAATTTGTCCAGGCTTCACCAAGGAATTTTCTTCATAATATCTGCATGAATTATGAAGCTGACTTTTAACCAGATGTCGGGTGCTCTGCCCTTCCTGTTTGCACAGGATGCATCGATGTTTAACTCACCATGCCCCTCATGTTTGTCTCATTTTTCAATTCGTTTTTATTTTGGGGTTAAAAAGGAACTGGAGTTTCTTTTTAAGTCCCTTTGATTTTACAGTTTCAGTGACTAGATCCATGAAACTCCAAAAAGTATGTTGACAGAATTGAAGTTGGGAAGGGAGGAAAAGAGGAAAGAGGAGAAAGAGAAAGCAAAGCAGATGGTGAAAAACAAACCAAAGAATATTTAGCGACGCATTTTCCCAAAGAGACTCTGGCCACCCACCTATACTAAAACCATCACTGGGACATTCACATCACAGACACTTTCTGGAGTGCTCTATCTTCAGGAAACACATCCTATGAAGGCCTTTGCAGGAAACAAATTCAATGTTAAAAGGAGCCATAGCAGTTCCCTCAAATTCTATCTTTTCCACCCCAACTTTCCACTTGAACATTCTTATTAAAAATTTCCTCCATCATCCTTAACATATACAATTTTCCAAAGCAAAGAATGACTTTTTAGAGTCTCTGTGTGCCCATAAAATTCTGTCTTGAAGATTTTTATTAATAATCATAAAAACATCAGTATCCATCAGGATCACTTGGGGAAGGGTGAGGCAATTTCTCCTAAAGGTGTGTTCAAGTTCTCTGAGACCAATGTTAAATGAAAAGACGGTTTACTCCAGACTGGTGATTGATCCACTTTCCCACTCCCCTACTGTTCAGGGCAAGGCCATGGCCCCAAGCTAACGCAGTGGCTGGGAAGCTGCCCCCTCTGCACCTGCAGCCCCATGCAGCTCACATGCAGGGCAGCATCCCAAATCACACTGCTGCAAATTGTGCATGTTCTCCTGACACCGAGGGAAGGGATGAGGGGAGCAGTACTACATATTTTTTATGGCACGAGGATATGCTTCTTGGGACTCTGAGAAGGCTAGAATGAAACACTTAAAATAATGACTATTTTCTAGCCAGCTCTGAGCATCAGCCAAACTGCCTTCACTGGTTGATTATCAGTTAACAGCGATCAAAATCGCAAACAATGAGATAATCCCTGCAAAGGGATTAGTGGGGTGGTCTCCTTGGCTCCCCTTTCAGAGGAGGCTGACTGTGTGGTCATGATTTTTTCTCCTCCCAACTGCCCCAGCTTTTTCTGCTGATATGTACGTTAAACCCTGTAGTGAGGTTAAACTTTGGACAGAGAAATCAAAACCCTTAATGACCAAGAATTCTGAAGGATCTCAAGAGATGGGTTATATTGCACAATGTAATCACCCCACCAATAGGAGAGTTACTAACCAGATGATCACATGATTGCCTAATCTGCCAATATCAAGGCAGCGTGGGTGGCTTTGAAGACACAGGTTCTGGAGTCAGAGAGATTAAACCCTATCAGCGCTGTTACTTCCAGGTACGCAAGCTCTCTGTGCCTCATTTTGATGATAGTATTTACTTCAATGGGTTGCTGGGCTTTTCAGACCCATACCTGGAGGGCACCTGACACAGTGCCTTGTATGCAGTAGCATATGTTCTTGTCTCCTCAGAATCACAAGCAGGAAGCTTTTTGTGATTACTTGCCATAACAAAAATGATTCTCCAAACTAGCTGAGTAGCAACATAAATCAGGAGACTTTAAGAAACACACACTCCCGGGATCAGCAGTTAGCATAATGGCTATGTCACTAGACTCCCATGTAGTCGACCATGGTTTGAGTCCCGGACCCGGTGGCTTAAACTCACGCTGGGCGCGTGTGCGTGCGTGCCCAAGATCCCGAGAGGAGAATGGAGAAGAAGGGATTGCGGTGTGGCCATCCTCCCAGCAGGTGATTTCTGTCCTTCTGTCTCTCTCTGTCTTTCTGGTGAGGGCACGTACCCTATAGCAAAAAACCTTCAAAAAAAGGAAAAAATAAATAAAAAATACACACTCTCAGGTACTTTCAGTACTGAGACCCAGAAATCTTCCCCAGGTAAAACTAATACAACCAAGTTGACCTAGATCCACAGACTGTCTCATTACTACAAAGGGTAATGAAGCATTAAGTGTAATTTCTGTCTCCAAAGAGTTTACAGTCTGGTTGTGAAGATCCACACACTAACTGTAAGCATTAACTGTCCATTAACAATGTGAGATAGAATGAAATTGAGGAATAACTTGTGTGGCATCGACAGTATACTCTGAAGGATTTCAAATGAATGGGAAAAATCCCATTAACTGGAATATACCATAAAGACCCAAGAATATTGTTGTGGTCTTTTTATAGTGGAGAGTCACAAAAATTGTGAAATGTTGAAGGTCATAGACCATTTGGAGAAGGAAATCAAAACTGAACTTCTCCCACCAAAAAGACCCCCAAAATTTTAATGGTTGACACTATGGAGTACTTATGTGCTAGGCCTATTCCAAACAATTTACTTTCATTATCGCACATAATCCTAACAACAGCCTTGCAAGGTAGATGCCACTATCATTTCCATTGTACAAATGAGGAAATGGAAGTCCAGAGACTTTGAGCATTTTGCCCATGGTTACTTAGCTAGTAAATGATGGAGTTGATGCACCCCCTGGCCCCAGGGTTTGTGCCCTGTTTCACAGAATACAAGTCCTTACAAAACATCTCATTCTTAACACTTTGCTTACTTTGTTTTGAACATGAAAGAAGTGTTTTGGGTAAGACTTTAGCCCAATATGACCTCAATGGATGATAGTTGGTGAGAGAGACAGGGTGGGAGGCTTATAGATATCACCTGGTAATATCTGGGGAAAAAAAATAGAGAGGCAAAAATATTTAACACAGATTTGGTTGTTATTTCTGAAGATATGAGTTCATCATTGAAAATGTTGCAGATATTTTAAGCAAGTCTTTTAAAGTTCACTTTTTTTTAAAAAAAAAAAAAGCATATTCCAAATGGTGACCTTGTGGAGATCTTAAATATCCATCCATAAGACAAATGCAAAAAACCTCCTGGGATTGTGAATAAAATTTTCAGTGACAGCATCTCACATGGATTCAAAGTTCTGTGTCTTGAGCAATTTAGAAGTAAGGATGATGTGCCATACAGAACTGAGTTAAGTGATTCAAAATTGACTTCAGTGACGATGAAGGAAGATGACAAAGGCACATGGGAAGAGAGAATATCATTATGTCATGACCTAAACTTGAAGTTTCTCTGTTTCTTTCTTTTTTTCTCCTGCTGTATGGTTCATGGACTAGCTGGAGAAAGACAGAGAGAAGGGGAAAGTGAGAAATCACCTTCCATGAGGGATGGCCATGCTGCAATCCCTTCTCCATTGTTGTCTTAGGATTTGGGGCATGCACACACACACCTGGTGTGTTTTTCAATCATCTGGTATAAACTCAAACCATACGGTCAGCCATGTGGGATCCAGCACCTTAACCATCATGCCACCTGCTGGCCTGACCTAAACTTTTCTTCAAAGACTGGGGGAAATTATATTTCTAAGCATGTGTACTGTTTTATATAATATGCAACATATGCAAACAAATTGATACATTTAGAATGAAAGTGGACATCTTACTTTTGGGTTGTCAGAAAAGTCATGTACACTTTTGCAAAGAAAAACATAGAAGAAATACGTCATGACTTTTCTGACAACCCAGTATTTCATAAAAGTTTGAGCATTCTAGTGGCTTTCTTTTTGGAATGTGACTCAGGCTGTCTTACACTCAGCATACAGATATCTAAGCACCTAGTGTTTTCGAGATTCTGTGTGAGTCACGTGGAGCACACATTTCTGGCCTCTGGAATTTGTACTCTCCCTGGGAAGAGAAGACATAAGCCAGAGAAGAAGCTTCTACAAAATCCTGTGTAATTTGGCTCCAGGTAAGTGGTTCAGATGATATGCTGAGAGAAGGCGGGACAACCTGTGGAGGGTATCTCCAAATGACATTCTCAAAGCTGAAGCCCGGTATGTTACCTCCTACTGAAAGATTAAAGATCAACATCCCTAAAGTGGGTTCGAGAGCCCACATGGTTCGGGCATCTCCTCCTTGTCAGCCCCATCTCTAATTTTGCTTCTCCCTTTGCTGATCCCCTGACCTTGACCTTTGCTGATGCCCCGGACGCCTGTCTCTAACTCAAGCTTTGATTCTCCTGTCCTTCCACCTCCTTTGACTATCTTGCCTCTGCACCTGCTCTTCTCTCTGTCTCTATCTCTTTGTCATTTGCCCTCTCCTCCTCCTCTTACCTTACAAACTCCCACCCATTCTTCAGACTGCATCTCAGAGTTAGCCTTCCCTGGGGTAGCCTTCCCTGCTCTCCCAGTTTGGGTCAGGTTCTGCTTTTGGCTCTTACAAAACTGAAGTTCTTTTCTTCAAAGCATTTCTCTCCGCTTATTCTCCTGGATCCATTAGTGTGGCTGCTGATTGATGTGCCTCTCCTTTCATGCTACGAGCCTTGTGAGAACAGAGCCCTCATCCTTACTGACTCATCACTGTAGCCCCAGGATCTGGCCCAAAGTAAACCCTCAATAAATAGTTATTAAAGTGAATTGATGATTAATCGAATGCATAGTTACTACAACCTTTCGCCTTAGGCTTGTTACTAACATTATGATATCACACAGCTAAGATGCAATGGGATTACTGGGAGTCAATCACTATGTGTGTATTATCTTATTTAATCCTTGCAAAACCCAAAATATGTATACTGCTGTTATTATTACCTTCGTTTTCCATAAGAAGAAACTGGGGGCTCAAAAGAGAAGTGAAGTAACTCAGTCAAGGTTGCAGGCACAGCTAATATGTGGAAGAGCTGGGATTTGATCCTGGTCTGTCTGACTCCAAGATGCTACACTATTATATTATGTGAGGGGTCTTCAAAAAAGTCTGAAAAGATGGAATTAAAGTACAAATTTATTTTGGTATAAAAAAATTTGGAATTCATGCATAGTTTCTTTGTAATATGTATTTTCTGTGACCTTTTTGAAGACCTTTCATATTATACTATATTATCTCATGATGTATGATATTAATTACCTCACCTATTATGCTCAGTTGGAGACAACCTGGTACAAAACCTTATATCTCTGAGGAGCTCCTGGCCCTACCTCTTGTCTCTGCCTTCTTACATTACTTTTAGCTGGTTTCCCACTATTTGGAAATTGATGTCCTGGCTTTTGGAGTCAGTCTCACTATTTAAAATATATCTCATATGTCCTTGTTATATTACTTCCTCATCAAGACTGGATTAGAAGCCACCCAGAGGCAGGAAATGCATCTTATGTTCCTGCATGACTTATGACATCCGGCACAGGGCTGAACACATAGTGGGGACTCACCTACTAGGACTCACATATTACTCTTCAATTAGTTGATGACATCACCAGGATTTCCTTACAAACAACAGCTCATGGTTCAGAATCAAAGCATAAACCATGGTTCTTTCTTTTATATCTTTAGTTCAATTGCCTTCTAGTGGAATTAGTCGACATCTAATCGTAGCAGAGTATTTACCTTAAAAATCTGTGTGCTTGGGCAATAGCTATCAGTCTTTGTAAACTTTTCAAGGTATCATATCTGGGGGAGTTTTCTCTCAGGCCACATCCTTCAACAAATAAGAATATTTGTTGAGGACCAGTGGTTGGCCTCATCCTCCTACATCCTTCACCAAATCCCACTTCTAGGTTTATGAAAAGAGACACTGCTCAGAGGGTGACCCTACCTGCCCTCTGTCCTGAGTATCTGAGTAGCAAGGTTAACTCACTCAGAGCACTGGGTGATTCTGTAGGAAGCCCTTTCTTCATTAACACCACAAAGTGTAATGAGTTATCAGAATGCCTCAGCCTTTCAATCCAGCGCTCATATGCCCCCCACAAGACGTAAGGGAAGCCCAGTGACAAGGCATCTGGAACTACAGAGATTTCATACAAGATCAAAATAGCAGCAGAACTTTTTAATTGTGAAACAATGGATCAAGAGAAAACGAATCAAATAAGAAATGGTAAATATTCAATAAAGATTATGATTAGAGTTCTCAGGCAGGGAATACCCACAGCTATCTTTACACCAGCTTAAATCAGGCAGAAGTGCTAACAACGAGGATAAAATGAAAGAGTGGATGCATTATTTCTAGTGGGACTTGCGTTGCTATTTGGCCTAATTATTTGTGATATTTCACCCATCATATGAGAGGCTTCTTCAGAGGAAAGAAATAATAATTTGTCTCCTTGAGAACAAAGAACAAAGGGTTTTGGTACTCTCCGGAAGCTCTCCTATCATTAGCAGGAGAAAAAGAATCTGTCCGTTAGCAGGAAATTCCCCTAGAAATCTTGAATATCTCCCCCAAGAAATCCCCCAATGAATGTCGAATGCCCACTAGGAGGAAGAAGAAGCTGTAAGTCTTACTGCAGAGATAAGACAGCAGGTGTAGTTTAGGGAGCATGAAGGCCAAAGGGATGTTCTCTGTACCCTTGTTCTATGATGGCAGGTATTTGCACATACATGAGTGTGTGTGTGCACACATGCACCGTCACCATACATAAGAAACAAGAACAAATCCCCAAGTTTGCTTTTTTACATACCCTCTTGAATAAGGGACTAGTTTTGGCTAATAATGATAGAAAGTCCAAAATAACAAAAGTATAAAAAAGATAGACATGGGGACCAGCAGATGGTGTAATGGTTATGTCACTGGACTCCCACGTAGTTGCATGGTTCGAGTCCTGTACCCAGCAGCTTAAAACTCACACTGGGCATATGTCCAAAAATCCCAAGAGGAGAATGGAAGAAAAGGGATTGTGGCATGGCCATTTCCCCTAACAATTCGACCTAAAGTGTGAGGGACTAAAATAACTGTTTCTCTTTTGTGTGTTTTAAATTTTGACATCTAGGGAACCATCAGATAGTGTAATAATTACATCACAGGACTCCCATGTGGTCGATAGCTATGCAAGTCCCCAACCCAGTGTCTTAAAACTCATGCCAGGCACATGTACGTGTGTACCCAAAATTGAGAGGAGAATGAAGGAGAAGAAATTGTGGCATGGCCATCCCCTTGGAGGGTGGTTTCTCAATTTTGTCTCTCTGGCATACATGCCCTGTAGCAACAATTGCTCTAAATAAATAAATAGATAAATAAAACTAAACACCTGGAGAAGCTACCAGATGAATCCTTCTGATTATCAACTTCTCTATCTAAACCAATTTCCCATGTGTAATAATCTAGCTTGACCCTTTGCCTCTCTGGACCTCAGTTTACTTTTTGGAAAATGAAGAGATGGTGTTGGAATCCTCTTCCAATGTAGAGGTTGTATGAACCCCTATCGACAGAGTGTAAGATCACCCAGTGATTTCTGAAGACAGAGGCGTGTTCATATGTTGACTCTAATACTTACTAGATGTCTACACCTGGGACATATACTTCTAAACCTACATCTCAGTTTCTAATCTGTAAATGAAGAACAGTGACAGTCCCTTCCTAGCTGGGGGCTTGCAGGGATTAAATGCTCAGTACAGTGGGCCTGACACGTGGCGTGTGTGCCATGAGTGTTACTCATTTCACTCTTCCTGAAATCCATCTTACAGATTATCACACCCATCCCGACACCATATGACACACATGCAGATTGAGTTGCCATCTTTGATAAATGTTGCTTTTATTAATTAACTCTGTGTGAAGGAAAAGCTTAAGCAAAGGATTGGAAGGAGGAGGAGTGAGAAAGTCTGAGCTGTGAAAATTTTTCAAGTTATTTTCCAAATAATCTGGCCCAAACACACAACCCCCACCAAAAAAAAAAAAAAGAGAGAAAGAACAAAAAATTCCTTACCAAGCACATAGCCTGTTAATTTTCAATCCCAAGTATGTATTTCAATGGAAATTCAATCCACATGTTGCTGATTCTTCTGCACTTAACCTATCAAAGTACTGTTTGAAAATAACTATTTGATGTCTGATAAACAACCTCTCCTGTTGAATTTCCCATGCAGCCACCTGTATGATGTTGCTGAAAAGTAAATGGTCCCAGCTGAATGTCAAGGTTCCTTCCTACCCACAGTCCTATGGACTGAGCAGCCAGCCTAATAACTCTTCTGCTGGAGGTGATTGGACAGGTTGGCTATCTGACCTGTGATGCCCATGCATGGATATACTGGCCACCTCTGAATGTAGCATTACTTTAAGGTGATGAGATTAACTAATCTCTCTTGGGAATTTGAACAAAGTGAGACAGAATGAAGCTGCTGGTGAGCTATGAATGACAGAGCTGCATAGTCATTCCCAGTTAGAGCCAATGGGCTGTTTAAGTCTATTTCTCTGCAGGAAGATTTCTGAGTTGATTTGGGAGAGTATCTCAGAAAACACTGGCCAAGGGAAGAGAAATTGAGACAGAAAAGGAAACAAACCAACCCAGCACATTTCCACATGGGAAAACTTGCTGGAGAATTCCAAGAGCCAGGGTAGAACACATGTTTTAGAATTTTCATGGCCAAGAGATGAGGGAGGTGGGGTATCCTCTCTAACTGCTGTCAGTTATTAGTTGAAGATTGTTTATGGGGAGGTCTTGATTATCTAGCACTTCTGCCTTTCCTGCAAAAAAGTCTTTGGCAAAGAGTCAAATGTGCTGGCAGTCAGATATGAACAGTTGTCCCAGAAGTACTAAGTGCTGAGGGCATCCGTGAGGGTACCAACAGCATTACTCCATGAGCTTATATGCAAGCTGAAGCTATGATATATAGTAAGATAATGGACTAGAACAAAGGTAATAGGCTAAAACAACAGATGGAGAGAGAGAGAGACCTTACTTCTTCAATTAATTCAATTTTTTTCTAGATTTCCGTGAAGACTCTATACTTTACATGTACTTTCCCCCAGTTCCTTGTTGGATTTGAATAAATTTCTGTTTCTCTTACAAGAAAAAAAAAAAGGACTCTCTTATCATAGAGATTAAAAAACTTTAGAGGATATATCCTAACTTTCCTTTTATCCCACCATATCAGTAAGAATTATTCTGGTTCCAAGCAACAGAAACCAACACTGATGAACTTCAACAACAAAAAAAGTCAATCAACAGAAAGGATTTGAGGTGTGCACAGGTAGAGAAAGGAAAACAACAGAACCTAGCTAGAGACAGACAGGAATAAGACCTAAGGTCTCTATGGCAGGAAGTTCTTAATCTTCTCACCTGTTCTAGCTACTGTAAAGGGCTGTCAGCCATTTCTTTCATCTTGCCATCCGGTCAAGATTCAGAGGCAAGGACCTGGTTACCCACATTTAGGTCATACACCACTGCTTGACTGTACTGGGCAGTAAGAGAAAGTGTCTACACAGCACTCTCCAGGTAACTGAGAATTCCTAGAAGAAATGCTGTTAGACAGGAGAGATGGATGCAGAGTAGCAGAGAAAATGTGCACACACATGCACACACACACACACACACGTAGAAACATAGACATCCACTGTACCTATGGACTCATGATAACCATCTGTGTAATGTGAGAATCAGAGATTTTAACACAATATGACAAATGCCATGGAGAAGTACATGCCAGGGGAGTCTTTAAAACATTCATAGAAAATAATTATTATGGGGACCAGCAGTTAGCATAATGGCTATGTCGCTGGACTCCCATGTAGTTGACCATGGTTCGAGTCCTGGACCCAGTGGCTTAAACTCATGTCAGGCACGTGTGCGTGCATGCCCAAGATCCCGAGGGGAGAATGGAAGAGAAGGGATTGTGGCGTGGCCATCCCCCCTGGGGGGTGATTTCTCACTTTCTGTCTCTCTGTCTCTCTCTGTCTTTCCAATGGGTGCATGCGCCCTATAATAAAAACCTCTTTGAAAAAAAATGCATATTATGAAAGAAACTATGCATGGATTTCAAAAATTTGTTGTACCAAAGAAATCATTACACTTAAAGTCTGTTTCCACGAAGTTTTTGAAGTCCCCTTGTACAAACACAGATCTCTGCCAATAACTGGGGCCAAGGGGAAGGCAGAAAGATTTTGCTGAGATCCAATTTGATATTGAGTGATTATTACATGCCAAGCATTGTGCCCACTATGATATTTAAACAGAGTGTGGAAAGATAAGAGAGTTCTTTTTTAAATTTTTTTTTTTTTTTTTTTTTTGGAGAGGTTTTCACTATAGGGCGCGTGCGCTCACCAGACAGACAGAGAGAGACATAGAGACAGAAAGCGAGAAATCACCCCCCAGGGGGGATGGTCGCACCACAATCCCTTCTCCTCCATTCTCCTCTCGGGATCTTGGGCACGCATGCACACGTGCCCTGCGTGAGTTTTAAGCCGCCGGGTCCGAGACGCAAACCGCGGTCGACTACGTGGGAGTCCAGCAACATAGCCATTACGCTAACTGCTGGTTCCCTCTTTTTTAAATTTTAAAAATTATTATTCATACATTAAATCGCTATACATCATTTAGATTGTGAAGAGACTTTACCCAGCATGATATACACCTCAGTCCAGCCCAGTTGAGACTATTATATGCATCCTCGTCAACAGATAAAAAACCTTATCTCTGTCCCACAAGTGTCTTACCTTTCCATTTTCCCCCCAAATTTCTTTTCCTATGCTCGATAAGAGTTCTTATATGGAACTGAAGACTGAAGAGGGCATTAGAGGTAGAAGGAACACCACATGTAAAATCATGGAAGTGCAACATAGCAAAGGCATGGAACATAGGATGCAGAGAGAGACTGTGTGAAGGAAAGAAGGGGGAAACAGGAATGAACTTAGGTCATCAAATCACAATGCATTTTCCACACCAAATTAAGGAAACTGGCCAGACATTAAGAATATTGCATGCATCATAGAACTGAGGTCTAGAGAGAAGATCCCTCTGGTAAATTGTGGTGGATGGCTCTTGAATACAGTTTGGGAGGGACAGTACAGCTGGGCTTAGAAGGGCCATTAGATTACTATGGCATCTCTCCACGGTGATATGAATGATGAGGACTGATCTAGATCATGGCTTAGAGAGGGAGGGGTGACAAATATGAGTGATATTTAGAGAGTAGAATTAGCAGGACTTTGTCATCAGCTTTTGAGGGCACAAAGAGAGAAGAGATAATATTTTTTATAAAAGCTTATATAGTGACTACATTTAGCAGTAATTGCAAGGATTTTCCTGGCCTCCTATAGTGGAAATGGGAGACTCTAGTCTATTCTTTCTACCGGAAATGTAATGGCATCCAAGAGGCTCCAACTTGGGTCTCAGAACTCAGCCAAGGAAGAAAATGTGGTGCTAGGAAGGGTCTCAGGGAAACAGAGAAGTGGAGCAGGATCCAATTATCTATACAGTGCTGACTGTGGAGGTGCTTATCTACCCTGTGTCCTGCTTTCTGAACTCTTTAACTTCACATTCAAGACCTTTCAAAGACTGATGACAACCTGATGCCTCAATTTTATCTACTATTTCTTTCCTGTATTATAGTTCTTTCTTGTACTCTAAGCTAGACCTATTGCTTTTCATCCTCCATACTTTCATGTGGCCATTCCCACCATCCAGAAAGCCTTCCATATCCTCCAAGTTCCAACACCACCTGCCTCTGCCTCTTCCACAAAGCTAAGAAGATAATCCCAGGAAATGAAAGAGCTGTAAGAACCACAACACTGGCTCTTCCCCTGAGTAGCCTAGGAAGTGTAGAGAAATACAAAAGTCTCTCTGCTCTCCAGGCAGTCTTCTAGAGGCCTAGAAAGTAGGAAACAGGAAGCTAGAAACACAGTATGAGGGGATTTTAAAAATATCTATGAAAAAAATGGAATTGAAGTACATGTTTAGGGCTGTCCCTACAGCCTAGAGGTTAAGAGAGCTGGATCCCATATGGCCAACCATAGTTCAAGTCCCCACCCCAGTAGCTTGAAAAAATATGCTAGATGCATGTACATGTATGCCCCAAATCCCAATAGAATGAAGAAATGAAGGAAAAGGGATTGTGGTGTGACCATGCCCCATGCCAGGGGGTGAGGGAAGTGGTGTTTTCTTCCTCTTTCTCTCTCTCTGTCTCTCTGTCTTCCTCTGACCAGTGCATGCACCCTCTAGCAACTAAAAACATAATAAAATACAAGTTTATTTTGGTGCAGAAAAAATGTTTAATTCACGCAGGTTTTTTTTAATAATGCACATTTTCCTATAAAATTTTTGAAGACTCAGCACCGATAGCACATACTGGGACAGCCTCAATTCAAATGCCAGGAAAGAGACTATGAGCACCCTTCTGCTTGGCCTTTCTTGTATGAGAGGATAACTAGAGAAAGGAGCCCATATCTTCAGCTTCCATAGGAAAAATGGGCATCAGGCCTTACATCCTTGCCAAGATTACATACTGACAGATGTGGTAAGAAGATTTTTTCCTCATAAGAAACTTAAGGTGCCTTACATAACCAGAAACCAAATATCTCCTAGGAATGGGCTAGAAGTTAGGTCTGACCAGAGAACTTCAGGTAGCTAGTGGTTATCCCATGTCCATGTCTTACTGTAAAGCAGTATATCATTGCTGTGTTGTAGGGGGCTCTAAGAGCCCCTCCAGAGCTGGGGTGGAATTTGAAAGGGTGGCTTTTCTATATGGTTCCAATCTTGCTGAGGGCAAGACCTGAGCAGCTTCTGTTGACTGAGATCTTTCCCTGGGAGATCACACAGATGGCATTTTCTTTTCTGGTACAGGATACTCAGAGTAAGCAGGAAGTAGAATTGAATACAGAAGTGAAGCTCACAGAGTTAAAAGCCCTAGTCTTATCTCTGTCTAGTTCTACAGCTTAAGGTAAGGCCCCCAGTTTCCACCTATGTAAAATAGGCATGCAAGATCACGCACCTGATTTAACAGCTGGTAACCATAAAAATAAGCCACAATTGCAAATATAGTTAAAAAAAAAGATCATATCCATATATACTGCTATCACTATTAGAGGTACCATTCATTGTCATTAGCAATTATTACCCAAATTTGCATGAGATTATAAATAAAACCCTCTCCTCATTCTCTTGTAAAAACATAGACAGACAGATCATTGAGGCTTTGGCATAACTGTCTTTCTTGAGTTTCAGCTAAAAAGCATCCAG
This sequence comes from Tupaia tana, assembly GCA_026018925.1. Classification (NCBI taxonomy): domain Eukaryota; kingdom Metazoa; phylum Chordata; class Mammalia; order Scandentia; family Tupaiidae; genus Tupaia; species Tupaia tana. Next base: position 23,699,223 of record JAKSZU010000010.1, on the reverse strand, counting down.
CCTTTCAAATGTCCCCCTGGAGGCACAGTCTGTTGGGGAATAGGGCTAAGAGTTTTATCACACTTCCTGTAGCAACCTCCATTTCCTTGGGCCGCTCCCAAGTCAAGTAAAATAGAGTAAAATGCTGGCTCAGCATTTCAGTTTCTGTGGGGACATGTGCCAACATGATATGGATCAGGGACTCAGGGGAGTTTTCAACCAATAATGCAAATGAAAATAAAATAAGTTTGGGCAAGTAGCCTGCTATGTACATATAATGTTCAGTGTTATGAACTACTTTTCCCAAAAAAATTATTGCCCCTAGAGGTACTTGTTGGAAAGCCAAAAATTGCTCTCCTAACTTGGAGGTTTTAATCCTTGAGCTTGAAATCTACCAGATGCCAAAATTTTCAGTGGGGTTTCTTCCAACTTCCATTCGAATGTTAATTGCAGTTCTCCTTGTTTTATCTCACTTTCTCCTCCATATTTCCACTATTTCTATTCTACTTCCTTGGCATAAATTTGAATGTCTTGGATAGAAACAGTTGTTCTTTCTCAATGGTTTCTAAACATATTGGAACTCTTTCCAAATTGTAAATCTCGCCTTGTTCCTAATTCCAGTCCACCTTTCTGGTTGCAGTACTTGTAAAGCAGGATTTGTGAGGGCAAGTTGGCAAAGACAAATACTTAGCCCTAAATACACTTAATTTAAAAATGAACCCAGGCCTAGCCTCTGTGGCATCGTTGGCAGTCTACTGGAGTGTGGAGTTGGAGGTCACATGATCGAAACACACTGAATGTATGTGTACATGCATGCCCAGGATCCTGGAGGGCTAGAGGACTGGGGGAAGATGAATCAAGGTGTGACTGAGTCCTGTGGAGTTTACTCGTCTGTCTCTCTCATGCGTGCATGTGCTCTATCACAAAGATTTTCAAAAGTAAACCTGGAGGAAAAGTTCTTTTGGCCTGAAAAGAGAAATATCATTTGGCTTTGCAAAGAGGGGGAAATACCATAAAAAATTGTGAGTTCCAGTTCTCTGGGGCTGCTCGTCCCTTTCTCAGATGGAGATCCCCACATATTACCATTCCCCAGAAGCAGGGGCTCAGAGAGCAGGAGCTCAGAGACCAGAGACTCAGAACAAGGTGTGTGTTCTGGAGACTAAGAGGAGACAGGCTGGGCAGGCCTGGCTCCTGATTGGAGATGGGAGCGAAAGGTAGGGAGGTGTCTCCTCTGGGGAGGGCCATATGAAAACCCCTGTGGACTGTTCTGAACTGCCCATCAGACCGGGTCCAGACAAAGAGTGAGAGTTGAGTACTCAGCCTGGCCCAAAGGGCAGAGAAATTCCAATGGAGATGAGAGAACGGGAGCCATTCACACCCAGTCCAGTGAGCAGGTGGGTGACTCTTCCAAGAGACCTATAGGAGGGAGGTAAGCATAAATGATGACCTTCTCCCCAACTAAAATGAATTTGTTTTATTTTACTTGAGAGCCAAGGATGGTTTTAGAAAGAGTCAGTCAGAAGCGAGGAACTTCTACGCTCTTCAGTAGACAGGAAGGAAACCCAAGGTGAGTCATTTCTACTAGAAGCACCAGAGAGGATGGGAGCTGCACGCACTTCATAAGCTACAGGTGTGACACACCAGGATCTCCCAAGGAAAGGGATTGTGCCAAGTCCAACAAAAGTCCACAAAATCAGCTGCAAACATCGTGGCCCATATAATACAGTTCTGGTTACAGTACATGTGCGCATTTACCGTTTTTAGGATTACATTGCCTGGGTTCAAACCCCACCCCCTCCTTTATCTCCAACTTTACAATGAAGCTTCATGAGGTGCTTCATAATAGGCCTGTTCAAAGAATGAATAACACATTTGAAATGCTTAGGACAGCACCAGGCACCAAGTAAGTATTCACTAAGTATCAGTTGCTATCATTTGCTCTGAGACAGTATAAAAATTGCCAAAGTTTACACCTGAGAGAAAAGCAAAACAGAGGATGTCTTGGGCTTCCATCTTGTGATGAGACCCCAGTACCATGCCTCATTTGTCTCCTGGGGACCAGCAGTTAGCGTAATGGCTATGTCACTGGACTCCCATGTAGTCGACCACGATTCGCGGCCCAGACCCGGTGGCTTAAAACTCACGCAGGGCGCGTGCGTGTGTGTGCCCAAGATCCTGAGAGGAGAACGGAGGAGAAGGGATTGTGGCATGGCCATCTCCCTTGGGGGCGATTTCTCGCTTTCTGTCTCTCTGTCTCTCTCTGTCTGTCTGGCGAGTGCACGCGCCCTATAGCAAAAAACCTCTCCAAAAAATAAAAGAAAGTTGGCTTTCTCTAAGGTTTACCTCATCTAAAAGGTTCAACTGGAAGATCGTGTGTAAAAAAAGGCCTTGAATATATTAAACATAAAGGAAGAAGAGAGGTTTCTGCACTCAGTAACCATTTAATGAGGTTTATTATGTGTCAAACACTTTCCAGATATTACCTTGATTCATCCTTTAAAAATTTTGCAGGATAATTATTATTATTTCTACTTGACACACAAGAAGAGAGAAAGACAGAGAAAGGAACAAAGCAGAAAGAGGAAAAGGCAGAGAAAATAAGAGACCTGAATTAGTTTAGTTTAGTTTAGTTTTTCTAAAGCTAAGAGAGAGAGAGAGAGATTCCCTAACAGAGTCTAGTCATGCTGCTAGCCTCTGCCCAGCCTTCCAGCCATGCAGGATCACAGACACACTCATAGATGCATCTGGCATGTTCAGGAGAACCTGGAAGCTGAACCTAGGGCCTTCCAATATGGCTCCGGCATTGTACAGAGGTGCCCCATCACCTGTACTGCCATGGCTGGGCCTGTTTTTTGTTTTTCTGTTGTTTTCCATAGGCCTTCATAAGCCCTAAGATACACAGAATGTTGTAACAATTCCAAGTGGGCTAGTAACAAAGAGCTGATCATCTCATGAAAACCCTTATGAGAGACAAGGCTTCCTCCTCCCTCTGCATGAGCCAACTCAAAAGGGATCTTCTTGGTCAGCTTTGGTCTGTCTTTGAAGACACTGATTCTTCCTCTTTCCTACTGCACTGTGTCTTGCTCATTCTTCCTGTGATGAAGATAATGATGAAGTTGTATTGTGCCCTTCCTGAAAGAATTGTGAGCTCCTTTGCAAAAGCATTCCCTATGCCCAGACAACATACGACCTAGAAGTTGCAATAAAAATAATGTTGTATATTTCATGAATGTCCAAACAAAGCATCTCTCAAGCCTTCTTGCACTAGATTAAATACTTTTGCACCCTCATCCCAATTCATATATTGAAATTCTAATCTTCAGTGTGATGATATAGGTGGTGGGGCCTTTGGGAGGTGATTAGGTCATAAGGTTGGAGCCCTCATGAAGAGGATTAGTGTTTTTATAAATAGGCCCAGAGAAGCACCTTATCTCTTTCACCGTGTGAGGATACAGCTAAAAGACACCATATAAGACCAGAATATGAGCCCTCGCCAGACACTGAATTTGTTTGATCTTGTATGTTACACCCTCCAGAACTATGAGAAATAAATTTCTGTTATTTCAAAACTAGCCAGGGCCCACCCTATAGTGTAGCAGCTAAGGACTGTGCATAAAAAGCTGGATTCCACATGGCGTATCACAGTTTGAATCCCAGTCCCAGTGGCTTGAAAAACACATCAGGCACATGAGTGTGTGTGCTTAAAATTCTGAAGGGATAGAGAAATGGAGGGAAAAAAAGAAAAAGGATTGTGACATGACAACTCCCCATGAGGGTGGGGAGTGCCTTCTCTATCTCTCTGGCAATTCCACGCATTCTCTGGTGGTAAAAAGCTACCCAGTTCTGTTGTAGCAGTCTGAATAGATCAAGACACTTCTTTATTACCTCCACTTGAGATCCTAAAAGAAACTGATGACTGGGCCCTTTGTGAGCAAAAACTCTGTAACCCAGGTGGTGAGGAGTTAGAGGAAAGTTAGGGAGTAGACAAAGATACCTATTTTTATTACACAAGGTTCCAGAGTGGAGGGGGTGGGGGTCCTAGTTTTTGGACAAGGAAAAGAAGTCAAGCTAATAGAAAAGAAGAGACAAACTGTAATTTGAAGATGCTATGACTTTATGATTATCCACATTAAAAATTCTGAAAGAATCCACAAACCACAAGAACTAATAAGAGTCCTTTCTTATCTCAGGCATATCCCTTTAGATTCTGAGTCCCACCCTACTTTTATAGCTCAATCGGTTGGAAGTAGATAATGATGCTACAAAGGCTGGCTTAAACTGGAGGAATCTTCATGTAAATGTATCTTGAATTGATCCCCATTCAGAAAACTAGCTGCCAGCTGGCATGTTCCTGCTTGCATGTGTTCTGACCACACAAATAGAACTGTCAAAAGCACCAGTGAATATATCACTTACAATAAAACATTTCTTTGGAGTAGAGATGGGAAGGCAGGTCATGCCCATGCTTTGGCCATAGTTGTAATGTTTGTCATCATTGTACTCACGGGTACGGAGATTCCACTGACAACTTGGTCCTCATTCAAGCATTTGACTATGAGAATATTTCGACTCCCAAATATTTCTCAGACTAGGTAATCTAATGTTCTTTCTCCTACCCCTTCACCTTGCCTAACACTTATTCCTTGTCTTTCATGTTAGGTATTATGGGGTCATCAGAAAAGTCATGATATACTTTTCTGTTTTTCTATGCAAAAATGCATCATACCTTTCCCAACAACCCTATACTTAATCCACAATGTGCTTCCTGACCAGTGAAGCCAATGCTGAGTTAGGCAGTCACCCTGTATTCTCCAATAATGCCCTATATTCCTCAGTCATAGCACTTCTCACTACCTGGTTATGAATCTTTTCCCCCACCATATTTAAGTTTCAAGCTATCTTGTTTATTTTGGTCCCTGTTGTATCCTCAATGCCTAACAGTCTTTGACAATTAGTAATTAAATAATCTTTGTTAAATAAATGAATGCTTTGTACTCTTAGGTCAAAAGTTTGCTTCTAGAATTTACCTAAGCTTATTACCAAAACCTCAGAGAACAATCTGGATAAAGAATGTGGACAATAAGACAAAGTTGGAATGCAAAAGGGTGTACATATTCCAAGAAGAGTGGAGAATAAATAGCTGTCAGCTAATACACATCATCAGCCACACAAGTGGATTCAGGTTTGAGTGTTCAGTTGACCTAAATTATCTGGATAATTCATTTTGCTTTAGTCCTTAAACTCTTTTATCACCTTTATAATTGGGTAGTTGGAAAAGTTTGTCACTCCCAGCAAAGAATGTGGACAGGTTCCAAGGCACTGACCCTCCTTCTATCCAGTTTCATCCCTATTAGTTCCATTTCATTCCTTTTAGTTCCAGTTGGTTCCCTGGTTTAAGTGCTTCAGAACCATTTCAGATCTGCTCTCTGATTTGACCAATTTTATGATCAAACCTCAGCGAACTTCAGTGTCTGTTTTTTACTTTGCACATTATTCTGACATTGAGAATGTTGATGTCAACTTTTAAATAGGAAAGGCAAGACTTCACAATATCTTCAGAAATATTCTTATTGTTGTCTTAAGTCTTCCTGTTTTTTGCAATTTATCTTAAATCGCATGATTAAACAAAAATAGCTACCAGAAGGCTTGCCATCACCAAGGCTGTCTCTATAGAAAGGAATCACTTCAAATAAAAATGAGTTAAGATTTCTATTGAAATGGCAAGTTGATCCAATCAACAAGAGTGACAATAGAGTTGACACTACAGATGTCAATTAGCTTTTGCTGTTTAACCAATTGCCCCAAAACTCAGTTGCTTAAAACAATTTTTTATTTAGCTCTGAATTCTATAGTTTAGCTGGATGCTCTCCTGCTGCTAGCTGATTAAACTGCTCTCCGCTATTGGTCACTCATACCTCTGTAGTCAGCGGCTGGTTAGTGGCTGGATGATCTGGAATAACCTCACTTACATGTCTGGCAATTTTCTGACAGGCTGTCAGCAGGGGCATCTTGGTTCTCCTCCATGTGGCCTCTCATCCTCCAGGCGTCTTTTCCTCCAGGTGGCTAGTTCAGACTCATTAGCAGGCCAGTCTCTAGGTTCCAAACCCAACAAAAGAAACTTCCTGAGCAAGCCATTTTCAAGTCTCTGTTTGCTTCACGTTTGCTAATGCTCTAGATCATGTGGCTAACCATGCTTTGAGGGGTGAGGAAATACTCTACCTCCTATTGGGTGTCTGCAATATCAGAGTGGAGCAGTTGTAAAGAGGGAAGGATTTGTGTTATTTTTACAATTCCACCATAATATAATTTGTATACAACTTACCTTGTTCAGTTATAACAGCCCTGTGAAGGAGTACTTATTTCCATTTTATGGATGAAGACACTGAAGTAGGAAGAAGCGAAGTAAAATGCTGATAGTTGTACCACTAATAAATGGCAGAGCTGAGATTTGGACTCAGTTCTGCATTGCTTTCTCTAATCATTCTGCTCTGTGACTACCCCAAGTACTAACTGGCTGTTAACAGGTTGTTAATCTGAACTCAAGGCTTTTTTAAATTAGTATTTCATGTATATAGGCAGTAGCCTCCATCTGTGTTTATCAAATTTTTCAAAATATTTTGCAAAGATTATTTTCATTACCAGTTCAATAAAACCTCAAGCTCCAGATGTGGTTAGTCAGGCTCTCTTCTCCTGAATTTTCAAGCCCAAGGCACTTTATGGTAATGAAACCTCTACTCCTTCCACTCCTTAGTGACCTTCCTTTTCCACTTATACACAGACAGGATCTTCCTTTTTCTTTTTTTTTCTTTTTTTTAAAAAAGAATTATCTATTTAACTTTATTTTATTATTATTTTTTTTGGAGAGGTTTTTGCTATAGGGCACTCACCAGAAAGACAGAGAGAGACAGAAAGTGAGAAATCACCCCCCCGGGGGGATGGCCATACCACAATCCTTTCTCTTCCATTCTCCTCTCAGGATCTTGAGCACGCTCGCACATGTGCTAGGCGTGAGCTTAAGCCACCAGGTCCAAGACTCAAACTGCAGTCGACGACATGGGAGTCCAGCGACATAGCCATTTTCAAGGCATGAAATTCTCCTGTGGGTTCCACCTTTAGAAGAGGCAAGGCTCAAAACCTATGTACTCATTCCCAGCCGCAGTTCTCTTTTCAAGACCTGGGAAAACTCAGGGCTGTATCCTCTTTGCATCGATAAGAACTGGTCATGTGATCCCTTCAAGTTCCAGACAGATTGAGGACTACACCAGAAATGAAACCAGAGCCACTGTGAGCAGCAGTGCCTGGGGTTTATCCTCTCTAGGTTCCTGCAAAGGTGAGTTTTCTCTATTTCTTGTTTCTGCCCCTCCTCTCCTCCCATGACCTACCTTTCCTCCCTGGCTCCTGTAGCTGCTCTCTTACCCCATCCTTCTCCTCATTACAGTCCTCTTGATTCTCACTCCTTTCACTTCCAGGTCTTTCTGACCCAAACCTCTTTTCCTCTCCTCCCCATTCCTCTCATTGGCTGAGGAATGTTATTTAGCCATAGAAATAGGCCCCACAGATGCCTTTGGCTGCAATTTCAAGAGATGGAGGACCCACGAGGTACATTAAATGCACTTGATGAATCTAGTACTCCTGTTTAATTGGAGGAAATAGAAATATATTATTTCTTACTTTCATCTATTCTAGTTCTACTCTGAAGTCTCCCATTGAGTAGGAATAAATTTATCTTCATTTGACAATTTTATGGTCCAAATCTGCTAACTCTGTCCATTTATCTGATTTAAAATACACCAAAGGATTGGACTGCTTTAACAGAAATCTGACCATGGCCAACAGCCCTTGCCATCAACAGTGACTTTTTGCCGTAGGTAAGGTTCTCAATGTGGATGTAAAAGGCCTTGAATTCCGTCATTCCTGATCAGGGCCTCCTGGTTAAGCTTACCTCTTTGAATGACCATTATTCAGCAATAGAAATGATTCAGTAATAAAAACAAGTGCTGATTTTTTTCTTCTTAGAAGATTTATTAAAGCTTCTCAGAGGTTGTTTTTATAAAACCCAGCCCTTAAAGTAGCTGACCTTAAAAATGTGTTTATCTAAGCTATATTCTCCAAATCGTTGACCAACATGATAAATAATTTATTTAATGTTTCCTTAAATATTATTTTGTTTGGTTTAAACCCAAAGTAGAAACTTCTTCTCCCGAAAAGGAACACTGTCTCATTTTTGTATACAATGGAAACACTTGGGAGCAAATAAAAGAAATGTAATCTTTTTCACAAATTTTGGCTTACTAAATGAACACTGGTTAATCCAGGGGTTGCAAAATAAATGTTATGACATTTGGCTGTTAAATTAGGAGCTGAGAATTTTGGTTGATGGTTATATGCTTATTTTGAGCATTTCCTTACACTAGTAGGAAAGTAAATATCTACAAATAAATACAGGAAGTAGAGCCCAAAGGATTATCAATAGTAAAATGACCCCCACCCATACATGTAGGAACATTCACATGGGCTGTGTTTACATTGACAAGTTTTTTTCCACAGGTTTTGGTAAATCTAGAGTTTAGCTACATTGAAATCACTTTCAGGAGAACTTGCTAAACTTATTCATGCACCTTCCTCTGCTGAACTGTCCTTCAATCCATAGGAGCAGTAATCACAAAATTCCTACCCCGACCACAGACACGGGCCCTAACATAGGCCAGATGATTAATTTCACTATATAGGACTCTGACTGGTCAAATCACACATGTGGCTCAACCTGAGCCAATTATAATCCTTGGACTTCTCCACATGGATGAGAACTAGGAGGAGGAGGAGTCCACTGTCACAGAACTAGAAGCAAATTAGAGAGTGTGTAAAAAATCTTGACTGAGTCAGCAGGTGGCGTGGAGGTCAGGACGACTGGATTCCATGTGGTTGATTGCATGGTTTGAGCCCTCCCTTCCTCCACCCCACCCCCAGCAGCTTGGAGAACACACTGGGTACATATGCGTGAGTGCCCAGGGTACTTGGAGGAGAATGTAGGAAAGGGGATTGCAGCATGGTCATGTCTCCTGAGGGGTGATTTCTCTCTCTCTCTCTTTCTCCAGTGAGTACACACACCCTATAATAAAAATTAAAAAAAATAAAGAAGAAGAAAGCCTGATTACAGAGACCAGAACTGAGCAATAGCAACTGGGTGATTTTTTTTCTTTTTTTTTTTTTTTTTTTTTTTTTGCTATAGGGCGTGTGCACTCGCCAGAGACAGACAGACAGAAAGCGAGAAATCACCCCCCAGGGGGGATGGCCACACTGCAATCCCTTCTCCTCCATTCTCCTCTCGGGATCTTGGGTGATTTTTGCCAATGCTGTAAAAGACCTTGAATCCCACCATCCCTGACCATTAATTCCCTTTTTTGCTTAAGCTGGCTGGAATCGGTGTTGGTATGTTTCCTTGAATAACCAAAACAGTCCAGACCAAGCAGTAGGTTGGAGATGAGGCAATAAGTGGACCTCAAAGGATATTTGCTTATTGTTTTCCACTGACTTTGATTTAGATTTATGCCTGTCTTCAGAGCTGCATGTACTTCTGTTCACCTTTTTGTTGTTGTTGTTTTCTTTTTTTTTTCTTGGTGGAGTGTTCCCTACAGGAGCAAGAAGTCGGGATTGTCTAGTCAGTCTCACAGTGATGGGCACAATAACCATAGCCTAGACTAAGCCAGTGCCCTGAAAGCATTCTTGCTGATTTCAGGGCACATCTCTGGATTAACATTAAACATGGGTGTGTGCTCAATGACCTGGGAATTCTTACACTTTATAATTATGGAACAAGTCTGTGAAGGCTCACTTTTGGGCCAGTTGGAAACTTACTTGGCACCTTAAAAATAAGGTACAGTACATTGTGGTGAACGTATACATGTATAATTTCATGTAAAGTTTCATATCCCTCATCCCTCATATCCTATTTTGGAGGTACCAGTACTGTCTCATTTCACAGATAAGGAAGGAACACCAAAAATTGCCCAGAAACTTGATCTAGGTCACACAGTTAATGAGTTGTAGGGGCTGGATGAAATTCCAGGTCTAAAGTATTTTACCTCTTCCTAAACCTTAGCCATTATGCTGAGAAGTTAAAAAGCAGAGGGATGGCCACAGGGAACATCAGTCTACCACATGAGATTTGGGAAGGCTGCTGAGAATAGTCACCTGTAAGCAAAGAACCTTGAACTTGGAGCTAGACTATTCTAGGGCTGACATCCTGGTTCTGCCACTTTCATCCTCTGTGCTCCCAGACTCATGTCTTTATTCTTCTAAGTCTGTTTCCTCTATTGTAAACAAAGGCTAATAAAACAGCTGCCACCAATTCTCCTATCCCTGTATATGAATGCCATTCCTTGCATGAAGAGGAGGACTCTATTTCCCTCTCCTTAAATCTGGATTGGTACTGGGATTTGTTTGGAGCAATAAAAAGGGGAGGAAGTGACATCCTTGGGCCTCTGGGCCCAGACCTTAAGCTTCTATTCCTTCTCTATTGACACCCAGACCTACGCCTTAAGTAAGTCCAGTCTGGGGCCAACAGATGGCATAGTAATTAAAGCTCAGGACTCTACATGGTCAACGCGATTTGAGTCCTTGACCCAGCGGCCTGAAACTCATGCTGGGCACATGTGTGTGCATGCCCAAAATCCCAAGAGGAGAATAGAGGAGAAGGGTCTGTGGTATGGCCATCCTCCTTGGAGGGTGATTTCTTGCTTTCTGTCTGTCTCTCTGTTTCTCTGGTGAGTGTGCCTGCACTGTAACAAAAATCTAAAAAAAAAATTTTTTTTAAATAGTCCAACCTAACCTAATGAATGATGGGAGGCCCAAAAGGATGGCTTTGAATATTCAGGCCTTGCCCAAGCTCTCCACTGAAAAACTCTAAGCAAGACCAGCAGAAGAACCTGCCCAACTAATATCAGTCAATTCATAGAACTGCAAGAAATAATATTGTTATTTTAACCCATTAGTTTTGGGGATATTTTGTTTTACATCAATAGACAGCAACTGACATACTTACTTTGCTGGGCTGTTGGGAGAATTAAGCATGTTAATGTGTATAAAAACTAGAGAGTGTTGGACATTCATGTATTTAGCAAGTGTCTACTCAGCAAGAACTCTGTGCCCAATACTGCTTAAGGCAATGGGGATACTGACACAAGCCAAAGTCCCTGTCCTCTCGGAGCTTACACTGTAAGAGGAGGAACAACAAATAATCTAAAATAATAATATAATGCCAAGAACTGATTATTGCTCAGAAGAGTTGCTAGATCACAGCACTGTATTATTTGTATATTGTGTTAGTTATCCTTGTCTTGCTCTTGATTCATGCCTTCAGAAACTTGATGAAAATAAAACCGGGTGGGGGTAGCAGGTGGCATGGAGGTTAAAGTGGCCAAATCTCACATGGCCGACTCTGCAGTTTGAGTCCCAGACTCAGACATGCTGGGACATGTGCATGGAGAAGAAGGAGGAGAATGGAGGAGAAGGGATTGCGGTGTGGTCAACCTCCCTGGGGGGGTGATCTCTCTCTCTCTCTCTCTCTCTCTCTCTCTCTCTGTCTTTGTCACACCCTATAACAAAAACCTCTCCCAAAAAAAGAAGAAAATCAGCCTCATCTTCTCCTGCATATCCATGATTCCTATAGCTTCCACCCATTTGCATAGTTTACTTTAATTATTTGTTTTCATCTCATCTACTCTCATTGGCTGAGAGCTTTCATGGGTAGACAGAGGCATGTCTCATTTGAATCCTCTGCGGTTTGAGCAGAGGTTGACACCCAGTAGGTGCTAAGGGAACATTTATCGACTGATTCTACAAATGCATGTCATGGGGTGAAGCGAACCAGGCCACCCATTCACTCATCACTGTCGTTAAAGTCCCCAAGCTGAGAGAGACTCAATATGTAGCTGCCACCCTCCCCTAGAGATTCTGCCAAGCTCAGTCCAGCTTCTCACTTCCCAAAGAGGTTCATTGGTGGCCTGCTGGTGTGCACCTCCAAGCTCAGCCTGAGGAAATCCTGCCTTACTAGGGACCAATTTCTGAGAATAACCCCCTCCTTTCTTACACACCTAGACAGAAACCTCTAGAACTGTCACCAAAAGGGATACATACACCTATACTAACCTTGAGCTGAACCCCTAAACCCACTGAGGTACAGAGAAGGACATCTCTCAGGACAGATAGACCCCAGGAAACCCGGGACCTGTCCCCCTTTTACCCAGCAACTAGACTACAAGTTCTAGAGAGGCCTCAACAGGGAGGGACCTGATTTAAAAAAAAAAAAAAAAAAAAAAAAAAGCAGGAGGAGAGACTTCCTGAGACTTCCTTTCCTTCCCATCTGACCCCTTCCCATCTGACCCAGAGGAAACAACCTCCCAGTTTGCCTCATGAAAAATACCAGGTCCAATTTCAAAGAAAACACCTTGGTTGTATCCAGCCACAGGCCGAAGGGTATGCTTCTGCCCTTCCCACCAAGCCCTTCTTTCTTCTCCACTGGACCAGATAGCAACAGGGCAACTTTGTCCTCACAAGCGGCTCCGCATTCCAAAGAGGGGCCATTGCTATTTGCCACTCTGGGAGAGAAAGCTTGTCACGGGCCTTCCCCCTATGGAGCCCTCTTTCCCTGCCTCTCCTCCAGCTGCTCCTGGTTCAAGCCTCTGCCTGCCCCGGCTAATAATGCCTTGTCACGCAGTGACAGAATTATGGTCTCACACTGGTTTCACATGTCACAAATAATTGCACTCATTGCGCATCATATTGAAGTTGTCAGGACTCTCTTACGCCTATAATTTGTGTGAGTTGATCATACTTTGGTAAATCAGCAGGTCATGACCTGTGCCCTTTAGCCCCAGTGGCTGGCTGAGAACGACCTACAAATCTCATGACAGGGACAACAGAGAGGGTATGAACTGTTCAATTGCTCGTGTCTATCAGCTGCCATAGAGAAAACCCGCTGCTCTTTCCTTTCGCCGTCACTTTAACTGGTCTAATGCGGCCCTGTGTGTCATCCTGTCTTAATTTCTTCACATCTGGTTCCCCCTACAAGATATTTAAAAAGTGCTTTTGGATATTTCTCTCCCTTTCTTTCTTTTTTTTCCCCCTTTACCACAAGACTTTTTGGTGCCAAACCCAAATGTCTTTCTTCCATGTGTTTTAAATAAAACCCCCCAGCGACTGTGATAAAGTGAATAGACTTCACTCTCTGTGTCCAGCCCAACCAAAAAGTGTTCTACGCCATGGTTAAATCCTGCTGGCAGCTTTATGAGCTCCTTGGCTAACACTTTATTGGGTAACACGTTCACAGACAGAGTTCCCGAGCCTTTGTTTTCATTAAGGTACAACATGTACCATCAAGTTCCATTTAATTCATTGCCCTGTATTTTATGCACAGTATCATTGACCGAGGCCCTCAGTATCTAATACTGGAAAGGGGGTAGGCAGCTTTTATTGCCCGGGATCTTCAATAACTAGCTTTTAGAGATTCAGTGGGAAAGAAGCGAGATGTTCAAGCTCTAGCCAGACTGATACTCTGCAGACACACGGGACTGAGGTCAAGAATAGAATGGTTTTGTGTAGGTCTGTGTCCAGGAAAGCTGTAGCAGTTAGGTGCCAGAGAATGCCAACCTTCTCCTTGGTTTAAGAAAAAGAAGACAGCATCCACGTGTCCATGGGTGACTTTCTGGTGACTTTCATTCTGGTGACTTCCCTTTCTTTGGAAAGTGACTCCACTCCTGCAGAGAAGCGCCAATGGGTTTGCGATTCTGAGAGCAGTTGGCAACATCTGACTGCCCGTCCAGAGATGCCAGGCAGTGAGGGCGATGTAATAGCAGGTGTCAGAGCAACTGGTGAAATGGAAGCCAAACAAGCCAAGCGCACACTCCACACGGTATAAGACATGTGCATTTAGCTTCTGAAGACATTGACTGAGGGCGCGTGAATGAGGATAATCAGCGGCACACATGGACAATGCAGGGTTGCTACAGAGGACACAAAGCCAAGTTGTTCGATTGTGATAGTCCCCTTCTCCCTCACCTCTTCTGGTTCATAGGCATGGGCCCATGATGATTCTGAGCACTAGAAGGCATTGTTTTCCCTCTTCATTGTGACTTACAAACAGCTCATCACCAAGTTAGGACAGGGAGTGGGGAGAGATCGGAGAAAGAAAACTGCCCAGGTCACAACCATCAACCTCCAAAGGTATCACCTACGAGGTAAGTTCAATGCATATGGAGGTGATTTGGGCTCTAGGTTTCCCTTGTATTACTCTTTGATAGAAGAATTTAATAGAAAAGGCAAACAGAGGGAGATTCAAATCTCAGCACCACCATTAACTGACTTGGTGACTTTGGCAGGTAAGTCGTATTCTCTAGGTCTCAGTTCATCATCTGTGAAGGACTTGACTTATAACAGGTACTGTATATTTCAATTTTTTTTTGGTGGGGGGGAGTCTAGGTTCTTGTTAGTAAGTAGAGTAGCCTGATGACTCACTTCAGCAGAAAGGGGATTTATAAAGATGATGTTGGTAGCTTACAGACTCTGTTGGAAGGCTAGAGAACTAAGATAAAAAATTAACCTTAACCAAGGGAGGTTAGAGAACAAAAAAGCATAGCTGAAGTCAGACTTGGAACACAGTTTAGTGAAGATGCCAGCCCTGGCACTAGCCCCACCAACCACTTGGTGCTACCATTGGAATCCAGGCTTCTCTATGAACCTCTGCCTTGCCCTTCCAGATTCACTGTTCTGGGCAGCACCTCTGATTGGCCAAGTGCAGGTCACGTGCTCATGACAGGCCTTGTGGAAGATGGAAAACGGAACATCCTATGGAAAATGTGGAAGATGCTCACCATGGCATCAAGAACACTTGAAGTTCCTAGGCAAGTATTCTCTTCATTCTCATTCTTTATATGGGGTTGGGTGAGAGAAGAGTTTAGGCTTAACATCTTACCTATAACTACTTTAATACAGTACATTTTTTGCTTCTTTTTCAATGGGGTGAGGGGAGAATCTTTGTTCAAGCACCCCATACAGACTGTCCAAAGCCTGTCCAAAGTGTACAAGTGATATTGCTGGGAATGAAACACACCTGCAACTTCACTTCCCATTATGTCCACAATTAGCTCACAAAACAACTATGGAAAAATTCAGGGGGAAGGGCCCAGCTCCATGGAAATAGTATTATGCTGCACAAGAGAAGGCAGATCCCATGTGGTGGCCACAATCTGAACCCCCAGCCTACTCATCCTGAAACATGCCAGATACACACACACACACACAAGCACGCACTCACACACACGAGTGACTAAGATACGATGACTAGAAGACTGGAGGCAGGGGATAGCAGTGTGAGACCCTGGGAAGGCCAGCCATTTCTCTCCCTTTCACTCTCATGTGCATGCATGTGTACTCTACCAAAAATAAAGAAAAAAAATATTTTAAAAAAGAAAGAACATTCGTGAAAAGGAGTAAAGCTACGGCTTCCCGTAGGGATCAGTGAACATTGGTTACTAGGTGTAAAGTCATTTTTGACTTCCCTATCTTTTGTGAGACAGAGCTTTAAAGAAATGCCATGGGGCTGGCAGGTGGCATGGTGGTTAAGGTATTGGACTCCCACAAGGCTGCATATGGTTTGAGTCCCAGACCCGGTAGCTTGCTTTCCCACTTTTCCTTTCTCTCTCTCTCTTTCTCTGGTCAAATTAAAAAAATAATAATAAATAAAATAAAACAATTTTAAAAAAATAAAGAAAAGAAATGCTTTAACTGGCAAAGCAGGATGGCGACTCAGCCAAATCCAAGGATAAGGAGAGGAAGAAGAATGTATCTGGAAGATTCAGTCACACACTCTATTATTCAGTGGTTATGTTCTAGGCATTAAGCTAAGTGCTTCTGTAGCATTATTTTTAAAATATTTATTCAGAATAAATCAGTGAATCATCTACCAGAGGTTGAGGGCATGTGGAATAACATGGACACAGCACAAAAGCTGGGCCTTTGGGGCTTTGCTTTCAAAGCAGGACATGCCTACAGATGTCTCTACACAGGAATCACAGGACACAATAGCATGGGTACCTAAATGCCTGGAGATCTCATAATCTCAAAACTAGTATTCTTTGGGCAGAGGGATCAGGAGATCAAGAGCCAAGGAATATTTCATGATTGGAAATTTTTAGTTCCTTTAATATGAAAATGCTCAACATAAAGTATTAAAGATGTAAGGATTCAGAGGGTGCAGGAGGCCAAAGAAGATTAAGAGATTCTTTTCCTCAAGTGCTGCGCATAAGTGTATCCATTATAGGGCATGGAGAGTTCTCCTCCCCTCCCCCCACCCTCTCCATTTAATAGGGAAAACGCTGAAAACTTTGAAGAAATGCGTTCTTTGTTCTTTAAGTTCCATGATTAATTAGGTATAAGCCATGTTTCAAAATGTTTCGTCATTTATTTGTAATTCTCCCCAGAGCGTGTACAGTAACTTGGCTCAGAACACATAGATTACATTGCAAATGCTACTCATATGCTGAAACTTTTTATGTTTCCTCCCTTCCCTTCTCAGCTTTCCCCTGCAATACTTGAGTTGAAGAACAAAGCTGGGTTTCCATCGGAAAGCGTTCCCTGCTTTGCATGGGTTGCCCTGGCCTCTCTGTAACTTCCAGAGGGGGACTACAACTGCAGACGGCTGGTGGGCCGCTCATGCCCACATGTGGTGGGATCTCCAGGGTTGTTGCTACCCCAGTATCTTTGCACCAGTCAAGCAAAGTTGTGTACTGCTTCAAGTTTGGTCTTCATCTCTTCATCTCTATCCACGCCTCCCTCCCCAGGAGTAACCCCTCAGTATAAACTAGTGCACAACGTAGTAGAGTCATAAACACGTGGGATCCAGCAATGTGGGAGGTCTGTTTCAATTTTTAGAGCTTCGTTTTTCTTATCTATAAAATAGAGATAATAGTCTCTGAAGTCCATTGGGTCAATCATGGGATTAAGTATGATTTAGCACAGTACTTCATTCAGAATATGATTTCTATGAACTTTATTATTTTTATTGCTTTCAGTTTGGCCCAACTCCCAACCCCAAATACACACATGCACATACATGTACACACACACACTTCTGGGTAGGATGACTTAGGATAGTGCTTAGAGCAGCAAGTTTGAATCTATCCAGAGAAAATGGACCTATCAGACAAGTGTCCAAGTGAAAACACTGTGTGATACATGCTCTCACACCCACAAGACCTCAGGACACAAGAGTCGCAGAGTATGTTTACTGATTCCAGGGCAGAGGCTGTTACTGAGGCAGCCTCTCACTTTAGACTATCTTTGCTTCTCACTATTGTCAAAAGAATACTTCTCTTTCCAAGCTCAGATCAAATGCCCCCACCGGCTTGCAGTTCTCACTTCGATTAAGCTAATTGCATACTTCGGTCACTCTTTAGGATGGACTGTATGTGGCCAAGACTGAGGCCCAGTCTCAGTAAGCTTCATCTGCCTGGGGCTTAAAGTGTGTTGAATTGAATCACTTGGTGTATCTGTCTGCTAGGACTTCCACAATGAATACTTCTGAGTGTTCTAAATACCAGAAATTATTATCTCCTAGTTCTGGAGTCTAGAAGTCCAAGAGGAAGTGGTCAGCAGGATTGATTTCTTCTGAGGGCTGTGAAGGAGAATCTGTTCCGTATCTCTTCCCTGGTGGTTTACCGGCAATCTTTGCTGTTCTTCTATTTGCAAAACATCATCCCAACTTCTGCTTCATCTTCACATATTCTCCCTCCATGTAGTCTGCCTTTGTGTCCAAATTTGCCCCTTTTGCAAAAGGATACAACCAGGACAGCAGATGGCATAGTGGTTAAGACACTGAGTACTCACATGGCCAAACACAGTTTGAGTCTTGGACATGGTGGCTTGAAAATCACGCCAGGAGCATGTGCATGCATGCCCAAAATCCCAGGAGGAGAATGGAGAAGGGATTGCAGCATGGCCATCTGCCCCACTCCAGGGAGGTTCTCACTTTGTCTCTCACTGTCTCTCTCTGTTTCTCTCTGGTGATTGTACGTACCCTATGGCAAAAGCCTTACTTTTTTTTTAAAAAAAAAGGGCACAATCATTTTGAATTAGGGCAACCCTAAAGACTTCATTGTTAAGTTTGTCATCTGAAAAGATGCTATTTCCAAATAAGGCCACATTCACAGCTACTGAGGACTAGGACTTCAATATCTTGGGGATGGAAGAGACAGTTCAAACCACAAGACTAGGAGCGGGTGGGTAAATGCTCTAAGCAGTCAGAAGGCAAATCAAAGTCCCATAGGTTCGCTTAGGATCTAGTTATAGCAGAGGCAGAGGACCAAGAGTTCCAGGAAAGAAATCCATGTAATACCCAAGCTGCATTTGTCATCAAATTCAGATTGTCCTACGACTGGTGGTTCTTGAGCTAGGCTGCTATGTTAGAATCACATAGTAATACAAATCCTAAGGACAAAAGTAAACTAAACAATGATATTGGTAGTGGATAAGACAAGGTTAGTGGGACCTAGGCATCTTTATTTTTAAGGTGCTGCAGGATTGAGATCCATTGTACTAGACTAAGCACACAAACAACCCATGTGGATTTCCCTAGTCTAGTCCAAGAGACATTCCTTGTTTGGGGGCTTATCATGTAACTCAGGATGTTTAAATGACTTTTAAAAAATTCAACTGACGGGACCAGCAGGTGGCGTGGTGGTTAAGATGCTGGACACTCCCACATGGCCGACCACGGTTCAAGTCCTGGA
The DNA here is from genome assembly GCA_026018925.1 of Tupaia tana. Classification (NCBI taxonomy): domain Eukaryota; kingdom Metazoa; phylum Chordata; class Mammalia; order Scandentia; family Tupaiidae; genus Tupaia; species Tupaia tana. The sequence continues at coordinate 23,680,462 of JAKSZU010000010.1, read as the reverse complement.
CCTGGGGGCTTCCTTTCTCACTTTCCTCTCTCCCTCTCTGTGTCTCTCTCTGGTCAAATTAAAATGAAGGAATGAATGAATAAATAAAAATAAATCTTTAAAAAAAAAATTAAACTGACTTCTTATATAGACTTCTATAAAGAATATAGAACGTCAAAATTTTCCAGATGGTTGAGATTAAGGAAAAATATACTCTCTTCTAAAATATGCAGGCATCACCTTACTATTTATCTACCTTTGGTAGGTTCAACTCTTGTCCAAATGGAGAAATACAGGCTGGGGTTTCAGTCTCACATAGTTGCACATGCTTTGAGATCCAACAGGACACTATTTTACAGGCCATGAAGACACCATTGCTGACTGTTTCTGGGGTAGCCAGAATGTTATTCCAGATTAATATTCCATCTCTAGCTGGTTCAGCATGGATGTGATGTTATTGGTGACTGATGTTCCAAATGAAGAGATAACTTTATATGAGTAATATACAAAAATAGGCAATTCATAGTCCAGGTTTTTGATAGAAAAGATAAAACCACAGATTGAAATAACAATAGCAGGCATTTACATGAATGTATCATGTATCTGATAGTTAATGGTCTAGCGATGGCCTAATTACTACTAAATTTTTGTGCCTATTATCTACCAACCAGAGTTCAATTTTGAATATTTGCGTGCTTGAGTGATGGCATTCTTCTTTGTATTCTAGAAATACGAACAAAACAGACTCTTTGGAAATGAAGTACATTTCTATTGGGAATATTTTATTACAGAGCCTAGGAGGACAAAAGATGCCTAAGTAGGCAGATCCTTCTTTGCTGCCTGAGAACAAGTTCTGAGAAACAGCCAAGTATCGGGCGCATAGTCCCTATAAAGGGACTGTGAAATTACTCATTCTGATAAAATAATATTTTCTTATTTCAGAGGGAATTGGGAGAGGAGGTATAGAAGAGAATAGGATAGTCAATTAGGACTAAGAACATGGTTAGTTGCAAAGATCACAAGCCCCAGTATGTAAATGATACGCGTAGCTCCACCATCTTCACTTCACCGCACATAGCATTTACAATAACCAAAACAGCAATGTATCAATTGCCACACATTTGACCTCTTACCCTAGTCATATCAGAGAGGGTCCAACAGAAAGGGAAGGAAGGTATGAACTTTGCCTGAGTGACGCGAGTGAGGTTGGTGAGGTTAGGGACCGCAGAGCCCTCTTCTGCCAAGGAGTTAATCACTAGTATTTATTTGGGTGCAAACGAAAGTAGAATAATGGGGAAGGAGGTCCTTCACGTAAAAGAAACTCAAACGCTTTACAGACTGAATTAGGTGTAATCCTTATGGGATCCCTAACAGCTCATAAATAACTTTTAATGAGATTTCCAGCAAGTGAAATAGCACGTGGGGGAAAAAGTATTCTTTTTTATTTTTGTTATTTTGTTTTCAATAAAGCACATACTTCATATCGTTGTTTTCCAAACCTATAACCCAAAGTAGGGAAACCATTTCAATAAGAGGAGATTAGTACTGAAAATATTTAATTAACTGATAGGGACAGGAAACGCTTGAATATGTCATTGAAAATACTTGACATTGACCACTAATCTATGGAAACTTATAGAGCTGAGTCTAAAGCATGTTCCGGAGTTAAGCAGAGAAATAAATCAAGGTTTGCAAATGTCATTTAAGTTTTCACCTGTCCCCCGATTCAAAATTATTGGCTTCCCAATGAAAAGCATATGTGTGTCCCTTGCCTGGGGAGTAGTAATGAAGTGAGGCAGACACTCTCCAGCGCTCCCTCCCATCGTGCCCCTCTTTATTTCCCATCGAGTGAAAATAATTACTGTATCCTTAAGGGAGCGCTTCCCGCGTCTGGTCGGCCGATAAGCACTGCCATGCTGGCTCCTCCAGCCCTGCCCCTCTTCCTTGAGGGACCACGGTTTGATTTATGAGAAAATAGTTGGCAAATTGCGATGTCCATCTTGATGGATGACATCATTTGGACTATTTTGCTGATCATGTATGACTACCTTTTTTTTTTTTTTTTTGGTTGTTTAGCCTGGTTGCAATTGATCCACAGCTCCCAACAGCTGAAGAAGTGGGAGGGGGGGGGGGATAGCAATCGCCTTTTCTTGGAGAGGTCAACAAGCAGAAAGAGCTCTGGCCTTTTGTTCCCTGGAAGCCCACCAGAGATACTCAAGGCCTTTACAAAACGTTCTCATAGATGTTATCTCAGACAACCTGAAAAAAAGACTCTAAGAGGTGAGCACTAACTATAGTATAGTTTGCCTTATTTGAAAGATGAGAAAAGTGAAACTCAGAGAGACTGAGTGCTTTGCCCAAGGTCACACAGCCAGTCAAAAGCTGGGGTTGAAATCTTGACCTGTTGATGCCAGAACAAGTGCTCCTTTTTCTTTGTGTTGCTTCTCAATAAAACAAGGATCTACACCTAATGAAAAAAATCAAACTCCATCTGGATTAGGCTATTTACTTCTGCCTTCCCCTTCCCTAGTTTTATAGCAGCTTTCTGACTCATCTCCAGACCTATAATATGTTCTTGCCCATCTCTCCTAGTCATCAAGCATTATAATTCTACAAAAACAAGTCCAATGATGTCACTGTACTGCTAACATCTTTCAATGTCTTCTCATTCTCCATCACTTGCCTCTTAGGACTTCCCACTTTATCCTCTCTAATAAGAAAGTTACAGAGGTGTGGGGTGAAACCTAAGGCAGTATACTTGGAATTTCTCTGGAATCACATGCTTCACCTTAAACTTTAGTATGGACTCTTCATTATACTCAAGATATCTTTGTTTGTTTTCATTAGAAACAATTTTTTTTTAGAGATTTTCACTATAGGACACGTGCACTTGCCAGAGAGACAGAAAACTAGAAATCAACCCCCCCCCCCCCACTCCCAGGGTGGATGGCCACACTACAATCCCTTCTCCTACCTTCTCCTCTCAGGATTTTGGGTATGCACACACATGTGCCCAGCATTGTGAAGAAACAATTATTTTTCAAGAGGTTTTTGCCTTAGATGCATGTTCTCATAGGAGACAGAGAGAGAGACAGATACAGTGAGAGGGGAAGTGAGAAATCACCCCCCAGGAGGGATGGCTACAGCACAATCCCTTCTCCATTCTCCTCCTGGGATCTTGGGCATGCACACACACATGCTCAGTGTAATTTTCAAGCTGCCTGGTCCGGGACCCGAACCATAGTCAGCCATGTGGGAGTCCAGCCACATAACTGCTACACCATCTGCTGGCCTCTAGAAACAGTTATTTTAATCTAAAGATCTTTAAGTAAAATCAATGCTCTGGAAGGCTGCTTCATGTTTATCCTATGGGTTTGCATACTCTTAGCGCACCTCCTAGTTTGAATAGTCTTACTACTCCCAAGAGACGATGTCAAGGTCTTCAGCATAGACTTGAAGGCACTCATCCAGGTGATCCTACCTTTCTCTCAACCTTGTTTCTATGACTTACCTGCAGATCTCTCACACCACAGCCACACTGATCTCCCACGCTGCAGCACTTTTGCAAAGGCTCTTTTCCTCATCTTCGAAGACTCCTCTCCCTCTCCCTTTCTTCCCTCGAAGACTCCTCAGCATACATGGCACTGCCTCAGTGTCCCTTCCCTTATGCCCCTCAAGGGCATGGCTACGGTTCTATCATCTGCATACCATTCATAGTAGCAGTTCCTCCTTTGGATCTCACACATTGATGAGCGTGTCTTCTCCCATTTAACCAAAGTGCTTTTATCCTCCACTCCATAGCTACCAGTGCCCAGTATATTTGGTGCAACCTAGGCACTAGACAAGTGCTTATAAAATGACTAAAAAATATTAACACACTTCCCACTGGGAGACTTATTTTTAGGAACTAGTGTAAGCTCAGTTGCTTATATTGTACAGTTTACAAGAGCTTTAAAAATTTTTCTAAAAACCTGTGGTGTGCATTTTTTATGTGTGCAATGCACACATTAAAATCTCATTTTGATCTTCACATTCATGCCATGAAGCAGGCAGGGCAACTCCAAATCTCATCTCCTCGCTGTCACTTACAGGTGAAGTCTAGGCCCTGGTCTTCGAATGCCTGCTTTAGATTACTGTCTCCTTATTAGCACTGCTTGATCTCGACTTCTTCATCCATAAAAAGGGCTGATAATGGCTCTCTTGAGAAGCATTTTGATGTGGCATGGAGGGCATGAGCTCCAAAAATGATGGCCTCAAGAATTGGCAAACTTTGGCCTGGGGCCAAATTTAGCCCACCACCTGGTTTTGTGTGGCCTATGAGCTAAGAACGCGTCTTTAGATTCTTAACTTTTATTTTTTTAATTTTTGCATGTGGGGGCCAGCAGTTGGCATGGTGTTTAGGGGGCGCTGGATTCCCACATGGCTGACCACGGTTCGAGTCCTGGTCCTGGCAGTTTCACCTTACCTCTCTGTGTCTCTCCTCTCCCCCTCGGTCAAATAAATAACAAATTAAAAAAAAAAATAGTTAAATCATCGGGACTAGCAGTTAGAGTAATGGCTATATTGCTGGACTCCCATGTAGTCGACCACGGTTCGAGTCCCGGTCCCGGTGTCTTAAACTCACGCTGGCCGCATGTGCGTGTGTGCCCAAAATCCTGAGAGGAGAATGGAGGAGAAGGGATTGCGGCGTGCCCATCCCCCCTGGAGGGTGATTTCTCACTTCCTGTCTCTCTGTCTCTCCCTGTCTTTCTGGCAAGCGCATGCGCCCTATAGTAAAAACCTCTCTCAAAAAAAAAAATTTTTTTTTTTTTGCATGTGAACTTGCTGGATAAAGAGAGAGAGAGAGAGAGAGAGAGAGAGAGAGAGAGAGAATCCTTAGGGGAGATGGCCACACCACAATCCTTCTCTTTTCAGGATTTTGGGCACACATGCACACATACCTGGCACGTACTTTAAGCCACCATGTCTAGGATTCAATTACACAGCCAGCTATGTGAGATCCAGCCACCTTAACAACCATACCACTGGCTGGCCTTTAAATGATTTTTTTAAAACCAAAAAAGTAATATGTTGTGACCCAGGGAAACTATGTGAAATTCTGGGAAAAAGTGGTTGGTAGAGAGTAAGTGGTGGAGGGACCAGCAGCTGGCATAATAGCTATGTCACTGGACTCCTATGTAGTCGACCGCAGTTCAAGTCCTGGACCTGGTGGCATAAACTCATGCTGCCCCATGGCCATCCCCACTGGGGGGTGATTTCTCGCTTTCTGTCTCCCTGTCTCTCTCTGTCTTTCTGGTGAGCACACGCACTTATAGCAAAAGCCTCTAGAAAAAAAAAAAAGACTGAGTAGTGGATGGTAGGTGTAAGTCAAAAAAAAAATCGTAAATAATAAATTTTGTTGATAAGAGAAACACAAATCAAAACTTTTTTATTGTTTGAAATAGTTCACAATACTGTGTGTTAATTTATCTGTCATCAAAAGAGCACTTTGCCTAAAAGAAAGATCTGACTACTGTGCAAAATGCTTACAATCTTTTTCAAAATTGTAGTTTCTCATTAATTTGTAAGCTATTCTTATAAATATCACTTTTATTTTTGGTTCATATGAAATTGCAACTGAAATTTATTTTGTCAATGGTTTTTGAATAAACTGAATAATGTTTTTTTAAAAATATATGTGAAATTCAAATTTCAATATCTATAAAGCTTTTTGGGGGGAGAGGTTTTTGCTATAGGGCGTGTGTGCTCACCAGAAAGACAGAGAGAGACAGAGAGAGAGAAAGCAAGAAATCACCTCCCAGGGGGGATGACCATGCTGCAATCCCTTCTCCTCCATTCTCCTCTTGGGATCTTGGGCACGGAAGCAAACATGCCCGCTTTGAGTTTAAGCCACCAGGTCTAGGACTCGAACCACTGGGAGTCCAGCGACATAGCTACTACACTAACTGCTGATCCCTATATATAGTTTTATTCATCCACATCTCTGCCCTTTATTCACTTATTATCTGTCACTGTTTTTTACACTACAATGTCAGGGCAGAGTAGCAATGAGAGGCCATTCAGCCTACCAAGGCTAAAATGCTTACTTTCTGACCCTTTTCTGAAGAAATTAGCTGATCTCTGACCTGGGTTTAAATCCCATCTCCTCCCCCCATGAACTCTGTGACCTTGGGAAGATTAGTTAACTTTCTGATGCACAGTTCCCTCCTCTTTAAAAGGGAAGTAATGTATACTATCTGTGTAATGGTGCTTTTCCAGACCAGGTGAGGCAACACACTTAAAGTGTGGTAAGGATCCAGTAAATGTTAGCTGATATTTCTAAGCTACCTTCCCAGAGGGGTGGAATTTGCTAAGGAGCAAGGAGAGTAGGTGGAAGGGGGTGCTAGTGCTGAGAGTCAGAATGAGGGCCAAATTGAGCTGAAGAAGGCCAAGAGCCCAGGTGTAATCTCACCCTGGAGACTCTAAGTAGACACCTTTCCAGAGGGCCAGGCCAGGTAAGGCTAGGGTCACAAAGTCAAGAGTTCTAAGTTGGCCTTAGATGGGACAGATTCAGTCAGTGAGGAAAAAAACAAGGGATAGGAACAGAGGGCTCTGGAATATTCACCAGGTCCCAGACAGTGCTCTAAATAAGCACTGGTTGAAAGGGTCAGGTTTGTCATTCTCATCTACCAAGGAGGAGACAGAAGCTCTGACTGGTTAAATGTTTGCCCAGGACAATCAACTTATAAATGACCAAATCCAGAATACCAGATACCCAGACCTAGGCTTTTTCCTTCATTCTCACTTGCCAGCTTTCCTTCTCAGGGTTTCAGGTTCAGATCCTTTTGTGGTTCTTAGGATCGCCACCACTGTGGGACCATCAGTTAGCGTAATGGCTATGTCGCAGGACTCCCATGTAATCGACCATGGTTCACTTCCCGGACCCGGTGGCTTAAAACTCACGCCGGGTGCATGTACGTGTGTGCCCAAGATCCCAAGAGGAGAATGGAGGAGAAGGGATTGCAGTGTGGCCATCCCCCCTGGGGGGTGATTTCTCACTTTCTGTCTCTCTGTCTCTCTCTGTCTGTCTGGCAAGCGCACACGCCCTATAGTGAAAACCTCTCCGAAAATAAAGGATCGCCACCACTGAGTCTAAGGGAAATAGCGTGTTTCTGCTGTGCTCTTCTGTTTTTTACAAGAACAGAGAACAATATATTTCTTTTAACCATCAAGCATCAACTGTGTTTCCCCCATTCTTGCAGTTAGATTGCTAGTTGCTGGGTGTAGCAGGCACACGCTTTGCAGGCTCAGCTTTTCAGCAAGGCCTCTGACAGGGGTCTCTAGCCTGCCAGCGTGTTTCTCTCAATAGTTCAATGACAACCTTGCAAATGGCAAATGGTTTATGATTTGAGAGCTGCAAGGATCCAAGATGCATTGAAAAAGAGGAGGGGAAAAAGCAGGCTAAGAAAAGCAACAAGTAATTTAAAGTTTTAGGCCAAGTACATACCTATAGGTTTCAGCAGACACTCGATAAAAATGTTTTTTATCATGTCTACATGTCTTTGCAAGAAATCTCCAGATTTGCAGCCCTTCTTGTTTATTATTTCTAACAAACATGATTGCCAATGAAGATTGAGTTCAGAGAGGCATTCTCCAAGGGCAGGGTGTACGACACTTCTGCTTCTGGGCCTAGTAATGCAAAATGTTTGAGCTGCTAATCGTAAGTGAGGATTCTTGTTTATTTGACAATTCTTCTCTCTTGGACATTGTATTTAAACAAGTGTCTCCTTTTGGTCCAGTGTTTCTTCAAATTTATTTATAGAAGAACTTTTCCTTCCCCCTTCTAATCTGTTTTTCATATTTTGGTGAAAGGGATAATATATAAAATTTTACAAGGGTCTTGCCTTCTTTACATTTCCTAAATGTGGGCATCTGGTGTTCTCATTAAGCAAGCGATGTCCATTCATAGACTCCCCACATCTTTAATTCATGCTAACGAGCGGTATAGTAATTTGAAGAATGCACTGTCTTCCAGTGCCTTTTACAACAGTTCCTTTTTAAAAACCTATCCAGAATTCTATAGTTTTATTCTGCTCATATCTTTAATTTCCAAAGTGTCTCTTCTCTATCTTTTTTCCCAGATGGTAAATTACATAGCATTATTGTTTTCTGGCCTCTACAAAAAGCTTGCTTTTTTTAATGCTACAAGTTTGTTTCTCACTAGGAATCATCTAAATTTTAGGCATTAGGGCTGAGAAGAGAGAGAGAAAGACAGCTAGCATACACTCTGCACACAAAGAGTTTCTCATTATGCATTACAATGAGCCCTGGAAATACTATATTCCTGCTGAGAGCACCTCAGATTTGGACAGACTTTGGAAAACTTGAATTAGAGTTTATAATCTCCTGAAAGTGATATAAACCAAAAGATTTGGCATGGTTTATGTGATTACATCAATACATTTAATTATGTGAGAGAAATGTTTAAATGGGATGCTTGGAAAACACATACACACATACATGTGCATACATACATGCATGCAAAAATGCAGTAGTTCAACCATAGACCAAGAAATTAATGGCCGTTTTAGTATTTTCACCTAAAGAAGTTTTGTCTGTAAACCCTTGGTAATGCTTTTATTATTATTACTGATACTAATAATAATGATAATGGCTTAAAATAGAAATTATAGTTTCAGCAAAAAGTGTTGTTCCTCATTTGATTCAGGTAGGGAAGTCCCCCTCAAACAAGACTGAATAATTGGCACTTTCCTAATATGCTGATACGACAAGTTTCTCTTCCAAAGTTCTCAGCACATTGGAGAGTCACTTACATATAGAAATCCATTTAAATTGACAAGCTGATGAATGATCTGCCCAGGTAATACAGATGACTGTGGGTAAACATATTGGGTGCAATGTATTTTAATGATGTCTGAACACTCAGATGTTGGTACACCTAGTTGGGAATGGTCTGCTGAAACTGAACCTGCTTGTTTCTTCGAGCTCGTTCCTGCTAATTTATGAGTGTGATCGAGGTTGAAGTTTGTGTTTCCTGTTGTTTTCCCTCCATTGGCGTTGACTTGGGACCCTACTCCATTAGACTGGCAAACAAGTTGCCTTAAATTGAAATGACTTCTGGAAGTTGTAGTCCTTAAGAGCTATGGGTCCCCCTGAATCAGAGTGGATTGCTCATTTTCTTGATTCCTCTGAATCTCTCATAATGTCTGGTGTTCTGGTCATACAAACAGTCCTTAGGAAAGCAAATAGACTAGTTGGTGAACTAGAAATTATGTGATGTAATAACAAATATGGACATCATTTATGCTGTATTTTAGCTCAAAGTGTATAATGGAATCCATCAAGACATTAGATACCATATCCTGTTTACCAAACTGCAGGGGATAGAGTAGCAAGCTAAACACCACCACAAGGAAGTAATCAGGCAAATCTAGACAGTAAAGCATCCTGCAGGACTTCTGGTCTGCTCTCTTTAACAAGTCAGTGGCATCAAAGAGGAATGAATTAGATTTAAAAGATTTGAAGAGCACAGCAACAAAATGCAATGTGTAATTCTTGATTGTACTACATAGTGATTTGCAGAAGCACCCATAATGGACATGTTGGGGTCAGCTGAAGAAATGTAAATATTCAGAAGAGAAGAAAATTTACTAAAATAGAAAGATAGAGATGTTGACAGAAATAAAGTAGATTTACCCAAAAAAGGTGTATAGTGTGATCTCAGGCTGGCTAAAAGAAAAAACACTCTCCTACCAGAAGGTTGTGTGTATATGAGTGTGTATCTGTGTGTGTGTGCGTATGTGTGTGTGTGTGTGAGTATCCGGAAGACTAAGCATACATATACTAAATTATAGTGGTGATATTTGGGGTGGGGAGCATGTATTAATTTCCTATTGCTGTTATAACAAATTAAAATTAGTGTCTTAAGACAACACAAATGCATTTTCTTCTGGAAGTCAGAAATCTGAAAATAATCTCACCAGATTTAAATCAAAGGCCTGTTCTAGAGGTTGGAGGTTGGAGGGGACAATCTTTGTATTTTCTAGTTTCTAAGGCCACCTGAATTCCTTGGTTCTCAGCTCCACATCACTCCAACCTCTGATCCATCACCATACCATAATCACATCAAAATCAGACCCTGACCTTTCTACCTTCTCATAATGACCCTCATGACAGTATTTGACCACCAGATATTCCAGGATAATCTGCCCATTTTAGGATCCTTAACTAATTTTCCTTACTCATATTTTCTTTTTTCTTTTTAGGTCTTTGCCTTAGGGCTCATGCATTTACTGGAGAGAGAGAGAAACAGAGACAGTGAGAGGGAAAGTGAGAAATCACCCTTAGGGGTTGGGGGGATGGCTATACTGCAATCCCTTCTCCTAGTATCTTGGGCATGCACGCATGCACACCCAGCATGAGTTTCAAGCCACTGGGTCCAGGACTCAAACCATGGTTGGCCATCTGGGAATCTAGCAACATAACCACTATGCCATCTGCTGGTCCCCCTTAGTCATATTTTCAAAGGTAACATATTTACAGGTTCTAGAGATTAGGCCATGGACATCCGACTACAGAGGAAATACATGGTTTTTGTCTCAGTTATTTTTGCTTGTCTATATTTACTGATTTTTATACACTGTAATTGAGCTGATTCTTCATAAATAAAATGGCATATTTCCCTTCCTATCTTGGAACTCTGCAGTTACACCCTTGGTGGGCCTCAACTTGCAGAGGACAATGAAGACTGCCCTAAAGATGATTTTCCAACTCCACAAGAGAGGGAGCAGAAATGGGAAGTACAGATGACCCTTTCTAGATCCAGAATCTAGTATCGGAATGCCTTGTTCCACATTTAACCCTTACAACACCAACGCCACCCATGCCAGCCATCATCACTCATTGTGGGCTTCATGTGCACCTTGATCTGTATTCAAAGGCTCATCTGCATAAACCTTAATTCCAAAGTATGTATTTTGGGCCCTGTGTTACAGAAAAGGCTCTGAAATTCAGACAGGTTAAGAAACTTGCCCAAAGCCACAATTTATTTGTTGGAGTGTCAAGTTACAACTCAGAGCCAGAGCTTTTAACCTCTACTCATATTTTCTCACTGAAGGCTTGAGATGGTCAAGACATTTCTCTTTAACCAAGAACAGGGAAGTTGCCTCTTTTGGAGTTTAAACTCAGAAGATTAGGCTAGAAGAGGGCTTCCTGATCACAGAGTCCAAGTTTCTCATTGTATGGATAAGCCCAAGTCAATGTGGCTAGTCAGCGGCAGAGCTATGAGTACGTCTCAGGGGTCTCGGATCCCTGCTAGGCAGGGCTCTTTCTATTAAACTATTGGCCTCTATTTTATGTCTACATAACTTCATTTTTCAGCCTCTGGCTGCCAAAAAAAATAATTTTTTTAACAATATAAGAGAAAAAAAGAAAATGAGATTGTCAATGTTTATGACTGGGATGCTAAGCTCATAGCTCCAGCTAAGCTTAACCTTGAGGGGGTCCAGTTGATGGGAAGGCAATGTTTTCATGGAAGCTGAATCACTGTTTGCCATACTGGTTCTGCACCCACAGAAGGCCTCAGTGAGTTCCTAGGAGACAATTTCTACCCAGTCTTCTAGCCCTACTAATCTAAAGAAGCCCCAAAGAGCAGGTAATTTGGCACTTAGGTCAGAGAAATGGCTTGGATGTAGCAGTCAGTTTGCTCAACTTTTTGATGACTATCACTTGGTTCTGGCTTATCTCATTAGATATGTGGTACAAATTTAGGGAGCATGAGTCCCATGATTTACTTGGTATAAAGAGGCCCTTTGGAGATTAGACAAGACATCCCATCAGCTGGATATGGTATCTGCTCAAATTTGTATATGATGCCCTTTAAACCCCAGCCTTACTCAGGCCTTCAGAATAAATCTCTGAAGTGCTATTATAAAAACATCCCAGCTGGTCCCCCATTACTTCATCTTCCTTAACCTTCCCTGTACATGGCAAAAGTACCATCAATTTTGAATAAGAATCTCATCTTCAAAAATTCTCCATGCTTCTCTCTTCCCAACAGCATAGAATAATTGCTTCCCTGTGTGCCCAGTCAAGCCACATCAACACAGGACAGTTTGTTTATCTCTCGGGCTGCCCTGTTGCCAATCCTCTATGAAGTCAAGGCTGCTGCTAATGCCTGTGGCATCCTCAGTGTGGCCTCTGATGCTCACAGTCCTGTGAAGGCATCACACATCTGAATGGATCTGATTGGGCGCATCAATGTCAATGGCCATCCCACTGAAGAAGGCAGTGTTCCAAGACCACTGATGTCAAGGGTGATGCCAATGGCAATAATGACCCATTTTCCTGAGGCTGCTTAGTCTATTAGCACCAATGTCACTGATGCCTTGGGTGTTCAATGCCTTTTCTCTGTTAGCGTCCTCTGAACCCCATACCTGCAGATGCAGGGATAAGTTTTCAGGGAAGAATGAATATACTATACAAATGAGAGACTCCCACCCCTCCCCTAGCATTGTTCCAATGGCCCTAACTTGGGGCTCTTACTACCGCTTTCCTAGGTCACCAGGCAGTTCCTCACTTCTTCAGGGTAATAGAGCCTGAGGGGGATCAACCCACCAGCTTCCTAGCAGGCCCAGACCTGCCTGGATTCTACAGCAAATACTTTCTCATATATTCCATTCCATGGTATGAACCAGCAATTGTTTCACTGACCAAAATATGACTAAATTACATGTATTCAGGACACCAGAGGGAAGTAAATTCTTTCTTCAAGACCACACTTCTTCATTTTTTTCTTTAGCATGTTGATGCCTAGTCATTTTTAGCCAGTGGCTGATGTCAAAGGTGTAAGAGAAATGTGTGGGCAAAAGCTAAAAATTGAGAAGCCTTCTCTCAAATAGCTTAATTACATTCTGAGTATCTGGAAAAGCCCTCTCTTGTTCCATTTTGGGAGAACACTTCCAAGGTTCTGCAAAGACATAGCTTGACAAATGTTCTTTTGCATTTTGCAAATAAGGAAGATACCCACTAAGGAGACTAAGAAATTTTCCCAAAGATTCTAGAACCTAGATTTTTAGCCTCCCATGCCAACATCTACTCTCTGCCCTTGTTTTCTGTTAATCATCCTGTCCCAGCAAGCAAAAATCTACCCACAAGGTAGAGCTGCTACCACCATCAGCAATTCCATGCAGTCCATTTTGTCGTTCTTTACAGATGATGTTACAAAAATCAGAGCTTGGCAAAAAAATCCTTTTTTAAAAACATTTTATGTGGAAAAAAAGAAAAGAAGAAAAACATAACCAGATCACTTTTAAAAATCACTTATAATCAGCTGGAAGGTATTCGGTGAACTTTGTTTTACAGCATTTTGTGGCCAGTTACAAATTTGGGTCATGCCCTGTAATCAATCTCTGCCGGGAACTTTCACTGAGGCCATCGGGGGAATTAGAAATAAAATGTTAGAAGCAGGATCAAGAATGCACAGATGAGCCAGAGAAATGTGTGCTGGGCTTTCTGGATGCATGATGAAAGAACAGCTGGCCAACTCCGGTGCAGCCCAGAACCAGGTTCTCATCCAATGTCACTCAAAGCTGAACCTCCACCTCTGATGGCACAGAAACTTTACAGCCTTAAGCACCAAGACTGAATCATCTCCCAGTGATTATTTTATTGGCCGCAAGGTACATGAAATAATAGTTGCAACGTGAAACCGTACCATGTCTGAGAAAATAGGGGGAACAGCCAAGTCCAAAGAACGTTCTATGTCTTATCATCCAGGACACACCCTCTTTGAGACACTTAACACATTTCTAACGGAATGAATGCAATTCTTCCAAAAGCCTGGTAAGTGAAAATAACTCTCTTTAATAAACATTCATCTTTGTAAAACAAAAAAAAAAAAAAAAAAAGAAAGAAAGAAAAAAAAAGAAGAGAAAATAAAAGGAAAGGAAAGGAAAGGAAAGGAAAGGAAAGGAAAGGAAAGGAAAGGAAAGGAAAAGAAATCTTGGCTTTCATATCCAAAGGGCAAGTGAGATGAGGAGCTGGGAGCAACAGTTTAGTTTTCTTTGGAGGACCACAAGATGTCTCAGGTTCTTCCCAGAAGCTATTAAATGTGGAGCACCTTCTGTCCTCTGGAATCTTTCTTTGAGAGGAGTTGCATGGCAACAAAAAAGTGAATGTTACATTCAAACTGTCAAGGTTTCCCCAGTATTTTAATGGAAAAGTTCACCTCCTAAAGCCTAAAATACCACAGAAGAAAATTTGATCCTAAATATGGAGATCATTGTTGACATTCCATTTAGGAAGCAACCACTCTTCTTTTTATAGAAGGAAATTAAGCTATAAAACTAGTATAAATAGTGGTCTGGACTCCTATCTTTGATCCCTAGAGGTGCTGGTTAGATAATAAAATAATAGTAGTAGCCACGAACTAGCTACCATTTATTGAGACTTTCTGTATGCTAGCTCTGCACTGTTTTATATTAAATCATGCATTTAATTCATATGAGACTCCTACAAATTAACACTACTATCCTTATATTACAAATAAAGAAACCAAAGTTCAGAGAAGTAACTTGCCAAGGTCACACAGCAGTTAAGTCATAGAGTTGGGGTTTGAATTTGTCCAGTGCAGCTCCCAATCCTGTTTGTAGTACTGTGGCCTTCCCCAAATCTGAGAAGGGAGGAGGAGACTCTAATCAACTTTGGAGAACAGAGGAGAATTTCCATCCAGAAAACAGTACAGTTTGAGCATACCGAGCTAGGAAGCCCCTCCAACATAAGCAAAAGGAAGGCAGTTGGGCCCCATCTGGAGAACAGTTAATGAAAGAAACAAGGTCAGAGCAGGTCCCAGGGAGCAGAGGGGGGAAAAAGAAGCCAAATGATCACAGTGCCCAAGAAGGCCAAAAAAATCAAGGCTGGGGAGCCAGCAGTGGCATGGTGATTAAGGTGCTGGAGTCCCACACAGCTGACAACAGTTTGAGTCCTGGATCCAGTGGACTGAAAAATCACACTGCCATGTGCATGTGCATGTCCCAAATCCCAAGAGGAGAATGGTAGAGAAGAGATTGTGGCATGGCCATCCCCTCTGGCAGGTGATTTCTTACATCCCCTCTCTCTGTCTGTCTCTATGTCTCTTCTGTGAATATGACAAAAACTTCTTGAAAAAAAAAATGTCGAAGTGAGGAAGCGGAGTGTGACCTCCCTACAGAGTCGCCCAGCTTGGAAAAGGGAGTTTGTGCTTCCTCTTTGGACTCTTGGCCTGACTGGCAAGGTTGTCATAGGACCTAGAATAACTGAAAAATAAAGCCCAAGCCCGTTGCTACCCATGGGCAATGGTGGTTGTTACATAGACTGGTCCTCTTTCCGATCTTCTGAGAAGCAGACTTCTGTGATAGGACCTAATGTGGGGAGTCGAGGGGGAAATCCAGTGAAGAAGAAAGGGAAGGAACTGGCCAAGGCTGGGAGCCTTCAGATTGCAATGCTGATCTGACGCCTCTGAAGGAGACAAGGAAGGAAGATTGGGTAGGAAGTCTCAGAGAGCAGTAAGTTCAAGCAAGGGTCAGCCAGGCTGATGGGGACTCCACAGTCACCTGTTGGAAGAGTCCTATATCTCTCAGAAATGGGCCTCCATCAGTGACCACAATCAGTCATTGACTGGGAGTGTCTTATGGGAAGGATGGCGTCAGCATAAATTCATGTGGGTCCAGAGGGCCAGCAGCTGGGCCTCCAGTCAGTTATGCTCTCTGCTGCAGGAGATCAGTCTAAGGGGTACATTTTCAAGGTCACCACCACTAGAGGTCCTCTTGCTGTTTCCAAAAGAGAGCAGGGGATGACTGGGACATCAAGTGGAAAGGCTAACATGGCGTAGAGTCACTGTGAAAGTTAATGAATAAATTCATGTCAGCACCTAGCACGGTGCTCAGCACCCACCACCAAGAGTGGTAGTTGTCATTTTATTAAGCAGTTTCGGAGAGGATAGAGTTCTTTCAGAGGAACGACTCACTTCTCACTTGTATAACAGCCATGTTCTCCCAGGGAAGATTCTTGCAGCCCCTAGAAACTCCAGCTCTCATCCCTCCCTCCCTCCCTCTACCTTCTCTCCACCTTCACTCAGCCAATGGGAGAGCCCCGTTGAGTTAGATACGGCTCCTTGAAGATCCCATTGAGTGCAGTCTCACTAGAGGACAGATAGAGAAGTCAATCCACTTTTGCTTTGACCTAAGCCTTCTGACTAGAAGTCAAGCCACCCTCCCCTCAGAGCAGAATTCCTCTGCTAAATGTAAGATGAACTCAATCTTTTCTGAGATAAAGACCAGCTTCTGGGGAGAAAAAAAAATGGTTTTAATTTTGAAATGAAGGCTGATGGCTAGCGGGTGAGACACAGTTTGAGGCTGTGCCAAAGAGGTCCGGGAGGCCTGAGGCCAACCGTATTGATTAGCAGGCTAAAGAAAGGAGGGTCTTATGCTCCATAGACTCCTTGGGAAATGCCATTCTTGCCCTCCCTGGTGACCATTTCATTTAATTATTTTTAAGGCAGGATTTTATGGACTATTTGCCAGACCTCAGCTTTGGTGGGGGCACCTCAGATTTCAGACATTTACAAGAGGCGACCCTGGTTAAGATTCCCTTTGTGGAAAAGGCACTTGACTCAGACAGGGGCGTGTGGGACGGAAGAAGTGAGAAAACCCAGGGAGAGGGGCGCCGAGAACAGCCTTCTAGAAAACATTGATCTCTTTTCAGCCTTTTGGCTAAGACCCAGTGTAGAAAACGTTAGAACATATTAGGACAACCTCAAAAAGACACCTCCCCACAGATTTTTTTCTGGAATTGGAGGACTCTGGGATCATGATACAGCAGTCCTGTTAGGGAACATCGGAAAGATGAGGATTTGGGGAAATGATAGACACGTCACCTCCACTGGAGAGCCTGCCGTGGCCTTCCTGTCCTCAGCTGAAAAAGAGCCCAATTTTCCGGTATTTGAGAACGAATAATATTTAAAGGTTTAGGGAAAATTAGTCAAATGTACCTTGATTATAAACACATGTATACTTTTCATTTGGCTATTTTAAAATGTGGCGTTTTCAACCAGCTGCCACTAAAAGCGAATGCACAGTGCGCCTGTTTTCCCCTCTTCTTGTAATAGACACGGCAGAAGGAAAGAAATATTTAGCCATTTGGATCTCTTTCCAGAGCAGGAAGAATTATTGAATATAAATTGTATCTTTCTATCTCATGAAACAAATGAAACCTTCTAAATTAAATAAAAGGAAAATTAACAATCAGGATTAGGTAAAAAGCATTACATTTCCTTGGGGCTCGAGTTACAAAGATATGTTTTTGTAAAAGAAAGAAAGGTCAGTTACCACTATTAAACTTGTATATTGTTTTATACTAAGTCCTTTCAGTGGCCTCTCTGAGGGACCGTTTAGTTTGTATTACACTCTAATAAACTCCAGGTGTACAGGACAAACGGAATAATCAGAACCCGATGGCCCAAACTAGTTAAAAATAATGTGGTACATTCCTGGTTCTCTGCATTTAATTTATTGTTAATCATTGTTATTACTTACATTTATTGGGTAGTTTTCCCAGATTTATTAGGCACTACATTTAACAGTGTTATCGCTTGTAACTGACCATCAGTGGAATCGAAAACATATTTTTGTAAAGACTCTTACCCTAATTAGTAAGTTGTTTCCCTCTGAGACTAAACAGACCCCAAAAATGACTGTGTTATTTTCCCCTTGAGTCAGAGAGAAACTCCGGTATAAAAACCTACTTTTGCCAAAGCACCTGTTGGATGATAAGGGGAGGGCAATCATTTCAGGGACACAGAGGTGACCCTTCCATTCCCAACAGAAAAATGAAAGGTTTTATTCTACAGGTCAGGGTACATCTCCTGTCCTGTAGAGTGGGTGGCCTCCTATGATGTGGCTTCTAGGACGCCAAGGAAGGGCAGGTGCGGAACTTGTTCCTCCACCTGCCTGGAATTCTGCGATCCAGAAGCAAACCTTTGGGTAAATGGGAGAAGTAATTCCTTCACTAAAATTCACACTCAGCTGTTAATGACTTCTCACTCCTTCATGTATAGCACAGTGATGCCCATCAAGACTTATTTGCTAAATGAGGAGCCTGACGATGACATAGCAGTAAAACATGATCCTCTCCAAGGCTGACTCACATGGGAAGATTCCAGGTTCATTTCTGGAGGTCTCCCCGAGTACGCCAGGTATGTGTGGGCCCATGACCCAGGACTGGATGAAGCCGGGAGGGGATCACAGAGTCAAGACACTGTTGGGGGTGCTTTCTCTCTGCCTTTCTCTCTCTTTCTCTCACTCATGGAAGAAACAAACAAACAAGAAATACTTGCTGAGTGAATGAAGCCAATTTCTATTATATCCTTTGCCTTTAGTTGCAGTTTTTAGGGTCAATGGAAAAGCCATTGGAGAGAGAGGCAAGAGGCAAGTTCTAGTGCCCATTCTGCTGAGTGACCTTGGGCAAGCCACTGGTCCTCCTGTGGAACTGAATCTGTTCCTTCATAAGAGATGGTATGGCAGGGCATGAATTGCTTTAACGATCCCAATTTTCCACCTCTCCCTGAATCCACATCCTTTGTCAAGTGACTTTGCTCTAAAGTTTCCTATCACCAGAGAGGCGGAGTCCATTTCCCTACTCCCTGAATCTAGGCTAGTCTTATGACTTGCTTTAGCCAATAAAATGCAGCAGAAACAACAATGTGCCCATTCTAAGTGGACATTTCTTAAGCCTTTGGTGTTTCCACTTATCTTCTAACCCAGTGTGATGGGAAATGACAGATACCATGGTCAGCCTCGGTCAGTCTATAGTCAGCCAACCCCCAGATACACGAATGAGTTCAGCCAAGATTAGCAGCACTGCTGACCCCCAAAACAAGAGAAATAAATGTTTGTTATTGTTTCAGCCACTGATGTTCCATGACTGTTTTGTCACGCAGCATTATTCTGATGATATATAACTGATACACATGCTGCCATTAGATGTTCTCTAAGGTCCATGCCAGTTCCAAATTCCACTAGCTACTTAGGACCTAATCCAGTATATGCACACAAATATTTGGCCCTAATTGTATCTCCATGAAACACTGATGAGTTCTTTAATCTCCCTGGAGCTGTTTTAAACACATAATAATAATCCTTATCCCTACCTGAATTTCTCACAGACTGGACCCCTCATAGAGGTATTTTCAAGAACTATTTCAATAGAATATTCTGTGGAAATCACTTTGAACCATTCAAAAGACAGACTCTATGTTATTAGCTAATTCTTAGCGATACTAATGCTACATCTTAGTTATCTCATTAGGAAGCCCCCTAAGGTGTCATTAATTAGAAGACAAGCAAAAAAATTAAGTAGATGTTGTTTAAAAACTCACTTGGGTCTCTTATAAGGTAATTACATTAAATGCTCTAAATTAGTATTTTTGTGTCAGAGCCACTATCAAGTAGCCACTTTTGATGCTTCTGAGAGTATTTCCTCACTAATTTTGTATTTTTGATCCAGATCATTTTGACCCATGGTTTAGCTACATGAAGTTAAAGAAGCATGTAAGATAAATTGAAGAGGCAGTGAAATGGAAGCGACAAGAAAAAAGAAAGAAGTTAGCCACGCATCCATTCATTCAATAAATACCTAACGAGTGTCTATTACATCACAGATCTCTGGCCCTGGGTTCCGTGATGACTGACAGCAAGCCAGGCCCTGTTCCCCTGAGGGTTGGAAGTACAAAAGAGAGGAAGCCATTAAACAATTAATTACAAGAAGTTGGGGAGCTAAATCATTCATTTGAAAGATGGTGAATAAAGGGAAAGAATCAAGCATATACCCTGCCTTCCTAATACAAACGGTATCTTTGGGTAACTAACTGGGAGTTAGAGAAAGTTTCTCTTTCAGAAATAGTCTACTCATAAAAAAAGAAAGAAAATTTAAATGTCACATTTGTCAACCCTTAGGACTAAGTGGATCTAGAAGTTGAGCATCAAAAACCAAAATATCAAAGCAAAACAGAACCAGACATTATTTGCCTGTGGGATACCATCTCCCATCAAGTAATCTTACCAAAAAATAAAAATAAAAATAGAATCTTAGGAGCCAGCAGGTGGCGTAAGGGCTAAGGCACTGGACTGCCACATGGCAGACTACAGTTTGAGCCCCAGACCCTGTGACTTGAAAAATCACACTGGATGCATGTGCATGCATGCCCAAAATCCCCCCCCAAAAAAAGAATGGAAAAGAAGGAATTGTGGCGGCCATCTCCCTGGGAGGTGTTTCTCACTTTCCCTCTGCTTATCTCTGTCTCTCTTTAGGAAGTGCACAATCCCTACGGCAAATAAATAAACAAAAAACCAAAATTCTTAATCCAGTCAAACCTTTAGACCAATTTATAGCAGACAGAGGGGCCTGATAAATTACACCAGAAATGCAATCATAAACTGTGGGATCCTATACTGAAAGGAAAAACTGAATTTGCCACAAACTTCAAGGGGGAATAAAAAGACAAAGGAGGAACCTGTAGATAGACATGAACACAAAAGACACCTCCCAAAAAGAGACAAAGCTAACTAGAGAGTCTAGGAATGCATGCTTCAGTAATAAAACAAAGAAGGAGGGCTATTATAAAACTGGAAGAGACTGTGGGGGCCAGCAGGTGGCATGGTGGTTAAGGCAGCTGGACTCCCACATGACTGAACGTGGTTCGAGTTCTGGACTTGGCGGCTTGCTTTCTCACTTTCCTTCTCTCTCTCTGTCTCTCGCTCATTAACTTCAAAAAGATAAAATAAAATAATGACAATGAATAAAATTTAAAAATATAAAATAAAACAGGAAGAGACTGACTTAAAAGTCAGAAGAATGGTGATTTTAGGGTAGACCTCAGATCTGCAGAGAGCTTTGGAGTGCTTTGAGGTAGACTGGCAAAATTCCATTTCTTGACCTGACTAGTAGTGTTCATGTTGTTCACTTTGTAATAACTCATGAAGCTAAACTTTCTATGTAGTTTCCTAGGCCTGTATTACATTTTATAGGCAAGAAGGGAAAACACTTTCAGACATTTCAAAATTTCACAACTGGTACAAATGCTTTTGGGAGGACTTAAAGAAATACTTCCCTTAGTCTGGGAGAAACAATTAGGCAAGGGGATGGAAGCAGAGTTCCAGGAAGAGGGAAAGGAAGAAGCAAAAGCTCTGGGGTAGGAAGGAGCATGGATAATCACAGCACCTGCCAGAGAACTGGAGGCGAGCGGCAGGTCTCAGTAAATGCCTACCATACAGGTAACAACAAGGGAGACTGGGATGTAGCCACTGGGTGAGTTCTCTATAGCTGCCATCATGATTTACCACAAACATAGTAGCTTACAACTACACAAATTTACTATCTCGCAGTTTTGTAGGCTAATAGTTCAATTCAGTCCCACTGGGGGAAAAATTTAAGGTGTGGGCAGGGCTCAGTTTTGTTTTGTTTCTGGCAGCTCTAAAGAAGAATCCATTTTCTGGCTCTTTCCAGCTTCTAGAAGTCACCTACATTCCTTGGCCCTGAACTCTATTTATTTTTTTACATACTAATTCAGCAAAAACCAACTGAGTCTGTCTCATAGGTTATCTCACTTTAACCTTCTGTTCTGTCTTCCTCTTCTACTTGTAGGGACCCTGGTGATTATACTGTACCTAGCCCAACTGGGTAATCCAGAATACTCTCCCCACTTAACTCTACCTGGAATCTTAATTCCCTTTTGTCATGTAACATAATATTCAGTTCCCAGGAATAGGACTTGGACATTTGAGGGAGCCATTATTCTGCCTCCTCTGCTGGGCAAACACTTACTGAGCAACTGTTGTGTGGCAGGGTCCATCTGGGTGCATGGGGACATAGGAATGGATGAACAGTCCTTGGTGATTAGGAAGCTTACAATCCAGTCTGGGGAGATGGCACATAAAGAAGGAAACAAATAAACCAATAGTCCCAACTGATTTGAAATGAAAATGAGAAAAGGGAGATGAAACCAGTTATGCCACTGCCTTCAAAGATACTATTTGTTGATTTTCTACTCCCTAACAAACAGAACTAACGCCCAATGTCTCCATTTATCTGACCTACAACATTACTCTGTTTCTAGTTGGGGCTTATTTTTAATATTAAAAAAAGTCTAAAAATTAAGAATTAAAATTTTTGGAAAAAAAAAATCCCCTTATGCTTATCTCTGGAATCCAATTTGGACTGATTTTTAAACGATGATTCTAAAGCATTCCTAACAGAAAAAAATTTATGCTTCTGGTTTCCAATAAAAGTTTATTATTTGGGGGCAGAATTTTAAACATGTCACCATTTGCCAGCATGCCTCAGGGTACAAGTACAATAAATAAAGGGCATATTGAAATAGAATATTTCAAATAACTAGCAGCATCATTAAAACATCAAATTAAATGAACAGAAAACAAACAGATTCTAGTTTCCTTCTGTAATCAGATATTCTTCATTAAAGGCTCTCAAGTGGATGGTAACACAGGCGATGCCAGCTGTAGCTTCCCACTTAAGTACTCGTCTTACTGGCCAGAAAAAAAAATTTTTTTTTTCCTAGGGAAGAAAAGAGGGAGGGGGGAACACCTCATTCCAGACAGCCAAGGTTCACCCAAGGTTTTATAAGATCTCTGAAGGCAAAAGGAGATCTTCCATCCAAATCTTAATCCAGGGCTCCATTAGTGCAGTCAACAACCATCAATATGTTCTAGCTTCACCTAAGAAAATACATGCTCCCACTTGGTATCTAGAGTTCTAGGACTTACCTAGTGGCCCACGGTGCTTTTGGCATTTGGGTAGGAGAGCTCATCTGTATATTCCAGCACTTTAAGCATTCCTGACCCCCTCCTTATGTGCCTCACCCTTCACCATGACTAAATATCAGTCGCTGTGTCAAACATAAATGCCTCCAAAGATTTCCAAATTCTCTCCTGACATGGTAGGTACTACTCCACTTCCAACAAAAGGCCTTGCCAGCAGCCTCAGTCCATACGACTCCTCCTTGTCCCTGCAGCACTCACAGTATTTCTGCTATCACAACCACAGACTGTCAGCATGGTATGTAGGTGTACCTGGCTGTCTGTGGGCAGATGATCCATCCAGCTCAGTGCTGATACACCTGGCACAGCCCTGAGGATGGAATGAGATCTTAGCCAACGTACTGGTAGAACTGTGAGCCAGGGGCTTGGGAGTCTAGGCCCGGGATCAAGGGAACTGGGTTTCAGCCCAGACTTTGTCACTTCCTTGCTGTGTGACATTTGGCAGTTCACTTTACCTCTCTAAACCTCGTTTTTGTTTTGTTTTGTTTTTCTTTCATCTAAATGTGGAGTAAAATACTCATTTTTACCTCCTAGCTTATGTGAAGTCTAAATTAAATAATAAATGTAAAGCACTTAGAACTAATCCTAGCACTTAGCAAATGCTCACTATAACCTGGTTATTTTTATTGTTGTTATAGTCAGTGACATCTTAGGCAATTTCCTGTTTATACTATATGCAGGAGGTGCTTGATTTTTTTTTCTTAATTTCTCTTTATTCCTAAGAAAGAAACTATTTCCAGATCTCAATTGAGTACTTCATATAATTTACTGGAAATTTATTCCTATGCTGATGGTCCACAAAACCAAAAAGATCACATATGACTGGCCCAGGTAAAGCAGTTACTGAAAAGTGGTGGCTGCATTTAGAGACATATTGGGTCGTTAAGAAAGTCATGACACATTTTTGCATGAAAAAAAAAAAAACAGAAAAATAAGTTGTGATTTTCCCAATGACCTAATACAAACCACATTCAAGTTCTCCTTATAATCCTCTATATCTCTGTCAACAGCAACACCATCCACACTTTGATTGAGCTGAAGCCTGAGACTCAACCTCCATCTCCTTTTCCCCTCTACCTACCCATCCATTCAACATTCCACCTATCACGAAGTGCTACCTCCCAGCTATACCTTGAATCTGCCAACTTTTCTCACATTCCACTGCAATCACCTTAGTCTAAGCCACTATCATTTCTCACCTAGAATTTGGTAGTAATTTTCTTGATTGGACCATTCTTGCTTCTCATAACCCATTATCACATAAGGCAGCTAGGGTAAATCGGTTTTTTTGTTGTTGTTGTTTGTTTTTGTTTTATTTTATTTATTTATTTATTTATTTATTTATTTATTTATTTATTTATTTTGCTCTAGAGCATATGCACTCACCAGAGGCAGAGAGAGAGAGAGGAAAGTGAGAAACCAAGCCACCAAGACCACCAAGTTTGGGACTTGAACCATGGTCAGCCATGTGGGAGTCCAATACCTTAACTACCATACCACCAGCTGGCTCCACAGAGTAAGCCTTTAAAAGTCAGATCGGGTCTTCCGTTCTCCTGCTTGGACATCTTCCAGTATCCTCTTTTAATTGCACTTAGAATGAAACCCCAAAACCCAGTGTCATCCGGCTCCTGTCTACCTCTCTTGAACCTCATCACCATATACCACATCCTCCAGGCTTTTGCTGCACCAACCTGCCATCTTTCCCTTTGATCCTGACATACCAAACTCGTTCCTTCTGTAGAGAGCCTGTACTTGCTGTTCCCTCTGCCTGCAACATTCTGAATTCAGATCTTTGCATGTCTGGCTTCTTCTTATCACTTGGATCTCAATTCAGATGCCACCTCCTCAGAGTGTCTTGTTCTGTGCTATATTCTCATCACCCAAAAGGATGCCTGGCACATTGTAAAACACCATAGCTGTTTCTGGAAGAATGAATGAAATAAAGTGCCCAAACACCTAGATATACCTTTTTAGGGGATGACAACTACACCCTAAATAAATAGTGACAAAGATCATTCTTTTTAAGAGGCTTTTTATCTATAGTTCAGGAAGAGATCAATCCACCCCCTCAACACTCTCAGACAACTATGCCAGAGAAAACCAGAAAGCATGACTCCTTAGAAAACCAATGAGCTGAGAGGTGTGCTTTTTCAAGTGGATGAGTATTAATGCCAAATACCTCAGATAGTTTTTAAAGTTAAGCAACCACACTATCGACAACAGCCAAAGAAAATTCTACAGCTCATACAAAAAGAGTATCTGCAGCTTGGGCTGACATTTCAACAAAATTGGATTACTTTGTCCTTCCTGGAAATGCATGATCTGGTCACATAATGGGACACTATTCAATTAGCAAGGTTCCTGGTGTTCTGAAATGTATAGGAAAAGTGGTTGACTTTTAGAGGGAGCCTTCTGACCATGGAATCTGGCTCCTGCTGCCCAAACTCACCCCAAGCTCATCTGTCCCAGAAAAATAATCAAATGACATTCCTGACAACTAGACGGCAACTGTTATCTCTTCATCAGCATATTATCTCCCCGAGGACAAAGTTCCTGGGATGGTTATTTGAGATCTGAGTGTTTCACAGGGATTGTACATAATCAACATTCAATCGGTTTAGTCATATTAATCCAAATTTTAATTACCATCCATAGAGAGGTATGACTGAAGACACAGAATAGGATCGGGTCACCATGGGAGGAAAAAATACCAGAGAAGGTGCTTGGGGAGAAGAGGCAGGAGACAGCAGAGGAATCAAATATGGCATGGGGCATGGAGCTGGTCTAGGAAAGTCCAAATTGTCACTTTTAGGAAACAGACAGTGGGTGTATGTATGTACACCAAATCTAATCTTAGTTTTGCTTCATTTTTTTCCCTATCCATAACCCTCAGAGCTTGCTTATGTAGACACATGAGCCATGAGCATGACTAACAGCAGAGCCTCTCATCAATAACATAATAGCTGAAATTCTGAGCGCCTTTGTGTTCCATAGCATTCCAAGGGCTCCAAGCACATTATCTTACTGATTCTGACTGTAACCCCACAAAGGAGTCTGATAGAATCATCCCCATTCAACTGATGAAAAATATGATCCAAAAAGAAACCAGCCTGTAGTGACCAGCTGGCATGAGCAAAGCAGATACTAAAGCCTCCTGGTGACTCCTTTCCATAAGTCAATACCTTCCCTTTCCAGGTGGACAGAATGGAGGCAAAGGGTAAGGCCATAGGGCCTAGGAATCTGACTGTGTGCTCTGAGGTGACCTCAGCTTTAGACTGACACCGATTCTGGATATGAGTAAGGTGCTATTCTACACAGACCCTGTGGGCTTGTAAATACAGACTTGGGGATTGGTTTCTCCTAGTGGTTTAATCAGAAATATTCAACTCTTTCTACTGCAGCCTTTGTGAGTATCAAGGTTGGAATCTAAACATTTAGAAGATTTCTTGTGAACTATCAGCAGGATCCTTTGGACCATTCTGTGAAAAACCCAAAATATCCTACCAAAATATCCAAAATTCCTCAGGGACACAGGAAAATCAAAAGGGTGACAACCAGCCAACTGAGAAGTCCTAATGAAAACCGCTAGGTCATATTTTTCTATAAGCATTGTCACCTACTTGAAAGTATGAGTCATTTTGCCACTCCCAGGGGGTGGATGAGTCACACTGATGATAAGGATACTTTTTTTTTTTTCTTTAACCTAGTTCTCTAACCTTTTGCATGAATACTCATTGGTCTGCCCTGCTCTTAAAATATCCAGATCTGTTGTATAAGATCCAGTATCATGATTGTTTGTGCAAGGTCACTGCTTGCATTTACTGAATTTGAGTTTTTATTATGCAAAATGAATGTTCTCATTTAAAAAACTAAACCCAAGTTATAACAGCAAAATAATTTTATATCCTCCCACACAGCTAAAAATTTTAACTCAATTATGGAGGAATTGGGCTTAGGAAACAGAACTGAAAATGACTAGTTTTAGTTTCCAGATCCAGACTAAGCAAAGCACTAGAGAAAAGAATAGGAAAAAATTTGAGATTTAAGAATTTGCATCATTTCCAAAGAAAAAAAAATTACCTCAATGATTTAGGAGAAGGTTGTGCTTTGTCAAGGAATATTTTTAATTGAAGAAACCTTTTGGAATTTCTAGGCACAAAGAGAAACCTCAGATAATATCCCTTTTTATCAAGCCCAAATACCAACTGAATGAAATAAGGAAGCACTCAAGGAGTTAGCAAGTTCCCTAAGGTCAGCCTGAGTCACCCAGTGCTTTGGCATCAGGGAGATTCCATCAGAGAGGCTGCTTGGGAAGTCTTTAGCAGCTTGATAACTATGAATTATCTTCATTCCCTCAACAAAGAAATCCTTGAGCCACCCAGGCTGGAGTTTCACCATTCACAATAATATCCAAAATTCTATAACAACATTCTAATATTTTGGGGGCCAGCAGGTGGCATGGTGGTTAAGAACCACATGACTGAACATGGTTCTAGTCTCGGACCTGGCAGCTTGAAAATCATGCCAGGTGCATGTACTTGTGTGCCCAAAATCCCAACAGGAGAATGGAGGAAAAGGTATTGCAGTCTGGCCATCCCCCCGAGGGGCTGATTTTTCACTTTCC
Source organism: Tupaia tana (assembly GCA_026018925.1). Lineage (NCBI taxonomy): Eukaryota > Metazoa > Chordata > Mammalia > Scandentia > Tupaiidae > Tupaia > Tupaia tana. The sequence continues at coordinate 23,652,991 of JAKSZU010000010.1, read as the reverse complement.
CTCTCTCTGTGTTCTTGGTCTTTCTTCAGCTGCATAAACACTATGGCAAAAAAAAAAAAATCTTAAAAAAATTTTTAGAAATATTTTATGGTTTTAGAAATAGTGATTGACCCATTAAAAAAATCATTGGAATAATAATAATAATGATCGGGAAACAATGAAAAGATATTGAATGAGGAAGTGGGGATTTTAATATCTCTGTATTGACTGACATGCATGGCATTCCCTTTTGAAAAGGCAATGTAATACTGTAAAGTTATATGCAATTCAATGTAATATGAACAAGATTATGATGATAATAAATAAATAAATAAAAGAGTATTTTATGGTTTTAACATGTCTTTAAAGAATATTTTAAGACTTTAACATGTCTTTGAAATATATTTTGTCTTTTAATGACAACAAAGCACTATAAGAATTAGAATATTATTTGTAGAATTCTAACTAAAAACCCTCCCATTTTGGAAGGAAGTCTGTGTTCACCTGATCTGGACTATCCAAATTAGCAAGCTATATTGATTGTATCTATCAGCTTTTGCCACAGTAACAAATATCCCCAACATCTCAGTGACTTAAACATTTATTTCTTGCTCAGGGCAGTAAGGGTCATTGATTAGCTATGGCTCTACAAGGCTTAGCTGGGTTTTACTGTGATTATGCTTGTCTTAGCAACTGTGCGTTCTCATTCAGAGAATGAATGAATTACAAGAAGAAATTCTGCCAGCAGACTGCCTTTTGGCTCAAACTGCAACTCTTCCCTGGTGTCCAGTTTAGCCAACTCACCAGTGTTGGACTGGCCAGCCTCTATGATCTTGTGAGCCAATTCGTATAAACAAACACACAAACAAACGTGCCCTATTGGTTCTGCTTCTCTGAAGAACCCTGACTACGACAGTGCTTCACAGCAATTCTGAAATCTCTCCTGGCATTCACTGCAAGGATCTAAACTGAGGGTTTCTCTGCTCCTTGGTGAGACCTGGGGTGTTTCCTGGAAGTAGCTGCCCCACCCCTTGTCCTCCATGCTCACACTCTCTGGGAAGCCCTTCCTTTTCTATTAGCCCAAATTAAGGAAGATGCTTGTCTCAGTGGCTGAGCCATGTTCTCGGCCTGCTTCCAGCCCGTAAAAACTGGAAACCTGAGGCTTGTTTTATATCTTGAATAATCACTGCATCTTTTATTCTAAACTGGCAACACTTTTGGCAATACAGGTCCCTCAAAAACTGGTTTGGTTTGGTTTTTATTGTTGGTTTTTAATTCGTTTGATTCCAGGAAGTTTTGAGGGTTAATAGCAGTACCTACAATTTTGTTTTTCTAGATTTGCCACTTTCTGTACAGGTACTCTGATTTTGTCAGGCCTTGATAGGACTGCCTTAGGATTCTATTTTGTTGTTTTAATTTGCTATAAGGCACACGTGCTCACCAGAGAGAGAGGAAGTGAGAAATGAACATGGGATGGCCATGCCACAATCCCTTCTCCTCCGTTCTCCTCTTGAGATTTTGGGCATGCACACTAATGTGCCTGGTATGTTTTTCAAGCCATTGGGTCCAGGACTTGAATGCTTAGTCACCCATGTAGGGTCCAGTGACCTTAACTGCCATGCCACCTGCTGGTCCAGGACTCTTTGACTTAAAACATTTGTTCAGGGACCAGCAGTTAGCGTAATGGCTGTATTGCTGGACTCCCATATAGTCGACTGTGGTTCGAGTCCTGGACCCAGTCAGTGGCTTAGACTCACGCCGGGCACGTGCCCAAGATCCTGAGAGGAGAATGGAGGAGAAGAGATTGCAGCGTGGCTATCCTACCTGGGGCGGGGGGGATTTTTTCTTTCTCTCTCTCTCTCTCTCTGTCTTTCCAGCAAGCACACATGCCCTATGGCAAAAACTCAAAAAAAAAAATTGTTCAAATACAAAGATTTGAAGGGGGAAAAATTAAATCAGAGGTCATAAAATATACATGCTGGCTAAGCCCTCACTTCCGTGTTTGTCCCAGGGCTATCTGAAGTGGCCCTAAGTCAAGTTCTGAAGAGTAAGTAGGAGTTCAACTACTGACCTCAACAGGAGGCAGGCACTGCAGCAGGGGGTCCAGCAGAGGGACAGGGCCCTGTGACATTAGTGAGTCAGCCAGGAGGTCAGTGTCCTCCACTGAGCACGTCAGTATAGGCCTGGAGAAGGACACTGAGCTGAGAGCCTGCAGAGGGTGTTGGAGGACCATGTGGACCCTTGAATGTCACACAGATTGTGAACTTTATCCAGAGGACACTTACAGCTCATTTTGAGCAGTTACATCGCCTGATCAGACCCAGTTCAACACAGGCTGCCTTTCTTTTACTTTGTGCATATGTACAAGGTAGAGTCGTGTCTCATCACAGCTTTACAAGACCGTATAATTCTATTTTTAAACCTTTGAAACAAAGCACATGGAGCTGGCTGGAAAGGCCAATCTGAAGAAAGGACAACTTTTCACACAAAGGCAAGCAAACTGAGGCCCCTGGGGTGGCCCCTTTTTATGTTTTCCAAAGACTTAAGCTTTATTCTTGAAGCTTCTCTTTTCCTTAGGCACTGCCATGGGTCCAGAGCTCAGACGAGCAGGCACAGACAGGCTGCTCACCATCTTACAGAATAACAAACCTCCAGATGGTATCTCCAAGCAATCGCCACAACTTTTCAGTTCTGACTCGAGTGTCAGTAGCATGCTGTTTCTAATTCATCCAGGGGATTAGAAGCCATGTGAGGCAGTGGGATTCTCTGGTTTCTTTTTTTTTTCTTAGTGTTTCTTCTGCTACTTGATGCCTACAAGCCTGGGGAAGAATGCCCAGGCCTTCCTTTCTAATCCAGGTCTCAGGCACAATCGAACTGGCTTGATGGGATCCTAGCCACAAACACAGATCTGGGCACAGGGGTGAGGCCAAGTCCATAGGCCCACAAACCTGGGCTTAGTATCAGCTCTGCTAACAAGGTGCTGGGCTACCAGAGGAAAATCAACCACTCTGGAGGAAAAGGAGGGGTCTGGGCTTCACAATCCCTGAAAACGTAGAAATTCACGAAGTCCATTCCTTTTATCATCTCTCCACGGATATCTACTCTGGCTTCTTCTCCCCCCCTCCTCCCCCCGCCAAATATTTATCTGTTTATTTTTTTCATGAGAGAAAGGGAGACAGAGAGAGAAAGATAGCACCCTTTACAGGGTCCTCACACCAGGCTCTACCCTGAGTCTCAGCCAGCCAAGACCAAAGGAATACACGTGTGCACATGAAATGTACAAGGAGACCTCGGGACACAAACTGGGGACTCCCACATGGGTCCACTATCACAGGCTGCTGCATTACTGCTGTGCCACCACGACTGCCTATTCTGGGCTCTTAACCTAGAGAGCGGCGCAGAACTAGCTGCAGAGCTCAGAGAAAACTCGTCTCCACCTCTTCCTCCTGCTTCCTCCCTGTGTTTCTTTTATATGTGTATGTATATATACTTTTTGCTATCAAGCATGTACACTCACCAGAGAGAAAGACAGACAGAGACAGCAAAAATGAGAAATCACCTCCCAGGGAGGATGGCCATGCCACAATCTCCTCTCCTCCTCCATTCTCCTCTCAGGATTTTGGGCACACCTACACACATGCCCAGCATGATTTTCAAGCCACCAAATCCAGGACTCAAGCCACTCAGCCAGCTATGTGGGATCCAGCGTCATAACCTCCACATCACCTGCTGACCCTTCTTCCCTGTATTTCTAAAAAGAAGATCCTTATACTCTGAGATTTTACCCAGAGGAACAGCATAGAGGTATAAAGGCCAGAGTGATTGAAAAGTGGGCTTGAATTGGCAAGAAACCTAACTGGAGTATCATGTGACTAGCCAGAGAACCCAATAAAACCGTTTTCAGTGACTGTCTTTGTTCAGATGTAATTACATATGCCTGTGGAAATTCTTATGGTGAAAAAAAAAAAAAGTATCACAAACAAAAGAAATCTTAGTACAAAAACACTGAAAACAGTATAAGGCTCCAAAATAACAATTGCCAGATTTTCTAGAGATTGGCTGTTAGTTTGTTCACAGCCGCGGTCGCCTGTTTAGCATTTACTATAATGGGAATTACTGTTGTGACTAAAACATAATAACAATTTTCTCCTTTTTCACCCCAGAATGACATCTGCAAATGTTACTAGAGTCGGCCTTTGCTTGTCTAACCACAGCACTGCTGCAAAAATGAAATTCAAGGGCCTCCAGGTTGTGAAGTTAGATGATTTCAAACTTGGTTTGTCAAGATGTTGTCTTTCAGGAAAAGAAAGTATAAAATTATAACTTGATTTTATTTAATTTTTATCAAGAAGTAAAGGATTTTGTCCTCACAGTGTTTCTTTACCTTTATGCAGCAATATGAAGTCTCCTGTCCTCAATATAGTTTACCTTAATAAGTCCCATGTTTCAGTTCATCAGATGAAAAGTTGAAATAGTTACCACCACTCGTGAAAAGTGAAACTTTTCATGGAATCACTGAGTTGTCTATGTTCCCTTTCATTATTGTCCCTTACCCCCATGCTCCAAAAGGAAGAGAAAGTGAAAACTAGTAATAATGAAGTCTTAAGTTCTGCCCAAAAGAATCCAGGAAACAAGGGTGCTGCGTGAGACTGAGTGACAGATGTCAGTGATCTAATTTCACTTTCTTAACTTGCCTTTTTGAAAAACATCTTCATGTGTGACCTGGGGGAGAGGAAAGACAAAATGAAAACAGACAGCTACAAAGGCCCAGCTGTGAGTTTTTCAAAATATGTGTTCAGAGTTGGTGGTAAGGAACTTCCAGCTGTCGCAGTGAGAAGGAAAGCTCAGTGGCACTTGATAGCACCAATGCACCGCCTAGGGCAGGTAGGACTTTGGCCCCGGGTGTTCCTCTTTAGTCAGGTTCACTGGAAAGGTGAAAGGATGGAAAAAGCATAGAGCTCAATTAACCCCAGCACTGTGGGAAGAGATCCAGGATGAAAGTGAGGAGACGATTGTTCAAGTTCTTCTGTGACACCAGCTAGCCATGTTGCTGCTGTTCTGGGTGCCAGAAAAACAAAGCCATTGGGGCTGGACAATGGTACAACACTCAAACACAGTGTTCTGGGAGGCAACCCCTGTGGGAAGGCTCCTGGTTCAAGTCTGAGACCTCCCTGAATATGCCAGGCATGCCTTTGCCCGTAATCTAGAACTAAAGGCTGAGGGTGGATGGTGGCATCGGGTCCTTGTTAAGAGTGCTGTCTTTGTCTTTGTCTCTATCACTTTCTCTTTCTCTCTCATTCTCTATCTCTTTCTCTGTCTCATTCTCTTTGTTTCTCTCTCTCTTCCTGTCTCTCTCTCTCTCTTAGTCTCTCTCATCCTCTTTCTCTCTATCTCTGTCTCTCTAACTCATGGAATAAACAGATAAACATAAAACAAACCCATTAACAAACATGCAAGGATCAAGCGATCTAGTAAGACACCCTCCAATTACTATGAAGCTACTCTGAGTTAATAGAATTGAACTTCCACACCCCTTACAAAAGTATGTCAGCATATGAATATAGAACCTCAGGAAGACCATACCTTCCACAGGTGTAAGACACACCCATCCATGCAAAGGCAAACACAGTGCTCGCTCTTCGTAGTGAGTTAAAACATGTCTGCACATTCTTTGACATAGTCCCCATTAAAAAGTAGAGTCTAATTCATCTCCCTGTAAGTCTGGGCTGGGTTGAGGGACTTGATTCTAGTGAATAGAATGCAGCAGAATTGATGCTGTGTGGCTTCCAAGGCTAGGTCAGGACAGGAGACAGTCTCCATCTGGGCCTCTCTCAAGATCTTTGCTCTGAGAGCCTACCTGCCATGCTGTGAGCAAGTCCAAGCCACTTGGAGAAGACACATATAGATGTTCCAGCTGAAGGAAGTTTAGATAATAGCATCTTTGATTACTGTGTAGGTTGAGCAAAGTTTGGTAAGGCCACTGGGAAGTCCTGCAGCCAAAGTCGCCCGAGAGGAGGCCTATGTCCCCCAAGAACATGCCAGCCTTAGTGTCCCTGTCATGTGTCATTGATTGAGAGCAGCTAATGGGAGGCACAGCTTCAGCACAAACATGGATTTCAGAACATGGCAGCCTCTAATGGAAAATGTCTTCAGAGCAACTGGAGCAAGTGTGGGCCTGTTACCATGACCACGGCACCCCTGCAATCTGTGAATTGCAAATACTGGTTCCTGCTGTGATTGCTATAGTTAGAAGGTGGAACTGGGAATACTCATAGCCATTTTGAGAAAGTGTCTACCAGGTCTCTCTCCCTGGAGTAATTCCCAGGATCAGTATGGATTCCTGACATCATTGTTCATTCCATCAGTAAGAATTCCTTTAGTTTTGATGATTCAGAGGGCTGGCACCTCAAAGCAAGATTGGGTCTGAGTTTAAGTTTATTAATATCTTCTTTTAATGAGACAGAGGGAGAAAGAGAGAGAGAGAGAAAGAGAGCTTCAACAGTCTGAGGTTGTGATGGTCCTGGCTCTTTCCCTTAAACCTTTAAGAGTAACGCCCTTATGATTTGTGAACTTTAATTGTGCAAGCAGCCTAAATGCCCATGCCCTCCCAAACACACACAAAAGTCAAAAGGAAATAGTGATCAATCCAGAATCCTACACTGCTAACTTTGTGATCTCTTAAGAAATAAATTGAGTGAGTTAGGTCTTCTAAATTTGAAATTTTCAGTGAAGGTTATACAATGTGGTCTGAGTTGTCTTCCTTTTTGATTTGGCTGCCAGGAAGCTCAGAATCAAATTGACAACTTACAACAACTCTATGTGGGATCTTCAAAAAGGTCAAGGAAGGGGCCAGCAGATGGCATGATGGTTAAAGTGTTGGACTACAACATAGTTGACCACAGTTCGAGTCCCAGACCTGGTGTTTTCCTCTCTCACTTTCTCTCTTGGTCTCTGTCTCTCTGGTGAGCATACATGCCCTATAGCAAACTTAAATATAAGTAATAAAATAAAAGAATTTTTTAAAGTTTAAGGAAAATTTGTATTATGGAACAACTATGCATAGATTTCAAATTTTTTTACACCAGAATTAACTCATACTTTAATTACATTTTCCACAAATTTTTGAAATTGCCTCATATAATGATTTTTAAAATTCTATTTCATTACTTTCTCCTTCACCATCCCCTTCCATCACAGCCTACCCTTCCCCTTCTAATTTGTATTTGCCTTCGTCTACATGCCTAATTTTTATTCCCATTTCCCTTTTACTGGTGACTTTTATTCAAATACATGATCTGTTGTGTGTGCTTTCTATAAAACACCTCACATTTATTTTGAAATGGCAACATTAGCAGTATAACCGGAAGAGCTAGACTATATTGATTGTTATATGCCAGGTACTCAACACTTTCATAAACACTATAGAGACAGGTATTATCATCTCTGTTTTATAGACAAGAAATCAAAGCTTAAAAAGTCACTTGTTCAAGGTCACGAGGAGAGTAAGGGCCAGGTTTGACTTCTGACCATCTGACTGCCGAGTTCATACCGTTCTTACCTACTTTGCTCTTGGCCTTGATAGATTAGAATGAGATTCAGAGTCATCCAGGCAGCAACAGGCAAGCACGAGCACAGGTGTGTGTGTGCACACGCACACATACACACACCCTACACACAACAGGCTCCTCAGAGGCAGAGAGCTCAGGGCATCACCTTTCCTGCTGTTCCTCCAGAGAAAATAGGCAGGGACAGCATGTGGGATGCCAGTGAAGAGCATGATCTGCAGAAGAAAGAAAGCCTAGAAGAGGCTCTTTGCAAAGACCCAGTCAGAGAAAAAGCTACGGCCCTCCTTGACCCCCACGGGCTTCTCTCTGCTCTGTTGGTATAGCTCTCCACACCGTGGATGACGGCACTGACATTGTTGTGGAGTGGAGAGCAATCTGACTCAGTGCCTTCCGCAGCCCCGCGGCTAAGAGCCAAGCCAGCTCTGTGAGGTAAAGAGCCAGGGGCCAGGCATGGTGTACATTGATCGCTCTACACTAGCGCACGCTCAGAAGTCAATATCTGCTTGACATGCTGCAAAGTGTCCTCGAACACACTGGGAGTCCAGCTCCTCAATAAATGTGTGTGTGTGTGTTTTTTTTCCTTTTCTCATAGATGATGTGGAGGGTGTAGGAAGATGAGATTCTGAATGGACTGAGCTTTATTTGAAGCTCTTAATTTACTTACAAGTACATCAAATCCTTTAATAAGAATTCTGGAGTATTAATGTGTGGACAAGAAGCTAAGATTTATAGCGTACCTACCTTGCCCCCACAACTGTGCTAACCTCCACTCAGGTGAGTATTTGATTTGCCCATGATCTATTAGGGTAACACTAATTTCCTCCTTGTGGTTTGTGGGAACCCCCTGGTATCATTTATCACCCCCTTCTTGTACCCTGCAATAGAGGAAGAAATATTTCAATGACCAAGGGTTGAGGGAGGAGAACAGGGCAATGTATGGCTCTCTCCTTTCCCTGCCTTCTTTGGGATCAGCCTGCTTACGAAGTCCTCATTCAGCTCTGTCCTATCACTAAGTCTAATTGCAACAGGCTCTGTTTCTATGGGGCCCCTAAGTGGAGGTGTGCATGGGGTCTCAGGCTTGTTGTGTTTGAGAAGGCGAATCTGTCTCCATCTGGGTTTCACCACTCAACAACTCACTGATGCGGGCTTTGAAACACAAGCCACATCTTCCAACCTAGAATGTGAAGGTAAAAAAGATAATGTTTTCATCTCCACCTGTCTGACTCAGTGTCAAACTTTAGTAGGGAACAAGGATCTGACATGTTCATACATCTCCAAACCCCGACATAATCCCACAACATAGATGTTATGAGTATTCCTTTTCAAGGGAAATAAAAGCAGAGAAGTTGAGTCACTTACCCAAATAAACATACGTGTAGTAGACCCAGCTCAAATAAACGTACGTATAGTCGACCCAGCATGTGCTTGCTCCTAGACAGTCTGATTCCAGAGCCTGTGTTTTTAACCATGAACCATTCTTGCCTCTTATTTTAACTTCATGCCAAGTCTATCTAGTGAGATGTCTATCCGTATTTTAGGTGAAAAGAAAACTTAAGAATCTTCCACAAAATCATTAAAAGCTAAATTTGTGTGATTTCAAAGTTCTAGCATTTTTCATTTCCTTGGGCTACACCAGGTTCTATGTTTCCATTTTAGTTTTTAATTGCCAAGCTATGCATGCACTCCCCAAAGGAACAGAGGAGGGGTGGAGGGAGAAAGCACCCCCAATTAGGTGTGGTCATACTGTGATCCCATCACCTCCATTTCTCATCCTGTCAGGATTTTGGAGTACATTTACACATGTGTTTTTCTTTTTATTTTCTTCTTTTTTGGAGAGGTTTTTTTGCTATAGGGCGTGTGCGCTCACCAGACAGACAGAGAGAGACAGAGACAGAAAGCGAGAAATCACCCCCCAGGGGGGATGGCCACGCCGCAATCCCTTCTCCTCCATTCTCCTCTCAGGATCTTGGGCACGCACGCACACGCGCCTGGTGTGAGTTTAAGCCACCAGGTCCGGGACTCAAACCGTGGTCAACTACGTGGGAGTCCAGCAACATAGACATTACGCTAACTGCTGGTCCCATACACATGTGTTTTTCAAGCCACCAGCTCTAGGACTCAAACCACACAGTATGTCATATGGGATTTGGCTCCTTAACCACTAAACTATGTGTTCGGCTGCACTTCTTAATTTTTTATTAGTATCTTGCTCGTTGAAACAACCTGAGGTCCTGTGACTGCCTCACAAGCCCATGATCTGTGGATGCCACAATCAGTCCATCACTGAATAAAAGAATGGCTTCTGGTTTTAGAATGTAGTGTCTCCTTGACATATTGGTAAATTCTGAGGCAAACAGAAGAAATTCCAAATGGCAGGTAGTGAGTTCAATACGCCCTATAAATACTTGGGAATCTCCAGTGGCTGTCCCCACAAGTAACTGCTGCTAAACTTGGATAAGGTCAAGTTTTCCAAAGATGAATCTCCGAAGCAACTGACCTATGGTCTCTCCCGCTCCCTGTCCCTGCCCCTTCTTCCTATTATAAAGTTGCTGTCAGCAATGCCGATATAAGTTTGAACAGTGCCAGAGTAGCAGATACGATGCCCATGTGCCACAAACTCACAGGCTAAAAACCATATTGTGTTTATCTGCATGAAATTGAGTTTAATTTTATTTCTGTCTTGAGCTCCTTGGGCAACCTAATAGAAGAAAATTGTTAGTAAATGCATGCATTGGTTTCAGAATTGTTCCACCGTGTCTCCTTTTGGATTACATTCATGTTCCTGGGAGGTGGGCAAGGATGCCTCTAACTCTTAGCCATTGTCTATCCTAGTGGGCCTCTGCTGTGCGTTCTCACTCCTGGGGTCCTAAGTCAACAGCCTCTATCCCTGTGGCCATTCAGGAAGTCTCTGGCAAAGGTCAACATTAATTAATCACTATAGTTCTCCCTGGGGCTGTGGAAATTCACTAGGGCTGTCTCAAGAATCTGTCACAAAAGACCTCATCACCATGATTACTCCCGCCCATGGTACCACCCTAGCACAGTGACCATCTGGAAACCCTCCTAGGACCCACATAGGAATGGAAGGAATGAGAAGAATAAGTCTTCTCTAAAACCCCACAGGGCAGGGGCAGCAGAACACAAGGACACTCTTCAGAGTCATACCATCACCCACCCTACAGCCCGTGCTCACACCATACCCCAGCTCCTCCCTCACGGTGTTTTCCTTTCAGTAACAGCATGCATGACTGTGGATAAGACAACTCTTTCTCTAAGACCAGCCTGAATCAATAGGATCCAAGAAGGCTGCCATAATAACCTCTGGAAGATCCCACACTTCATCACAATGTCATTTACATACTAAATGACATGCCTATCCGCACCATGACAGTTTACAATCACCAGGCAAACCACTGGAAAAATCTATAAAAGAAGGAAAATTAAGTGGATTTGGAAATTCTGGTAAGTTCCTGCCTTTTCCAGGAAAGGCTTGAATATTCCTTCCCTCTATTGTACTATCCCATCCCCTTTATCTTAAACTCCCACATGGCCGACCATGGTTCGAGTCTCTGACTCGGTAGTTTGAAATTCATGCCAGGCATATGTGCGTACATACCCAATACTCCAGGAGGAGAATGAGGAAGTGGGATTGTGGTGTGGCCATTCCCCCTGGGGTGGGGGGTAATTTCTCACTTTTCTTCTAACTGTCCCTCTCTCTTTCTCTACAGTGAGCACATATACCATAAGGCAAAAAACCTCTAAAAACAAAAACAAAAAAACAAGTGAGAGGTTGATTTGCGAGTTTGTCTCCCACTTTCCCATTCCTCGTCCATTGAATAAAGCTTGTGCCATGGAGCTCATTTTTGGATTCCAAAGGTGAAAACAATACCAAATGGTGAAAAATCTCATCTTTGGGAGGAAATTAAAAATAGTATAAATATCAGGGTATAATTTCTCCCCTCTGGCTCAACATCTTAGTCTAACCCAGGAAATTATTACCTCTTCCAGGTGAGATAAACTTGTCTCTTGGGTATTCTTTCCTGAACCTCAGCTTTTGAAATTCAAAAGTAAAAAATGTGATGTCTTTATATGACTGTGACAGCCCTCCTAGGGCAACCCTCCTAGTTTAAATGAGGTGAGTGATGGTGATGACAGAGTCAAAAAGGTATTATAGGATTTTTTTAAAGCATATATAACATATATTTATAAAAACATTGACTGGGAAGGAGCACAAAAGAATATTCTAGAATAAAAGATATTTTAAATAGGATATGGTTATATGAGTATACATTTAAATAGGATATGGTTATATGAGTAAACATTTGTTTTTATAAATATATTTGTTCAAGAATCTTTTTTGTAGTATTATTCATAACAACCCTGTGTCAGTTGTCCATTTCTGCATACTAAATTCCCCTGTAACTGGTTTGAATGGCAATATGTATTGTTTCATAGTCTCTGTAGGTCAAGAATCTAGGCATGGCTTGTCTGTTCCTTTGGCTCAGTTTCTCACAGGCTGCAGTTAAGGTGTTGATCAGGGCAGCAGACCTCGCAAAGCCTTTCTGGAAAAGCATCTACTTCTTAAACTCACTCATATGGTTGTTGGCAGGATTCAGTTGCTTACAGGCTGTTTAGCTAAGGACCTTAGTTCCTCACTGGCCATGGGCTGAGGGCTTCTTCAGTTTCTTTTCTTGCTATTTGGGTCTTTGGCTCACAACATGGCAGCTGTTTTCATAAGCATGGGCAAGGGAGAAGGCAAAAGTGAGTGAGAGAGCAGAAGTCATAACCCTTTGTCATTTAATCTCAGCACTGACATTTCACCACTTTTGCCAGTATTCTTTTTTTTAAAGAATTATTTAACTTTACTTATTCATTCATTTATTATTTTTTAAAATTCTGCCAGAGAGAGAGAGAGAGAGAGAAAATGAGAAAGCAAGCCTCCAAGTCTGGGACTCGAACCACGGTCGGCCATGTGGGAGTCCAGCACCTTCAACCACCATGCCACTTGCCAGCCCACCAGTATTCTTTCTGATAGAAACAAGTCACTAGGTACAGCTCACACACAGGGAAGGAGATTCCACAGGGCACAAAGAAGAGATAATCAGAAGCCATTTCAGAAGATACCCATCCAGAGAGCTAAACTGAAAGCAATCCAGATGTCGCAGGTGAGTGGATAAACAAAGTGTGGCACTTTCTTATCTAGAACATTACTCAGCAACTTACAAGGAACAAACTACTAATAGACCTAATGATATGGATGAATTTCAAAAATGGTACATTCAGTAGAGAACAGACACTAAAGAGTATATACTTTATGATTCCACTTAAAAAGTTTCAGAACAGGAAAACTCATCTATACTTATAGATTAGTGGTTTTCTCTCCAGAAACATTGACTGGGAAGGCACACAAAGGAATATTCTAGAATGAAAGATATTTTAAATAGGATATGGTTATATGTGTATACATATTTGTCAAGACTCATAAAAGATGTGTGTTTTAGGCTATATAAATTATACTTCAATTTAAAAATACTTTTGGGGACCAGCAAGTGACTTGGTAGTTAGGGTGGACTCCCACATGTTGAATGAGCAGTTTGAGTCCTGGACCTGGTAATTTGAAAGTCATACTGCACTTGTGCATACATGCATGTCCAAAATCTTGAGAGAAAAATGGAGGAGAAGGAATTGTGGCACCCAATCCCAGGGGGATGATTTCCCACTTTTTCTCTCTCTGTCTCTGTCTCTCTGGCAAGCACATATGCCCTATGCTAAAAAAACCTAAAGAAAAAAAAAGAACCTTATAAAAAAGTACCTATTAACACCTCACAATGTTATTTCACTACACTGATTCACTTCTGCCTTCCTGGCCTGGGAAGAAAATGTGGCTACAGATCAGACTTACTTCCTGTGAGGCCTATTAAATCCCTTTGAGCTCATCTATTCAGCAAGCATTAAGAATCTATTCTATGGGAGATTTGTGAGAGATAAAGAAGAAAGAGAACTCGGTCAGTAATGTTCAAGGGCCCAAAGCCTAGTGGGAGAGACACACATATAAATAAATATAAAGTTGGGATATAAGAGTGCTGGGAATGGATTAGTTATGTCTGCTCTGGGCATAGAATATGAAAATAGTATGTGTCATTCCTGTTCTATGGGATTAGAAGGCTTACATGGAGCATCTGTTTCTCAAGTTCTATTAAGTCTGGTGACAGGGCCTCCCTACCTCCTTGTTGAATGTAATTTAATTCAGTAGATATATGTTGGTTGATTTCTGAATGTCAAACATCTGTAGTCAAAATTTAGTTTCTATGACATGCCCTTTTGCCCATTATGATTGTCAATCTTGACTCAGTTGAGAGATGCTCTTTGGAGGATTTCATTAAGAATTCCCCACATAGAGCAAATTCCCCAGTCATTTCTCAACTTTTAATAATTCAACACAGAGGGGCCAGTAGTTGATGTAGTGGTTAAGGCATTAGATTCCCATACGGCTGGCTTCAGCTTGAGTCCTGGATCCAGTGGTTTAAAGATCACGTCAGGTGTGTGTACATGAATGCATGCATACTCAAAATTCCAAGGTGAGGATGGAGGAGAAGTGACTGAAACATAGTCATTCTTCCTAGGGGGTGATTTCCAAATTAGTAAAAATGTGGCTGAGAAGCCCCCTTCATTAAATGTCCTGCCATATATGGAGCTAAGCTTACCTTCACTGATTTCTCACTACCACCTTTGAGGAAGCCTCTGTCATCACTCCCATCATTCCCATTTTGCACATGAGAAAGTTAAAGCTTAGAAGTGTTACGAGTTTGCCTAATGATGCAGAGCTACAAGTGACAGAACTAAGCCTCAATCTCCAAAATCTCTGCATTTTGTTATAACACAGTCTCCCTCTTCTTAAAGTGTATTAATTGGGTAAAAGAGAAACAAGACAGAACCCGGCCACACTGAGATCCTCCCCCAAGGCTTCCAGATAGCCAGATTGCAAGAGTGCGCAGGAGCATACCAACATGTGCAGGTCAACCCAGAATCCAAACCCTGAGCCTTTCCATATGGCTCCAGCATTGTGCAGTAGTACCCTACTGTCCACACCACCACAGCTGTGCCATAACACACTCAGTAACCGCTGCAAAACAATTTTCTGAGCTAGAATATTCCTCCAGTTTGAACAAAGCATTAATGATGAGTAACCTTGGACAAGTTCATTTTCTCTTGGGGTGCTGGTTTCTTCATCTATGAAATATGGATACTCAACCTGATGACAGTGCTTCTTCTAACTCAAAACATAATTTTATGATGCATATTTCAAAATTGAGATGGTGGAAATCTAAGAAAATTCATGTATACTTTACCTGTGGCATATATTAATTTAATAACACTTCTTGGTTGATAATTGGGTTATCATTTTCTCCTAATACCAAGTGGAGAAATAGTTCTCTTCCCAGATCATTAAAAGCAGAGACTGGGGGCCGGCAGGTGGCATGGTGGTTAAAAACGCTGGATTCCCACATGGCCGACTGTGGTTCAAGTCCTGAACCTGGCGGCTTTCTCTCTCTCTCTCTCTCTCTCCCCCTCTCTAGTCAAATTCAAATGAATAAACAATAAATAAAATAAAATAATTCTAAAAAAAAAATCGCACAAAAAAAGCAGAGACTGAATGATTCATATTTTCAAGGTATCTTGCCAATCTACTGCCTTCATCAGCACCAATGCATTCTAAAAGCTGTATTCAGCATCTGGATGTTGAGGATCTGGAACTGGATTGTGTGTCTAATCAAAAATGTACAAAAGTTCACTTTCAGAAGGATTTCACCATAATCCAGTAGTACCTTGATGGGTCTTTAAGCCTCAAACCACAATCTAACCCCTAAATGAGAGAGCTTTGTCATATGATTTTTCGATAAAGACATTTCATGGTTTATTAATTTTATACAAGTATGTGAAAAGGTGGTTATGGAGAAAATATATAGTGTGTGTGAAAGAGGAGAGCCTGAGGAAGGACATTTGGGGGAGGGACAGGGAGGCAAAGCATTAATGGCACAAAGAGGTGTGGTATTATGTGTTGAAGATATTTTGTAGTTTTATCAATGGTACTAGGGAGAAATGCTCACCTGTTGAAATATCCATTTTGTAAGACAAATAATAATGTGATGAAATGTATGGAAGAAAATGAAATGAAAAAATAATAATAATAATAAAATTTTTAAAAATAAATAAATGGATCCTAAGTTAGGAGGCTTAAAGGAGTCCTGTGTGCTAAACACAACACTGAATCAATTGCAACTGGACCCATGTGAAAATGTGAACAGCGATGACTATTTCCTTTACAGAAGGTCACAATAGCTGTATTTTATTGAGGGCAAAGGGACTCCTCCATTATGCACGGCTAAATTACAAGATGGAAGTGTTGAATCTTAGCAGCTAGAAGTTTGTTCTCCTCACTCTTTTTAATTAAAATGTAAAAGAAGGTGGGGCTGGCAGGTGGCCTGATGGTTGAAGGTGCTGGACTCCCACATGACCGACTGTGGTTTGAGTCCCAGACCTGGTGACTTGCTCTCTCACTTTCTCTCTTTCTCTTTCTCTGGTCAAATTAAAAGAATAATAAAAAATAGAGTTGAATAAAATAATTATTTTTAAAAAGGATTTTTAAAAAAGAAAAGAAAAAGAAGGTAAAGGAAGGAGTAGGCAGAAGTAAGAAAGAAGAAACTGAAAGAACCACGTTCTGCCCTCATCATGGGTGGGCACCATCCACTCAACAAGGGGCCTGGAGAGAATAAGCACGGAAGGTGAATGGGTCTCTCTTGAGCAAGAGCAGGACATACTTCTCCTGTTGCCTTGGACATTAGAACTCAAGGCTTGCTGGGACCAGCCGTTAGATAATGGCTATGTCGCTGGACTCCCAGGTAGTCGACCGCAGTTCGAGTCCCGGACCCGGTGGCTTAAACTCACGCCAGTTGCGTGTGCGTGCGTGCCCAAGATCCCGAGAGGAGAATGGAGGAGAAGGGATTGCGGCGTGACCAGCCCCTCTGGGGGGTGATTTCTTGCTTTCTGTCTCTCTGTCTCTCTCTGCCTGTCTGGCGAGTGCACGCGCCCTATAGCAAAAACCTCTCCAAAAAAAAAAAAAAAAAGAACTCAAGGTTTGCCTGCCTTCTGATGCTAGGATTCGCACTAGTAGCCCATACCCCAGCTCTCAGCCTCAGACTGAGAGCTACATCATTGACTTCCCTGCCTCTAAGGCCTTTTGACTTGGACTGAGCCACACATCCAGCATCTCAGGATCTCCAGTTTGGAGATGGTCTGTTGTGGAACTTCTTAGCCTCTGTATTCACAAAAGCCAATTCCCCCCATAAATCCCCTCTCATATATCTATACATATCCTATTGGTTCTGTTTCCCTAGAGAACCCAAAATAATACAGAGAGAAAAGGAGATGCAGAAAAGAGAAGAGAAAAAGAAGACCTGTTTAAAATGGCTATTTAATAGCCAGAATTCAAACCCATAGAGATCCATGGTTAGTATCACCTCACTATGATTCTGCATGAGGAATGGATATCTATATCCTAATAACTATAGAGGAAACCACAGAGGAAAAGTCAGAACCTCTGTAGACAAAAGACACAGTGTGCAACATGCGATTCAAATGATCAGAGATGTTTCTGTATGTTGTCCAAGATCAGAAATACAAACCGAGATCAATCTAATCAGCTGAGGCATTAAAAATGTTCACCTACTTTCTACTTCTGCCAAGAGGAATGTACCATGCAATCACATCCCGAGTGCCTGCTTTATTCTGGGTTCTCCTAAATACTGCAGATGCAGCAATAAATCAGGCCAATGAGCTTTGTGTTCTCATGGAGTTTAGAGAGATGCAATACAAAGATAACAAAAGAGAAAACAGGTGATGGAGGAAGGAGAATCTAGATTAGGCCAAGAAACACCTTTCTTAAAAGGTGATATTTCGGGAACCAGCAGTTAGCGTAATGGCTATGTCGCTGGATTCCCACGTAGTCGACTGCGGTTCGCATCCCGGACCCGGTGGCTTAAAACTCACGCTGGGTGCGTGTGCATGCGTGCCCAAGATCCCAAGAGGAGAATGAAGGAGAAGGGACTGTGGTGTGACCATCCCCCTGGGGGGTGATTTCTCGCTTTCTGTCTCTATGTCACTCTCTGTCTGTCAGGCGAGTGCACGCACCCTATAGCGAAAAAAAAAAAAAAAAAAAGAACACTCTCCAAAGGGTGATATTTCACATGAGAGCAGAAGCCAGAGAAGGTGCCATCCCTGGGAGAGATGGGAGGAAGCTGCATCCCAGTCAGAGGACCCAGCAGGTGCAAAGGTCTGGAAGTGGGAGATGGTTGGTGTGCCCAGGAGCTGCAAGAAGGCAAGTGGGGAGGAGAGGGAGGCGATTGGGATGAGATGAGGCTGGAGTCCTGTGGGCTTGGGTGGGGGGTTTGGATTTTATTCGGAGCACAATGGGAGCCCATTGAAGGGTTTAGTAACAGTCAATAGAAAGGAGCACAAAAGGCCTATTTGAGGGCTCAGCACAGCCCCATAAGCCTTGCATTCAGGACCTCACTAAGCACTCACTGTATTGTCTCCATGGACTCTTTTCACAACAGTCTCTCAGCCCCTGATTTTCTCAGTTCTTTTTCTCCATGGCTCTCTTATGACTCCAAAATGAACACGAACAAGGGAGAAAGAAGAAAAGCTCCCGGCCCCAGGGGCCCGCTGGTCTGTAACACTTGGTGTGCAGACACGGGGAACACAGCAAATCAGAAAGTGTTGAGGGTCAACACCCAGAGCAGCCCCCTGGGGGAGAGGTAGAGGGAAGGAGGAAAAGAGAAGGCCACAAGCCCAGGTGTGGAAACTTTGCAGACCTCAGTCTCCCTCAGATCCTTTGGAGGGATGAGGAAAGTGAAAATGGAGGGGGGTGCATCCTTAACGAGTCTGAGATGTGCCAATTGGGACTGGAAAGAGCATGGGGTCTGGAGTCAAAAAAAATCCTGTTAAAGTTTTGCTTGACTCTGGCTACGTGACAAAGGCCTCACAGATTCATACTCTGCCCTTCCCACTCCGCGATATGCCCAGACAGCTGGCTCCCTTGCCCTCCAACTTCCATCTGAGTTTGGCCAGTGGGAGTCACTAGTAGTAGGTAGGAGAGAGAAAGATTCCGGTATTATTCCCTCAGCTCTCTACTCCCAGTCTGTGGGCCATTAACTAATGAGGGTTCCCACCACGCACCCCCATCCTCTGACCCCCTCCAGATCCTGCAGCAGCTTTCTCCTTTTCCCCTGCAGGCCGAGGGATAGCAGTAGTTTTCTCTGCTGCAGACTCTGGGTACTGCCCTATTCCTCAGTGCTTTCCTTAGCCCAGCTCCCAACTTTGTTGATAGCACCTTCATTAATCTCTTATTAGACCCTTCGAAAGACCGTCTATTTCCTCTCCACTCCCTAGCTGATCCAATTGGCAATAACTTTGAGCTTTTAAGATTCAGTTTCTCCACTGGGAGTCCCTTGGGAGACACTCTTATGAAGACCAAATCAAATGAAGCAAGACACAAGAAAGAGTACCAGCTATTCA
This sequence comes from Tupaia tana, assembly GCA_026018925.1. Lineage (NCBI taxonomy): Eukaryota > Metazoa > Chordata > Mammalia > Scandentia > Tupaiidae > Tupaia > Tupaia tana. Next base: position 23,633,873 of record JAKSZU010000010.1, on the reverse strand, counting down.
CAATATGCAAAGGGTGGAAACAGCCCAAATGTTCATCTGTGGGTGAATGCATACACAAGTTGTGGCCTATACAATGCAAAGGAGTATTATTAAGTCATAAAAAGGAATGAAGTACTGATACATGCTACCATGGTGGATAAACCTAGGAAACATTAAACAAACAAACAAAAAACCTAGACACAAAAGATCATGTATGATTCTAATCACATGAAATATTCAAAATAGATAAGTCTACAAAAGCAGAATGTATTGGGTTGTCAGAAAAGTCACGATGTATTTTTTTCTATATTTTTCTATGCAAAAATGTGTCATGACTTTTCTGATAACCCAATAGAGTGATGGTTGCCAGGGGTTGAGAGAATGGCAGATGTTAAGAAACTGCTTGATAGAAAAAGGACTTTACTTTGGAGTTATGGAAATGTTTTGAAATTAGATAGAGGTAATGTCTATACAACACCAAGACTGTCCTAAATGTCACTAAATTTTTCACTTTAAAATGGTTAATTTGATGTTACATGATTTTCACTTCAATAAATTATATTTTTAAAGAATAAAGTATACCAGAAACTATAAAATGTTAAGTAGCTAACAGAATTCTTCTGATTATAATAATATATAAGTAACTAATGATACAGTATATATGAAGGTACCTCAAATAGTATATGGAAAGATGAAATTAAAATAAGTTTATTTTGGTGCAAGCAATTTTTGAAATACCTTCACAGCTTTTTCATGGTACACATTTTCTTTCTTTTTCATGGTACACATTTTCTTTTATTTTGAGGGGGAGGGCATGCACACACAAATGACCAGTGTGTTTCTGAAGCCACCAGGTCTAGGACTTGAACCGTGAAGTTGGCCATATGAAATCCAGCCACCTTAGCCACCATATCACTGGCTGGTCCAGCGTAATATGAATTTTCACTGAACTTTTTCAAGACCCTCTTGTACATAGCAAGACAAAGCTTTAAAGTAATAATACAAGAGCAAAATGAATAGCAGATGATTTGCTGGATGGATTGAGACATTAAGAGATTTCACTTGGTGGGGACAATAGATGGTATAGCAGTTATATTGCTGGACTCCCACATGGCTGACCAAATTGAAGTCCTGGACCCAGTCACTTGAAAATCATGCCGGGCATATGTGCATGCATGCCTAAGATCCTAGGAGGACAGTAGAAGAGAAGGGATTGTGATGTGCTATCGCTGCTGGGAGGTGGTTTCTCACTTTCCCTCTCACTGTCTGTCTGTCTGTCTGTCTCTCTCTCTCTCTCGTGAGCATATGTGCCCTAAGGCAAAAACCTGTCACAAAAGGAAAAAGAAGAAAAGAAGAGATTTCAGTTGGGCGTAATGGCAAGCAGGAGCCACGCTTTTGTCTGGGCTGTGAAGAATGGCTTCCAGGCCAAGGTTCTTCACAAGTAAAGTTTTTGAGGAAAAGTGCCAGGGAACTGGGAATAGGGATAAGTAGTTTGGGATAGGGATAAGAGAGGGCTAGATGGAGAATGGTAAAAGATGGTCACAGCAACATTATTTAGACTCTCAAAGAGCAGGTGAAGAGGTACAAGTTTTACCTTAGATGAGAATGGAGAGTCCAAAATCATAGCCTTTGGCAAGGTCATCCTGTCTCTGAAGGCTCCATGGAAAACCCATCCTTACCCCTGCCTCGTTGCTAGCCATTGACAGCAATCTTTGGCTCTCCTGGCCTGCAGGTGCCTCACTGCAATCTCTGCCTCTGCCGCCACTGGTGTTCCCTGTGTATTTTAACATCATCCTCCCTCTGTGTGAGTCCATCTCTGTTTCTTCTCCTCTTCCTACAAGGGTACCAGTCATACTGGATCAAGGGCTCACCTACTACTATCTGTTTTGTTGCCGTTGTTGTTGTTGTTGGTGGTGGTGGTGGTGGTGGCGGTGGTGGTGGCTGGGTGTGTGTGTGCACGTGCACCAGAGGGTGCATGCACTTGCCAAGAAAAGTTAGACAGAGAGGGGAAGGAATAGAGAGAGAAAGTGAGACAGCCCCACCCCCAGTGGGGAATGGTCATGCCACAATTCCTTCTCTACTTTTCCCTCCTTTTGGGATTTTGGGCATACATGCATAGGCCACAGGGTCTGGGATTCAAACCACTCAGTCGGTTGTGTGGGATCCAGCCACTTTAACCACCATACCATGGGCTGGCCCTGTCATTTTAATTAATTAGTCTACCATGATCTTCTTTTCAAATAAAGCCATATTCTGAGGTTAGAGGAAGAATATGAGTTCATAGGGGACATCATTTAATCCAGTGCAATCATTTTCAGAATAATCATAGCAAACACTTGTGTGGTATTTACTGTGAGTCAGTGTTGTATGCTTTACTCACACTGACTCATTTAATCCTGGGACAACCCTAAGAGGCAGATATTATTATAATCTCCACCCTACCTACCATGAGGAAATTGGCCCACAGAGAGGTTAAGTAACTTGCTCAAAATCATTCAACTATTAAGTAACAGAGAAAGGATTTGAACCCAGGTAGAAATTTCTAGAATCTGCCCTCGCAATGTTTTATGCCCAATTATTTCTCAGAAGTGTGGGATGGTCAACTGCTTTAAAGACTTCTTATGGAGACCAGGAACCTTCTAATAATGGTAGCAACCAAAAGTACAATAAGAACACTTACTGGGACCTTCATTTTAAAGACATGCTTTAGGATTAGAAGGTAGACTCTGTCCATATTCTCATTTTATAGAAGAAACTATGACATATCCTTCCCTAGTGCTTTTCAAGACAGCATGTTCTGACATTCTCTGACACCTTGATCTTAACTAACCAGCCTCCAGCACTGTGAAACACATTTCTATTGCTTAGGCCACTTAGTTTACAGCAGCCCCAGAAAACTAATGCAGTATATGTCTCAAAAATGTATCTCTTTTCATTGCTGAGTGGTGTTCCACTGTAGGGTTACAGGAGACATTCTTTTAATCATTCACCCATTGAAGGACATTTGGATTATTTCCAGTTTTACGTTATTATGAATAAAACTGCTATAAATATTCCTGTACAGATTTTTATCTGAAATAGGTTTTTATTTTTCTGAGAAAAAGTCCAAGAGTGCAGCCACTGTAAATTAAGGCAAGTTGCCTAGTTGATAAGAAATTGCTAAATGATTTCCTTCATCATTAATTTTGACATGGGGTAGATGCTCGCCCACCTTTCATAAGTACTCCTTTTATTTTCAAGATAGCAATGGGCTCTTAAAGGGAAGGTGGGAGGAAGATGAGGGTGAAGTCACACCTAGAAAGCATGCAAGTATGACAGACCACGGCATTCCGATAACTCAGGCTGCTGCAAATAGCCAAGTGAATTACTTAAATAGAGCTACAGTCAACCTTGGTGATTGGAATGAAGTCAGCAATTCAACAAACACCGATGCAATCTTTACCAGATGCCAGGCACCAACTGAGATGCTGAGAAGACCGCACAAACTGGATAGACCCATCCTTATTTCTCAAAACTTCTCAACCTGGTGGGAGATATGGACACACACATACATACACAAAATAACTCTCACGCTATCTAGCTGACCAAGAGGACAGGATATGGTGAGACACACAATCCTAAACAGCAGACAAGCTGACATTATAAACACTGGGTTCTGGAGTGGATGGTCTTGCTCCCTTCCTGCTTTCTTCTTACTTGGTATGTTAAAACATGAGTAGGCAGCTTGTAAATAGAGATGAAAAATGAATTCTGGACAAACCAGCAAGTGAACATCAAGACTCAGAATCACTTTTTGACAGCTTGAGCTCCTGGAAACAGAGTATGACAGTTGGATTAGTCATAAAAACAAGAAGTGTTTTATTGGATTATCTGGATCATCTGTTTGGTTGAACCTATTCACTCAGGGATGGCCCACCTCTCACACTCCCAAAGCCTCTTTTCAGGGGAACACATTCACTGCCCGCCAGTTTTCCTTGTCAATCCATCACTTTTTTTCTCTCCCTGCCCTGCAAAGGAACAAAGACTACAGAATTCAGGCTGGGGCTGATTAAGGGCTTTTGGACATGTCCTTGGCCATCACTGTCTCTTCTCAACTAAGAGTACTTAAGGCCCAAATGAGGACTGACTAGACATTCAATCTAATCAACAAAGGTCTTTTAAATAAAGTTAGCAGGACTCATTTGCCTTATGCTGAAAAGAATTTTTATTGACCTAAAACATCTCCATAAATGTTTATCCCTTGACTTGACTTTCATTAAGTTTTAGCTTCGACACAGGATGCTATCTGACTTCCTAGTATTGATGTCCTCTGCCTTGCTAACCACATGAGATGGAGGAAGCTCAGGGCTCAGTCATGCAGGAGAATCATTACTGCAGTATTAGTCTGTGAAGAAAGATGTCAGAGATCACAAACCAGAAATGGAGTAGGAGAGACACTGCTAGTTATCCCAATATCTGTTTTCACCTCCACACCGTAGTAAGAGAACCTCTGAGCTTTCACCGGATGTGGTAGTCAGCTAGAATACATTTCCCATATTTCCCCGCATCTGGCACAGTCACATGACTAAGCTCCAGCCAATGGGATGTGAGCAGAAATGATGCCTGTAGCTTCCAGGTCACAGTTTTAAAAAAAAGGAACTTGCACTCTTCCGTCTCTCCTATCTTGCCTCAGGGAAAGTTGGCAGTAGAGAGACTTTCAGGAATACACATGAAAGAATAATTCTTCATGGAGGGTGGACCAAGAGAGGGAGATTCTGGGTTCTCATCTTTGTGGAACCACCTCATCAATAAATTACTTATTCTTGGGCAATTCTGTGAAAGCAAAATTAGCTTTCACCTTTCTTATTTAAGCTAATGTTACTTTTGGTCTTTGAAACAGCAGTAGAATTTATATTCTAATACATAGCATACATCCAATGGTGAAAGCCAATTAATGTGTGAGATGGAAAGAAGATAAAGGACAGAGATGCAGGCTTGCTTCTCAACTTGTATAAACAAGTGATGGAGAATGGCATAATCTGTCACTTGTAGAGTTGACTTACATGTATCAAAGCATGTAGCAGCCACTCAATTAACATTGATTGACTAAAAAAAATTTATTTTAGTCAATGTGCATTATTTAAATGCAACATCTTCTTTATTATGCCCTGGTCTTTGCACAATGCTTTCCCTTTAGCCAAGAATCTCCTCCTCATCCCTATTACCTCCAACATTTGGAAAATTTTTACTCATCCTCTGATTTCCTTTTAAATATTGCTTCCCCAGGGGAGAATGAGATGTCCTTCCTTGTGTACTTCCCTGAACACCTTCCTTGGAAATCTACCTAGCCACCCATTGTCTGGCTCCCACCTCCAGACAGAATATCCCAGGAGGGCAAGGACCACCCCTGATTGTCAGCCTTTGTGTTCCCAAGGCTAGCCTCCGGCTGCACATAGGATGCTTAATGACCATTGAATGAATCGCTAAGGCAGAGGTTGGCTTTCAAAGGAATGTCTCTGACACCAGTTACCTGGGAATCTGGGAGACTTTAGTCCACATGAAAACTTCTCACAAACTCTGCCTTCTGGAGACACCCAGCCAGATGCCCAAATGCCTCTGTGTTTGGGGAAAACACTTGAGGGTCCCATCTTCCAGCAGGGGTTGCTAACCACTTATAAGCCTGACAAGTTGCTTTCCTCTCTCAACCTCCCCCTCATTCGGGTGGCTACAGCTGAGTTGGAGGTTTGTTTTTCTCTATTTCCTCCTCACTTTATGCCTTGGCTTTTATGTTTTCAATTGTCATTCCACTGTTTAGAGATGAGTACCATCCCTTCCAGTTCTCTGGCTGCCCCCCTCCACACTGCCTCCACCCCACACCACCCACCTGCCTCTGATGAGCACACAGCATCGGTGCTCTGTGGCTCCCAACGCCTGCAGCGCCAAATGAAAGCTGCACTTTCATCACCAGACCTCCTTTGCCTCCGATTTTTTTTCATATCTTATTAAGGCTCAAACCAGTTCGTGCAATTTCTTCAAAAGCCGCACAGATTATTCAAAACAACAACAATAGAGGAAGAATAAAAGCAGCTAAACTGCAAAAATTATCTGGTATGCTCAACCCCTCGGTCTCTTGCTCACTTGAAAATCATGCCACATGACAGGGGAGCAGGCAAAGAAGGCTTGCTAGGAAACTATCCTGCAGTGCCCGATCACCCCATGGCCATGCTCCTTCCAGAAGTAGGATGGCTTGTTCAAGTCTCCAGTTCCACCTCCACAGGCATGCAACCTACACAGGGCCAGGGCTCACAAGGGCTCCATGCTTGGTATAATGCTCCATCATCATCATCTTAGATTCTTAATAACTTTTGAACATGGGCCTCACATTTCCATTTTGCATTAGGCTCTGAAAATTATATAACCAGTCCTATCCTTAAGCATTAACTCTTGAGAGTCACAGGCTCACATGCTCAGGTCCAAACTCCCAGTCTCATAAGGACATCAGAATAATAGCCGGGAAGGGTCATGGGACAGCCTGATATAGGACAAAGGACACAGTACAAGAGGGATTGAACCCACCCTGCAATTTACTAGCCTTAGAATTATTATCACATGCCTCTGAATCCAGTTTTCTTATTCGTCAAATGAAAGAAGTCATACCTTACCTCAAGGGTAAGTTGTTTGGAGGATCAAAGGAGACAATTTATTATAACAGAGTACCTGGAAGAAACATGGACATTAAATTTTTTTTGGGGGGAGAGGTTTTTGCTATGGGGCACATGCACTGGCCAGAAAGACAGAGAGAGACAGAGAGACAGAAAGTGAAAAATCACCCCCCCCCCAGGGGGGATGGCCACGCTGCAATCCCTTTTCCTCCATTCTCCTCTCGGGATCTTGGGCACCATGCACACGTGCCCAGCGTGAGTTTAAGTCACCCGGTTCAGGACTTGAACCACAGTCCACCACATGGGAGTCCAGCAACATAGCCATTACACTAACTGCTGGTCCCATAGATGTTAAATTTTTTTTTTTTTTTTTTTTTTTTTGGGTGAGGTTTTTGCTATAGGGCGTGCGCGCTCACCAGAAAGACAGAGAGAGACATAGAGACAGGAAGTGAGAAATCACCCCCCAGGGGGATGGCCACTCCTCAATCCCTTCTCCTCCTTTCTCCTCTCGGGATCTTGGGCACGCATGCGCACGCGCCTGGCGTGAGTTTAAGCCACCGGGTCCGGGACTCGAACCGCGGTCAACTACGTGGGAGTCCAGTGACATAGCCATTACACTAACTGCTGGTCCCTGGATGTGAAATATTTAAGGGTGGAAAATATCTTTTTGGGGAATTTCAAACCATCTTTGTAGTCTATGAAGGAGAAAAATAGATGTATCTTTGGAATGGAAACATCATTTAAGGAGGGGCCATGTGAATGAGCCCTCTTGTGCTGAGAAGGGTGGTTCCATCCTAATGTATGCCATTAGCAAATGTTGACTGGAGATGATTTAGATAAAATCTAAAGCCAGAAATGTTTTTCTGTCAAACTTGAAATTTCAGTGTCCTATGCCTGAAAATCATTGTATATTTTCAGGAGATTAGTTTGACTTTTTGACCTAGCACACGAGTGATCCAGTGCCAAGACCTGCTCCCACTAGGAAGAAGATTCAGATTTCATCTTTTTTTCACTGAATGTTTCCAGATCGATTATGAAAAGATTCTGGTCCAGGTTTGGCCCTTAAAATTGGGGCTAGGCTATTGAGTTGCTTCTATGTGGTGATTTAAGCTGAAGAAGCCAGACTTGCGTAAAGGTCAGTATTGAATGTCATAGTCTAGTCAAGGTTGCAGAGTCAGACAGCAGGTAAAAGTGGGCATTTTCTTCAGAGGACAGAAAAGTCTGCTGTTGGACTTGGGAATTAAGATGAGTCCTTGTGAAGGACAGATGTGAGGTGGACTTTGGACTGGAGGAATAGAGCTCTTCCTCTCTGAGATTGGACTACGACCTCTCAGCAGAATGTACTGAAGCTCCCCTTAGGGTTTTTCACTTCATGAAGGTCCAGTAGAAGCTACACAAGGGTCAAGTTTACTCTTTTAGTTATATTCTGATGTTTCCAAACACTCAGTAAAGTTATCCCATTCCCATTCTATTTTAGGCATATTTGGGAACTGAAGGAAAGCACTTACATCTATGATAGGGATAAAGATATACAATGGTCAGAGTCAGCAGTCTGGACAGGATGCTACAGATGGTGAGCTGAGTTCAAGAGTGCAAAGCAAGAGTTAAGCCACTGGATTACTACACTACTGCAGTCCCAGTCCTGAACCTGGTGGCTAGGATTGTTAAGCTATATATATATATATATATATATAGATATATAGATAGATAGATAGATGGATAGATAGATAGATAGAAATACCCTTGAGTAGGGCCAGCAGATGGTGTGGTGGTTAAGCAGCTGGATTACCACACGGACGACTGCAGTCCCAGTCCTGGACCTAGTGGCTTGCTTCCTTCCTCCCTCTCTTTCTCTCTCTCTGGTCAAATTAAAAATAAATTAATAAACTAATTAAATTAAATAAATACATTTTAAGAGAGATTTTTGTTTTAGGGCATGTGCTGGCCAGAGAGACAGAAATAGAGAGACAGAATGTGAGAAATCACCCCCCGCCCCCAGGGGATATGGCCACGCCACAATCCCTTCTCCTCCATTCTCCTCTTGGGATCTTGGATATGCACACACAAGTGCCTGGTGTGAGTTTTAAGCCACCAGGTCTGGGACTCGAACCACAGTCAACTACATGGGAGTCCAGTGATCTAAGATTATGCCATCTGCTGGTCCCAATAAATAATTTTTAAAAATACCCTTGAGAAGAATACTTCCTTGAAGAATGTACTTCCTTTCATGTATATGACACCAAAAGCACAGGTAACAAAACCAAAATAAACAAGTGGAATTAAATCAAACTAATAAGTTTCTGCACAGCAAAGAAGCAATCAGCAGAGTGAAAAGGCAATCTGTAGAATGAACAAATATTTGCAAACTATGTATCTGATAAGGAGGTCATCTCCAAAACAGGTAAGAAACTTCTGCAACTCAATGATTAAAAAACAAGAACTGATTACCCAGTTGAAAATGCATAAGGACATGAATAGATATTTCTCTAGGGCCAGTAGGTGGTGCGGAGGTTAAGGTGACTGGATCCCACATGACTGACATCACACTTAGAGTCCTGGATCCACTGGCTTGAAAACCACACTGGGTGCATGTGTGTGAGTGACCAAAATCCCAAAAGGGAAATAGAGGAGAAAGGATTGTGGCATTGCCATCTCCCCTACTCCCTCCTGGGTGTGCGTGTGTGATTTCTCTTTCTCTCTCTCTCTCTCTCTGGTGATAGCATGCACCCTATAGCAAAAACTCAAACTAAACAAACAAGCAAAAAGTTGGCCATGTGAAAAAGTACTCAGCATTACTAACCAACAGAGAAATACAAATCAAAGCCATAATGAGCTATCACCTCACACCTGTCAGGATGGCTATTATTAAAAAAAAAAAAAAATGACACTAAGTGCAGACAAAGATGTGGAGAAATTGGAATGCTTGTACCATTTATGGGAATGCAAAATGAAACAGTTGCTAGGGAAAAGTTTAAAGAGCATTCAAAAAATAAAACAAATTAAAATAGAATTATCATATGATCCATCAATCCCACTGCTGGGTATTTATCCCAAAAATGAAATCAGAAAATGCGTTTTATACATACAGTTGAATGCTATTCAGACTTTTAAGAAAAGGAAATAGGGAATGGAACAACATGGATGAACTCTGAAGACATTATGCTAGGTAAAATAAGCTCATCACAGAGAAACAAATACTGCACGATCCCCCTATCTGACGTACCTAAATAATCAAACTCCTAGAGTCAAGGAGTAAATTAATGGTTGCCAGGGGCAGGAGATGAGAAAATTAGGTATCACTAATCAAAGAGCATAACACTTCAGCCAAGCGAGATGAGTAAGCTCTAGAGATCTGCTCTACCACACTGGATCTGCAGTCGACAACAACATGTTGTACATTTACAAATGTAGGAAGGTGGATCTCATAGTAAGTGTTCTTACCACAGTAAAGCCAAAGACAGGGGGAGAGAAAAATAAAGAATAAATACCCTTTATCCTATGAAATGGGGTTTGGATTATGATATGTGGCTACATATGACCAAATGACCAAACAGGTGTAGGGATTATGGTGGCTTCTCAGGGGATAGGAAGGGAGGTCAGTTGGGATCCATATGTAAAATGATTTAATATGATATTCAACAATCAACATAATGACAATGGTTATTATTTTCATTTGAGGAAAAGGCAGCCTAGAAAACTGGATCAACTTTTCCAAATGTCCAATTTTGGGAGATCACCTACATTTTCTTACTGGAGAACTCTGTCCGTAGTTCCAGGAGAACCAATAAGCATCACAGGACCTACTACCTTTTATTACAGGTGATTAAACCAGGGCTAACATTTGGCTCAAATTAAGCCAATCAAGTTATTTCTCCTTGATATTGAAACAGAGTAATGGGTGGTCTTGACTATGTCAGTGAATTGTAAGAAGATAAGAACATCAAATTTGGAATCAGTGCCTCTGTCAGCCAAAGCCATGGGCAGGAAAAATAAGAAGGAGCAAGAATTACACCTGGAAGGGAAAGCGTCTTCAGAGAGCAGAATTGAGCAAGTAGCCAGGGGGCTACAGAAATAGCCATCTATGGGATGTTGGAGAGAAATGGTGACTTCTCACTCACTGTGAGGCCAGGATGGACTTCCTGCAAGTGGATCCTAGGAGTTTCTCCTCAATACTTACAAAAGGGTCCCTGTTTTTCACTTGAACTAAATTGAGTGAGTTTCCTTTTCCCACAACTAGCAAGTCACCAGAGAAGGCCCAGCCCAGCCATAAGGTGGCACAAGGACTCCTTGCCCAGTGTTCTCCTTGTGCCACCACAATGCCTGCTTCCTTTCTTGGTAGAAGGCAGATTTATTTGGTATTAGAGGATCTCTCTGGGTATTTTATAATGCCATGTAACTTTTCTCTTTTTTTTAAGAATTATTTTATTTAACTTTATTTTTATTTATTTATTTTTAATTTGACCAGAGAGGGAAAAAGAGAGAGAGAGAGAGAATGACGGAAAGTGAGAAATCAAGCTGCCAGGTCCAGGACTCGAGCCATGGTTGGCCATGTGGGAGTCCAGTCCCTTAACCACCATACCACCTGCTGGCCCCTAAAATGTAACTTTTCTGTATCTTCACAAGGTTGTGAATGTGCCATAATGCCCAGAAATGACTCAAGTCTATCTAAAGATCTCTAAAGAAAGATGGTCAAATGACACTTGAAAACCAACTAGCAGACACCTGGATAAGGCAGTGGCTAAAGCCAGCTCAGGGATCAAAGCGGCCTTTGTCTATGGCCTGCCCGACCTCTGTGTTCTGGACCAGGCACTTCTGTTGCAGTTCCTGACATCAGGTGATTCCCAGAAAAAAGTGAGACTCTAGCCTAGGGTGACCAAGTTCCATGTATTATTTCCCTACTAGGAAACAAAGAACTTGGCAAGAGAAGTCACTTGGGAACTTCCCACCACCGGTGAGAAAGCTGGGACCCATTCATTCTGGGGTTCATGATGGAGAATATTCCACTTACCTTTGTCTTTGGATCATTGTTTTGCTGCTACTTATCTGGGACCCTCCATAAATAATAAGTTTCTCAGAAATAATAACAATAATAAGAGCTGTTATACCAGGCCCTTCACATACATTATCTTTAGCCTCCACAAGTACCATATAAAGTAGGTGGTACCATTCCATTTTACAGATAAGTAAACCGAAGCTCACAGAAAGTGACTAAACATTTCACCTGGAATCACTCAGCTAGAAAGTGCTAATCTGGGAGACCACTCTATTCTGCCACTAGCATTTACTGAGTTTTAAACTATGCTCTGGACACTTTGCCAAAATTCTTTCATTTGCTTTACACAAACATTCCTATGATTATAGTTGTCCTAATCTACAGAGAAGGAAACTGAAACTCCAAGAGGCTAAGTAATGTGCCCAAATGATTGGTAGAGATGAAATGTGAGTCATTCTGCTTAATCTCTAAACCAAAGATTCTGCCCAGAAACCTGTCCTAAGTTGCCTCCCAAGGCCCTCTCTGGTGGGGCCTGGCTGGGGCTGGTTGCTAAGGTCCTATGAAGATGCTAACTAATGTATCAAGGCATTATCCTCCCCATCCAGCTTGGCGCCCTTACCAGTGACCCACGCAGCATCTTGTTGAACCTCACAACTGCTCTGTAATGTTGGAACATCCCACATTCTCACTCCTGAAACCTTACCTCCCAGATGAGAACTCAGAGGCTCAGAGACATGCACTGTCAACTCCAAGCTCACACAGTAAAACAGTAAATGGCAGAGCTGGGGCTTGAACATGGCCTCTTGTTATAGAACCACACTGTGACTTTAGGAAACTTTGGAAAACCAAAGAGTCATAAGGTTAAAAAAAAAAAAAAAAAGTAGTAAAAAGGCAGAATTTGAGGCAGGATGACAGGTTCCATGGGAGGAAATACTCCAATACCCCTAAGCTCCTGAAGCTCTGTCACCGCAGTCAGTGATCTCAGGGATCCTAAGAAGACCAGCCCTGTTCCCAGAAACATCAAGTGAGTATGTGGAATTAAACTGCCACTGTGATCACACAACAGTAGACAAGCAATGTGTGGGCCAGTTCTCATTTACCACCCATTTCAAATGAAGAGGGTTAGGTATCTGGCCAGTGGGCAGTATCCCTGGGCCACAGACTGACTAGGAATTGCATATAGGAGGTTTATTGGGAGTGCTTCCAGGACCCACACTGGAAGGAGAGGGAGGGAAGCAGGACTGGACAGAGGGAGACAATGCAGTAACAACAGAGGCCTCATATAATCCCACGGGTGCCCTGGAGCTGGGAGAGCCTTCATATTGTCCTGAATCCAGGCAGGAGGCTGAGGTCTTATAACAGCAAGACCCGGTCATTGCACACAGATGCTCCAGGGATGGGACAGGCACCAAAGCAAGATAGCTCCCCTTGGCTGAGAGCAGTTCCTGTCTGTGAGCCTCCAGCACCAACACTCTGGAATCAGAGTGCACCTCCTTCCTGAAGAGGAACCTGGGATGCACCATGATGGCCACAGTAAGTACACAGTGCAAGCACATGCAGTTCTGCCCAATGCACACACACACAGACACACATTTCCAGCCTTGCCTGCCCAAGCCTCAGCAGCCCCAACCTACCTCCACTAACTGGGGCAATGTGAGGAGGCAGCCTGCTTCGTGGTGGAAATTCCGTCGAGCAGAAAGCAGCTGAGTCTTTAATTGCAAGACGCCTTCATTTGTTCAGATATGCCTGAAAGACGAAATAGAGTTGTCCTTTTTGTCTGAGCGGAATGAGAAAAAATGGCCCAGTGGCTTCAGTGCCTTACGTATCTCAATTTGCATGAGGCTTGGTAGAAACTTTCTCTGTCCTAACAATTCACATTAGACTGTGTTCAACTACAAAGCCAGGGAGGATCAGCCACTGTAATATGTCCTTAACACTGCTGCTTAGCAGACTGTGGTCACATGGGAGGCCTGATTTCAATGTCTGGTCTACCCCAGAAGTCAGGCACAGTGGCATGTACCTGCAGTCCAACTGGAAAGTGGAGGGGTGGAGGGGGAAGATCGTGAAATAGAGAAATCTTGTCTAAAAGAACAAAAAGAAGAAAGATATAAAGGAAGAGAGAGAGAGAGAGAGAGAGAGAGAGAGAGAGAGAGAGAGAGAGAGAGAAGAGAAAGAGAGAGAGAGAGAAAGAAAGAAAGAAAGAAAGCAAGCAAGGAAGGAAGGAAGGAAGGAAGGAAGGAAGGAAGGAAAGAAAGAAAGAAAGAAAGAAAGAAAGAAAGAAAGAAAGAAAGGAAGAAAGGAAGAAAGAGAGGGAGAAAGGGAAGGAGAAAGGGAGGGAGGGAGGAAGGAAAGGAAGGAAAGGAAGGAAAGGAAGGAAAGGAAGGAAGGAAGGAAGGAAGGAAGGAAGGAAGGAAGGAAGAGAAGAAGAGAAAGAAAGAGAAAGAGAAAGAGAAAAAGAGAAAGAGAAAGGAAGGAAGGGAAGGGAAGGAAAGGGGAGGGAATAAAGGAAAGGAAAAAAGGAAAGAAAAGGGAAAAGGAAAGGAAAGGGAAAAAAAGAAAAGAAAAAAGAGGAATGTAAGCCCTATGGTGAGGGCAAAAAATTATATATGTACTACTTCAGAGGAAGCTTTTGTCCTCTACCAAAAATGAGAATTCATTATTTGAGGCAAAGCACTATTAGTCATTACTCTGAGATGGACGGTGAGGGTGGAAGGTGAAACTAAACTCCCTCAAACTCTTGTTTTTCCTAAGAGCTAAAGTAGAAAGAATAAAAAAAGCAGGAGTCCTCCAACTTTGCTGGCTTTGGCTGGCCTCATCACCATTACAGTGGATTACACTGTTACTCAATTGCATAATAGATAGTTGCCTAATTCACCCAACTATATACAGACCTTTTAAAAAAAATCCATTTCCACTCATAAACAAGAGCATAATTTTAACTACCAAACCACTCAAAATCTTAACCCCAAGCCACTTTATTTGCATTTTTCCCCAACAGAGTTTATATATTTTTTTTTATTTCTTTAATTGAGGAGTTTTGAGCATGGAGCCTGACTACTGGCCATGCCAGGTGATAACACCCACACTCATCTCACAGCCATACTCCTTCTTTTCCCCTACCCCATCTCCAGAATTAAAGAAATGTTGAATGACCTTCAGCTACTTTCAGAGTTAAAAGAATGTTAAAGGATGTGGGGCTCAGTTTAATGGGTCAGAAGACGACAGAAAGTAAGAGTAGAAGCTTCTGAGTTCCTTCTCATTTTTGGCATCCCAAAGAGTTGCCACAAATGTTGGAGTTTTTTAAATTCCACAATGCTTTCTTGCTGGAAGTTCTCAGTCTCTTAGAGAAACTTTTAGAACCTTACAAAAAATGAAAAGGACAAAAGAAAAATCAGTAGGTCATCTACTTAAAATATTCTCCAATTGTCCCCCAAACTGTATCTTCTCTTGGCTCTCTCTTTCATTAAATTATTTCATTGTTTAAGGATTAACTATGACCCAAAATTTACAGGGCCAACTCAGTCTATTTCCCTGTAATTTATCACTGGGGTGATACATGAACGTACTAGTCCTAATAAGTACAGATGACAGATTTACAATCTAACAGCTTTAAAAGCCTTCTAAAAATTATCTACTTATTTACATCTTTCTGGGTTTTTGTTTTGTTATTTCGTTTCACTATTTTGGTGTTTTCTTTTCCCCATTATTGTTGTTTTTAATCTTCCACGTTTTTGAATACTTCTTCAGGGCAAGATCTTTGGGGGCCTTTAATGCCAGGGTAGCTTTGCACTTAACTTGCAGCCGTGGTACCATTCAAGATCAAAGAGGCAAGGCGAGATTAATGGGAAAGAATTGCTGTTTCTTTGTAAGAATTTCTGGATGCTAACCATCTCTGACCGTGTGTCAACTCCTTCCAACTTCATTCATCAATAGACTCTCTTGAAACCTCATGGATCCCCTGGCCTATAATCTTCTTTTGTTTCTGTAATGAGATGAAGGGAAATAACTTCCACTGAAATAAGTTCCAATTAATTATGCCTCTGAGTGAATCTTTTGGATCACGATAAATGGCTCACAGTAAGAAGCACCAACTCTCCTGGAATATGTGTGCACTCACTTTTTTTGTGTGTTTGTTTCTTGTTTCTTTTTAGGAAGAAAAATCGGGCAGCATTTAAAAATTCCATAATTGATTGCAGTTAAATACTTTGGAGGATGAGCCATGATTTGGAAAATGAGACTGACGTGCCTGCAACCTTCTGGAAACATCCTTTGGCCAGAAGGAACTAGACTTGTGCTTTTCCTGTCATTTTTAAATACTATGAAATTATCTACAAACAGACCTCCGGTAGGGAGAGTGGAAGGTGAGTAGAAAACAAGAAAGGGGGAGGAGGAACAATGAAGTTATGACAAATTTTTAATTAAATTACATAAAGGTTTTATGATAAGTTTGAATTTTGCGAGAAGAAAGGTTAATTATTTTTTTTTAGTCTTCTGATAGCTTTAGACAAATTTTACATGTGTTTCTAAACTAGGGTACTATTGGCCACCAAGTAAGGATCTGGAATTTTCTTAAGTTTCACACACATAGGTAACAGATGAAACGAGAGGAGAGGGCATCCTGCCAGTTGAGCAGTAAATCTCCAGAAAATGAAGGCCCAAACAGAAAGAGCGCCCTGGGGAGCACTATCATTTCAAAGAAAAGTAGACAAGGAAGAAACACTGGAAAAGGTAACTGAGACACAACAGCCAACCTTTATTGAGCATTTAGTATGTGTTTGGTATGGAGCAAAAATCTTCTCAAACACAGGTATTGATCTGACTTGTTTGTTGGACAGTGAAATTGAGGCTCAAAGTCAAATGGAGCAAAGGAGCTGGGATTTAAAGCCAGGCTGGTTTGTCTCCACAGTTCAAGCTCTTAACCACTGAACTGTATTACAGACTGCTAATAAGGAAGTTCTGCAGGGACTGGGGGAGAACATTTCTGAGAACAAAAGAGGCAATGATTTCAATAAAGAGAAAAATGGTGTTTTGTTTGAAATATGTAAAGAGTAAGAGGGCAAAGATTGAAGAGTTAGCATTAAATTTGACAACTACAAGGTAACCCTAGGAGAGTCATCTAACTGGTGTGTTTAATCTCTTTTTATTTTTAACTAAACTTAGCACAAGTTCAGAGATAATGTAAGTTCTTACCTAACAACAGTATCATGGCCTAGAACAGCACACTTTTTTGGAAAAAGCCAGAGAATAAATGAGTGTGGTGGTATCTAACAATCCTCACTGTAACTACTCAACTCTGCCTCTGTAGAACAAGAAGCAACCATAGAATGTATGTAAATGAATAAAACTTTACTTAAAGAACGTGCAGTAAGTAGATTTGGCCCCGAGGCTATAACTGCCAATCTCTTATTAAGAATAAATTTGGCAGATAACAAATGTTCTTTGGGTAAAAATTAGTTTTATGTTTTTAACTTTTGATTCAACTTCTAAGATTTTTATCTTACATAAACAATTAAAGATGTTCTCAGAGATTTGCCAGATCAATGTTCAATGCTTCCTTGTTTGGAATAGAGAAGTATGGAAACTATCAAAACACGAGCGATTGGTTAAACAAATCATGTTACATCTACCTACCAGAATACCCGGCAGCCATTTCAAATGACATGGTAGAAGATTTGATGTCAATGTTTGATTCATACATATTGCTAAGTGAGCAAGGCAAATTACAAAACAATTTCAACAAAACAATCCATTTTTGTTAACTATATTTGTGTGTGTGTGTGTGTGAATGCACACACTATGGCTTGAATGTGTCTCTTAAAAATTTATGTGTTGAGATTTGGTGCTGGTTGTCCTGAGACTAAGAAGGTAAAAAGCTGGCACACTGAGTGTGGTGCAACAGTAACACAAGTGCCTGGCAGTTCTAGAAACCAGTGGCCGACTGCAGGTTTAGATACCTGGTTTGACCTGAAAACACTCTGGGCATGCAGGATCTCTGGATCCTTAGGAGCTGAAGGGCTGGGGGAAGGGGCTCATGGTATGATAGGATGTTTTAGGGGGACATTTTCTCTATATATCTCTTCTCTATTCCAAACAATAAAGCACGGAACATTGATCTGGCAAATCTTTGAGAACATCCTTGATTATTTATGTAAGATAAAATCTTAGAATTTGAATCAACGTCATGTACTCTTCGTCATTTTTTTTTTAAGAGGGTAAAAACTTAATCCAACTCTTCTGTTGACAGAGCCTCTGTGAGGGCCAGATGGTGGCACAGAGTAAAATGCCATTCCATGAGGCAATCGCATGTGACAAGATTACTATTTCAAGTCTGGAGACATCTTTGAGTATGCAAGGCACTTGTGTGTCTGTGATCTAGGACTGACTGAGGTCGGGGTAGATCACAGCATCAAGATCCTGAGGGTACTGTCTCTCTTTTTCATTCACTCATGGAAAAAAATTAACTTTTTTCTTTATTTATGACAGAATAGGTGTGTATGCAAGTGAGAAGGAGAGACAGAGAAGAACAGGAGTACCCTTTCCAGGGTCTAGTCATGCCATGACCTCCTTCCTCCAGTCTGTCAGCCCATCAGATCTCAGGCACCCAATGTGTTTCAGGCTCATTGGGCCAGGAATTTGAACTGCAGTCTTCGTAGAGGATCTGGCTTTCCCTGAGCAGCAAATTACCACTGTGGATCTTGGGAACCAGCTCAACTGTATAAACTTAAAAAAAAAAAAAAGTGAGCCTTTGCCTTTGAGAGATTATTAGGATTAAGGTCACCAGGGTGGGATCTTCATGACTGAAGTTTGGTGGTTTATAAGGAGAGGAAATGTGCAGATACAAGGATACTTACACTCTGCTCTCCCTGTGATTCCCTGAACCACCCTGGGAATCAACTAACAAGGGGACCATTCTCAGATGTGACCCCTTGACCTTGGAGCTTCAAAACCGTGAGCTAAATAAACCTCAATTCTTATAAATCACCAAGTTTCAGGTACTAAGTTACTAAGCAAGAGAGAATAGACTAAAGCAATATGTTGATATATATACACAAAGTTAACAAAAACAGATGAAAAAGACATATCAAAATATGAGCAGTGATCAGGAGTATAATTTAATTTTCTTTTTTTCCCCTATATTTTCTAAACTTCCTAAATGAACAATTTTTAAATAGAGAACAAAAGCTTTAAAAATGTATCAATAGCAAGGTTTTAGTGAATTTAAAAGCAAAAGAGAATTCACTTACCCCTCCTCAGTTCAATTATTTCATGAATAAGCCTCTCACCCTGAAAAATTTTCAAGAGATCCACAGAGTCTTGGGATTCCACAAAACTGAAGAAGTGACAAGATTCAATATGAATGTAATCACTGCATACCAAGCACAAGAGTTGGGCACCTGGGAGACAAAAAGAGCTAAGATACTTGCCCTCAAGATGATGATCTTGGGGGGGGGGGGAGAAATGCATATAAAAAGTAGCTGTTATGGCAATTAGTCTGACAAGGTCTCTTAGAGAAGTGTATAATATCACAGCACTATGACATTGGAATTGGGTGGAAATCAGAAGAATCCAACATTGATCACACTCTCGCCATGCTCCAAGAACTGTATCTCATTTAATCTCAACAACTCCTTGAGGATATTCTATTATCCTTGCTTTAAGATGAGGAAACAGGCTCAGAGGGTCTTGGATCATGCAGTAGTTGAGATGAGGCTTCACTGAACTCTAGGGTTTTCATTTTCTTTCTTCTCATCAGTGTGTTTTATAGAGCAAGGAATTGTCCATCACACCCTAGAAATGAACGTGCACTCTGAAACAGGTTCCATGATCAAGGATTTGGGGGAAGCGATGCTTATTCCCTCCAGCACACTGCAGGCTTGGGGTGGGGGGAGAGGGGGCTGGGTGGCAACTTGCAAGATCATGTCCCTAACTTGACCAGTAAGCCATTTTCTCACATACCTGTGCTCACATCTTTGAACCAGGGGATCTTCCACTGTCTCACAGCACTTTACTCTGCTTGGAAGAGTCTGAATAGGCAAGAGAATAGATCAACAGAGGAGACTTTATGGTCCCCAAAGGGTGAGGGAGGCCTTGAGGGGTGTAGACAGGGGACAGGTTATCGCTGTCCTTTGTAGTGGTATGGCAAATAGCCAGAGTGGTGGCTAGAACATTCCAGCCAGACTGTAAAGTGCCCTAAATGAAGCCCATCTCCCCAGATGCAAGTGCTGGGCATGAGGATTCATGCCCATGCATCTCCCTGTGGCTGCAATGACACTGAAACACAGGAAGCCATGAAATGAGCACAAATGACAGCCAAGCCAGTGACAAGTTAATTTCCCCGGTGAGGACTAGAGCCTACATGGTCCAAACAAGCATATGATTTGCCTAATTTTCCCTCAAGGGACATGTCTTCCCTCCTCAAGGAAGCCACTAAGGAGTTTCTCACTCTCACTTGTAAACAACCATGGATAATGTCTTCCCATGATCTTTCCACAAGCGCTGGCCTTTGGACACTCATTTAACCTAAATTGCTGACAGCTTCACTGAGGTCCCTGGGGTCCGCTGAAGGCCTATGCCTACCTGATAGGCAGCCCTCCCCCAACCCCTCTCAGATCTCAGCTCTCCAAGTGCCTGAGCAAAGGTCAGGCCGAGGGGCCGCAAACTCAAGGGTTTGCCCTTCAGGAATTCTACCCAGATACAAAGATGAGGTTTCTAGGACTAGGGCCACTGACTGAGCAAAATTAGGGGAAGTGTTCCACCTAATTACATGTTTATTCTGATTACCGTGTTTTTGGAAGCCTGCGCTGGGTTTGAATCCCATCTTTGACTTATACCAGCTATAGGACTTTTAGCAAGGGACACAATCTCTCCCAGTGGCATATCCTTAGTCATCAACAGGAATGGAATGAAGGGAGGTGATGAGGTAAATTACTTAGCACAGTAGGTCTCAACAACAGGAGGAGGAGGATGATAATTCTGTCCTAGAAGCATCTCAGTGACTGGGAAGAGAACATGAACAAATGCAGCCCACCCCAGAACTCTCTGTCCCCAAACCTCTACTGCTAATTGGAGATGAAATCTAAGAAGCCCCATGGTGCCAGCTAGAACAGGAAAAAGCCCTAGAAGAGACTAGCCCCAGCTGGATACAAGAGGGCTGGGGGCAGGAGACAAGGGGGCACAGGGAGGGATGGATGCTGACAAGTTTGAAAGCCAGGTAGAGAAGTCCAGCCCCATGTCATAGGAGCCACAGAGCCTTCAAAGGCTCCTGAGCTCAGATGCAGAGGATTAAAATGACCATTGGAAAAAATTCATCAGAAATACATGGCCCTCTGTAGATGGAAACTGGGGAAGAAAGAAGGCCATCTGGGAATTACAAAGAGCAATCATGAGACCAGACCCTGACAGAGTTCACCTAAAATCAGCAGAATTGTTTTTCAGAGGAAGCATCAGAAACAAACAAGCATAAAACCCCAGGTGCACCTGACCATGATCACAGCACTGTAAACCTTCCAGCGCTCACTTCCCAGGCAGGGGGAGTGCATCAGGACCCCGGGGTGGGAGGAGGAGAGCTGCTCTAGCCTTATGCGTAATGATTTAATTTTTACAAAATTGGATTAATGCATTACTTGTGTAATGAAAAATTAATTAAAAAAAAAAAAACCTAGGAAATCGAACTTCCTGGTATTCTAACAAGAATTCCTCTTAGGGATTTCTTTTTGATTTTTGTACAGAGGTTTCCATATATTAGCCCAATGAAACACCAGTATTTCTGGAAGAATTTCTTGCTGAGGCCTAAAAGCTGCCTATACACACCTCCTCACTGGCCTAGGCTTAGAAGCAAGGGCCCCTTTATTGAATGTTTTCTGAAAATTAATAAACCAAGAGGCAAAGTAGTGGTCTCATCTGTCCACTCAGGATTTATCAAGTGCTTCTCTGAGGTTCGTTTCTCCCAACCTGCCTCTTCAGAAACCACTTTCCCTTGAAGAAACTGCACTCTCTCTAGTGTGACTGCTGCCAGGCTTCACTGGTCGAGTGGCAAGCTTTCCCAGAGATGAAGTTTTATAGAGCTATAGTCTTTGGCATCTGCTGGAGACAGGGATGTTCCCATGCAGGAGCCTAGAAAACCAGCCAGAGCCCCATTTTACACACTTGCCCCTCGCTGCCTTGTCAAGGTCTCTCCTGTCCCTTATCATCGTCAGGAGTAAAAAGACAGAAGGCTGCACTGGCTGGGCAGTGATCAGCGGCATTGAAGGCACCAAGGGAGAGGAAAATATGCAGCATTAATATTTAATGCCCTTTTTCCATTTTCTCCTAATAAGCTGAGCACTACGGCGGGCAGAGCTGATTTATTTTGTCAGCAGTAGAAATATTTCAAGTATGATACGTGTCACTGGGTCACACGGAACCCATCACACAAAAACACACACTGCAAAAGCATCCAAGGGAAGAATCTTCTGGACTTTATCTCAAAGTCTTTGGGCTTTAGGAAGTCTTGCAAACAGCATCAGATTTCAGTAAGAACTGGTTGCAGGGCAGACTGTGAGGTAGGCATTAAGGCCATGAGTCTGCTCCCAGTGGGTATAAGGTTCTGTAGCACGACCAAAAGAACAAGTGTTTTAGAGTCACATAGCACACAGCACTGGTCCACCATGGGTGTCCTACAGCCCCAGCTTGTTTTCCTTGCCTTGATGGCTTGCTATTGCAAACCCTTTAGCTAAGGGTCTCTTTGGCCACCAGAGCTTGTTTTGCCTATTAGCGGGGCAAGCTGGAAAAGCCAGGGAGTTAACAGATATAGCCCTAACTGATATCACATGGGAGTTGGTAGGAACAGCTTCCTCATCCCACTGAGGTGGGCCCTATACTCCATGGATTAAACTCCAGATGCCTGCAGCAGTATCCTGCTCAACAGCACACATGGTTTGGCTTCCTCCTGCTCCCTGTGCCACCTCTCCACTTCCTTGTCAGATCTTCCTGGAATCACCACCCAAATCAATTTGCACACAGATCACAGACTTAGAGTCTGCTGGGCAAACTACTTAATCCCTACCCATTGTTTTTGAGAACCAAATGGAATGACGCATGTTTTCATGCCAGCATGGTGAGAAGTCAATAAATGCAAGACTCATTCATTTCCAATGAGCATGTGGGTTTCTTGCAAGCAGGCACCAAACCCTAATACTCAGATATAGAAAATATCTATCTGATATCTAAATAGTCAACATAGTAACATCCTTAACATTTTCCTCACCATGAGCAGAGAGTACATTGATGAGAAGCAAGTGAGTTGGAGGAAATGAAAAAAAGATGATGGTAGGAAGGACGTTGCCTTTAAACCAAGGGGCTGAATGATGGCCCCTCAAAAGAGGTGTCCGAATCCTAACTCTACCAGTGAACATGTCCTTATTTGGAAAAAGAGTTCTTGCAGAGATAGTTAAGGATGTCAAGATTTGGTTATCCTGGATTGAAGTGAGTGGGCCTTAAATCCAGTCAGAAGTGTCTTTATAAGAAGGAATGAAAATACAGACAGAAGAGGAGAAAAAGGAATAAAGGCCACACGGAGTCAGAGGCAGAGACTGGAGGGATGCTGCCACAGCCAAGGAACACCTCGAAAGAGCAGCAGCTGGAAGAGGCAAGAAAGGATCCTCCCTTAGAGCCTTAAGAAGGAGCCTGGCCCTGCCAGCATTGTGATTTCAGACTTCTGGACTCCAGAGCTGTGAGAGACTAGATCTCTTTTGTTTTAAACCATCCAGTTTGCGGTCACTGGTTTCAGCAGGTCCAGAACTAAAGCACTGAGTAGGGCCTGGAAATGGTGTATCACTCCAGCTGACTGCCCACTGGCCCCAACTTACCCTCAAGGCCCCAGATAACTGCAAACCAGGGACCACAGCCTGGCAGTGTGCTAGGAAAGCTCATGGATTCGTGAGCCCAAATGGTCTTTGGCAAGAGGCTGGACAGCCAGAACAAACCAAAATTACACTACAAGAGGAATCTAGGTAGGACACAGTGACTACTGCAGCTGAACAGAGAGCCAAGAGGACCTACTCACCACACACAGCTGTGGGCAGATGTCCTTTCTGGGTCTCTCTGTCTTCAACATCAGCTGCACATTAGACTCACCAGAAAGAGTGACTTTAAAAATATATATATCCCTGGGACCAGCAGATGACGTAATGGCTACATCACTGAACTCCCATGTAGTCGACTGCAGTTCGAGTTCCGGACTCAGTGGCTTAAACTCAAACTGAGTGCGTGTGCGTGCGTGCCCAAGATCCTGAGAGGAGAATGGAGGCGAAGGGATTGTGGCATGGCCATCCCCCTGGGGGGTGATTTCTCACTTTCTGTCTCTCTGTCTCTCTCTGTCTTTCTGGCAAGCACATGCACCCTATGGCAGAAACCTGTCAAAAAAAAAAAAAAAAAAAAAAAAAATATATATATATATATATATATATATATATATCCTTACTTTCCCTCTCCTGCCATACTGATTTAATTGATCTTGGGTAGGACCCAGTCTTCAGAACTGTTTTAAAGCCCCTGGGAAGATTCCAAAGTACAACCAGGATGGAGAATGGCTGTCCTAATCTGGTTTATTTTATTCTTTTTTTTTTTTAAAAGAAAGTAAGATATGGAACCAGCAGTTAGCGTAATGACTATGTCGCTGGACTCCCACGTAGTCAACCATGGTTCGCGTCCCAGACCCGGTGGCTTAAAACTCACACAGGGCGCGTGTGCATGCATGCCCAAGATCCCGAGAGGAGAATGGAGGAGAAGGGATTGCGGCGTGACCATCCCCCCTGGGGGGTGATTTCTCACTTTCTGTCTCTATGTCTCTCTCTGTCTGTCTGGCGAGCGCACGCGCCCTATAGCAAAAATCTCTCCAAAAAAAGAAAAAAAAAGAAAGAAAGATATATTTATATTCAAATTAGTTTCAGACACTTATTTATTGTATTTTTTAAAGAATTATTTTATTTAACTTTATTTATTATTATCATCATTATTATTTCCCAGTTTGATCAGAGAGAGAGAGAGGAAATGAGATAGCAAGCCACTAAGTCTGAGACTTGAACTGTAGTCGGCCATGTGGGAGTCCAGCACCTTTAACCACCATGCCACTTGCCGGCCCCCCTAAACTGTTTTACATTAGCATGATATCTAGTGTTTTTTAATAAATAACTTTCTTGTAGATTATCTCATTTGATCCTTGAAACAATACCAGGAGTAAGGGTGAACTGGATATTACTGGCTCCGTTTCATAAATGAGAAAATTAAGTCCTGAGTGTTCAAATGACTTCTCCACATTACACAAGTACTGGGAGCACAGCTAGGACTCAGTCTCTGGTCTACCAATAGCAAGACAGTTGACTAAAAACTTACTATCCTTCCTAATAAGACTTTGAACTGATGGGAGGCTGTAGTGAGCCCTGAATTCAGAAGCAAAATGGCTGTGTCCTTTCAACATCAAATCCCTGACGTCTAAAGAGAGGTTTGTCCAACCTGACACTTGCTGGCCCAGTGGATGTCAGACCATTTTACCCTTGAAGAGTTCTAGGCACTGTGCCTGGGGCTCATGATCTTTGCCACGTCTTACAAAGATGTTTGAGATCTGAAATATCATTGACTCTAAAGTACAAAATGCTTAGTATAAACTAAAAAAAAAAAAGTTAATGCTTAATTAATATATACAAATGTCACTACTTGTTAAATTTAGTATGCATGAAAATTTTACAGCATTTGAATGCAATTTGTAGGTTAGATTTTCTTGCTTTACCAGATGCAATTAGCTGCAAAACCTGAGAAACCATGGCTAATTACAAAATAAATGAGTTACTTGGAGCCAAATAATTTCAAAAGCAAAATCATAAAAAATCCTTTGAAGTTTGTTTACAGCAAAAAATAAATTTTGCTATAATTTGGGTGCCTTTAATATTTTTGACATGATGTGATGTGGACCCATCAAAATTAGAAAATGCCGAAGGCAAGCAGAGGACTCACAATGACCCTAAAGTTATATGGAAGGCCCTTGCTCATCTCCTCCATCCTAAACACAGCAGCAGCCCCAGCCTGCTGGTGACAAGACTGAGATAGTCATACCCATGGGTCCTGGCCTTCTCTATCCCCGAACAGCAACTCCAGGGACCACCATGGCTTTTTACGTAAGGAAATAAAAAGATTTTGCAGATAAAAATATGGACTTCCTCATCTCTTCATCATAATTGATTGATAGAAATCTCCATTGGGCATTGATTTTCCTTTTTGAACATACTAAGTTCTTAAAGTCTTCTTAAAATGAAGCAATCTTTAATTTATTCTTCTCATTGGCTCCTCACACTTCCCTGAATAGCCTTCCCATAAGTTGCCCTATGCTATTCACTGCCTACACTTAATTAGCCTAAATTGACCTCTTTCAGCCTAGACTTGAGACTTCTCTGATAGATTTCTTCTTCAATACACTCCTTGGAGAGATATCTCCTCTTCTCTCTTCCCTTTTTCTTCTTTCTCTCTCACACCTTCTTCCCCTCCTTCCATCCATTCCCATCACACTTGCCCTCTTAGGCGGGATACAGTGGTAGACCACTTAGAATTCAGAATCAAATAAGGCATAGAACTTATCTTAATAACTGAAATGTAGTAGGGAGGGAAGACCTGGAAAACAGATAGGTCAATAAATAATCAGAATTGAAAGTCACGTAGATAGATAGTAGAATCATAAGTATAAAGAAGAGGATATAGAAATAACAGACACAAAAATCAAATTTCTATTCGAAGACATCAGAAAAGAGCATTTACTGCACAGGAATGTGATATCATTCTGATTCCATGATATTTGAAGCTTATTTGGGAAGATATCAAGGGAGATAGGCAAGAAATGCTCCTGTCCGAAATGCTACTATGACACTCCCAGTCATTTTTCCAGGTGCAGGGATATAATTTTATAATATTACTCAATATATTTTGTATATGAGCTCTCTTAATAAATTCCTCCAAGTACCTTGACCCCAAGGAAATGTTCATCTTTCCACAATTAATTGTCAACAGACAATATGGATGAGGTAATTCACCAGCTTTTTTTTTCCTTAGCTGCCAGGAAGCTCAGAGAGAAATTCCTGCCTGTTAGCAAGGGGTTATCTCATCCTTCCTCTCCAGTGGGAGTTATCATTCATGGTAAGAAATTGGTAAGCTATGAATTTTTAGCATGGCCCAACCAACTGGTTTTGCTTAGTGTCATGCCTCAGGAAAAAGTCTACATTATCTTATTAGAAGAAAAAAAAAAAACAGTCTTGAGAAATTTAATGACCAAACTACTAGCCCTATAAGGTTCAGAATTACATCTCTTATTTATAAAAGTAATACCATTCATTAAGAAGTTTTAGTAAAAGGATTAGTGCTCAACAAATATTAGTTGTATAAATAAGTAAATGAGTAAGTGAGTAACCATGAAGAAAAGTGAGTAACCATGAAGAAAAAGAGACACAAATTTAAAAGTATAATCAGCTAATGTTTCTCTTTACACTAGTCACTTGATATTCCCTACCATCCACTAATACCAGACTAATCTTTCCAGCATAAAACTGATCATGTTATAACCACTTCCTCCTCTGTCACCACTAAGCTTTGCTCCAGTGATCTCAGGGTTCCCTTGGCCTTCATAGTTGTGGTGGTAGACACCTATTAATGATGGGTTGACTCTGCATTCCTTCTTTGTGGAAATTGATCTCCTTGAGTTCCTATATTTTCTGGTGGGGATCATGGGCACAGGGTCTATGTACCCCCCTGGTATGGGATGGTAGCAAATTCGGACTGGTTCTTTGGTAGGCTTATAATCCAAGCATATCCCATCAAAGTCCACTGGGGTAATTGATAAAGACCATGGAAGAGAGACAGAATATGTCAGACTGGGACAAGTAAGAACCACGTAAGACCGGAATTTTAGGGGTAATTTTCTCCACCAGAGAGAGAGAGAGAGAGAGAGAGAGAGAGAGAGAGAGAGTTTGTCGGAGAATAAAGCCAACACTGAAAGTACAGAACAAGAGTCAGAGAGAAAGAAAGACCCTTTGAACACCTGGATTTAGCTATGCCAGAATCTCTCCAAGTTCTGTCAGTTGATACATTCCTTTTCTTGCTTGAACTGGTTTAAATTGGGCATCTGATACTTTCAACTTTTAAAAAAGTTTATTTATTTCATTCATGATAGAGAGCACATGTGTATGCACAAGAAAAAGGAGAGAAGCACCTTCAACAGGATCACATCATGCCATGATTTCTTCCCCCAGCCCTCCAGCTCATCAGGATCTTGGCCACCTGTACACACCTGGCATGTTTCAGGTTAACCAGGCTGGGCATCTGAACTTGCAGTTAGCCATGTGGCTTCCAGCGCTGTAGTCCAGTACATGACCAACTGTACTCCCGAGGCTGGGCGTGATACTTGAACTTTAAGACTTCAGACAGGAGATGGAGGATTAATTCCTAACTCCTTTCTCTGATTTTAGGAAACCCACAGGGTATTGTCATAGATAAAGTCACAGGGTCAATCTCCAGTGATCTTGTTGCTCAAGCTACCTGGGTGAAGGACATTTTTATTTTAATTTCCAGAGACCATAAGATCCAATATTATTTCCAGAATGTTAAAGTAACTTCGGCTTTTCAATAAGAAAGAGAATGACAACTCAATAGAAAAATGGAAAAAACCTTGAATAGGTGCTTAAATATAATACACGAAAAGCCAATAAACATTTTTTAAAAAGAGTTTAGTCTTAATTGTCATTAGGAAAACACAAAAGAAATTCAGAACAAAATACCACACATTTCTGTTAGATTACACAGGTGAAAAAAATGCAGTTGTGCTTAATCATGGACCAACATGCAGCCCTACTATGCTCAATACACATACAACTTGTCACCGAAGTCAATACTTTCTGAATTGGGGGCATCTCCATCTTCATCTCCTGTAGGCAGACACTGTTAGCAGTGGATAGGCCTGGCAGGTGAGACAGGCTGTACTGAACAAAGCAACTCTACCGAGTGAGAAGGAAGGGGCTTCAGGAACCAGAATCTCACCTGGAAGTCCTCCCAGTTCCAAAACCTGTTGCTGGAGACCTATCGGAGCTTCAGAGAAGCCAAAGAAATCCAGAAAGGAAGTATATCACCCCGGGCCATGACCTGAGTGACTGTACTACATTCAGAAGCCATTAGAGACTGTATGCTTTTTGAAGAGTAGATTTCTATGCTCTTAGAAGGACATCAGAAAATGAACAAGTCCCAGGATCCAGTTTGGGGGCAGGGGTCACTAAGAAGTATATTTCATCAGTTTGAAAAGAGCCTTTCTCAGAGCAAGATGAATTCTACTAAAATCAAAGCAAGAACAAATATCAAATTTATGGTGAAGCTTGGGTGGAAGAATGGTGAAATTATTGATGCTTTACAAAAAGTTTATGGGGACAATCCCCAAAGAAATCAGCAGTTTACAAATGAGTAACTTGTTTTAAGAAGGGAAGAAATGATGTTGAAGATGATGTCCACAGTGGTAAACCATCCACATCAATTTGTGAGGAAAAAATTATTCTTGTTTGTAGCCTAATTGAAGAGAACCAAAGATTAACAGCAGAAACAATAGCCAACACCATAGACCTCTCGACCGGTTTGGCCTACACAATTCTGATAGAATATTAAAGTTGAGAAAATTTTCTGCTCGATGGGTGCCAAAACCATTACGTCCAGGTCAGCTACAGCCAAAAGAAGAGACTTCAATGGAAATTTTAAACAAGTGGGATCAAGATCTTGGGGCATTTCTTTGAAGAATTACAGTGAGAGATAACACATGGCCTTATCACTGTGATCCTGAAGGCAAAGTATAACCAAACCAGTGGCTACCAAGAAGTGGAAGTGGTCCATGGAAAGCAAAAGCAGACAAGTTAAGAGCAAAGATCATGGCAAGTTATTTGGGATACTTAAGGCATTTTGCTTATTGATTTTCTGGAGAACCAAAGGATAATAACAGCTTATTATGAGAGAGTTTTGAGAAAATTAGCCAAAGCTTTAGAAGAAAAACACTGAGGAAAGCTTCACCAGAGTCCTTCTTCACCATGATGTTCTTGCTCATTCTTCTCATCAAAGAAGGGCTATTTTCTAGTTTTGGTGAGAAATTATGAGGCATCCACTTTATAGGCTTGATTCGGTTCCTTCTGACTTCTTTTTGCTTCTTAATCTTAAAAAATTTTAAAGGGCACCCATTTTTCTTCTGTTACTAATATTTAAAAAAGAAGAAGAAGAACTGCACTGACATACTTAAATTTCCAGGACCCTTAGTTCTTTAGGAATGGCCTAAACAGCTGGTATCAATCCTTATGAAAATATCTTGAAATTGATGAAGCTTAGGCTGAGGAATAAAATTTATATTTTTTATTTTTATCTTTTTTTATTATTTTTTATTGCCAGGGGCATGTGTGCTCATCAAAGAGAGAATCTTCCATGGTTTGTGGTAATGCTGTAGTCCCTTTTCCTCTATTTCTCTATCAGCATTTTGGGCATGTATGCACACATTCCTGGCATGTTTTCAGGGTTTGAACGGCAGTTGGCCATGTGGTATCTGGCTTTCTATGCACTACACTTAACTGTCATACTATAGGACTGGCCCTTTTATTTTGATTTTTTAATGTTATTTTTCCACAAACATTTTGAAGTCTCCTTGTATTTTGAAAACATTTTCTCATGGTTTATGGCTTGCCATTTTAGTTAATTACAAGTATCTCTGAAGAATAAAAGTTTTTAATTTTGATGCCATTTCTTCTATAGTTCATGTTGTTTGGCATTGTATTTGAGAAATCTTTGCCAAAGCCGGGACGACTGAGATTTTTCTCTTGTTTTCTGTTGGCAGTTTTATAATTTAAGCTCTTACATTAAGGTCTGTGTTCCATTTCAAGTTAATTTTTATATGTGTGAGAGATAGAGAGAGGTTCTTTTTATTTTCATTTGTCTAATTGTTCTAGTACCATTTCTTGAAAATGTCCTATTCCAATGAATTGCCTTTGCACCTTTGTGAAAACTCAGTTGGCCATATATGTGTGGTGTGAGTCTGGACTCTTATTTCGTTGCATTGATCTGTTCATCTATATATGCCATTAATGGCTTGTCTTAGTTACTGTAGCTTTATAACACATTTTGAAATCAGGTATTATGGCCCTCTTCTTTTTCTGAATTGTTTTACCTATTTCTTTTTTTTTTTTTTTTTTTTTTTTTTGGAGAGATTTTCACTATAGGGCGCATGCGCTCGCCAGACAGACAGAGAGAGACATTAGAGACAGAAAGTGAGAAATCACCCCCTGGGGGGATGGTCACGCCGCAATCCCTTCTCCTCCTTTTCTCCTCTCGGGATCTTGGGCACGCACGCACACGCGCCCGGCGTGTTTTAAGCCACCGGGTCTGGGACACGA
Organism: Tupaia tana; assembly: GCA_026018925.1. Lineage (NCBI taxonomy): Eukaryota > Metazoa > Chordata > Mammalia > Scandentia > Tupaiidae > Tupaia > Tupaia tana. Next base: position 23,602,836 of record JAKSZU010000010.1, on the reverse strand, counting down.
ACCGCGGTCGACTACGTGGGAGTCCGGCGACATAGCCATTATGCTAACTGCTGGTTCCCGTTTTGCCTATTTTAAGTCCTTTGTATTTCTACATAAATTATAGAACCAACTTGTGTATTTCAAAAGAAAAGGCCTGGGATTTTGTTTGGAATTGAATCTTTAGATCAGTTGGGGAAGAATTAAACTCTTGACAATATTAAGTCTTCCAAGTCATGAATGCAGTATATCTCTTCATTTTGGTCTTCTTTAATTTCTTTCAAACATTATTTTTTAGTTTACAGATACAGGATTTACACATTTTCTCTCAAGTGAATCCCTAAATATTTAATATTTTTATACTATTACAAATGGTATTTAATATACAGTTGAATTTTATCTATTGCTATTGTATCCTGCATCCTTGTTAAACTCACTAGTTTTAGTAGCTTTTTGTAAGTTCTGTAGGATTTACTACATAGACAATCATGTCATTTGCAAATAAAGAATTTTACTAATTTTTTTCAAAAAAAAATTTTTTAATTGGTTAATTTCCTCTTCACTAAGGCAAGGCCACTAATCACACACTTGAATGTTGTATCATTGTAAGACAGATTGTCATAGATGTTTATAAACATTTAGTCTCATATTCTGTACCTATTCATTGCAGAAAATTAACAGCTTAAGGTAAGCACTGGTCTGTGGGCCACACTTGGGATAGCAGTGACCTGTAACTACTGTTGCCAAAATTCAGCTGTCCAGAATAAGAAGATTGCAAGCAAGTTTGTGTGCAGAACAAAGCCCGAGCTAGGTTTAACTTAGCAAGATGGGCTGCATGTTAACCAACGATTTTTCTACCATAAACCAACACATATAGAAAAGTCCACTTACTCTTTTTTTTTTCTTTTTTAATGTATAGGATATGTACGCTCACCAGAGACAGAGAGAGAAACCACTCTACAAGAGGAATGGCCACACTGCAAACCCTTCTCCATTTTCCTCTCGGGATTTTGGGCATGCATGCACACACATGCCCAGCATGTTTTTCAAGTTGCTCAGTCTGAGACTCCAATCACGGAGTCAGCTATGTGAGATCCACCTGCCTTAACCATTATGCCACCTGTTGGCCCAAGACCACTTATTCTGAAATTACTGAGAAAGTTCCAAGATAATAGCTGTGATTTAGAAAAGAAGTAAAAGAAGACTACAGTAAACAACTGAATATAACTCCACACACTCATGGAAATGTGAGGAGATGTCCAGGAACAATAGCCTGAGGGGAAGTTGGCTAGGAAGAGGGCAGCTCTGTGTGAGCATCTTTTCCCGTTAAGCCAAATCTCTGAGAACAGCATAACCAGTCCCTAGAGAACTAGGAACTACACTTAGAAGGTGTGTCCTCCTTCCCCAAGGTGCTTGGCAGAGAATCATGTTCATGCTAATATCACAAAGGCAGTTTTACAAAGATCAAGGGGTGCTGTCCCTGGAGGTGCTTGTCTTTCTGATTTCCATCGTCGTCTTCTGCTCTTCCTTCCTCCACTTCTTTCTTTAACCTAGTGATTCTCAACTCTGGTTTCACAATATAATCTCATAAAAAAATGTTAATAAATACTGATGCCTGGGTCCCACTCCCTGAGACTCTTCATGTGTGTGTGCATGTATGTGTGTGCAAGAGAGAGAGAGAAACAGAACACACAGGTAAGCAAGCATGGAAGGAGGAGGAAAGGGAGAGGGAGTTTTGTGGACAGGGTCTCGGGTTTGCAATCCTCTGCCCCAGCTTCCCAGTTAGCTAGAATGGAAAACATGCTATTGCACCTGGAGTGTTCAGGTTGGTCTGGGTCTCAAATCCAGGTCTACCATGTGGCCTAGCCTCACAGTAACATCATACTGCTTGCGTTACCTCAGCTGAGTGCCTGAGATTCTATTTGTCTATGATGGTGCTCATCATTTACTTATTAATTATTTTATATATATATATATATATACACACATATATATACATATACATATATATACACATATATACACATATACATATACGTATATATATACACATATATACACACACACACATATATATGTGTGCATATATATATATATATGTATATATCCCCTCCCTCAGGTTTTTGCCATAGGGCATGTGCACTTGCCACAGAGAGACAGTGAGAAGTGGAAAATCAATCCCCAGGGGAGATGGCCACACCTCAGTCCCTTTTCCTGCATTCTCCTCAGGATTTGGGGCACACACATACACATGCACCTGGTATGATTTTTAAGCTGCCACATCTGAGACTCAAACCATGGTCGAGTGGCTGGCCATGTGGGATTCCAGTGCCCCAACCACTATATCACCTGCTGGCCCCAGTATTTATATATTTTTTAAATCTGCCCAAGAGAAAATAATGAGAAGAACTGAGCTCCTATGCCTTAGCCAAAAGAACACACTTGTTCTTCCATGAGCAGTTGAGTATAATTAATCTCTCATTTGAATTTTCTGACCTCCTAATGTGTGCAGGAGATGTGATAAAAACTTAGTAGGGGGTATCAACCCAGGACCCTCCAGAGCAGGATTCTCAGAGTGTGGTCTCTGGACTTGCAGTATCAACATCATCTGGAAATTTATTAGAAAGGTACATTCTAAAGCCCTGACTGATTTACTGAATCAAAAACCTTGGGCGTTGGGCCCAGGGGAAAAAAAAAAAAAAAAAAAACTAAGAGTCTTCTAGGATGATACAAATTCATAGAGGCAGAAAGTAGAATGGTGGGATGGGGAGAGGAAGGGGGAGTTATTTAACGTGTGTGGAATTTCAGGTTGCAAGATGGAAAATGTTCAGTGCATGAATGGTGGTGATGGTTGTGATGGTTGCACAACAGTGTGACATACTTAATACCACTGACCCGCACACTTGAAAATGGACAAGATGGTAAAGTCCATGTTATATAGGTTTAACTTCAGCTCAAAAATAAATAAATATTTCTTTTTTAAAAAAACAAAAAAAGCTTACTAGGTTATGTACAGAAAATTTTCTCCAGATACTGAGGTCTAACAATTCATTCATTTTTGTCAACAATGAGTCATCACCTTCATTAAATTTCGTGTCTTTTTTTTTTTTTTTAGAGAGGCTTTTGCTATAGGGGCACATGTACTAGCCAGAAAGAAAGAGACAAAGAGAGAGAGAAAGTGAGAAATCACTCCCCAGGCAGATGGCCACACCACAATCTCTTCTCCTCTATTCTCCTCTTAGGATTTTGGGCACATATGACACACTCCTGGTGTGAGTTTCAAGTCTCTGGATCTGGGATTCAAACTGCAGTTGGCAATGTGGAAGTCTAGTGCCTCAACCACTGTCATTTGCTGGCCCCCATGTTTCATGTCTTAAATGCCTTCTGTGTGTTGGAAATTGTTGTAAGTGCATCCCTGCCTCTGGTGTGTGGAATCCAATGTATAGCCAGACATTAAGCAGATGACTGAACAATATGCCATTTAATTACAATTGAGATTATGATTAAGGGTGGCATGAAATAGAGGATGCTGTGGGAGCATATAGCCTAGATTGGGGAGGACAGAAGAAAGAAAACTTCCCTGAGGAAGATGAAACCTGAAAGATGATTAGGAGTTGCCCAAGTGGAAAGTTGTAGATACAGCATTCTAGGCACAGTGAACAGCTTTTGCAAATATCTCAAAGAAGGAAGGAACTCTGCATGTTTGAGGGACTAAGGGAGGATATGTGCTGGAACAAATTGTGCAGCAGGAGAACAGTAAGAAATGAGTCTCTGGGGCGGGAGCTGGGTCCAGGCCAGGCAGGGTTCTGTGACCATGTTGGGGATTTTGAACTTTATCTCATATGCAATAGAAAGCTAGTAAAGATTTTGTAAACAAGGAAAGATTGGAGGAGAAATGCCTCTAGGCTAATGTTAAGAGCATTTCTGAGGTAGGGGGCCTTACAAATTTGTGACTGCATTCTGCCAGCTTTAAGCTACTAATACCAGGGTAAGAGGAATAAACTAACTAGGTTAGCTCTCCCCTTTTCTTGAACCATTTATATCCAAGTTGAATAGACAAAACTTGCACATACTTAATAGTGCCCTCAGTATTAGTTAGAATGGTCTATATAACCTTGTTTAGAGAAAAAAGACAGTGTTTTAACAAGTTTCTTTCTTGTTAATGCTATATATCCAAAAGAGGTCAATGGAGAACTCTAGTTCACAGTCACTCCAGGGACCCAAACTAATGGAGCTTTGCCATCTTATGTCTCCTTGGTAATTACAACAAGGAGAAGAGAGTGCTAGGGTATCAGATACTAAATCTTAAATGCTTTAAAGCAATAGTGAGAGACGCTTTTTGCAATGTGAAATCACTTCAACTTACAGTTCACTTGCCAGGTATATTCACATAAACTGGTTACCTAACTGCAAGGGGATTTCAAAGTATAGAGGAGTACATGCTATTTGATGAGCAATAATTGTTTCTATCATACAATAAAACATGATAAAGAGTGAAGGTTTTCACATAGGCACTGCTGAGTTTCAAACATCCTACATTCTACCTGTGGTCATCCTATATGAGGGATGAACTGAGCCTATCTTTCACTTGAAAAGATAAACTGTCAACAAGGTTTATGTGTGAGTTCACTTGACAGCTCAATGCTTCACTGAAGAGTAGTGGTGGAGATCTTCTCTCCTGCTTTAAAATCTACGTTCCCTAAACATACCAGAGTTTTCTTTAGACTTTTCTCACCCACCAAATCATACCAGGTCAATGCTACATATCTAAATGAGGTTAAGATAAGACCTTAAAACTTACTTAATCCAACTATCTCATTATGGTAACAATGCCTGAAGCTCAAAGAGGGAAATTACCCAAAAGTTATACAATAAGTTAATGACCAAGCTAAGAGTAGAGTCCTGTTTCCTGCCTCTCAGAAAAGCACCATTCTTACCTTCAGAATATGAGAAATAGTATGCATAATTTCTAAATTTTAGGGGAAAAAAAGTGAGTTGGACCAAAACTCAAAAATTTCATCTAAATGCATAAAAGAGGAAATGAAAGACATCACAAAGGACTTTAAGGCAAACTCCCACCCCACCCCACCCGCAATCCGGATCGAGCCGGCCAGCAGTTCCGGGCACCAGGTGGACTCAGGCTGCAGGCCCGACCCTTCTGAATCTCCACGCATCCCCACCATTTCTCCTCCTTGGACCCCAGGTTGGTTGTCTGGGACTTTAAGGCAAACTCCCACCCCACCCCACCCGCAATCTGGATCGAGCCGGCCAGCAGTTCCGGGCACTAGGCGGACTCAGGCTGCAGGCCCGACCAACCTGGTCCTATCACTCATCTTCTGACCCTTTCCCACTAGCCTTTGGACTCTTTGAATTCTGGTGATTTGAATAGCGCGCAGCGCGCACCGCGCAATTTCCTTTTTTCATTTTGTTTTTCTTTGCTCTTGGGCTGTTGCTTATTCAGTCAATTGAAGGCTCATCTCTCCTTAGAGACAGTGAGGACTTTGGGCCATCCAGGGTAGTGGCAACAGTTAATGGTAATTGTGAGCAACAGGTAGGCCAACCATAAGGGAAATCATCAATTTTCTAAGCCTGTACAACTTTTAACAATCAGTTAGGAAGAAACATATAGATTACCTGATGACTAGGAACAATCGCAGAGGCTCAAGAAATATGAGCAACCAACAAAAGGCCTCTCCCTCAAGGGAAATCATCAAGCCTACATCACCCACAGTCAATACAATGGACGTCGTGGACATGTCTGATAAGGAATTCAGAATATTTGTAGTGACCAAACTAACTGAGATGGAAGAGAAAAGAGACAAGGAGCTCCAGGAGATGAGGAAGTCCTTCAATGACTTGAAAGAAGAAATGGATACCTTAAACAAGAACCAGATGGAACTTTTAGGATTGAAGAATGTGATACAGGAAATCAAAACCTCCCTTGAAAGTATTAAAAGTAGGTTAGACCAGGCAGAAGATCAAATCTCTAAGACAAAACATCTGACCTAGAAAAAAGTATCAAGAAGATTGAGAAAACAACCATGAAAAATGAGGATAATATACGAGGAGTACTGGATACTATCAAGCGCCCCAACATCTGGATAATTGGTATTCCAGAAGAGGAAGAAAATAATAAGGGCCTAGATAATTTATTCCATGAGATCCTGGAAGAAAACTTTCCAAATCTAGAAAGGCATTCAAATATCCAGACCCAGGAAATACATAGGACCCCGGGTAGAATCAACCCAAGAAGATCCTCTCCAAGGCACATCATAGCCAGACTGGCAAAAACAACAGACAAAGACAAGATACTAAAGTTGGCAAGAGGGAAACGCCAGGTTACTTACAAAGGTCACCCCATCAGGCTAACATCGGATCTCTCGGCGGAAACAATGCAGGAAAGGAAAGAATGGGGAAGCATAGTAAAAGTGTTGAGTGAAAAACAATTTCAACCAAGAATACTATACCCGGCAAAATTATCTTTCATATGGGAAAAAAAGATAAAAACATTCTTGAATAAACAAAATTTGAAGGAATTTACCAACTCCAGACCAGCTCTTCAAGAGGTTCTGAAGGGAGTATTATACCAGGAAAACTAAAAAATCAGAGACAGTTATACGAGAACAAAAAGCAACCAAGAAATTGGCTCACTTAATGATAGGATCAGGTACGGAAATATCGATAATTACATTGAATGTCAATGGATTAAATTCTCCAGTTAAGAGACATAGACTGGCTGAATGGATAAGAAAACAGAAACCCTCTATCTGTTGCCTACAAGAAACTCACCTTATGGATAAAGACATACATAGACTAAAAGTCAAGGGCTGGAAAAAGATACTCCATGCAAATGGAAATCAAAAAGAGCCTGGAGTAGCGATATTGATCTCTGACAAAATAGATTTCAAGACAAAGACTGTAAGAAGAGACAAAGAAGGGCATTATATAATAGTATTGGGGTAATCCAGCAAGAAGACATAACCCTTATAAATATCTATGCACTCAACTCAGGTGCACCTAAATATGTGAAGGAAAGACTGCTGGAGCTAAAAGGAGAGATAGGGAGAAATACTATAATTGTTGGAGATCTCAACACCCCATTATCTCCTATAGACAGATCTTCTAGACAGAAAATAAATAGAGAGATACAGGACTTAAATGATGCTATAAATGGAATGGGCTTGACAGATATCTATAGAACTTTCCACCCTACATCCACAACATATACATTTTTCTCACCCCGACATGGAACCTTTTCAAAGATAGATCATATATTAGGACACAAATCAAGCCTTTATAGATTCAAAGGCATAGAAACTGTACCAAGCATCTTCTCTGACCATGATGGAATTAAACTCAAGATTAATTTCAAGACACAACCCCGAAAATACACGAACACATGGAGACTGAACAACCTACTTCTGAATGACTTCTTCACTACTGAAGAAATTAAGGCTGAAATAAAAAAAATTTATGGAAACTAATGATAATGAGTACACAAGTGTCCAGAATCTATGGGACACAGCAAAAGCAGTCATAAGAGGAAAATTCATAGCAACTAGTGCATATAAGAAAAGGATAGAAAGATGGCAAGTAGATAACTTATCATCATGCCTCAGAGAATTGGAAAAACAACAACAAACAAACCCCCAAAATGCCAGGCGAAAAGAAATAATAAAGGTTCGAGCAGAAATAAATGAAATAGAAAATAAACGAACCATACAGAAAATAAATGAAAGCAAAAGCTGGTTCTTTGAAAAGATTAACAAGATCGACACACCATTGGCTAGACTGATCAAGAAGAAGAAAGAAAGAAACCAGATTAATCAAATATGTGATGAAACAGGCAATATTACCACAGACATAGCAGAAATACAAAATATCATTAGAGGATACTATGAGCGACTTTACGCCAACAAACAAGATAACCTGGAGGAGATGGACAAATTCCTGGATGCATATAATCTACCAAGATTGGGTCAGGAAGACATAGAGAACCTGAATAGACCTATAACAAGCCAGGAGATTGAATCAGTAATAAATAACCTCCCAACAAAGAAAAGCCCAGGCCCAGATGGCTTCACTTGTGAATTCTACAAAACTTTTAAGGAAGAGTTAACCTCTATCCTACTAAAATTATTTCTAAAGATTCAAAAGGAAGGAAACCTTCCAAATTCATTTTATGAAGCCTCCATCACCCTCATCCCTAAAACAGATAAAGATATGACAAAAAAGGAAAACCACAGACCAATATCATTGATGAATATAGACGCGAAAATTCTCAACAAGATACTCGCAAATCGTATCCAACAACATATAACAAAGATCATTCATCACGATCAGGTAGGCTTTATACCAGGGATGCAAGTGTGGTTCAATATACGCAAGACCATAAATGTAATACACCACATTAACAGAAAGAAAGATAAAAAACATATGATCATCTCAATTGATGCGGAGAAAGCATTTGATAAAATACAACATCCTTTTATGATTAAGACTCTCAGTAAGATTGGTATAGAAGGGTCATTTCTGAACACAATAAAAGCAATCTATGAAAAACCTACAGCTAACATTATACTGAATGGGGAAAAGCTGAAAGCTTTTCCTCTGAAAACAGGTACTAGGCAAGGCTGCCCACTTTCTCCACTGCTCTTTAATATAGTACTGGAAGTCTTAGCTAATGCAATCAGAGAAGAGAACAATATTAAAGGCATTTGAATAGGCAAAGAAGAATTGAAAATATCTTTATTTGCAGATGACATGATGGTATACTTAGAAGACCCAAAGGTATCCATGAAAAAACTGCTTGAAGTAATAAGTGAATACAGTAAGGTGGCAGGATACAAAATCAATATCAAAAAATCTATAGCATTTCTATTTATGAACAACAAGTTGAACGAAGCAGAGCTGAAGAAAGGAATCCCTTTCACCGTAACCACAAGGTGTATAAGATACCTAGGGATAAACCTAACTAAGAAAGTCAAAGACCTTTATAAAGAAAACTACGAAAATCTTAAAAGAGACATTGAAAGTGACATATAAAAGTGGAAGGACATCCCATGTTCCTGGACTGGAAGAATTAACATAATCAAAATGGCAATTCTACCCAAATTAATCTACATGCTTAATGCAATTCCAATCAAAATACCAGAGATATTCTTCAGAGATCTAGAAAAGGCAATCATAGAATTTGTCTGGAACCATAAAAGACCTCATATTGCAAAAGCAATCCTGTGCAAGAACAATGGAGTAGGAGGCATCTCACTCCCTGATCCCAAGATATACTATAAAGCTGTGGTCATCAAAACAGCATGGTATTGGCATAAAAACAGACATGTGGACCAGTGGAAGAGAATAGAGACCCCAGAAATAACCCCCAAAGCTTACAGCCAACTGATCTTTGACAAAGGATATCAGTCAATTCATTGGGAAAAGGAAAACCTCTTTAGTAAATGGTGCTGGAAAAACTGGGTATCCACCTGCAGAAAGATGAAACTGAACCCCCATCTTTCACCATTAACAACAGTCAACTCAAAATGGATCAAAGATCTGAACCTAAGACCTCAAACAATAAAACTGCTGGTGGAAAATGCTGGGGAAACTCTGGGGGACATTGGAGTAGGCAAAGACTTCTTAAATAAGACTCCCAAAGCACAGGCAATAATCCCTAAAATAGACAAGTGGGACTATATTAGACTAAGAAGTTTCTGCACAGCAAAGGACACGGTAACAATTGTGAACCAACAACCCTCAGAATGGGAAAATATTTTTGTTAAATATGCCTCAGACAAGGGACTGATAACCAGAATACATAGGGAACTCAAGTGCCTTATGCAAAAAAAAATGATTAACCCAATTAAAAGATGGGAAAATGAGCTGAACAAAAGTCTCTCTAAGGAAGACATACGAACAGCCAAAAAGCATATGAGGAAATGCTCTACATCCCTCATCATAAGGGAGATGCAGATAAAAACCACAATGAGATACCACCTAACCCCTGTCAGAATGGCAAAGATTAAGAATATAAAAAGTGATAAGTGTTGGCGGGGATGTGGTGAAAAGGGAACCCTCCTACACTGTTGGTGGGAATGTAAACTAGTTCAACCACTGTGGAGAACAATATGGAGGTTCCTCAAAGATCTACAAATAGAACTACCATTTGATCCAGCAATCCCACTTCTGGGTATTTACCCAAAAGACAGGAGAACACTCAGTCAGAAAAGTGCTTGCACATCAATGTTTATTGCAGCATTATTCACAATTACCAAGACATGGAACCAACCTAAATGTCCACAAACTGATGAATGGATTGGAAAAGTGTGGTATATATACTCTATGGAATACTATTCAGCCATAAAAAATAACAAGACCCTGTTATTTGATAGAAAGTGGTCAGATATGGAGGATCTATTGCTGAGTGAAGTAAGTCAGGCTATGAAAGAAAGATATTGTATGTATCCACTCAATATATACCGACTATCAGCACTCTATGATAGAGAGCAAAAAATTGGAGGACATAAAAGCAGTGAAGGTACTTAATGAGAATAGGACAGTGTGGAATGGGGGAAGTGAAGAGAAGAGGATAGAGAAAGATAGCAAGTGAACAATAGAGATGCAGGACGTTAGTGAGAAACAGATATGGCTTATTAACTGTTGATGTTGACATGTATAGTATTCTCAACTGGATTTGTCTGAGAAGTATTTCATGATGGGCAAAGTATTTGTACAAGCAAAATGAGAAATAGCGATAGACTGTTTTAAAAAATAATTAGAATAAGAATAATAATGATTGGGGAAAACATAGAAAAGATATTGAATGTTGAAGCAGGGAGATTAATGTCGCTGTACTGACTGTCATGCATGGCATTCCCTTTTGAAAAAGCAATGTAATACACTGTAAAGTTATATGTAATTCAATGTAATATAAAGAAGAATATGATGATAATTAAAAAAAAGAAAGACATCACAAACTCACAGTTAAAAAAATATAAAATAAAATGTTCTATAAATTTATAAGTTTTAATAAGTCTAAACATATCCATGATCACAATAAATATAAAAGGATAAAATTATTTTGTCAAAAGTACAAGACTTTTCTATTTTTTTAATCTATTTTTTTTAATCCAGTTGTATGCCAACCATAATTCAACCTGGAAACAAAATGACGTAGAGAGGTTAAAAATAAAAGAAATGATAAAAGATGCCAATCAAATACTAATAACAATAGAATCAGTGTAATAGTATTGATATTAGACAAAGTAAGAATTAAAATTAAAATCAATAACTAAGACATCTGCTTGGGTGGGACCTTTGTTGTTTTGTTTCCCTGATTATAACAGTCACAGACCTAAACAAAGTCGAAACACATACTGTCTATGGAGTATCAATATGGCAAAGATAAATTGGAAATATCTGCGAGATATGTGTATTTGTTGGAGCATGTGCGTGTGACCAAAATGTTTTTGGAAATCTGTAAAGCCATTCTATTTCTTTTTTTTTAATTATTATTTATTTAATTTTATTTATTCATTATTTTTAATTTGACCAGATAAAGACACACAGAGAGAGAGAGAGAGAGAGGAAAGGGAGAAAGGAAGCCGCCAGCTCTGGGACTCGAACCGTGGTCGGCCATGTGAGAGTGTCCAGCACCTTAACAACCACGCCACCTGCTGGTCCCTCTATTTCCTTTTTGAAACACATAGCTATGCTACTAGGCTGGGCCTTAGCTTTTTGTCCTTCAGGAGCTAACCATTGAAGCTGGCAATTCAAACATAAGTTCCTGTATAGGAAAGCACCAATCCTGCCAGGCTGGAGAATTCTGCAAATAAGGAAGCCAATATATGAAAGTTTGGTATTATGTACCAGCTTTATGGGAAGGGATATTGCCCACCAATGGGGAGCAACAATTCCACTGCATCAAGGGACAGTCCTCATAAGATTAATGTCTGCTCCATATAGCACAGTCATGGCTGCAAAGCTCTCCAGGGAAACCCCAGAGCTGACAGCTCCCCTTTCAGGGAGCAACCAGCTCCCTGGACCCTTGGTTGGACCTGCTGGGACATTTGCTGCTGAGAATTCTTTCACAGACCCTGTCATGCTGGGAGTTTCCAAAGCAAATATCCCCAAGGCTCACACTAATGCCATCTGTTTTCCATTTTGAGGAATGAGTGCTATATACCAGTTTGTTAAGTCCACTGAAGGGAAGAAAACAAACACCCAACTAGTCCTGACCTTGCCTTGCAGTTTTATAACAGCACGGGGCAGCAGAGAGCCTAGCAGTCTGCCAGCTAACAAGGAGGCTCATAATCTCTGCTCCCATCCATCATGGTCCCAGGCCAAGGCCTTAACAGGGGCACTCTAGACTCTGGGTGTTTATGGCTTGGGCTGCTAGCTAAGGCTGGCTCTTTATATCTGAAAGCATCAAGGAGGCTCAGAGCTAACTTCTCTGGAGTGAGTTATGGGGGAAGGGCACTGTATGGGACCATAGAAGAAGCTAGAGGTGGAAGATCATTTCCGCCTTGCAACTGGGGGTCAGATGAGAGCTGCAGCCGCTGCTGGGAACTTGACTATGCAGCTCTGCGTCTTTTGTTGCCTCTGATTGTCCCTCCTCCAGCCCACCGTGGGGACCCTGAATGCACCGCAGACATTTTTGGCAGGCTGGTCTCTGTGCTGGGCTTGTGTTCATTAATCTGCCTGCCATGGGGCCCCTGAGAGAAGAGGAAATTGTTTCACGCTCGCTGAGAGACAGGAGAAAGGGCGCGGAGCAGGAAGAAGGCCCAGACTCAAGATGGGCAGCCAGGCTTGGGGTGCTGTGGCGGCAGTGACGCTCCCAGAGAGCTGCCTCTTTGGGTAGCAGGGAAGGCCTTCCCTGAAGGGACCTTGGAATTCCTACAGCCCAGCCCGCTGTTAATTAGCCCAGTAATGGGCTGGCTGGTGTTGCTCAGACTGAAGCCTTGGGCCTGAAACAATCGGGGCCTGTTTTCTGACAGAAATGACAAATGGAGGAAGTGAAAGGGGGTGCAAGAGCAAAAAGAAAAGCAGGGACAAGAGGAAATAACGAGTGCAAATTGCTGTAATGAATTTTAAAGGCGGGTTCTTAAGGAGAGGAGAAAAACTGGAGTGTCCCAGAGCCGATGGGAGGACCTTCCTTTCATTGCATCTGGACAACGGTCCTTGTGACTGCACATATAGATAGATGTCACGAAATTGAAGTGGCCTTACCCTGGACTGGGACTGGGTCCTTTCTGAGTGCTTAGTGAGAATTGGAACTCTCATATGCATGGACTGCTCATCCTTGCTGACTTCTTAGTCCCAATTATCAAGTAGAATATAAAAAAAAAGTACAATTTTTAATACCAAAGAAATCCTTAATGAAAAGAAGGCTCTTTGTTCTGCTGAGGACTGGATCCCTTTGGAGAGCATCTCTGGGGTGAAGGATCTGGGAAAAATGCAACTGCTCTGTATAACAAAGAGGAAAGAATTTGGAGGTCCCAGGAGCAAACCAGGAGGAGGGAATGGGGAAGCAGACAGGAATGTCAGCTGGATGCAGAGCCCAGGCTGAGCATTAGGGATTTACAGATATTCAGGAAACAGGGAAGCCCCACTCCCACCCCCACTGACCTATCAGGGTCAAAATGACAGCCCTCATTCCTTGAGAGGATACCTCTTCTCAATGCCTATCCACCCACCTGAACATCTAAACATGTTCTTTGTAATCCTTTTCTCCATTTTTGTTAACAATTTACAAACAATAAAATTCCTATTTTTAGTGTATAGTTCTGTGAGTTTTAATAAATACATATAGTTGTATAACTACCAATCCTAGTCAAGTGTAGATTTCCATCATCCCCAAAAGTTCTCTGCTCCCCTCTGAAAATCAAACTTTCCCCTGACTCCCAACCCCCAAGCACCACTGGTTTGTTGTCTGTCCTTAGGATTTTGCCTCTTCCAGAACATCATATAAATGAAATTATAAGGTAGCTAGTCTTTTGAGTCTGGCTTCTTTCACTTATCATAGTGCATTTGAGCTCCCTCCAGGCGATTGTGTATATGAGAAGTTTGTTCCTTTTGATTGCTGAGTAGTGTTCCGTTGTGTGATGTACTGCAGTTGGCTCATCTATTCCTCAACTGAGGAACAGTTCAGTTGTTCTCGCTCATGACCTTTTTTTTTTTTTTTTTGAGAGATTTTTCACTATAGGGCGCGTGCGCTCGCCAGACAGACAGAGAGAGACAGAGAGATAGAAAGCGAGAAATCACCCCCCGGGGGGATGGTCACACCGCAATCCCTTCTCCTCCATTCTCCTCCCGGGATCTTGGGCACGCACGCACACGTGCCCGGCGTGAGTTTTAAGCCACCGGGTCCGGGACGCAAACCGAGGTCGACTACGTGGGAGTCCAGCGACATAGCCATTACGCTAACTGCTGGTTCCCGCTCATGACCTTTTGATCTTGCCTTTGGTGGGATGTTTTTACTGGCGGGAATTATGAAAAGATTAATCTGGGCCAGGTCAAGAACTTTAGTATAACCTTTCCTTCTCAAGGAATCTAAGTTCTTTCTAGATCTATTTCATTTAATATTGGTTTTCCAAGCCAGGTATAAATAACTAATTATATAACAAAAGAAATTTTGTTTGGTCACTTGTTTTATAAAAGCTTGAGATATAATTCACATACTATACAACTCACCCATTTCTAGTGGCTTTTAATATATTCACAGAGTTATGCATCCATCACCTCATCAATTATGGAACGTTTCCATCATTGTAATAATAAAGCCCACACCTTTGGCTGTCACTTTGAGTCTTATAGATCCCCCAAACCTTGATAGCACTAATCTGTCTTTGAAGATTTGCCTATTCTGAATATTTCCTATAAATGAAATCCTACAATATGTGGGGTTTTTTTTTTTTTTTTTTTTTTTTGGAGAGGTTTTCGCTATAGGGCACGTACGCTCGCCAGAGAGACAGAGAGACAGAAAGCGAGAAATCACCCCCCAGAGGGGATGGTCACACCACAATGCCTTCTCCTCTATTCTCCTCTTGGGATCTTGGGCACGCTTGCACATGAGCCCGGCGTGAGTTTTAAGCCACCGGGTCCGGGATGTGAACCGCGGTCGACTATATAGGAGTCCAGCGACATAGCCATTACGCTAACTGCTGGTTCCCATATGTGGTTTTTCATGCCTATTGCTTGCTTCCTCGTTCATAAGACATTGAATATACAGTGCTGCTGGCTTTTTCCCATAGTGCAGAGCTACTCACATGCATGGCTGACTGGATCCTCAAAGCATAATCCTTTGAGATAGACATAACAATTAGCCCTATTTAGAGACAAAGAAACTGAGGCAGGGTTTCAGTAATTTGTTCAAAACAATGCTGATAGTAACAACTGAGGCTAGAAACCAAAGTCGTCTGACTCCTACATGCTTAACCTCAGCCTCTTAACTAAGGATAGTCTTGCTTGGATTTTTTTTTGTTGTTTTGCTTTTTTTGTTGTTTGTTTGCTTGTTTTCTGATGGACCAGAGTGACCTAACAGGTGACAGAAGTTGGGAAGAACTTGAATGTATTCAGATGTTCACTTTTCAGGAACCACCAAGCTGATTTCTCAATGACAGCTGAGATCAGTAGGATGCTTATTCTACAATGAGCAGTCTTCCTCCAAAAGCCAGGTTTCACACAGCCTTAGAAATCCAGAGTAGGCTAAAGAGGGCTGTGGGAACATGCTACCTTCTCTTTGACTTCTCATTCACTTAACCTGCCTTCCTTTGACCACCATTTCTACACTGTTCTCCTCGCACTGTGCAGATTCAGGTGCCAGAAACTGAGCTCAAATTAGCTTACACAAACAAACAAACAAACAAATCTTATTTGGCTCATTTAACTGGGAAAGTAGGGGTCCATCTGGCCTCGATTGTGATTGGATCCAGGGACACAAATGATGTCATCAGGCTCTTTCCTCATCTCTCAGCTCTGCTGCTCTCTGGATGATGACCTGGTTCTTTCAAGCAGTAGAAGTCTTTTCTCCATAAAGTAAAAAGCTAGCCACCAGAAACTCCGAAACCACAACTTCAAAGCTTAGCTCTTCCACCAAAAAGTCCATTTCCTTCTCTCAGCATCCATATATCAGTCTCAGGGAAGAGCTCCAATTTGCCCTGTGTGGGCCATATGCTAATGACTTAATTAATCTTGTGGCAAAGAAAAGGCAGAATTAGGACTGATGTAGACTCAGGCACTTGGAAGGCAGTTTGTGCTTCCAGAAAGAGCAGAGTAGAGAGGATGTGTGCTAAGCAGACAGAAACAATAACTACTATCACACTTTATTGCCTTAGTCAAACAACTCCTCTGAGCAGCAACAAACACCCCACACATGGCTTCTGCAATTACTGCCACTACTGCTACTTAACTCCCCTCTACCCACCCTCACTACCATTCCCACCCCCCAACAGAAGTAAAAGAAGCCTGAAGACTTAGACTTTAGAAAGCATGCAAAGTTCAGGTCTACAGAAATAGTCCACACAACCCTGTCCCCCTTTTCCGGAAGAGACACTACACTATCTAAACATTTTCATCATCTGCTGCTTCTTCCAGCTCACTCCCTAGGCTTGGCTCATCTTTCAGTGGCCTGTTTCTTCCCCACTTGGAGGTACAGAACATGAGGTGCCCAGATGTACTGCTGTTTACATTGCACAGAGCATGAGGCCGTGCATGTGCTTCCCTGCTCATCCCTGGCTCTCTCCCTCTGCAGTGCTAGGCTCTGCTGATTGCTATAAGCCAAATGGTCATGGACAAGCCTGGTCGTTATGCTGCCTCTTCCCCTGACTCACTGCAGATCTGACTGGATGAAGTATCTGGTTTCCTCCTCATAAAGCGACCTAAGATTGCTTTGCCTTTTGATTGACTGTTAAATGAAAGCCAGGCCCTTTTGTTTGTGAGAACTTTTGTTTGGTTGGTGTTTTGCTGTGTGTCATGGTTAATTCATCTCTGGTTCACTTCCATGGACAAACTCTAATATTTGGAAGGTTCTTTCTCCTCTTATTTGTTCCCCCTCCCCTTCCTGTACCCTAGTCCCACCTTGGTGAAAGGTTCCTTCTCTTTGACAATGATCAAATACTTTTTGCCTATGGGTGAACTTGAACCAATATTTCAAACTGCCCAGAGACAAAGGATTTGGGAAATAACAACATTTGTTGAAAATAGATGTATGTGCCTAAACCATTTGCCTATGCCAAATTGAATACAAAATCAGAAAATATAAACAAAATAAATAGAAGCACAAAACTTTCATTTTTATATGAGTCATTCACAAGCTAAAGAAACTTTAGCAGAATAAGCAATTGGCATTTTTATAACTAACATGGATAGCACTTTATCTTTCTCCAAACACGTTCATTTCTACCAAATCTTCATTTTCTGTAACCACATAAAAAGGTAGTAGGATCAGAGATGGATATCAAACTTGAGTTGTGAAATATTGCTTTCCTTGACTGAAAATGAAGATTTTCTGCTGAGACTTCTCCCTCCAGATTCATTTCTAGTGGGTAGGGCTACCTCTGCCTCCTTCTCTCCATTTCTCTTTGTCTCTCTCTGTCTCTCTCTGTCTCCATGTGTCTTTTATTTTTAACTTTTTTTTTAAGGTATTCTTTGGACTCTCAAGCCCCTCCTTTATTGTGCTAATTTGTGCCTTTCCTCATTCCATTAAGGAAAGGCACAAACTCAGGCCCATCCTGAGATGGATACCAAACCTGAGCTGCGAAACAGGCAAGGTTTTCATTTTTTACTTTTTAAAATTAAAATCTAAAGTTTTTTTATTATCTTTTTTTCTTCTTTTTACTTTATTTTTTCTTCTTCTTTCTCTTCTCTAATTCTTTTCCTTTTTTCTTTATCTTTATTCATTGGCTGCTCAGCCTCTACACATTAAGTGTCTAGACTGGTCCAGGTGAACAGGATCCAAACATCTGAATATGATTAGGGTCAGAATAATCCTCTATTCCCACTGAATCTGATGCACAAAGAGTGAAAATGGAATGAAAGAGAGATTGCAGATAACCTTCTCCTGCATGCCTCTGAACATTCAGATTGAACTTTAAGAATTAGGAAGAAATGCATCATCCATCACATGACTAGAAATCACTGTAGGGTCACAAGAAATATGCGAAAACAAGAAAATACCTATTCTCCAAGGGAAAAGAATAACTCCTCTTCATCCTCAAACAGTACAATGAAACTCATGGAAGTGTCAGATAAAGAATTCAGAATAGTCATAGTGACAAACCTAACAGAGAAGAGAAACAATGAACAGCAGAAGAGGCAGAAGGAAGGAGTTGACGAGTTCCAGGTGAGGAAATTCTTACAAGATCTAAAAGACGAATTACACACTATAAAAAAGAATCAAATGGACCTGTCAGAAATAAAGGCTATAACACAGGAAGTCAAAACCTCCCTTGAAAGTATTAAAAGCAGACTAGATCATATAGAAAATCAAATCTCAGATGTAGAGGACAGAATCACTGACCTAGAAAAATCCACCACAAAGACTGAGAAAATTGCCCCAAAAAACGAGAATAATATACAAGAAATACTAGATACCATCAAACGTCCAAACATCAGTATAATTGGTATCCCAGAAGGCAATGAGACTCATAAGGGCATTGTAATCTAATGCATGAAATCCTGGAAGAAAACTTTCCAAACCTAGAGAGGCATTCAAAGATCCAGTCCCAAGAAATACAAATTACCCCAAATAGAATCAACCCAAGATCTTCTCCAAGATACATTATAGCCACATTGACCAAAACCACAGGCAAAGACAAAATACTAAGATTGGCAAGAGAGAAACGGCAAGTTACCTACAAAGGATATCCTATCAAGCTAACAGCAGACCTCTCATCAGAAATAATATGAGTGAGGAAAAAGAATGGGAAAATATATTCAAGGTGCTAAGGGAAAATCAATTTTAACCAAGAATATTGTACCCAGCAAGATTATCCTTTATATAGAAAGAAAAGAAAAGAACAGTCTCAGATAAACAAAACCTGAAAGAATTTATCAACACTAGACCAGATCTCCAAGAAGTTCTCAAGGGAATGCTATAACAGGGAAATTAAATACAGACACACAGAAATAAGAGTTCAAAAACTGAGAAAAGGGCCAACTTAATCATAGGGACGAGTCTGGAGTTGAATATTATATTCCAGAATTTAATTGGGAAGATCGAACCATAACAGAAGATAAATTAAGTACGTGAGACTGAATTGGTGAAATAGAATTTTATAACTTTTGACTAAAACATTGCTGATTTTCTTCTAGGCTTTATTTTCTGGTTTTAAGGATTTTTGTCCTGTCTTGAGCTGCCAATAGATTCATGTGCCTTCCATTTGAACAGAATCCCAACCTGTTTCTTGACTTTAAGTTTTAAGCAAAGTTCCTTAGCATTTCTTTGATTTATTAAAGCTAAAACTGCTTTTCTTGAAATTTAAAAAATATATTTAAAATACCTATTTAATGACTGTAGTAAGCTGTATAGCATCAGCTAGGTGCTACCTTATAGTATGTTCTTTCTACTCAGAGCTTCATGCCTAAAGTCAGACATGTATTCACAGATATGCATATACCTGCTGAACTTGCCATTGAAAGTAGTTAGATTATTTAAGAAATTTTGTGAATCAATAAAATGTGTGGGAGGGAAAGGAATGAAAAACAACTGTAGACACCTGAGATAGTGTGGAAGGAGGGTGTGAAATGGCAGAGGCTGAGAAATAGGGGGGAAATATATATATACATGTATATATAAAACTAGAAATGGAAAATTATTGATGATAACATGTATAATATACTACGCAGTATATTCTGGATGGGAAATCACATTTTGTATGCTATGACAATGCTCAGTGAATGAATGTAAATTAATTAATTAAAAATTTTTTTTAAAAAAGGGACCAGCAGTTGGTGTAATGACTATGCCACTGGACTCCCATGTAGTCGACCATGGTTCAAGTCCCAGACCCAGTGGCTTAAACTCAACCCAGGCACATGTGCATGTGTGCCCAAGATCCTGAGAGGAGAATGGAAGAGAAGGCGTTGCAGTGTGGCCATCCCCCCTGGGGGGTGATTTCTCACTTTCTTTCTCTCTGTCTCTCTCTTTCTAGCGAGCACACACATCCTATAGCAAAAGCTTCTCAAAAAAAAAAACAAAACTAAAATTAAAAATAAAAATAAAAGGTAGTAGGGTCAAGATAGATCTTATTTCCATTTTGTAAATGAAAAAATGGTGTATGTATTTGTTGTGGTGGGCCTTTAGAGAGAGACTGCTGGAATGAAATTCCTACTGTGCTTCCTGAAAACTCTATGAAGAAATGGAAGCTCAGGGACCAGCAGATGATGCAATGGTTATGTTGCTAGACTCCCACACAGTTGACCTTGGTTCAAGTCCTGGACCCGGTTGCTTAAAACTCATGCCAGGTACGTGTGTGTACATGTCTAAATCCCAAAAAGAGAACGAATTGTGGCGTGGCCATCTCCCCAGGGGAAGTGATTTCTTGCTTTCTCTCTCTCTGTTTCTGTCTCTCTGGTGAACACACGTACCCTATAGCAAAAACCTTTCTAAAAAAACTAATAATAATAGCAATAATAATAATTAAAGAAATGGAAGCTCAGAGGTCAGCAGGTGACATAGTGGTTAAGACACTGGACTCCCACATGGCCAGCCAAGGTTAAAGTTCCAAACCCAGCAGCTTGAAATCACACTGGGCACGTGTGTGTACATGTCCAAAATCCCAGAAGGAGAATGGAGGGAAAGGGACTGCAGCATAGCTATTCCCTGGGGGGTGGGAGAGCAGGTGATTTCTCATTTTTCCTCTCACTGTCTGTTCTGTCTCTCTCTGGCAAGCACACATGCTAAAAAAAAAAAAAAAAAAAAAAAAAAACCTTAAAAAGAAAAGAAGATGTGGCCAGCCGATGGCAGATGGTGGTTAGGGGCATTGGTCTCCCACATGGCTGACCGCAGTTCGAGTCCTAGACCTGGAGGCTTACTTTTTCACTTTCCCCCTCTCTCTCTTTCTTGCTCACTCTGTCCCTCTCTGGTCAAATTTAAATAAATAAATTGGGACCAGTAGTTAGCATAATGGCTATGTTGCTGAACTTTGATGTAGTCAACTGCAGTTCAAGTCCTGGACCCGGTGGCTTAAATTCATGCTTGGCGTGTGTGCATGTGTGCCCAAGATCCCGAGAGGAGAATGGAGGAGAAGGGATTGCAGCGTAGCCATTCCCCCTGAGGGGCGATTTCTTGCTTTCTGTCTCTCTGTCTCTCTCTGTCTCTCTGGCGAGTGCACACGCCCTGTAGCAAAAACCTCTCAAAAAAATAAACACAATAAATAAAGTCAAATAAAATAATTCTTAAGGAAAAAAAGAGAGAGAGAGAGAGAGAGAGAGAGAGAGAGAGAGAGAGGAGGAGGAGGAGGAGGAGGAGGAGGAGGAAGAGGAGGAGGAGGAGGAGGAGAAAAGAAAGTAAGTTCAGGTATGAAGTTGGTACCAGAGAAGAACAGAACAGAAGTCTAGTCAATTTGTCCTTCTCCTATGCCCATATACTCAATGTGCCATGTAAGAGCAACTGAAACAAGGCAAAGTTCTTCAAAAATCATAAATTAAGTAGACAGTATAGCCCCATTTTACTGTTGAAATAAACTGAAATAGGGTCAGTATAAATCGTACACACAATTGGTCTAGATAGAAACAGAAACAAATTCTTATCCAGACACAGCCCATTATTCTACTTTATTTCTAGAACATCAGATGATTTTTCTGTCTGCTTGCTTGATAGTAATATAAATCCCATGAAGAAGGAATAAGAATCATACATTCCCTTGACCCATTTCGCTGTCTCTCTGGAAAGCTAAGAATATAAATATACAGATTACTATTTATATGCTTGGATTGTGGGCTTAGTTGAGAAATCCACAAAGTCTACCTTTTGTGCTCTGAGGTTTGGATTCTTGGCTTCCCTCAAGTCAACAGGGAAATGAATGTGGTTCTCACACCAGATCCGCATGGTCATGGGTCAACTGAATGGGCACCAGAGGGATAAGAAAACAGGAAGAGAAGTGCCAAAAGAACAAGGATCCTCCAGAACAATACAGACAATATGGGCCATGTTCGGATAACAAAAAACCAGAGTATGAGAAACAGTCATCTATCCATTCATTCCATAACCATCCAGTACGACAATTCGCAACTGACCTTGAGAATTTGTGAGGATTAAAAGCGAGCTCTTATATGCTCGAGGAACATAGCATGATGCCCATCATGCAGTGGGCCCCAGTCAACCTGGGTCCCTTTGCTTCCTTGAGTTCTATCTCTGTACCTTTTTTTTATTGCTATATCTATTTTATTTGATTTTATAATTTTTCATTTATACAATTATTGTACATCTTTGTGGAGTATAAATGGATTTTCAAAGTACATGTGCAGTGTGCATCAAAAAATGAAAAACAATATCTTATTCATTGTTCTCAAAAAAGAATACCACATTTGAGAGATACATATAAGATTGGCAATGTCTATTTTTTTGTTCATTTGTGGTATGCCATTCCACAATGCATTTGCCCCATCTTCTTCCATTCCTGTGTCTGTTATATGCTTTTTTTCCTGATTCCTTCCTACTCTCCCATCTCTCCTAGCCGCTGCCCCCCCCTCCCCCATGCAGTCTCTGGTATCTATAGTTATCCTTTCTATTTCTGTGTCTTCAATTCTCTTCATTTCTGCCATGAAGCCTGAACCATCTTAAACAGGAGCCTAGAAACAAGAATGAAAGTGGTATCTGTGTAGTGAAGACCAAAGATGGTCTGTAGGGAGAAGAATGGAAGATAGATTTGATTTGAGGGAAAGGCTGAGACAGGCAGTGTCTTTTTGCATGCCACCCCCTCAGGAGTCTCAGAGTTGAGCTGCTGTTGCATTTTCAACAGTTCCATAACATAATCCCACAGCTGGGCCTGAGACATGGGCCTGATGTCTGTATTTCAGGGGTGACTACTATGTACACTTGTTCAGAACATGCCTTATACAAGCACAGTTGACTAGAGAGTGGATGGTCACTTGCCAAGCCATGTACTTACTAAACCTGCCTGTAGGATTGATTTTTTTTCTATTCATGCAAAGGCTGTGTACAAAAGAGCCATGGACCTGTTTTGGGGTCCCCACATTTATTCATTCTATGAATACTTTCCAGAAATCTTCTCTGTGCCAGGCCATTCAAGACAAGGGAGATACAGTCCCTGCTCTTGAAGAGTTAGAGTTCTGGTAGAAGAGAGGGGCATCCAAACAGAACATCAAAAAGCCCAGATAAGGGGGTGTGGGTGGCCAAGCAGGCAGCCCGTGTCTGAACTCTGGAATCTCTCCTGCTAATCACTCCCTGTTATGTCCTCCTTCTCCTTGCTTCCCCTTATTTGCCAAATCAGAACTTGGCTAGGTGGGTGCAGAGCTCCCATCCTACCAGACGTCCTCCCGCTCATCTGATCCCCGGCTTGGTCTGACCCAGACCGGTACCTTCCACCCCCAGGTGCAGTCAAAAGGTTCTTTGTCTCCAAGGATTATGGGAAATTCCTTCCTTCCTCCCTGCTTGGAACCTGCCACTCTTAATAGGTTCAATATTTGATTGTCAACAGATGGAAGGTCAACTTTCAAACAACAAGGGCTTTGGGTATGAATTGTTTCTTTAAGTCCCTCCATCTCTCCACAGGATCCCAGGCCAAGATGTTAGGCTGAACCTAAAATCAGTCAGGCCCAAGCTGTAGAAAAAGTGGCTCGAACACAAATTGTGCTCTCTAACACAAGGTGTGGTACTCTCTCTGCATTACATGGATATGCTTTGTCCCTGAATCATTTTCAGAACAGCCCAGACATCAGGCAAGGTGGCAGATCCCTTTGAAGGATACTTAACAACAACAACAAACAGACAAAAGATTATACTTAGCATTTCTGAACTGTCAGTTGTTGAAATTCTGTTTCCTAAAAATTTCCCCCATTTACTGAAACAAGGTGTGGACACTCTGGCCTCACCCTCTCGTTGTGTGTAGGCTCTTAGAGGAAACCAGAGGTGCTCCAGAAGAGAAATCAGTGTAGTGTGAAGAGTGGGGCTGGGATTTTGGGAGAGTGCCCTTTCCAGAAAGCTATCAAATAAGGACACTGAGCCTTATTGTCATACAACAGTAGACTAAGATGTCCCAGGGTCATTCAGGGAAGATGTGCAAACCTCCTAGTATCAGAGGCCTCAAGTGGATCAGATGACAGGATCAGGCTCTGGTTCAGTCAGGAAGAGGCCATTTCTCACTAAGAGGGGGTGGCAACCACCTCACTAAGTCCCAGAAATGCAACTATGTAAACAGTAACCCAAAGGACCCATTCTCCCTGTGCTGCTGTGAATAAGAGATCTCTTTAGACAGGAGGAAATAGCCATCAAGGGTCAGTGTTGAGCAAGGGTCAGTTAAGCGCTGTGCAGCAGGGAGCTGGCTCAACATGGCTGACTGCAGTACAACTCCCAGCTCCAGCAGTTACATGGCTGAGTGCATGGGCACATGCCCAGGATCCTGACAGAATAGGGAAGTGGACAGAAAAGGACTGCAGCATGGCCACACACCATTGAGGGCTGCTTTCTCTCTCTCTCTCTCTCTCTCTCTCTCTCTCTCTCTCTCTCTGTCTTTCTCTCTCCTCTCTCTCTCTCTCTCTCTCTGTGTCTCTCTCTCTCATGCATATGTGCACAGATATGTCCTCTGGCATTACAAAAATATTTTTAAAAGAAAGAAAACAGCCATTGAACATCCTAACAACTTAGAATCCCAAATCCTTATACCTTCCTCCCTCAGAGGACCCAAGGGCTCTGAGCAAAGATCCTCAGCTTCAGACTCGTGTTCCCCCCTCTGGTTCTAAACCTCTCAGTGCCCACTTCTGGCAGAGGGGCCAAGGGCAGATGGCAAAAACTATACATGTCCACCCTAGGGAGGCAGTCCTGATGTACAAAGTACATGGCTATAAATAGTATAGTGGGATATGGTCACATCACAGGCAAATCCACTTGAGAGTGCTTAGTCTTTTAGATATTTCATGAGTACAGAACAAGTGACTGACTGACTTCGTGAAGTAGAAACATTAACAATGGCTGGCATTTATTGAGCATTTACTATATGTCGAAACTGGAAAACCAGAAAGCACTCAGGGAAAGATCGGAAAAGAGGCTTTGCAAGATGAGTTCAAAATGGGGTGGAAACAATGCTCCAGCAAGGATGGTCAGGAGCAAAGGCCTGGGAGTAGAAATACAGGCCCCAGCACAGGACTGCTACGAAGACCTTTCCACAGGGAGGCCTATCGGCTCCAGATTGGGGTTTTACCTGGAAGACTCAGAGCAAGCAGAGGCCCATGCTTCTCACTGAGGAAAGACAAGTTTTAGCAGTTGCTCCCTTGCACAGGTCCCTTTATGAGACAATTGAGCCCAAGGCTGAGCGAGGCAGAAAGGTTTTGACAGTTTCATTTTATTTTGTTCTAAACAAGAGATAATATGAAATAGGCACATGGGAGTGGTTTGAATTAACAACCCAAACCAAACGAACAGCTGTATCCCAGAGAGGGGGGAGGTTTCCTGCTTTTGGCCATATTTCCTTTCAGCAATATTACATTAACACTTATGAAATACAGCCGAGAAGTCAGGCAGTTTTTAGGGAGAGAGGAAGGTACTTCCATACGCTGTGCAAAATGTACACCAATTAATTGGCCGTGTAAGCCTGGGTTTTCAACCCATCTGCAGAAGTCCCAAGGTTAATGAAACCATTACGTATGCAAGGATGTTGCAGAAGAGGGAAAAACAGGGAAAGAAGTAATTGACAATGCTCTCCAGCCAGCTTTGCAGTGTAGGCTATTCTTATCTGACAGTACTGATCAGAGTCAGGTATGTGGGCAGAATGGGTCTCTCAGAGTGTGCATGTGTGGGGGGATATGCGCGTGTGTATATGTGCGTGTGTGTGTAACCATGCTAATGAGAACAATTATATTTCTCCATCTGGATTCCATTAGCCGTGATTATGATGACGGACTTTCCTACCCTTATTACTATCAGAATTAGCTAACCCCATTATCACCCAGGCCACCTTTCTCAATCTGCTCCAACCAAAGCCGAGGAGCCGGTTTCCTGTCATCCAAGTCGGCTCTCTCGCTCCCACTCCAGAGCCATGGTAAACTCCCTCGCTCCATCTCAATTACAAGAGCCCTAATAGACCCTCCCGTCCCAAGTGACAGGCTCTGCAGGTGTGTGGGAAGGAGGGGAAGGGACAGCCAGCTGATCAGTGCAGTCACAAGTCCTACATTTGCTCAAGCATGCTCACGCACAGGGCCTGAATCTTGCAGGTGTTCAGCAATTATCTTAGCCCAGTTACCTCACCATTCTCAGGGCGGATGGGAAAATACGTAAGGCACATTAAAAAGGTTGTTATTAGAGAATAAGAAAAACCTAAGAGACAGACAGGACCCCAAGTGAAATGCTTGATCCCCTCCCCCCAGCCTATGCCTTCAGGAACTGGACCTCTTCCAGTGGCCCCCAAGATTGGAAAACATGGAGATGATAAGAGGACGCTTTCTGGCCAGAAACACCATAAAGTTGTTAGGGTTCTCGGATTTGGACTTCTGTGTCTTTTTCCTAGCCCCTTCTTGCCCCAACACAACCAATATAGGGAATAATCACACACTTATTAGGGACTCTTAAAAAACAACGTTTGGGGAACCAGCAGTTAGCATTGGCTATGTCACTGGACTCCCACGTAGTCGACTGCGGTTTGCATCCCGGACCCGGTGGCTTAAAACTCACGCTGGGCACGTGTGCGTGCGTGTCCAAGATCCCGAGAGGAGAATGGAGGAGAAGGGATTGCGGCGTGACCATCCCCCCTGGGGGATGATTTCTCGCTTTCTGTCTCTATGTCTCTCTCTGTCTGTCTGGCGAGCGCACGTGCCCTATAGCAAAAACCTCTCCAAAAAAACAAACAAACAAACAACAACAACAACAAAAAAATGTTTGAGGAGAGAATTTGGTAATTCCCAAAAAGTCATGAAAGAATCCAGAATCCATTCTGAGCGAAGCCACCACACTGCGAGATGCCCCGGTACTCATTTCATAGCTTGCTATCGTCTCCACTTGTTTGGAAGGTCGTCAGAAATGTGCACCAGGATCTTTCAGGAGACTGTCACCCAAAGGAGCATGCCCCCTTTCGGTGGCTGAGATAGAATGTTCTCAGTCTTAGAGGCAGCCAGAGCCTCTGGGAGGTGGCCCTGGCTCACAGAAGGCCCCTCCATTTACTCAGGTGTGGCAGTTAACAGTGTTATTTTTATGTACATCAAAACATGAAAAGGGTTCTTTTCATTTTAGCCTTTACCGTTCATCTTCCCTCATCCTTCTCCCCTCTCCCCTTTTTTTAATGCTTAGAAAGGCAGAGACTTAAGGATTCTTACCTTCTTCAAGAGTAAGGACCATGAGACCCCGAGGGTTCCGTGACTTGCCTGTGATCATACAGCTTCATAGGGCAGAACCAGACCCCAAGCATTCTGCTCCCCATGGAGGGCTTCTCTAACTACTTTCTCTTTTTTTTTTTTTTTTTTTTTTTTTTTGAGAGGTTTTTGCTATAGGGCACATGCACTCGCCAGAAAGACAGAGAGACAGAGATAGAAAGCGAGAAATCACCCCCCAGGGGGGATGACCACTCCGCAATCCCTTCTCCTCCATTCTCCTTTTGGGAATTTGGGCACACACACACACACACACACGCATGCCCGGCGTGAGTTTAAGCCACCAGGTCCAGGACTTGAACCGGGGTCAACTACATGGGAGTCCAGCGACAGCCATTACATTAACTGCTGGTCCCACTACTTTCTGATTTAAGGAGACTGCCTTCCCTACCAATCTCCCACTTCCTCTCAGACTCCCTTCTCTCTCCATGCCTGACCAGCAGGTGCTGATTTGAACTTTCAGCCTTCTAGCCCGAACACCCAGGTGTCAGGAATAAATCCCAGAAAGAGAACACACGGCTTCCACGCAGCTCTGCTTTAATCCACTATTCCTGAGCTCAGTCAGAAGGAAGGCAAGGCTTCTCAGGAAGGCAGCCATCGGAACCCCCCTGTATCAGAGAGTTCATGCCGATGTGGGGAAAGCTTGTGCTGAGTGTTAATCCCCTTTCACAGCCCATTGGCTCTGGGGTCACCATGGGACCCCAGAGTCATAAATTCCGAGGGACCAGGCTTCCATGTAAGCTCTAGGGGAACAATAAGGTGCCACAAATTTCCCCATTCCAAGTTAGTTCCAAAGTCTGAACTTTGGGATTCAGGTGAGCTCCTAAACAACTCTTCTCCAACCCCACTTGAAACCTTCTGAGGATCTATCTGTCCCTGTGTTTAGAGAGGCGAGAGTTATTTTTGGCACTGTCTACATGAATGATCATCCCTCTGCAAATAAAAGGCTTCCCACCCCGGTTAGGGAAGGCTTAATCTGATTAGTGTCCCAAGCGAACCAGGAGATGATGGATTTGTTCTAATTCTTCTCTGGGGAGGGGACAGGATGAGTCTCTCTCAATACTTGTTCCTTGAGGTCAAGAAAATTAGTAATTCCCACATAAGCTGCCATGTCCACACCTCAGAAAATTGGCACGGTACATAATTCCATCCAAACTATAACTGACAACCATTTGGAAATCAGATAGAAAATGACAAGGTAGTTACATGAATTATCTAAAGTTCCAGATATCTAAACAGAAATCAATAGTAATACTTAGTAGTGACAAGGAAGTTGGGGAGTGGGCTCTCTCCCAGGCTGCTGGTAAAAATGAAAAGTGGAATGACTTTTCTCAATACAATTTGACAAATATATACCAAGAACTTTAAAACTGTATATATTCTAGGTGCAACAATTCTAAGAATTTTACCCCAAGAAAAAAGCAGAAATGTGTACAAAGATCTACATATATGAATTTTCATCACAGCAATTCTATATAGTAGAGTAAAAAAATAAAGATAACCTAGATGCTTGCTAAGAGGGCTTTGCTTTAAATATATGTGTATATATATGTGTGTGTGTGTGTGTATATACACACACACACACACACACACACATATATATATATATATATATATATGATACAGCACAATGGAGACATTAAAAATGAGTAATTTTCTCTTGAAATAGGGAGCTTTTTCTATATTATAATTACAAATGAAAATAAGTACATTTTATAAAATCTGTGTATCTGAGTGTGTGTGTGTGAAGGCTATACTCAAATTTCCCATATTTTCTATAATGAACCTATGTCAAGTTTAAAATAAGAAATGAAAATGTTAAGGAAATGAAATAAATTCTTCAGCTATAAATACAGAGGGACCCTGGAGTAGATAGTACCTTTTCTTATTTTCATTCCATCTCAGCCCTTACTCTCAGCTTTCAAACAGAATTGGTCTCAAATGTCAGATCTTGTTCAATTTATACCCTAATCCCAACCAAACTCATTCTAGACATGAACTTAGCTTTATCATGTATATAAGGGGACTTCAAAAATTTCATGGAAAAAATGGAATTAAAGTACATGTTTATTTTTGGTGCTAATAAAAAGGGCGAAAGCCATGCACAGTTTTTTCATAATATACATTTTTGTCTCTTTTTTTTAAAGAATTATTTTATTTAACTTTATTTATTATTATATCATTATTATTTTTCATTTTGATCAGAGAGAGACAGAGAGAGAAGTGAGAAAGCAAGCCACCAGGTCCGAGACTTGAACCGTGGTCGGCCATGTGGGAGTCCAGCACCTTTAACCACCACGCCACTTGCCGGCCCCCATAATACACATTTTTCATAAACTTTTAGAAGAGCCCTCATACATTGCACTGTGTAATTTTCCAGGTAAAACTCTTCGCTTGTGAGAAAAAAATGCATATATTAGCACGTCTGATGTTTGGGACTGATACTCCCCTGACCGAGAGGGCTTGGCATTGCCCGGCCCCATCACTGCTAGCACATCACTTCAGAAGAGCATCTTGTCAGGATATCAAGTAGGGCACAGCTTTTCTGTGATTGGCTTCATATGACACTTTGAAATAACCTGACCTCCAAAGCCAGAGAGACCCTGGGAATTCCTGCCCCCAACACTGAAATCATGATGTCTCCAGGAACACAAAGCATAAGAGGTAAACCAGAATGGCATCTGTGCTTAAGAAATCACATTTTACATCTGGAGAACCATCAAATGAGATTAGAGAGTGCTCTTATTAATATGAACTAGTTGCTGCCAACTGAAAGAACTCAAAAAGACCATTAGTGGCATAAAGTGTGGTCTTTTTCACAAAGCAAAGCTTGGGGATCACTTGGGGATGCTTCGTCTTTAGCCACTCCTTCCTTCACCACCACCCTCTTTGGCTAGCTGACACCTCTGGCCTTCCAGGGTCTAACAGCTAGGTACATCCTCTCCACATGCATTGAATGACCAAAATTGCTCCTTTCTCCTCCTGAGCTATCAAAAATAGTATTTCCTTAAAAATGACTGGTTAGAGGACCAGCAGATGATGTGGTTGTTAAGGTGCTAGACTCCCACATGGCAACCATGGGAAACTCACTGGGCGCATGTATGTGTGTGCCCAAAATCTCAAGAAGAATGGAGGGGAAGAGGTTGTGTCAAGGCCATCCCCCCGCCCCGAGGAGGGGGTGATGTCTCACTTTCCCTGTTTCTCACCAGGGAGTGCATGTACCCTATTGCAAATTTTTTTTTAAATTAAAAAATAAAGAATGGTAGGAAAGCAATCTGAATAAATTATTCACATTAAGATGTAAACAGCTATAGCCCTACCTTTCTCGGTTAGTGTCATTTTTTATTTTTTATATTTTAGCAGACGGCACATGTGCTTACCACAAAGGGACAGAGAGCATGAGAGAGAAAACGTGAGAAAGCACCATGCTGCAATGGCCATGCTGCAATCCCTTCTCCTCCATTCTCCTCTCAGGATTTTAGGCACACATGCACACACGCCTAGTGCATTTCTCAATCACTAAGTCCAGTCCTCAAACCATACAGTCAGCCATGTGGGATCCAGCTCCCATAACCACTGTGCCATCACCTGACCTATCAGTGTCTTTTAAATGGCACTAATCCGGTGGTGGCACTGCATATAGTGTTCCACGAGGCTGGGACCACAAGGGAAGGTCCTGGATTCATATCCTGAGGTCTCACCGTACACACTAGGGGCACATCCAAGCCCGGGACACACTGACCGGTTGCGGGTGGGAATCACTCACTGCAGGAAGACCCTGCTAGCCCTGCTAGGAATGCTTCTCTCTCTCTCTCTCTCTCTCTCTCTCTCTCTCTCTCTCTCTCTCTCTCTTTTCTTATAAAGGAGATGGGCAAATGCACTTTCTTTTTAAAATGACACTAATTCATCTCTTCAAAGTATAATCTTTGAACCATCTGCATTTGAATAACGTGGGTACTTGCTAAAATTGTGAGTTTCTGGCCCTCCAATCCTATCAGAATCAGAATCTCTCCCAGTGAACCCCAGGAATCTGCATATTAAATAAGCCCTCACTCATTCTTATGCGGTCTACAGTCAGATAACTGGTAGAGTATGGAGGAGAGTTGATATCTTTGAGTAGAGATACCTTCACAGTTAAATAACCCCCTTTCCATTCCAGGAGCACTCACATGCAAAAACAGGGGTCAGTGGGGCCAGCAGGTGGCATGGAGGTTAAGGCACTGGACACTCCCACATAGCCAACTATGGTTCAAGTCCTGGACATGGTGACTTGCTTTCTCACTATCTCTCTCTCGCTCTCTCTGTATCTCTCTGGTCAAATTAAAATAAAGGAATAAATAAATAAAAATTAAATATATAATTCTAAAAACAAACAAACAAACAAAAACAGGGGTCAGTAATTCCACTACCATTTAATAAACACTTACGATGCAGCAGATATTGTTGCTACCTACAATTTAACAATGTGGAGAAACTGAGGCTCAAAATGATTTGGTAACTTCTCTAAGGTCACATGGCTTTTAAATGTTGGATCGAGATGTTGAACCCCAGCATCCTTAGGAAAGCCTCCTGAGGACTTACTTCAAATATAAAGTTATAACCTGTCTTGGGCACAGCTTCTCATACTTGAAAGGTTGTGAAGACTTCTCTAAAAGGAGAGAGACAGGGGGAAAAAAAGAAACCAAACTGACTTAAGTGTTGAATTACTTAGAACACTACACTGTGTGTCAATTCTCATTGAACATTTTGGACACCAATTTTGGCTGGTTGATGTATTATAGGTGTGCCTGAGAAGGCTCAGAACTTTGAAACTGTTCCTTTTTGTGCTTTGATTACACATTCATTCTGACTTGAAAAAGGATTATCTTGTAAGGATCCACACACTCCCTCACAGCAGCCGGTTGTAGCTGTTTCCATCTGTAATGATTGTTTAATGACTATTTAAGAAGGTGCTGCCTAAGGTTCTCTAATCACCCAATTTTTTGTAAGTGCTCAAAGAAATCGCAAAGGTGTGGAATTGCCTAATTGACAGCAAAAGCTGTGAGCTGTGCAGAACCTCTTTCCTGCAGAGGAGAAAATGCAATGTTGATGGCAATGTGACACCCCTCTCCCCAAAGGGGACCCTCAGAAACACAGAGGGAAAGAGTACTTTGATTTCCCCAGAGGCCTCAGCAAAAGTGGGATTTAAGACACGAGCTAGACAGGAAGAAGTGAAAGGGGCCAGGAAGAATAGAGAGATGAGAAGGTCTAGCAAAGATCACTAAGGGAATGAGAATCAAACACCCCCATATCCCCCTACCCTCATAATCATCCTGGAGATGCAAGACTCCACGGGCTGTGGATCTTCAACCCATTAGGTGAACTTTGAGGCTGATGGTTCACCCAACAGGTGCTGATGAATTGGACATGTTGCAATGAACTTGAAGAAAGATGAATGGTGCACAATCTTGATCTGAGGAACTTAGAGTGGGGTGGGTGAGGAGACACCACAACTATTAAATGATTTGCAAACATCATTGAAGGACATTGTTCCTATTGCCAGATGAGGATACTAAGATTTAAAATAGGCTCCTTACCCAAAGTCACATAAGTAATCCATGATGTGGTCAGGGTTCAAACAGAGGTCTCACTCCAAAGCCCACATTATTAACTGGTATTTTACACAAAGAATTTAACTGAGGGGCCAGCAGGTGGCATGGAGGTTAAGGTGGCTAGATCTCACATGATCAACTTTGCAGTTCAAGTTGCAGACATGGCGACTTAAAAATCATGTTGGGCACATGTCCATCCATGCCCAAAATTCTGAGAGAAGAATGAAGGACAGGGATGTCAGTATGGCCATCCCCCCTAGAAGGTACGCTCTCACTTTCCCTCTCCTTCTCTGTCTTTCCTTGATGAGTGCACACATTCTATAGCAAAAACTAAAGGGGAAAAAAAGAATTTAACTGAGAGTTATTATGCATATGAAGAGCCAGATGTGACCAGGGTGTCATGGAAATACTGGTAGTAGACACTTAGCTCAGCTTGGATTCAGTTCTAGATCTACCGTTTACTAAACATGAAATGCTGGACAAGAACTTAATCCCTTTTAGCTTTTGTTTTCCTCTCTCTAACGTGGGTTTGATCATACTAACTGCATAGCGTTGTCTGAGAATACAAGGAGATGAGGTCCATAAAGTATGTAACACCACACCATCATGTAGAGCACATAGTAGGCACTTAGTTACTCTCACTTTCTCTCTCCTTTCTGGTTGTTTATCAACTGAGAAATGGTGGGGGCTGGCACCCCAAAGCAGAAATAAGCCCAAAATACATGAGGAAACAGAACTGCTGGTGGAAATGTAGACAGCAGCCATAGGGGAAGCACTCTAATACTAACCAGTAAAAATTAAGGAAGAAAATCCAACCAGATCCATAAGAGTATGGACACAGGATGTTCCTCACAGGATTGTTTGTAATACAGGAGAGTTGGAAGCAATCTAGATGTCCATCACTGGAAATGAATAAAAAAATTATGAGGAATGCCTATTATGGAATACAATGTAGGAATTAGGGTTAATTTACTATGCATATATACAAAATGGATAGAACTTGAAAACCATACTTTTGGGGTAAAAGAGTAAGAATCAGAAAGAGATCTATAGCCAATTCCATTTGTATAGGTAGAGAATATTTACTTACTCAAAACCATGCTGTATATTTTGCAAGGATACTCATGTATCCAGTGTATGTGTCTGTGAAAATAATAGGCCCTGTAAACACATTCATATCTGAATCCCAGAACCTGTGATACGTCATGTTAGACAGCAAGAAGGGACTAAGGGAGCTGATCAGCTGACCTTGAGATGGTGGGAGGGCTATCTTGGATCATGCAGGTGGGCCCAGTGTAATAATCACTAGGTCTTAAAATTGAATGAAGGTGCCAAGAGAGAGAATGTAATACTGAGAGAATGTAAAGGTGAGAAAGACTACCCCAGGCATTCCTAGCTTTGAAAAGGGAAGGGGGCCAGGAGAGAGCATGTGCAGCCTCTAGATACTGAAAAAGGCAAGAAAACAGACCCT
Organism: Tupaia tana; assembly: GCA_026018925.1. Lineage (NCBI taxonomy): Eukaryota > Metazoa > Chordata > Mammalia > Scandentia > Tupaiidae > Tupaia > Tupaia tana. The sequence continues at coordinate 23,568,264 of JAKSZU010000010.1, read as the reverse complement.
CCAGGCAAAAGAGTTCTGCCAGATGACAGACCAGTGAGACTCCTTGCATACTCAACCTCTAGAACCATAAGATAAGAAAGTTGTGCAAAGCCACACTGTCTGTGAGGATGTGTTAGTCCAGTGAAAGGAAATGAGTGCAACAAAAAACAAGCAAGAGTACCAGTGGTGGAGGAGGAATGCAGTAGGGACTGGAAATGAAAGGAATGCTGTCTATGAGTCACAAGGGATGGTACACACTGAAGAGTTTGCGAATTTTAGCTCTCTTCAGGAGGTAAGGGGAAAGAGAAAGAAAGGAGGAAGGCAGGAAGGGAGGGAGAAAGGTTGGTTTGTTATGTGATACTTAATACTGGGTCCTGTGAAGTGCACAATAAAGAAAAAAATCTTAATAGAAAGGGTCCAGAAATAGGGATGAAACAAAAATTTTAAATCATGTTAAGGTGGGGTTAGACTGAAATAACTTCTAGGGTAGGTCAGAATCCGGTCTGTAGTTTTTCTAGTTTCAGAGTGTGTTACTAAGTCATCTTCCTTGGCACACTAATGGAAATTATTTCTGGGTTGAATGTAGAAAATTAACTGAAGATAATCAGGCTTTCTTTAATAAAATTTTACACAATCTCTTCTAGGAAATAATGAAGGAACATTTCCCAGCTCATTTAATGAAGCTAATATTATCCTGATCCCAAACCAGATAAAGACAAATAAAGTACAAATAAGGAAAACTACAAACTAATATTTTTCATTAATTCAGATGTAAAAATTCTCAACAAAGAATTAGCAAATTGAATACAGTGGTATATAAAAAGAATTATATAACAAGACCAAGCAGGGTTTATTCCAGATATGCAAGGCCGGTTCAATACCCAAAGATTTTTTTTTTAAATTTAACTTTATTTATTTTAATTTGACCAGAGAGGAACAGAGTGAGAAAGAGAGAGAGGGAGGGAGGGAGGGAAAGTGAGAAAGCAAACTGCCAGGTCCAGGGCCATGTGGGAATACTAGTACCCCTAACCACTGTTCCCCAATATCCAAAGATTAATCAATGTAATATATTAGGTTGTTGGGAAAGTCATGATGTATTTTTCTACATTTTTCAATGCAAAACTGCATCATGACTTTCCCAATGACCTGATACCATATCAACAAAAGAAGAAAAGTCTTATAATTATATCGATGGATGAAGAAAAAACATGTGACAAAATCCAACACCTATTTAATGATTAAAATTTTGGAACAAATTAGAAATAGAGGTAAAATTCCTCAACTTCATAAAGCGCATCTGCAAAGCACCCAGAGCCCACATTGGGACCAGCAGTTAGCATAATGGCTATGTCGCTGGACTCCCACGTAGTCGACCACGGTTCGCGTCCTGGACCCGGTGGCTTAAAACTCACGCCGGGCACATGTGCGTGCATGCCCAAGATCCCGAGAGGAGAATGGAGGAGAAGGGATTGCAGCGTGACCATCCCCCCTGGGGGGTGATTTCTCGCTTTCTATCTCTCTGTGTGTCTCTGTCTGGCGAGCACACGCGCCCTATAGCAAAAACCTCTAAAAAAAAAAAGAAAAAAAAGCACCCACAGCCCACATCATACTTAATGGTGTCATCAGGAACAAGGCAAGAAAGCCCACTCTAGCTGCTCTTATATGACATGACACTAGTAAAAACCTTATTGGGTCTTCCTGGATTTCCCAGTAGTAGGAGCCAAAATCAGGACCTCCAGCTCCTCTCAAGACAGATGAGGACCCCAGGCTACAGCACATGGGTTCCATCCTAAGTGTCTCAGCTCCTCAGACAGCAGCATTTCAGTCTCTTCCACTGGTCTTACTCACAAGCTTTAATATTTTTAATAAAATATCTCCCCTTTGCATTGATTATTAGATTCGCACCCTCATAGCATCTTTTTATTCATTAAATGCTAAAGAGCTTCCCAAAGTTATTATCAAGAATCCATTGCCAGCTAAGAGAAAAGAAACCCAATTGCAAGCTACTTCATGTCCTCTGATACCAGAATAAGAGCTTACCTTTTCTAACTCTCTACAAATTGCAAAATTCTTTCTTGCTCATTGGCTCATCAGATCTGAGCCTTTCCTCTCCCCTTGGTGCTCCCCATTGCTTTCTCCTATGAGCTCCATGTAACAATTTATTCACGCACCTATCGCCATGCTTGTAACTTTCTATTAAAGCCTTTGTTCAGGTCTCTCTGTGTCCTGCTGGACCTGGCGAGATCACACGGTGATTAATTCTGCATCTTTTCCCCCTTCCCCTATCCCTAGCATGGGCTCATGTGTGGAGAAGGGGCCGATAGCAGGGTTTGAATGTAGTTCAGCTGTGAGATAGATATCACTGGCACATGGGAACTCAGCAACTGGTAGTTGTAGTGGAACGTTGGAGAGATGAAGAGGCTGAGACTCGGACACACAGCTAGATGGTGACAGAGCTAGGCTTTGACACAGATCTCTTGCCTTTCATTTGGATAAACAGACACACTTTTCACCTGCTGATCTCCTGCTCTGTAGCTCTGGAGGGACTCTACCCCAGGAAAACAGCTGAGGGTTTCATTCATACCTCGGCATGGAAGCTGAAGAGAAAGAAAAGCCTTATTCCTGCAGTGTGGAGACGTGGCACAGAAAGCAAAAAGCTGCCGGGATTCTTAAGAGTCTCTGCAAACAGAATGCACACCACAGAGCCAAGCCTATCACAAGTTCAACAAAGTTTCTCCACGTTGAACTCTGAACTTTGAGAAGTCAGGAATCTTTAGCAATTGCTTCTTGCCTGCAGGATAGATGCAGTTAGTCCCGTGCCTTCTGGGCATGCCCTTAGCTGCAATCCTCATTGAAGTTCCTATGCTGCTGCTTTCAAAACCGCTCAAATTCCTTCACTCAAGTGTTCTTAGCACTTATGTTGATAGGGAATACTTCAAAGGGTACATCTTTACTTTATCAAATCTGATCTAATTTTGCAGATGGAATCAAAGAGGTTCATTTTGAGTCTAGTCAAGTTTGCCAACCATCCCGGAGAGGAAGCATCAATGCCTTGTCGTCTGTGTAATTAACCTAAACAGAGAGGCTCCAAAGACATGGGGGTCTTTGGCCATCCAGTCCCAGAGATCCCTAGGCAGAGGCGGGGGCCACTCTCTGAATGAAAGGGGCACAAGGAAGGGAAGAACAGATCTCCGACACCCTGGGACCAGTGACTGGTCCTTCTCCATAGCAGTCAAAGACAAGATGGGTGTTCTGGGGGAGTTCTATGAAGACAGAAAATATAATGAGCTTCAGTGTGCTCGGCGGTCTTTAGAGAGTGCTCTGTGTAGTGAGCCGGAGCGCTGGACACCGGCAGCCGAGGCCCCGAGTATTAACCTTCACCCTCGGCTGCGGGAACAATTACGCTACTCTTCTCCCAACCTGGCACCTTTTATCAAATCCCAAACTCAATATCAGTGCTAATTTGCCCCTGATACCTGTGTTTGAAGCTGGATGCAAGCACAGATTCAGCTGCCTAGCCAGACAGTACTTTCCAACTGAGCTATTATAATTGTTACAGTCAAATATCTGTCTGCACACAACACACCAGGTCGGGGGGAAAGCCGTTGATTTTGGTGTTCAGAAAAGTTCTCTGTGACTCAGAAGAGACGTGGCTATTTGGTTTTACTTTATTTTATGTATGTATACACACACACACACACACACACACACACATATACAGAGAGAGAGAGAAACAGCCATTCTCACGTTGAAATTGAACACGAAGGCAAAGGGCCCCAGAAATTCAGTTCTCAATGTCCTAGGGTCCCCCTTAAAAAAAATAAATAAATAAAAAACTCTTCAAAAACGCAGCTTCCCCCACCCCACTGGCTTTGGACACTGGAGGAGAGTCATTCATCACTCATCCACCAGCCTTCGGGGTCAGTAGAAAATTATTACAGAGCATTCATGCCAGGTTCATGCCAATCTGCCATGAAAAGGCTCCACATCCCAGATCTCTGTCCATGCTTTCTGGTCATCAAGGCTGTGGGCATCACTCTCTTTTTCTCACAAAGAGAGCCAGGCCCAGCCTAGGAAGAAAGAGAACCTCCCAGGTTGCTTGGCGTTCTCCCTTCACTGTGAGCTCGCCCACCTGGTTGCCCTCCAAAGGCTACTCTACACAGCAGCCAGAGGGACCCCTCGTGATGGAGCAGGTCCCACTGCCACTGTCTTAAATGAGGCCCACTGTTCTTGGAATAAAGTCTGAGACTCTCAAACATGACCTGCCTAGCACGCTCCACAGCCTTCTCTCTCACCACGGCTGGCTTCATGGGCATGTCACCACAGAACTCACTGCCTCATCTCACCCCCACCCCACAGAATGTCTCTGTTCTTGTTGTCTTGACATTCTTAATACTTTTTTTTTAACAAGTAGCCCACATTTTCATTTTGCACTGGGCCCTGCAAAGTACGTAGTCAGTTCTGATTCCTGCCATCCTCTCCTCAATCTCCACACTTCTTCCTGCCAAAAGCCTTTGCATGTATTGTTCCCACTGCATGGACTGCTCCTACATGGCTGCTGACGTCACCATCACTTACTTCTCCCCTACTCATCCCTTGGGCTCAGCTGAATTGTCACTTACTCTGGGAAGCCCTCCCCATCCTCCTTGACTAGGTCAGCTCCTCTATTAGGGCTCTTGGAGAAACATGCTCCTCTCCTCCAGAGCTCTTTCTGTGGTTGCAATTCTACATTTACTATGCATGTATACACATTGGATTCCAGTCTACCTTCCCCTCTGGAATGCAGAAGCTCCTTGATTTACCATGGAGTTACATCACAATCTACCCACTGCAAAGTCAAAAAATCATGGATTGAACCAGCGTAAGTTGGGGACCATTTGTATAAGTTCAACGAGATGTGCTAAATACATCATAAACATTCCATAAATACATATTGAACAAATTACATAAGGTAAAAGGTGAAAGCAACAGAACATAGTGGTTCAGGCAGGCTCTGCAGTCAGACTGGCTCCATATCTACCTCTGCTGCTGACTCTGTGACCATAGGTAAATTTCTTAACCTCTCTGTGTTTCCTTTTTCTTAGGATGAAAGAGGAGATAAAATGAATAAGTCATTTATGATATCATATATGTCATAATGACTGCTTTCAAAGGCAGAAGTATTGTTGCCACCACTATTAATCTAAGGGTTATCAGAACTTGACATATGTCATTATGACGTATAAGTCATTATTATGTCATTATGACACAGGGGGATGTCATAATGTAGCCAGAATGGCTAGTTCTTATCTGGAGTTAAAGAGGGAACTGGTTCATTCCTCAGCCAATAGTTCAAGACTCCAGTGTTCCCACTGTGGACTCCTCAGTCCACTGGATAAATGTGGTCCTGTGAACTCTCCTTTCCTCACGAGTTCAAGCAGATGTTAAGGGGAATCAGGGAGGGCGGAGGGCTGGGACAGGAGGGGCCTTGGCTGCCATGTGGACCCACTGTGAGCCGGGAGCAGGAAAGGCAAGAAGGTGGGACACTGAGTTCTTCCCTCTGCTTCAATCAGAGCACTGCACGTTTATCTGATACACACCCTAGAGTCTTCGGGAGTGTTGATTGAGAATGAGAGCCACTTTTTGAAAGTTATAACTAAAGTCTGAAATTACTTATTTTGGGCAGCGTGGTGACTCATTGGTGTTGGGGCTGGACCCCATGGGTCCAGGGACCTCCCTGACATGCCAGATACACATGCCTATGAGCCAGGTTGACTGGTACTGGGGGTGGGACACCATCGGGGTGCTTCATGCTCTCTCTCTCTCTCAAAAGAACTAGATGGATACTTGAAAAAAAAAAAAAAGTGTGTCTATTTCCCACATTTTACACAGGAGAACGCTAAGACCTGAGGAAGAATCTGAGCCTTCTCCACACAGCTAGTTCTCAGCCAAGGGGAGGGCAGAACCCAGGCCTGCCTGGCACTGGGGCTGATGTGTGGTAGATTTAAAAAGACAGGCTGGGGATCTGCACGTGAAAATGGTCTTTGAAAAGAAGAGAAGAATCACGAAACCAGAGAAGCCTTGAAAAAGTCCTTTCTCTTCTGTCATGAAGGCAGATAAGAATGAACTCAGTTGCACAGACCCTCCCCAAGTCCCTCTACCTTTTGTGTGGACAGTCAGTATCGAGGTTTTCTCTACGGTAGAAAAGAATGGCCATACCTAACCCTTGCGACCTCTGCCCTTAGCTCCATGATAGGAGCCCCTTCAGTCCTTCTCACCAGGCTCCTCCCAGACCTGCTCGTCACCAGCCATCAGCCATGGCAACTCATCAGGAGGTGGTCACTAGCTGTGGGACACCTAAATCAGGCAGTCTTGACTGTGGGTGGATATTGTTAGGTGCTGGTCCCTGAATTCTTCTGAGTCTGGTTTCCTGGCTTTGGAGCCCCCATGCTAATTAGCTGGTCAGGAGCGGGTTACTACTTGATTGAAGTTAAATGTCCTTCTATCAGAGAGACCTGCATATACAGTTATGACCTCTGAGCATTTAATGAAAAGCTGATCCTCTGTTCTCTCACCTCATTGTTAACCCCCCTACCGTGGTGGGTCGTGAAATCCAAAGGCATTTGAGCAGAAAGGGACATCCAAGGTCATCTAGACTAATGACTTTATTCTTTATTCTGCAGATGAGGATGCTGAAGCTCAAAAAGAAAAAGTAACTTGCTCAAGTTGAGAAAAAGTAAAAAGATATAATAATAGACCTATGCCCCTGGGGTAGAAGAGAGGAACAGTTGTGCTTCATCCTTTCCCAAACCATAACTGCCTCATTTCAAACCAAATGTATCCTTTTTCTTGAGCTCCAAGGTCCTTTCTACTCAATCCCCCACCTTCCCCCAAGCCCCAAATCTTATTCTAAAAATTGCTGTTCCCTTTATATGAAGCCTTAGCTTCTAGATAAATCCTAATACCCCTCTCTGTACCACCCCAATTGGCTGAGCCAGGTATAGGACATTTTCAGGAATTGTTGACTCGTGGGAAGACCAACCCACTGAGTTCAAGTCAATCAGGATCCTTGATACTGAGCCCAGCCACATCTCATGGCCTGGGAGGATTCTGACATTTAGCTTGGTCTTTTCCTCCTTTCAAGGCAGGGAAATGAGTTAGCATGAACCAATCTGGAGAAAGTAGATCATGTTAGTCAAAACCATTGGGAAGGGTTTTCCACTTCATTGGGGCAATATCCACGTAGGAAAATAATACTTTAGTTGGGATTTGAGGAATTAATAGGAGTAGATCCCATTTTCCCAATCATGGAGTAGATGTAAAATCAACACAAAGGTAAAAAATACTTGCCCTGGTCAATCAAAATAAGAAAAGATGGAGATGATGATGGCAAATCAAGGTGCTGATGAGGAAGCTTGGGGGGGGGGGGGGGAATTCAACTTCGTATCCTGATATGTGAAGGTGACAGCTCCCTAGCCCCCTTTGCTCTGATCACTTCCATCTACCTCTCTATTTTTAAACATTTCTCATTTTTATCTTCATTCATTCATTCAAAAGAAGTCAAGGTCAAGACGTTGGCCAAACCCTCATCACCAATTGACATATTCTTTCCTCTACCCCTCAGCTCTCCCCCGCCAGCCTCTCCTCCAAAATGAACCCGTGATAAAAGTACAGCAGGCTCTGTGCATTTTAAAGAGTTAGCCTATTTTCAACTATAAAATAATATGTGGCATAGAAAACAGCATGTAGGATGAAAAAAGATCCTGTTTAGTTTCAGTGTGACATTTGCCTGGGGGAAGAAGTGCAGAGCTCATTGGCAAGCCGATTGTTGAAGCCCTGACCAGTCAGTTACAAAGTGTCATCATTTAATATGCCAGTCAGCTCTGCCTTTTCGAGGCCAATCACTCCTTTTGTGTTGGGGAGAGGGCGCAAGAGGGGTGCAGAGAAGAAATTGAGTAGAGGGGTGTGGGCAATGGCATGGTGGGGGCCAGGGGCATGCACAAATGGAAGATTACAGAAACGCTGCATTGCTTAGACCAGCTGTAGCTCACTGTTCCCGCTGGGCCAACCAGCCAGCCCAGTGGTTCTTGGCCACGGCAGCTGCCCAGATAAGGCATCTGTAACTGCCCATGCCCCAGACACGGATACCCCGGACCCCAAAGTCACAGGACATACATAGTTCTAGAGCTCAGGTCATCTTCCGGCTCCAGATGCTACTAGAAACACCAGCTTCTAAAGTTATGGGCAAAAAGGTCAACAAATCTGAACTTATTACCACCTTCTGCAAGCCCGACACATTTCTGTGTTTAGACATCAGTGCAAGATCCTGGCTCCCTTTCATGACTCTGAGCTTTGTATCCAACTTACCACTAACAGGGTTCAGCCAAAGCAGGGCTTTTGACTCTGTCTCCCTCCCCACAACGGCCCCCTCTCTCGGTCTGTCAGCCTTTTCTTCATCAACTATATTTGTTACAATCAAGTCCTGTCAACTGTCACAGCTTACATACAGACTGCCAGTAAATATGTCTTTCCACTCATTAGACATTCCTCCTAGTCACCTTGGGATTTCTACCTTGTCTATCTCACTCCAAAAAACTTTTGTTCAGAAGTATGAGACACCCACTGAGCGATGTCAGCTTGCGGCCATTACCTCAGGAAGTGACAGAAAACACTCAACTGTCACTCATTAAGATCCATTTTTTCCAGAGTTGATGTAAGTCAGACTTTGCCCCCAAAACGAATCATGATTTATTTAATATATTTGCTTCTACAAGTGTCAGCTCATCAGCTTAAAATGTTCCTCCTTTAACTCTATTGAGGACTGTACAGAAAGTTTTCTTTGAAACCTAGTTTTTGCTTTAAGGCTTAATAATTAAAACAGAACCAAGAACAGTGAAGACTCTGCTCTATAGGTGCACTTTGGTGGCCCCTGGTTTTATAATTATATGTACAAAGCAGTCGTGTTGGAATTATCGCTGGACACGCTGGGAAAATTGCCTCCCACTGAGCAGGCTGGCTTTTTCTGCCGGGCGCACCGGGCTGGGGCAAGATGAAATGAAAATCGGGGAAGGTTTGAAAGCAGGGACAAAAATAACAATTAGGGAAGCGAGGAGGAGAAAAGCGTAGTTTCTTAATTGCTCGGCCCCTGCGCCAGCGGGCAGCTCCCCATCACGCTGCAGGAGTGAGGGGACCCAGGAGGGCCTGGTGTTATCCAGAGACCTGGGGGACACAGGCCAAGGTGCATCCGCTACAGATTTCTGGGAAAGATGCCGGAGGCCTCACTTTGACCTGGATTCGGAGAGAGATCAAAGCCTGAGCCCAAGAGGAAGGTGATTTGCCAGGCTGATGGCTTCCTATGGGGGTCTCCAGCCCAAGGTCATTTCCAGTCACACTCCCTTCTGTTTCAGATTCAGGCTGGCTAGGGTTTTCTCCCGGAGAAGGGGTGCTGAGCACCACAGAGGGGCCCCTGGGGGTTAAAACAAAGCCAGCAACTTGGCATCCTCCTAGGTCTGGCAGCAGGAGCTACGGGTGAGTCTCACCCTGAGTGATGCTGAGGTTTGCTTCCTTCTACCCAGGGCCAAGGGACCCAGAGTTAAATTATCCTGGGAACAGCAGCTCCCATTACCAAAAAGATCTTAGCCTCCAAACCCACATATACAGCCACGAAAGTTCCAGTGTGATGGGTACCATAAGGACAAGCACGGAAGAGTAGGCATGAAAGAGAAATTACTCAAGATGAGATTGTTGGTCCAGAGAAAAAGTAGATCCTGTCATCAAGCATGTCCATGCTCAACACCCAAACGTTGGGGCAGGGCATGGGAGAGCCCAACCTCACATGGCTATCTAGGCTCAAAGACATGCAAAGCCCCTCTCAGGTGAAGAGCTCAGAACTCCAAGAGTATAATATTTTGCCAGATGTTATTTTTATTGGCTCATTTCTACATTCCCAAGACAGAGTGGGCCTCCATCCTGAAAATCTCCCTTGCTGCCTGGCTGAGAACACCTATCCCTTCCCAGGGCCTGACCTGTGGAGCCAAGTGAAGTGTCTAGACATAGCCTGTGGAACGAAGGTACCTCGGAAATGGAGGGGCCACCACCCTGGTCCTAAACCCTCACCATTCACTGAAGTGACTGTGCTGGCTTTCCTGCCTCCCCACAAACATTCTCCAGCAGAAAACAGTGATGGTCCTAAGATCCTAAGATCCCACATCTGCATTCACAGACTTCCCACTTAGTTCTTCAACGGCTTCTCATTGCTTGTAGGATACTTCATAAGAGGGTGGGCAAGGCCCTGCCCAGTCGGTCCCACCTTGCAGGCCTCACCCTCTTCCTAGCCCTGCCTATGTGTAGTGCCCCTGCTTCCTCTCCTGACAGAACCTCTGATTTCCAAAATACTCGTGGGTCTGGCCTCACCTTAAGACCTTGTGTCTCTGGAGTCTTGTGCCTGATTTGGATCCCTTGAGACAAGGGATACAAGACTAGCTCTGAGTCAGGTGGTACCTGGAGCTAGAAACCAGCACCACAGTTGCCCAAGAGATGGAGAGGAAAGAGGGAAAGGAAGGGACAGAGTGGCGGAGCGGTTACTATTGGATCTTTGGAAATGTCAAGAGGCATTTTGCATAGAAAAACATGTCACAACTTTTTCAGTGACTTAATACTTTGCAACAGCCTACAGTTTCCAGTGGGTTTTCTCTAGACAGATGAGCCTGATTGGCTGAAACTAGGTCATGTGCTGAACTCCTTAGTATCAAGAGGACTGAGAAAGTGGGTGCTGCCCTTTTCACTGCTGTATCTCTCCACGACTCATTGAGTGAAGAATTCCCCAAATACAAAAAGGAGTGTCAGGGAGTAGATGTACCATGGCAGTAAAAGGCTATACTCTGGGAGGCTGATGACATGGGAAGGTTTCGGGTTCACATCTGGAGACCTCCCTGAGGACACCAGGCATCTCAGTGCCCATGATCTGTGGCTGGCAGAACTAGGGGTAGATCATGGTGTCAAGACTCTGTTATGGGGTACTTTCTCTTTTTCTCTCTCCTCTCTCTTGCTTATGGAAGAAATAAAACAATTTTTTTAAAAAGGGGGGGAAGAAATTTCAGATATTAGTTCTCTACAAAAGAAAATGTCTTCTCCCAACTAAGCTGATTGCAACTAGGATCTCCCAAGAACGCTGGCAAAAATCCTCCCACTAGGCCTAAGAGGGGTCATTCTACTATCCCTCTAGCTCCTCAAATACCAGGAATAGCGGCATCTACCTCCCAACACTCACTACATCCCCTCTGCACCCTGGCATAGCAGTCCCAACTCTGAGGAAGAAAAAACACACTGAAAATCAGCCTGCAAATGGAGCCTTTCATGTTGCCCATGATCCGCAGCTCGAAAGGTAAGATCAGATATGGAAGTGTTTGATGAGGTTAAGTCCATTTCCAACCCTTTATGCCAGTGTTTAAAACCATCATCTGTTTTAAGAAGTGAAGGGCTTTAATGCTCAGGGGGTGCAGAAGGAACTGAGCTTCTGCTCCACAGAGAGCACCAGGAGGCAGGAGCCGTGGAAAGTTCTGGAACTTTTTTCTTCTGACTCCATAGGAAGAGAAGCCCCTACCTGCTGAGCGCTAAAAATGGTTGCTAATGATTTACAGCTGGGCAGAAATAGGAACTTATGTTAATTATAAATCAGGGTGGGAGATGTTTGGGATTGATGCGTCTCCTTGGAGACACTGAGCCTAACTAAGCCCCCTTCCCCAAACAGGAACAAAAGGAAACAGATGTGCGTTCTTCCTCTGTTGAAGCGCTGGCCCCAGAGCCCTGCTAAAAGCTTATTTCCTCCATGAAGCTCTCACTGATGAGTGACTCCCTGCTCCTGAAGTCTTAGAGATCTATTGTCTATACCACTTGTCTCATCCTAAATATAAGGTTATTAATTCTTTTGTTCGTTTCTTTACCACATTCTCATTAAGCTGTGTCATGGGCCACTCAGAAAACTTAGATAAAAGGTATCTTGACAATCTTCTCCCCCCACATGAGTTTTTTGCCATAGGGTACATGCATGTACTATGTGTGTGGGGGGGGGGGGGGGGGGCGGGCATGTAGGGGGCCAGAGACTGTGAGAGAGAAAGTGAGAAATTACACCCCGGAGGGATGGCTACTCCACAATCCCTGCTCCTCCATTCTTCTCCCCGGATCTTAGACACACACACACACACACACACACACGTGCCTGGCATGATTTTCAAGTCTAGGACTTGAACCACTGTCAGCCATGTCAGAGTCCAGCAACATGACCACTACACCATCTGCTGGCCCTGAAGATCTTTTAATAGATAGGAAGATTGCGGCAACCCTGAGGATAGAGGTAGGAAATGAACTAACCAAGTTCAAATCTGCCTGAGGGGACCTCAGGGCTCCTATAGGTCTCCCCCAAACTGGTCCCTGTTGATGATTTAATATCTGCCATTTGGACTCTGTTCCTTCAGAACTTCATGTCACCATGATCTACTAACTAGTCTGCCACTCCATCACACAGTGTGATCTTAAATCACACGTATGATTCACATATTGGAATGACCTAGGGAGATTTAAAAACTATAGGTGTCTTGTTTTAGCCCAGGGATGGATTCTAATTCAGCTGATATGCAATTCAGTCTAAGCACTGGGATTTTTACCACCACCACCACTCCTGGTGATTCTAATAGATATACACGGTTGAGAAGAATTATTTAGAACACTGCTTCTCAAACTTCACTATACATACACATTAGACAGTGATCTAGATAAAATGCAGATTCTGACTCAGTAATGCCAGGTGAGGGCCTAAGATTCTGCATTTCTAACAAGCTTCTAGATGATGCCAATGACTCTGGTCTGAGAACCACGGTTTGAGCAGAAAGGATCTAGAACTGAGTTTCTCAATCGCAGAACTATTGGCATTTGAGGCTGGATAATTCTCTGCAGGAGAAATGTGGAGGGGACTGTCCTGGGCATTGGAAGATGTTTGGCAGTGTCCCTCTACCCACTAGATGCCAGAAGCATCCCCACCAGTTGCGACAACCAAAATGTTTCCAGACAGCATCACAGGTGGAGGGCAATGGAGGCAGATGGAGAAAGAACAGAGGCACCTTCAGTTATGACACTGCTCTAGAGGACAAAGGTGGAACTTCAGCATCTTTGAGGCCTGTATCACCTGACCCAAAGGGTTAACTGTCCTGTTGACTATCTTTGCATGCGTATTTACTAATCTGTAAGATACTTAAAATGAAAGATTACATCCTACTATTAGTCAATGATCCAGCAAATATAAGGGGACTTCAAAAACTTAATGGACAAATGGAATTAAATTACAAATTAATTTTGGTGCAAAATATTTGAAATCCATGCATACTTTTTTTCAGACTACACATTTTTCCATGAACTTTTTAAAACCCTTGTGCTTAGTGAATGTCAAGCAATGTACTAAAGTCAGAGATGATAAAGATAGCTAAAAGGTCTGTATGCAGTTATCTGTTTAATCCCTTAGGTCAACCCTAGGAGATATGTCCTAAGCTTAGCTTCATATTACAGAGAAGGAAATTAAGTAACTGTCCCCAAATAACCCAGCTAGTAAATTATAGAAACAAAATGAAGGATCAGGAGATGGTATAGTGATTACATCACTGGAGTGCCACATGGCTGACCACAGTTCGAGTCTCAGACCTGGTGGCTCATACCAGGCGCATGAATACACATGCCCAAGACCTTGGGAAGAGAATGGAGGAGAAGGGATTGTGGCATGGCCATCACCCGTAGGGAGTGATTTCTCAATTTCCTTTTCTCTCTCTCTCTCTCTTTCTCTCTCCCCCAGCAAGTGCATATGCCCTAAGGCAAAAGGCAAAAAACCTCTGAATTTAAAAAAAAAAAATTCAAAGCTTAATGGGATACCGACCCTTTCCCAATGGAGCTCATAATCACGGAAATAGAGGCACTCCTGACTACTTCCATATGGTGAGTTCTAGACTGGCAGCCAGGCAGAGGGAGATCTGATGGCAGAGCAGGAGGAGGAAAGAGAAGACCTTGCACAGGCAGTGATAATTGAACTGAATCCTGAAGAATGAGAGGAATTTCACAATTATCCATTCACTCATCAATTCCTCAATCTCATTGGACTGTGAGCTTCTTAAGGGTAGGAATGGTCTCTTATTTATTGTTCTATCTTTAGTTCCTGGCATGTGCTGGGCACACAGCAGGAGTTCAATAAATATTTGGTGAATGAATGAACACGCGAAGCAGAGAACAGCAGGAACAGAGGCGTTGGAGGTGTGTGAGCATGTGGTGTGCTGGAAGAAGAGCAAATAGTAGGTGGAAGAGGCTGGGCGACGGGCAGATCTCTGCTGTTCCCATCCCTGCACAGAGGACAGCTGATTTCCTTTCACTGTGCTTTGGGGTAAGGCAAAGGGGTTTGAGAATTCCAAGGAAGGAGCCAGCAGATGATGTGGTAGTTAAGGGCACTGAACTCACATGTGGTCAACCGCAGTTCTAGTCCTGGACCTGGTGGCTTGCTTTCTCACTTTCTCTCTCTCTCTCTCTCTCTCTCTCACTCTGTCCCTCTCTGGTTAAAATAAAAATAAGTAGATAAATAAATAAATGAAGTTAAATAAAATAATTCTTAAAAAAAAAAATTCTAGGGCCATGCCCCCAGTCCCTGTGCTCCTCCCTCAAAGCACAGGAATCCCTGTCTCACGACTCAGGATGGAACAAATTTCTGATGAGTACAGGGAAGTGACATGAAGAAGAGTGACTACAATTAGCATATGGAGAAGAAATCATATGTGTTCTTTAAAAAAGAACTCCTACCATCCCAATGAATTGATGGACCCCAGCCAAGATGATTGTGAGCAGCTAAAATCACAGAGAGAGACAACCAGACATCTTGTACCTCCTGATGAAAAGACACAACACCTATGAGCCCAAACTAAGCCCTAGGTAGAACTATCGATTTACAAGTGTCATGGAGGACACAGAAGCATGTTAAACTGCACCACCACAGGGATGCAAAATCAGCAAGGTCCAGACTGCAGGACAATGCATGGGATGAATTATATGGTTTCTTTTTTTTTTTTTTTCTTTTTTTGGAGAGGTTTTTGTCTCTCTGGCGAGCACACGCAGAGACCCAGCAGCTTGAAACACATACCAGGTGTATGTACATGTGTGCCCAAAATTCTGAAAAGAGGGAGAAATGGAGGAGAATGGGTTGCAGTATAGCCATTGCACCTGGGGGTTGATTTCTCACTTTCCCTCTCTATCGTTCTCTCTGGCAAGAGCACACGCTCTATAACAATCTAAAATTTTTTTTTAATTAAAAAAAGAGTAAAAAATAAATTTCAGTCTCAGCTGCAGTAGCACGTGCTGCTACTTGCCAGGCTGAGGCCACATGGGAGGCCCGGGCTAAATTCCTGGCTCACCTAAAAGCTAGGTGTGGTTGCACAGGCCTATAATCCCAGCTACTTGGGAGGCTGAGGCAGAATAGCAATATAGTGAGACCCTGTCTAACAAGCAAAAACATTTCAACCACTTGCCGTGCATAGACCTAGCCTGAATCCTGATTCAAATAACTCTAAAAAACACAAGACAAGTGAAAATGTGGACACTGGATATTTGATGATATTAAGAAATTATTGGGGCCAGCAGTGGCATTGCGGTTACTTCACTGTACTCCCACATGGCCGACCACAGTTTGAGTTCCGGACCTGGTGTCTTGAAAATCACACAGGGCGTGTGTGTGTGGGTGTCTAAGATCCCAGGAGGAGAATGGAGGAGAAGGGATTGTGGTGTGACCATCCCCCTGGGGAAGGGGAGTGATTTCCCACTTTCCCTCTCACTGTCTCTGTCTCTCTCTCTGGTGAATGCACATGCCCTAAAACAAAAATGTATAAAAAAATTATCTAAAAATCTTCAGGTGTGATAATGCTTTTGAGGTTATTTCTTTTGGAAGAGTAATTATCTTTTTTTTTTTTTTTTGAGATGTTTTTCACTATAGGGCTCATATGCTCATCAGAAAGACAGAGAAACAGAGAGATAAAAAGCGAGAAATCACCCCAAGGGAGGATGGCCATGCCGCAATCCCTTCTCCTCCATTATCCTCTCGGGATCTTGGGCATGCATGCACATGCGCCTGGCGTGAGTTTAAGCCACTGGGCCCAGGACTCAAACCACGGTCAACTACATGGGAGTCCAGCGACATAGCCATTACACCAACTGCTGGTCCCGAGTAATTATCTTTTAAAGGTACATAGCAAGCACTTGCAGATGGGTTGGTACTAATGTCTGAGAGGGAAAGAGTGAAAACATAGCATGGTGCAAGATTGGCTCAATGCTGATAGTCCTTAAAGCGGGGAGATGGGTTCATAGGCTCCACTACACTATTCTATTCTTTTTTTTTAAAAAAAAGAAAAGGAGTTTTACTAAGATATAATTGGTATATTATATAATTCACTCATTTAAAGTGTATAATTCAACGACTTTTGGCATAGCCAGTTATAGATCCATCATCACAGTCAATTTTTTTTTCTTGAGAGGCTTTTGCTATAGGGCATGTGCGCTCGCCAGAAAGACAGAGAGACAGTAAGCAAGAAATCACCCCCCAGGGGGATGGCCACGCTGCAGTCCCTTCTCGGCCATTCTCCTCTCGGAATCTTGGGCACACACGCACACGCATCCGGCGTGAGTTTCAGCCACCAGGTCCGGGATTCGAACCACAGTTGACTACATGGGAGTTCAGCGACATAGCCATTACGCTAACTGCTGGTCCCCATCACAGTCAATTTGACAACATTTTTATTATCCCCAAAAGAAGCCTTGCATCTCCTAGTCATAACCTCCCAATGCTACCTTACCGCCACCTCCTAGCCCTAGGAAACCGTGCATCCATTAGGTTGTCAGAAAAGTCACAATGTAGGGACCAGCAGTTAGCGTAATGGCTATGTCTCCAATGTAGTCGACTGCGATTCAAGTTCTGGACCCGGTGGATGCATGTACGTGCATGCCCAAGATCCCAAGAGGAGAATGGAGGAGAAGGGATTGCAGCGTGGCCATCCCCCCGGGGGGTGATTTCTTGCTTTCTGTCTCTCTGTCTCTCTCTGTCTTTCTGTCGAGTGCACTCACCCTATAGCAAAAATCTCTCCAAAACAAAGAAAAGAAAAGAAAAGTCATGATGCATTTTTTTGCATAAAAAGACGTAGGAAAATACATCATGATTTTTCCAACAACCCAATATAGGGAATTACCTATTCTAGACCTTTTATATCAATAAATACTGTAATATGTGGTCCTTTGTGACTGGCTCCTTTAACTTAGTATAATGACTTCAAGGTTTATATCATACCATGTATTAGTACTTGGTTTCTATCTTGTTTTTTTTTGTTGTTTGTTTGTTTGTTTTTTAATTTTTTGCAATAGGACAGAAGCACTTGCCATAGGGACAGACAAAGAGGCAGAAAGTGAGAAATACCCCCCAGGGTTGATGGCCACCCCGCAATCCCTTCTCTTTCATTCTCCTCTCAGAATTTTGGGCACACACCCACACGCACCCTGCATGTTTTAAGCCACCAGGTCCAGAACTCAAACCACGGTTGACTATATGGGAGTCCAATGACATAACCATTATGCCATCTGCTGATCCCACTTGGTTCTTTTTTTATTTTTTAAAGAATTATTTTATTTAACTTTATTTACTTATTTATTTATGTTTTTAAATTTGTCCAGAGAAGGACAGAGTGAGAGAAAGAGAGAGAGAAAGTGAGAAAGCAAGCTGCCAGGTCCAGGGCTTGAACCACAGTCGATCATGTGGGAGTCCAGGGCTCTTAACCACCATGCCACCTGCTGGTCCTGCCATCGGGTTCTTTTTTTATGTTTAAATAATATTGCATTTTATGCATATACACATTTGTCCATTCATCAGTTGATAGGCTGTCCCCTCACACTTTGTTATTATTTTTAAATAATACTGCTTTGAACATCCATGTGTAACTTTTTGTGTTCACATGTTTTTATTTCTTTTCTTTCTTTTTTTGGAGAGTTTTTTGCTATAGGGCACATGTGTTCACCAGACAGACAGAGACAGACAGAGAGATAGAAAGTGAGAAATCACCCCCCAGGGGGGATGGCCATGCCGCAATCCCTTCTCCATTCTCCTCTAGGGATCTTGAGCACGCACGCACACGCGCCCGGCGTGAGTTTTAAGCCACTGGGTCCGGGACTCGAACTGCGGTTGGCTACATGGGAGTTCAGCAACATAGCCATTACGCTAACTGCTGGTCCCATATGTTTTTATTTCTTATGGGCGTATACTTAAGAGTGGAATTTCTGAATTATATCTAACTGTATGTTTAACCACTGAAGAAATCACCAAACTGTTTCCCAATGTGCTTGTTCCATTTTACATTGCCACCAGCAATATTTGGTCTATTTTTATGTGTGTTTTAATTTTCCATAGTAAAATCTTTTAAAAAGCATCACAGGCTGAAAACCACCAGTGTGTCAATACCATGTTGGCAACTGCAACTTTTCCTAACATCTCACTTTTATTGACATGGGCACTCCAAGGTAAGATCATGACCCATGGTCATTTTCTTAATGATAGAAAGCCCGTGTATGCTCCAGAGAGAGAAAGAAAGAGAGGGAGAGAAAAAGCACCTTTAGTAGGGTCTTATCACTCTGGGATCCCCTTTCCCCAGCCCTCCAGTTGCTAAGGATCCTGGGTCCCCATGGGCCTTGCATGTTTTCCAGACTAACCCAGGATTCAAAACATGGTCACTGCGTGGCTTCCAGCACTGGGGATACTAACAACTGCTATGTCACAGAACTGGGCCACACTGCCATTTTTAATATCTTCTTATCTGCTAGCTTTTTAGGCACATACCTTCTCTATTTCATTTTGAGGGCACACCCCCCCTGAAAAAAATCCAAAATTTTAGAATCAATAAATGACCTAAAGCAAGTCAGCAGAGCAAAGAGAATTAAGAGGTTGAAGTCTCATCTTGCAATGCAGCTAAGAAAATGCTTGCATGATGCCCGGCCCAACATAATTATATAAAATGAAGGCCACAAAAGAAATAATTGCTGTGGTAAGATGAAGAGAGGGGAGCGAGCCTTTGGAGCCCCAAGGTTAAATGCTGGAGCATAAAGAGATGTAAACAAGAGAACTCTTTCAGCACAACAATTTGGGAAGTAATGGCACACGGAGTCACATTCTGCAGGTGTACAGCAAGCACTTGGCTGCATTATTCCATCCCAGGCCCCCATTTTCTCTTCTCAAGAGGTCTTTGACTGAAGACACAATTGTCTTCTAAAGAAAGGCTGAAATGCCATGTGAATGACTTGAGTGATAGCCTGTAGCATCTTGGATGCTCAAGAAAAAGCAATGTTAATGGATTTGTACGCTAAAATACCATAAAAAGGGAGAGGGGTAAGGACCCACCCAGTCACAGTAACAGTACATCATGGAACTACCTTCTGAGACATTGTCAGGGAACCAGGGGTTTGGGAAAAGAAAAAATCCTATTCCCCAGGTGATGATAAGGAACAGCTAGGTTCCTAGGAGTCTCTATTCCCCTTTAATCAGCCTGACTGAGCTCTCTTTCTCAAATTCTCCAAAATCTAGAAATGCCCTCACAAACCTGGGAGTAGGTAAACTTCCTACCCGACCTCCCATAAACAAGACCTCTGACCCAGGCCCATGGCAGCCTTCCACTGTCAAGTAGACCTGATAGCAAAGCATCCTGGGAGATCTCCCAGCCTGCTGGGTAACATAGTCCAAACTTTCCTAGAAGTTTATGATCCCATTGGAATGCTCACATGAGCACTGTTACAGGCTAATAAGAGGAAAGAGATTCCACAGAAAGCAGGCACAAGAAAAGTATCCTCCTGATTTAACAACCTCCTTTTAGAAACAAGGACACAGCGCACTAGATAGGGTAAGCAACCCCACAAGGTTACTTTGTCAGCTTATGTCAAACTGCGTAATTCCACTCCTTTCCTCCAGAGAAGGTGGAGTTCCCTGGGGGAAAGAGTAAAGCATATCACTTATGAATCCTATGTTTAATGTGTTAAGCTCTAGGGATGAGATAGGAAAGACAGACCTAAGATTTTTATATTTCAATATTTTAGGTAACCATGACCTAGAAACCACATCTCAGGAGCTCCTTTTGAAGATGACGATAGCCTTTACTGCAGGCTAGATTGTTCTTGTCCTCAAATGTCAGCAATGAATTCCATATGGCTTTTGGGGGACTGTGTAGGCCATTCATTTTTATACTAATCAGGAAACTGAGAGACTGTGTGGAGCACACTTACAAACTGTCTGTTGTGGGGGGGGGGGGGGGGCACAAGAAAGATACCCTACTGATTGAGGTTCCCTATGGAGCATTAATTCTCTGGCATTTTCAGCCAGACCTGTGATCTGGCTAAGTACATTCAGGATCCATAGAGTGTTCAGGAACTGTCTGCTAGTAACCTCACGAGGAGTCGAAGGGGTTTGGGGTGGGGCACCCAGCACATGCTACAGTGTTCAAATGCCTGAGAAGGGGAAACTCTAGGAGGCCACAAGCAGAGTGGTACAATGGGATGAACTTAGCCTCAAATCCAAGTCCTGAGCTTGAATCTCCACTCTGCCATTGACTAGCTAGGCCAATGACTAAAAGAATTAACTTCTTTAAACCTCTTTTTTTCCTTCTTCTGTAAAGATTATATTAAAGATTAAGTTAAATGTTGTATTATAAGCCAACTGTACAGTGCTGGGCACATAGAAGGTATGGTGCTAGGAACATTATTGATGATAATTAACATAATATTGATTACGATCTAGAAACATCATGTACTCTTGATTTAGAAGGCTAACCAGACTCAGTGCGGGTCTATGAACAAATGATAATGCCTAGGAGTAGACAAGTTTAACCTTTGTCTTTCTTTTCTTTTTTTTATTGCTAAAGGGTGTGTATACTCTCCAGAAAGAGAGGAAGAGACAAAGAGAGAAAAGAAGTATCCTCTAGTGGGGCATGACCATGCCACAATCCCTTCTCCTCCATTGCTCCATCCTGTCACGCACATGCACATGTCCAGAGTGTTTTTCAAGATGTCAGACAAGATTCAAACCACAGTTTGCCATGTGGAATTCAGCTCTCCATACACAGCACTTAACCACTGTGCTATGGGGCCAGCCCCACCCTTGGTTTTCTTTAATTCATTCATTAGCTTGCTTGTTCATTCAACAAATATTTATTAAGAACACATCTCAATGATCTTGTCGGCAAAAAGAAGTGCTGTGATCATTGCTGCAATAGTTACCTCAAACCTGCCTTCCAGCATTTACCTTCCTTCAGTCTTCAACCGTTCTCTACAGGGAGATAGCTTGTTATAATGAAAAATGTTGTTATAGGGACCAACCGATGGCATAAAGGTTACATGGCTAGACTACTACATAGTCCACTGTGGTTCAAGTCTCAGACCTGGCAGGTTAAAACTCATGCCAGGTGCTTGTGTGTGTACACAAAATCCCAAGAGGAGCATAAAGGAGAAGGGATTGCAGTGTGGCCATCTCCCCTGGGGGGTTATTTCTCACTTTCTGTCTCTCCAGTAAATGCATGTGCCCTATACCAAAAATCTCTTAAAAAAATGGTATTATAATGGTTCTTAAATATTGATTCTACTCTCTTAATAGCTATCTGAGTTCAAACACATTTCTTAACCCTTTTATACTTCATCTGTAAAATGAGCATAATAATATTCTCACAGGACTGTGACAAAACTTAAAAGGATGACATCATGCAAATCTCTTCTGGTGTCAGGCACCTGATAAGAACTCAACACCACTGGTTTCTTCTCATCATCTCTAGGGCACACACAGTTCAGTAGTTACATGTTACGGGGGTTTTAGGAGGATAAACATCTCAGATCTCTGGACAGAGATGAAACCATAACACATAAATAAAACAATGCTTTATGTTACACAAAAATACAAACCCTGCTGGATTGTGAACACCCATGACAGAGTCTTACTTGGCTGGTCATTATTCCCCATTCCCAGTACAGTGCCTGCACATAGTAGGAACTTTATTGATGTTTGTTGATAAATGAAACAAATGCAGTCTGCTTTTTCTGGGTAGAATAACAGAACAACAAAAATACACTTCAAAGAGGACACCATAGTCAAAACTAGATCCTTCAAGACAAGTACAGTGGTATTTCTTGGTATCCAGTGTCAAGATAGCTAGATACTTGGTTCAATAACACTCTAAGTAAATGGAATAAAATATCTCCTAAGACCAGGACCTACCTGCACTATAAACCCAATCCTTGGACTAATAGGTCCTATCCTGAAGAGCAACACTTAAGTTTCTACTCATTTAAAAATATATATTATTGGGACCAGCAGGTGGCATAGTGGTTAAGGTGCTAGACTACCAAATGGTTGACCATAGTTCAAGTCCCGAACCGGGTGACTTGAAACTATGCTGGTGTGCATGTGTGTGTGTCCAAAATTCTGAAAGGATAATGTATGAGAAGGGATTGCAGCATGGCCATCTCTCTTGGGGGGGGTATTTTCTCATCTTCTCTCTCTGTCTTTCTCTGTGTCTCTGGCCCTATAGCCAAGAAAAAAAAAAAAAAAAATATATATATATATATATGTGTAAATTTAGCATAAAAAGGCAGAATACAAGGAAGTACAAATAGCAAAACACTGCAGGTTTACCACTCAGTGGGGTCCATTGACCAATAGCAAAGCTTGCTCAGAAAGGCAGAGACTCAGGCACCACCTCAGACCCACTGAGTCAGAATCTGCATTTTACAAGCTGCCACCTAATTCTCAAGTTCGGGCTGTGCTAACGCTGGTTTTCTAACTTGGCCACACATCATGTGAGAAGTTTTTAAAAATATTGATGCCTGGGTTCCTCCAGGATGCTTGGTTATTTGGTCTGAAATAAAGCTTGGAAAAGTGATTGTGAAAAAAATAATAATAAATGAAAAATAAAGAAAATAGTGAAAGAATTCTTGCAGGGGATTCTAATTTGCAGCCCAGATTGAATTCCATGCCCTCCTCCTCCTCCCCTGCCCAGAGCTGCTCACACATAGAAAGGATTTATTTCCTCAAGGAGAATTATATCCCTGCGTTCTTCATGGTATTTCATGGCTGGCCATCGGGAAGAAGGTCTGGATGTTGTCTGAGGGTCAGACCCCAGCAGGCCAAACCTCCACCTACTAAGAGAAGAAAGAGTGAACCCAAAGCCTTCCCTCTCCCCGTTTCGCATGCCTGCCCTGTACTGAGCCTGGTTCACTTCGCTTTTGGCCTGTACATCTGGTTCTGATCCTTGGAAATGTCTCCCCTTCTCATTGCTTCCTGCTCCTCAGAGACAGCTGTCCTGATTCCTGCCCAGAAGAATGACCTGGGGCCAGCAGGCTCTAGCCCTGGAACGTCCCCATAGCCTCCTCCCAAGTCCAGACTTCCAGGTGGGGTTTTTGAAGTGATTACATCAGCCTGTTCATCAGAAATGTTCCAACTCTCCCAGGAATCTCTTTGGGACAAGTACAAGGTTCTGGCTAATTTTAAATGTAATTAAAAGATTTTCTTCCTTTCTTTTAAGACATGCTCAATTTCCATATCTCCCCCTCCTTGGAATATAGTTCCTCTGAGGCCTTCTCTTTTTTTATTTTCCAGAATTTTTTCCCCCAAATGAGAACACTTGCAACAGATGCAAATCCTTGGCTTATTTGGGCTAGTTTATCAGCAGATAGTATTTTTACAATGCAGAAACATTTTTAATAGGATGTGGAAAATGTCTTTTCCCCCGAAACACTAATAATAATAATAAAAAAAAACCTTTTTTAAAAATTTTCTTCAAATTGCTTTTTATAACCCATTCAGCATTTTCAGGGACATAATTAAAACATCAAACAGTTTTCCTGCTGGTTATGCTAAAATTTGAATACTTGAGGCAGCCACTATTATTAGATATTAAAATGGACTTGAGTATTTATTAAAAAGATCCTCTTAAGTAACTATTCATTTGGGTTTGCTCTGTTTAATATAAAGACAAGCCCCATAATGTGAAAATACCTGTTTCTAATAAAGACCATAATTGGTAGCAGGAGGATATTTTTTAAAAAATATAAAATATGTATTTTGTTCACTATTTTTCCAGCCTAATGTGACTAATTTCCCCATTCAACTTTATCCCTAAGGAAAAATATAGAAAGAAAGGCCATTACCAATACATGAAGCTCAGTTAGTTTGCTTTCGTTGGATGTAATTGCTACCAAGAAAGCTAGTAGCTGGGTAATTTTGGTTTAAATGAGTACATAGCCTGAAAAAGGATAAATTAACCTTTGTAAGGACTGAAATTAGATTCCAGTGAATGATTGTTCTAGCTCCATGCACACCAAGTCTAGGGCAGGGGGAAAATGAGGCCTGGGAAGAAAAGCCTGTACAATGCTACCTGCCTACTTGATGGTGGGGGAGGAGAGGTTAGACAGATGCAGGGAGAAAAGGATGGGGCAGAAATGATGGAAACCACAAGTCTTTGTTTTACTTGCTTCTCCAGGGGTTTGCGGACACTTCCTAGATAGATTTTTTTCTTTTTCACAAAACCCCAGAAGGCTCCTCAGACACTAATGCAGATCAGGTATGTTCAGTAACACTGTTACTGCCCGCATATGATATGATAGAGCCATGTCTACTACACAAAGAATAATGGTGGCTTCAATGAGTCTGTCTTGGGGGACTCAGCCCTTGTCTCCCTGGGGCTTACTAAGGAAAGAGAGATTGGTGAGCAAATCTAGACTACAAGATGGTATGGGCCAACTGTCCTTTGAATGGCAGAGAGTAAATGTCTGGGGCAAATTACTTTTGGTTCAGGACACAATAGAAGGCTTCTCAGCAGAGGTGGCATTGAGCCAGACCTTGAAAAACAAATCGGCCAGAGACCTGAAGCACTGGAATATGTTAAAGCCCTGGAATTCATGTCATACCTTCAATTCTGCCTACATAGATTCACACCACCAAGTTAAATCCTTGTTCTTTGCAGGATGGAGGAAGAATGAGCAGATGAAGTACAAGCATGAATTAGATGACTATCTCCCATGAGGAACTTAGACCCTGATAAAAATTGAGAACAGAAGAGGCAGCAGAGTGAACATCTACATCTGCAATCAACTTGCAGATCGGGGTGGATATGACCCCACCAACCCCACCAGCCAAGTCTATCAACTGTAGGAAGTGTACAGTAGGTACCGAGTGGTGTGGTTTCTAATTGCAGGTAGAAGGTGAGGGCAAGAGTAACCCCTCAGGTCCTAACAGCTGGGAGGATCAGCCTAAGATCACAAGACTTGAACCCAAAGCTGACAGATAACTCTGAAGAGCCTGCTCTAGGTGAAGAATTCTAACAGCACACGCGGGATAGGAGGGAGGAGAGCCCAACACACGCTTGCTCTTCTTGTCTGAGATGCTATTGGCACTTTCAAACCAGAGAACAGATAGTTTCAATAAGGAGTGAGAGACTTCCCAAGGGAACAATTCCCTCTCCCTTTCTCTGCTTCCTCTGTCCTTCCTAAGCACATCCCAGTCCACAGACACTTTTCCAATGTAATGATGCTGGCCAGTCTTATTTTGGGAGGAACAAGGGTTGGGAAAATCTCCATTGCCAAATTCTTTCTGATGAAAGGCTTTTCGTTCTCAGCTCCCTAACCCCCACCTACTCAGAGGGCTGGCTGAACCTTCAGGCCCCAAGGTTAAGGCCCCTGCATCCCAGGTGGGGGCTGCACCTGGGCATGTCACAGCAGTCCCATGGCCTCCCAGATGGAGTCTTGATGGATGGTAAACACAGAAGAAGGGGTAGAGCTCAGAGGAACCAGCGCCAAACACATATCTAAAGCCAAAGAATTTTGTTTCACTACCCTCTGTTGAAGTAAAAACAGCTCCGAGAGTATTCCCTGGAGTGGGAAACAGTTCTCTCATCATACAGGGTTCAAAGACACTGCGAGGCGTGTAGCGTAGCTGAAAGTGTCTGTATATAATAATGCCTTTATGATGTTGTTTTGTTTCTGGCTTGCCTTTACCTGAATTATCTGAAGACACTGTTTGAGGCTATGAAAAAATATGAATAATATTAGGCCTTGAGATCAAAAATCATTTTTTATTTCCATGGTTGTTAGCCGCCAATATCCCACGCACAGCTCTCAATTTCCAAAGCAGCAGTGAAATGTTGGAGAGATCAGGTAAGGATTTTTTTTTTCTTTTTCTTTTTCTTATTTTTAGTTTTGTTATGTTACACTGGTCTTGATTTTTGAAACTGCTGAAAACTGTTTGATGTAGCAAAACCAATCATGGAAGGGAAACCACAATTTAAATGTGAGGTACAAAGGAACTAAGCATACATGCATAACAAGATGTCCACCCAGTAGAACAAGTAATGTCTCACCTCCCAGGACGGCCTCCTGTGCTCTAGTGACCAGCATCCCTTGGGATGAGCTACTGCCAAAGTTCAGGGACCAGCTGTGGTTAGAGAGCCAAAGAGGGCCTTGCATGCAATCTCTGGTTTTGTTTTGTCTTTTTCTCTTTTGCCTACTCAGCCTAGCCTAGGGAAGATCTAAATTTGAAAGATGAAGTAAGGAGTTTTATTTTTATTTATTTATTTAAGTTTTTGCTATAGGGCATGAGTGCTCACTAGAGTGAGTGAGAGGGAAAGTGAGAAATCACCCTGCAGTGAGGATGGCCACACCACAATTCCTTCTCTTCCATTTTCCCCTCAGGATTTTGGGCATGCATGCACATGCACCTGGAGTATTTTTCAAGTCACTGGATCCCAGACTTGAACTACACAGTTGGCATGTGGGATCCAGCTGCCCTAACCACCATACCACCATCTGGCCCAGAAGTTTGATCTTTTTAAATTTTTATTTTTTTTGCCTGTTACCCATCCATGAGCAGTGTTCAGCCTTGTTCAGCCTGTGTGTCCATAAGCACAGAAGGGCAAAAGTCACAGCTGAAAGGAGCTCATTTCAAGATGATCTGCTCTCAAGCACGGGTTCCGAGACTCGTTCTGTCTAGCCCTTATATAACATGAGAGTTCTAACATCCACCATGTTCATGGTTTCCTGACCAGTAGACATAGCATCTGGACTCTGGCCTAGCTTAACCTTTAACTAGGTCACAAGCTTACACGTCACTACTCCAGTTATTAAGACTCAAAGTCAGAAAGCTAATATGCCTCCCTCCTCACTGGCCATAGTCCCAGCAGTTTCTGAGTCACAGAGTCATGGCCTCCAAGGACTCGCATCTTTTCTCCTAGCTGCCTTTTGCCCTAGCTCATCCACTCTTGCCATGACTCTTACGATGGCTCTCAACCTCCAGTTCCTTCCCTTCATTTACTCCACTGTCTCCCATCCTGCACTCCACCCTCACACGACCATAAACACATCTCTGATTCTATTCTTAACCTGTTCAAAACCCATTAGCAGTCCTCTCATTAATGAATTACCTGTAACTTCACTAGTCACAGTCATTTACAAGTTACCCCAACCTACCTTTTCACCCTTGTTGCCCACTGCTCCCTTACATGCACCTACTTGTCTGCCAAACTATGTGTCTTGCTTTCGATTTCCACACACATGTTCACACTGATTTCTCTTTCTGGAGTTGCCCCCACCCACTACCATCCCTACGTTACCCTGATCTCTGCATAGCAAGGGCTTTTGCATTTGATTTATGTAAAAGAAGATCTAACAAAACATTGCTCATCATGATGAAAAATGGAAAACAAATGGAATATCTAACTGTAAAATCATTAAATTATTTGACAAATATATACAATGACTTTATAAATCATATCTTTGAAGAATATTTAATGATATGTGAGAACTCATTGTTCTGTTAAGTCGACCTCATAAGTATTGATTCAAATACAAGCCCAATTTTGTGAAATAAGTGCATGAGTGTGTGTGAGTACATGAATATATAGACACACACACACACACACACACATCTATATGTACATGTAGATAAAACTGTGGAAGAAAATACATCAAAATAGTACTTGTGGTTTCCCTCTTGGTGCTGGCATCAAGAGTACTTGAGTTTTTCTGTTTTGTTTTTGCTTTAGTTTTTCAGAGAGATTTTAGCTATAGGGTGTGTGTGCTCACCAGAAATACAGAGTGAGACAGAGAAACAGAAAGTAAGAAATCACCTCTCGGGGAGATGGCCACACTGCAATCCCTTCTCCTCCATTCTCCTCTCAGGATTTTGGGTGCATACGCACACATGCCCACTGTGAGTTTGACACCGCCAGGTCTAGGACTTGAACCGTGGTCGGCCATGTGGGAGTCCAGCCATGTAACCATTACTTCATCTGCTGGTCCTCTGTACTTTAGGGTTTTTTTTTTTTTATTTTAATTTTTAAAGTTTGCCAGAGGGCATGTGTGTTCACCAGAGACAGAGAGAAAAAGCATCCTCCAATGGAGTGTGGTCACATCACAATCCCGTCTCCTCCATTTCTCCATTCTGTGGGATTTAGGGCACACATGCACATGTACCTGGCATATTTTTTAAGCTGCCAGAGCCATCCCACATGGTCAGCCATGTGGGATCAGGCTACTTTAACCACTAGTCTTGAGGCCACCCTTTTTTCTTTATATTTTTGAATATTTTCTATAATGAATATGTATTGTTTTTATAATTTAAACTACCATAAATAATGATTCATAAAACAGTGAACAAAAGAAATCCTTTTCCATAGGGAATCAAGGAGGCGGGGAAAGAAAAAGGAAAAAAAGCAAAATATATAAGAAACAAGAAATAGAAAATTATTTGTTGATGATAACATGTATGGTTATATCCTTAATTGAGCCAATATACAATGTATACTGGATGGGAAATCTCATTTTGTATACTGTATTGATGTATAGTAAATTACTGTAAATTAATTAATTAATTAAAAATAATAAAAAAGAAAGAAATCTATTTCTTTTTATCTCCCCATTGCTCAAGTGTCATCTCAAAGTTTCTTTTTTACTCAAAACCTTTCTTGTTTTTGTTTTTTTTTTTAAAGGTTTTTGCCTTGGAGTGTGTGCTAGCCAGCGAGAGAGAGAAAGACAGTAAGAAGGAAAGTGAGAAATCACCCCCTGCCACGGGGGATGGCCATGCCACAATCCCTTCTCCTCTATTCTCCTCCTGGGATCTTGGGCATGCATGCACATGAACCTGGCATGAGTTTCAAGTCACTGGGTCTGGGACTCAAACTGTGGTCAGCCATGTGGAAGTCTAGCAATGTAACCACTGCAACCATCTCCTGGCCCCTCAAAGCCTTTTTTTTTTTTTTTTAAGAGAGATTCTTTGTGGAGGATCAGCAGTTAGCATAATGGCTATGTCGCTGGACTCCCATGTAGCCGACTGCAGTTCGAGTCCTAGACCCGGTGGCTTAAACTCACACCAGGCACTTGTGTGTGCGTGCCCAAGATCCCGAGAGGAGAATGGAGGAGAAGGGATTGCGGCATGGCCATCCCCCTGGGGGGTGATTTCTCACTTTCTATCTCTCATCTCTCTCTGTCTTTCTGGTGAGTGCACGCTCCCTATAGCAAAAAAACCCTCCAAAATAAAAAGAGAGAGAGAGAGAGAGAGATTCTTTGCTATAGGGCACCAGAGAGATTCTTTGCTATAGGGCACGTGTGTTCACCAGAAACAGAGAGAGACAAAGAGACAGAAAGCTAGAAATCACCTCTCCAGGGCAAATGGCCACACCACAATCCCTTCTCCTTCATTCTCCTCTTGGGATTATGGGCGCACATGCACATGCACCCAGCATGAGTTTTAAGCTGCCAGGTCCAACACTCAAACCATGGTCGACTATGTGGGAGTACAGCTATGTAACCATTATGCCATCTGCTGGCCCTCAAAGCCTTTCTTGATGGCATGCCTCATCACAATAACAACTGGCTTCCACCAGTTGGATGGAACTGTCTCTTCACTTGAGCCCTCTGCCATGGCACGTGGCCGACTCTGCTTTGTATTTGAGCTGTTGTGTACATCTTGGATTCTTCCCAAGAACAAGAATTCTGTATCATGACTACCCCCTCACCAGCCCAAGCACACAGCTGGGCCTCAGTTCATACTTTTTGCTTGAACTGAACACACGTGACCTCAAGTACCAGGATAATGTAAACATCTACATCAGCCATCTGGGACATCTTAGTCTTTCTCCTTCATTTATTTATTTATTTATTTATTTTTTTATTTTTATTTTTATTTTTTGGAGAGGTTTTTTGCCCCCTCCTTCCTTTTTTTCTCCTCCTCCTTTTTATTTTTATTTTAATAGGTCTGTAGGGAACTAGTTTGAAGAGAAGTCACTCGAACAACTTTTATTTATTAATTTCTTCAGGAAGGAAAAGGAAGTCAGCTCCAACTCACATCTGATTTCCTCTTGTTAGCAAGTTCAAGAGGCACTTGGCAATATTAATTCTGGAATACAGAGACTACATCCAAGATTTCCTAGAGGATGTTTGTCTGTAGAAACAAAGGACATCCTCATCCTTCAAAACCTAAGTAATGAATGTATAGTCATTACTCCACCCTTCACCTCTTGGGTCCTGAACTAGGAAGTTTCGAATACTATAGATTGACACCATTGTGGCCAGGAACCTCATACTAATTCTTAGTACCAAAGTTTCCTAAGAGTTATTATCAACTTGGACCTCAACTGAAGATGCAGAAGACTTGAGGAGCCCTGAGTACAAGGATTTTCTGAACTCTTGATTCCTTGTCAACAGGAATATTGCTGCAGGCCTCATCATTTCTTTTTCTCTCTCCATGCCAGAGAGATGCAATTCTCTGATGTGTGTAGGAGGGCTGATGGAAATCTCCATTCACTAATGGCTCAAAAAGGGGGGAGCAGGATACATTTGCAACAGGATACATGCCATTACTGCATACAGAAGGATAATAATTTGAGAGTTACCATGAACCAATTCCAAGTGTGTCCACTCTTCTCTGAATCCCCAACATCCTTCAAATCCTGCTCAAGTTCCATCCTGAGTAAATCTTCTGAGTCCATAATCACTATCTTCTCTGAATCCCCCCACAGACAACTTGATACCCATCTCATGAAGTTTTATAAAACTTATAACAACATAAGTAAAGTACCCAACACAGGGTTGAACAAGTAGTAGGTCATCAATAACTATCATTAATAAGCCATCATTTAGTCTCTATTAGTGCCTATTTCTTCAGCTAAATCTCAGCTGCTTGGCAAGGATCATGTCATCAGAGGCATATCTTAATTATTCTTCATCACTGGGAACTGGATCATTCTAGATCTCAGAAAATCCTAGATAGATAAAAATTTAGTACTTTGAGTATGACACACAGAGATTCTTAGATAACTGGTTCTGATTATTGTTCTGTAACACTCTCCTGCCCCCCACCTCCACACACACACACACACAGCAGAGTCTAGGTGGTTTAAGTCAGTGTCTCCAATGACTGCTGAGGTGCACAAGGGTTTCTGACCACAGAGTAATCCCACATCTCTCCTTTCTTCACTGACTTCTGCCTCTACTCTTTGGAAGTCAGTCCTCTGTCCCTTCATCATCACATCTTATCCCCCCTACAGCCCCATGCCTGTTTCTGACCCCTGACACCCCCTTGGGACTTTTCTCTACCTGCTTCATTCACTCTTCTCCTTTTTGTCTCCTTCCAAACATCTCGGTTCTTATGTGAAAATGTGTGGCCTCCCCTGAGCATTGCAAGATGTTCCTTTCAGGTCACAGTGTCTCGGGTCCTCCCACATGGGGTCTTCATGTCACCACTGCCACCTTTGTCTTACTTCTCAAGAAAGTTCCTTTTCTCTTTACATCCAGGCTACTCTTCATCTGGATAATGATAATGAACCTCAAGATAATAGAGGCCCTTCCTCTCCTTATTAATGACTCCCTGTTCCAGGCAGAAAAATAATGTTCAATATTCAGTAAAAACTGACTGCTTGGTTTGGTGAAGTACTTACTGACTATGAAGCTACTGCTCTTATTTAGTATATTCGGCCTCCGCATATAAAGGATGCATGTGCGATCCGCACACACTTCCCTCACCCATCCTAGGTATTGCCGAGTTTTGAGGCGAGTAGAAAGTTTTAGGTGAGTTAGTTTGATTTTTGTAATTTCCTAAAGACATATGACATCAGAAACTTCTTGGGCTCCAGACGTCTGGGTCTCTGTGGCATGACCCAGCGTGAGGCAAGAAGCCGAGAGAACAGTCACTGCTCTTGCCTCAGCCCTCTGCAGATAATTAGCAGGGCTAAGAAGCAAACAAATTCCTGCCTACTGCTCTGTCTGCGTGGCGCGCGTGGAGGTCTGGGAGAGAGGGACTTTTTCTTCCTCAACCGAGGCACGTGGAGGTGACTGGGGAGAGGCGCAGGGAAGATGAAAACGCTGTCTCGTGAAGCAACACTGCGACACACTCTGTGAACTTCTTCTGATTTGCAAATGAAATTTCTCCCACAGACAATGCGGGCAGCACCAAGCCCTGATTGAAGACACAACTCATGAAAGTCTCCAAGTCAGAGTCAGAAAAACCTCCAGTCACTGAAGGCAGAAGGCAGCACTGGAAATAATGAACCACATTAGCCAAGAAATCGCAAAAGCCATCTCTATTAGACAGCTGTGCAGGTCAAAAGGAAACCAGACAGGAGACATCAAGAGGAAACTCAGCTCCCCAGGATAATTGCAGTGCAATTAATCCAGGGTGAGTCACTGCCCTGGTGGAAGTGGGGTCCCACTGCAGCTAAGAGGGAGAGGGTGCTCAGACCAGTTGCTTGGTCTGTCAGCAGCAATTCCCTTTCCTCACCATCTGTGGGGCCCAAGGAAACATCCTCAGGAAATAGGTCAGTAAGATGACGTCGCTACAAAAAATCAACTACAGAATCCACAAATATCAACGCAGAAAGCGCATCTCCTAGAAATCTAGATTTAAACGACTTCTGTCCTGATCCTTAGCCCTGCTGGGTCTCTGACAGTCACTCAGGGATATCCAGTTACCGAGAGGGCGGAGAAGAAAGAAAGCATAAACCGGAATAACATGCATTGAGGACCTGCGGGGGCTGGGAGCTGGGTGCACTCTTTCCTCTCCGTAACCCTGTGGGCTGAGCATTTCTATATCCATTTCATGGATATGAAAACCGAGTCTCAGAGAAATTAAGGAAAGCAAGTCAAAAGGAAAACATGAAGAATCAGAAGTAGAGACTGAGGATGGAGCAAGAGAGGAGAGAACATTAATTAAACTACAACTATCCCCCACCTTCTCTTCACATTCCCACTGGCTCTTTTCTCCTTGGAATCCTCAACCTCATAAAAAGCGGATGTTATCATTTAAAAAAACAAAAACAAAAACAGAGCAACAGAGCCCTTTCAAAACCACATTCGAGTCACAGGACTGAGCAACACCTCAGCCCTATTGAACACACAGCAGATGGCACCAGACCAGAGAGAGACTGATGGCACTTAAGTTATGGTACGCACCTAGCCATTGCGGGGGGGTGGGGTCTACAATGCAGACTCCGGATTAGGTGGTTCTGATGAGAGGTAGCCACACACCACACTTTGAAAAATATAGATTTAACATCTTGAACTAAAAGTGTACTGGCTGGTGTTATTAAGCATTTCTCCCTCCTCATCTAGGAGCATCTTTGGAGGTCTGAGAAGTTGCTAGGATTCAGAGGGCATAAACAGACTAGTCAAGTGCCCCAATTACCACTTCTCACATCTCAATGGCCCCAAGGAAAAACAAAGTTGCAAGCAGCCCTATGCTGAAGCTGACTGGTCACTGCTCACAGAGCCAATTGTTACAGATTCCAAAGTGTGCAAGCTGATTGTTAAACCTTAGCAACCCTAAATCTGTGATGGTGGGCAGTAATTACACCACTGTAATTGGCAAACACTAAAAATCAAGGCTTTCCTCCCACCACCTCCTCAATCCTACCCCACCAGAGAACCAGTTTACTAGTTGCAAGTGACACAAAGGCTACTCAAACCAGCTTAATTAAGAAGAGAGATGTATTGGTTGTTATAACTAAGAGATGTACAAGTAGAACTGCCTTTAGAGACAGATCCAAAAACTTAAAAGATCCTTGTCCCTTTTGCCATCTTTTAGCTCTGCCTTTCTCTGTGTTAGTTTTAATTTGCAGACAGACTTCCTCTGTGTAGAAAGATGGTGACTCTTTGCCCATATCCATATTCATGCAACTTTTAAAACTCAAACGGAAAAGGTTATCCTCCTGTTGGCTCTACCAGAAAAGTTCTAACAAGATTCTGATTAACTTGGAGGTGTATGCCCATCCCTGAACTGATTGATCACTGAGATAAGGAAAAAACAACTGGTCAGCAAGGATCATATGTCCTGCCCTGAAATGGGGAGATAGCCAGCATGATTGACATTAGAGATGTTTAAAATCCTAGGGCTAAGAGTTAATATTTGATGAACCCCTCTGACCTGGTAAAACAACGGACAGCAAGGCCCTCTGAAATGAAAGATTTTGCTCAGCCTATCAGGGTCCTGGAGAATGGAAAGGATTTAGGGAGTCCATGGGAATCGAACAATAAAGAAAGCCCATATTAAAGGACTTAATAATTGTCCAAGAATCAGATAGGAAAATGGTAAACACAGAGTACTAGAGTCACACACATTAGCTACTACCCCGTGAGCTATTGTGTGAACTAAACATGATCTACATACACAGAGTAAGGGAGATGCCCAGCATGTAGTGAATGCTCAGTAAACAGTAGCCAGTATTATTTTCACCTCTATTATCAAGTAGATAGTAACATTATTATAGTAACTGTGTGGCCCCAGATTCATCACCTAAAAGGAAAATGATGGTAGTAAGACCTACTTGGTGAGGTTATTGTGATGTTATGAAATAGTGGGGTACAGGGCCTAGTTATATTATGGCTATTCCATGAAAACAACTATTCCTAACAGGAGAAAATATTATTTTTTTAAGGCTCACTCCCTCCCTCATGCCTTAGCTCCTTTGAATCATCAAAAAACATACTTGACATGCTTCTTCCTTTCCTGTGAGCACATTAAGAAACAGTCAAGGAAATAAGACAACCATTTTGTCTCCAAAAGAACCTTCTGGAAATGTGCTTCATCAGTAGTTTTTCCAGAGCAGATAGGTTTGGTTGAAGGGAAGTCAGACGTTAGCAAATATTTTCTCTCATGCTGATTTCCTGAGAAAATTGTACAAGTTCCTGAAAGGTTACAAAAAAAAAAAAAATCCTCCATCTCACGAACTTCAAAAAAGACATTGAAAGGGGTATTACTGAAGTACACAAGATCTTTAGCAGAGTGGATAATATCAATGCATGTTGCTACTTTTGATATTGCCTCGATGACAGGAGTGGGGGCAGAAGTGGAAGTTCAAAAAAAACAAATTCAGAAGAGACAGATGGGAAGAGCTTTGTCACTCAAAGAATAATAAATGTTTGCAATGGCCTACTGGGCAAGGCTGTTGAGGTAAAGACAGTGGGTTCGTTCAAGTAGCAATTAGATGCTATCCTGGGGGAAACACCGTAGTACAAGAGAGAAGCATCAATGTGGTGAATGGCTTTTCACGCTCCGAACACTGCCTATGTTCTTTTCGTACTCTTAAGGGTCTGCAGTCCCAGCAGAATAAGTGAGCACAGAAATTAGGCCCAGCAGTATACCCTGAGAAACTGGGCCAAGAGAAATAATGCCGTTCAGCAAGACCATAATGTGCGGTGCTTGGCTGTAACATCCATCTCATTTCCATTGTTTCTTAGGGCTTGAGAAACACAGACGATGCAGGGCGGGGAGTGGGAGACAATCATGTCCTCAGGTTTCCATGAGCTATGCTCAGCTATGCCCAATTATGCCACACGAAGCCTGCTACATTCCTGGGTTGAAGAATTCAATGCCACATACAAATGGTGGATTAAAGTATGTAACCAAAGGCCAGAGCTCTTGTTCTTGGAAGTCTGTCCTCTTCGTTGCCTACCCTAGTTTCAGGGAACCTCATTTCTGTGCCATTTTCCCAACATGGGCAGAGGTCGACATTTTCAGGTATTAGATCCCATTTGTACAGTAGTTTTTTCACATGTCTATCTTTATTGTCTTTTAAGTTTTTTGTAAAAGACATATTCGAATTTATAGCATAGCTTACATATTTCAATACCAAGATACGAAAGACATTAGCATACTGTTTTTTCCCAAATCCTACCTCCAAGTCACAAGTAACAAGTATAGGCAGATGCATACATATTCTTGAACATAAAGGAACAGAGACAAGTGAGAATGGTCAATTATTTGAGAGGTGCCTATCTCACATGTAAGAACTAAAAATAAGTCAAATGAGTTGCTCAGGTAACAGGAAGATATTTTAGAATTTGTAAACTTAAAATCTGCAAAAACAATAATCAAATAGAAATCTCAGGAGTCAAAATTTTAGCCAGAAAAACAATCAATAGGTGGGCTGAAATCAGCATGAAATGGTAAAGAGCAACTTAATCATTTAGAAAACTTGAGGGGGCCAGCAAGTGGTGTGGTGGTTAAGGTAATAGATTCCCTCATGGCAGACCACGGTTCATTTCCCAGACAAGGAGACTTGAAAATCACAACAAATAAATAGATAAATAAATAAATAAGTGTTAAAAAAAAAGAGACAGAAATCTGGGAAGAGGCATTTGTGCAGAATACAGTATAAAACACTGAATTTACAATATCACCAAAAAATATGTTGCTGTTGATTTCATCTAACACAATTGTGGCTCTAGAGTTCATCTAAAAACTAAACCTAATAGTGGGATTTACAGAAGAAATAGAGAAGAAAAAATAAATTGTTTGTTTGTTTGTTTTGAGAGGTTTTTGCTACAGGATGCGTGTGCTTGCCAGACAGACAGAGAGAGACAGAGAGACAGAAAGTGAGAAATCACCCCCCAGGGGGGGATGGCCACACCGCAATCCCTTCTCCTCCATTCTCCTCTCGGGATCTTGGGCATGCATGCACACGCGCCTGGCGTGAGTTTTAAGCCACTGGGTCTGGGACTCAAACTGCAGTCGACTACATGGGAGTCTAGCAACATAGCCACTACGCTGACTACTGGTCCCAAATTGTTTTATTTTAACAGAATAAAATTTTGTGGAGCTGAACCTGCATATTGAAGGAGCTTACTAAGTTCCTGGGGACATAGACTTCAAACTAAACACATCATGTAAAACTGAGGGTAGACTGAAAAATCCTGAGAAGCTTTCAGGCTAGAAAAAATAGTTTATCTACCAAAAAAAAAAAAAAAAAAAAATTCCAATAAAACTTCTCAACAGCACATTGATAAAATAGAAATAAAGTTACAGTAAAATTTTTGAAAAAAATAATTTTTCACCTACAATCTCCTATCACTCAAGTTATACTCCAGTAAATATTTTGTGAGACATTCAGAAAATTATAAACTTTACCACACTTAAATTTTCCAAAAGAATTAGTTTAGTAAAAGCCAAAGCAAAATGAGCAAAGTATAGATGAAAATTCAAGACATAGTTTGCTTAATGTATAAATACAAACAATTTAATTTTTAAATGCTAAATACAAATCATATTTATGTATTAATAAATGTATAAAATTAATAATATTTATACATTTTAATGATATCATTTGATATATCTGAGATTATGTTAACATGAGAAGAGGAGGGGGAAAAGCAAGGAAAGAGTTCATGTATGTCTGTGTGTGTCTATATGTCTGCATGTGCATGCATGTGCTTTGTACATTAACAGAAAAAGGAAAGGAGAGAGCATGTATGTTAAAACTATTTGGGAGGGGTGGCACAGTGATAAAACATGACACTTTGTGAGGCTGACTCACGTGGGAAGGCTCCAGTTCACTTTCAGAGAACTCCTTGAATATACCAGGCATGTGCCTGCCCTTGATCCTGGACTAACTAAAGATGGGAGTAGATTATGGCACCGAGACCCTCTTGAAGATGCTGCTGGGGCCAGCAGTTAGCATAATGGCTATGTCGCTGGACTCCCACGTAGTCGACCGCAGTTCGAGTCCCGGACCCGGTGGCTTAAACTCATGCCGGGCGCGTGTGAGTGCATGCCCAAGATACCGAGAGGAGAATGGAGGAGAAGGGATTGTGGTATGGCCATCCCCCCTGGGGGGTGATTTCTCACTTTCTATCTCTTGGTCTCTCTCTGTCTGTCTGGCGAGCGCACACGCCCTATAGCAAAAACCTCAAAAAAAAAAAAAAAGATGCTGCTTATCCACTTCTCTGTCTCTATGTTTCTGTCTCTCTCTCTGCCACTCTCACTCATAAAAGATATATCTATTTATTTACATATCATATATATATTTATATACATATATATATAAACTTTTTAAAAATCTTTAAGTGTACAGGAATGTCTCTGGTAATAGTAGAGTAACTCCCATTGATATAAACCTCTTTAAAATATCGAATATAAACTCAATATAAAACAATTACCTGAAGAAGGTAGAGAGCAACTAAACAGACAGAAAATGGGATACTGTCAACCCATGGGAAGGAGCAATGGGTAACATTCTCATGTTTATAGCTCTTCATTTGAGACTATTCAGTGCCAGGTAGGGCAAATACAACTTGGATAGAGACCCACAGTCTCACTGGCTTAAAGATCCATAGGACAGAATTTGTCCACAGAAGGTAAAAGTTTCAGAAAGCAGAGAACCAGAGAAGGAGAACCTCAA
The DNA here is from genome assembly GCA_026018925.1 of Tupaia tana. Classification (NCBI taxonomy): domain Eukaryota; kingdom Metazoa; phylum Chordata; class Mammalia; order Scandentia; family Tupaiidae; genus Tupaia; species Tupaia tana. The sequence continues at coordinate 23,529,565 of JAKSZU010000010.1, read as the reverse complement.
TTCTATAAATACACCGTGCTGACTAACTCCTGAATCATGCTTGCATAGGGCAGACTCCAAGCAGTCCTGCTAAGCCAACCGCCAGAGGACTTGGAGCTTGAAGTCAAGCCCAATCAAGTTAAAAGTCTGCGGAAGCAAAAATAGATACCCTCTTCAGAAGATTATAACAAAGCCCAAAGTCTTTAAAACATACCATTCAGAATATACAGGACACAATCCAAAATTACAGGACATGTGAAGAAACAGGAAAACATGATCGATACCCCTCAAAAAGCAATCATTGGAGACCTATGCAAGATAAATGAGATATGAAAATTTGCAGATAAGGACTTTGCAGCAACTGTTTATGCTCAAGGGTATAAAGGACAATATCCTCAAATAAATAAACAAAAGTAAGAGATCTTAGCAGGGAAATCGAAACTAAGAATATTTTTAAAAACAAGTACAAATTCTTTTATCAATTTTATTTTAATTTCTTTTATACATGTAATCACCATACATTGCTACAACTTGTAAAGTGAATCTACCCAGAATAAATACACTTCACACCAGTACAAATGAAGATACTATATACGTTATCATAAACAGATAATCATCCGTTTCTATGTCCCATACACGATTCGCCTCTCTATTTTTCTTCCTGGTTCCTTTCTTCAGCCTCTCCCCATTCTCCCACCCTCTTCTTACACTGTCTCCAGACTCTGTAACCATTTTACAGGCTTCTATATCCGCTAGTCTTTCCGTTTCTGCCATAGAGTGCATACACTCAATATATATTAAGAGAGAGAAATTCTATCACTGAAAAAAATAAATCTAGTTTCTTAAATAGAATTAACAGCAGATTGGATATAACAAAAGGGATAGTCAGGGAACTTGAAGGTGGAGCAAAGAAATTATCCAATCAGAAGAACAAAATGGCAAATAATTTTTTTAAATGAATAGAAATATAGTGATCTGGGGACCAGCAGATGGCATACCGGTTACGTTGCTGGACTCCCACGTAACTGACCACAGTTTGAGTCCCGGCCCCAGCAGCTTAAGACTCATGCCCAGCATATGTGTGTGTGTGTGTGTATGTGTGTGTGTGTGTGTGTGTGTGTGTGTTGTGTGTGTGCATGCGTGCCCAAGATCCCGAGAGGAGAACGGAGGAGATGGGATTGCAGCATGGCCATCCTCCCTGGGGGGGGTGATTTTTCACTTTCTGTCTCTCTGTCGCTCTTTGTCTCTCTGGCAAGCACACACACCCTATAGCAAAAATCTCTCTAAAAAGAAGAAAGAAGAAATATTGTGATCTGTGAGACAATATCAAATATCTAATATTCTAATTTAATTCAGAGAGTGAGGGAAATAGAATAACGGCCAGATTTCTCCCCCAAAATTTGGAATAATAAAATAAATATAAAACTTCAAGAGGCTTAGAAAACCCCAGGAAGAATAAATGCAAAGAAAAACCACATTAGACAGATCACCATCAAACTCATGGGAAACAAAGATAAAGAAAAATTGAAAGCAACCTGAGTTAAATGACACATTAGATAGAGAGAAATAATAATAATATAGATTATTGCAGACAGCAGAAAAGTTGGAAGCCAAAAGACAGTGGAAAAATATCTTACAGTGCTGAAAAAAAAGAAACTGTCAACCAAAAATCTACCCAGCAAAAGTATCTTTTAAGAATGAGGGTAAAATAAGTACCTTTTCAAAAAAAAAAAAACCCAGAAACTTACACAATTCATCACTAGCAAACTTGAACTACAAAACATGCTAAAGAAAATTCTTTGAGAGTGAAAGGAAATTTGGATCTTCAAGAAGGAATGCAGGATACCAGAGGAGTAAATATCTGGGTAATAGAAATGATTATTTTTTCCTCTGAATTCTTTTAAAGTACATGTGCCTATTTGAAGCAAAATTAAAACATTGTATTGTGGATGTGATAATATAAGTAAATGTAATACATATGACTACTGTAGCATAACTGAATTTGCTGGTTTTTTATTTTTATTTTTAATAAAGTGTTTAACTTAAAATCTACTTTGGTGAACATAAGTTTAGCCATCCCTGTTCTCTTCCGGTTACTGTAACCAATTGTACCAATTGGGACAACTTTTTTCATCCTTTCACTTTCGACCTATGTGTGCCTTTAAATCTAATGAGTCTCTGGCAGATGGCATATTGTTAAATTTTGTTTTTGATTATTCATTCAGTCATTCTATATCTTTTGATTAGTGAATTTAATTTGTTTACATTTAAAGAGTTACTAACTTAAAAGTTTACTATTGGGGCTGGCAGGTGATGTGGTGGTTAAGATGTTGGACTCCCATGTGGCCAACAACAGTTTGAGTCCCAGACCCAGCAGCTGCTTTCTCACTTTCCCTCTCTCTCTCGCCCTCTCAACAAAAATTGTTTTTAATTATTTCCCTGATAATCCCTCAGAACAAAAAAATAATTATCTATCCAATTGTACTTATTATTATCTCTTGTTTTTGAGAGAGAGACTTTTTGCTATAGGGCACATGTGCTCACTAGAGAGACAGAGAGACAGAAAGTGAGAAATCACCCCCTAGGAGGGTTGGTCAAGGCACACCCCTTTCTCCTCCATTCTCCTCTTGAGATCTTGGGCACGCGCACACACACACACACACACGCACACACACACACACAGTGTGAGTTTTTTTTAAGTTGCCGGGTCTGAGACTAGAACCACAGTTGACTACACAGGAATCCAGTGACATAACCATTATGCCATCTGCTGGTCCCTAGATATTCTTTTTTTAAAATACATTATTACCACTTTGTTCTTTGATTTCTATCTTTTATATTTCTTTTTGCTGCTATTTCTTCCTGTCTTCCTCTGTGATTTTATTTTATTTTTTATAATCATAAACTTTGATTCTTTCTCTTTACCTTATTTGTATCTACAAGATGTTTTTCTTGTGTTTTCCATGAGGCTTACATAAAACTTCCTATAGCTATAATAGTTTATTTAAAGCTTACAACAACTTAACTCCAATTGCATATAAAAATTCTAAACTTGTACTTCCCTCCCCACACAAACCTTGTTATTGATGTCAGCATTAATCTCTTTCATATTGTGTATCCATTAATATATTTTTGTAACTACAGTTATTCTTTTTTTTGGGGGGGGAGGGAGAGGTTTTTGCTATAGGGCACATGCACTCGCCAGAAAGACACAGAGAGACAGAGAGATAGAAAGTGAGAAATCAACCCCCTGGGGGGATGACCACGCCGCAATCCCTTCTCCTCCATTCTCCTCTTGGGATCTTGGGCACACACGCACACACGCCCAGTGTGAGTTTAAGCCACTGGGTCTGGGCCTCAAACCATGGTCAGCTACATGGGAGTTCAGCAACATACCCATTACGCTAACTGCTGTCCCATAATTACAGTTATTCTTAATACTTTTGTCTTTTAGTGTTTATGCGAAGGTTAAAAGTTGGGACCAGCAGTTAGCGTAATGGCTATGTTGCTTGACTCCCAGGTGGTCGACTGCAGTTCGCGTCCCAGACCTGGTGGCTTAAAACACACTGGGCGCGTGTGCATGCGTGCCCAAGATCCCTAGAGGAGAATGGAGGAGAAGGGATTGTGACCTGGCCATCCCCCCGGGGGGTGATTTCTCGCTTTCTGTCTCTCTCTCTCTCTGTCTGGCGAGTGCATGCACCCTATAGCAAAAACCTCTCAAAAAAATAAATAACTTAAAAAAATAAAAAATAAAAAAGTAATTTGTGCATCACTACTACAATAATACATTTCTCTGAGTTCGCCTATATATTTACTTTTATCAGTAAGATTCTTATTTTCATATGCTTTTGGTATTGCTGTTTAGTATCTTTTCATTTCAATTTGAAGAACCCTCTTTAGCACTTCTTGAAAAGCAGGTCCAGTCATGATGAACTTCAGTTTTTGTTCGTCTAGGAAAGTCAAACTCAGAGACCTCTTAGTACACCAGGCATACTTGGGCCTAGGAGCTGGCTGAAGCTGGGGGTAGATCACTGTGTTGGGACCCTGCTAGGGGTATTGTCTCTCTCTCTCTCTCTCTCTCTCTCTCTCTCTCTCTCTCTCAATCAATAAACATTTTTAAAAGGACAGGACAGTTTTGTTGGGTATAGTATTCCTGGTTGACAGTTTTTTCTTTTGGTACTTTAAATATGTCACCTCTCTCATACTACCAGGTTTCTGCTGAGAAATATGCTGATAATAGTATGGATAAGTTCTTTTGTAAATTATGAGTTCTTTTCTCTTGATGCTTTCAAAATTCTCCCTTTAGGGACAGACCACAGACAGCGTAATGCTTACGTTGCTGGACTCCCACAGAGTCAACTGCGGTTCAAGTCCCAGACCTAATGGCTTCAAACTCATGCCAGGCACATGTGCATGCATGCCCAAGATCCTAAGAGGAGAATAGAATAGAAGGAATTGTGGCATGACCATCCCTCTGGGGAGTGATTTCTCACTTTTTGTCTCTCTGTCTGCCTCTCTGACGAGTGCATGTACCCTAGCAAAAATCTCTCTTAAAAGAAAAAAAATTCTCCCTTTGTCTTTGACTTTTGACAATTTAATTATACTAGGTTTAAGTCTTTATGTTTTCACCATTTATATTTCTGCTGTGAATTTCTTGTCCATATTGAAGCATTTCTAATGGCATTTCTCTTTTTCTTGAGTTGTTGCCAAAATCACATTCCTGAGATCTTTCAAATTCTTCCTTCCTTCCTATTTTTTTTTTTTTTTTTAAATTTGGAGAGGTTTTTCCTATAGGGCATGTGTGCTCGCCAGAAAGACACAGAGAGTCAGAGAGACAGAAAGCAAGAAATCACCCCCCAGGGGTAATGACCACGCTGCAGTCCCTTCTTCTCCATTCTCCTCTCAGGATCTTGGGCACGCACACACACGCAGCCGGCATGAGTTTAAGCCACTGGGTCCAGGACCAGAACCACAGTCGACTACATGGGAGTCCAGCCACATAGCCATTACACCAACTGCTGGTCCCCCTTCCCTCTTCTTTTCTAAGATATATTTCTCCTAGAGTTAGTCCTTGTAACTCCTTAACAAAATATTAGCAACTTGAATCCAGCAATATAAAAAGGGAAATAGGTTATAAGAAAGTTAGTTTTGCCCCATGAATGCAAGTTTGTTTTAACATTTGAAAATTAATTATATTATCCCTAATAGAAGAAGAAAACCAAATATTTATCTCAATAAATAGATATAGAAGAAGCACTTGACAAAATTTATTATACACTGATGATTTTTTAGAAAGTCAGCAAATAAAAATTTCCTCAATCTGATAAAAGGATATTTATGAAAAACCCACAGATATCATCATCAAATTAGCAAAATATTGAATTTAATTTATTTAATATAAATTTAATTTAAATTTACATTCAATTTATTGGTAAAACATTGCAGATAAACTTGTCTACATTCAGTTCCACTCAACTTTGTGGTGGAGGTCCTAACTAGTATAAGATAAAGACAAGAAATAAAAGGCACAAAGATTAGAAAGGAAAAAATAAAACTACCTCTATTCATAATTGCATGACTATATAAAAATAAGAAGAATTTACAAATTAACTACTTGAACTAATAATGATCTAGGACATTAAAAAAAATAAAAGTCAATGTACAAAAAATCCATTGTATTTTCACATACAAGCAGCAAACAACTGGAAAATAAAATTTAAAGCAACAAGTAAACAATTTCATTTATAATAGCTTCAGAAAACAAAATTCTTAGAACTAAATTTAGCACAAGACATGCAAGAATTTTTTACTAAAATGTATACAGCATTAAGAATATGAAGAAGAGTGAAATAAGTAGAGACATGCCATAGATATAAACCAAAAGACTCAATATTGGGCCTAGTAATGGTGGCACAAGTGGGAGGGCACTACTACACAATGACTGGGATTACGTGGAAGTCCAGGTATGGTTCCCAGGCCAACCTGGACAAATCAGGCCTAGTGTTACAGATATGTGGGTCAAACAATTGGGAGGTTAGGGCAAGAGGATCATGACATGGCAAGACCCTGTCAAAAGTCCTCCTCTCTCTCATTAAAAAAATAACAATAATAACACTGTTAAGATGTTAGTTCTTCTCAAATTCATTTGTATTTGCAATACAATTGAGACCATAATTTTATCAGTCATTTTTTCAGTGGAAATCAATAACCAAAGTATGTAAAGATGCAAAGGACCTAGAGTATTTAAAGAAATCTTATAAAGAAAAAGTATAGTAAAAATTATATTCATCAAGGTAGTTTAGTACTATCTTAAGGATAAACAAAACCAGAAAATAATGAGCTCAGAAATATGGGTATAGTGATATGATATTTGATTTTTTACAAAGATGATAAAGCAATACAATGGGAGAAAGGACAATATTTCAACAAATGGTGCTAGAATAACTGGATATCTATAGCGGGGGGTGGAGATCAATCCTTATCTAACACTATATGCAAATTTTAGTCTGAAATAGACCAAAGACAAAAACATAAAAGCTAAAACCATAAAATTCCAGGAGAAAATAAAGGAGGCTATTTTTAATTTTGAAGTTTTAGGACTAGGTAAAGATTTCTTAGACAACACAGAAAAAAAATAATAAATTAGATGTTATCAACCTTAAAAACTTTTGCTCATCAAAGATATCATTAATAAAATAAATAGGTAGTCATAAACTGGGAAAAACATTTTCAAAACACACTTGACAAAGAACTGGCAAAAGTGGGCTAAGTACCAAGTAGAAATAGATAGCAAGGTAATTTTATTAAATATTTTCCTGAAGAATTCATCCTTCAATCTGAAATAAAATTAAATATTATAAAATACTTGTAAAGTATAAAAAAGGAAAGAAAAAACAACTAAATAACAGAAAAATGTATTTGAAGGAAAATATGTTAATTTAGGAAACAGAAGAAAAGCTGTTTTTTTTTTAAATAGTGTTTCAAGAAACCAGTGCATTCATAAAATATTACTTAAGAGTGGGTGCCCAAAATCAGAAATGCTGATAAAGAAAGCAAATATAATTTTTCATTGCAAATATGAGCTAATATAATAGATCTAAATTTTAAAATCTCTTTTCAGAATTAGACTTAAAGGAATTACTGAAGTAATAAAGAAAATTGAAGAAATGCATTATCTAAGAAATAATACAGGAGAATATCTCAAAACTAAAGTGTTTAGATTTTTAAGGGTACATGAATAAAAAAACTTACACTGTGGCAAATAAGCATAAAATTTCAGAACATGAAGGATAAAAAATAGATCTTTGGGCTGGTAGGTGTCAGGGTGGTAAAGGTGCATAACTGACTACACTTTGAGTCCCAGATGTAGTACCTTGCTTTCTCACTCTCTCTCTTTAAACTAAAACAATAATAATTAATAAAATCAAATAAATAATTCTAAAAAGAAATAGAATAGATCCCTAAAGTGATCTTAGAAAAATCAAAGATTGTCTACAGAGAAAGCAAAATTAGATTGGCATCATATTTCTTATTATCACACTGGATACCAGCAGATGATGCAGAAATGTCTTTTTCTTCACATAACTTTATACCCAGCAAAACTATCACTAAAAGATGAGGTGTAGGATAAAGACATTTTCCAACATGCAAAGATATAATTTTTTACTTCTCTTGCATTCCTTCTTTGGAATGCTCTAATGAAACAAGGGAATTTGCCAGAATAAGAGTTATGCCTCAGTCTTAGAAAGCAATAAATATACATTCACAGTCTCATAGAAGACTTCAGGAGAAATACATCTTCGTAAAGAAGGAGGGTGTATAATTTGAGAGATCTCAAGAATGTGATTTTTAAAAACTCGAAAAAAGTGTGCCATTAGAAATGCTTCAACATGGACAAGAAATTCACAGCAGAAATATAAATGGTGAAGTAAATATTTTTAAAAGTCATTCAATTTCACTAAGATGTTATTAAACTGTTTTGTTTTGTTTTGCTTTAATTGCCAGAGGACATACACACTTGCCAGAGAGAAAGAGCATCTCCAAATGGGGCATGGTCACGTCACAATCCATTTTCCTCCATTTCTTCATCACATCAAGGTGTGAAGTAGCCACATGTGCCTGGCATGTTTTCTAAGTTACTAGGGCTGGGACTTGTACCATAGTCAGCCGTGTGTGATCTGCGTCTCTATACGCATTGATTAAGTTCTATAATACATGTCTGGCCCTTTAAATATTGATGTAATGTATCAGTTTTAGCCCACCCATTTGATAAAAATTGAAAATTTATTACATATGTGCCGATATGAATGCAATTTAGTGTGCACTCTCGTATTATTGGTGTCTTTTTGAAAGGCAATGTGACAATAATTGTAAAAAAATTTTAAGTCACATATTTTTTGGCCTAAATAGCCACTTTTGGAAATTTAGAATAAAGAAATGCTTGTGTGTCTGACAGGAATTTTTACTGAAGCATGGTTTCTAATAGTAAAAACAAAAAATGGTAACAACTTAGGAACCAGCTCCATGGCCTAGTAGCTAAATGAGCTGAATCCCACATCGTCAACCATGCAGCTCAAATCCTGGCCCCAGCAGCTTGAAAAATACATTGGACACGTGTGTACATGCTCAGAAATCCCTACAAGATGGTTAAATGGAGAAAAGGGGATTGTGATGTGACCACATTCCACTGAGGTGCTGATTTCTGCCTCTCCCTCTCCCTCCTCCTCTCCCTCTCTCTGTCTTTCTGTCTGTGGCAAGTGCACTCAGCCTTTTGGCAATTATTTTTAAAAATGGTAACTTAAATGTCAATAAATAAAAGGTTGAGGAACAGATAAATCATGACACATTGACACTGAAGAATACTATACAGTCACTTAAGGGAACCAGCAGTTAGCGTAATGGCTATGTCGCTGGACTCCCACGTAGTCGACCGCGGTTCGCGTCCCGGACCTGGTGGCTTAAAACTCACGTCAGGCGCGTGTGCATCAGTGCCCAAGATCCCCGGAGGAGAATGGAGGAGAAGGGATTGCGGCGTGACCATCCCCCCTGGGGGTGATTTCTCGCTTTCTGTCTCTATGTCTCTCTCTGTCTGGCTGGCAAGCGCACGCACCCTATAGCCTATAGCGAAAACTTCTCAAAAAAAAAAAAAAAAATATATATATATATACACATACTGACATGAAAAATTCCAAATGGTATTCTTAAAAGGGAAACAGAGGGGCCAGTGGTTGGAGTGATGGTAAAGGCTCTGGACTCCCTCACGGCTGACTGCAGTTTGAGTCCCGGACCTGGAGGCTTACTTTCCCACTTTTCCTCTCTCTGTTTGTCTCTCTCTGGTCAAATTAAAAAATAATGATAATAAATAAAATAAAATAATTATTTAAGAGATGAAAACACATGAGAAGCAGAAAAAAAAATATATATATAGATGTTTATGTAAAACTAATGTGTAAATACATATTTACATATTCCAATAAAGATAAATCAGCTCTAAGGAAGAGAGTAGAATTGGTAATGAGAAGGTTGATGAGAACTTTAATTTATTGCTCTATATATTTTGATTAATTAGATCTTTTTAAAAGATGATGCATTATGTTGAATTTTTAAATAAATGAATTCCAAAAAATAAAGTTAATGAACTTAGGCTACACACTAAAGAAAAGGAATCTGAGACAAAGATATTGTAATTGTCCCATTCTATGCTGTGCATGTAAGTCTAACACCAAATTCTGAGTACCAAACACAATTCAAGAAGAACATACACAAATTAAATCAAATCCAGAAGATGATCATTGGGACAATGACAGATCTAAAAAAAAAAGTCATAATAACCAAAGATTGACTTTTAAATAAGAATGGTGAGTCAGGAAAAAATAGATTTTAACAAGCATGATTTTTTTTTAAGTACAGGTCTGTTAGCTCTTTGGAAATACAGAATTTATTTTGTGTGCAATTGGACCAATGGATGAAAGTTATAGAAAGAAAATTTTAAGCTCACTTGAAAAAAATTTTGTTTTTTATGTAATAATATGACTTTATACATTCAGCAAATATGTCCCAAACATCTACTGTTGGCCTGACACCATGCAAGGGATACTGGGTATATTGTGTGTTCTGTGCTGAACAAGATAGCTGCCAGTCACTGCCCTTAAAATGCTTGAAAGTCAAATACTGATTTCCCTGAAATCAAACCAGCAGCTTGCCCCTTTAAGCCTTTGGGTTTTCCAAGAGATAGTTGTTAAAATAGCATTTTTTCATCTTTTAGGAAGCAGGAAGGTAACCCACATAAGTTGCCATTTAAAAGATCATTTGGTGAAACCTTTGTCCAGAAGTGGGAACCCTTCAGACAGTAGCCCTGATATCACCAGCCTCTGTTTTTCACATTACAGTATGGATATAAGAAATCTAGTGACTACTCATTGCATTTACAAAATCTACAGGGGAAGACCCCTCAGCTCAGCCCCTCCTCAAGCAACTCACTCCACCATCATATGGCTCTGCTATGGTTTGAATGTTTTTGTTCCCACCAAAATTCACACTGAAATGTAATCCTCAGTACAATAATATTGGAAGGTGTGGTCCTTGGGAGGTGATTGAATCATGAGAGCTTTGTCTTCATGAATAGGATTCAGTGCTCTTATAAAAGGGCTTGATGGAAGGGCCAGCAGATGGGGTAAGTGGGTTAAGTTGATAGATCCCACATGGCCAACTGCGGTTTGAATCCTGGACATGGTGGCTTAAAAATCACACTGAGTGTGTGTGAGCATGCATGCCCAAAATCCAAAGAGAAGAATGGAGGAGAAAGGATTGTGGCATGGCCATCCCTCCACCCCCACCCCCACCCACGGGAGTGATTTCATACTTTTCCTCTGTTTCTCTCTGGAGAGCGCACATGCCCTATGGCAAAAAACAAAAAACTGGGGGGAGGTGCTTGATAGAGAGGGCTCACCTTTCTTGCTCTTCTGCATTTTGCATGCAAGGACAAACATTCCTCCTCTCCAAAGAAACAACCTCAACCTCAACAGAAAAATAATGTATGTGTCGATGCTTTTATCTTGGACTTCCCAGGATTCAGAACTATGAGAAAACTAATTTCTATTCTTTATAAATTATCCAGTCTGTGGCATTTTGTTACAACAGCACAAATGGCTTAATTCAGGTTCTCACAGAGTAAAAACCTCAGCTCTGCTCCTTAAATCCCCAAGAGCCCTCCCCCATTTAAACTCCTCTAGATGCTTGAAGTCAGCAGCCTGGCCCCTGTAACTTCTGCTGAGGGAAGCAACAACACTCCCATCTCTTCTTGTTGTTGCAGGTTTACAACCCTTAATCTCAAGATGTTTCTTGGAGGATCTTCATCCAGATGGGTCTTTCCCAAAGTTCAGCAAATGCATCATTGGTTTTAATAAACTATGTGCAAAGTCAATGGTGCCACCATATTGAAGAGCTGATGTGTATACATCATGGGTTTTTACCGTGGCAAACAGCATGGCCCTCGCTGTTCCAGAGAAATGGGAGGAATCATCTTTGGCTTTGGTGTGAGATTGACATCATATGTTCATACATTGCAAGAACAGTGGGAAGGAGGAAGGGTTGTTCAACTGATGTGAAGAAGTCATTATTTTGAGTCAAACACCACCTTCTCCCATGTTCCTTTTTAAATATGCATTAACTTATTTTATTCATTACTGTAGTAGAAATGAGTGACATAGTAGGAATTGTCATTCCTCATTTTATAATGGAGGAACTTGAGGCACACACACAGTTTAGGCAAATTACACAAGGTCACCTAGCGAAAGAACATAGATCTGAACACAGAGATGTCTGACTCCAAAGCCCAAGCTCTTAACCAGATTCAGTTGCCTTTCAATAAAGATAAGATTATGAGAGAGAGAGAGAGCGAATATGAGAATGTATGGTTTATTTCAGCAACAGGTAAGAATTGGTCAATCTGGGCCTCCAACCCTCCCAATTGTAGCTGCTGCTACCAGTTCACAGACCCATTCACACCTTGGAGCTGAAATAGATGTTCCCAGGTGGAGAGGATCCCCCTCGCCTTCCTTCTTCAACATTCTGCACTCTGCATTCTGTCAACATTGTATCTTTAAGCTTGCAAATACTTATTCATATTCAGTAAAAGGCAGTTCAAGCTAGTACACTTACTACATTAAATACTGATTAAGAACAAGAACTTTCAGGGCCAGCAGATGGCAACATGGTTAAGTCACTAGACTCCCACATGACTGATCTGCACCTGGCAGCTTGAAACTCATGCCAGGTTGTTTGCATGCATGCCCCAAATCCTGAGAGGAGAATGGAAGAGAAAGGATTGGAGAATGGAGGAGCAGGGATCGGAGAATAGAAAACGAATTGGAGAATGGAGGAGAAGGGATTGCTTATGCCACTGGGGTTGATTTCTCACATACCCTATACCAAAAATCTCTCTTAAAAACAAGACAAAAAAAAAAAAAAAAAAAAAAAACCCACGGGAACTTTGGGACTGGCCTCATAATGTAGTGGTTAAGGGAGCTAGAATCCACGTGGCTAGCCAAGTAATTTGAATCCTGGTTTCGGTGATGGCTTGAAAATGCCAGGTAAATGTCCATAAGGGCCCAAATTCCTGATGGATTGGAGAAACAAAGAAGGGAGTGTGACTGACCATTCTCCATTGGGGGGTATTTTCACCCTCTTCCTTTCTCTCTTTTTTTTGTATCTTTCTTAGGAGTGCACATGCCTTCTGGCAGAAAAAAAATAAATAAAACAAAACCAAGAAAGAATAGGGCCTTTGGAACCAGACAGAACTGATTAAAAGCCCGGATTTATTGCTGAAAAGCATGGATCATATTCTTAAACTTCTCTGAACCCCATTTCTTTTTCTGCAACACATGAAAACCCCAACTCCTAGAACTGCGTATGTGGGTGATGCAAGACAACACCCTCAAAGCATTGTGCCTGGCTCCATGGCCCCTAACAACATAAGCCATTGATATTGTTATTACTATTGAAGGCTCATAGGGGTGTTCCTATGGGTGAAGACAGAAAGAGCTGCCCAGTGTTCTGAGCAAGGCTCATAAAACACCTGGACTACCCATGCACCATTTGACCCATCGTTGTAACTCTCTCTATATGGCCAGCAGTTTGCATTTCTGCAGCTTCACAGAGTTCCCTTAGCAACTCTCAGGGGTTCTGCGAAGTGGGAAGCATTGTCTCCATATGGTACATGAGTTCCAGAGAAACTTGCCCAAAGAAACACAATGATTCAGAAAGAGCCAGAAGCAGCACTGTTCCTGTCTGGCCGTCTCCCTCTCACATCCCTGGACAGTAGGTCATGAATATAACACCCTTCACCAGGAACTCAAAGAGGAACAGGATGGCCATCTCATCCAAGACTGATGAGACCCTCTCAGTATAAACAGGATTCTCTGCTGGTTCTTCTCAATAGCCCAGGCATCCACTCACAGAGCCAGGCAGCACCACAGGCCAAGTCCATGGCCAGCCTGCTCTGCCAAGAAACATGCAGCTCAACTACACTTGACTCTTAAAATAAATACTGTAAGTTAGAACAGATGCTGTCAGCTTGGCCTGGAGCCATCAGTGTCACCAATGGCTTGCAGAAGGCCCTTGGAGCAGAGGGAATGTGGCAGGAGAACTCTCGGAAGGTGCCAGGTCAGGCCTCTCAGAACCTGCAGAACACATTCCCCCAGCGGAGACGAAAAATCTGCCCAAGAAGACACATACCAGGAACGAACGTGCTGTGGGACAGTGGGGAGACCTGCAACTGAGGGACAGAACCAGCCCTCATTCTGGCTCTGCAGTTCCAAGCAGGGGGGCTTGCTCTGGGCCTTGGTTTTCTCATCTGTCAATGGAGATTATAGTGAAAGCTCGAAGAGTCTACTGGACAGCAAAGTCTGTCCAGGTAGGAGGGGGGACGTACAGTAGCTGCTTTGGATATCCTCTGCTGCTATCATCAGGCCCAGGAAATAACCAAAAGGGGACCAGAACCTGCAGAGCAGGACAAGATAGGATCTCTTCTCTCCCCGGCAAGAGAAGGCACGGGCAGAATTAGGACCTCTTCTCTCCCTGTTTCCCAATGGAAAAGTCTTAAACCCAAGGTTCAAGTCTTCCCCCATCTTCTTTGCCTTCTCCCTCTTCCTTCCTTCTCTCCACTGCTCTCTTCTCTCAGAGATATGGCTCCAGCCACTGACAATGCCTCTCCATTGCTGAAACAGACCATACTTTAACCCTGTCATTTCAGAGCCTTTGCACCTGCTGTGCATCAACTCTGAACCATCCTTGCCATAATTCCTTGTGGATTTTAACTTAGATATCTCTTCCTCTAGGCTGGGAGAAGGAGCCGTCTGCTGGGTTTTCTTAGTGCCCTGGGCCCATGATCATTGGTGTCTCCTGAGAACTATAAACCTTCTGAGGGCAGGGACTACTTCTTAACCATCAGCCTTCCTCAGAGTAGAGGCTCTGAAACTAGGCACTGATCAAATATATAAGTAGATATTTCTCAGGGACACAGATATAAACAGTAAGGCCCAGGTCTTCTGTCTAAAGATCCATCGCCTCTTTTTTTCATTTATTCAATTGTTCACTAATACTATTTTTCGAGCAACCTTCAACAGGCCAGGCACTCTCCCAAGTGCTGGACGTACAGTGGGGAAAAAGGCAAGTTCTTTATCCTCAGGGAGTTTGTATTCTGGCAGGAAAAGAAAGGAAATAAGAGCTGATGAGAAAAATAGAGTAATGAGTACTACACAGAAAGTGAAAATAGGCTAACATTGCTAGAACTTGACCGGGCGGATGTTTTAGAGGAAGGCCTCTCTATAGACAGGACTGAGAGAAATTGCCAAAACAAAAAGCCAACCTTGTGAGTGTGAGTGGGAAGAGTATTCCAGAAGAAAGTCAGCTGGTTCAAGGGCCTTACAATGGGAAGGTTAGAGCAGAAGTAAGGCCAGGCCAGTGTGACAGAATGCAGTGGGTGAGGAGAGCATGTTCCAGATAAGGCTGGTAAAATCAAAGAGGTCCGTCTGTGCACAGCCTTGTGGACCATGCTAAAGAGGCTCAAGTCAAGCAGAATGAAGGTCCATTAGAGGATTTTTTTTTTTTTTGAGAGATTTTCGCTATAGGGCGCGTGCGCTCATCAGACAGACAGAGAGAGCCATAGAGACAGAAAGCGAGAAATCACCCCCCAGGGGGGATGGTCACGCCGCAATCCCTTCTCCTCCATTCTCCTCTCGGGATCTTGGGCACGCACGCACACACGCCCGGCGTGAGTTTTAAGCCCCCGGGTCCGGGACGCAAACCGCGGTCGACTACGTGGGAGTCCAGTGACATAGCCATTACGTTAACTGCTGGTTCCCCCATTAGAGGATTTTAAGCTGGGAGTAACAAGATATAATTCATATGTTTAAGAGATTAGCTTGGGGCCCTGTAGTCTCATCGTTAAGGAAGACAGATCTCACATGGCTGACTACAGATGGAATCCCAGCCCCAATGGCTTTTGAAAAACATACCAGGCATGGGTGTGTGTCTGTCCAAAGTCCCAACAGGATGGAAAATAAAGGGGAGGGGATTATGGTGACAACACCCTATCATGGGGGCGGAGTGTGCTTTCTCTCTCTCTATTAAGTTCTCTCTTGTTAGTGTAGTGTTCTCTGGCAATTAAAAGAAAAATTGGCCTGACCACCATTAAAAAATGGAGTGGAGGGGTGGGGCTAAGAGTAGAAGCAGAAAGACAGATAGGACACTATTGTGCTAGTCCAGGCAGGCAACACGGCAGCTTAAACTAAGCTAGTCATAGTGATGATGGCAAGAAGTAGATGAATCCATGTGGCAAGGAAAGACTGAATTTTCTCATGTTCAGAAAGTAGAATTGGTAGAAAGTGCTCATGGATTGAATATGGGGGAGGAAAGGGTGAGGGAAAGAGAAATCAAGGAAACTGAAGAATAGGATTGAAGGAAAAAGAAAGCAGAGGAGGAAAAGGTTTGAGACAGATGACCACGATTTATTAGGCCCTGTTAATTTTCAGGTGTCTATTAGCTCTCTTAGGGAAAATATTGGGTCCTTGGAAAAGTCACGATGCATTTTTGCATAGATGTCATGACTTTTTTGACGACCCAATAGTACTTCACAGTTGGCTACACATGACTGAAATCCTGGGGAGGTTAAGGTTGGGCATGCAGATTTGGGGATCATCTCCTTTAAGGGGACATATAACATAATGGGTCTTGATCACATTACCTGGAGAGAGAGAGAGAATGCTATAGACTGAATGTTTGTGTTTCCAACAAATTCATATATTTAAACCCTACCCCCCACCCCAAGGTGTTGGTATTTGGAGGTAAGGCCCTTGGGACCTAATTACCATCATGAGAGTGGAGCCTGCATGAATGAAATTAGTGCCCTTATAAAAGGACACAAGAAGAGCCAGCAGGTGGCGTGGTAGTTAAGGGTACTGGAGTCCCACATGGCCAACTGTGGTTCAAGTCTCAAACCCGGTATCTTGCTTTCTCACTTTCTCTCACTTTCTCTTTCTCCCTCTCTGGTCAAGTTAAAACAAAATAAATGAAGTTAAGTAAAATAATTCTTTAAAAAATTAAAAACAAAAAGACAAAAGAAAATTAGCTCTCCCTGTCTTTCAGCTCTTGCCTACATAATGACACAATAAGATAGTCATTTGCAAACTAGAAAGAAGACCTTCGCTAGATACCAAATCTTCTGGCACCTTGATCTTGGACTTGTCAACCTCTGGAATTATGAAAAATAAATATCTGCTGTTTAAGTCCCCCAGCCAATGGTAATCTGTTATACTAAGATGGTGACATTTAAGATTACAGGTGGATGAGATTACCTGAAGGAGAGAACACGTAGGTAGAGGAAGTTGTTCAGGATAGTGGACCTGCCACCCCAACACTGGGAGGTGTACAGAATAGGAGGTGGCCAACAAAGAGACCAAGATGGAGCACCTGGAGAGGTAGGAGGAAAACTGAGGGGATGGGTTCCAGAAACTAAAGCGAAGGAGGTCCACCTGTCTTTCTTCTATAATTTTGCTCCCCTGGTGTTCAGATCAGTAGTTCTTACCCACCCTACTGGCCAGTCACACAGAGAAGTCCTTCCTAGTCTCCTTCATCATCCTGGCACTAACCGACTCTATGGCCACATGCCAGGTCCTGCCCCTCCCTGGTTCCCGGTGTTTCCTGGGATGAACCAGGAGGTGGAGATGGTGATCTCTTGCTGACAGATCTCTCTATGCCAACATGACTTGAAGCTCAGCCTCTCCCCCCTCCCTCACGCCAGGGCTCTCCAAGTCTGGGCTTAGCTTTGGCATGGCCCATGGTGTTCAACCCTCTCCTTGTTAGGTTTTTCTTCCCCGGAGGCAATGGGGATCTCTGAAGACAACCCGAATATTCCTGGGAGGAGCTGCTCAGAGCATAACTCATCTGAAAACCATGAAAGGCCCCTTGGAAAGAAGCCCACAGGAATAACAGAGAACTAGACCAAGGGCTGAATGTGGGTTGTCCACCAGACCTCCCACTGCAGGAGTGCTCTGCTTGTCAAAGCAGGGCACCCACAGGGCTATAGTTGCCTGGGGTGGGGGCGAGGGGGTCAGCTTTTTAAAATTCACCATGCAAGTGAATATATGAGCAATGCCATGTGACCCTACTTTGGACCTGTCACCTGTATTTCTTATTCCTGACACTTGACTTCTTTGAGCTCACTGCCTGCTTTCTTTAGGCCCACAGCATGCAATCTTTGGGCCTGCCACTCATTTTCTTTAAACCTGCCATTCGCATTATTTAGGCACATTCCTGATGCCTGGCTGGCCTCCTGGTGTCTTTGTGTCCACCCCTTATTTCCTTAGGTTTGCTGTCTGGATTATTTAAGCCTGTCATATCTTTGGGCCTGCTGCCAGATTGCCCAAAGCCTTGGGAACGTGAGCTGCTGCTCACTATCAGGGCTACCTGAACACGAACATGGCTTTATGGGGCTGCCATCATCATGGAGGAATGGGTATTGCCATCTCAGGCCTCCAATGGTGACCACTGTGATTAGGCCAATGGCTCAGCTATGCTTTGAAAGAAACATTTGTATGATTTGTTTCCCTCTAAGAGACCTCCAAGGTCAAATCCCCCAGAGAGTGTTTCATTTACTCTTTTGCTTTTTTTTTGGTAATCCATGTTTAATAGGGAGCCGTGTGTATAGCATCCCTGTGTCTCTGGCTGGGAGCTCAGTGCTGGCAGGGCAGGGCAGGCAAGCAAGGAAGCCCGGCAGCAGGGTGGGAACAGGCCAAGAAAAACCCCCAGTCCTCAGGCTATGGCAGGAGGGCTCACCCGGATGGCCTGCTCACCAGAGCCTAGCCTCAGAGCTCCCTGGGACCGGCCTTGGCCTAGTGCCAGCAGCCACTGCTCAGCTTCTTTGCATAGAGCCAGAGAGACAAAACAGAGCCTGATTTTAAAACAGAGACACAAAGTGGTCTCTTCACAGAGCCCTGCAGTAATCTGGACTAATACAGACCGATGTTTTCATGCAGGGAAAGGAGCCTGGAGAAGCTTAATGTAAGATATCCATCATGTGCAAGAATGCTGGGTTTGGACAGAATAATAAATAATGCAACTCACATTTAGCAAATTCCCCTTGCACAACAGACACTGTGATAAGTGCTTTACACAGATTGTGTCAACTCATTTGTACAATACCACAAAAGCACACAGTTTCCAGTTTCCAGATTAAAAATCAAGGTTTGCACAACTAATAGAATGGCTTTTCTGTTTTTTGTTTGTTTGTTTGTTTGTTTTGTTTTTTTTGCCATTGGGCATGTCATGCTGGCCAAGGGGAATCCAGCGTCTTAACCACCTTGCCACTTGCTGGCCCCTAGGATGGCTAAAATTTTAAGAACTGATAATATCAGCTGCCAACAAGGATGTAGAGAAACTGTGAGTCTCATACATTGCAAATAGGAACAAAGTGGCAAAGTCACTTTGGAAAACAATTTGGCAGTTTCTTATAAAGTTAAACATACACTAACCATATGACCCAACAAGCCAGCACCTAGGAATTTATCCAAATGAAATGAGACCTTTATGTAAATGTTTATAATGGCTTTATTCACAATCACTCAAGACTGGAAACAGCTCAAAAGTCCCTCAGCTGGAGAATGGGTAAACAAATTAGTTCTTCAATACCACAGAATATTACTCAACAATAAAAAGGAACACATGACTGACACATGAAAAATCTGGATGAAGTTCAAATGCATATGCTAGGTGAAAGTACACTACAATTGAAATGCCATACATTGTAAGATTCCACTTATATGATGTCCTCATTAAGGAAAAACTACAGGAATAGAGAGCAGATCAGTGATTGTCAGGGTTGGAAATGTTCTATACTGCAGATACTGCTCAGCGTACGATGGGGTTACATCCCAATAAACCTATGGTAGGTTGAAAATACTGTAAGTTAGAAATGCATTTTAATACACCTACTTACTGAACATGATAGCTTAGCTTCACCTCTTCTAACTATGCTCAGAACATTTAATTTAGCCTAGAGTTGGGCAAGATCATCTAACACAGAGCCTACTTCATAATGAAGCATTGAGTGCTTTATGTAACTTACTGACTGCTGTACTAAAAGTGAAAAACAGAATGGTTGTATGGGTTCTCAAAGTACGGTTTCTACTGTATGCGTATTACTTTAGCACCATTAAAAAGTCAAAAAATCCTAACTCAAACCATTGTGAATCTGTATATATTTTAAAATCCATACATTGTTTTTCCATAGTATACTTTCTGTGAACTTTGTAAAGACTCCTTACATTACTATACATAAATTAAATCTTATTATTTACATCTAATGGGAGAAAAATCTGAGGTTCAAGAAAATCAAGTAATTGCCCAAAAGCAATCAGCCAGGAAGGGTCAGTTAAGACTCAAACATAGGACCAGCAGATGGCATGGTGGTTAAGGTGCTGGACTCCCACTTGGCCAATGGCAGTTCAAGTCCTGGACCTGGTGGATTGAAAATCATGTCAGGTACATATGCACGCATGCCCAAAATCCTGAGAGAAGAGTAGAGAAGGGATTGTGGCATCCCATCCACTCTTGGGGGTAAGTTCTCACTTTGCCTCTGTTTCTCTCCAGCAAATGTATGCACCCTATGGCAAAAACCTAAAAAAAAAGTAAATAAAAAGAAGAAAGATAGAAAGGAAGAAAGAAGAAAGAAAGAAGAAAGAAAAATAAAAGACTATAAACCAAACTGCTTTTTTAAAAAATTTACTATATGGTGTGTGCACTCACTGAGGAGCTGAGGGGTAGGTTGCTAAGGAGAAAACACCCCTCACCCCAGGGGAGGATAGTCTTGCCACAATCCCTTCCCTTCCATTACCCTCTTAGGATTTGGCATATGCACGCACATGCACCTGGCATGTTTTTCAAGACACTGGAGACATCCACACAGTCAGCCATGTGGGATCCAGTCACCTTAACCACCACACCACTGGCTGGTTTACAGAACTAGACTTTTAACCACTGGAAACTATCTGGTCTGACCCTTGTTTATCAATAGATGAGGCCCCACCAGGATATTTAGGGACTAGTAGTAGGTTCTGGAGACCTAGCCAAGACTTGAATTAACTGAAGGGTAATCACCAAGTCATTTCTCTTTCACTCTCTCTTGCTGCAGATATTTCTAAGGTGTCTGAAAAACATTACTCAGGTCACAGACTCTGATATGCTTGAGCAATGCAGAGTCACATTCCCTGTAGTCAGTCACCTTGTCATATTCCTTCATCTATACTTCGTGATATGTCATCTTGGACACGTCATTCAGTCTGGTCAAACCCCATTTCCTACTCTGTGAGAAGGAGGTCATTTTACTCATCTCAAGATTAAATGTGGAACCAGCAGGTGGTATGGTAGTTTAGGAAGTAAACTCCCACATGGCTGACTATGGTTTGAGTCCCAGACCTAGTGGCTTACTTTCTCTCTCAATCTCTCTCTCTTTCTCTCCCTCTCTCTCTCTCTGTGAGTGTGAGTGTGTGGGCATGTGTGTGTGGTGAGTGCACATACCCTAGAGGAATTTTTTTAAATAATTATAAGTATTATTAAATAATCCTTTTAAAAATTTAAATGGGAAGGTTCAATGAGATTCCTAGAATAAATAGCTTTAGAATTCCACTGCTTTATCTCAGGATTGATTTATTCACCCAGTGATAATAATAATAGTCAACATTTACTGTGTACTTACAAATGTGCTATGCTGTCTGCCTACGCTTCATCTTGCTCTGAAACCCGTGAGATGGTACTACCCAATTGAATAGAAGAAAGTGAGGCACTTAGAAATGGAGCAATTTACCAAGCTCCTGTAACTGAAAGAAGAGAACCAGAATTAAGGCCAAGCAGTTTGATTCCAGAGCCTATGCTCTTCTGTCTGGCTAGTTCACTGCTCTGACCCCCAACTCAACTTCTCACTGCCATCTCGAGAGTCAAAATAGGTAGCCACACACTTACACGCCTTGTCTGTTATGTAAGGGGCATCCTCTATCGAGTTGTCCCCAAAAGGATTTCAGATGTCTGAAAGTATGCTCCAGTCTGGAAGAGCCAGGAAAGCCACTGAGTTCTACTAGCCTCCCGTTGGACTTGTGCCCTTTGCACCACTCCCCGAGTTCAGGGTGTGGAGGGATGGTGGGGAGTGGCTGAAGGCCATGGGCACTGGGGGAGGGAGGGGGAGGGAATGCAGGGGGGCCACTTTTGTGGGAGCATGAACAAGCGTTGATGCTCTTGCGACTCAACCTGAGAGGCTTCACTCTGCTCATTGTTCCTCATTATCAGAGCTAACTATGTTCAGGCGAAGGGCGAACATGTTCCTAAATTTACGTCTCTGTGTGCGACCACGACAATGTGTGTTTTGTGTGCTGCTCCCTGAAAAACTCCTCTTGTGACACAGGCGACCCAGCTTGGACTTGGGCTTTCATGTGCTTTACCCACTCCGACTGGCACCCGCTGGCAGATTTTTCTTAAAGTCTAAAATGAGGGGCTAACCTTCTCTTCTCTGCTTTTTCTTCTCCGCTACCTATAATCTTGATTTGACTCACACAAAAGTGACTCAGTGGGAAACCCACTCAAGAAAGCTTTGACAGGGAACAATGGACGGGCACCTCGACAGAGGCCGGCCCGCCGCATCGAGAGAGGGAAAATGGATTAAAGTTTAAAGATGTCATGTATGTTAACCGATCAGTATCGGTTTTATGTATTTTGTCAAAGAGACAGCAGTGAAGCTGGGCCTAGGAGGGCGAGGGGGTGCAAAGGAGGGAGCAGTGGCCCCCACACACTTTGGCCAAAGGCCTCACCAGAGATAACGAGCCCAAGGAGCTGGAGTGTTTGAAAGGTAATAATAACAATAATAAAGAAGAAAGGGCTGAGAGGAGATTGTCATGGGATTGTTGTGTGTGTCAGCTTTGTCCTTCTACAATGGTCTAGGGCCAGGAGCCAGGCAGTTGCGGGGGCAGCAGTCCGCTCCTTCAGAAAGCAGATGTTGCGCATTCAGACCGGATGGCTTTCTTCCAGGACAATGCTCCAATGAGCTCTCCTGGAGCAAGCGGAAGCCCAGGGGAGTCATGGGTGAGGCAGGGGGAGAGGCAAGTGAAAGCACAGCCAGGCCCAGCACCATGCTTGGGGCAAGGCAGGCCACAAGCCTGCATGGGGCCTCGGTCCTGACCTCGCTTCTTGTTCTGCCAGGAGGTTACCCACAATGCCCTGGTTACCCACAGTCGGCCCCTGGAACTTCTCTTCACTATCCCTCAGGGAAGTAAAATTTCCTACTCTGCTTCCTTTGCACTCTGAGCACTTTTCTTTTCACGTGATCTTCTTTTGTGAGTTGCTTGAATTTCCTCTAGTAGTGAATAGGCTGAAAACTGAGCAACTTTGGATCTTCTCTCTGAATCAGTCAAGACGCTGATAGGACAAGTCAAACTTCCTTGGAGGAGGCAGTGTGTAATGAAGGACCCATGTGCAGATTAGTTATTTCCCATTCATCCTCCGGATTGTCTGGGCTGGCAATGAGGGCAGCCATATTAGCTGGGCATACAGGGTGGATTCCCTCTAAATGGAATGCTTCAGAGACCAGCAAAGTGGGATGCTTCGAAGAATCTCCACAGCCTCCTGTAGATCCATGGGTTGGAGGCAGCAATATATTGGATATAGTTCATACTGGCTTCTGAGAACTGATTTAAAGGGTTTTTTTTAATTTTATTTATTATTATTGCTATTATTTTAATTTGCTATGGTGTACATGCACTTACCAGAGAGAGACATAGAGAGAATGAGAGAGAGAGAGGAAAAGTGAAAAAGCAAGCCACCAGATCTGGGACTCAAACCAGGGCCACCATGTGGGAATCCGGTGCCTTAACCACCATACCACCTGCTGTCAAACTTGCAGTAATTTTGCATGTCAGTTTTTTAAAAATTAAGCTACAGAAACAAATAAATATAACAAAAGTAATAAATACTCAAAATTCATCACATTCTAATTATTTTACTACTATCTGTGCTATTGAAGTTGTGTTGGCGTATTCTACCTCTATGGTAGGAATACAATAGAATGTGTGCTTCTGAGCATCACTTTCTAATCCATACACAATGATGTCACACCAATAGCTTGAAACTGACTATAGTGGAGTATTTACACCATGGAAACTGGCAAACATTACAAATCAGAGCTTTTCCCCCTGAAGTGCTAGTTGTTAAACATTTACCAGTACGCTGATTGGGAGGTGGTTTGATCCAGTCTGTTGATCACTGGATCAAGCCACTTTTTCTTCTAAATAAGTAACCATGGTGACAGAGGAAAAAGAAATGGAATGGCAAGTTGAAGACAAACTGTATGAAACTATTAAGCTCAGACAAACTTCTGAGCTTTTTGATGCCATGTTCATGAATGCATTCATTCATTCACCCATCTTCTTTCACCCTCCCCACAAAGTAAAATGATATCTTAGGGGGAAAAAATCATTTCCAACTTCAAGACCCTTTATAAACATGCAAATCTTATCTAGTGCCTTCCTTTTATGAAGGTAATTCAAGGCCAAATAATTGATCCCGAAAGCCATGCTGGGCCCAGGAATGGGGGCCAGAAGGACAAATTCCTGGCTCTGGGGACCCCACCTCCCTTTGGGCCCTCTGATATGCTCATAGGACCTCTCTCTCTAGGCCGAGCCAAGAGGGTTAAAGCTGTGAGCTAGCCCATGAGGTGTCTGTCTTTGAAGAGGCATCTGGGTAGGCTGAAAGGCCACACTGAATAAATGTCATAAGGGATCTCGGTCTTTTGGAGAGTATTGCAAATTTGAGTCTGGTGGCGTTTCAGAATCACATCACACAGCCAACTGCCCTCCACCCTCTTAGAAGACTGCCCTTGATCAGGGTTCTTCTCTCTCCTGCCCCAGAGAATGCAAGGCAAAGCAACAATGGTAATAATTAATGTTTACGGGATGAACCCTTAACTGTCAAACACTGGTCTAAACACTTGGTTCTCATCTCAGCCTCCCAGAAGTAGGTGGTGTTAGGCCCATGTTATAGCCAAGAAAACCAAGGCTTAGAGAATTTCCCCAACTTGGCTCAAGATATTCATCCAGAAGCCATCCTTCTGGGATCAAACCAGGCAGCCTGATTCCCAAGTTCTTGCTCTCAACCTCTATGCTCAGTTGGTTCTGAGGAATTGATTCCTTTGACTCAATAGTCACAAATCCAGCTGGCTCCCTACAACCCAGACTGGCCAATGGAAAACAGGAAAGTGGCAGGGGAGGAAGACTGCAGGATGAGGACAGGGAAGCCAGAAGATGAAAACTGAAGTGTGCAAGGGAGCCAACTGTTGCTCTTCCCCCTCGACTGGGCCTTCTGCCAGTCCTCAGCCTAGGATGTATTCCCATCCATGGTGCTCATTCAAGCCAGTTCTAGGGCCTCCCACCTCCCCTGACACACTAGGTCCCATGCCTGCTTTGAATGACTCAGACCTTAGGGGGAGGCAGCAGGAGCTGGGATCCTTAGTGCAATGGCAGGGGCTCTGGAGACACACGCCTTTCAGACAGGAGAGCATCCCTAGGCAGGCCCCACATAAGACAGGATATTTCATAGCCTTTCTTTTCCTAAGGGTCTCACCACCTACAAGGCATTTTCAAAGTCAGTTTCTCATTTGCTCCTTATAATTTTGTGAAGTCAACATAAAAACGAAGATGCTATTTACAGATAGAAGTTAATTCAAAATACCTCTGGGGTTCAGCTCTGGCCACTCAGCCCAGCTGGGTCCATAGCAGAGTCTCTGGACTCTCTGTCCACTGCTCTTTTTACTGCACCATGCAGCCCCACCCCTCTTGGGAGGGCTAGTTTTTTAGCAACAGATTAAATCAATTGGCCTCTGGAATTCTGTCAACTACTAAGACCAGAAGACAAGTTCCAAAGGAGAGAAATACTTAAGATTCGTGTTAAGAAACAATGTGGGGTTTGACCTCAATAACCCCAGAGAAAAAGGAGAAAATAATAATTTCAGACATTATATAATCTGTGGAGATATGGCTTGAAGCTAGTGTTGAAACACAGTGGAGCCACTTTCAAAGGAAGTACCTTATCCCATAGAAAGGATGGGGACGTGGGGAGGGTCACAGACATATGAGGGCACTTCAGAAAGTTTGTAAAGAAATTAGATGAAAGTGCAAGTTTATTTTGCTGCAAAAAAAAAAAAAATTGAAACCCATGCATAATTTTTCACAATATGCACTTTCCATGAACTTTCTTTTTTAAAAAATAATTATTTATTTTATTTTTTATTTACTCATTCATTTATTTTTTAATTTGATCAGAGAGAGACAGAGGTGAGAGTGAGAGAGAGGAAGTAAGAAAGCAAGCCACCAGATTCAGGACTTGAACCCCGGTCGGCCATGTGGGAGTGTCCAGCGCCTTAACCACCACACCACCTGCTGGTCCCCCAACTTTCCATGAACTTTCTGAAGACTTCTGGTTGAGCCCTTGCTATTTACTACACGCTGGTCCCATGACCTACGAATTATTACCTCCAGTCTACCGAGGAAACAGAGTCACTGAGGAAGAGTCTGCCCTCCAAGCAGTGCAGGGATTCTTTATCAAATTGGGGAGTATGCTATGTGATTCACTACAGCACTTAGAAGCACAGGCTTCGAAAGCAAAGTATTGCAAACTTGAAAAAGGTGAAAACCACCCAAAAGTGGTTAACTGGTGAAAGGATAAACAAAATGCAAAAGATCCCTACAAAGAAGCGATAAAAAGTAATCAAAAGAAAAGCAGTACTGATACCTACTACGAAATGGGTGGAACACAGGAATATTCTTAGCAGGGGTTATCTAACTCCTAAGGGGGTTCTTGGAGGTTAAAAACGTTAACTATAACAATGGTTTGGAGCCCTGTAAAGCTCAATTCTACCTGACAAAATGGTATTCTTCAGTATTTAATTTGTCTTAAGAGAGAACTTACATTAAAATTTTCTCCTTGAGGGGGCCAGCAGGTGGCGAGGAGGTTAAGTGCACTGAATTCCCACATGGCTGACCATTCAAGTCCCGGACCTGGCGGTTTGCTTTCTCCCTTTCCTGCTTTCACTTTCATTCTATTTCTCTCTCTGGTCAAATTAAAATGATAATAATAATAACACATGGAATTAAATAAATCAATGATTCTGTTAAAAAAAAAATTCTCTTTGGTGGAGTAGATGATAATGAAAGAAAAGTTGAGAAACTGCTTTGGGCCAGCCAGTGGCATGGTGGTTGGGGCCGCTGGCTTCCACAGGACTGAATGTGTGGTTCAAGTCCCAGACTCAGCAACTTTAGAAACATGCCAAGCCTGTGTACATGCATGCCCAGAATCCTAAAAGGAGGGAGAAATGAAGGAGAAGAAAGAAGAAAACAAACCAAAAAAACGAACTGAAAGAAGCTGGACACAAGCAATCACACACTGCATGATTCTGTGTGTATGAAATGCCCAAGAAGACAAGCCTACAGGGAGGGAAATGGATTGGTGGCTGCCTGGAGCTGGGTGTGGGAACAGAGAATGACTGCAACTGCACAAGGGGGACTTATTTGGTATGACACCAATGTTCCCAACTTGCACCGTGATGACAGTTACATAACTCTGTAAGCTTCCTAAAAGTCACGGAATTGTACACAGACACGTTAGTTCTCTGGTATCTAAATTACACTTCCCTAACGCTATGTTTACAGAAAGGAGAATAGCCATTTGGGGATCTGGGAGGCCTGTCTCCAGTTTAGGTTCTCCTACTCCCATACTCTAGGCAGGTTGCTCCAGGGCTCAGTGTCCTCATCTGCAAGACAGAATCTCTACCAGCATTTTGGGAGGCTGTAAGGATCCAGTGAGACGTGTTTAAGCCCGT
The DNA here is from genome assembly GCA_026018925.1 of Tupaia tana. NCBI lineage: Eukaryota > Metazoa > Chordata > Mammalia > Scandentia > Tupaiidae > Tupaia > Tupaia tana. The sequence continues at coordinate 23,502,177 of JAKSZU010000010.1, read as the reverse complement.
AGCATTGCAACATGAGGGTCTAAGCAGGACGGCTGGACGACACTGAACTTGAGCATAGAACTCATCTCTCGGGCCTCAGGTAAGACAGCATCAGCATCTCTTTATGAGGCATTCCTTGCCCTGGCGTGTATTACCTCGCATGTTTAGCCCTGTGTTGTGCTTCGAGAAATCTCAAGTGCCCCTTTCATTTGCTTGGATACGGTCAATCTTCCTCCCCGGGTAGAATGTTAGTTCCAAGGCAGTTGGGGCCTTATCTAATGCGATCATCTTTGTTATAAGGGTACCCAGCACTGGCACAAAACCAGGACATACAAATATGAGCTAAAATTACTATTATTGGCTGAATAGCAAATGAATGCAGTCATATGAACTAGGTTTGTTCATCAGAAAGGCACACATTTCCAGAGGCTTTTTTCCCTCAGAAAGACTTCCTTCTATATCAGGTATGTGAAGGAGTGAATACTTTTAAAAAAAAAATCCATTTTAACTACATTGATTCCTCAGGCCTGTATACCTAGTGTATATCAGGGGCTTTGGAGCACAGGAAGCCACTGAAAATATGCAGCCTGCTGTCTGTACCCAGGCATAGGCATTTTCTTTGGGTGATGGTTATCAGCACTTACCTGAACTCTCACAGTGGTTCATGACCAAAACAAGGCCATGATTCGCTGGTGCTCCAGGTGAAGTAAAAACTCCTAAGCATGGACACCATGCCTCCCACCCCACCCCATGTCTTTCTCTCTTACTCTCTCACACACACACCCCACCTGATGGTCCAGACTTAATGGAGAACAAGAGGCTGGACAGGGATGGGAAATCTTCATGAAACTACAAACAGACCCGCTGAGACAGGCACCCAGGGAGATGCAGCCACCAGCTCTCAACATCTGTTCCTGGAATAACAAACCATGAAATTAGAACCCAGGACTGGGGTACATGTAAACAGAGCTGCCAAGAGAGGAAGCGAGACCAAACCTCCCTGCCACCTACCAGGAGCGAGTGTGATGGATGCAAGAAAGACACAGGGAAGAACGAGCAAGCCTCCGATGGGACTTGAGAGCAGGGCATTGTGGGAGTGGACTGAGGCTGTGGGATCAACAAGCTTCTCCTGGTGGTTTTCCAGGTGTGTGTGAGAGAGAGAAAAGAGAAAACTCAGTTATCTGCCTAAACATATTTTAAACCCATCTACCCTTAAACCAGGGTGTAGACAGTGAGAAGCCCAGGAAACTTGTTCCTGTCATGGCCCTTAAAGAATAAAAACAAGAAGGGAGAGGCCCAGGGACCAGGCTAATTACACCTACCAAGTGACAAATCATTTGGAAAACATAAATACGTTTTCAAGGACACTCCTCCACTAACGATGCTAAAGTGTTTTTCTTTCAAACCCCAGCTAGAAAATCCAAGGGATGAAACAAACTTCGCTTATTTTAGTTTCTACTCAATTACCTGTTAATGGAAAAAATCTGGCACCAGCCATAATGAGGCAGGCATGAGCTCACTGGCGTGGGGGCCGCCCCTGTCAGGGGAGGCTTCAACAAGCGCGGCATTTATCTGCCTCTCTGTAACCCTTTTCAAACTCGCTGTCAGGGAGCCCACACCGAGCAGGCTGGACAGGAGGAACTTGGAACCTGCTCCAGGCCGCCGAGGTCCTCTGGGAAAAGGAAAATTGTTGTTGGCAAGTCTGCCTGGCTCCAGAAATTGATCCAGTGCCCCCTACTTGTCCGAGCAGCAGCAGACAGAGCTAAGAATTTTGTTATAATTAAATAACAGAGTGCTGATTGGTTGCTGGGGGTGGTCTTGAAACTGGTGTTTAAAAGCAGAGGAGAACAACGGTTACTATTCATAGGAAAAGCCCAGAGTCTTAAAAATCCATCTGTTTCATTCCCAAATTTAGGCCAAAAAAATGCTCACTTGCTGTCTTTAAAAATACCACCTGCTTTGCGATGTTGTATAATGTGCCATTATATAAGGAGGAGGGGGGTGAAGGGGCGGGCCCAGGGGGAGGACGCAGCGCAGTGGGCACAGCCCCTAAGGAGAACTGAGACGACCTTGCAGAGGGCCAGGCTGTCTGCTCCGAAGGCCAGACCTCCACCTCGGGTACTCCATACCAGCATTGCAGCACTGATCGAGTCTTACAGGATGACCTTAGTGAGTTAATCCGGAGCCCCCACATGCCCTGGACATCCATTCTGGACCCACCTGGCTTGGAACTGGGCCATCATGCATTGCATCCAGAGCTGGACTGGGCTGCAGGGTGAGGCTCCTGGACCCAAGGGTAAGAGAAGCATCCAGGCCCACATAGCCTGGCAGCTGGCCACTAGTATCTTCCCACCACATACCACCCTAGCCCTAGGGAATGACTACCACAGGACAAAAGGCTCCTGATGAGACAGTCCTGTTTCTCCCAAGGGGACAAGTGTCCCAGTCTAGCCTAGCCCTGACAGCACTTCCCTAGCCTCAGAGAAACTGGGGGACTCAATTTCTTAAGATTCTTATTGACTGGGTGAGTGAAGAAAATTGGCTCTGGGGACCAGCAGATGGCGTAATGGTTACGTTGCTAGATTCCCATGGATGACCGCAGTTCGAGTCGGGACATGGAGGTTTGAAACTCACGCCGGGCGTGTGTGCAAGTGTGTTCAAAATCCCCAGAAGATAGGACCAGCAGTTAGCGTAATGGCTGTGTCGCTGGACTCCCATGTAGTCGACAGCAGTTCAAGTCCTGGACCCAGTGGCTTAAAACTCACGCCGGGCGCGTGGGCGTGTGTGCCCAAGATCCCGAGAGAATGGAGGAGAAGGGATTGCGGCGTGGCCAACCTCCTGGGGGATGATTTCTCGCTTTCTGTCTCTCTGTCTCTGTCTGTCTGGCGAGCGCATGCGCCCTATAGCAAAAAAACTTCTCAAAAGAAAAACAAAACAAAACAAAAACAAACAAACAAACAAAATCCCCAGAGGAGAATGGAGGAGAAGGGAGGCATGGCCATACCCTGCTGGGGGTGATTTCTCACTTTTTCTGTCTCTGTCTCTCTGTCTCTCCAGCAAGTGCACACACCCTACAGCAAAAATCTCTCTCTTCTTTTTTTTGGAGAGGTTTTAGCTATAGGGCGTGTGTGCTCTCCAGAAAGACAGAGACAGACAGAGAGACAGAAAATGAGAAATCATCCCCCAGGGAGGATGGCCACGCCACAATCCTTTCTCCTCCATTCTCCTCTCGGGATCTTGGGCACGCACACACACGTGCCCGGCGTGAGTTTAAGCCACCGGGTCCAGGACTCGAACCACAGTCGACTACATGGGAGTCCGGCAACATAGCCATTACGCCAACTGCTGGTCCCAGCAAAAACCTCTCTTTTTAAAAAGATAAAGGCAAACATCTCTCTAAAAGGAAAAAAAGAAAGAAAATTGTCTCTGTAGTCAGGCCTAATGTTTATCCTAGATCCACCATTTTTGACTGACATCCTGAATATAACAATGGAAATAGGAAAACTGACATAGTACTTCGGTGAAGGAAAAAAAAACAAACATGAGGATCCAGATGCTCAGAGGCCTAGTATGGTGGCTGGCGTATCGGAGGCACCTGCTAACGGGTGTTTGCTGGGCTTCTGAGACTTCGTGCTTAAGTCCTTCTTTGCACTGGAGTCCCAACCTGGACACTCAACCAAGATTGGTAACAAGTCTTGGAGCTGGCAGCAGGATTAAAATTCCCCACATCAAAGCAGAACAGAGAATACAAGGCAGCGGGTAGTTACTGGAAAGATCCCTGGTCTAGATTGCAAGGAATTGTGGCACCCAGCTGGGCGACTTCAGGCAAGACCCTCCAGGGGCCCTTTCTCTGGCCTTCAGTTTCCTTTAGTCCTTTCCAAATCTTAGAAATGGGCAGTCTGACCGCTTTGAGAATAGCCACTCTTGCCTACAGAGTCCTCCTGGAATTCTGACCCCAGCAGGTGGAACTTGGATGTCTCCATACCTCCCTCTTGAGAGTTCATGCCACAGGGGAAGGGAGACTAAACAAGAAAACCCAGGAACTGTGTGGGCTCCCTCTATACCCCAACACTAAGAGCAAGCTCTAATTTCATTAATAACCAGAAGAACCCCTTCCCTCACCCTATAAAGCAAATATAGACACCAGGGTGATTTCTAACAGAGTGTTATCTGAAACACAGTTATTAATAGGAATTTAATCTGTTTTATTACTATTTATTCTTAGAGGCCATTCCAGAAGCCCCACTCCATCTGCATTTTTTGACATGGATTTCCTGCCATACTTGGTCTCATAAAGCTAACAGGAATGTGGGTGAGGGGGTGGCAGTGCATAGCTTGTTTTATTTTAAGTAGCAATCACTACTACCTTAGAATCCAGAAGAAGTTACTATTGCTTAACCTGATTCTTCATAATTCCATATGTCGAGTGAATAGGGGGCATTAAACTTTTTTTAAAAACTTTATATTTCATGAAAGCCATAGTGAGCCTCTCCTCAGGCCCCCTGTACAGATCGCATGGTATTCATAGCCACAGGGGTTTTTTAAAATTATTTTATTTGTTATTATTATTATTAATTTGACCAGAGAGAGACAGAGAGAGAAAGGGAAAGTGAGAAAGCAGCCGCCAGGTCCAGGACTCGAACTGTGGTCAGTCATGTGGGAGTCCAGCACCTTAACCACTGTGCCACTGCCGACCCCTATAGCCACAGGTTTTATTCCTTGCTCCTCTACACCACACACACTGGAGGCCTTTTCGTTCCCTACACCCATCCAAAATCACCTTAAGCATTTCAGTGTAAAGGAGCACAGAGTATAATCTGTGAAAAAAATCCAGAGGACCCTCAAGGCATTGGATGAGAGCTACTCATCTTATTGTATAATTATCACAATTTATTTAGCTCTCTACCACCAATGGGCAGTTAGCTTGTAGCCAGTTTTTCGTCATTATGAATAAAGTTGCTATGATTGTCAAATGGCATTAAACATATGCCACGTGAATATCCCCTTTAGTGAACTACCTAATCCTGTTTTTTAGTTTTGTTTTGCTTTTTGCACATTTTTAATTGATTAAGGTCTCTTTTCTTTTGATTTTTAGGACTTCTTTTTACCTCTGGATATTAGTCCTTTGTCAGATAAATGTGTTAGGAACATTATCTTTTAGACTATGGCTTGCCTTTTCACTCTTTTAAATGATAAATATTTTCAGCAAACAAAACTAGAGAAGAATTTTCTTATCTTGAAAACAATTTATCTATAAAAACATACAGCCAACACTATTCTTTATTAGTGAAATAGTGCTTTTCTCTGAGTTCAGAAAAAGAAGACAAGGTGGCAGGTATGTGCACCCTAACATTTAACTGAAGGCTTTTGCCAGTCAAGGCATTGTGAAATCTCTAAGCCTCAATTTATTTATGTGTAAAATGGGAACAAAAATCACACCCACCTCACGGAATTGTAAAAATGAAATGAAACAAGATGTGAAAAGTGTTTAATGCAATGTCTGGTAGATTGCATTATTCTTGTGCTTAATTATTCCTCCCCATTTTAAAAAAAATTTTTTTATAAGGCTTGTGCACTCACTGGAGGAGAGGAGAGAGACAGAGAGAAAAGCATCCCTCTGGGGGGATTACCACACCAAAATCTCTTCTCCTCCATTCTCCTCTTGGGATTTTGGGCACACATGCACACATGCCTTGCATGTTTTCAAGCCACCAAGTCCAGGACTTAACTGCAGAGTCACTGTATGGGATCCAGCCACCCCAACCACCATACCATGGGCTGACCCATTTCTCCCTATCAGAATTATACAACCAAACCCTTTGCCATTTGACCTTAGCCTTCAACTATGAGCAGAGTACACTTGACACTGCCAATTTCCAACTGAGTCCTTAAGAGAAGTCATATGTGGATCAGCAGGTGGTGTGGAGGTTAAAGTGATGGAGCCCACATGGCTGACTCTATGGTTTGAGTCCTGAAATCGGGTGGCTAAAATTCACATGGGTGTGTGTGTGTGCTCAAAATCCCAAGAGGAGGGACCAGCAGTTAATGTAATGGCTATGTCACTGGACTCCCATGTAGTCGACTGCGGTATGAGTCCCGAACCCGGTGGCTTAAAACTCATGCCAGGCGCGTATGCATGTGTGCCCAAGATCCTGAGAGGAGAATGGAAGAGAAAGGATTGCAGAGTGGCCACCCCCCTGGGGGATGATTTCTCACTTTCTGTCTCTCTGTCTCTCTCTGTCTGGCGAGCGTATATGCCCTATAGCAAAAACCTCTCAAAAAAAAAAAAAAAAAAATCCCAAGAGGAGACTGGAGGAGAAGGGCTTGTGGCATGGCCAGTGACCCTGGGGATGGGGGCGGTGTGGATGATTTCTCACTTTCCCTCTCTCTTTCTCTAGTGAGTGAGCACATGCACTCCATAGCAAAAGAAAGAAAGAAACAAACAAAAAACCTCGTATGTTTCTGCTCTAACTATAGGAACATGCGGTAGATAGCTACTAGTCTCACAAAAAGAAAATGTGTTTAACAGGTCTAAGCCGAGGGTTAGCCTAGAGCCCAGTTCATCAATTCCCATCAGAGATATGGTAGACTCTCAGGCTCCATGGCAAGAAAAACAAATAGTTGCTCTTGTAAGCCACTGAATTCTGGGGATAATGTATTACACAGCATTATTACAGAATAGCTGACAAATACATCTGGCATAAAATCAGTGCTGAATAAATGGTAACTGCTTAATTTCATCCTTGGTTTCCTCACTTGAAAATTGGGAATAATACTAAAACATAGAGCAATTGAAAGGATTAAGAGAGATAATATGCACATAAAGCATTAAAGTGCCAAAGATGTACTCCAAGGAATATTAATTCAGAAGGAAATGAACAGGTATTGTTCATTAAAAACAAACAAACAAAAAACAACTTCTACGGTCAATTACATTTGGGAAATGTTATAGGGAAAGTGAAACGGTATTATTTTTATGTGAGACTTTCATAGAGCCTTATAAATTAGTGAGCATTCTGAGACTCTAAAAGGAGGCATAGTACGAAATATTACCCAAACAGATTTGACCGAGAAGAGTATATGGGACTAAACTTCCATGGAACCCATTATGGGGGATACTGATATAATGTATTTAGTAAAATGCCCATCAATAAACTTTAATCTGTTAACTACATCTTATACACCATGTATACTGCATTCGTATATTAAAATTACCACAGCCAATGTTTTAGCTATTAGTAATATTCAGGTTGAGTTAGAAATTTTGTTACTCTCGTCACAGGAAGATGAGAGTAACAACACACATATGGCAATAGATCTATTTTCTCTCATTCTTTCTTTAATTGCTGGCCTAGATCTACTGAACTGATCTTCTAACCTATCAATGGGTTGCCACTCCCAAGCTGAAAAACACTATATAGTATGTATATACAAAATTATAATATAGAATACATTTACTTTTAATTTTCTTCCCATTCTGGCATTCCATAATTTCTAATGCTGAGTTCATTTAAAATGTCTCAGGCCCAGCCTCTGTGGCACAGTTGGCAGTGTATCAGACTGCAGAGCTGGAAGCCACTTGCCAACTGTGGTTCAAAACCCTGGTCAGATTATCCTGAAAACATACCAAGTGTGTGTGCACATATGCCCTGGATCCTGGAAGGCTGGAGGACTGAAGGAAGGGGGTTGTGGTGTGACTAAGCCCTGCAGAGGGTACGGCTCTCTCTCTCTCTCTCTCTCTCTCCCTCATATGCATGTACTCTATTATGAATTAAAAAAGTGTTAATGGCTCAATCTATGTCTTATTACTACATGCATAGAAGTCAGAATGAGAAAAAAACAAAAAACCTATTGCATGGTCCATAGCAAAAGCCCCTTGCAAGGCCACGATAGCTCCATCCCCCATCTCTCTCCAGCTACTAAGATGGTCTGTGTCTTTATAATACGCAATATAGTGTGGTAGTTAGCTATGTAAGCTCCCGATCCAGGCTGCATAGGTTCATGCCTTAGGCTAACTGCTTCCCATATATGTTTTCAAGAAAGCCACTTAACATCTCTAAGCCTTTCTACATCATAAAATGAGCATAAAAGTAATTTCTACCCCCATGAGGATTAAATGAGCAACGCAGGAAGAGTTTCCAGCACATTCCCTTCTTACTGCCCTTGCATGAAACCCGTTTCCGGGTACCAGCTTTTCCAGACAAGAATGCTTGTGGCCCCTTCCTTTAAAAACTGCCTCCTGGGGGGACCAGCAGATGGTGGAATGGTTATATTGCTGGACTCCCATGTGGTCAACCAGTTTGAGTCCCAGACCTGGCATCTTAAAACTCATGCTGGGCATGTGTGCATGTGTACCCAAAGTCCTGGGAAGAGAATGGATAAGGGATTGCGGCGTGGCCATCCCTTGTGAGGGGTGATTTCTCATTTACTGTCTGTCTCTCTGGCAAGTGCATACACCCTATAGAAAAAAAAAAATGTCTCTTGAAAAAAAAATCTCCATCCTAGTGGTATGGAGGTTATGGCACTGGATTCCATATGGATGGCATAAAAAATCACTAGCTTTGAGTCCTGGACCCAGTAGCTTAAAAATCACACGGGGCATGTATATATGCATACCCAAGACCCCAAGAGAAGAATGGAAGAGAAAGGATTGTGGTGTGGCAATCTCCTCAGGAGGTGATTCTCACTTTCCTTCTCTTTCTGGTGAGCTTGTGTATCCCTAAGAGAAATACAAAACAACAAACAAAAAGCCATCCTGTAAGATGGTACAGAACTGAATTCAGAGGAAAAAAATGGAGACCAAGGTAGTTTCACCCAGACTCACATGCTAGTGACTAGCGCAGTATCTGGTGCAAAGAAGTGTCCAAGAAATGGTCATCGAATGAATGAATGCGTGTGCTTACTCACAGCTCCCATCAAACATACTCACCAGATGCCAGCTTAAAAACTCTGGCTTCAGAGCCAGAACCCACCTATGCCAGGATTCACAGCAGGCTTGACCGTGGCCACATGCCTGAGATGCTGAACCAGTCCTGGAAGGGGAGCTGGAGAGGCCAACCCCAGGTGGGAATCCTTCAGGAAATGACATCTGTGGCCTTGTTCATTAGTGATTCCCAGTTCTGGTTTGTGGCACTTGCCTCAGGCACTGTTCACAAGAGACTTAAAGGCTACTCTTTAGTTTCTTTCCAAAAGGCTTTAATTAAAATCACATTTCCATGCCACACTTCTATCCCACAAAAAGCACCTCAGCCAGGCTGCAGTTCCCCAAAAAGTGGAAGTCATTTTTATAGGGCCATTAAGTTTCAGGTAAAATGGCCACATGGCTGGGTCTTCCATATCTAGATTTCTGTGATCTTTTTCTAACTTGGGTGGGAAGAGCAGAATCCCAAAGAGGGGAATAAAACAAAAACAAATGACTGGCCTTTAGCTTTTAGGATAATAAATACTATGACTTACTTTCTCAGGCATTTTGCATTTTAGCACTCATAAGAATGTACTGAAACAAAACTAGTGTCACCACTTGTTAGCTGAAGAAACAAGGACTCAGAGAGGTGAAGATATTAGCTGAAGACACACAGTAAGAGATAAATATGAGATTCTTCAAGCTCAGATTTAAAATGCTGCTCCCAAATGCTCCCTTTCTTTTTTTTTTTTTCTTTTTCCCCCCCATATGACACATGTGTTCACTGGAGAGAGACAGAGACAAAGAGAGAGGGAAAGTGAGAAATCACCCCCCACCCAGGGGGATGGCCATATTGCAATCCTGTCTCCTCCATTCTGCTTTCAGGATTTGGGGCATGCACACACATATGCCTGGCATGATTTTCATTTTATTTATTTATTTTTATTTTATTTTATAGAGATTTTTTGCTATAGGGCATGTGTGCTCACCAGAGAGACAAAGAGATAAAGACAGAAAGTGAGAAATCACCCCCCAGGGGGGAAGGTCATGCTGCAATACTCTCTCCTCCATTCTCCTCTTGGGATCTTGAGCATTCACGCACATAGACGCTTCAGGTGTGAGTTTGAAGCCACCAGGTCTAGGACTTGAACCATAGTCGTCCATGTGGGAGTCCAGCGATGTAACCATTATGCCATCTGCTGGTCCCAACCTGGCATGATTTTCAAGCTGCCAGGTCTGGGACTTAAACTGCACTTGGTCATGTGGGAGTCCAGCACCTTAACCACTGTGCCAGTGCTGCCCCCATTTTTCTTAAATTCTTGCATCCAGATGAAAGATTCTTCTGACTAGACATGAATTCACATTATTAGAATATAACATGGGACCGGCAGTTAGTGTAATGGCTATGTTGCTGGACTCCCATGTAGTTGACAGCGGTTCGAGTCCTGGGCCTGGTGCCTTAAACTCACGCCGGGCTTGTGTGCGTGTGTGCCCAAGATCCCGAGAGGAGAATGGAGAAGGGATTGTGGTGTGGCCATCCCCCCATCTCGGGGAATGATTTCTCGCTTTCTCTCTCTATCTCTCTTTCTCTCGCACCCTATAGCAAAAACCTCTCCAAAAAAAAAAAAAAGAACATAAACCTTCTACTATCTAAAATGGAAAACAACCACCTACTATAAAAATCACTTTCCAGGGGACCAGCAGTTAGTGTAATGGCTATGTCGCTGGACTCCCAAGTAGTCGACCGCGGTTCGTGTCCCAGACCCAGTGGCTTAAACTCATGCTGGGCGCGTGTGCGTGTGTGCCCAAGATCCCAAGAGGAGAATGGAAGAGAAGGGATTATGGTGTGGCCACCCCTCCCAGGGGTGATTTCTCGCTTTCTGTCTCTCTTTCTGGCAAGTGAATGTGCCCTATAGCAAAAACCTCTCAAAAAAAAAAAAAAAAAAAAAAAATCACCTTCCACTCAGACCCATCCACAACTACCAAGAGTGAAAAAAACTATCCAGTCTAAAGGGTTCTGGGCAGACTGTAATTATCCCTGAATTGGCAAATACCTCTGTAGTGGGCTGAATGCTCCCCTCAAAATATGTACTCACCCCAAATTTTGTCCTAATCCTAGAACTTGTGCTACTTTATATGGCAAAGGGATTATTAAACTAAGGATCTAGAGAGAAGGAACTTATCCGAGATAATCCAGATGGGCCCGAAATAAAATCATATATATTCTTTTTTTTTTTTGAGAGATTTTTGCTATAGGGCATGTGCACTTGCTGGAGAAACAGAGAAAGAGACAGAAAGAGAGAAATCACCCCACCTTCCCACCCCTCATGAATGATGGCCATACCACAATCCCTTCTCCTCCATTATCCTCTTGGGATTTTGGGTACACACGCAAACACACTTGGCATGAGTTTCAAGCAGCCAGATCTGGGACTGGAACTGCAGTCAACTACATGGGGGTCCAGCAATGTAGCCATTTCGCCATCTGCTGGTCCCCACTTGTATTCTTATAAGAGGCAGGGAGAGTTTGGGGACAGACACAGAGAAGGCAGTGATATAAAGATAGAGGCAGACTGGATAGATGCAGAGTGCCAAGGAGGGTTGGCAGCCACCAGAAACTGAATAAGGCACGGAACAAATAAATCTCGAGTCCTGGGAGAGAGGATCACCCTACCACCACTTTGATTTTGGACTTCCCGTCCCCAAGGGTGAGGGAGAGTAAATTTTGTTTGTTTTAAGCCACCAAGTTTTGTGGGGATTTGTTGCAGCAGCCACAGGAAATACACACCCTCCTAACATGCAAACATATTTAGCCAGATCCCAGCAGAGGTCAGGAATGATGTGACTCAGAGTGTAAGAGTTACGCTCTCCTAGATGTTGTCTCAAGGACTCAAGTAACAAAAAAACCCACAGATCCATTCCTATGTACAAAATTAGAAGACACTTCGTTACACAAAGGCTTGGCTTGGCATTTGAGAGACTAGAAACCCAGACTGCTGAGAGGAAAAGCCTGAGGAGAAGGAAGTGCCACATTAGGGTAGAAAAAAGATCCTCAGAGTATTGATCAGCTAAGCATGTGGCTAGGTGACCCGCATTTTCAGTTTTAGAAAGAGATCTGCAACAGGCTGGGCTGATGGCAGAGGGACCATCCCCTGCTCATTTTCTGGTCTTTGTAACAAAGGTTTTGAGTTGCATTTCGGCATGGCTGAAGGGGTTAAGAGGGTCACCAACACTCTGGAAGTTGTGTGGATGCAAAATTGGAAGCATCTTGTAAAGTTTCCATTCTTCCACTTCTCATAAACTCGTTTGTCCCTTACTTCAATAAATATGTATCAAGCACCCACGGTGAGCCCGGCACTGAAACAGAACTTGAGCAAACAATGGACATGAAAGTCACAATTCTGTCTCAAGAGGCCTCTCCAGAGAAATGGTTTTCAACTGGGGTGACTCTATCCTCCCAGAGGGCATTTGCAAATGTCTGAAGACATTCCTGGTTGCCATGACTGGCAGGGGGAAGATACTACTGGCATCTAGTGGGTAGAGGCCAGGGAGTTTGATGAACACCCTACAGTGCACAGGGCAGGTCCTCACAACTGAGAACCATCTGGCTCCAAATGTCAACAGTGCTGAGGTTGTGAAACACTGTGGACCTTGGGTGGCCTAAATGGGCAATACCCATGACACAAATGGTGGCTGGATGGGCTACGGGGGTGGGAAAGAAGAGCACACAGGACAGAGAGTCATCCAACCCCAAGTGCTCAGAACCATGTCCCTAAAGAAAGGGACGTCTGTGCTGTGACCCGAAGCATGAGGGGGTGTTCCAGGCAGGAAGAGCAGAAATGCCTTCAGGTGACTTACCTCCCTAGTAAGGCTGGAGGGGAGAGTGTGCAAGTGAGTGTGTGAGACAGAGGAGGTGGTGGAATAAACAAGGAAACCCCTTGAGAGGCCTGTCCCATCACTTCTGTTTGGGAAGGGCAGTCTAACTCAGTGTAGTGTTAGGACCATGGGCTTGGAGTCAGGTCTGAACTTAAGTCTCAGCTCCACCTCCTTCTCCCCGTGTGGCCTTGCACAAGACACAAAACTCTGAGAGTCTAAATGCATTTTCAGAAAATCTAGCAGAGGCGGTGGGGGAGAATACGATCTACCTCAGGTGGTAGTGTCAGGATGAAATGAGAAAATGCACATAAACAGCTTGGCACACTGCCACAAACAACAGATATTGTTCTTATTTGTGTTTTCAAAGGTCACTCTGGGCCCGGTGCGCAAAATAAAATGGGAAGGACGACCAGAAACGCTCCTCCCTGGGAATACAAGGCAAAGCAAAAACAAAATACTGAGACTTTACAGAACAAAAAGTAGCTTGAGCAAAGCAGGGTTTCCGAGGGGCTTTAAAGTCCTTGATGCGACACCGTGCTAACCTTAAGTAACAACAACAGCAACAGGAGCAGCTTCCACGCTCATTGAAATCGCCATGCTTTGAAGGTACAGATGTCCTAGATAAATGGAACAGTGTACATACCCATCCATCTCGTCAGTGAGAGAAATGAATCCGGTGGCAACCTTAGGAAGATCTTTACTTAGGAAGATCTTTTACTCTTCAGTGACAGCGATGAAGATGGCACTCTTGCCAGGGTACAACCGAAGAACTTGAATCCCTCACAGGGCAAGACCCACCCCCCCCCCCCCCACCACCACCACTACCACATACACCTGTAAGAGAATCAGCCTGATCTAATTTTTTTTTTTGGAGAGGTTTTTGCTATAGGCACGTGCGCTTGCCAGACAGACAGAGACAGAGAGACAGAAAGCGAGAAATCACCCCCCAGGGGGGATGGCCACGCCGCAATCCCTTCTCCTCCGTTCTCCTCTCAGGATCTTGGGCACACACGCACATGCGCCCAGTGTGAGATTTAGGCCACCGAGTCTGGGACGCGAACCGCGGTCGACTACATGGGAGTCCAGCGACATAGCCATTACGCTAACTGCTGGTCCCCATGCCTGATCTAATTTTACATAAAGCTGCTTTCTCAAAAACAGCTGCTAGGACAAGCACTTCATTTTGACACCCTTGTGACCTCCCTGAATGTGACTCCAGGATCCTTTATATCAACGATCCTTAACTGGTAACGGTGTGATTTCTCAAGTCTATTCCTGGTGAACTAAGTCTCATTAACTGGAATGAAATCCTTTCTGCTTGATGCCATGATGAGACTGAGAAGGATACGTGGGAGTAACTGTTTCAGAGACAAAAGCATGACAGTTAGTTACTCTGTAAGGGTGCTTTGCTTTCAGAAACTATTGGTGATGGCAGAGTTACATACTGTGGGGAAAGACCCACTGTAATTGGTAACCTTCATCGCAAGCAACACAATATACAAACCAGGTATGCAAGGCAGAGCAAATGAAATCAAGGATGGGAGTAGGGCAGCGTGACTGACCCCTCGAAAGAGGACAAGACTATTTCAGGGTATCCCAAGTCACCACCCAACACCCACAGGGCACCACTGTTTCCTTGATGAGGGACAGCCCAGATTCCCCAGAGGTAAAATCCCAATCACAGAAACAAGTGACCAGCCTTGATCTGCACATACTAAGTTGCTTTTATTAATCCAGAACGGCATGCTACAGATACTGTACAGCATGAACATTTATTCATTACAAAAATGGCTTCCAAACCATTAAAAATGAACTTGGAATAAGAGCATAAAACGGAACAGTAACATCACAACTGTTAGGAAACATTCAAAGTATTCACAAAAAATGTTATAGTTAGCATTTTAATAAACCAGAGAAAGATCGGAGACAGTTTTACAATCGCTTCATGTCAACTACAATGGCACTGAATGAACAGGTTTCAGCTTTATACAGCATTTTGCAACATCAACATGCCTAGGTTTTTTTTATTTTTAAAGTTCGCTACCTACTTGTATGTAATATGTGTACATAAAAGTGGCAGCTGGTTTTTCCTTTAAGAGTAATCTAATATACAGAATTTTGGCCCTTAAGGGTTTATACCTCTTCATTTAAAATGCTTTCTGGACAATCTGCTATCAAACACATTTTGTTATAGGTGACATTAAAACTACATACAAATCTACCTATGTAACATCACAGCAAAACATGATGAACGAAAATTACAGCATCGAAAAGAGGGAGAAAGCTAAAGTCACTGAGAATTTTGGCACATAGAGTTTTGCACACAGTCAGTCCATGTCCTAAGGGCGCAGGGCATTCGACTGGGAGTTCAAAGGGGATCAAGGGTGGCCCCCACTGGCGGTCATACAGCATCGCTAAAATTCCCTCACTGATTTTCAAGTCTTGTTTTACATAATGGCTTTTAAAGCAACTTTTGTTAATGCTACTGATCCTTAATGCAACTATTAATGTCCATTTGGTGGCATCTGGGTTTCATACAGCAAAAACCAAAACCAAAACCAAAAAAAAAAAAAAAAAAAAAAAGTCCGACAAGGAAACAAAAAAATATATATACACATTTTATATATAAACTTAAAAACCTTGTACAAATGAGTTGTTATATATAAGATGCTTATGCTAAGGGGAAAAAAAAAAAACTTTATACAGTTTCAAGAAAAAGGAAAACATATTTAAAAAGGGACAATGTCCAGGTACGACAAGCAATCTCTAAAGCAATAAATACTACTGGTCCAACAGCGGTGTGATTCCATTAATTGTTGAGTAGCACCCCCCTCCAAAAGAACAACACCATGGAACAAGGTATATTAACACATTTTAACCCTTCGTTTCTGTACATTTAAACAATAACAAGGAACATCACAATAAAAGTTGTTTCACACAGAAAGAGGAAATAAAACAAAACAAAAGTCAGGGCACTGCATTCGTCGTGCCTTCATGGTTTATAAACCAGATGTAAAATGATTGGTTCGCAAGCTCGTATTTAATACAAATAATACAGAACCAACTCCTTCTGGAGGGCTGCTTCAAAATCGCATCTTTTTTTTTTCTTTTTGTTTTTTAATCAGTCTTTTAAAACTAAGCTATCCGAACTACATAACAGTTATGTATATATATATATTTTTTAAACCCTACAAAGACTTTAAACAGCTGTTGATAAAAATTTTGGTAGAATCATGAGGTTCTTCTCTCATCTACATATTTAAAAGGAGAAATTGAAATAAGAATGGGTCAAATATTGACCAATGAACTCGATAAACATCAACTAATGTAGCCACATGGCACAAAATGAAAAGAGTACAAAACTGAACCTTCCAAAGCAGGGGGCGAGAAAAAGAAACGCAAAACAGAACACGAAACCAACCAACCGGGGCTGACGATGCTAAAGCTATTCTAAAGACTTGGTGACGAGGGACAGCGGCTGGGGCTGGGGCTGGGTCCCGGCCAGAGAGTTGTGGGAATGTAAGGAAGATGTTGACGGCTGTGCAAGAGATGAGGAGGGGACGATGGGAGGCTGCAGAGCGGCGGGAGGCAGGTCCAGGGCCCCGTTGGGACAGAGGGCAGAGGCCTTGCCATGGGTGGCCTCGGCAAGCAGGAGAGCGGGCGGCGGAGGCATCATGGAGAGGTGGGCCAGGGGATCGGGCTTCAGGGACAGCGAGAGAGGCTGGGTCTGCTCAGTCTGTGACTTGGCGTCGCGCGGAGGGGAGCCTAGCAGGTGGGGGGAGGGAGGAGGCGAATCTAGTAAGCTTCCATCTGAAGAGGGTGGGCTGAGGCAGCTGCCTTCACCTTGTATGTAGCGAACGCACTTTTTTTTTCTCCTAGAAACAGGGGAAGAGAGCGATCTGTGAATCAAGGGCCAAGATGCCGAGGGAGAGAGTTATGTACTGCTCGTGGCCAGGTGGAAGGCACTAAGGGGTCCCACGGACACGGCACGCCCGGAGGCCAGAGAACAATTAAAGTTCACCGGGGTGCATCGCTCACATACCCAGGACCCCCGCCTGGGCCTGTCCCAGCAGCACAGTTTAAGAGTCCAGAAGGCCCTGCCTGCTCCCCACCCCTGCCCAGATCCAAGCGAGCAGACTCAACGAAGCCACCTGCAGAAAGTGGCTTCATCCATATTCAGGTGAACTGAAAAGCTTGCTATTTCCCCTTTGGGTTAGACATTCTTACTTTCCCATCATGCCTCTTGTGCCACCCCCATTCCCATTTCCACCCCCACCCCCAGTGACTGTGAATGTGTGTGTGTGTGTGTGTGTGTGTGTTCAGTTTAAAAGAGAAAGACAGAGCTCCTTCCCAGCCGCCTCATATCGATAGGAAACTCAAAATGCTGACTGCTGAGCCCACATAGCTGAAGGCAGCGCTAGCAAGAGGCTTAAAGGTTTTAACACACCACCACCACCATGAGGCTGCTGGCGCCCAGAGAGCTTTCGGGCTTGTCTGTTAAGAACCACACCAAATCAAGAGAGGTCAGAGTCAGGTGAGGAGGGAGGGGGAACCAAAGTAAAACAAAATAAACTAAAAAAACAAAAACAAAAACAAAACAAAACAAAAACAAAAAGAACCACCAAAAACAGGTAGAAGAGGATAAACGAAGGTAGGGGAGGGGGAAGAATAAGAAAAACAGAAAATGATCCAAAGGAACAAGAATAACTGGTTGTATGGCCTGCAGGTTGTGGATTAAATTAAGAGTCAAACTTATTAAGATTCAAAATCAAACTTGATTTTTTGTTTGTTTTTGTTTTTTAAAGAGTTGGGGCTTTCCCCTCCCCACCCCAGAGTGAGAAGGTCGGAAGGAGAGACAGTGAGGATGGGATGGAGGGGCATCGTGCCCTTGTCCATATGCGGAGGCCAGCAAAGGGAGGGCGTGGCACAAGCTCGTCACAGAGAAGTGACGACAAAGACGTGCCAGGGAATCACAGCATGGACCTTCCTGGGTTGGGGTTATCAACGACTAGTGTTTAAACCAGAGAGACTAATTCTACTTGCACCAAAACCAGAATCACCCCCCTTCACTAGCCATTTATAGAAGAAACAGGAATGAGGATTTCAGTGCCTTTTTTTTGCTTATCATCAAAGGATGAGGTCAGGGGAAATCAACTCAAGAAACTGAGCATGTGACTTCGAAGCTGCTCTTACCATTAATCCCAGTCTGATGGGATCGTGTTTGGTAGGAAAGGTGATCCTAGGGGATCAACCACACTAATGCTATAAAAATAATGCAGATACGGGAAGTGTGCTCGTCTAAGGACCCTAAGAATTGAGCCAGAACCGTGGCTGATAACACTCCACCTCGAACAAGCAATGAGCCCTGGCCACCTTCTGCCCCTGGAGAGTAAGCGCACTGCTGCCTGCTTGAGGGCAACCACTGTCAGACAACGTCCCCGGCTTTGAGTTCCTCCGCTTGGTCTGTACCCAGAGCTGTCTAATCATACCCCTCAGCGCATGGGGTGTGGACTCAGCCAGATGGCAGGAGGGCAGGGAAGGAGGGGAGGGGTGGAAGGGAGCATGCTCAGTCCTCCCTACTTCCCAGAGGGGGAGACCCAGTGGGGCTGCTGGCCTCGGGGCCTGTCTATGCCCTCTGGATCAGAAGGAACTCTCGAGGGAGTGAGTACAGCCTTCTTTCACCCTCTATTTGGCAAAGTTCCTTGTTCTCCCTGGGATAGGTCAAAATAGACTATGGGTTCTCCTCCCATTCCAGAAACCAAGATAAATAATTAAGCCTCTCAGAGTTTTAAACCACCTTAGCCTGCAGATCAAAACATGCTCAAAAAACTAAGATGTCCATGCATTGTAAAAATGAGAGAAGGAACGAAGGGGGGAGGAGGGCATAAGCAAAACTGAGAAAGCAACAGAGAAAATGAGAGAGAAAAGGAAAGGGAGAAAGCGTGACGGGAGGGGACAACCGGGAGGACACAGGGACGGCATCGAGCAGCATTCCATGCTGTGTTAGGGCAGAGTGAAAAGACGGGGAAGCACTTGGTGGGCTCAAAACAGAATCGTGTTAAAATGTCCTCCTCAGGTGTTAAATAAACCCCAAACCCTGTGTGGCAAGCTAGGAGCCCTGACTGGCTAGGCCCATTTCTGGTGCCTTCCTCACCTCGCCGGCCCCTGACGAGGAAGTTCCCAGACCATGGGGATGAGGGGGCATTCTGAACACAGCCCATGAAGACTCTGATGGGAGACGATGCTCATTCTAATAGGTGGCCGACCGGGAGGCAGTGGGAACACATTCTGACAAGTCAGAAAATGCCTCCGTTTGCGGACGCTACTATTTTTTTTTTCGGCACATTTTGTCTGATTTGATTTTAGCATCAAGCCAGACATAGATAGCCTTGGCAAAGTTATTAGGTTGTCAGAAAAGTCATGACGTATTTTTCTAGGCTTTTCTATGGAAAAATGAGTCATGACTTTCCCAACAATCCAATAAAAGGACAAGTTATGGAAAAAAGGGAGGGAAGGGCGAACTGCTGCACAAGATCTACACTCCTACCCATCTCCCTACCTAGGCTCCACTCCAGAGGGGTGACCACTTACAAGTTCAGCTTCAGCTTCTTAGACATTGATTCTGCAAGGAAACTAAGGGGTCTTTCTGATCCTGTTTTGGAATGATACCCTCAAAAGTCAGCAGAAACGCATTTGCTAATGTATGGTGGTATGAAACACATACCCCACAGAAGAAAAATGGCTGCCGGGCCATTTTTCTAAGGGTTCCGTGGCAGGAGAGTAAACTAGGGAATGATGAGGGCTTGTTGAACTCTGCCACCTATGCCTGGGGGCCTCTTGGCACCATCACCAACAGAGATGCTGCCATACTGATAACCCCTCAGAGCTACAGTATGGAAAATCATGCTGCTAAACCCAAAGCAGCTACACAGGTTCTGGGCTGGCAGGTTTGTGAGGGGAGGGGAGAGAGATTCAAAAACTCTGGTCTCTGAGGAAGATAGCACTTGGTCTTTAAGCCAAATGTGGGCTGTGTCTGAGAAGGGGACATCTGGCCCTGTCAGTAATAGCTTCCAGGGGAAAAAAAAAAAAAAAGAAAAAGAAAAAAAAAAAGCCATGTCTAAGTTGCAGTAACTGCTTCTGAAACAAAAAGGGATTCATAACCCACCCACCCCATGCATAAAACAAACAAACCAGGCACCTGAACCAGCCTTACTGTGAGGGGTACACAACGGTGTCAGTTGGGTGTTCCTACAGATTATGAGTAACCCTCTCTTCTGAGTGTCCCAGGGGCTAGCCAGTCATTTGCCAGAGCAGGGCACCTCAGAAAGTGATTTCAAAGCTAGTTTCCTCCTCCTTGGTAGATAGGAAATTTTGACAAATTCACTGGCTGGGAAGGGTAAGCAGAAGTCCCTATCTTCTCTGGCTAGTCTCAATTAAATACTTAACATCCTTCATCAGCTTCATCATGAAACTCCTTTCCACGGTCCAAAGACCTCAGGACTATGTCAAAAAGACATTTGTCACTTCTGTGCACCATCTTACAGAATGCCCGGGAAATTCCTCTAAGGTCCCATTATCCCTCGCTCAGTGGGCCAGGGGCCACCCCTGTAGCTCCCTGGCAGTAAACTCTCAGGCCCTCTCTCTTCCCTGGCTGTTGGTTTGGTCAGCATGAGACATGGCACTGATCTCCCATACTGGCATCAGAGAAGGCAGGAAGAGACACAGGAGACTCGTGGGCATGCACGTAATGGGATGAACATCTGATCTAACGGCTAAACATGGAACACACGGCGAGGGCATGGAGGAGAGGGACACGTGACGAGGGAGGCACTACAAACAGGGAAGCGTGTTTGGGGTGTTGAAATACCTACCATCACAATATTCCAAATTCAAAGACTGCTTGTATCAGAACAAAGAAACAACAAATTTAACCGAAGGTGGTCATTAAAGGAAAGGAAATGAGACAGGAGCTAGTCAGGATCCCTCCACCAAGAAGGAAGCACCTACACCTTTTCTGAGAATGCAGGTTGCAAACCCGCAGGTGGAACATGGGTGCTTAATGTGGACTCTTCTGGGTTGTTCTGATTCATTCGGGAACAAGTGCTACAGACACGCATATCTAGATATGGTGTTTCTTGTTTAATTTCGCAGGCCTAGCAAGGCTGCAGTATGTATGCCCTTTAGCTGGTGCATGCCGTTCAATGCCACGCTTCTTTTTCAGCACTGTAAAACAATGTCAGCTAACCAAGCTCCTCTGTACAGAAATATGTGGGTTTTAAAACATAAAACAAAACCAAAACCAAAATAATAATAATAAAGAAAAGAAAAGAAAGAAAGCCTGCCCCAGAGCATGTCTCGGAATGTCTCGCTGCCAGGGTTTAACCCATTTGAACCTTTGGAGCAGTGGTGCTCTCTGCTTGGTACCCGTGCCACCCAGACACGCAGGGAGGGCCAATTGCAGGATGCTGGCTTTCAAAGCAAAAGGATAAATGCCCATCCATGTTTGTGAGGGTTGTGGTCTCAATCCGGCCACCAGGGTTATGTTATTCGTAAGAGCAGGGGGGGAAAGAGAGAAAGAGATAGTGGGGAGAGGAAACGGCATAAATTTGCAAGGAAATTTGGAAGAATGAGGATCATTAGTCATTGATGCCAGTGGGGGAAGCAGAAGGGAATGAGGTAAAAATAAATTGTCACACTAAGGTACCAGAAGGACAGAACGCTTTGATTTTCCCAAAAGGCCTCGCAGTGGTAATATACCTGCACGGTTTGCACCATAAAGTCTGTCGGTCAAGCCCGAACAGTGCCCGACACTTCTTTGGAGTATTTGCATCTGTTAGCATAAGGTAAACACAAAAAAATACAACACAATGGTGGGTTGTGCTCAGTTGGATGTGAAATCTCAGCTACAGCTTACTTTTCTTCTATATCACCTTGGTTCTATTTGGTAATCTTCCCTCACCAAGGACATGAGAGGAAAGGACTTCTATGAGCCAAAAGAAAAAAAAATAAAAACAAAATGATAAAACACACACACAAAAAAAACAACAACCAGAAACCAAAAAACAACAATGAAAAATAAATAAAAAGAGAGAGAGAAGAAGAGGGGAGAAGGTGACGTCAATTGCTTCTGCCTAGGCCAGGATTCAGATCCTGGGCTGTTATAAGGAAGGGGGTTGGCAGGCAACATTTCCTGGGAGGGGGCACGCTGGGGTTTGCTGTCGCTGACCCGAGGAGGCACAAATGATGCTGTTTTACAGTGGCATTTTGGCTAGCAGCAGCGGGAAAACAAGCACATCCCTCATAGAGCCCATCCACTTGGCAGTGTCCCACTCCCTTGTGTCTCCTAAGATCCACACACAGAGCTACAAAGCAACAGGCCAGAGAAGGGGGAAAGGATCGAATAGACCAGCTGCAAACCAGCACAGCGAATCTGGGAAACTATACACACCTGCAAGGGCCGCACCAGTTATTCTGTTGATCAAGGCCAAAGCGCGCTCGGCATTTCTTAGGAGCGCTCAGGTCTGAATGAGTTCAAGAAAGAAGCGAGCAGAGGAGGAGGAGGAGGAGGAGGAGGAGGAGGTAGAGGACGTGGGAGAAAGGGAGAAAAAGAGAGAAAGAGGGAGGGGGAGGGGGGAGAGAAAGATACAAATAAGAAAAAAATAAAAATAAAAAAGGGAATAAATCAATGACCTGGTTACTAATTGCAAAATATTGACTTTCGTTTTTTAACTTTCATTTAAAAAAAAAAAAGGTAAAAATTACATTCTTATTCGACATGTGAAATTAGCTGTTGCAAATAAAGCTGCAGTATCCCTTCTGTAAGGACTGTCTCTCAGATTCATTTCGAACCGACAAAGGGAAGTTAGATATGCAAGAACTCACTGGTCAATATTTTTCCTCTTTTAGTTCTTTCCCTTTTTTTCCTCTCAATTTTTGTTTAAAGAAGAAAATAAAGCGAAGGAGGGAATTAAGTTGGTAACATGCTTTTTTCTTCTCAGAGTACAACAGTTTAAAAAAGAAAATGAAAACTACAAATAAAAACAGAACAAAATGAAACAAAACAGAAAGAAATAAAGAAAGAAAAGGGTTGTGGTTTTGGGATATTGCAGCTTTTGGCATGTTCATCTTTTCTTATCTATTTTCATTAATATTAAGAGAGGAACAGATAAAGGTCAACAGGCGTGTGAATGAGCTGTTAAGAGTTAGTGAGAAGCTCATAGCAAGCATTGAAGCAGGCACAGTCAGTAAAATGCTAGTAGATTTGCAAATTAGGAGCAGAAAAGCAAAAGGAAGAAAAAAACGAAAATAAAAAAAAAAAAGCAAAGGAAAAAATAATCATACTGCGGATGCATGCTTGCGTGAGAAAACTTAGTGGGAGCAATGAAAAAATGCCATTAGATTAAGGAGGTTTATTACTGAATTCCTTCCATTTTTTTTTTTTACCAGTCTCTTTTAAAGAAATACTGCATATTCAATTTGCACAGTTAGTTCAACTCTAAATCACTGTCATCACTGCTTAAACCACTGTTATGGGAAAAATAAATAAACAAACAAAAGTTAAATTAAACTCAAAAAACAACAAAAGCAACTGAAAAAAAAAATCTACCGAAACATACAAAACCGTGGAGATGGTCATTTTAAAGAATGTTCAAATGTCATACGTGTTTAATGTTAACTATAATGGCAAGAAAAATTAAAAAACAGTTTATCAACTATTTTAATGACTCAAAATGACATTAGCACCTGTAATCGGAGGAAGTGAAAGGCAAGGATTTAGGAAACATTCGCTGTGTTCTGAAAAAAAAGAACAAATTATACAAAGCCTTCAAAATTTTTGTTTGTTTGTAAAAGCCTGGCCTTCTCCAAGGGACCTCTGAGATTGCCTATGCAGTATTTCTAATTTCTTCTAGAGAATGACAAACCTCCTTAATTTAAAATGGGTGCAATTTACCACTGTAAAGGCATGCATCGGAACATTCAGGAACAGCCCAGTTAATATCAAACACTCACATACACCCCCCTCCTGCTTCCCTAAGCCCCTCCTCATTCCTTCTCAGACACATACAAAATAAGCAGACTATATAAATCCCGGCAGAGGCATGCCTACCGCTCACTCTTCAGTTACAGGCTTTGCAGTTATTTAAAAACACATTCCACTAGAATTACAATGTGCTTTTCATGCAACAATGAATGTTACTAGCTTTAAAAGGGCAGTCATGAAGCAATTAATTAAAATGCATAAACAAAAAAGGCTGGCTACGATGGGTTCCCCCACAATGTCCTGGCCTTGAGTTTCTTCTGCCTCCCCCAGATGGAAGCCTAACATAAAAGAGTGGTCCTCAGACTACGGCTCCTTCCTCCATCCTCGCGGCTGTAACTTACCATTGGTCTCTCCCGGCTGCTTGTCCCTTTTCCTCTTCTTCTTCTTCCCCTAGATGAACAGATGAAACACAGGGAATTAGTTCAACAATCAGACCAAGAGTGGGCCTGGGCTCACCTGGAGGGAGAAGGCAGGAGGAGGGATCACCCTGCCACCTCCAGCCACCCTCCGCCCCCAGGAGGTGGTCAACTTCCAAACCCCTCAAATCCAATGTCCTTGTACTGCGCTCTGATACGAGAGACACACACGTCTTAGGAGAAGCTCTGCCGTGGCAAAGGGAAGACCCCTTTTCTCGTGTGCCTATGTCCATGCTCACACCTTACTTAGAGCCCCTGACCCAATAAAAGGGAAGAAGCAGACTGGATGAGGCAGATCCCAAGAGGAGTGGCGTGACAGGGCCGGAAACAAATTCAGAGCTCACCTCCCAGGGACAAATGGATGCTGCAACGTCTGCACCAGCTTAGAACTGCACTGCGCACCCCACTCAGATCTCACTGATTATGGTGAACGTGTGTCCCCATTCTGAATTTAGAGAGTAAAAGCCTTAGCAGGGGCTTTTCCTAGAGCTGTAGCATATGCCTTAATTTTAAGAGACTGGGATGGGGGAAGAGTAGAATCAGGAATTATCTGAATTCCTTTCAAAACTATTGGGTAAAGATCCACGAGAGAAAATTTCCTCTACTCTCTCCAATCTTAACAGCAGGTTCATAATGCTAGTAAAGATTAACATTTAGTGAGCACCTATTAAATGGCAGGTATGATTCCAAGAGTGCTACACAGAATGACTCATTCAATCCATAAAACAACCCTATACAACAGAGATTACTGCATTCCAGTTTACAGAGAAGGAACTTGAGGCTCAGAGAGGTTAGGTAATTTTCCTGGGGTCACACAGTTTGCAAACCTCACGGCCAGGATGAAAACTGAGGGAGTCAGTTCCACAGTCCTGAACCACCAGACTCTGATGCCTATACATTTAACGCCTGGTCCTCTAAGGAAGCTCTTTTTAAAACTTAAGAGTGATAAACTGAATGGAGTCACCGGCATTCTCCAATCTGACCCACCATGCTTATCTTGACAGTGGGCTCATGGCTGCACGTGTGGGATGGGACTGGGGAGAATCCTGTAGTGGTGACTGCCACACTCAAGTCTGAAATCAGTTCTCCTCACTTCCCCGGTGCAGGCCCTGTCCATATGAGTTAGCTGCCTGCTATGAATAAAAATGGAATGGTCTTAACACTTGTACACGTTTCAGATGATCTAAAGATTACCTCTGCCTAAAGGTTCTCACAGGATGTGGGCATCAACTCTAAAGAAAACAAGATCATGATGGTAGAACACTTGAGAATTTATCAGGTCCTGCAAGAGGCAGCTTAAGGTAGAGATGTCATGGATTCTTGGCTCTATCCAAGGGCCACCAGTTTTAGAGAGGACTCTGCTTTTCTCTCACATCAAGGGGCCTAAGCCATTTAGGAAATTTATTGTGGCCTTCTGTTCATGGCCTCTATTTAAACATATTCTATTTTAATTGTCTACAGTAAAGGGGAATAAAATGTCCCCGTACCTTCTCATGAGGCTGGGGTCTCCTGAGCCTGTATCCTAACTTCCTGTGTGCTCCCCCATAAAGAACCAAGTGCCACCTGGCTGTCTTAGAACAGCAGCCTGACATAAAACTCCTACGAGGCACAGAAATGTTTCAGCCTCAAGAGTGTCAGCAACCACACCCCCACGGGCTTCTGGGCCATCTGTAATACTGTGCTCACCCACTTCTAAGTCCTTACAATACATTCTGAAGACTCCTGAAGATTCATCTACCCTTTAGAAGCTGTCAGTTTAGGGTAAGTAATTAAGATGTTAACGATTGAGGAGATTATCATTCAGACTACAGGCTTATGGAGAAAGTGTGCTTTAATAAAGTTAACAAACACTCCTTAGTAAAGGAGATATGTCTCAAAGGAGGTGACCACCCCATTAAGTCTTGAAATGCCAAAAAGGTCTAATATATGGGGATGGGGAGGGGGGGAGGGGACCTTAGCTGAGCAAATGGCTTAGGATTTATCTCTCTCATCTAATGTAGAAGGAATTTCAGAGGAAATAATGTCCCAGTATAATGCCAGGGATTAGATATTTCTAGTACCCCCACATTTTATTTTATGCTCTACAGAATGTGCCAAGTCTGACAACTTAATATGACTATTTTACTTAATTGTATTTTCCTAAGGTTGCAGTATGAGGGACTTCAACAAGTTCATAGACAAGCACATGGAAAAACAAAACAAAACAAAAAAAAACAGAATTAAAAAATAAGTTCATTTGGGTAAAAAAAAAAATTGAAATCCATGCAGTTTTTCCTAATACACATCTTCTATGAACTTTTTTGAAGACCCCTCCCTCCCATGCTCTTCCATCACTTGGCTCGAAGAGCAAGTATGGAAAAGAGGCCTGAGTTTAGCTCTGGAAAAAAACATTTTCCAAGAAGAACCTGTTGACTTTACAATGAATGATCAAAGTGATTTATAAAAACGACTATGTCAATTGCATTTAAAAAATATGAAAAAATTTCCACCATAATGAAATACAAAATCTTCAGTTTTGAGAGTCTTGCCCCCAGATTGTTTCTTGAGGCACAGAAGGAAGGAGTGGTGTGTGTGTGTGTGTGTGTGTGTGTGTGTGTGTGTGTTCACTGAACCAATATAATAGGACTCTGATAGTAACACTTGCAACAAATAGAGTTCCCGGGGCCTGCACCCCACACCTACCTCTGAACTTTCTCAGAAGTCTCCTCAGGCATTCCCCTCTCATAACCAAAGACCTTTTGAATATACAACTGAGCTAAAATGCCCCATGGACCTCCTGAACCCTAGGAAACACTCCACAAAGTCTCAGGTTCATCTGTCTAAATGACATGCAGGCAAGTCAAACATGACATCCTTCTGAAACCACTGCAAAGTCTACCGAGTAGCTTCGTGGATGTTTCGTCCTGCACAATTCCATGTCACAAAGACCAAAGTGTGAATGATACACCCTAGAGTTGTACAGTGCACACCCTGCACAGCTGGACATGAAGGTCCTACTATGACCCAGAATGTCTACTGGGAACACAGTGTCTAGAGAGAAGATGAATTTTCTCTGATACCAGTCTAGAGTATTCAAAACTGGGATCTGTAGCAGATAGAAGCCAGAGACAAACTCGATGAACTTCTGACCCGAAACCAGGAGAGCAGCTGTCCTGAAATGATATAACGGTGTATGTAGAGGCTGTGGAGCCTGCCTGCCGCTGAGAAGCTCTACCTCGGGGTCAGGTGGGGGAAGTAGCAAGCTTGAGGGAGAGCACTAACTTTCTCATCTTCTTCCTTTCAGCTCCAGAAGAAAGGCTTCCCCACAGCACACATGCTGAGGACAAATGGAAAGGTCCCAAGGAGGGAAGACCCTGTGAGAGCCTATTGCTGGCAACAAGGGCTCTCAGCAGAGCAAGCACGGCATTCAAGAGGTACTAGCACTATGTCCTGTGTCAACTCCCAGGAGGAACAGCATCTACTGGTGCCAGAGTGGTGGGGCCCAGACGGAGAGGAGCGGGGACAAGAAGTACACCAGTGACTATGTATTTAAAGGAGTGAGAATAAAGAGGAGGGACCTCGAAATAGCAACAGTCAGAGTAAGCGGAAAGCAGCCTTCTCTCAGGACTACACATTCATGCAGATGCTTGAGCTTTCCAGGTGGAGAGCAAGTTCGAGGAGAGTGAAAATGTCTGACCTGACTACAAATCCCCACAATATCACCTACTGTAAACTCCCAATCAATAATAACTTAGCAGCTCTCAGCCCTGCAGACAGAGCTTCTGCACCACAAGTGATGTCATGGGGAGGGTTGAGTCAAGGAGCAGTGACTGCCGTGACCTGTGGTTACATGACATCAACAACAGGAGTGGAGGGGGACCTGGGCTGGCAGAGAGAGAAGTTTTGATTTCCCTCAAAGAGGAGTGTAAAATCATTGTACAAAACCAAACGCCAGGTCATAAAGACATAAGCAAGGTAAGAGGTATTTCATTGCCTTAAAGAGGAGAGAACCCAGAATGTGAGCTATTGGGCAAAATGCAAGATAAGAAAATAAGGGTGAGAGGGCCAGTAGGTGGTATAGTGGTTAAGGCACTGGACTCCTACATGGCTGACCACAGTTCAAGTCCTGGACCCAGCAGCGTCAAAATCACTCCTAGGGGACCAGCAGTTAGCGTAATGGCTATGTCGCTGGACTCCCACGTAGTCGACCGCGGTTCTAGTCCTGGACCCGGCGGCTTAAACTCACGCCGGGCGCGTGTGCGTGCGTGCCCAAGATCCCGAGAGGAGAATGGAGGAGAAGGGATTGCGGTGTGGCCATCCCCCCTGGGGGGTGATTTCCTGCTTTCTATCTCTCTGTCTCTCTCTGTCTGTCTGGCGAGCGCACGCGCCCTATAGCAAAAACCTCTCCAAAAAAAAAAAAAAAAAAAAAAAAAAAAATCACTCCTAGAACATGTGCTTTGCATGCCCCAAACCCTGGGAGAATGAAAGAGAAGGGATTGTGGTGTGGCCATCCCCCCTGGAGGAGTGATTTCTCACTTTCTCTCTCTGCGCCCCTCCCTCTCTCTCTGTGTAGGAATGCGCGGTATGGCAATAAAGAAAAGGAGGCAGGGGAGAAGGGTGAGGGCCGGTTCTATAGCACAGTGCTGATGGGCTGCACAAGGGAAGCCAGATTGCACATAGTGACCTTGGTCAGATCCTGCCTGTTCAGCCTGAAACACGCCATGTACCCATGTGAGTACCCAGGACCCGATGGGCTAGGGACTAGAAAGGACAGCAGCATAACCAGGCCCTCTGGAAGGTGCTCCCCTTTCCTTCCCTCCCCACCCCCATGCATGTACACACTCTATTATGAACAAAAGGGAAAAAAAAAAACAAAAAAAGTTTTTTTAATCAAATAAACTTTAAAAAAAAAAAAAAGAAGAAGCAAAAGAAAGAATGGTGAGAAGTAACAGAGGTCTCCAGAGCACAGCAAGTTTGTGGGAAGAAAGAAATCATCAGTGTCACAACTACTGCAATTAGTCACAATGATAATCTTACAAAGGTCTCTAAAACCCAAGAGAGGAAGTTAGGCAAATCCTGCACCAGCAGAGCCCAGGAACACACACATAATGCACACCTTCCCTAACCCCACTGGGTCAGGAGTTATTTCACCCCCTTCTGCCAAAGGAGAGCAGCTACTGGCTATTGTCTGGGATATTCCCCTCAGTGCCCTTCTAAGGGTAAAACAGGCTCAGTTTTGTTATTCGTTCTTAAGGGTGAAGACCTCCGGTATGAGCAATTAAACTCTCTCCCTGACCCTACCCACTGGTCTCCCCTACAATGTCACACTCTGTTGCTGAGGAGCATGGAGAGCCTTATCTAGAACTTAAGTCCTTGGGGTGCATCCTAGAGCCCTGCCTCTTCTAAGTGAGCGAGCAGGTGTGGACAGCCCCAAACCAAGCTCATCGGTCCTAAGCGGGAACCCTGGAACACCCCTTCCCCCTCCTGCCTAAAGAATGATTGCATGCCAATAGAGACACACTGGAAGCCAAGACCCTCCATTCTGGGGATCCAGCAAGATGCCACGGGTCTCGGATGTGGATGGACTGAATGGCCCTGAGGCCTGATTTGAGTTGGCGGTTACTGTTCTCATTGTTCTTACGGACACTACATA
Source organism: Tupaia tana (assembly GCA_026018925.1). Taxonomy (NCBI): domain Eukaryota; kingdom Metazoa; phylum Chordata; class Mammalia; order Scandentia; family Tupaiidae; genus Tupaia; species Tupaia tana. The sequence goes on along the minus strand of JAKSZU010000010.1, from coordinate 23,472,331 downwards.
CACCTCTACAGTCTCTTGTCGTATGGAAGATGAGCCACCTACATAGTTATCCCGCGCGGACCAGCCGGGGTACAGCTGCATGTGAAGCTGTCGCTCCTTCCGGGCCAGCTCGTAGTATTTCGCTTGCTCTTCTCTGGACAGGGCATGCCACTGGAGGGGACATGGAGTGGGGGAGAGAAAGAATGAAAACATCACAAACAACACCTTGGTTTGCAGGTGAGTCCATCCAGCAATGGTGTAATCTGAAGATTCCAACAGTTTGCAGGGGCCTGACACTAACGCGAGTGCTCAGACAAAACTGGGTTTATTATCTACGTCGTTCGACCATTCGTCTCTCTCTGGGGATGGAGGAAGACTATGGTTGGGCTGGTCCACATGTCATTAGAGAACAGAATTACTGGTACTGACTCAATAAAGGCCATTCAAGAACTCAAAAGGTGACCAAAGGGAAAGATTTCTTCAAAGAAATGGGGATAGGGCCATTCTGTCACTTGACCCACGGCATCCTAGTCCCTTCTTCCCCCTCTTCTCCCCGACAAAGAGGTCACCTACCCTTCGCCCGAGGATCTGGTTGATGGCCGCGCTTTCTTTCAATGTGCACTCAGCTACGACCTTTGCCCTCATTTCCTTCATATACAACATGAATGCATTAAGAGGTTTCTTTATGTGGGGTTTCTTCTTTTCTTCTTCCTTTTTGGAGTCCTGATGCTTTCTGGTATAGACAGACACAGCCCAATAAACAGTCACACACCCCAACTTCTCCAAAGCCCAGAGCCCATCTTCTTGTCTCCTTAACTCCCAAGCCCAGCAGTTTTGAATAAGAAGCCCACTTCCACTTTCAGTTTTCTCCACCCCGGAAGACAGGACAGAAATAGCTTGGAAGGGGTGGGGGAAGAGAGATTTTGTAATCGCTTCCTCAAGTTTCACAAATGCACAATTTTCCCAAGCCAGGGGGGAAAGCACATTGTTGCGAACCCCACCTCCACAGGGTTCTCTCCTGCTCTCAGAACAAAGCTCCAAATGTTCCAAATCGGGCCTAGGGGGCAGGGAAGTGGTTGCACATCCCAGTGCATCCAAGTACACACGCACAAAAGGAGTTCTGTTGTAACCCACAGCGGTACCATCAGCGAGCGGCACCACCGTGCATCTTCTCCCGTCTATAAGGGAGCCGAGAGCCCTCACCAGCTGGGTGTCCTTCCCTGGAGCCAAACCAGACAAGGCCAACCTCAGGCAGAGAGCCACCACCCAGCAGCAACCAGAGCAGCCACCAGGCTTGACAAACACTATGGCTGAGAAGAAAGTGACCAAAAATAGCAACACTTACGAGCTATGGAGTGAGCCGACGTCACTCTGGGAGGATTCCTGTTTAACTGTTGGTGTGACTATGGCCGGATGGGGGATGCCGGTCGTGTGTAGAGTATGATGTGGTGGGACCATATGGGGAGGGAACCTAGAAGACAGAAAGCTGTGTAAATCGTCAGAATCAAAATGAATGAATGAGGAGGAATGTGTACACACAATTAAAAAAAGAAAAGAAAAGCAAAAACATAGCACGTAACACTCACATGAAAGCAACCTAAGGCATATGAAACCTGTCAGCATTAATTAGCGATAAATTAAACATAATGATTCTCATAATGTCATTAAAGCCAATCTTCCCCTTCATTATTGCTACTGACACGAGACATTATCATTTTTAACATCTTTAGCAAAAGACAAATTCAACTGATGTACTTGGGAAGAAAAGTGGGCTTGGACTACCTGCCGGAAATCGCAAGTCCACTTGTTTTTTGAGGCATTATTAATGGCATCTAAGAAGACAATTTCCTAAGTCCTAATCAGCTCCGGAATGAAAGGTGAAATCTTTTGTTGTATATTGACAGCTAAATAAAATATTAACGTGGTTGAAATATACATACATTTTTGACAATGCTGTGCATGCCTCATTAGGCCTCATTCTGTTGATGGGAGTGCAATAAAATTTTTATTTTTCTTTTGTTGCTGTGCCCCATCATTTGACAGGAATGAGAGAGAGTGAGGCAGAAAAGATAGGGGAAAATTCAAATATTCCCTATTTGGTTCTCGGCATAAAATAATGGACATTCTAAATACACTGTATCCCTCTGTGGAAAGATGTGAAAAAAGCACGCACACGCACACAGATGAGCTTTAAATTCTGATTTGTATACCCTTTCGCCTCTAATAGTTAGGACTCCTAAATCACCTTTACTTAATATGTTGTCTGTGTGTCATTGAAATGCTTTCTAAATGATAGTCAAAGTTGTAAATAAAGAAAAGACATGAAATATTTGTGTTTTCTCCTCTAATACATGTTTAGAAAAACCCTCCAAAATACAGCCAGGGCACAAAGAACTCATAATGAGTTTCAAACTATTTTTGGCCCATCTGCAAATGGACAACTGAGTCAAACGAACCATGTTTTCTGGTATGAAAGGAGTCACTATGATTTGTACTAGATTAAAATCATCCTTGTTAAAGTAATACAGATTAATGTAGAGAACAGAAAACAAACGTGAGGTGCAAAAAAGGGCAGAATCCCCTCAGCCCCCAAAACGAAAATGGCAGCCCCTGTTCCAACTGGCAAGGTTATTTATGCATGTGAGCAGAAGAGAAGCTGTTCCAATGAGAGAAACCCTGGATCACGGTAGTGGTTGCTTTCTTAATAAATCCAAACCAGAAGTATCCAAAGTGCTGTCCAGCAGGAACTAGAAGTTCCTAATGAGGGTTCATCCATGACAATTCTTTCAAAAGGATACTGGAGTTATTTACAAGTGTCTTTCCATGTACCCAGTAGAGATTGTTTCCATTAGCCAAAATCACATCGCAAATGTTAACTTGAAAAATCATAAAAAATGGAAGGACTAACTGAATCTACACAGGTCAACAATAACAACAAGTCAATTTCTGAAGGGAGCCCACAGCCACAGTGGACACTTGACTCGGAAATTCCACCCTGATGGGGCCCTCTGCTGACACCCTCTTTAGAAAGTTATGCCAGCGTTGAAGTTTAGTAACAATATAATTTTTAAATAACAATCATGCAAGTCCTTTTAGGGTGTTGAAGAATGTGGGAGTGGGGGGGGGAGCTGTGGAGAGGGGGAAAGGAGTAGAGAAAAAAGTAAAACCCAACCTCCATCTCCTTCCCTTCAAAAAAAAAAAATGAAATAAAGGAAAGCAAACCCTTGGGAGGCACTTGGGCTCCCAAGTTACACCCTGTTCCTTCCCATTGCTCGAAGGCCTCAGAGGAAACATAAGTTAAGAACATGTGTTCTTGGAAGCCCTTGGGTGAAGTGGTGGGTGGAGTGGCAGCTTTTACTGTGAATTTTAAAGACTTGACATTCCTCAAATACATATGTTCCCTCCCTGCAGAATGAGAATATGTGTACAGACATACAAGGAGGAGAGACAGATAAAAACTGTGTGTATGTATGTGTGTGTGTGTGTGTGTGTGTGTGTGTACATACGCATGTGTACGCATACACCAAACACCACAGGAGATACCGCAATCTGAGTACACTTTGAGGGAAAATTCCCAATGCAGTCACGAAGAACTATGTCCCCAAACCTACACACATATTCATGTATCTGGAAAAGGTACAGCAGAGAAAGAGGCTGTGTGTGAATGCGCATGTGGGCTCTTCACATACCTTCGCTCAAGAAATTCCTTTCTGCAGACAACTATTTCATGAAATGCAATAAACACCCTAAAAATTCTAAGCAGCTCATTATATACCCCCGTCTGCTTTTATGGCTCCAAGCCAGAATATAATGATGAACCTTAACTTGTTAAGGACAACTAATTTTTGTTTCTGGCTGTCTCAGGGGCTTCTCTCTTACTCACTCTCACTTTACTTCACTGTTGACACGTTTCTGTTAACTGGATGTCATCTGCCGGCCTTGATTTTATGCACAAGCAGTAGGATGCATTTTCCTGTGCAACAATCCTGCTTTGAGTTGCATTAGGTTTGTCATTATTCTCTCATTTTCCCCCTTGCACTTGTAACATTTCATCTCTTCCTGCCTTATTTTTTGTGAGCCACGGTGCACCCACATTATGGTTTATACATGATCTCGCTCCCTTTGAAGCCGGCAGATTTCAGAGCCCGCTCTCGTCAGGAGAAGAGCCTTGCACCAATTTAGCAGGCTGAGGGCCCGGAGCTCCAACATCTCAATCTAAAGGGGGTCACAGGGTGGCACAAGTGAGTGTCAGCAAGAGCTGTTTAATTGCCAATCTAGGCTTCTCCATGGTGTTTAAAGTATAATGACCCATCACTTAATTCTGAGAAGTCCTGGCCCCGCTGCTGAATAGAATGAATATCAAAGGGTGTTCTGGAACAGGGCAAGCTGCCTACATTTGCTATAACTGCCATAAGTATAATAGACCTATACTTCTGTCGCCCCATTACCACAATAATGTCTTTAATTTGCTGTATACGCTTTTTAACTAGCTACCTTTCATAAGGCCTACCTGGGGAATCGGCCGCCTCCCCCCACACCTCCAGCCCCTAACCTTTCTTCTCATAGTTCCCTTCTTTCCTCCACCCCCCTGCCCACCTATAAACCATCGACTAACCTCCTAATGATAATTCAATTGATCAGCTTAACCTCAATCCCTATCCTGCGATTACTTCACCGCTTTTTAACCTCTGCAATGCTCCAAATAAACAAACAGGAAAAATAATCAGGTGCGGTACACAGATGCTGGGATGGAGGCAGGATGCGCTAGGACTACGAGCTGCTCAGGAGCGGTGCCCCTCCTGCGAGCCTCCCCATTTGCTCCCGCGCTCTGCAAGGTTGTGATGACATTATTCAACGAGGATAACCTCCTCTTCTCACCGGATGAGAGAACACACAGGCGTTTCCCTTCCTACCTAATGTTGGTATGGATTTTGAAATCTAGATGATGTGTCACACGTGGGAATCGGAGCTTTATATGACAGTCACAGCGTAAGGACAGACGCTAGATACATTACAGATTGCTTTTCTTAATGAATGGGATTCTTACTCTCTCCCTTGCCGAAATCACTGTTTTGGAGGGAGGGAAAGAGGCACCCTGGTCTGTCTTTCCACCCTTTCTCTGGTCTGGGCTTCTCACATCGACTACAGAGATTGGGGGAAGAGGCTGAGGGACAGCATCCTTGCCATGTAATGCATGTTAATTTAATTATGCGCTATCATCAAAATGGATTGGTTCTCTCAGCCCATCAGAAAAGTCTAAACCTCCACCGATTTAATTAACTTGACTGAAAATCAGATGAACAAAAAATAAAACTATCATTAGGAGCAATTAGTGACGACGTAAACATACTGATGCCAACCAGTTTGTAAATAAACTAGCAGCCACTGGGAAATTAGCCAGAATTAATGAGGGCGAGGAAAAGGAGAACACAGAGATAGATAGGTAGGTTATATACATATTTATATATTTAAACGGAAATATATATAAACGTATGCACAGGCATAATGTTAACTTGCAAAGACTAAGAGCTGCATGGGCCAATGTGGCAGCCACTGTGTGGCGACTGAGCACTTAAAGTGTGCCCAACCCAAACTGAGAGGCCCTGAAAGTGTTAAGACACCCATTAAATTACAAATAGTACGAAAAAGGAATGTAAAATCTTACTGGTAGTTGTATGGTAACACCACACCAGGATGATAATATTTTTGTTCTACTGGATCTGATAAGATACAGTATTAAAAATAATGTTACGGGGGCCAGCCAGTGGCATGGTGGCTAAGGCGGCTACATCTCAGTTTGAGTTCCAGACCCAGTAGTTTGAAAAACATGCCAGGTGCATATGCATGTGTGCCCAAAATTTCAAAGGGAGAGTGGGAAGGAATTGTAGCATTACTTCCCCATCCTCCATGGGGGTGCATAGTCTCTCATTCTCTTCTCAATCTCTCTCTCCAGCGAGTACAAGTACATCTAACAAATTTAAAAAAAAATTTTAACATAGTCTTGTCAATCATTTTAAAAACTATGGCTATTAACAATCACAAGATTCTCTTTGTGACTCACATTTTCCTACTGGACAGTGTTAGGGTGAGGGGATGGGAGGTTGCTTTTGACTTAGAATCAGAGTGTGAGGTTTGAAAAGACCCATAATCCTTTCTCAAACACTTCTTTGTATGATGAAAGGACCTCCACTCCTTCCTTGCTTACATACTCCTCCACTCCTTTATACACAACAGAGAAACGATTCCTGACAAAGCTCCACGAGTCCTAGCTGCTTCTTTCTGCTGTCTTCATTTCTTAAAACATACTGCTTAACTAATGATTGACTCAAAAAATTCAACCTAGAAAGACTCAGCTTACCTTGAAAGTTCAGGGTAATTCTTCAATATTTTCTAAGAATAAAGTCTAATGCCACATCGGTCTCACACTACTAAAATTACACAAAGCTGCAGTCCCTGGGTGGCCTGGAAGCCTTCTAGAGAAGTTGCCCAGGGCCTTTGTTGAAGCCTCAGGTTCTTGGAACTCACCTGGACATGGAAGCGTTGACAGTCAGAGCTGTGGGGTAGGGGTGTCTGAATCCTCCTGTCGTGATTGGGTACACCGGCTGACCCTGCCTACAAAGAAGGGGTACAAAGTGAGAGACGGAAAACAAGGGTGGGGGTGGGGACAAGAAAAAGAAGAAACAGGAAAAGTTCTCTCTGCACAGTAAGCTTTATTCTCATTTGATCAGAACAAAAATCTTGGGGATTGTACAGGAAGGATCAAAGGGAAGAAACACAGAACAATTTGAATGCCATAAATCTGATAGGAATGGCTAATTAAATTTTATAACCTCTGCTTATGTCAATAGAGACCCTCTCCCCAAGCTGAAACTAGGTGTTTTGTTGTAATAATTAAAGGCGAAGTCTCGCTTGCTTTAATGGAGCCATCACACTAATTGAGGGCTACACATCCAAAGGAAAACAATAATGAATGTAAATTTATACCAAAATAAAGTACAGTGAATCAAAGGACTTCAGTTGCGCTTTGGGCCTCTTTCGGTATTTAGATCTCGGTGAGAAAACATTAAATTAACAGAGCTTAATTTGTAGCCTTTTGTCAAATTAACAAGTGTTGACAAGAGTTACCGGGGGGAGCGTCCCCAAGAAGAATTGTGGGTAACCAATAGACAATCACACCTCATTACAATAATTAAAAAATACAGCAACATGCAAAATAGCATCCTCATGAAAGACACACAACTTTTTCTGACAGAGGGTTGTCTGAGTTGGCTATTCCTTTTTATCTAGCCTTCAGATATCCCCCCATCAGCTGGATGGGGCAAATGATGACTGAGAACCATTTGAGGAATGGCCCCATCTATTTAAGAAGAAATGGGTCACAAGCTTATGGTCATGGCTACCCTCCCAACAAAAATAAGACAAAGAAATAGAGGATTTGTATGTGGTATAGCTACTTCATAATGCAAACTATTTTTTATAAACAGTATATAATTTGTTCAATTTGGATGCACTTATTAGGGGGGTAAACCACTTCAAAGTTTTATCTTTAAGTCTTTGAAAGGTCTTCCCCAGACACCTGAGAATTATACCAGGATTTCTTTCTTTTAGCATTCAACACATTGTCCTGTTTTGTTTTGTTTTTGAAAGAGAGATCACTGATAAAATTGAAGAAATAGATACACAGAAACATACAACCATGAAAGACATTTACATGCACACGGATGCAGTCACACATACAAGGCAAGACATACATTTCTTTTTTAAGTTGAAAAAGGCAATCAAATTATCTGGGCACTGTCAAGATCTAGGACCATTACTCAAGAAGGCCCCAGAGGCTGGAGTGAGGGCTCTAGCCTCCACATATGCACCCTTCATAGTTAGGTGACGCATTCAATAAGCACAGAATCTCACAGAGAGGCTGACTAAATAACATGGAGCTTCCCAACAGACAAAACTTTCCTCTTTTTTTGTCAACCATAGGGGTGAGATTCAGGAGGGGATTGTTAGAGTATTACCCCCACCTGCACTCTGCATCTGCAACACTCAAAAGGCAGAACATGGTGGCCTCAACCCCATGCTAGGACTTCAGTGTGGACCACCACAAACAGAAGGACCATGCTTGCTTGGGTAGAAGTCCCAGGAGCCTGCAGCAATTCCCAAAGTATTTGAAGGGTACCTCTGTCCACAGAGCCTTTGGGGACCATGGGTTCAGAGTGCTAAGTCTCAATGATCTCTTTCCTACACAGTCCACCTGAATGGCTGTGGTCTGCCTGCCTTCTCAAGGACATCTCAGCAATATCTTCCCATGCCCTCCACTGCCCCCTCTCAAACCTGTCTTCACACACACACACACACACACACACACCCCACACATGCACCAAACAATAAGCACGCCCATGTAAAAAAACAAAAAGAAAATTAAAAAATGGAACTCCTTACTGTGGTACTAACCATCCTAGCGGATGGGGGATTTGTCCTACGGTGCCGGGCGATAGTGGGTAATACGGAGATATATCTGGAGGGTGCGGAGGCCGTGGGATTCCTGAAGAAAGAAGCAGCATGTTAGGGGCAAAGTGGAAGAGAAGGAAAGAGAGACTGTTGGGGAAGTGGAGCAGGGGCATCTTCCAGAATGAGGTTGAACCACCATTATAATTGAAAGAGTTGTTCATAGATTTCATCTCATTGGCCCTCAGTATGAAAAACAAACTGATCTTATTTGAGATGTTTTGGTACCCAGACATACTCATGAAATGCCACTTTGAGTACTTCTGCCTCATACATACGCTTGGCATAATTATTTAAAGCTAAAAAAATAAAAATAAAAAAATAAGGGGCCACCAGGTGGTATGGTTGAGGCACTGGACTCTCACATGGCTGACCACAGTTCAAGTCCCAGACCCCGTGTCCTGAAAATCTCAACAAATAAATAAATATATAAATGTTAAAAACAACAACAAATCTAATGGCCTTGGCACATTAATGTATTAATTAATATTAATTTACTTTGCCTTTACAACTCGTTCCTACATCTCTTTTCATTTTAATAACTTACCTGCCTCAGTGTTACTCTGATTTCTAGCATGCTTTTTTGATCTATAGCTTTTGAAAAAGTTACTCTTGCTTTCTTTCAAAACAGGTAACTCCTCTAGACTGTCTTCATCTCCAACTTAGATGAGCCGGAGAAACTGACCAGATGCCATTGGGCATCTTATGCAAGGCAGACTCAGACCTGAACAGAAAAGGAGATGCTGGTGGCCTGTACCCTGGATTCTGGAGCCTCATTCACTAGAGGACAGAATCACCTGTGGATTCGTCCCACCTGCTGACTGGGCACCCCGTACACCACAGGGCTGAGACCCTTCACAAGGCACACAGACTGACTTCTGAAGGTACACGCCACTGTACACGCCTAAATTCCACGAGAATACACACTGCAAATAACCTTTAGAAAGCAGGAGCCCTGGGAGCAACCCTGACAGACAGGAAATGACCTAGGTAGCCAACGTGGGAAGTCAAACACACACCACCACGGAATTAAAACGCAGTATTGAAGAGAACAAGCTATATGTTCATGGCCAAAAACTCTTCCTTTTTTTTGAAAATTCATTCAGGAAGTTTTTCATCTGTAAATTAAGTCTCCCTGGGTGACATTTTCATGTAGACATTGCTTTCTATTACAAAAACCAAACAGATTAGCTGGACTGGGACCCTATACCAAGCGATTTGCACACTTGAAAGAATGTTCGCAGAGGAAAAGTAAACAGTCCACAGACGTTAATCATATGTTTTACGATAACCATTTAAAAGCTATTCCCTGTACTACCATTATTTAAATGAGACGCTGATGCTGCCATTCACTCGCAGAGCCTGGGGCCCGCTGGCGGCCTTCTCCAGCTCTCTGAGCTCAGTCTGCACTAGCACAATGGGGGCTCAGAGGCCAGTGAAAACCAGCTCGTGTGTGGCTTCATTCAGGGGCAGTGAGGGCTGCCTACCCAGAGAGCCTACCTCAGCCCAACACCAGCAGTTCCCTCCGACAAAGTGACGTGGAACTTTAAATCCTTCCTTCCAATGAACTGGCTGGGAAGAGGACCCCCTAGCCAGCACACTGTAAAGCTGGCAAGACACATCCGGCCTTACCTGTCCTCCCAAGACCAACCCACCGGGAGAGAGAGGGTGGTTTAGATCTTGTTGCTATAAAGTAACCCTGCCTTCTCTTCCTCTCCCCTCTGAGAGAAAAAACAGTCAATGAACAAGTGGGATGGAAAGCCATGTGTAACAGCTGAAGGCTCTCATGGTGACTTTGGCCTGAGACCCTATTGGTTGTTCTGTAAAGAAACGAGGAAACCTTCCTGGGCTTCAGCTTTCACATCTGTAAAATGGGCTGGATAATACCCAGGAACTCATAGGGGAGGCAGTACCCAAATCAATCCGCATAGGGAATGTGAAACCCATCCTGATGTGGTCTCCTGAGATTGCACCAAGTCACTGTCACATATCTAGAGTCCCCAGCCATCGAGGGAACCCAGGCATAAGGGAGCCACCTCATCAGGTCTCTCACTCTCCCAGGAGGTTGAGAAGGAGCCCAACAGATGTCTACAATAGATCGCTGCTTCCAGGTCTGCCTGGCGCTCTTGGAGTTAAAAGCCAACTCCTGAAAAACACCAAGGAGCTCACACCAAGTTCCAGACAGCCTCTTCAAGGGTCCTCAGAACTCTTGAGAACTACGGTGAACCTCTCCAAAGGGGGTGGGAGTGTGGGGGGAAGAACCACCCTCTGCCCGGGCTTCAGCTTCCTTCCTACATTCAGAAGAGGAACTGGAGCCTCCAAGCCCATCCCCACCTGGGTCCACGCTCCCCTGGCCTTGGAGTCCCAGGACCCGCACTCGGCTTGGCACCCCAGCCCAGGGCCTACCTGTTTTGGGGTCTACGTCGGCTGGTAAGTGTGGAGGTGGGTTTCCCGGGGTGAAGTGTTCATTGCTGTACGTGATAAGAGGCGTGAGGGGGTGGACATGGTGAGGGTGCTGCACCACCGGCACTTTGTTCGACTGTGGGGAGAAGAACAGAGAAAGATGCCATCAGGCTGGTTCCAGCACCCAGAAAGTCCACAGCGCAGGGCCCTGGACTCTCCCCACCCCACCCCTGCCACCACATCACCCTGTCCCCTGGACTTTGCAAGATGCACTCAATCCACCCACTGGCCTGCAGCCCCCCACCCCTTTACAAAATAGCAGATAGTTATAAGACAGTTCTCTGGGTTGCTGTTTTGGTGTTTACCTCCCCATTGAGTCTGGCTTTTCAAATATTTTCCCCATCACGGAGCCCAAGAGCTTGTACTTTTCCCATCTGCAGGTGAGTTGGAAGTGGGGACTGTAATCTCCTAGGTTTACTGCATTCCCTACGTTTCAGGGGGAATTTCCTATCCCAGGGCCCCACTGGCAGGGCATCTGGGAGGAAGGCAAGCTTCACAGGGGACTGGCTAGGGAAATCATTTACAAGAAACCCAGCAAAGCTCACAACCCACCCACCCAGCCTCCTGATCCACCACGCCCCGGTTCCTAACCCCTCTGGCCGGGAGAAGCAGCGGGCCTACTACAATCCTTTACAGGCAGCCTGGATGCAAAGCTCCACTGTGGTTTGGGTGGGAGTGTGAACTTTAACAGAGTGCTCTCAGCTGCCTGGCACGCACCTGCATATTTTATGCAGATTACAGCAGCCCTGATTCATTAGAAATTTCATTAGGAAGTCATCAGGGAGCACTAATAAATGAACTGGATGATGATGAATTGGGCTACTAAAAGGTACGTGTTTCAGAAATGGGGAGTTTTCGTAAACAAAGTACAGGCATTTTTGGGTTTAGGAAGAGTAGAATCTGTGCAGAAAGAAAAAAAAAGGCATTTTAAATATGTTTCTGGCTGCCATGCCCAGGCTTCCCCAAGTTAGTCTCCTCTTTTCCCCCCACCTCACTCACTCTCAGCCACCCCACCCCCCCTTCCACAGCGTTGCGTTGTAACTTGGCCCTGCAAGATCACAAAGAAAAAATTAAGCTGAAACAAGCGAACTACTGGGCCATTTACTGAGAGTAATCCAATTGCAAAAAACCCTATTCCCAATAGAGGATTTTCACTAAAATCCTACAACAGGGACATTTAACCAGATTAGGTACCAGCGAAGATAAAGAGGCTAGTATTAGATGATGAATGGATTAGAGTCAAGTTTCATTTTAGAACGTGTCTTCATTTCCTTTTATTACTTTTAGGAAGGCACAACTTGCATTAACATCAAGGAAAGGGAACTGCATTAAAAGGAAAGAAGGAAGGTCCTAGTGCTGCCCACTAGCGCCTCCCGAGTTCAGGGCCACTGAGCAGTCAGTTCTCGTTACTGGTTTCCTTCTGGTCCTTTGTTTTTGATGGGCAAGGGAGGGCATAACATGGGAAGGTCCTTGCTGACCACTGTTAATGGCAGCAAAGGCATAGTTCGTGAGTGAGTGTACCATTTCCATGGGTTTGTTTAGAAAGAAAAAGATGGCCTTTCTAGATGCTTCAGAGGGAAATAAATACAGGGAAAAAAAGGCTTCCAACAACCTTATTAACTGATTGCTATCAACGACTGGACTCTTTCTGAGAACAAGGGTAGCTAGTGCTCATTGGAGCCTTTTGTTGTGATCACGTTGCAATCGAAGCAATTAAATTAGCAACAAGCACTTCCTTAGCGTCTGCAGCCATGAAGGTCTGTCTGGATAAGGCCACAGTCACTGGCGTGAGGGCTGCTGCCCCACGGATATACCGTGAGGACTTTAACACTTCTGTTGGGGGCAACCTGAGAAGTAATGAACAAATATGTGGGGACTTCAAAAAGTTAGTAGAAAATGCAAAAAAAAAAAAAAAAAAAAAGAAAGGTTTGGATTTATTTGGGTGCAAAAAAAAGGGTAATATCCATATATCATTTCTTCATAATACACAAATTCCGTGAACTTTTTGAAGATCCCGCATAAGTTCCTACTGTGTGCTGTGGTAGACAGGAACACATTAAGGAAAGGAATGAGAAGGAGGGGAAGAGAGTGTGGAGGTCGCCGGAAAGAAAGCAAAACGATCGCTGCTGCCTTCTATATACTTTCTGTCTGACTAGAAAGATACATAGAGATTGACATGAGAGAAAGTGCATCAGACCCAGACAGTTTAAAAGAGGTGTGGAGGGGCCAGCAGGCTGCATGATGGTTAAGGCACTGGATGCCCACATGCCCAATGGTAACTCAAGTCCTGGACCTGAGGGCTGAAAATCACACCAGGCACATGTATGTGCATGCCCAAAAATCCCACGAGGAGGATGGAGAAGGGACTGCGGCATGGCCAACCCCCAGGGGTGATTTCTCATATTCCCTCTAACTGTCTCTCTCTGTGTCTCTCTGGTGAGCACATAAGTCCTATGGTAAAAAAAAAAAAAAAAAAAAAAAAAAAAAAAAAAAAAAAAAAAAAGCCTTAATTGAAAAAAGGAAAAATAAAATAAAAACAGTAAGTGTGGAAAACAGTAGAGCCAGTTAGGACAACCACACATCACCCAGAGGGAGTGGGGAGGAAGGACTGATAAACTCCATGGCAGTACGACCACCACGTGCAATGGAAGGAGGCGTGCTCTGCCATGGGAGTAGAAAGGGCTCAGTGGTCAGTGAGTCAAACATCTCTTGGGTTGCTTATCACAAACTCAGATCCCTGGTGCAGGGAATCTTTCATTCAGGAAGTCTGGGCTCACAAACTGTGCATCTCAGGTCTGCCTCAGTGCCATGGATGGTTCTTTTTGGCCATGAGTGAGAACTCCTAAACCAGAGGCCACGTGGGCACAGGCAAGTCCACAAGTTGGAGACCTGAGTTCTAGTTGTGAATCAAGTTCTCATTCTTAAAGAAACCCTGGAAAAAAGGCTTAGCACAGAACCTAGCCTATAGTAAGTTTATTATTGATTATAGTGGTTTACTTTTATTTTTTTAATAGACGGAAGTTGCCAAGGACACAGTTCTATATTTAGTACAGAGGCAGCTATCTTTCCAGTAGGACTGGAAGGAAATGTGGGGGGACTCACCCCCTTCTCTATTTATACAACAAAGAATAAAGATAGCACCTGGCAATAGTGGAGTTAAGGAGTGTGGAAGTTAACAACTTATTCTCTCTCTTCTTAGAAATATATATGACAGCCATACCAACAAAGCAGGAGCCCTGTTTGCCTTACAGTTTCCCACAGTATTTTTCATACCTGAGCCTAGACAACCATTTTCTTCTATTCAGTTAAAACTCTATACCATGAGGGTAGGGTGGAAGGGTGAAAGGGATTAGAAGTTTGGGGGAGGCTTTGGGGGGGAAAGTGGGAGCTCTTCTGGGACATGGTCCTGCTGTCTGACCTTGACTACATGCCAGGCAGGTGGTTTGTCCAAGTTGTCTGATTCCCAAACAAGAAAAGGAACTGCACAGTCACACCTGCAGAAACCAGGGTCTACCTGCCGCTCTCTCCAACTGCCTATACCTGCACTGCTTTTATGACGGGAAGATTTTCTGTTGGCAAACTGGCTTTATCGCTCCAGCCCCCAGCCCCCATAGTCCTTTTCTTGTTACATCACATCATGCCACGGCTACGGTTGTGCTGCTGGGGTTGTGTGTGTCCCTTTCTTGGTCTACTATGCCTAAGTTCCTGAAGGACAAGGACAGTGCCTCCTAGAACGTCGTGTCCTCTGTAATGTTCAGCCTGAAGGAGCAGTAAGCACGATCTCAAACTACGTAAGAACCACCGAATTGCAACTGCAAGTATTAGGAGAGAAGGACAGAGCCAATCACAGAACCACGTCAGGTAAGTGGCGGTGCTTTTTAAATGTAGTCTGCTGAGAATCATAGAACAGAGCTGGGTGGTCCTTCAGAAATTCCCCAGTCCAGGACCCTTGCTGACACCATCTCAGTCACGACAGTGCCTTGAAAACAGTTTTAGAGCCCACTGGACCGCCCAGTGAGGGCTGTTGAGTTCAAGGAAGACCTGGGTTTAAGTTCTACTTCACTGCTCTGGCTGGGCAACTTCAACTCTGCCTTTGCAAACTCCAAGTGAGAATTTTATCGCCTAAATAGGGTTGTTAGAAAATTGCATGTGCTCATGGATGTAAAGTGTTTGGCACAGTACCTGGGACATAACTAAACACACAACACAGGGGCTTTGAAAACAGCAATCTGATAAATACGAATAATGATGAGGTTAGCTACCCTCTCATCTCTTCTCATTAAATCCACAGGAAGAAAAACACAGCCACGGACCTTATTTCAAAGGTAAGGATGTTCATTAAGAGACAAGAGTGGATGGGTGATGTGTGGCCACCTCCCCTCGGGCACGCACCCTTCTTTACAATGTTATATTTAATTAATAAATATATTTTACTATCTCTTGTGAAAAGACTCACCACTTTACTATGCTAATGAATACGACTGCCCCAGAGGAGCTGGAACTTTGAGAGAAGGTAGTTGGAGATGAACAACGCCCTTGCAGAATTAGAGTAAGTGCAGACAGAGACAAAAGATGTAACCAGAATCCAAAAAGAAAAACAGCCCCTAGACTTTCCCCTTCACCTTGAATAGTTCCTACTTCTTTAAAGAGGTTCTAAGTATTGTGTTCAAAACTCTACCCAACCTAAGAAAATTCAGATGTGAAAAGTAACGGCTGGGGAGGGACATAGACAGCACCTTCCAGAAATGCATCCATGGAAACTATTAGGTCGTTGGGAAAGTCATGACGTATTTCTATGCAAAAATGCATTATGATTTTCCTGAGGACCCAATAAATTCAGGTAACAAGTCCATTCTGAGGGTGCTGGTGGGTGAAACAGTCTACAGTATTTATCCCTGTCCCTTTTATCTTTTTATAGGCAGTCTGGTCTTCAAGGCCAGCAACTGCAACATAAAACCTGGGGCCTTTTAGGTAACTGCTTTACCTACTATGTCTTCAAAACTACCTGGGGCTACACAATCATTATAGCTAACTTAATGCTCAAGGTCAGGGCAGCGTCTAGGTCAAGGGAAACCATCAGCAGGAACCTAAGTTACTGTGCTTCACCCTCTGAGAATACAATGAAAATTATGACCCTCTGAGCCACAAAAACATTCACAAGATACTACATCCATTATCAAAACTGTTACACAACCTCACTTGGCCATCAGACACACCATCAGACTTGAAACCCACGTGTGGACAGTTATAACCACTCCTCTAGGTGATCTGAGGGTAAGCGAGGGACTGGCCAACTGCTAGGCCCAGCATCCTACCCTCACCTCCAGCACAGCTCAGAGCTGCTGGCCATCGAGTGGAGCCTTGGCTGTGTGCCAGCCTCTGTGCTGAGTGTGCGACACACTTTATTCTAGTAAATCCTCATAACCAACCTAGGAAGTCATCAGCATGTGTTATTAGTTCCACACAGTAGATGAAAGGGTTTTTTTGCTCACATGCCTTGGAAGAATGGTGTTTCCAAGCCCTGCAGCCTCACCTGCCTGCCTCCACCACCCACTCATGCCTGCGGCTTCCTCGTGAGATCTGCAGCGACTCACATTACTAGGATGGAGTTGACCAACCTGCCTACAGAGTGGGAGCACCCAATGAGACTGGCCCAGGCCAACCTTCCCTATAGGAAGTGGAGGCTTCAGGACTCACAGTGGGAACCATCCTCAAAGCCTCACTGCCACCGAAATTAGTACAGCAAATGACACCCTTTGCTCACCCCTACCCCTCAAACCACAAATGAGGAGCAGTTCAGGGCGCCCTGCCTCAGTCAGCCATACATTTGTAACGGCACACTAGTATTTCTAGATGGGATTTTACAGCATTTAGTTGATTATAGGAGGGAGTTGGAAGTGGAGGGCAAAGACATTTTATAAGATGTTTCTGCTTCTCAAATACAAACACATAGTATCAGGGCCCAGTGGGACTCTGGTGATAAAAACACTACATGTGCTCAGTTCTGGGCTGACAAGAAACTGAAGGGAAAGCTAAAAGCAAACCCAATAAATGAAGTAAACAGTATCTATTTAAAAGGAAGCACAATCTTCCTCTGACTTTAAATCATTAGGGCTTTATGGTTTCTACCTGAAGACATTGCTATTTTCCAAAGCAAAGCCTTTCCCTGTTCTGTTCATTAAGCTGTATGGGTTTTGAGCACTGAATAGTTAAATTATAAAGAAAAGGTCTTTTAACAGCCCTCAAAGCACACAAAGCCGTTCCCCCAGAAGTATTCATCAAACTACAGTGGGGAGGGGGAGAGTGGGAGGGATGCCCCTGTGACTGACCTTTGACCTCTCAAGAACCCTTAAGCCCAGTGTTCCACAACGTGACCATGCCACCCTCATCGCCAAGCGCCCACACACTCGTCCTCATAACTTGGCAAGTGAAAGATTGATGAAGGCCCTTCTGGATCCTTCTACTAGCCTCCCTCTAGCTCAGCCCCTCCACCTTCTGTATCTATGGTCAACCTAAAGGGAATGAAAGCTTGCCATTCACCTCCACAACCTATTAATCACCAGACATTGAAAACAAATAAGAGCCATGCTAGCCCTGGTCTCCCCTTCGGCCCTCCTCTTCAATACTCCCCTTTTGCTCTCTCTTTCTGCAGAAGAAAAATGGGGCCAGAGAGTGCCTTTAGGAGCCCGGCACAATAAAACAAAAGCAACACAGAGGAGCATTTGTCCGCCTGTGTGCGTGTGGATGGTCTTCATTGGCCTGAAATTACCAGCCCCCCAGGGGCTGAAGTCGGCATGAGGAAGGGACATCATTCACTACAGGTTTACATAAAACATGGGTTTACAGTTCATCTCCATGCATCTTTCCAGATGCCATTTACTATGGTTGCACGGAGGCCAATGGCGACTAGTAAAACGTTAATAGATGTTTCACGTCACTGGAGCCACAGAGAGCTGGTGAAGAGGAGGGGTTGGGGTGAAATAAAGGAGAGGCTGTTTCTTATTCATCGACAACCTTTTGGGTTCTCAACTAGTCCCTTTTTTTTTTTTCAAACTATAAACCAGAGCGTGGTGGGTTGGTCAGCCAAAGGACCCTCGTGCGCCAATAACCAAATACCCAAACAATTAACACCTACTTCAGCTACAGGAGTGATCACCGAAACACACAGAGCAGCCTGGATCCAGGCCTGCACCATGGTCCCATCTTAGTTACGGGGCGAACATCTTTGCTTTTGTACCTTGCCAGCCGCTTCCATATACGAGAGAAAGGGGAGCAAGTGGATGCCTTTTTCTGGCCCCTAAAGGGCTTCTTCAGGACACCTGATCCTGTCCCTCACCCCTTGTAGCGAGCCAGGACCCATCTAGCTCAGCGGCCAGGGGTCCGTCCATAGTTGAATATTGCGCCTTTCTGTGGAAGGCCTTGCTCCCAGCTAGTGGTGCACCGTTTCCTGGGACAAGACTTCTATTGATAACTATAGTCCAATTGTTGAAGACAACAAATAAAAGAAGGTTTCACAGGGTTTTACCCAGAGCCATGAAAAGGCTAGAGAGAAGAGATCTACCTGTGTGATGCGGAAAAGCAATGCCCAGCTTCTGCAGCTGCAGCGACCGGCCAGCACCACGAGGAAGGGCTGCTGCGGGGCGCACCGGCAAGGCTGCCAGGCCAGAGCGTCTACAACCCTGAGAGCCCAGCCTGGGGGGTACTACTTCTACTGACTTGTTTTGCAAACTATCAATGGATGTTCCCCTCCCCCCCACACCCAACCTCCCTCTCTCCCTCTCTGGAATCAAATCCATTTACACAGCAAGGGAAAAAAAAGAGAAGATTCTTCCTGCTGTCTGTGAAATTCTGCCGACTCATAGTTTCTCATGGACTCGCACAGGCATTAAAATTCTTGAAGGGAAATGATTGAACAGGGCAGGCAGGGAGGGGATAAATGGGCAGTCGATTTTCATCCACCTTCTCACATGCACACCCATATACACAGGACTAACTCAAACCATCTTCCGCCCGTCCATGGTCTTTACGGGGGGGGGGGGGGAGGGCCACTCCTATAATATGTCACCACCTAGCCGCTAACGCACCCAAGAGAAGCACCCAAGAGAACGCCAGGCCTTGAGAGTCTAGAGGACTCAATTCAGCTCTTACCGACCTTTGTCCCCCCAAAAGGAGGAGGGCAGGGGTGGGTGTGAGGCTGGAGGGGTGGGGGTAGGGATGTGGGCACACGAAGGGGAACATTCAGACCTACAAAATAAAGATGTGCTCCAGCTGCTGGCTTTGTGAGAACTGCAGCCAAGGCCCGACCCAGCAAAGCTGCGCTTTCACAGGCTCTTGAACGATTACTTCCAGTTAAGTTCATTAAACATAATTTATTTCCACTCATTCTCATTTATTTTCCAATAAAAAGAAAGCATCCCATTGTGCCTCCCCCAACTAACCTTTAAAACACTGCAAGCTTAAGTCAGAGCGGCCCGGTATTGGCTCGCGGCTGACCAGCAAGTTCCCAGCTTTTCTTCCTGCCTGCCTGCCTGGCTTCAGAAGCATGCCACAGCATGGTGGAACTCTCAACTGGAGGTCGGTGAGGGGGGGCCACAGCCACAAGTCGGTCCTCTGTCTTCGTCCTCCAACAGGTCCCAGAGAAGAACCAGCCACTTCCCCCCTAAGTTATATATTTCCCAAGAATTTGCAACCTCCACCCTCCTGCCCGACATTTCTCTACTGCTTGGATATCGGATGATTAGCCTTAGCTTAATCAATCTTATTAAGTGTCTAAATTTACAGACAATGTTTGGGAATTGGGTAAGAGGGTACAGCTGTTTCTAAGAGCGCTGCTCTCCAAAAGTGAGGCAGGAATAAATCTAACCTATTCCAAATGAAGAAATCCAAAAGCTCAAATGCAAAACAACTTTTAAAAAATAATAATGATTTCCAGGCCACTGCTCCCTGCCGCGTCCCCTTACACAACAACCCCCAATCTAGGGATTCCTAAATACAAGGGAAAGGAAATCGCCAATTTTGAGTCGGAATAAATTTTAAGTATGTAATGGCAACTACATCCTGGGGTGCTCAAGAAAAAAGTACGGAACAAAATCGATACCTTTCTAATTTGTCTATCAGGAGCAGCGGCGTAACAATGTCTTTTGTTTTCTTGTCCACCCTGTACCTAATTCTTGAATCTTAGTCTGTATTTTAAAAGTCATGCCTGTGCTATAGAGTCTGATAAAAGCTCAAAAAATAACGGTTTCCTTTGGAAGCCAGGTAAACTTTCGCTTTAGATAAGAGCAGGTAAACCGAGAGGAAGAATAAATGTTTTCCTTCACGTGGCCCAACAAACTCAAAGGTCCAACCCAGGGATTCAGCAAGAATTCAGCGAAGACCGAAAGGAAGACAACACAAAGGAGAAGGGCACCGCTCCACTCGGTTCGGCCCTGTTATCCCCAACATGGCAGTCCTGCAGCGGGCATCGAGAGCCGCAATCAATGACACACATGAAAAAGGCCCAGGGTCTCCACGGGGCCAGGAGGGCGACACAGGACTGCTGCTCCCTCTGATGGCATGTTGGGAAGTTGAAGGGAACAGGGATTGAGGCAAAGTTCAATTTTGGAAAAGTTCTCAAATGTGTGCAGAAGTATGTAATTTGGAGGGCATGTCAGGATTTCATCACATTCCAAAATATTGCAGAGGGAAAGAATGCCATTACATAGCTCAGCCAGGCCCCCCACCAACCCCAAACCACACGGGGGAGGTTTCCCTAAGAATACAAGGTTACAGGCTCCGTTGGTTCCAGAAAATGCCGACGCAGCAGCCTGTTGTGACAATACAAAGATCATAATATCTGTATCATTGGAGTCGGGAATTTACCCTTTCAAAGCAACCCCCTTCTCATAAGACATCAGAATGGAGTTTACCCTGGCCAAAGCAGCAGGACTGCTGTTAAATAACCCAAGTAATTTGACCACACAAGGGTCTGGAACCCTTTGGGAGCCTCAACACGAAAGACTATGCTGGGTGTGAAATTTGCAGCAACACAACTTACACATCAGCTGCACCAGTCCATATTCTCTTCCCCACCATTCTTGACGGTTCAGTTTTAGATGAAACTATAAAGTTGCACACGACTGGAAAAGAAAACCAAAACGGACTGACACCTGCTGTTCCTTCTCAACTAGAGAACTATCTGCCACTTTGTGCTTTAATATGACATACAGTCTATCAAGTCAGGATTTTTGAAAGCATAAGGGTTTCTACAGTCTACCGTGTATTTCACTCCCTCTTGCCCAAACATTGCACCTAAACGCTGACTGACCACTGCGAATGTTTCTGTTCAGCCGCTCAACAATGCTAAAAAGTAATGAAAGAAAAGATCATTAAGGAATAGCCTTCAGAGTCAAGAGAATGTCCTTACAGTGTATAGGAAAAGATTTGACTCAAGGATGGAACAGAAGATACCAACTACTGAACAGAGTATAATGTAGCCTAAGCCCCACATTTGTCCTGTACGTGGGCCTTCTTCCCCACCATGAACAACACAATAAGCTGTCCTGGTTCTCTTGCTCCGGTTTCCAAAACAGTAAGTTATATTAAGTTTAGAAAATACAAACACGGTAAGACCACAGCCCTAAAAGGCCCACATCTAAATTTGGAGGTTGAAAATAATACAACGAAAGACAGAGCCACAGGAAGTTAGTATAAATATGAAACCCAAACACACAGTTTACACAAGCCTTGCTACTGTAAAAACCCTATTGCTCAAGACTGTCTCCAGCTTCGAAAGGAGCCTCCTCCAGGAGGCAATATCATTTCTCCTGCTTTCTCTTCCACAGAGCCCACCCTTGTGGGGAAAGAAAAAATTATTTCCAGCTCACCGGTACTTAGGGAGCAGAGCCGGGCGGTATTGCCAGAGAACTATAAGGATCATGATGAAAGTCAGACTTTCTCTCCTCCCCATCTTTTTTTAACCCTTCCCCCTCCTCCCCACAAAACTGTTGTAAAAAGTACATAGAGGAAGGCACAGCTTGAATGGCCCATCTTGTTTCCTTCTCACCAAGTGAATTTAAATAATAATAATAATAAGCAGCACAGGTTTAACGGTCAAGACCTCAAGCACAGACATGGACGTGAACACACACACGCGCACACACACACATACATACATACATACACACACACACCCCACTACTCACCCAGCAATTCAAATTGAGGTGCCAACTGCCCAACTGCTGGAAGAGAGAGACCCCCGAGGCCACCGTGCCTCCCTTACCACTCAAATCTTCCATTCCCACTAAAATTGTATCCCTAGGGTACATAATAGCTTTGGCTTTTCTTCTCTCTACCTCTAAAAAAAACTTTCTCTGTACCTTCAAAATGGGACTGGGCCAGCTTTTTTCTTCCTCTCTGGTTGCTTTTCTCACTTTTCTTTTTCCTCCCAGTTCCCCCTCCCTTTATACCTTTCACTTAAAGAGCTGAAAAACAGCATCTTAAAAGATGGAGATGGCCCCAGATTTCTGGCCTGGTATACTCAAAATGCTCAAAGTTCTCACTCATATTGCCTATAATTATTTTGTTACTTCTCTGTCTGCAGGCACATCCCTTAAATTTTTTTAAGAAGAAAAGATTTAAATGAATAATCTAGTTCAACTAGTTGCAGTTTAATTTGATTTGAATTAAAAACAAAACAAAACAAAAAGCTCCCTCTAGTTTCTGATCTTTACCACGCCAGAATCCATGAAGGAAGGGGGAAGGCCCATTTCCCCAGCCAGCTCAGGGCACCTACAGTCCCCCTCCCTCACCCGTTACCTTGGGCAGTGGGGACAGAGCTACCGCTAAGAGTAGCAAAGAAATTACGGTCAGCCATGAGGGAAAATGATCAACCGAAGGCAGTAGGCAGGCACTTTATCTGCAAGATTGTCAAATCCCTCAAAACAAATTTCTTAGGGAGAGGGCTGCGATGGGAGAGGGGAGGGAGGAGGAAAGTACATTTTCTTGTCACAGTGACACGGAAGTGACACTTTGCAGGGCCTTGCCTGCCAGGCGTACACACCCTCTCTTCCTTCCAGGCTGTGCCTGCAAGATTTTTCAACTGACCTCTCTGGAAGCAGAAGAAACTAGGCTTCCTGTGTTCACTGGCATTCCGATAGACAGAAAGCTAACTCGCTGTTTTCACTATTGAGTTTTGTGAGCTTTGAGGAGAGAGAGAGAGAGAGGGAGGGAGAGGAGGAAGGAGAGGGGAGAAGGGGAAGAGAGAGAGAGAGAGAGAGAGAGAAGGAAAGGGATGCAAAAACTATCACACAATTCCACAAACCCGACTTACTTTTCCTGGAGCTCTCATAGGATCCAGGGCCGGGTACATTTGTGTGGGTTTAACTTAATTTGAGTTGAGACACTCAGACATCACAGGCCTGAAGTCATCCTCTTTTACAGGAAGGAGGGGAGTGCAGGAGGGTGATGCTTAAGGAGGGGTTAAAGACAGCAGAGCGAAAAGTTGCAGAGAGCGAGAAACTCGTCCAGAACACCTCTCCCGTCCTTTTCCCGCCCAAGTGTTAAATCATTTTGCCCTCTTCAAAAGTAGATACACAACTCTAGTTTGCATGCAGGTTTAAAAAAACAAAAACAAAAAAACAAAACAAAACACCTGCTGCCACATTGGGATCTTGGACCTGCCCAGTTTTGAAGCAAGACCAGTGGCAAAGATTGGATTTCTTCTGGCGGCAGGATACCTTAACATAGAGATGCTTTTCATTGACTGAACCCAGTGCCTGGCTGTTCATCCCCAAACCCACCAGATTGTTTTCATGATGTGGGTCTTCAAGCAACCTGTTAATAATACACAAGGCACGTTAATAACCCTCATCCCCTCCCCCCTCTCCGCCGGTGTCCCCCCTTTAAAAAAAATCAATAAAAACAAGGGCTGGAAGGGCTTAAAGGTAACAAAAAGTAGAAATTCTTCGTTTTCTTCTTTTTTAAAAATACTGCTCCGTGGCCCCTCTTTCTGGACTTATCTGGCCTTCCTGTGTTAGTGTCAGGCAGCAATCTTTAAGGCCCTTAATACCAAAACAAAACCCTGCCATTTCCTTTACATGGCGATAACAAAAGCAATGAGCCTCCAGTTTGACAAGTAAAAAGCCCCAACCACACAGCACCCTAATTGCCTTCCCTCCCTCCATTCAGGCGGACCACCACACTCCTGGCAGCTGCCTTTGTCACACGCGCAATTTCTTAAGTAAACTGCAAGTTCTCCGGCCGCTGATGGACAGCTCCCAATCATTCAGCAACAATAACTTATAAAGGGCTGCAAACAGGATGGGCAACTTTGACTAGGAATTTATTTTCTGGCTTCTTCAAAAGACAAGGAAAATGGAAACAGCAAGAAGAGCCAACACATTCCAGACAGACCTCCTCCTTAAAAAGCAAAGGGAAATCTCTTGAATTTCTTCAAACTAAAAAACTCCTCCAAAGAAACTCCTTCCTATGGATATGTGCTGTCCCGTTGCACAGTTCGGATTTGTCCCCGGAGTGCCTCAATTTGTCAGAAGTACACCCACGCTTAGAAAACTGCCATATAAAAAGAAAAGAAATCAAACGTGATCGAGTGCTGCAAAGTTCTCCAGGATAAAATTTTAAAAATAAAAAAAAAGAAA